>OX465561.1:3321000-4809000 GCA_950022955.1 Xestia ashworthii
AACGTTATTGCTGGGAGCCTCACAGGCTTTTTGTGTCGCTCGACGTAGAGAAGCTAGAAAGTCTTGTTTCAGGTATTTTATGCGACGGAATAGCTCAAAGGGAACGGTATATGAAAAAGGAAGATGGTAATTTGATGGAACTTGGGAGAGCTAGTTAGATTTGCTTTGAAAATACTGTAAGAATTTTCAATTATGTAGCCAGTAAAAAGATGGAAAAAAAAAATTAATTCGCAGAAGATGGCGGGACGAGCTGGACAAAACCAATGACCATTAATTATGAAAATGTTTTTTTTTTTTACTTTTTTTACTTACCTTTGTATAGATGCTTTTACTATTATTTGTGAATGAGTGAACATTGTAGGCTTTTTATATTCCCAGATGCTGTTTAACTTTTGTTAAGTATTCCTTTTGTTTTACATTTTTTGTATAGTAAGCAACGACCTATTGTCGGGCCTACGCTGTCCCCCCATACTTTAGTACTAATGCTGTAATGTACGTAACATAATAATATTGTAATACCAAATTATTTGAAAAGAGTAACCATGGAGTTTCTTGCCGGTTCTTCTCCATGGAATCGACCAACGCGAACCGTGCACCTTTTTCGACGTTTTATAAGTGCCCATCTAGGCCTATGTGAAATAAAATATTTCGAATTTTGATTTTTAATTTTTACCAGTGGACAACATTAGCCCTAGAATGAAACAATTGGCAATCATGGGGAGAAGCCTTTGCCCAGCAGTGGGATGATGCAGGCTAGCAGTAACAGTAGCCACTTTTGTTTTTCGATTTTTATAAAAAAAAACTCTTAACGAAGCCGAAAAACACCTGATCTCCCCGTTTTTGTGATCATTTTTTTTGTTCTAGACCTTATCTGGGAAACTTTTAGTTACGGACATATTGAGGGTCCAAGTTACAAGTTTTTTTTTTTTAATTAATGTTTTTATTGTAAGTTTTTTACTTGAAACACCTCCACGACCCCCATACTATTCAATCCATCCACCAGCACTATTTTTGAGTGCGGTACATTGAGTTTTACCGTAAAACATAATTTTTAACCCCAAAAAAAAAGTCCTTTCCCAGACATAATTTTTGCGCAAAGTTACTTGGTATGATGTACAAAATTCTTGGTCGACGACTTCGTCATTAGTCTGTTTACACTCTGAATATACAACCTTGTAGATATTTTATTTGCGAGCCATCATTTTTGACTTGGCCTAAATGTATTCAAATCGATTTTCAGGTAAAATCAAAGTCAAAAAGCAATTTTGCATTTTGTTAAGTCAGGAAAAATAAAAATAATATATATAGTATTGGATATTCTCAAGCACTTAAACATGACATTCGTTCTAGGCTAGTATCACTGCTCGTATCATCACTATCACTACATAATATTATAAAACAAAGTCTCCCGCCGCGTCTGTCTGTCCCAATGTATGCTTAGATCTTTAAAACTACGCAACGGATTTTGATGCGGGTTTTTTTAATAGATAGAGTGATTCAAGAGGAAGGTTTTAGTATATAATTTTACGCGGGCGAAGCCGCGGGCATCGGCTAGTTATGACTAAAGCAACCTCATTTTTATAAGTTAACCTTCGTGAAATTAATCTCCACAATGGCCTCGCCCAAAAATAGCTGAGCCGGAAGTTGTTACTGAAACGTTTCCTACCGCTGCCTGTGAGCATTGCTTTATTTTTGAACGGTTCAGATATTGGTTGCTGATAGTTTTGGATCGGTGTTGGGGAAAGAGTTTGGGTTGAAGTTTAAAAACTTTGGGGTTAGCGTTATTTTAAGAACCGTTTTGTGAATAGTTAGGTGACTTGTTCTTCGACCCGTATATTTTTGAGTACCTAACTAGTTTTAAACTACAGTTACGACAAAATTAATTTTAGTGACAAGTTTACCTTGTTTCTTAGTTAATTGCTGACGAAAATAGATGGATAATTATGATTATTCCTTTTATATTTAAATTTATTGATGAGGAAATTAATTATTCAAATAATATATTTAGCATATATTTTGAGAATCAAACTGATTTAATGGACAAACCCTTGTTGGCAGTATTTCCTGAAGCATTATTTCTACAATTAAAAACAATAAGTAAGCAAGAACTTTGTCCCTGTTATTAAATAAAAATGTTTAGTGTACAGGAAAATGCGATTTTTATTGCTTTCAAAATTTCCACTTTCCATTAATGTTTTTCAAATACGACCATTCTACGTAAGAGTTCATACATAAAATCCTCGTTTTCACAATAATAGAGCTTTAACTTTCAGATCCTCAAATCCATATGTATGAGCCAATATATTTTTCCATCAAAACTTTACGAAAAAAATACAAATACCAATAGAAATTCATCATTCACAGTTTCCAATACTAGAATCGTATAAAAAACGGCCATGGCAATATCCATTGCCTTCGGGGCAGTTACGTATTCAACAGATATATTTATTAGACGTCCAAATTCCAACCCTAACAGCCTACACATAGAATTCAAAATCAATTGTCTGATTAACTTTTGCAAGCCACTTGAAAACTGAAATTTTTCATTGAAATTTGGGCTTTATGTGTGTAGGCTTTAAGGTCTATAGGTTTGATTGTCATATTGACTAGATACGAAAGGTTTGTTGACGCAATCAACGCTGGCAGGTCACAGTACGGTCAAAGGTTCCGTCGGTATTTGCTCGGACATATACATAACGTTATATACACACTATATATTGTATATAGTTTGTGGCCGGCGTTAAAGCTGGGTATTGATTGATGAATGTATTTGTTTGAATTCCTCAATCAGTGTGGTACAGTAGGCTTCACGGCTTGTAATAAAACTAGTATCAGCTGATTTCTTATTAACCCCCGACGCAAACACGACGGGGTGTTATAAGTTTGGCGTGTCTGTGTGTTTGTGTGTCTGTCTGTCTGTCTGTGGCATCTTAGCTCCCAAACGTATTAACCGATTTTGATTTCGTTTTTTTTTTGTTTGAAACGTGAATTCGTGGGAGTGTTCTTAGTAATGTTTGGCACAAAATGGCGGATTACATTTTCACAATTCCCTCAAAATGGGTATCAAATAAAAGGGCTTGACTTGTAGAATACTAATACTAATAATAATACTATTTTTTTTTTTTTTTAGTATGGGAAATCATCAAATGACTTCTCCCACTCTGGGCGGAGCGGGAGGGAGTGTCAGACTCTTACTGACTAAACCCATCCATGTTCCTTCCTCGCCCTTTACGTTCCGGGGCCGCGGTATCTCTTTCGAACAGTCCCGCAACCCCGGCAGGCTTCGGCCCTTGCGGGCCCCTCTCTTCTGCTGACATCTCTTTGAGGCGCGCGTGGAACACGAACGCGCCGTCGACACGGCCTGTCGTCACTAGACGGACGGACGGCTAGCTAGTCCATAGCTAACCGTCCACAGGCCCGCATCTACGGTGGCCGGTAGCCACCACGTGGCCCCCGACGCCCGGTGCATCTCCCGCGGCGGCCGGGAAGAGAGGCTCTCTCCCTCTCTCGTTCCGCCACCTCCTTCGCCAGCATGACTGCTTCGCAGAAGGAGGTGACGGCTTCCCATTCCGTCTCGCTCCGGACCATGGAATGAACCAGGGCCGGACGCGAGAGGTCGCCGCCGCCGATCGCCGCTACGAGGACTCGGCGGTGCTCCGCCCACGCAGGGCAGACCTCCACCGTGTGCTCCACCGTGTCCTCCGGTCGATCCTCGCAGTGGAGACACCCGGGCGTTTCCTCCCGCCCGATACGGTGCAGGTACCTCCCGAAACATCCGTGTCCGGTGAGGACCTGCGTCAGGCGGAAGGTGAGGACGCCGTGGCGCCTCAAACTCAAACTCAACTCAAACTCAAAGCATTTATTTCAACTAGACCATTACGGCACTTTTGAATGTCAAAATACAAATAAAATCAAAGCTACAGTCACAGTCACAAGGCATAATAACTTGAGAAAGTACTGTAGTTGCCCATTCCCTAGCGTAGATCTCTATGGAGAATAACGGGCAAGAAACTCCATGGACACTCTTTTAAATCAATATATTTTTACAAAATCTTGGTTACATCATTCATGTGTGATTAAACATATATGTGAGAACGATGTAGAAAGACGTGCACATTAAGAGCGTCCAGAGAAAAGATTAAATCAACAATATAAAAAAAAAGAAATTCAAATTAACCGTGGCAGCTAAGAAATGACCAGTCCCAAGTGATAGCGCCCGTTCACGAACATGACGCATGTATCGGCGCCATTCAACTCGACCATATTGAAGGGAGCTAAATGACCCGACACACACGCCACCATCAGCGAGACATTTGAGTGAGCATGACATTCTCTCAGCCGCCAAGGCATATTCAAGTCAAAAAAAAAAAGAGAGAAAAAGATAACTAAATGTAAATGGTGGCTTTACAGTACATAGAACTCACACAAATGTGCTATGCAATTATATAATACTACGAGATGGAATCTATACAATGCAAGGATATTTTACAATCTTCTGCAGCTTCCACAATAACGTAACCTGGGAATCAATTAGTTTGCCTATGGTTGTGGAGCAGGACCAGCATTGAGCCAAGCATTTTTATCATTAATGTAATCCCCCAAATTATAATATGCTTGCCTACATAGTGTGCGTTTTATACAAGATTTAAATTTCGTCTCATTCAGTTGTAGAATGTGAGGAGGTATTTTATTGTAACATTTTAAACAGTACCCCATGAAAGATGAATCTACTTTAGCAAGCCTGAAACCTGGCTGAACGAGTTGGTCCCTATTTCTAGTATTATAGTGGTGTCTGTCACCTCTTTTACTGAATAAATGCAGATTTTTCCTAACGTACATGATGTTTTCATAGATATATTGGCAAGGTACTGTCAAGATATTAATTTCCTTAAACAGTTCTCTCAGAGAATCGCGTCTACGTAATTCGTATATGGCTCTGATGGCTCTTTTCTGCAGAATGAATATAGACTCGATGTCTGCCGCACGTCCCCATAGTAAAATACCGTATGACATAATACTATGAAAATAACTAAAATAGACTAGCCTCGCGGTATCAATATCAGTAAATTGACGGATCTTTCTAACAGCATATGCAGCTGAGCTCAGCCGTCCTGCAAGAGATGTTAAATGAGGACCCCATTGTAGCTTTGAATCGAGCATGATTCCCAAGAAAACTGTTTTATCGACAAATTCTAGTTTCTCTTGATTCAACATTATGTCACAATCACTACTTTTGACATTTGGTAGGGCAAATCGAATGCACTTAGTTTTTTTCCCATTGAGTACTAAATTGTTAGCGGTAAACCAGTTATGGCCTCTCTAGCCACTTCTCAAAGAGGGGACTTACCGCCACTATCGTGGCGTGCCCTTTTTCACAACTCCTTCAATATGGGTATCAAATGAAAGGCTTGACTAGAACAATAATGTACACTAAGTATATTGAAAGGGAATGAGTAATACTAACTAACGAAATGAGATGAGGAAAGTGGAGTGATGACTGGTACCTAACGAATTATTTTTCATTTAAGTTTTAGTACATTATTTACTAAATTATTACGTGTCAGGGGTTTTTTAAATTTTTAATTAAATTTTACTTGTTCTATTGAAACACCGTGAAACATTGTACTATGATATACCAGCTCAATAATGATGTGTGGTTGACTGAATTTCATTATAACGCGACTGCGGAGCATGAAGTCGATTCCCAGGTCGGGCAAAGTGTTATTGGGGTTTTCAACCAGGAATTTCTCGGTAGTAGCCATGGAGTCTGGGTTTGTGCCCGGTTGATGGCAAAAGGCTCGCCCCTATTACATGGGACTTAAACGTAACTGGTGAAAATGTGGGTGCACTGTTGGGTACACCTTTGCTTAACCCTTCGGGTATCACAGTCGTGATGTTATGTTTTTTAGTTATGGAAAGTTACTACTGGATACGACTACTCACTCAATACTTACTTGATAGAAAAGTCAGTCTGTCGTCGATCTCTTCTTATGATTAAAGGTAAATAAAATAGAATATAACATTTGAACAAAAGAAACGACTAAGGTCCATGTTCACCGAAAAGATAACAGTCTGATTATCTAAAAACAGCGGTCACTGTGACGTGCTCCCATACAAAAATGTGTTTTAAACAGCTGATTTTAGATAATCAGAGCGTCATCTTTTTGGTGAACATGGACCTAAGAATTCTCTACAAACAAATTATTAAAGGTATTCCATAGGAAATATTTGGTTCTTTGAGTCCCTCATCATTTGCCTAGCATTTTCCCAACTATGTTGTGTTGGTAGTCTAACCAGATGCAACTGAATACCAATATTTTACATGGAGCGACTGCCTATCTGACCTCCACAACCCAGTTAATACTGGGTAATACGATACCACTTGGTAAGACTGGTTGTCAGATATTTTTGGTCCACTGACTACCTGTAACAACTATCAAAGAAGGACAAATGACAGCCGGGACCAACAGCTTAATGTACTTTCTGAGGCACGAAGGAAACCCACCCATCCACAGATCAACCTAGGCAAGCACGGCTTAACCTAAAGATCGACCCGAGCGGCTGTTGTTGTTTAGATACGATTTCGTTAAGTCCCTGGTTGAGAATTATTATTTTCTTAATATACTTGAAAAAAATTGTAACATAAGAAGCAAGCTCAACGTGTGTTTATAAGTGAAGTAAGCTCAAACTACGTCATGTTGTTAAAATCCTGTACACGGTAATATTATGACGCGACAAAACTCATACAAGACATATTTTAATACTAACATAGCAATTTCCCAGCTCTTAAGCTAATTAAAAATAATTTCAAGCAAAGCTAATAACTAACACACACACATAGTTGCACATAATGCATTATTTAGTATAGCATCCGCCTCTCGTAGCACCGTAGCACATGTGCTCGTAGCACGCGAGCTACGCCGTAGAGGTGCTACGCGTTTAGATACGGATCTTTTGCGTAGAACGTGATCAATGTAGGTGGTTTGAATCTAACCTAGATTCTTATTTTTATTGTACAATCAAAATTACATGTTAATTGTATATGATATTAAAGCTAATTTACAACGGCAAGCGGCTCTTTAGTAATTTCATCCCACACAGGTGGATCCCGCGGGATGAATCGACCTATTGAATTTTTGAATTGGTCAACTGATCCCGCTGACCAATTTTATAATTTGTATAGTCAAGAAGAAAAGTTTCTTGATATTAATTTATATGGTGATTCCCGTTGGCCTCATCGCCCGTGTCCACACTGGTGGGACGGGGGTGGGTTAATATTTATATTACCTAGTTTAACTACTCAAAAATATTGTATAGGATCTAGTACTTAGTACAACTGTTGTGCTAGTTACGGGCAGTAACCTTACGAACAGTACCAGGCTGGCATGAATCCAAGAAGGTATTTATTACTGGAAGACCGTACCTATCCAGAATAATAATTATTGAAATGCATACCACCTTGAGCTCATGCCAGCCTAGTACTTGTTGGGGAACGTAAGTGTATTTACGGGGTGGAATTTTTCATTGCCACCTGCAGTGAAAGTAATTAAGTACCTACTCTAAATACTGGAGATAGCAAACTTTACTTAAAGGAAACATTCCTTTGTTTTTTAAAGAAGAAAATCTACATTCACAGATTTTAGTTCTGAATTCTGCCCAACTTCCATAGGCATTACGTTCATACCATGGTGTCTGAGGCAGTCAAATGCTTTATCACATTGACAGCAATATAGAACCCCACAAGGAGCGCTCAAACGCAAACATGGCGTGAGCCGGAAGGTTGTGTCACCTAGCGTAGTGCCAACATTAGGTGATGGTAGTGTCTGAAGCCAGAGGCCCGACTCCTACTCACCCACAGCCAGCAGGCGGGCACGCTCAGCAGTATTACCAATACTGATGAGCGTGCCCGGTGCGTGACATATTAATAAGTTTATTCCGTGATTTAAATTTGTATGATTTAAATGTTTTTATTTCGTCCTGTCATTTCGTCTTTCTCATGCTTTCTTCATTTCAATACTTTAAACGTACTGTCTTATATGCTTACTTAAAGTATCGAAAGTATGGGAGTCCCGGTGGCCCAGTGGTGGCGGCCCCGACTTACGAACAGGTTCGAACCCAGACAGGCACATTACTTAGTGTAATTTATTTCATCACCACTGCTCTCAAAACGGTGAAGGAAAACATCGTGAGGAAACCGGCATATCCTAGAACCAAAAAATCGCAACATGTGACGTCTCCCAACCCGCACTGGCCCCGCGTGGATGGGTTATGCCCATACGCAAAATACGCGCTTTGACGTGGAGTTGCGGACACCAGCCCGTTATACAATACAAGGGAGTCTCAGTTCTTTATCGGAACCGGCTCTGCATTCCCTAAATATGACACATAATTATGTTCCTCAAAAAGTACCAGGCTTGCATAAGCTCAAGGTAGTTGGATAATTCTGGATTTTGATAATTCTGGCTGTACGGTGTTCTTTTGATAAAAACCTTCTTGGAATCATGCCACCCTAGTACCTACTGTTCGTAAGGTAACTAGCACAATTGTACTAACTCTACTCGATCCCATACAATGTTAAAAATACGGTGGGGCACACGGGATTCTATTTTGATTTATTTTTATTCCGCCTAACATTTTTCTACACGCTGTTACTCAAATTTGAAATTCGAAGGCATTTTCTTTTTAATTTTAATAGCGGGACCAATCTACCAAAGAAAATGACATAAAACAATAATTTGGTAAACTCATCCCGCGGGACCCAAATGACCGGGACCAATTTACTAAAGAGCCCTTAGTTAGATGTTTAGGCGTGTAAGTGCAATGAGGTTTGTATTTTGTTTTCAGTAGGTAAATAGGATTATTTTCAAGCTTTCCATGATTTGAACCAACGTAATGTAGGTTAATTCGTAGAAATTCTCAGAAATATATTACTTAAATAAAAACGGTAAGAACTAGATTATTTGATAAGGATAAGTAACTTAAATAATATTATTTTTGCTGTTATAATCTGAAACAGAAATTGACCCAATATTTGGCTACACAATATACTAAATCCTAATCCAATTCATGTAGGAATCCAATAAATAAGTCATAGAGTTAATTCTTATAAATAAAATATTTTGGGAGAAGACAACAAAAGATATAAATTCATTCAACTTTCTTGCAATCTTACTTTTATTTATTTTCATGTGACTTTAAATAATTAGGTTCTATAATATCATTCCTTGCACGAACTCTTAGAATTTACACATAAAATATAAAAAGAAAAAAATATATTCGTCAATTTCCATTAGCTATTTGGTGTGAGGACGTGTGTATCAGATTATAATCAAATAATACGATAAACAGTCATAACAAAGGTCACCTAAAGAGCATGGCGTTATAACACCGAATTCACGGACAAGATAATATAAGTACAACATCCTACAAATGAATGCTGATAAACGCTACGCCGTAGCTTCGTAGCTCAGTGCTACGAATACGTCTACGGCTGTTGCTACGCCACATTATTTTCATAAGAGCATTATTTTTCTACTACTTTATATTTCAATATAAGCTCTCATTTGTTTGATGTTTAAGCATGTTATTCCCTTTTGTGGGAATAAGCCTATTTATTATGTTTTAAATGCTTGAATGATACACGAGTCAGCTGGTATTGAGTGTCTTATGAAAATATATGAATGTGTGTTTATTCAGTCGTAAGATTAAATTGTGAAATAAATTAAGTAACCAAACATCAACAATTAGGCTGTGTAGCTATTTCGTAGGAATTATTTTGTCAAACAATGACAATTGTAATTTCAAATTACAAACAATTACAGTTGGTTTCGTTTGTTTGAGTATTTCAACATCCGTTGTATGTTTTTTTTTATTTTTTTTTTAGTCGTATTATTTACACCAATACAGTGCTGCGTACACAAAATGTAATTTTCCATTAAAATAAAGGAAAAGTAACTGAAAAAAAATCTTGTGGAATACGATTTAAAATGTCAGTTTGCGGAGAGCTACCCCCTATATCCCATACATGCATCTTCTTCTTTCGTAATGGTCGATGGTACGACTTATTTGAATTCGGCCACTAAGGCCCAGACTGAGGTCACGTTTTTCGTCATTACACTTACTAAAAATATGGCTTAGGATAAGGAATTATCAATGTAGTCAAGCCTTTAGAACTAGCACTAGATGAAAAGCAGCTGGCTGAAAGCTTTCCTGAATATAGCTTAGAAAGTGTTTATTTCAGGAATAAACACCGCTGATCGGAGTTCGATTAGGAGGCGGCTCGCTCGCCAGCTATAAATGTCTCATTTGTCAAACTTTATGGTTGACCCGCCCTAGTCTGTAATGTTTCATTCCGCTAAGGACCTAGATTCGGTTCAAATCTGCTATGTAGGTGAATTTTGGGAATTCATTTGATTCACTGAACAGAACTGCTTTGTTGATCTGATCTAGTAGTTCATTGTTGTCGAATACCCAGGTTGAACAAACTCATGGGTTTATTTATTTGTTACGCCAAAATCAGTTCACACTAAATATAAATATTTTTTTCTTTTAGGTTACTGACAAGTCATGGTAGTAGTATGTATGCATATTTATTTATTTACACTTAAGCACAAAAGTACAGAGGCGGACTTAATGCCATAGGCATTATCTACCAGTCAACCTTTAGGTAATGCAGATACAAGCAGTGGTAGGTGTCATTACTGAAAATCAGAGAATAATCAATATTATAGGTACACGCAGCATTCGCCATAGTAACAACAACATAAATATCGATTCAAATTTAACGTTATTTGTTTATAAATTGTTTTCCACTATGAATTTCTTAAGAGCAGCAAAAATTATTTTTGTTATTGATAGTTTAACTAACTAAAAACATAACGTGTTACAGTTACTTAAATATCTTATTTACCACTTCTCGTGTCATTATAGTATCACGTGTTTATATGTATAATAAGTATGTATTTACAAACAAAAAAGTATATATGTAGTATATCAATTATCTTGTGTCCACGACACAAGCCTGGCTTAGTGTGGCACTAGATGGCACTGTGTGTTAGCGATATATATTTATTTAGTAACCTTGTAAGTTATTACTTTACTTCACATTTAACAAGGTACGTCAATTCGATTAATAACTTACAAATCACAAGTGACATGAACCTTTAACATTTAAAGTGCTTATGAAAAAATATAGGTCGAGGAGCAACATTGGCCCGTTGGCCCTGATTCCACATTATTGATGAGACCGGGATTACTCAATGCTGAAGTCGTTTCGTGATTGATATCATCGGTCGTTAGGACCGACTTTATGTATTTTTCCTGGAAGGATCAAGTCAGGTTCGTTTATAGCCCACCTGATGGTAATTGCTTCCGAAGGTTTAGTGTATTGAGTATGTAAGGGTAGGAACTACTTGGTCCTTCGAACCGGGTAATGTTTGGTCTTTATGGGTTCGTAGGGTATGTTACATAATTTTAAGATAACCTACTTCGTATGTAACTTAAAGTTAAAAACAATGTTTTCATTATTTTGTTTCAGCTGCATTTTGAACAACACTTATGTAAAATGATATAATATAATGGCAAATAAATCAATAGTTTTTACTGCAAAATGTTCCAAAAACTGTTGGAAACAGCGATGGCTATTTTTGTCAGTGCATTTTGCTAACGAAGTTTTGCACAGCGGAGTTGCCTACAGTTTTTTTCGAAAAAAAGGCCTGATGACTCGTCCGGACTAATCCGAGGATTTCGTTAATTTCATGGAACGAAAATTAAAATGGCCCGAAAAATTTCAACGTGTCGTTTTTAGAAAATTGTGTTTTCGTTATTCTTAACACCTAATGAAGCTTTGGCTTTAAAAGCGTCACACAAAAATAAATTCTCTTAAAAAGAAATAGGTTTTGTTACAAAAAAAAAACCTAGTAAAACATTTTTGAAACCAGACACATAACACATTTTAATATCACCTTCACACTGGTAAAACTTTGTTATAATATTTCAAAACCCACATTCGAAAACAACATTCCACACGCACAGGTTAAACGAAAACAAACATTTATTTTTTTCAACGTAATGACATATCTATCATAATGTAACATCAATACGACCTGTCGGTGACAATCCTTTGAACGTCATTCAAAATAAACACAGCAACGCGTAAATGAAAAAAAAATCTATCATTCCAAATAAACAGTAAAGGGGGAATAACTACAGGCCAGAAATGATCACAAAGGGCCTGTCAAAACCATCGAACCTTTGAAATAATGGGCGTTAGATTAACTGTACTGACGAAGAGAAATGTACTTTGTGTTACTGTCATTTATTATTTTTTGATATATAATTTTTTTGGCCAGATCTTATCATTGTTTGACGCAGTGGGTTGTTTGATGATTTGCTTTATTCTAATGATGATTAGTTTGATGTCAGACTGATAGTCATTGATAGAATCTTTATTATGAACTAGGAAGCAACAACAACTACATCGTTAGAAATTGAGATCTTATCTCTTTAAGGTCCATGTTCACCAAAAAGATAACCGTCTGATTATCTAAAAACAGCTGTCACTGTGACATGTTCCCATACAAAAATGCGTTTTAAACAGCTGTTTTAGATAATCAGACTGTCATCTTCTTGGTGAACATGGGCCTAAGTATCAAAGGATAAACGACACGTTAAAGGTTAAACCGAGCCAAAAAATGTGAAAATACATGACAGTGTTTATTTTATTCCTGGTCATAAAATCTTCATGAAGAAATTAACATAAATTAACCCGAACAGTGAAGTTAAAACTCAGAACCAAAAAGTACCATTATCCCATTACCTAATTTACCGAAATTAGACCAACTTTTATTAACTTATGAATTTTGATTAGATTTATTTTTCTCCCGGACCTTCGGTAGCGTGTCCTCTTTCCTATTTAATTAATTTGGCATTTAATGTAATTTATCGCGAACCCTCGCAAAGTCATGCTTTTCTTGCGTCGGTAAATTTTTCAAATTAAAAAAGAACCCTTTTTTTCTGGAGTGAAATGTGTAGTATTGACATTTTCGGTTGGTTTGGCCAGAGCAAATAAATCAGGTCTATTTTCCGAGGGGGTGTTGATGATTGCTTTAATTGCATCCCGTGCATCTGTTCGTGTTTTAATTATTTTTGATGTGTCTCTTATCTTAATATTTGCTTGGATGCGTTGTTTGAGTCCCTCTCAAATTAAGACGCGGGTGTTTATTCAGTTGTTTTCTGTCTCCTGTTTATATTTTCCTATCTCTTCTCTGTTTCATCGATAGTTTTCATAAACTATCGAGACATTTCCATTTGTTTACTTCACTTGAACTCATGTTCAAGTGAAGTAAACAAATGGAAATGTCTCTAAATCTATGAACTAGGGATAAATTCATTTTGTATTCAATAAATTATTAGAGTTGTAATTAGTATATGTATATGTAATTTTATTCATATTTTTTAGAAGCCTTTACCTTGTAATTTAAATCTACTTTCAATAGTACTGATTCCTAAATATTTATACCACCGATTGGACAGTAATTTAACAAATATTTCAAAGGGTATCGTTTCTATGAAAGCACTCAAATAAATGCACTTTAATACTGTCTTAAAAAAACTAATTTAGCTGACACCAATTCTTTTCAAGACATAACGCTCTTTAATTAACACTTGGTCTGTAAATATTAAGTTAGTTAAGTTTTAACTAATTGGCTGTATTGTTAGACGAGAGTTTCAATAAAATTGACCGTACCCTACCCCCGTGCTTATTCAGTCGGGTAACTAATAAGAAAACTTCTTTATTCTACCCTCTTTAGTTAGAAAATGTTTTATCTGCTCTACGTGCTAGGCAAATGGCTCGCTGAACTGGCAACATCTCACTTTGAAAATATTCTCGACTTCATTTTTGCATGGAATTTATACAGTGGAAATAATTTTCAAATAAAGAAGGGGAAATTAATTATCAAGTAATTTGACTACCAATTCCAAATAGGGTTAGACGACAAAAAAATCTAATTAGTCCGTTATTTAGAACAAACAATATTTGAACCGTATTTTTTCTGTTGTTACGTAAATCAAAATTTACGAAGATACGACGCTTTTAATTGTCAATACGTCACGCCTAGGTATAATTTTTAGAGCGTACTGACGTCATGAGCCCCACTTCCGAATTTTGATGCGTTTTATCTTTTTCAATATTCCATTGAATTACAAAAAAAACTACCTACGTGTCCATTATTTTCCAATATTCTAACTGACAGACTAACATTTTTTGATTCAGCCGTCATGCCTATTGTACAATTTATACGCATTTCGAAATTTTATATTAGAAACGTGTTGCGCCGTACTATAACATGGGACAAGGGCAGGAAGATAATTATATGTATTTTGAAATCACATCCTGTCACTATCACACACACACACACAATATGTCAGTCAAAGGACTACTGTATGTTTGTTTCGTTTCTTCTAATTTTTAAATATATGTTTGTTTTTTCTGTGTAAGTTTTATTAGTAAGTTTTATACTGACATTTTTGATATGTTTTGTCCTGTGCGGGCTAATAAATGCTTTTTCTTTCTTTTCTTTCTTTCAAATTGACAAAAAGTGTCAATTTGCATATAAGTCATCTTCTCAGCGTGTCGATGGCAATCTAAATTGTGTCGGTCCTGAACTGAGCTACTAGTTTGGCGTTTACGGTTGCATCCATCAGTTCCTGTAGTAAACAAATAGCAGGACATTTCTCATACTGTAAAATGATTCTGTTTTGAATTGATATGGTTTCTCAAAAATTAAGTTCATTATCTTCCTACCATTGTCCCGTGTTACTCGGGGTTAAAAATGACGTTGATCAAGACAAAACATGATGTCGTAGTCTCATCGAAAATTGATGGTTCATGATTCTCTTGCTATTCAACAATTCATTTGGGATTGACGCAGCATGTTTTCTCTTCCATAAAAATTCATATATTTCATTCAAAAATAGGTGGCACAATCAATAAAATAATACTTAATACAAAAGGTCAAACATAACACAACAAACTAATATTTTTTACATTCTGAGATATGAGAAACAAAGCGTGCCTCTTTTAACACATTTTCCAACAAGAATATGTATATCAAAACAGAGAACCAATAACTGATTCATATTCGCTACCTACACCATACAGAATACAGGATAAAATATAACGTATGTACATTTAAAAAGCAAAATATCTCGCAAACAAAAAAGAAAAGTTAATGCACCACGCCTCCGTATCTACATATTTTCCGTGCTTAAATAGAGATGTGATAATATTCATATCGATAATACGGATTATTTTTTTAAATCCGACGACGACGATAGCTGTGTGTGCCTTTGAGAATTCCACAAATTATTATTATTCAACGATTATAAACAGGTAATGTTAAAGTCACTAATTTAAAATTCTAATACCATACAGAAGCATCGCTTAGCCAATATTTTCACGTAAACAACTTAAATATTCTTAGTTCTGAACTTTTATATTGCAGAAATAAAAGCGTATAAAACTAGATGGAACATTTCAACCGAGCAAAGTTATTAACACAGTTTCGCTGTATTGGGACTTTGAAACTGTCAATTTCCTTTCGCTATTGTCTGCGCCACTATCGCTACAATAAAATTTTATTGGCTCGCTATCGCCGTCGATAAATATCGATAGTCGAACTATTATCATGAATTTATCGATACACATCAACAGCACTACTCATAACTCCGAGTTAAGGTCGAATCTCAAACAAAACGCGACGCTGAATTGCCGGCAAATATGAGCTCGAACTTAGGTGGGCACCGAAATTAGATTTACGAGTTCGGGAATTTTCGGAAGTCATCGGATCAGTACCGAACCTCCTGCCAGGGTACGTATTATCATATAAATGCGGAGTTGACGGAAAAATATTGCCGAGGTGTGCCGCGGCTCCACCTGTACTCAGTTGAGTAAAATAGGAACGTGAGCCAAATAATACGGTGTTTAAGTGTACGGGCAGGGTGATTCAGTTAACTGTACTGCATGAATGTTTTATTTGCGGAACGCTGCTTCGGAAATGAGTCGTGATCATCTTTGTTTACACTTAATTCCTTCTCCTTTTTGATATCTCGATCGCTGTTTTCATTTTAAGAATTTCTATTAAGAACTGAAACGTTTCGTTTTAAGCTTTTATCTTCGAGAAAATAATGTTTATATTCTCGTGCTTTCCCATTATATGTAATATTCTCTTGTGTACGTATGTATCTCGTTTTATCGCTCCGTCGTAAAATTTAATATTTAGTGTAGCGTCACAAGGAGAATATCTCTGAATAATGAGACTTGAATGAGTCATGTCTCTATTCTCCAACAATATTCCCCTATAAGTAAAGTAAAAAACAATACATCTCCATAATTAAAGAACGGAAATAATACAAAAAAACTTTCCATTAGGGGAATACTAAAAAGATCATAAATTATTTAAAATGTTTTATGTTTTCCTTAAAAACTATGCTTTATTTTTTTAACTGTACCCAAAACAGATAATATAATAAAAAATAACAAATTTGGACAAAAATCTACATAGTTTTGTATCGAAGCTTCAAGCGAATCTTGGCAATGCGCTGGAAAAAAGTGTAATAAAGCCTGCATAATATTGCTACCTGTCAAGCTTGAAAGCGCGCCCTTAAACTACTTATTCTAGTACCTCCTACAATTACTTCAGACTCTAGTCTTGTTATATTATAATATATTGTTATATAACCCAAATTTGCGGAGATTCTCGCAAGACTTCCTTCTTCACATGTTCACATTATCATTATGAACCAAGCCACGTGCCGCACCTACGTTTTTTGTCATAAAAACAAACTGTTTGACACTAACGTTTGCCATCACAAAATTTCATTGCACCTCCATATTTCCTATTATTATTTTTTGGTACCCGTAACCGTAACATATAAAGGCCAAAAGGGATCCTTTTATACCAATTGTTTCGTCATAGCCTCATAATAAAAACCTTTACGGAGCTAGGGATTAATGTGGGATAGTTTCGGGGGAAATTGCAAGCGGGATCCCCCAAGGATTGCGAGGTGGGGTACCTAATAGTATTTATAATGCTGGCGTGTGGGATTAGGCAAGTACGTGAGGTTACCGCAGACCTTGTTAGCAGAATATGTGTTTATGTTGGCAGACCTATTCGGTTTTAAATGTCTTTTCGGTTTGAATGGGTGTGCAATATCTTTATTAGTCTTGAGCGTTATGTCAGTAGTTTTGAAGGTCGATATTTGGTTATTTTATGAGCTGTATCGCACATAATTTCAAGTCATAACTTACATGGTACTAACTGCACTTGAAATGAAGTAAATAAAACCTTTAGCAATTCAGATTCGACTTACGAATCTTACTATTCTTACTTCTAACTTACATCACACTAATATTACAAATGCGAAAGTTTGCATGCATGTTTCTTACTCTTTCACGCAAAAAACTACAGCACGTATTTGGATGAAATTTAGCGCACATCTAGTTTATAACTTGGATTACAACTTAGGATAGGTTTTATTATAGTAATATGATACCCAGAGACAAATAATCGAATTCGACGCGGGTGAAGCCACAAGCAAAACCTAGTCAAATTATAAAAACACTCTAACAAGCCATTAAACAAAACCACGTAAACATGTAAACCAAAACACGGAACTCGTACAAAAGGCATTTCAACATCTGCACCCAACACACACAATTCCAACTTTACAAATTTTATTAGAGCGGCCACCTGAATAATGCGTTTTACATCACGTACATGTCCATGAACAAAAGCTAAGTTCTAACATGCTGAAATGAAATTCACTAAGTTACGATTCAAATTGGCTAGCCGTATGCTGTAGTAGTTTGTGAACTTTTAGCTGGGAACGGGGATCATATCTAACATAATAATAACGTATAGCGAGTCGGTGCCACGGTTGCTGTGGAGTTTGGCACAATTTTTATTTTCATACTGCTGTTGTTTGGAAAGAAAATGTGATAGAGGTTTTTTCAATAGTGTTGGACTAATTTTCCGTATTGATCAATTCGTATGGATTTAAATAATCTTAAAAATACGTGTATGAAAAAAAAAAAACACGTAAATTCATAATGGTGCCTATTAATGATTTGGTAAACTTCATAGACGTTACTGGTATCGGGCATCTTGAATTAAAAAAAAAATGTTTTCCAAAATCACTTATTTAATCGTGACTTGATGACTTTGAGCTTACAACATTACTGCAAAATGTAGAGTATAGGCGTGATAACTATAATAAATGAAATAACACTGAGCAAAGAGCCACTTAAGAGAAGCTCCTTGCTCAGTTAGTCTGGACCGACAGAACTTGGAGTAAGGTCCAAGTTCTGCCGGTCCAGACTGACTCCTGTTCAGACAGGACATTTTGATCTGCTGTATGCAGCTCTTTTGTACAAGTGGAGCGATGAATACTGAGGAGCTCGTGGCTCGGGCGATCTTCATGCCTAGGTTGGTCTGTGGATGGGTGACCACCCTTACATAACGAGTTTCCTCCGTGGCCTCGGAAAGCACGTTAAGCTATTGGACCGGGCTGTCATTTGTCCACCTTTGACAGTCGTAACGAGTAGTCAGGGGCCCAAAAAGTCTAACAACCAGTCTTACCAAGTGGTATCTTGTTACCCAGTACTATCTGGGTTGTGGAGGTCAGATAGGCGGTCACTTCATGTAAAATATTGGTATTCTGCTACATCCATCACTGTATTGTATGTGTTGTGAAACATGCAGTAATGGTGCTTAGACATTTTAATATCATGACAGCAAATATTATTAATAATGTTGTTGTTTGAAACTTTTCTACTACAGTTACACTACTTATAAAACACAGTCTCATTGGAGGTATTAAATTTCAAAGTGATAAAGGCAAAATTATTCATCACAGAATATTTGAGATAGCAATCGAAATCAAATCTACAGTGTTAAATCATCCAATATTTAATAACCCAGCCAAGGTTATTTTAGCTAAATCGCTTACATAATTCCTCTTAATGTATGAACTACGAGTAATTCAAGGGCCTGTTTAATATATTATGCTCTCACCAAGATTCATTATACTAGAAAAGGGTTTTCAGGCTGCGGCGAGTGAGAGTTTTTTCTCTACACGGGTCCAATGTTTCAAATATGGCCACACGACGAATTTGTATCCATTAAAATAAAAGTAATTAAAGTATTGCCTCGTTGGTCCAGTGGTAGCAAATGGGTATACTGGAGGACCTGAGTTCGATTCCCAGGTCTGGTAAAGTGTTATTGGGTTTTTCCAGGAATATTTCAATAGCAGCCATGGGGTCTGGCTTTGTGCTCTATTGATGGCAATAGGCTCGCCTCCTATTACCTGGAACATAAGTGGCGAAATGTGGTTATCCTATTAAGTAAACTTCTACCTAAACTTTTCAGAATTTCAGGCGTGAAATTATGTACTTGACGAGATTAAAATGAATTGTCTAAAATCATAAATAAGTCAAAAACAAATGAATGTGTTTCATTTGGAACGTACACAACTAAACGAACGAACACAACTTACAAAAGTCTGTAACGAGGGGTGCAAAATTTTATGAGCCATATATTGAAAAATACGTGTTCCGTAATATAATATCAGCAGAACTTCACATCGTTCTTAGTTCGAGCCACACATCCCTACTCATAGTTAGTTATAAAATATTGGGCAAGTTGCAGGGCGGTCGGAGATGCTTATTGAATTATATCCGTATCTGAGTCCATTGTTGTAAGTTTTAATGAATGGCCTTCCCAGTCCGAGGCTTAAGGCCTGCGCACGTGGGCTCTTTATGGGCCCAGCCTTTATTAATTTATGGCATGGGCTTAAAAATGTCGGGGTAATTTATTGTATTTTAATCTTAATTAGAGTAAGGTACTTAGTGTAGGGGCTCGCATAAACGTTAGTTAGTGTCCCTGATAAGGTGAAAATAACGACTCGTCTGAAATAAGGTTTCTGTAGATGGTGAGATAAAGAGATGAATACGTAAGAGGTCTTTATGTGTGTTTTATTTAAACTGGGGGTTTAAATGTGTTGTATATCTTCTACCTGGGGTGTTTAATTAAACCTTGCTGTTAAGGTACAAGTTAATTATATCTTAATTATATCTTTTTATAGACCCTTCTGAAAATATTCTACCCGATATTTGTCACAATTACACATTTAAAATGATAAAGTTCAAAGAATTTATTAGTTAGTAAATAAAGCACCCATTACGTGCTTTATTTTTTAACTAATAGAAATGGAAAATCCCACTTGACCCGAATGACACTCCATGCGTTGATGGAATTATGATATCGTCCAAAAACACATTAATCAAACAGCTTTACGCACAAACTTCCCTTTCGCAGTTATTAATCTACACTATTTATTCTGATAATAAACTATATCAAATGATTGAACTACAAAGCGTTAAAACTAAACCAGACTTAATTACTTGGAACTAACATTACATTGACAGAAATTTCAATCTGGTGCTATCCTTGTTGTGAGTCCACAAACTGTTGGAGCTGAAATCCGAAGTTTATCTTTTGTCAAACTTAGATTAGTTGACGATTGCTTGTGAAACAATGCGGTTTTAACTAGTAGTTAAGATATTTGATGAATTAATTGCCTTAGAGTAAATTATTGGCAAAGGTATTGGCGGTTTCTCCTATTAATTAAATTGGGTAATTTGATAGAATTTATCGCAGCGATATGGTTTGTTAAGACTGAGGTGAAGTATAACCACCTGAAATAGATTTTGCCAACTCCCACTCTGGACGGAGCGGGAGGGAGTGTCAGACTTTTACTGACTAAAACCCATCCATGTTCCTTCATCGCCCTTTATGTTCCGGGGCCGCGGTATCTCTTTCGAATAGGCCCGCAACCCCGGCTTTCGAATAGGCCCGCAACCCCGGATACTAACTACACCTTGCACCTTACTTTCTTTTTTATCACTTAAAAGTGACAATACGTCGATGCTAATTCAGCACCAGAGCAGTCACAGAATAAACAGGTTCTGGAAATATTTCCGTTTTGCTTATTTTACCAGCCTTTTGCACAAATTCTCGCAAAATAATGGTGACGCTAAGTATAATGAGCTTATAACAGCGAATAACGCAGATAGACAGCCGCTGTCAAAATCTTTGTCAGCCATCAAACTTTTTAGACGATTTTGTTCGCAAACAGCTCGATTTTCCGCCAACGCAGATGATTAATTAAACAAGCTGGAACTCCGATATTCCCTCTGTCAATAATATTGTATTGAACCTTATTTCATAAGCGATAACTCTTGTTTTTGGATGTCGCTACCAATTACGTGTCTTTATTGTATGAATCGGAAATAAAAATGGTGCGATTATAGTCTCGTCTATATGGATTTTATTTATTACGTGGTATACACTTGTTGCTATGGTTATTGTTGCTGTGGAAAAAATACAATTAGACTTGGTAAATAACAACACTGTGTCGTTCAAAACTCGTTTTTAATATTTTTTAAGTTGCGATGAAGATCAACTTATAAAAAAACTTAATATAAAAATATTGATGACAGACTTACAAAGAGAAGAAAAGAACAATCATCTACACTAAAAACAAAATAAACCCTAAAAATGAGGTTATGATTATAAGATTATCCCAAAAGATAAGATTATGTTCCATAAAATAGTTACTCATCCACAAGAAATAACAAAAAGACTTTAACATTTATGTAGTAGATAAAAAAAAAACATTTATCGGATTCAGGTAAGAAAGGAAATTTAAATATTGACAAATATCTTTTGCAAATCTCGCTTTCAAAATTAGGTTTGCTGTAAGAAAACCCAACTCTGGGTTAAGCTCGCCTTTGTACATAAGCTATATTATTGCAATTAATATGTATATTTGTGGTTTTTTTTTTGTGCAATAAATAATAAGAATAAGAATAAAAATCAAGTATGCCTATGTTCCTTTGTCCGCCTTATAGATGTGCTGTGCTGTACTAAAGTCGAAACATTATTAAATTCAAAAAGCTAAGAGTGAAAGTTTTTTGAACCAACCGGGCAACCGTTCTAAAATCTTTTTGGCACCTCTTAGTGCCACCACGATTGTTGTTTCTTGTCAAAAAGAACCTCCGCTTATTCCAATGACGTGTACCAGTTACTCATAGTAACGTTGCGATATTTTCCTTGAATAGGATTAGTTATTCTAAAAATAATATCTATCTCTCTATTCGTAGCATTATGAGGATCGGAATTCTCCAAATTGTAAGTATATGGATACATACAATCCACCAGTACGAACATTTTTGTTCCGAATTGAACAGGTTTCGCATGTGTTGACGAAATGTTCATCTGCCATCGAGAGGTGTAACCAAGACACTCAGGTGTAAGTTCGTGACTGAGTGACTGATCCAGTGATTTTGAAAATTGTTAACTACTACTTGAAACAAATCCCTGATGCTATTTTATCTTCAGAATTAATGCGATCAGTCGCTGGGTCGTGGAAACGAAGATTCTTCATTAGGAATCTATATCTTTCAGCATTCATAGCAAGGTAAACGGCTTCCATTCCAGTGCCTTTTTGGTATCAAACAGTTGCAAGAAATTGTCTCAGCTAGATTTTATGCTTCCACTAAGAAGAAGTATACCCAACAGTGCACATATTTTGACCTCATCAGTCACTTTGGCATCTATTTTCCTCATAAACTGGTTTTGTTCTTTCATAATATGTTAGTAAATTTTGCAATCAAGTGAATAATGTTTTTGTTGAAGAATAAATCGAAGCATTCAGCCTCTGTTTCCCTGGTTTTGGTAAAGTCTAAGGTGGTTGATTGTAATCGTTATGCAGCAGTACTCTTGCTTCTATGGGTTTCTTCATTCACTTAGTGCCTTTGAGGCCTAAGTGACAATCATTAGTATCTCACGCGATCTCATATAAACCCGTTTGCCAGTCCAGATCATCTGCATCTGTATTATCTTCCGCTTCAGAGCTGTATTCACTTTCAGTACTATCTAACTGTTCTTCAATATGATCCACATCGTCAACAGAACCAACTGGTGCAACAATAAAGTCTTCTTCTCTGCCTTCTTTGAGCCATTGTTATCTGTAAAAAAATCGATACAATATAATTATTAGTTTATTGATAAAATAGTAAAAGCATTGAAGTTTAAATATTATTTTAAAATCTCTCATTCACTAAATAGATGCAAACAGATTCAATATAGATACATTCAACTGGGGGTGATGGGTAAATCGAAGCTCCCGCCAGTCTGCGTGTATCTACAGGTCGCCACATCATGGGGTGGGGGGAACCTAACGGCCCGGGCATACGTCATACCCACGCATCCTATGCCATGAAAACCTCCGACAAACAAATAAAAACTTTACATTACTGAAACGTTAAAATAGTCAAAAACAAAACCACAATACGAACGCTTTGAAACCACCTGCTGAAAGGCGTTCCCAATAATTTCGACGCATCACGCCACAAATTTTGTAGCGGGGTTGGGGCAGACAACTAACCTCAACAATCAAATTTTCCATCCTTAATCTAGAGTTAAATAGATTGAACCAAAAATACATAACAATGTATGTAACAATATTAAATTAGTAATCTATATATACGTTAAAAGGCAAGTGGATTATAAGCTGCACATTTTCCTCGATCCATTTTCTGTCACAACGTATGGTTGTACTTAAAGCACAGGGCCGACACTGATTCTGAATAGTCGTCCTAGTTAAATATTATTGACGAGATTTATTTATGAACGCGAATATAAAGGTATTTCCAATTAGTTTCATTGGCTTCGTGATTGATCTGAGGGTTGATTCTAATATGAGATCTCTTTGTTAAGATGATCGTCTAAAGATTTTCACGTGGCATTCGTGATGGTAACCTTTTTCATGGCAGTTACCTGTTGTACGAGTATCTAAGTTTTTTGAGACTATAAGATATAAAATAAGTTAACAGCCGTCTGAACGTTACAATTCCCATTGGGATTTTTCTGAAAGGGGCGAAATATAGTACCTGGAGGTACTTTTTTAAAGTAAATAAAAAGGTCGCCCACCTCGCCAAAGCTCTTAAGCGCATTGGAAACGAAACGAAATTTCGTTTTGTGGACAAAATTCAGTCGCATCAATCGGTTTAGACAGCATGGTGGCTGGGTGTGCTCTCATAGAATAAACGATATGCCAAAGGATTAAATTAATCAAACTTACATTCCTTTTAGAGAATAGTTAATCAAAATGATGAAGTTTCTGGCCTACCAAAAAGAATGCAGTCAGAATTGTGAATTACCTACTAATAAAGTCATGACTGGCATACTTAGGTCAAACATGTAATATCACAGATCTTTTATTCCTTTTACTGCCGTCTCGTCCTTGTAGGGGCTTCGTGTGGGAATGTATTCAAATATTATGTATTTTATTGACTATAGTTATGACTGATAACAGCGAGCAATACACCCGTCCGTGAATTATACTATCAACTGTTGCATCTATTGAGGCTTCCGTATGTTTAGTAAAAGACGTGAATGTTCCTACTAGAGTGAAAGAAAAATCAATAACGTCTTGATCTATTTCTCTACGTTATCCAGCACATGTCTGCCTTAAATATTAATCCTAAAAGCGGTTTAGATGTTCGTGGAACGTACGTCCTGAGAGAGTCTCTAACCTTAGTCGTTAGCTGTATATCTTAGCACATGCTACATGCCATAAAATTTAGAACGGAACCTGAGCAACTTACTGTCTGTTCAGAGTCGCCGTTCTCAATTCTAGTACTTACTAAGCAAGTCGCCGTTTTAGCACCTGTGCGGTAATGCCCACACCATAGCCCGCCATAAAATATTGACGTCCGAACTACTGCACAGTCGTCTGTCTGTCTATTCTATGACCGCGGAACCAGCGGGGAGTGCGCGGAGCGTCGGCGGGGCGGGAGCGGGGCGCGGGCGGCGCGTACCTGCGCCCGGCGACTCCCGCCATGGAGGGTTTCTGTATTGATTATTTGAGGGCGTTCACTTTCGCCAGTGTTTTAATGCGAGCTATGAAAATGTTTTTATTGGCAACTTGGCAGCCCCAGCGCCAAACTGAATAAACAGACGAATAAATGTACGAAAGCTCTCGTAATGCCCGATTATTCATTTTATACCGTCTCGCTTATTTGTCGATGCGATATTTTTTTCTTCGTTTTTCGTTTCGGTAATATCTGTAAAGAGCCTTATTTTGTCGAAGACCTCAAAACTTTGCTTTTCAATGATTATTTCTTATTCCGCCTACTCTCATTCCTTCTTCGTATTTTATATATCAATAAATCAATTCGTTTTGAGGAGCGAGAGAGAAATTTTATTCTTTTCCGTGATGCCTTTGTGCGGGCTGATTGTTAAATTTTTCGAGTATTGCGCGAGTCTGTGTTATATTGTGTGCGCTTAGAATCGTTGACGGTCTTTGTTGTAACATTGAGCTGAGTATTAGTGCTTTCAACGCGGTTCCGCTTGGCTAAAGCAGTCTCAAGCCAAATAGTCTAATTACGTTGTTGACGGCACGTCGAGGGGGAGGAAACATTGTGGAATGACTTACTAACATTTGTGTTTGATGTTACTTACATGCAGGATCTGCCTTTAACACCATGTTATTGTATGAAATAAAGGCAAAACCGTTTGAATATTTTAATGGGCAGATTTCCGAGAAATGTTATTACGTTGGAACCATATTTTCAGATAATCTTAATGCCTACGTAATGTGTGTGGGAGGCATGACATGAATATTTTTGGGACACTAAAATAGGTAGGTATTGTTCGTTTTCTTTGTAGAAATGAAAATCTTCTCTGCTTTGTAATATTTTGTACCTCAAAACGCCTCATCTTTTCGGTCCATAACCCATATAAATAAGTTGTTAGCATTTAGTTTCAAATTGGGCAAACTAAGGGCTTTTTTCACTTCCCACACCCGGAATATTTAGTTACCACCCAACTTTGTCCATCTAACTACACAGGAATAAAATTGATGCCAAAATTACAGCCCCATCAAAAACTGGAATGTAATATGGAGCAAATGAATTTAACAGCGTCCAAGTAGTAAAAGTGGATGAAATAAATTTTACATCGAACGTAGACCATGAAGGCCTTCATGAGAGAGGTTCAGTTCACGCCAGTGTAAGGTCCATAAAGATACATTGACATGTAAATTCGGAACGATAAAGTCTAAAAGCTTTTCTTTGAAAGCGGATTATGGTTCTTTTTATACCGCCACCTATCTGTTTGTTCAGGTACGCCTATTCAACGCAGACCGTCTTAAGTGAAGTTTTTGGGACCTGCAATCTCAAGTGATTTATTGTGTCAATTGAGATTTTGAGGTAATGAATGGAACGGCTTATCACATCTTGTGGGTGATTGAGGGGCTTTATATCTAAGCTTTAAATTATAGGTCCTCTTCTTATATAATATAGGTAGGAAAAGTTTCAGCGTAATAAACAGTTCTGTCAAAACTATTGATGAATAAAAACATATTTAGGAAGATATGTTTCTTGCCTGTAAAGCTAAATTAAATATGGTTGTAAATTCAACTACAGATTGGTCTATATTTGTATGCAGACAAAGTCGCAAGTTAATTAATAAATATGACACGACCAACAATGACGCTGTCAAACCTGGCGATTACGCTGGTGTCCCTCAGGGCCGTTTGCTGTGGCTGAGTCTGATTGTGGTGGACGATTACCATTTATAAATGTAGGGCTGGTACAATTATACTTTAAATTAATACATGCTAATTTATAAATATGATGTAACTCTATCTATCATTTAATTAACTTTTCACAGCTGTGCACATATGAAATAAGGCACACAGGTAAACCATTTTTTCGGTAACACACAAAATAATTTCCAGTGTCTCCGTGGACAAAAGCGATTACTTTACAAAAATTAAGATGTGGAATATTATGATTTTAGGGAACCACATTGGATCATGATTGGGCTAAGCATCAGGTGTGACTGTTGTCAAAACTAATTTTACCAAGTAAAAACAATTGCCGATCGACAAGGAAAATAAATGAGGTCTTACAAAAAACCTAATCAATCAAGCTCGATTCCCCTTCCATCCAGGCTTCTTCCACTATCTAGGTCCTCACGTAACACTTAAGTGCACATCGTTCCATATATTAAGGCATCACAAAAACTCCTTCACTAATCGTTTATCATATTCAGTCTAGCAAAGTACCTGAGCAGATAATTTATGTGAATATTTCGCGAAGCTATCGGTAGGAAACATTAATTTCCGTAGACGTAACGAGATCGCTTCACGCACCTACTCCGCCATGTTTTTTGATGGCTTATATTCTGTGCTTTGGATGTTGGAGCGAATATTTTGTACGGAATTATTTTATACTAATATTTGGTGTGAGAATTTGAATCTACCCACAATCTGACAACAGTGTCAAATAAAATATTATTTGACAGTGTTGTCAGATTGTAGGTAGATTCAAATTCTCACAAGAGAAGATTCTCAAGAGGATTCCTGTACTCTTTATTATGTGGGTACATACAAATGTTTACTTCATTACTTTATATTTTCTCACGATATCATTCTCAATGAAGAGTCCACAGTAGCAAAATGCCACCGTAGCAAAACTAGAACTCCTCCACGTGGATGTCCTGTTTCAATATTATGTAGAAATTAATATACTCCATTCGCGTTCCAAGCTTTTCCCTCTACATTTTCTATCTCCAACCATTTATTCATACCGTGTTACTATGTCTCGCTTTGCTGAAAGGAAATAAGTGTGCGGTCATTGCAAACGCGACCATTTCCCCTCTCCCATGTTATAGCGTATTTTTTGTATCCCACCCTCAAACGTAGAATTTCCAACTCTTCTTTTTTTTGATGCTGTTACCAAGTAAAGTCCTTCTCATATCACGTTAATCGAATGCAAGGCTTTAACTGAACGCCAACAGCCTAATAAACGTCACATAATTCGTCCATAAAGCGGCCTTATTTTATTACTGGCGAAGACAAAATGGGTTTTTGGGGGCAATAATAAGTTTAAAAAGCGCCCCTTTCTCTAATATCGTGCAGAGCAAGCCACTCGCAACGAGTTTTACGTGACCAGTGTCTTAATATACACCTTTTGTCTAGCTATACTATTGTTTGGAAGAGAGGACCTATCACGGAACGGTATGAGAAAAATAATGGTCCTGAGGGTCCTGATTTTGGAATAGATAATTTTCAATTTCGTATTTTCAAATTTTGGTATTGTTAGGCTAGAAAAGGTCATTCCATTTTGTAGTAGGTAGTAGATTGACTACACCCTCAGCCAAGCAAAAGGTCTTTGGATAACCTTTCTTTGTATTTGAAAATTAGAATTTTACAGTACTATTTCTTAGAATGATGTTCATTAGTTTTAATTAATTCCGACAAAAAGGGAAATAAACTCCGAAGTTTCTTTATTTACTACTGTACACGCAACATTTAGATTTTAATTATTGTGTTGGTGTTAACGTGTTGACTTGATTATTTTGCCAGTTCATACCTTGTATTTGTTTGTAATTAGGTATATTTTTCCTTTTAAGACTTTTGGCATCATCTATTTCGCCGTAGATTCTTTCAACAATCGTAATCATTATGAAAACGTTAACAGCTGGACATAGACCTCTCCCAAGCGACCTCATCGGATAGATCATAAATATGCTTCTAGCATCATTATAATTCATTCGGTGAACATAGCAGTCTTCACAGGTCATTATTCTGTCCTTTGAATGGCTTGACCTGATTTTCACCTGCTTTATTATCCCAATTACGAAGATGTTCTGCTTCTAATCTACCTGATACAATTCCTTAGCCCCATTTCATGATACCCTCGAGAGCAATAATAGATATAGCCTTTTCGTTCAAAACCTTTGCTTTACGAATCATAAAATTACAACAATTCTTAAGGGTCCTATCACAGATTTATACCTAGAAACATTATGAAAATAAATAAATCGTGAGTCCCTAAATCGTAGGGGAGTGTAATGAAAACTGGTGATTTAGTGAATTCTGGGGTTACTAGCATACCGATGTCAATAAATTTTCGTTAATGGAATTATTTCGTTTCTCTTATAGTGTTCGTTTCGGTCTAGGAATTATAGGTAGCATTTTATTTCTGTGACTCTAGGACCAACATTAATTGAAAGAATGCGTTAAGGAAAGATTGTACCATAAAAATTATCGACATTGTTAATAAATTAATGTTTGATTCGAACAGTGTTTATAATCCTAAGCGTGTCTAAGAATTTGATAATTTGAAAAAACTCGCAAAGTATTCCAATAAACATTTTGAACCGATTTTTTTTTACAAATGCTTATGCCAAAAATTGCTGTATCCAAACTAAGCAATAAAACAACAATTTTTACTGAATTCTTTTAAATTTTTCTAAAGCTGATATTCCCGAATTCTCAAAGACGATGGGATCTATTAAAAGCGTCCAAATTAAATTCACGGACTTACTAGATGAGTTTAAGATTATTTATTCCCTTCCTTATTTACGCATTTACAACGTTTTGTTTTACCGTTTTTGTAGCCTTTATCTATTGTGTCTTAAAGGTTATTTTCGTTTGGTTCGTTATGTTGGTTAAATTGGTAATTTACCTGTCAGGGGTCAATTCTGTTTGTGTAATGAATTCCGGTTTAAGCGCCCACTCATAGAGGCGAGGTTCGTACAACGATCGCAGTGACAAGAGTTTTATGATTCGAATTGGCTGTACACGTTATTACTTTTGGTGAAGTCCTTGAAAATGTAAAAAAAAAATTGTTGGATAGAAATTACAATAACATCAGCTGCGGGAGTGTACTATTTTCTTGTTTCTTCAACAGAAAAAAATATGTTTGCAACAAGTATGAGGGACGTGTTACGGTAAATCGGAATCGATAAATAGTACTCTTGTGATTGAAGATCATTCTCATGTACTACCTAATGTCAATTCATTACATGCCAAGTTTACTCCATGCCTCGCAAAATAAGCTGTTGGTTCCGGCTGTCATTTGTAGATCTTTGACAGTCGTTTCAAGTAGGTATTCATTGGCCCGAAAATCTGACAGCCAGTCTTACCAAGAGATATCGTATTACCTAGATCTAAATGTGTTGTGGAGGTCAGATAAAAATACAGGTACTTAGCTGCATCCTGTTAGACCAACATAGTTAGGAAAAGACTAGGCAGATAATGATGGTGACCTACCTACTTATGTAAATTCACTTGGTTTTCCAAAAAGAAAAAAACATTCATTCGTTAAAAGAACCAGCTGAGGTACCTACCGTTTCAACTGAACCCGGAGGCCAGAACATTCCCAATATGACGCAAGCTCAAGTTTCTATTCACATTTAAATGCTACATTATATGTTAAATGTTCAGAAACATTTTCGCAGATAGTCCAGTTCGTGAAATGGGGGTTTTAAGCTTATATTAATAATGAAACAGGAGAAATTGTTGAGCGGGAACGTAATGGTAAACTTTGTAACGGAAGTAAAGACTGTGGAACATTTAGAAGAACTTAGATGGAACAATAATACCAGTATTACCGAGGGTATTATTACATTGGTACCCAGTTACTAGGTCAGATCACAATTATATAAAGTAGTCGAAATCAGCTGCTTTCTGTTAGACTGGAAGCCGTTCTTAATATAGTTGATAGAAGCTTAGGCAGGTGATTATGATGATTGAAAAATAATCGACTACTGTTTTACATGAAATCGAATCAATTTAGCAGCTGCCATTTTGTGTACGTTTTAAGAGTCTATTTTTATCCCAAATGGGTGCCGGTGAGCTTTGCGATTCCGAAGGTATTTCCACTAAGCGAGATAAAAGGATCCCCCATATCCCTTCACATAGATATCACATTTAAAAACAAATGAAAATCCGGAAAAAACACAAGTACGCCACTTAAAACGAACCCTTCAAAAGCCGGGTAAGGGAAAAATATCCGAATACCCTCATCGAAAGCCCGTTGGAAGGGCCACTAAACCAATCATTAAGTTAAACTCACATGTCCAGACATTATATGTTCCTGTCCATCCCATTACAGATAAAAGGCACTAGTGCCCCGCAGATTTCGATTGTCCCTTTCTTAGGGGCCTGTTAGGGCTGTCCAAAGTAATTTGGGGTTTACCTGTGTCTTGAAATTCGGACAGGTGGCTAATAAGGAATGTATGTGTGGTTTGTTGTGGTTAGTGCGAGTGATGAGAGGATTGAGTCGAGCGTTTAATTATTTTCTGGTTATACACGTGTAAGACCCACGCCTCGGATTTTGGTTTTTGTTGATGTATGTGTATGAGCGATTATTTTATACTTATCATGTGTAAGGGACTTCGCTTCAAACGGTTATTATGAATTCAATACAAGTGATTCTAGACCACCTGCATCAAAATTCTTTAAAGTACCGACGAATAATTTTGACGCTAGATTTGTGAGCTGAAACCTTCGATGTCCCATGTATTTTCTAGTAAGGTCTTTTAAGGGTCATCACAGAAGTCAAATTTTTTGGTTACGATAGAAAGCTTTTCTAGCTATTATTTCCTTTTTAGCTAGATAATTAGTTAATAGAAAATACAGGTATTTATTGTTTGTATAATAAGACAAATATTTTAAAGTCCCCTTTTGCCACCCCTAGCACAGATAGTATAGCCCTCCTGCCGCTAGAGCCTCGACCATGACCCTTGCGATAGACCTCTTATACATGTCCCTACATTGTTTCAATTCAAGGCAGCGACAGTATTGATTATTCTTAACCTGGATAAACTAAAGCTATATCTCGTGTAGAAATATTTAGATAAATAATAGTGAGTTAGTGATGGGTATAAGAGTAGAGAAGAACCAAAGAAACAATAGATGGACTGTGTGAAGAATGATATGGCAAGAAAGGAGGTGTCGTTTACCTCAAATGAATTGGAATAAGGGCAACAGAATGGAAATTATGATGGTATAGATTTAAAGTAGCGTTCACCACTTTGGTTCTATAATCTATAATAAAAAAGGAATCGCAAAATGTGTTGGTAAGCGCATAACTCAACAACGCCTGGACCGATTTCAGTAATTCTTTTTTTGTTGTGTTTGTTATTGTCAGAAGGTTCTTATGAAAAAAAAATGTAGTAGTAGGTAGGTAGGTAGTAGTAGGTAGGTAGGTAGTAGTAGGTAGGTAGGTAGTAGTAGATAGGTAGGTAGTAGTAGGTAGGTAGTAGTAGGTAGGTAGTAGTAGGTAGGTAGTAGTAGTTAGTAGTAGGTAGGTAGTATGTGTATCTGACGCAGACGAAGTTGCGTGGGTCAGCTAGTAATATAATAAAAGACTTAGGCAGAGGTACACCCTCATTTTTGTCTTTCGGAATAATTTTACAAATAACATCCATGTAATATTTAAAATCTTTATATACCGTGTTTCCGGACGATATTCAAAAACTTCCGACCGGGCATTGTACTCATCATTATGAACGACTTTTACTATGGGACCAACCCCTGAATCGATAAAAAAAATAGCTGTTCCCAACAATAAATGTTCGCATAACTCGTCAAAATGTAGGGAACAGCAGATTTTTTTTTCGCCATTCAGAGTTTTCGTGTCATAGTAAAAGTAGTTCATAATGATGAGTACAATGACCGGTCGAAGTTTATTAATATCGTCCGGAAACACGGTGTATAACCAGAAATATTGGATTATTTTTACCTACAAAAAGACCTTTATAAAATTTACAATAAAATCTCCAGGCGTCACACCAAAAATAATAATCATAAATCCATCGGCTATTATGAATAATCACTTGTGCAAGGCACGTTAAAATCGCGGGCCGTTTCAAAGAAAATCGCGTTTTTATTAAATATTTCCCCTTCGAATGGGAGCCGAGATGCTAGCGCTAAATAACAGGCATACCGGACGCTCAGACGCGGAAAATTTTCAAATAAATATAATAACGATGATAGAGAATGCCCAGCGAATATTGAAATTATTTGTTTTTATTTTTCCCTTAAAACAAAAACAAATAATTTCAATATTCGCTCGGAATTTTCACTGGCACGTTGGTAGACAAAATCGATAAATTCCATCTCTGTTTATTTTAGATTTTATCATTTTCCTTTGACTTGAAAGTCTTGACTGAAGAGTTTTCGCGAAAATCTTGATACCTTCAAAAGTCTTAAAGACTGTGATTGATAAACGCTATCTTAACTTATCTACTTTGAAAGCTAATTTAAGTATCTTTTACGTTGAGTACTTGAAGGCTCCATTTACTGAATAGTTACCTATAACACCTGTTAGGTACCTATAACTTTTATTTTATTGTATTTACTTTATTGGTCTAGTAGAAAAGCTCGTGTCTAAATATCACTCGGATCGATCTTTATGTTGCAGTCGTGCTTATCTATGTTAGTCCGTAGATGAATAACCACTCATAACATACCGAGTTTCCTCCATGCCTCGGAAAGCTCGCTAAGACGTAGGTCCCGGCTGTCATTTATAGATCTTTGACAGTTGTTACAGGTAGTCAGCGACTTGAAAGTCTGCCAACCAGTTTCACTGGGTTGTGGAGGTCAGATACGCAGTCACTTCATGTAAAGTACTAGTACTCTGATTTTATTGGACTAGTGATTGCAAATCGCTACTATTTTATAAAAATTTTGGTTCCAACATGCTACGTTCGTAACAGCATACAATAACAATCTACAAACTGCATCGATGGTCTTGTAGCAAGCACGTCTGGTGAACATGAGGTCCTTGGTTCGATTCCCGGGTCAGACAGTTTTATTGGGTTTTTCTATCAGGAATTTCTCAGAAACAGCCCTGTGTCTGGATTTCTGCCTGGTTGATGGCATTAGAGTCATCCCCTACTTTAAGGAACTTAAAGAAACACCTTTTATACGTGATGTAGGTAAAAGTTTAATTTTACTTGACTTCAAAAGAAATCCATATACAAACAACCCGACCAAAACTATCCCCAATTCCCCAGCAAGATCTTTCACTACAAATTATATCTAACAACCCAACAATTTTCCTCTCAATACATACCACTATATTTAGCGCTAATCAATTAAGAACAAAGCAACTATTTGCAACAGTTACTCAAGTAATGGAAGTCTATTCATCACAAACTTGGGGACACAAGTTCGAATCCTGTCGATACCAGGAGCCATCGAAAACTTTCACCAGTCGTTTGTTTAAACCTGTCGTTGGCATCATAATTATGTACACGATTTATTTATCTATGTTTTCTTTAGATTTAATCTTTGTGTGTAAGATTTAGTTTTGAAATAAACTTTGCATGAAGTTTGAGATATTCCTTTTTTCGATAAGACGGAGTTTGTTTTAAGGACAGACATAATTTAAGTTATACGATATATATATTTTTCCCTTTATAGAGAGGCTGGAGGCCTGTGTCCAAGCAGTGGGAACATTTATTCATTCCTTTTTTTGTTTAAATACGAGTAATATATCGGCTAACAATAATATACAATAAAAAAAATATACAGTGAAGTGTTTCTGTGTAGCTAAAGTTCTTGTAATTGTTCATTTTTAAGGTTCCGTAGCCAAATGGCAAAAACGGAACCCTATAGATTCGTCATGTCTGTCTGTCTGTCCGTCCGTATATCACAGCCACTTTTTTCCGAAACTATAAGAACTATGCTGTTGAAACTTGGTAAGTAGATGTATTCTGTGAACCGAATTAAGATTTTCACACGAAAATAGAAAAAAGACAATGAATTTTGGGGGTTCCCCATACTTAGAGCTGAAACTCAAAAATTTTTTTTTTCATCGAACCCATACCTGTGGTGTATCTATGGATAGGTCTTTAAAAATGATATTGAGGTTTCCAATATCATTTTTTTCTGAACTGAATAGTTTGCGCGAGAGACCCTTCCAAAGTGGAAAAATGTGTCCCCCCCCCCCCCCTGTACTTTTAAAATACGAGAATGATAAAACTCAAAAAAAAAATATGATGTACATTACCATGTAAACTCCCACCGGTTTGAACGAGATTTAGTAAGTAGTTTTTTTTTAATACGTCATAGATCGTTAACAGCAATTTACCTTTCATTCAATCTGCTACGGAACCCTTCATGGGCGAGTCCGACTCGCACTTGGCCGCTTTTTTTTAAGAGGCCAGCGGAGCATGCGTATTTCATACAAACGTAATACCAAAATAATTTGTGAACCAAACGTATTCTTAAGGTAGTGTGTATTTAATTCGATTGGATTGCAGATGATCTAGGTTCCCAAATATAAATTTTGAATGGACACTGATTTAAACAAGAGTTATGAGGAATTTAATTTTTTATAGAAAACTTATTTTTCTCGTGGCTAAATAATATCAGCCGCTCGGGTCGATCTTTAGGTTAAGCCATGCTTGCCTAGTTTGGTCTGTGGATGGGTGACCACCCTTACATACTGAGTTTCCTCCGTCCCTCGGAAAGCACGCTAAGCCGTTGGTCCCGGCTGTCATTTGTCCATCTTTGACAGTCGTTACAGTTAGTCACTGGCCACAAAAGTCTGACACCAGTCTTACCAAGTGGTATCGTATTTCCCAGTATTAACTGGGTTGTGGAGGTCAGATAGGCAGTCGCTCCATGTAAAATACTGGTATTCAGCTGCATCCGGTTAGACTGGAAGCCGACCCCAAAATTGTTGGGAAAAGGCTAGGCACATGATGATGCTGATGTAGTTTATTTTACTTAATATTTCAGGTCCTAAACTTCAGGCACTACCGACATTCCCTAAAACGGTTACCCAAGAATCTTAAACCTGTCTTTACCTCTCAAAGCTGACCTAAATATAACAACGCTACAATCACGAATAAAACATGAAATTCTCGAGTACAATTCCAAAGTTGGATCCGTCATTCATCGTTGAATTATAAAAGTTTGGTAATCTTCCACTTGTGCTCAAAATTTTAAATCATTTCCAACCAGTGACGCACATGATGCTGATTAAAACGACCCTGTTTGAATCCCCTTCGGCGATTTTCTTTGTTTTATTCCTAACGCTAATTTTGTATCACAAAAGTTCTACGTGAACGCGTACTTACTGTTGGTCTAAGTTTCTGGCTGAAGCGGGAGAAATTGAAATCTTTTGTTAGATCACTAAATATGGTTCTATATTTCGATTAAAAGTATTATAGCTTAGAAAATATTAGTTGCTGTTTTTGGCAGCTCAAATCTACACAATAAATCCAAATTATTTTACATGAAAATTAATGATGAACACACTTATTAGAAATAGAAACGTTGATTTAAGTTATGTAATGATTAACGTCAGTGTCGCCTTAGATAGACGTGGTAATTATATTTTATGCTTAAACAACGTGTTTAACTGCCAATATTAATAACTAACTATCCGGTTTCGGTAGGTTGCTACTCAATACTCAATACTCAATACTTTATTGCATTCCTCAATGTAGGCTTAGGTGGTATACATATATTTAGAGACAATCGTGGACCCTGTCGGGCACAGCAAAAATAAGATATGTGGAGAGGACTTATCATTTAGGAGTCATTTCATAAAAAACAATTTTACATTGTATCAAAAACTCATTTAAAACTAACACCACGGATTTTAACGTTTACAATTCAAAAATAAAATTATACACTTGAAAATTGGATAATGTTTACAATTTAAAAGTAAATAATACAAATAAAATTTGAAAATAATTATTTCAATGGAATAAATCAAGTTAACGAAAGAATAAATCATGTCAATAAAAAATAAATCGTTTAAAATAATAAAAATAATAATTAAATCATGTGAGTTAAGAAGATAAATCATGTCATTAAAAGATAAATCGTGTTAAATAATAAATAAATCATGTGAGATAAAAACATAATAGTAAAATGTCATTAAAAAACAAAACACACGAACAACTGCTATCTCTGTCTGTTTGACGTTTTGCTTACTGGACGGTTAGAAATTAAATGTCACAGCCAAGTTTTTTTTTCGAATAATCAAGTGACAGATACGAGACACGGATAGAATGTTCTTTGTTTATATAAACACCGATAGCTAAGGTAGAAGGCACATTAACAACAGGTTATATGTAAGTAAGTTATAGAAAACGGCGGTTAGTCAAGACGTTACCCGATAAGTTTTGTCCTGAAAGTTGTCAACTAAAAAAAATTATACACCAAATTGAAAACGACTGTGCAGAACAATGTCATGGTTACACCAGCATTTAAAATGCAACTATAATTTTTAGGTGCGTCACAGATCCGTGCCTTCTTGATATCAATACTGAATATACACACCAAACATTTCAAGAAAAGTACAAGCAATTTTCCTTTTCCTTTTTTTCGTATGGAAAATCATCAAATGACTCGTACCACTCTGGGCGGAGCGAAAGTGTCAGCCTTTACCGACTAAAACTCATGCATGTTCCTTCTTAGGCCTTTGTGTACCAGGGCCGCGGTATCTCTTTCGAACAGTCCCGCAGCCTCGGCAGGCCATTTTCCTTCTCCAATCTCTCATAACTTAGACCTTTACATAAAGTCGAGTACAGACAATAAGGAAGACGACGGGAGGTGTCGTCCCTAGACGCCCCCTCCCCCCTCCTCCCTTTGATAATTTATTATTGAAACCTCGTCTCCATTCTTTTCTTTTGTAATATTGTCTCTCGTTTCTTATTTGTTCCGTGGTACTAATTTGTTTGTTTTTTTTTTTTCTTGATCGGCTCCGCTTTTGTTGGCTCTAATGAAGTGTGTTTCGAAGGTTCGAGAAACGTTCGGCTAAATTAACGTTCGATTCGATTGTAATTGGATTGGTTTTCGTTAGGTTTGGTATTGGAGATGTTTGATGATCTGAGTGACGGGCGGTGGTGGATCGTCTGGGTCCATGTTTTCCGTAATTCGGAAAGCATTTATTTCCTTGTGATTCCTTGGCAAAGTTACTGTGTTAAATAGACCGCCTTTTTTTTCTTTTTTTTATGACCTTCATGGAAAAAAGGCGGTCGGTATACCTGCTTGTACAGTCATCATCATCTGCCTAGCCTTTTCCCAACTACGTTGGGGTCGGCTTCCAGTCTAACCGGATGCAGCTGAGTACCAGTATTTTAAAGAAATAAAATATATTTATTTGGCTTATGCCGCAAGTGAACACAACATAACAAAAATAGGAATTAAATAAAGTAAAAACTTAAAACTAAACAATAAAAAGACATGTCACATGTGACATGTTTGGTGTGTTTACATGGAGAGACTGCCTATTTGACCTCCACAACCCAGTTAATACTGGGTAATACGATACCTCTTGGTAAGACTGGTTGTCAGACTAATTGGGCCACTGACTACCTGTAACGACTTCCAAAGATGGACAAATGACAGCCGGGACCAACAGCTTTACGTGCTTTCCGAGGCACGGAGGAAACTCGCTATGTTAGGGTGGTCACCCATCCACAGACCAACCTAGGTAAGCACGGCTTAACCTAAAGATCGGCCCGAGCGTCATAAAAAATTGCAAGAGTTTAATATTATTTTTGAGCGACAAGCATTAGTTGAAATTAACTTTTAATACTTTTCTTGGGTTGATAATAGTATATTTTATATTGATTTAAGTGAATAAAAAATTATATGCATATTCCCTATTATTATATCGGCAACAGAAGTACACATTCAGTGAAAATTCCAACTGTCTACCTATTACGGATCATGAGATCCATCCCGCTGTCAGACATACGGACAGACGGACGGATGGACAGCGGAGGGTCCCATTGGTTACCCAACGGATACGGAACCCTAAAAAAGCAATACCTAAAGAAACCCATCCATTTTTATCTTAATTAACCAAACACGTGGAAGAACAACAGGAAAAAAACTAGACGTAATATTTTCTATCATAATAATGTGAAAATTGTATTTTCTTTGTATCTCCTTGGTACAGTCAGCCTACGGATTTAGGTATCATCTTCGTACGCATTGCCGAGGTTACACCAAATTGGGAAAACTAAGGCGTTGGCAACTTGCCAGACAGACGGATATTACGTGTCTTAATACACACTAATATAATAAGGATGGTCGGATATTGAAGGATAAAGAGAAAGACGGTTGGGCAGTGTGGGCCCGTTAGTTGTTTATGTGTAACAGAAATACTAATGGCCTGAATAAACATCGCTTTGTAAATAAACCTCGAACACACAAGTATACTTAGCATCTTTCGTATAGGACATATTTAGACCTATTTAGAACAATAGCTGAGAAGTGGCTTCTGTAAAACTTTTCCTATTTGTCTGGAAATTAATTGATAACCTTGCTGAAAGATTTTCAATAAATAATGCCGGAAAATTACCAAGTCTTACCAAGAGATATTGTATTACACATTATATAGAATTTGGAGGTCAGAAAGACAGTAGTTCCAGTAACACACTATTGGTGTCCGGCAGCATCCGGTAGACATTTGGCATTTTTCGCATTTTTATTAGTAAGTTTTAAATAGTGATAATTTTGATGTGTTTTGTCCTGTGCGGGCTAATAAATACTTTTTCTTTCTTTTCTCTTTCTTTCCTTCTTTTTTAGACTGAAACCAGATCTAAAAAGGCTGAGCATCATCCTGGTCTTGTCCCATAATATTTGGGGTCATTATTCGTCACGATAACTTTTACTCCTTTTTAGGGTTCCGTAGCCAAATGGCAAAAAACGGAACCCTTATAGTTTCGCCATGTCTGTCTGTCTGTCTGTCCGCGGATAATCTCAGTGACCGTTAGCACCAGAAAGCTGAAATTTGGTACCAATATGTATATCAATCATGCCGACAAAGTGCAAAAATAAAAATTTAAAAAAACATTTTTATTAGGGTACCTCCCCCAGACGTAAAGTGGGGAGCGATTTTTTTTTTAATTTTGACCCTGACGTGTGATATATTGTTGGATAGGTATTTAAAAATGAATAGGGGTTTTCTAAAATCATTTTTTGATAATATTAATATTTTAGGAAATAATCGCTCCGAAAGTCAAAAACAATGTGTCCCCCCCCCCCCTCTAACTTTTGAACCATAAGTTTAAAAAATATGAAAAAAATCACAGAAGTAGACCTTTATATGAACTTTCTAGGAAAATTATTTTCAACTTGATGAGTTGAATAGTTTTTGAGTTATATAGCACTTTTTCAAAAAAACGCAAATGATAACTTTGTTTTTCATACAAATACTATGAAAAACAAAGTTATTTTTGCTGACGAAAAATGTTGGTATTTTTAATGGTCTGGGAAGCTACGGAACCCTACAGTGAGCGTGGCCCGACACGCTCTTGGCCGGTTTTTTATTCCTTCATATAATTTCTACCACAATCCATCCATATTTTCTTTGGTCTTCCCTCCGAATCCATCAACATTTATATTCATAACCTAAAAAAGCTGAGCAGATGATGATGAATCGCGAATAAATGTTATCTTTTTTTTCTTCTTCCTCCAAAGGATTCAAAAGTCGTTTATTTATAATCACATCGTTTAAATCCCAAAGGACAAAGCTACGACTACCAAACCAATATAAACAGAACGTTGCACCTCAATATTTTGCTGGAACATTTAATTAAAGTCGAAACGACTGCAGAGCCATATACAATCTTCGTAGGCGCGATTCTCTAAGGGAACTGTTTAAGGAAATTAACATCATGACTGTATATTGTCAATACATCTATGAAAACATAATGTATGTCAGGAAAAATCTGCATCTTTTTGGTAAAAGAGGTGACAGACACAATTACAGTACTAGAAATAGAGACCAATTAGTTCAGCCAGGCTTCAGACTCGCTAAAGTAGACTCGTCTTTCATGGGGTACTGTTTGAAATGCTATAATAAAATTCCACAAAGCATTCTTGAACTAAATGAAACCAAATTTAAAACATGCATTAAACGCACACTGTGTAAGCTAGCATATTACAAATTGGACGATTATATCGCTGATAAAAATGCTTGGGTCAATGCCGGTCCTGCTCCACAAGGACAGGGGCGCATAAAGGGATAGCGCTAATTTGTGTTGTTGGAGCTGCTGAAGATTGTACAACTATCTTTGCATTGTATAAATTCAATATCTTTAGTATTATATAACCTCATATTCCATATTGTGTGAGTGCTATGTACTAGAATGCTATCATTCGCTGGAAACCTACGTTTTTATTTTATTTATTTTTTTGACTTGAATGTGCCCTGGCGGTTATGAGTATGTCATGCTCACTCAAATGTCTCGCTGATGGTGGCGCGTGTGTCGGACCATTTAGTTCCCTTCAAAATGGTTGAGCTGAATGGTGCTGATCCATGCGTCATGTTCGTGAACGGGCGCTGTCAGTTGTGACTGGTCATGTCTTAGTCGCCATGGTTTATTTGAATTAATTATTTTGTTTTTGGGTTGTATTTTGTTTTTGTTTTGCTATGGACACTTTTATCGTGCAAATCTTGCTACATTGTTCTCACATAATATACCATCTCAACATGATTGATGTAACCAAGATTTTGTAACAATATTTTGATTTAAAAGAGTGTCCATGGAGTTTCTTGCCCGTTCTTCTCCATAGAGATCTACGCTAGGGAATGGGCAACTACAGTACTTTCACAGTTTTTATGTCTTGTGACTGGGACTGTAGCTACATTAAATGTTCATTTTTGTTTCGACAATTCAAAAGTGCCTGTAACTGGCCTACTTGAAATAAATGCTTTGATTTTGATTTTGATTTTGATTTTGCAATCTGTGGATCTTTTGTTAAAAACAAGTAGTTTGGCACAAACAAGCTAAAGTTAATTTCGATTGGAGCGTGGCGCTGACGAAATTTTTTAATAAAAACATCACCTGCTCTGAATTTAGCGACACAGGGACGGAATGGGCCGAAGTGTGACGACGAGAAATTTTTCGCATGTTTTATTTTGCCTCCGCTAATGGGATTAAATTTTAAGAATTTTCCCAAGAGCCTAAATAATTCCCTGTTTGGGGCCCTTGCGGAAATATTTTGACGTATACTGTCAAAGTTGGATTTATAAAAAATTGAATAGAGCGTGATTTAGAATATTAAAAAAAATTAAAATTAAAATTAAGTTTAAACGAAGACAGACTAATAACACGACTTTAGTTCGTTAAATTAAATTTTGGTCAATAACATTATTTGCAAAAATACTTAGGTACTTTCATAGTGTTGGTTTGCAACTGCTCAAATATCATTAATTCTATAATGTCTGGTAAACAATCGTCCAACCACATAACGTCCCATGAGTATCATTAAATTAATTGTTGACTTTCACAGTAGAATGGGCAGCATACACAAGGTACTAATAAGATCACACTGTAATTACCAATCAGGTTACCAATTATTGTGTAACTACGTACATATCCCCCTCAGGATTCAATGGAGGAGGTATGTGTCTATATTAATGTCCTATGTCCTAAGTGTAGAACAGAATATACTTGCAACAAGGGTAATGACAAAACACTCTGAAAGTTTTATAAATAAATAAATATCGGTGAACATTATACATAGCGCCATCTAGTGCCACACTAAGCAACGAGGCTTGAGTCGTAAACACCAGATAGTTGATAAAGTACATAAATATTTTTTCTTTGTATAATATATTTACATTATACATACTTGTATGTATAATACATACTTAATATACCTATGAACATCCATGACTTGGAAACAAATGTCCATGCTCATCACACAAACATTTTCTCCCACCGGGATTCAAATACAGGACCCTAAGAACGTAAAGCAGCCTTACTACCTCTGCGCCATTCGAGACCGATTTTTAGTTCCTCTTTATTTGGAAGAATAATTATTTATTTGTAAAATTATGAATAAGGGGGCTTTATTAAAGTTGACATATAACATACATTGCAAGGAGTCCAGCAGCTATTATCTACAGTTGAAAAAAAAAACTAAAATTTACTTAGCATAATATATATTTATATTACAGATATTAAGTAATGTCGGATCTCCTCTTGAATTATTTGTACCTAGTGGTTTTATATATTTTTAAACCCCGACGCAAAAACGACGGGGGGATAAGTTTAACGTGTCCGTGTGTGTGTCTGTCTGTCTTTCTGTGGCATCGTAGCTCCCGAACGGGTGAACCAATTTTGATTTTGTTTGTAAAGTGAATTAGTCGGAAGTGTTCTTAACTATGTTTGATGAAAATCGGTCCAAGATGGCCGCCGCAACAAAATGGCGGATTACATATTTTAAACAACCCTCTCAATATGGGTATCAAATGAAAGGGGTAGACTATTCGTAGAATTCTACATACTATGACACATTGCAAATCCAAGAAGGCCGCCACAACTGACTCAATATGGGTATCAAATCCAAAACCTACCGTCCAAAAACTATCCAAAACACTACGTGTCGGGGGTTTTTAAAATTTTAATTTAATGTAACTTGTTTATCTAAAATAAACAGGAAAAAAGCAAAATTTTTCTGTGTGAATAAATATACCACTTTGAAGCCACGGATAGTAATAAAATTAAATAAAAACCTGGAACGTTTTAACATGAATTTATAAGGTATAAAGGAGGCAGGCCAAATAAATCTGAACTCGAGAAAAAATATTACTTGCAAAAAATCTTACGAATATCCGACCCTGTACAGATGCTTGTATGTAGATGAAAGTACTGATACAAAAAAGAAAATTGCAGAAGTACCACTTTTGCAAAAAGAGAATAAACTCAAACGACTTTCTTACTTGAAATAAACTCAAAGCATTTATTTAAATTAGATCATAACAGGCAGGAATGTCAGAAACACAACAAGGCTAAGGATAACCTAGCACCTGAATGCGCCTTTTGTATAATAAAGAACATGTAGGTTTGACATTTATAATGCATAAAGGGGCAATCAAATTTCCCCGCAATGACATTCAGGAGACTGTTTGAGCTGCCCCGGACCCTCCAGTAGCGACGTAGCACGTTTACGTCTGATAGCTACGAAGCCATCAGTGTGCGCATCAGCAAACATTCCCGACGCACTACAGAAGCATGGCAGCCCCAGCAGCATCCTGAATGCATTGTTATACTGAACTCGAAGAGCATTGATGGCTCTCTGCGTACAGCTTGTCCAAAGGTCACACGTGTAGAACGTCTGACAATATGCTTTGAAAAGCGTTACTTTCACTTGACATGTACCAGCGAGCAAACGAGCTCTCATTTTGCACACGCTACAAGTACAAAAAGTATAAAAACAATTATAAAAGAAAAAAAAATCTTAACAAAAAATAAATTAATATGACAGTGTGGGCTGCATCGAATAGGCCCAGTTCAGCAAAATGCCGGATAAATAGTGCCCGACGCTGGTTTTCAACTTGTCCTGGATTAGTGAGGTACCGGATGTTGTTATTCCGCGTCGTTTAATAAGTAACATCTCTTATTAAAATATTTCTGTTGTTGTGTTTAGAGATGCCTTAAAATTGAATAAGCTGGGCGCCCATACGGTTCAGGAAGCTTGTTGGCTCAGTTGGGCTTTTGTTGAAAGTATTTAGTACGACCAAAACGGGGAGACAGGTTGCGCAGTTCCGTGAGGGGCGCAACAATGTGCCTCGTTTGATAAATTGCGATATTGTTACCAAATGCCTCCCTGTCACATGACCAGGCACACCTGACCTCAATTTTTTCCGTACCTCTAACCGTTGCGAGGTAAACACATTTTGGTCTGTCTACCGGGTTTTTTTGTCGAGTCAACATATTCTGCCGACGTAATTTGGACTGGTTCATTGGATTGTGTTAGGTTGTTGCTTTTGACGTGGATTCTGTGCTGAAAGTGAGGTAGTTGTGGGTTTGGTGTTGCAAAATAGTTTGTTGATCAACTCTGTTGTTCTCCGTTAAGCCTGTTATGTAAATAAATCACTGCAAGGTCCAGAACCAAAAAGTTTGTAGTCCAGAAAACGGACGACGGAGATAATGATAGTACAATATTTTCTTTTATTATTCTTTATAAGGTATGTTTGGGACTAAGTACGAGGCCCAGTGTTTGGTTTCCAAGTCCGACGACACAACATTTTCTATTAGACATTGCTCAGTAAGCCAAAGTCAACGATTTTAATTTGTTAAAAAGAAAGAAAGAAACTGCGTATAACTGAATTAGTTGTCGGGTGATGGCAAATAGCTTACGTTAAACACGAGTGCTGAAAAATTTAGTCATACAATTGATACAATAGGTGCGCTTTAACGAAACCCTTCGGCGAATTACACGTTATGTTATTATATTTTAGGATTAAACCAACACATTACCTCCTACAAAATAATTGCCACACATCCACCCAACTTTCTTTCCACATAATTAAGTACTCTCCCTACACACCCCTACATATCTAAATGCTGATAAGGAGCTCCCATTCATTTGCCGAATTTAACTCGGCGTAGCATTCATTAGGTAATGAGCACGCGTGCAAGTCACCGGCCGGTCATTCTGTGAACCATCAGTTAAGCTCCAGACAGTTTTGTGTAACTAATTGCAATTTTAAAAGGGGATTTTTTAATGTTCTTGGGTGTAGGGGTTTTTAAATATTTGGAGGTCGTGGGTCGTTGGTTTTTTGGGTTCCGTAATAAACGGAACCATATTACTAAGCCTCTTCTATTCGTTCTTCCGTACCTCTGTTTGTAGACAGTTGAAATTTTCATAGAACGTGTATTTCTGTGGCCGTTATAACAAAAAAAATATCAAAATAAATTAAAGATGGCTACGATGGTACGGAATGTTTTATTTTTGCGCATTTATTCGTAAGTTTTTTGTCAGGAAACATAGAGAAAATTCTTTTGGATTTTAGGGAAACAATGTAGATGTCATTTCTCTACATTTTGTGAATTGTATGTTTTATCCATACTCAGTTACATTTCTGTAAGTAAAAAGATAGAAGAATTTACTGTGTTTCAATGTTTATTGGCTTCTCGTCTATTCGAGTGACAGTGCCAAATACCATCCTGAACTCCATATCCCAGTACTGCTTAACACCCGTTGGTATAAGCTAAAATGCTCAGTTAAATTTTTTTTATTCTATATTAAAAGTGAAGTGACCAACTGTACCCGCAAGGTTGTTCAGTTAATATATGAGAATCCTTGATAAAAACATCGTATTTCATTGTTTGCTATAGAAGCGTGCAAATGTCATAACTTGCAAAATAATAAGTGCATAGCGACCACAGCGCGTGCCGGATTACGCGCGTAATTTCAATATGAGCCGGCCGCGGTCCGCCGCGACTATGGACGACTGCGCGATGGATTGTGGACGGCCGGACATTGGACTGTAGCGTCAGCATACACCATAACATACCAGAGATACCTTTAATACTGAAATAATACTGGCTTCCAATATTCGGAATAAGTATATTCCGAATTTTGAAACCTCGCAGGAGTAGATTACTAACATCATAATCAACAAAAATTGTACTACGACTTTTCCGAAAACAGACAAAAAATTCAACTCTCCATACATATGTCCGAACAGCTGATCGAGTTTTGTATGAAAAGCCGATGTTTTTTGCGTGTTTTCGGAAAAATCGTAGTACAAATGTTGTTGTTTATGATGTTAATAATTTACTCCTGCGAGGTTGTTGGTGTTTTACAAATAACCCTGTATATTGGAAGATCGGAAATCTGGATATTTATATTTTTAATTGCAGTGGGTGGGAGGAAGGCCAGTGAAAAGATGGATGAAGCGTGTGATATAAAAGAGAAAGGAGTAAAGGTCGTGGCTCACTTGACAAGCACCGCACCAGCACCGCTCCAACCCAGCAATTTACTTCCCATTCAAATTAGAGCATTAAATCGTGTGTCGCATAACATATTTTTTAATGTCCATATGAAAAAGCTTACGGCGGGTGGTCAACGCGCTTGCCGCTACCATTACGACTCGCCTCGCGGGCGGCTCGGCGTCCGCACGCGGTCCGCGCGCCGCAAGCGAGGGGACCGCGCGCGGACGCCGAGTGGCCCGCGAAACAATGTCATTGCGCCGTCATGCTTCTCCACGTCGTGGGTACTCTTTGTTTAATGTATGGCCAGTTACAAATTTAGTTAGAGAGCACACGACACTAAACCTAGTTCGGTTAGAAATAAAAAGCAAATAAAAAAGCCATAGTAAACCGACTGATATTGTTGCAATCGAAGGTTGATCTTATGTTACAATAACTGAATCAATCGTTACAGTACACCGGCTGAAACTTTTTTGTAAATAGTTTACATATACTGAACTTAAAAAAATCTCAGAACTGTAATGGAAAGGGTGTTCGCGGGGTAGGTGAATTAAACCACGAATCCACGTTAACAAAATATAATTACTAGAGATAATACCTAAAATACAATGCTACCTCCCGGACTATTACTACCAGCGTGCGGACTACGAGCTTGCGCCTTGCGGACGGCAAGTGGCCGTCGCGTGGCCCGCGCGCCGCAAGCGAGGGGACCGCGCGCCGTTGCCTATATTCGAGGCGACGCCGGTCAGGAGCTGTGCTGGTGCCGTGCTGGTGCGGTGCTTGTCAAGTGAGCCACGACCTTAAATGTTGCCGTGACGACTCACTGGGGAGAATGGAAGAAGAAAAAAAAATGGGGCAAGAGCTAATAAATTGTGATGGTAGCAAGCTTCAACTTTAGAATTAGTTCATTATTGTTTGCCAGAAGATCAGCTAGCTCTTCGCACTGCAGATGCCATCATAAATATTCCTACTGGATTTGGTGTTTTAATAGTTCACAACAATAAATTTGGTACAGCTTAGTAACGCCGCCAGTCTCTTGGGAACATTACTAGTTGACAGCGTTGAGTAGGAGTTTTTTGACGCTAGTTTTTTAAGTTTTTAGTTTAATTTATTTTAATTTATAATTGTTTGTAGGTAATTTTGTTTCTTAAATAATAAACAGAATAGTGATTTGGTAAAATGTCAACCTACCTATATGCGATGTAACCTGTGCAAGAACCATACACAATTCCAAGCTTTATTTGCCACCAGTACACTGTCGATAGCATCGCATAGCCGTAGCGATAGCATCGTTAATGCTCAGCTCTAATTGTGTGTTTGTGTGTGCGTGTGAGTGTCCACTGTGTCCAGGTATGTTACTATACTGCATGGCTTTGAGAGTTAGTGGCGAAGTCATTTAGTTAATTAAACTAGGGTTACTTTTAGTCATTTTAAACGAATGATTGTTGGATAATTTTACAGGTATCTATCCGATCTCAAGGATAACGTTATTTCGTATATCGATCAGAATATCTCCTGAAGTAATAATCATAATTGACTTAAGAGTTACGCAATGTTACGGACCGAATAAGTACTGAATATTTTTTATTTTGTAATGACTAATCATTTAGTTATTTTTCTCTCGTAGAATAAATTGTGCAAAAAACATTTACGACAGTAACACTATATAGGGTGTAAAACACCTCTTCAAGAAGCCGAAAGGCACTTGTTTTCCCCATCATTGCGATAATTTTTTTGTTCTACATCATACCTGGGAACCTTCTACGGAGATATGGGGGGTCAAAGTCACAACTTTTTGACAAGTTTTTTTTTTAAATACAAGTTTTTTTGTGAGATTTTGACTTTTAACACCTCCACGACCCTCGTACTATTCAATCCATCCATCAGCACAATGTTTTAAGTGTGTTACATTGAGTTCTACCACGAAACATGATTAATAACCTCAAAAAAAAACGTTGTTTCCAGCAATATTTTTTTGCGTAAAGTTACTTAGTTTGATGTACAGAATGCTTGGTTAAAGGCTTTGTGATGAGGTGGTTTACACCCTGTATAAGTACTATACACTATAACACTGTTATTTACAAGAAAGAAACTATGATAAAAACACAAATACTCCACGTGTCAGTTGGATTGCGTTTTTTTTGTACGTATTTTTGTGATTTGATAACATGGATCTTAAGTGCTTACTTAAACTATATGAATCTGTGTCTATTATACGATGATGGTCTGTCATAAAGATCTTATTTCAAAAAAAAACATGAGGAGCAAGGCCGAAGAAAAAAAAAGAAGAAAACAGATAGAGATAGAAGTGAAAACTAAGTAACCTATATCTGCTACGGTTTTTGCCCCGCGCACGCCTATAAGTGGTGCTACGCCATAGTACATCGGCTACGACTACGTCATCAGCTACGGTCACACGAGTTCCATGATTTTTGTTCACCCAAAAAGTGCTCAACGCGTCCAAAGAAGTTTTCACTTAAAAATCAAGCGTAGCAACTTTCAGACTAAAAACCGCTCGATAATCTCCTATACGGCGCGAGCATCGCTGTCAACAGACATAACTTCAATACCAATAGCTCAGTAGTACATTCAAGTGGCCCCATCCATTAGCAAACGGACTGGACACTCAATGCCGATACCGTACGAGTGTCCCCAATTATTTAGTTCACGCACCACTTGCCGCGTGCCTATGCTACGAGGGTGATTGTACCCGCGTATAGAGTTACATACGGACAGGTGGAAATATTTTGAGGGTATTTTTAGGTAGTAACTAGCTGCTGCCCGCGACGTCGTCTGCGTGCCAAAAAGTGTTGACGTTATGTAACTTGATTTGATTTTATGTTATCTCATAGATGGCGCTGCTTCAAAATTGTCTTTATACTACTAACATTCATTAAAGTATGTTTCTCTGCCCAAGTTACTTAAATGGCGTAGTTTTTATAGTGTAAAGCCAGATAATAGCATGGCTTACTCAAAAACAACATTTAAATATGCGTCGTTAGATTACACGCTTTCACAGAATGCGTAAGAAAAATAAAGATTCACAGCTCCTACCCCGTAGGTGATAGCGTGATGTAATATGTAGATTATGTTCTGTAATCTCGTCCTCATAATTTTATACAATGTAGTAGTATGCACTCCTGCATGCTGCGCTGCCACAATATTTAAAGATGAAAATCTTCTTAAAAAACTAAACGCGCCCATCACTAATTTCCGGTAACATCCCTAGTGTCTCTTCCTCATCTGTCATTGTATTTCTTTGTGCGCTGCGTTGTTCACACAAATTATAGAAAAAGAGGAGAAATATTATATTTAGCATTTATTTTGGCTCGGAGGACCCACTTTAGTTATGGGGAAGAGGAAATCTGAAGTATCTATTGATTCACTTCATAGAGAGGTGAAAAAATTGAAAAAGAAAATGAGGCGAAGCCGCCATAGCCGCCATTCGGGTAAGTTCGTGAATTATTATTATTGTGTAAAACTATCTTCATTTAGTTAAAGTGTCTATAATATATCACGTACAATCGAGGCACATATCTTTTACGAAAGATTAAAACCAATAAATACCCTGTACCCACACACCACGTTTTAATTTTTGTATTCTACAACAGCCATATTGAACTTTCACGGGAGGTTAGCCGGCGTGATAATATCGTAGACCTCAAAAGCCTTCACGGGAGGTTGGCCACGAGGATCTTTACATCCAGCATACTGTAGAATACACACGCTATTGAGTTTTCACGAGAGGTTAGCCAGCGTGACAATTTAACTGCCTTAATTGAGCTTTCACGAGAGGTTAGCCGGCAAACAATGTTATATTATTTGGTGGCCCCTAAGACGACCCACTGACCGATGTACCTAGAGCTTTCATGTAAGGTTAGCCATGGTCAGACCATAATGTTGGCGTCTTTTTTCTGCAGACGAGTATGACGAACATGGCATCCATGCACACAGTCGAAGCCGGTCACGCGATCGGAACCATTCATATAGTCAGAGGCGGTCATACAGTCGGAGGCGCTCACACAGTCGGAGGAGTTCACATAGTCGAAGGCGCTCACACATTAGTCCTCGTAGCCACCCTAGTCCGATCAGCAGTTCACGTTCGCGCAGTCACTCAGTGGGTGAACACATGGACGAACACATCGAAACTCAGCAGAGTGAACCACCCAAAGAGCAACCGGCCCAGGGGGCAACTGAAGTACCTGAAGAAATAATCAAAATTTTAGGTGATGAAGGTATTGTTTCTCATAAGAAAGCTGAGGACCTACATAGCAGCTTGACTACAAGATGGATAGCTATTCTTCAAGATGGTCTAAATGCGGAGACAAGAGACATAATAAGAAGAAAATATGATACTCCTAATAACTGTCAGTTGTTGATACCACCCAAACTCAATGAGGAAGTAGCAGCAGCCATGAACGACAGTGGAACTAAGCGGGATAAAAGGATCAGCGATAAACAAGCCACATTGGCTGCCGCCATTTCTGCAATTGGACACGTGCTAAACATAATGTTGACTCAACAGAATATTAAAGAAATTGAAACACTAAGTGATGCTTCACGGTTATTATGTGACATATTTCACAGTGACACTGTCACAAGACGGTCACTAATTCTTCCAGGTCTAAATAAAGATCTAAGAGATCTAATGGAAAATACAACAATAACCGAATATCTGTTTGGGGACAAACTGCAAGATAGAGTGTCCGCCTGCAAAGCAGTAAAGAAGTCTGCCCAAGAATTAAAAAATACTGTGCCTTCAAGACCCAAGCCACCTGCAAAACGCAAGTTTAATAATAATAATTTAAACTACCGGGGCCCTCAACGACCACCAATGCCTCGTCCGAGCGGGCCGAAACCGAAGATGAGGCGTCCGGCATATCAGCAGACTGTGTCGTCGAACCGTGCCAGACGGTCCTCACCGAGACAACAATATCGTCGCCAGGCGCGCCGTTGAACCAGGTACAAACAGGCAGATTACCGTATTTCCTTTCTAATTGGGATAGCATCAACACTAACCCTACAATACGTGACTGGGTATCAGGGTACAGAATTCCATTCGCTAGTGAACCTTCACAGAGTTCATATCCAGCCAACAATAATTTTTCGGAAAAGGAAAGAACTTTGATTGCGTTGGAAATAGACAAATTATTGCAGATAGGCGCCATAGAACCATGTAATCCTGTGGATAAACAATTCTTATCTAGTATTTTCCTTCATCCTAAGGCAGATGGCACATGGCGTTTTATCTTAAACCTTAAGAAACTTAATACATTTATTAATACAATTCACTTCAAGCTAGAGGACATTAGAACAGCAATTAGACTAATGAGTCCGAATTGTTACATGGCAACTATTGATCTTAAAAATGCATATTATTTACTATCGGTAGAGAAATCTTCTAGACAGTATTTGAGATTTCAATTTTTAAACAAAATATATGAATTCACTTGTCTCCCCTTTGGTCTCAGCACAGCACCTTATGTGTTCACTAAGATTATGAAACCAATCATGTTCCATCTCCGGTCACAAAAGTTAATGTCAGTGATATACCTCGATGACATTTTGTGCTTTGGTGATGATTATGAAGAGTGCAAGAAGAATGTAGATATAACTATACAATTACTTGAAAACTTAGGATTCATAATTAACAAAGAAAAGAGTTGTTTAGTACCTAAACAAAAATGTAAATTTCTAGGTTTTCTCTTAAATTCAACCTATTTTTCTATATCGCTCCCTGAAACTAAAATAAGAACTATTTCTGAAGCTATTAAAAATATTTTAAAAACAAGAAATAAATGTAAAATAATAGAGTTAGCAAAATTATTAGGCTTACTTGTAGCAGCATGCCCAGCTGTGGAATATGGTTGGCTATATACAAAAATCCTTGAAAGGTATAAAACAATAGCTTTATTAGATAATTTTGATAATTATTATGCAACCATATCACTGAATAGTAAAGTTGTAATGGATTTACAGTGGTGGACATCTCACCTGCACCATCATTGCAAAATAAAAGACTTTAATTTTAAGTTAGAAATTTTTTCCGATTATTCACTCACGGGCTGGGGTCTTGTTTGTAATGGTATTAAAAGTCACGGTAATTGGACAGACCAAGACAAACTGTTTCACATCAATTACCTGGAATTGCTGGCAGCTTTTATAGGCTTGAAGACATTTGCATCAAACCTAACTAATTGTGAAATCTTACTTAGAATCGATAACACTACAGCCATAGCTTATATCAATAAAATGGGGGGAACCCGATACCCTCATCTCAATGATCTGGCTAGAAGTTTATGGCAGTGGTGTGAAGACAAAGGCATATGGGTGTATGCATCTTACGTAAGCTCCATAGAGAATACCATAGCAGATAAAGAATCCCGGCGCTCACATTCTGAGATAGAATGGAAGCTTTCAAACATAGCATATAGTTCAATTATTAAAAGCTTTGGATGTCCAGAGATTGATTTGTTTGCGAGCCGAGCTAATGCCAAGTGCCCAAACTATGTTTCATGGTACCCAGACCCAGATGCAATTTCCATAGACGCCTTCACACTTAAGTGGAATACAAACTTCTTTTATGCATTCCCCCCATTCGCATTACTAAGTAGGACTCTTCAAAAAATAAAGAAAGAGGGGGGGAAAGGTATAGTGGTGGTACCATACTGGCCATTGCAACCGTGGTATCCACTTTTTGAATCCATGATCATATCTCAAAAATTAATCTTTAGACCTCACCTCAATCTATTACAATCTCCTTTCAGAGACCCACATCCCCTACACAAGACCTTAACTCTTATAGCAGCTGTATTATCAAGGAAGCTTTCCTAAGAAGAGGAATTGCCACATCTTCAATGGAAGTTATGCTGGCCTCCCTTTCAGATAAAACAAGAAAACAATATGATTCTGCCTTGAAGCAATGGTGTGTCTTTTGTAGGGAACAAGAGATAAATCCCATATCAGCATCAATACCCATGATTATTTCATATTTGACTATTAAGTTTAGGGAAGGGTTATCATATAGTTCTCTTAACTCTATTAGATCAGCCTTATCACTGATCATAGGACCACATGTAGGAGTGGATGATAGGATGAAACGTTTCTTAAGAGGTATTTTTAAGCTGAGGCCAAAGAAACCTAAGTATGAAGAGGTCTGGGATCCCTGCATAGTCCTAAATTATCTGTCTACCTTGTATCCAAATGCTAGTCTTACCCTAGAAGTACTTACTAAAAAAATGGTTACACTTTTGGCACTTGTTACTGCTCATCGAGTACAAACATTATCACTTATATTAGTAGAAAATATATCTCTAAATGGAGATAACATAAGTATTAAGATTCCAGATCCTATCAAGACCTCTGGTCCGCATAAATTGCAACCTAACCTCATTTTACCTTATTTTAAAGAAAATATTAATATTTGTCCTGCAACAACACTGTTATCATATTTAAATGTAACTAAAAACTTAAGAATGAATAATAATAACAGATTAATACTGACATTTAGGAAACCGTATCATTCAGCTTCGTCAGCATCCATTGGTAGATGGATCAAACAAATACCATCTCTTAGTGGTATAGATGTCTCTAAATATACTGCCCACAGCACGAGGCATGCAGCCACCTCAAAAGCCTCTGAGGCAGGTGTTAACATTGAAGTAATTAGAAAGTCAGCAGGTTGGAGCGACAACTCCACAACCTTTGCTCGGTTTTATAAAAGACCTATTATTCATGATCCCAACTATTTTGCACAGGCAGTTTGTGGCATTCATAATAATAAAGCATAGATTGATTGTAGCAAATTCTAATAAGTATCCAAATTGGTATTTTATAAGAAAATAAGCCGTTTTTTTCAGTTAGATTAAATTGTTGACTAAGTTGGTGGAAGAATATGTTAACCGATGTACTTAATCATAACACTTTTGATCATTTAAGTAGATACTTAGAATGTTTATCATAATATTATGAGAATTAAGTTATAATTATTATGTTAGAAGAAAATTTTAAGTTTGTTTTTTATTTATTTCTAAGGCTAGACTGAATTGTTGGAAAGAAAGACTGATTGATTAAACAATGTTTATCCTAATTACACAACTTTCTTCTTTAAACATCTACATTGTATAAAATTATGAGGACGAGATTACAGAACATAATTATAAAGATCGGACTAACTTACCAAGTGACGTCCGATCCTCAATTATGTGAAGTAATCTCGTCCTCATCCTATTCCCAACCCTACCCAGAATATGTTTCAGATTCTCACCCATATTGAAAGTTGTGTGCTTTGAAACAATGACAGATGAGGAAGAGACACTAGGGATGTTACCGGAAATTAGTGATGGGCGCGTTTAGTTTTTTAAGAAGATTTTCATCTTTAAATATTGTGGCAGCGCAGCATGCAGGAGTGCATACTACTACATTGTATAAAATTATGAGGACGAGATTACTTCACATAATTGAGGATCGGACGTCACTTGGTAAGTTAGTCCGATCTTTATAACTATATGACCCGACCTTTTAGTAATATTCATGCAAAATTTGAAGTAAATCCATGCAGTACTTTTTGAGTTTAGCCCGGACATAGACAAACAGACAAAAAATCTAAAAACTATATTTTTGGCTTCGATATCGATTGTAGATCACGCTCCAAGTATTCTTTTTAAAAAATATTCAATATACAGTTTGGACTTTCCTATGATTTTATTATATGTTATTATTATATTATAATGTTTAAAGATTCGGTATAAAATACTCCTTTTAGAATTAATATCCCTTTCTGGGCAGTGAAAAATTGTTTTTTTTTTTATGGATCATCATTCTCTTGCCCTTATTCCATTATATTTACGGTTGGCGCAGCATGTATTCGTCTTTCATACTTCTCTATTACTCGTAATATCAACAGTCATCTCCTTTTTTGCTATATCGTCCTTCTCACAGTCCAACCGTCGTTTCTTTTGGTCTTCTTCTGCTCTGTTTTTAACCCCCGACGAAAAACGACGGGGTGTTATAAGTTTGACGTGTCTGTGTGTGTGTCTGTGGCATCGTAGCGCCCGGACGGATGAACCGATTTTGTTTTTTTTTTTTTTAATTGTAAGGTGAATTAATCGGGAGTGTTCTTAGCTATGTTTGATAAAAATCAGTCGAAGATGGGAATTTTATTCAACAACTCCCTCAATATGGGTATCAAATGAAAGGGCTTGACTATGATAAATTAAAAATCCAAGATGGCCGCCACCACAAAATGGTGAGTTAACGAATTATTTTCTACTTAACTTTTAGTACATTGTGTCGGGGGTTTTTTTAACTTTAATTTAATTTTACTTGTTTTAATCATTCATTCAAATTATGTTGAGAATTTGTTTGAACGCCAAAGTTACGTAAGACTCTCTTCTATACCTAACTATTCCTAGTGATTTTGCTAAAAAGGGCGGAAAAAAGCCAACAAAAAATAATATGATGAGGTAGCTTCTTACTGAAACAAAAACAAATCGATGTCCGCAAACTAAAAATAATCTAGCCAGAAAACTGCGCACAAAACGAGCGCAAACAATCTATCCACACATTTGTTCTATCTCTTACGCAATCAAGATATCATTGTGTCTAAGGCAAAATAACACGAACTACACAAAACATAGTAAAGAAATAAAGACGGGCCACGAAAATATTCCGGCCTCTGGTTAATTTCCTCCAAGGGTGGAACTTCGGACTGTGGACAGCGAGCCTTTGCTAGTGATGTGCCGTGTCCGGGATTCTGATGATTCAGTTAGATTCTTTCTTGTGTCTGTAAAAGCTTTGAGTATGAATTGTCGATGGGTATAAGAGTAGAGGAAGATCAAAGAAATGATGGATGGATAATTGTGCAAAGGATGATATAGCAGGAAAGGAGGTGTCTGAACATTGCTGGTTGTCTGATGAAAACAATGTACCAATTAAATTAATATATTTCTACAAAACAACACACAAAATTAAAAAAGACAGTTCTCCAAATCCCGTTTCCCAGTCTCGTATCACCGTATGTTATCCTCAAACGGTACATCACTATTCCCAGTCGTACAACAAATTGGGGCAAAGTTTGCGGTCTTCATTTCCTGGCCGCAACCATTGCGCCAGTACCGACCAGATGAAAGGATTATCATTAGTTTTTTCGACCACTCTTTTTGTAGGCGGAATTGATAGTGGCGGCCTATCTAGTTTTCTGTTACAATAGTTCCGCCTATCTACATATTTGTGGTACGAAATTGGAGATTGGAGCTCGTTTTGTTCGATCCCTGTTTGGTATGTTCAGGCAGTGAGATATACGTATCGTCTATGTAAATTATTTATTACTTTTTTGACGAGTTTTCGTTTTGTATGTGGTTTGAGTACAGGTATGAAACATCGCCACAATGAAGGCTGGTTCTTTGCGAGTTTTCTGAGTACGAAACCTGTGTGTCGAAAGTATATAAAGTTTTGGCTTCTGAAATACAGGTACTCTAACCTAGCTCAGGAGCCAGGGTTTCACAAACTCAAACTCAAACTCAAATCATTTATTTCAACTAGACCATTACGGCACTTTTGAATGTCGATAAAACGAAAAATAAAGCGAAGCTACAGTCACAGACACAAGGCATAATAACTTGAGAAAGTACTGTAGTTGCCCATTCCCTAACGTAGATCTCTATGGAGAAGAACGGGCAAGAAACTCCATGGACACTCTTTTCAATCAAAAATGTTGTTACAAAATCTTGGTTACATCTTTCATGTTGAGATTATACATATATGTGAGAACGATGTAGAAAGACGTGCACAATAAGAGCGTCCAGAGTAAAAATAAATAAATCAACAATTAAAAATAAAGCAATTCAAATAATCCACGGCAGCTAAGAGATGACCAGTCCCGACTGACAGCGCCCGTTCACGAACATGACGCATGAATCAGCGCCATTCAATTCAACCATATTGTAGGGAACTAAATGACCCGACCCACCCGCCACCATCAGCAAGACATTTAAGCGAGCATGACATTCTCTCAGCCACCAAGGCATATTCAAGTCAATGAAACATAACTAAATGCAAATGGTAGCTTTACGGTACATGGTACTCACACATGTGTTATGCAATTATACAATACTAAGAGATGGAATCTATACAATGCAAGAATATTTTTACAATCTTCTGCAGCTACCACAATAATTGTCCAATAAGTTTGCATCTAAGGTTGCGGAGCAGGACCAGCATTTAGCCAAGCATTTTTATCCTCCATGTAATCCCCCAGCTTATAATATGCTTGCCTACATAGTGTGCGTTTTACACAAGATTTAAATTTCGTCTCATTCAGTTGTAGAATGTGGGGAGGTATTTTATTGTAACATTTTAAACAGTACCCCATGAAAGATGAATCTACTTTAGCAAGCCTGAAACCTGGCTGAACTAGTTGGTCCCTATTTCTAGTATTATAGTGGTGTCTGTCACCTCTTTTACTGAATAAATGCAGATTTTTCCTAACGTACATGATGTTTTCATAGATGTATTGACAAGGTACTGTCATGATATTAATTTCCTTAAACAGTTCTCTTAGAGAATCGCGTCTACGTAATTCATATATGGCTCTGATGGCTCTTTTCTGCAGAATAAAAATAGACTCGATGTCTGCAGCACGTCCCCATAGTAAAATACCGTATGACATAATACTATGAAAATAACTAAAATAGACTATCCTCGCCGTATCAACATCAGTAAATTGACGGATTTTTCTAACAGCATACGCTGCTGAGCTCAGCCGGCCTGCAAGAGATGTTAAATGAGGACCCCATTGTAGCCTGTGGTCAAGCGTAATTCCCAAGAAAACCGTTTTATTGACAAATTCAAGTTTCTCTTGTAATGTCTATGTCTATGTCACAATCACTACTTTTGACATTTGGTAAAGCAAATCTTATGCACTTAGTTTTTTTACCATTTAGTACTAAATTATTAGCGGTAAACCAATTATGAACCTGCAGTAGGGCGCTATTTACGTCGTCAAGATTTGTGGCACGTCTGTTTATCCTAAATATTAAAGAAGTATCATCAGCAAACAACACCATTTGCGGATGGTTGTTAAATAAATGGGGTAGGTCATTAATGTATACTAAAAAGAGGAAGGGACCCAATATCGAACCTTGTGGTACACCCATTTTTACTTTTAAACCCATCGAATTTACACCCTTTACTTGTACATGCTACTGTCTATCATTCAGATATGATTTTACTAAACTGAGCGCAAGTTTACCTAAACCGTAATGCTCAAGCTTCAAAATCAGGGTTTCGTGATTTACGCAATCAAATGCCTTCGAGAGGTCACAGAAGATTCCTATGGCATCTTGTGCCTCTTCCCACGCAGTAAAAATATGTTTTAATAAAGTGACACCGGCGTCAGTCGTACAACGTCCTTTGGTGAAACCATACTGCTGTTCGTGTAAGATTTTATTGGTGTTAAAATGGTTAAGCATTTGATCGAGCATTATCTTTTCAAACACCTTGCTGAAAACCGGCAACACGGATACGGGCCTATAATTGTTGGTGTCTTTACTGTCCCCGGATTTAAAAAGCGGTATTACCTTACTGAATTTCATTAGATCCGGGAAGACCCCTTGATCCACGCATAAATTAAATATTGAGGCTAAATACGGCGCTACAGTCTCAACAATTGAGGTACAAGCTTTGATAGACATACCCCATAGATCTTCGGTTAATTTGATCTTGATTTGCTTAAAAGCTTTTATGATTGTCATGGGGTTTACATGCTGAAATTTAAATTCATTTGAGCAGGCTGAAACGTTCGCCTTCAATAAATCCATAGAGAGCAAGGGAGAGGAATTTAAGGTTTCAGTAGTTTTAAGTGGGATACTGGTAAAGAAATTTACAAATTCTTGAGCGACTTCATTATTAGAACTCACGAGACCATGTGAGGTCTCTAGTGTTATGTCATTACTTGGTTTTTTAGATCTATTAGTCTCACTGTTGATAATTTTCCAAACCGTCTTTATTTTGTTATCGGCTGATTTTATCTTGTTGCTAATGAAAAGAGACTTGGCTATCTTGCAAGAGTTTTTAAAAATTTTCGAGTTATGATTATGAGTTTCGAGATATACATTTGTATGTAACCTGTTTTTATGCCAATAAAGAATTTTTTTAGTATTATTATATATTATTATTTTATGTTAACCTTAAGTGTTCCACTTCTATGCAAAGAACACCCCCATTCCTTCCACTTTTCTCAATGGAAAACCCTCCACAAATCAACCAATCGCCTCTTCTCGCCAATCAACGAGAAAGCCATCCAAGGTGTCCCTCCATCTTCTCTTCGGTCTCCTGCGACCCCGTCTAACTGTCTCAGGACACCATTAAACTTACTGATCGAATAAGCAACACCATACTGCGCTCCAGAACTCAAATTGCTGACATAGCTCATAACGTTGCCGAATTAAAAGGACAAAGTTGTGGGCCGGCAACTCCCGAAATGATATTTAAATGTCTTTATTTACCACCAACCTAATTAATCATCGTACCTCAACTTCAACCCTAAAAAGCAACACCCCGTGACGATAAGAAGCAAATTCACTTACATTTTTCAACAGGCCATATTAATGAAAGCAATATGTCTTCGTACGATCAACACAGCCCAGCGAAGCGTATATTTTTTAACTGCATATCCTACTTGTGCGAGAAGCGATGGAAGCGATGAAATATATCAAGTGTTGGAATTATTTATTGGAAAGTCGTGATCGTTTACATGGTTAAGAGTGGTGTTAAAAGGGGTTTTAAATAAATGTTTACGTAAAAATTCTGGATTTTTACGCCGGTTTGTTCAAACATGGGTGTTTGAATATCGGCGTGTCAATCTCATGTCTGTGGTAGCAATTTCATATTTACCATTGAGGTTGTCGCAGGCGACCAAATGTGGCAAAGCGCTTTCCATTTATCTAACAGAAACTCACATGATAATCGTTACAGTTTAAGTATAAATTGAGGTTTGGTTACAATAGAAAAAAAACATGTTTACATACACATGAACTCTAATGCCGCATATGCACATTCGCACAAATCGCGAGGCGAATGGCGAGGCGAATAACGAACACGCATATGTAAACAGTACGCTCGCCATTCGCCTCGTGATTCGCCTCGCGTTTCGCGCGCTGGCGTTGGTAGCGGTGCACGGTGTTTCGGACGCGAATCAAGAGCACGACGTTTACACATTCGCCTGCATTCAGTTGACAGCCAGCACATACTTCAAAACAATAGCATCGCCATAGTATAGCTCTGCCGTACAGCACTACTCCACATCGAACAATGGGCGTTTCACCGGCGCCCGCGCATCGCACGTGCTGCCCAACGAACCGTGGTTCCGTAGAACAGTTGTGTCGTGTAGGAAATATTTCTGTGGGTTCCGTGGAATAAGACATGTTGCGGTTATGCGGGTGCAGGTGGTGAAATTTGACCATCTAGAAATATTTTTTTTGTTGGGACTTTGTTTTTTAGGAAAAATAAGGAAATTAGTCGTATTGTAAGTATTCAAATATAGGACCAGAACACGAAGATCATGGTGATTACGTAATTAATAGATTTTAGCCACAAGTTTGATCTATAGATAATTAAGACTCTTGAAGAAATTACTCCTTCATTAAAAAAAACCGGTTTTCTTCTTCCGTTTCATTTATTATTAAAATTGTATGGCATTATGAGGCAGCTCATGCATCTATGCGATAGAAATATATCAAGAGACATCAATTACGTCTGCTATATAACCTAGTATATTCTAGTATTTATGTACCCGTTTTTTTTTGCAGTTTATTACACAGTTCTGGGTGACAGAGCTGGTGCTCTGGTCCGGTGGAAATAGAGAAAATGATTTTTACAGATGTAAGACCTAGCTAAATCAATTTTTCCCCTCCGTAAATCCCAATATTGCGTGACAGTCCTTTTCAGGAACGTGATTAAAAATAGAAATAACATTATACAAATATTCCTCATTTAAAATCTATACTATATAATATTATAAAGCTGAATAGGTTTGTTTGTTTGAACGCGCTAATCTCAGTAACTACTGATTGAAATTGAAAAAGTCTTTTTGTGATGGATAGTCCATTTATTGAAAAAGGTTATAAGCTATATAACATCACGCTTCAACCAAAAGGAGTGGAGCATAAATGAAAATTGTTGCAAAAACGGGGAATATTCATTGCTTTTGTCAGCTTTTTCTCTTTTATTACATGACGCAGACGAAGTTGCGTGGGTCAGCTAGTATGCGATAAAATTGTTTTTGTATATAATTGGCGCAAACTAAAATGAATAAAGGACCTTCTGTTTTGTCTCCTTGAATTACAAAACATTTAAGATTTTTTCGTGAGACCATACATCATAACAACCGATACACAAAAAGCTCACCGACCATGTAGGTAGCTTACAAGCTTATTAGGTGGTTCCCTCACAATAATTTGTTTGAATAAATTATATTTAATTTATTCACGCACGCGTCAGTTATCAATGGCGGCGCTTCCGAAGCGCGTGCGCATGTGTCACCGCGTAAATAAAGCGCAGAAAAACCACTTTATGAACTCGCGAGATGAGAAGTCAAAGTAAAACTATTTCAAACACGTCACGCGGTTTCGCCCGCGTAGTTCCTGTTCCCATGGGAGTACGGGGATAAAATGTAGCCTGTTACTCAGGGTGAATGTAGCATTCCAATGGTGAAAGAATTTTTGACATCAGCACAGTAGTTTTGAGTTTATTCATTACAAACACATACAAAATTACAAATTTTTCCTCTTTATAATATTAGTGTAGATGTAGATAGGACATTGAAATTCACTTTTTCTACATTTTATATATGTTATTATTTGTTATATATGTTGCTAGGTATTATGATATTTTTCTATGATTTTTCTTCGTCTGCACAGATAAATTGGTAATTAATTAATAAAATATTTGTTGTAATCACAGTTTTTACATATTTTTTCAAAACGTCATTATTTACGATTTAAACATATTAAAATCGAAGCGCCATTCTACATTAATGGTGATGCCATAAAATAGCTCCAGGTGTAGGATTTTCGACGTTCGGCTCTCCATTAACTTTGGAAATCCCAACAGCAAAGTAATATTTGGGCAATCATTCAGGGCCTCGATTCTGCTATAACAATAGTGTCAGAGTATTCGATCATTGATTTCATAATGATCAAGTTCTGTCAAATTTTGACAAGTTTGTTAATTCTACTATCATAATGGCGCCATTATGACTTCTCAATGAACAACCACTGACACTCCATTGAAAGAAATGTCATAGAATATTAATCTCGTACATGAAATCTGGCATGAATAAATGTTCGCATTTAGTAGTAGATTTCGAAAACCATTGTGAATTTAGCAGATTACGAACTTTAAGCAAAATGACAATGGGATGAGAATGGAATCGTGTTGGAGTGACGAATTTATTAAAATAGCAGAATTAGGCCCCTGGTGCGATAGCGCAAAATGGGCATTGAGTCGACTACTTAAGAGTGAAAGTAATACAAAACGAATCTTCTGTTCGTCACCATTTATGTGGTGACCTGCGCAAACGCAGCGGCCGAGACCGTAACCTCATTTGCACATCAATGCGTGTTGGTTAACGCACCATTTAATTACCTGAATTAATTAGGTAACCTTTTGTGTTTTTTTTGAGGTAATTCTTCATTGTTTTGTGCGGTAAGTGTGATTGAACTTTTTATTGTAATTGTTTACTCAGTACAGTGAACCTAGGAAGAGTTTGCAACAAAAAAGACAAAATAACAATTAATAAATGATTCAAAACACACCGTATTTAAAAGACAATATTATCACTGTCAACATTGCTATGGAATATTGATACTGACACTCGTACTCAATACTCAATACTTTATTGCATTCCACAATATAGGCTTAGGTGGTAAACATATATTTAGAGACAATCGTGGACCCTGTCGGGCACAGCAAAAATAAGACATGTGGAGAGGACTTATCATTTAGAAGTCATTTCATAAAAAACAATTTTACATTGTATCGAAAACTCATTTAAAACTAACACCACGGATTTTAACGTTTACAATTCAAAAATAAAATTAAACACTTGAAAATTGGATAATGTTTACAATTTAAAAGTAAATAATACAAATAAAATTTGAAAATAATTATTTCGTAGTAACTGTGTTGTGTAGTTTCATGGCAAAAATCTGCTCGTAGTCTAGATGAAAATAAAAACTTGGTACAGAAAGCTAATCCCGACTCCGACGAGTCGTACCTAGCGCTTCTTTACCACTGTTATTATACGCACAGTCAAAGTGTGGAACTCTCTGCTGGCATTTTTATTCCCTCCAACATTTAATCTGTCTGCCTTCAAAACAAGAGTGAACAGGCATCTTCTGGGCACGCTTGTTTCATCATAGACCACATCCATCGCTTTCCATCGGCGTGATCGAGGTCAAGAGCAATCCATTTATGTATGTACTTATGTAGAAAAATGACCTGTAGGGTTATTAGGTAACTCTATTGACATTTCGAAATGATAGTAACTGGGCTTAGTGTATATCAATTAACTGTCAAAAGGCTAGTTTCGTATTATGTATGATCAGTGGCGATCAAATATGACATCATTGGTGCCCTTCGTGGCTGTTAATCCCTTTTAGGGTATATATGTCCTGTGTGTTAGTCACCGTAAAGTGACATCCACTCAGTGTGATACGAGTACTTAATACCAATGTTATGACATTCTCGGTTGCTATCAAAGTTAGGTGTACAACCGAAGCTCGTTGGTCACTGGTATCAGAAAGTTACGTAAGTATTAAAGCCTAAGGACTTTTTCCCATATTCTAAAAAAAAGTACCTGCCAAGGAAAAACAGCAATTACTACACAAATTAATACCTAGTTTCATGAAACACCAAAATTAGTACATTTTCAACTATGTATAAACATGAATATTAACCTCAAAATCGCGTGCCTGAAACTTCGTCGCATTTTTGCAGAAAGAAAAAAATATGGTCGTAATTAAAACAAAAATAGAAAAGGAGGGAAGTCGGCCACAGGTAATTAGGCTTGCTTTCTATGAGAACGGCACACGTAGCAAGTTTTGTGGTACACTGGCGGCCGATAAAACGTAGCGAGGACAGAGGTAACTTCAAATAGGGAGTAAAGCTAGAAATGTTGGCAACAGCTAACAAGGTACTTACCCATGTTTACTTAATAATCAGCTTAGACATAAGTAGGAATCTACAGTTGTCGTGAAAAATTGTTCTTAACACATATTTAATAATCACTTAAGGGGCCGGCGGAGCATGCGTTTTTCATACAAACGTAATACCAAAATAATATGAAAAACAAACATATTCTTAAGGTTGTGTGTATTTATTTCGATTGGATTACAGAATATCTATGTTCCCAAATGTATTTTTTGAGAGGACAATGATACAAAGACGAGATATGGGGAATTTAAAATTTCTATAGAAAACTTATTTTTCTTATAACTCTTGTTAAAATCAGTGTCTAATCAAAATATATATTTGGGAACCTAGATATTCTGTAATTCAATCGAAATAAATACACACTACCTTAGGAATATGTTTCATTTACAAATTATTTTGGTATTACGTTTGTATGAAATACGCATGCTCCGCAGGCGTCTTAAGCCAAAAGAAGAAGCCAAAAGTGGCTTTATTATTTGTTTAAAAGAAATTATAAAGTCAATAGCAATGAACAATTATTTTCTTTACATACGCAAATAAATAAATTTAAAAAATGTTTACACTTTGGATTTATTTTGATTATTCTCCCGGTTTTAGGCAAAAACCCGCTTCCACATTCATATTATTATTCAACATAAATACTGCGACAGTATTAGTACGTCGAAAATGACCAGGCGACCACTTAACATCCCCGCCAGTGTAAATGTTACAGTAAGATTTTTCCCTTATCTCACCCGTAGTAGCGGTAACGATGCGAAAGTTTTCAACTAGATACCCTCGTTACTGCTCCTTGGACGTTTGTAACGAGTCTTTTTTCTTTTAACGAATTTCCCTGGACACAGTTTTGTGTATACTTTCTTCGTACCCGACTTGTAATAGTTTGGACGATTAACAAGCTCAACTTGACGGTTCACTCTAAGCGGATTATCTATAAGTGTGTCCGAGTAATTTTGGTCGCGTGTGTAATATGATTTTTTGTTTAATCTTATTAGGATCGTGGGGGCAGATTTAGTTTTCCACAAGTGTGGTAGTTTCACGTTGTGTATTTTATTACAGCTTTGTCAAGGATTTGGTTTGTTAATTAATTTGCTGTATAATACGAGTAGCTTGTGGGGGTTGAAATTAAATAGTATTTATCTATTAATAAGTGTGTCCGAGTAATTTTAGTCGCGTGTGTAATATGTTTTTTAACCCCGACGCAAAAACGACGGGGTGTTATAAGTTTGACGTGTCTGTGTGTGTGTGTGTGTGTGTGTGTGTGTCTGTCTGTGGCATCGTAGCTTCCATACGGATGAACCGTTCTGGGTTTCGTTTTTTTTTGTATTTGAATGGTGAATTAGTCAGGAGTGTTCTTAGCTATGTTTGGTAAAAATCAGTCCAAGCCGCCGCCGCGCCACAACATGGCGATTACATATTTATTCAACAAGTTCCTCAATATGGGTATCAAATGAAAGGGCTTGACTAGTAAAATACTATATTTACGTTATATTAAATTTCAAATCCAAAATGGCCGCCACCACAAGATGGTGAGTTAATTTTTTTACACAACTCCCTGATTATGGATATCAAATAAAAGGGCTTAGGTAGTGGACTTAACTAGTATAATAATATGAATTATGAATTACGGGTTTTTTAAATATTTAATTTAGTGTGACTTGTTTTATGTTATATTTTATTTAGTGGTGGTATTTTCAGTCATAGGTGACCGGTTGTTTTCCACAAGTATGGTAATTTAACGTTGTTTATTTTATTACAGTTTTGTCAGGGCTTTGGTTTGTTAATTAAGGCCATTACATTGCTCAAATCCCATAAACACCCAATGTTTAAAGAATTTTGTTGACGAATCCCTTCATACATTTTTCAAGTAAAATGTAGGTATATGTGATACTTTAGGTCATCACAGAAACACGAAGGTAAAAGGAGGGTAAAAGGAGGGTACCGGTACGGACGGAAGACGTTCATATATTTATGTTTTCTAAAAGGTCTAAATAAATAAAAAGAAAGAAAAACTTTTTTGCAAAAAATAAAACCGACTTCAAAAAACACAAATAAGTGAAAAAGGAACTTTAACTTCAGAAGTCGGTGACCTTTGTTTGATTGATTTACTTAGTTTTTTTGTCAAATGTGTTTTGCAATCAAGTTTCATTTTTCACTTTTTAGTGGTTCATATGTGCATACCCCTTCACAGCGTACCGGCGTGATGTTATGTTATGAACTGGTGTCAAAAATAGACAGACATGAGATTTCAGCAATCCCAGTCCATTTGCTATTATTTATTGAGGAGTTCAGTTGCCTATCTCCTAAGTTCTTCATCAGATCTTAACCAAATTGAAATGGGACCAGTTTAAGAAATAACTCTTCCAAAAACTACCTAAATCGCATCAAGTGTGCCTATAAAATTTGAAGAGTTCTCTCTATTTCTCCGGGATCCCATCATCAGATCCCGACTTGATTATGGGACCACCTGGAATGTATACCCTTTCAAACAAAAAAATAACAATTCGAATCGGTCCAGCCATCTTCGAGTTATCGGGGAACAAACACCGACGAAATGAGAACCTCCTTCCTTTTGAACCTCCTTCTTTTTGAAGGTTAAAAAAAGAAAATTTTGTTTGGGTTTTTTGTATATGTAGTGGTAGTGGTTTGTGTTTCGTAGGTACGGCTACGTTTGAAAGTCCATTGGTAAAAAAAATTAATCCTTTCCATGCCGTCCCGGTCTACGTAGGCTACTATAAGAATATGTCAATCCTGTCAGTGTCCAGGGCCACAGCTAGTCCACAAGATGTCCGCACTAGTTTTACTGATTCTTTAAACGGTGTTAATAATACTATCAGCAATCTATTAATCCTTTATTTAAAAAATCAATAACATTTTAAAATATTTATTACAAAAGCATAAAAAATATATACTTAGGGTGTAAACCACCTCATCACGAAGTCGTCAACCAAGCATTCTGTACATATTACGTAACTTTACGCAAAAAATATTGCTGGGAAACAACTTTTTTTAGGGTGAAAATCACGTTTTGTGGTATAACTCAATGTTACGCACTCAAAACATTATGCTGATGATGGATTGAATAGTACGGGGTTCGTGGAGGTATTTAAAGTAAAAATCTTACAATAAAAACTTGTATTTAAAAAAAAAAGTGGTAACTTTGACCAATATCTCCGTAACTAGAAGGTTCCCAGGTATGGTGTAGAACAATAAAATGAGCGGAGTGATGAGGTGAACTTTTGGCTTCGTTAAGAGGTGTTTTGTACTTTATAGTCCACCGGTATCGGGAACAGGGTCCAAGCTACTCAAGAGCTCCAGAGAGAGGAACCTCCTTACAATACGAGCCCTGTCCAGGAGAATAGCAATCTTTATTATTATGTAATGTATCACAAATCCCCTCACACCACCACAAAACGCTATTCATCCCAACATTACTATATCATCGTGCCGTGTTCAATTAGAACTTGCACAAAAGGTTCACATCCTGGGCTTCCGTACGTACTGAGTTTATATCCGGCTCTTAATTGTTGTACTCAAACGGCTAAACATAGGTGTTGAGTGTGTTAACGAGTTGGATTAGTTAACACTAGTTGTTTGGCTGTAGTTCTTTGTAGTTTGGTGAAGAATAAAGAAGAGGTGGGAATTAGCTCATAGGTGCAATTTGGTGGTGTTTTGTGAAATGATTGTTGAAAATGGGGATGGCAACTGTGGAACTAATGGCGCTAGCATAGTTTGTTCCAAGCATCGTCATTGGTAGAAAATCTGGTAATGTCATTTTATATTTCAAAATGGCTTGACCTCATTGGTCAGATTGGGAACAAGCTATGCTAGCGCCATCTGATTTCAGCTTTCACCGGCCAACCCCATTGGTCGTTCGCTGGTACTACTTTGCGAAAAAGTTTGTATTTTGCCTTTTGGTTTCGTACAGGACGAATTTACTTTAATATAGGTACATATGTCTTATTTTTTTAATTATTCTCTTTTGGTTATTTTTGTTTTATTGTCTGGCCCTGTGCGAGTCAAAAAAAATACTTTTTCTTTTCTTTAATGTGCTTCAAGCTATATCCCAAAGTGGTTGTTGTGCCAAAGCCTCTCTCCATATATTTCTGCCAATCCTTTCGGTAGCAATCAAGCTCGTTCCACCATCTTCACAACTAATACAACGATAGGTCGTTCTTATTTATAACTAAATACAGTAGAATATCCCTATAGTGTTTACGCACTAGTATTGAACAAACCCTTTACACCCATACATACAAACACAGCCATACAAAACAATATCTCGCAGAGCGCGCCACTAATTAGTTAGTAGTCCCCAGTCAAAGACACGCGGCACTGGATTAAACACAGCTAATAAACTAACACAACCGTTGGAGTTATGTTTTAGTCGAATATGAACGTTGTTGTCTTCGTATCGAGTTATTTTTTCTTTCAAAATGTCTTGAAAAAAAAGGTGACTTTTAAATGCTTTCGCCTCTCCCTCTCTCTGCAGCGATATTTAGTTGATTCGGTTTGTAAAAATACATACTTACGACTAATTATTTATCAAATTGCCACATATCGCCAATTTTTCATATTGAACCATTCTGTATAAACGTACGTTTCCGTACAATTGTCAAAAATGACATGTGATTCGATTCCGGACAGTTAAATTCTCTGTCGTTACGGCAATTAACTTAAATTTGATAACGTTTTTAGTCTGTTCGGCTTCCACAATTTATAATACTACGTACTTAACAAAACATAATAAAATTCAATACTATGTAAGGAATCAATACAAATGAAGCATTTGTTGTAAAAACGTTAAGTATTGGATAGCGTTGCTTACTGTGACGCACGTTCCGTCTGCTTCACCTCATCGTGAGGCTGCAAGCCTCACGATGAGGTGGTTGTCCATTGTTGTCGACAGTAATAGATCTATGAAACTGGCCTATACTACTACTTGCAGAGCGGGTGTAGGCATCGAACACTGACCAATACTTCAGAAGTATTTGTATGTTTCTGTCTGACTGCGCTTGGCTTAGGAGCACCCAGGCCATTTTGTCTTTTGGTAGTTTAACTTAAAGGGTACACATTTTTTAAAGAATTCGTAAATTAATTATTTGCTTTATTGATAAAACTACAAAAATGTTAGTAGAAAAGTAACAGGGAGTTTTGTTTGCAAATATCAAGAAAGATAACTTTCGTAAAGGTTGTATAAAATATTATACTTACATACTGTTGGTTTTTGGAGACCGTAATAGTCACTGCCAGCCAGAAAAATCAACTCTTACCTATGAGCTACGTCAGAAGTATAATCTCGTAAAGGGCTTTTTTTCGACATAAAAATACTTGTGTCGACAACATTGGAAACGCGCAACCCAATTGGACGGTCGTTAGCGTTTTCAAGAGTCCTGCCGATGGTTCCCGATCGGATCTCGTGGATAGTCGGTTCATTGCACCCGTGGGAAGCGAACGATTTGCGTTCTTACTGGACTTCAAAGAACTTGAGTCTTGGTGTAAGAGGTTCCAGGTCCATATTGTTGGCTAGGGAATCAGGGGCTTAGCACGTTCGATGGCGTGTGCTGAAGTTATAGAAGAAGGATGAAGTTAGATTGGGAATTTAATACAAACGTTTTACCTGAAATAAAACGTAAATTAAATTACTTACCTAAATTTGAAGCCTAATAATACATGAGAGAGAGAGGCCATCGTTCTGTCCTTTTTTCGCTTCCGTTCTCCCTCCTTGTCGTGTACTATCGCCGTCTCTGTCTCTCCTCCCGCCACCACCAGTAGTTGCAAACGTCGGTTTGCTTTTGGATTGGACTCATTGACGTCGTTGTAGAACCAGGCAGAATTTAAGTTATTAGGCTTCAAATTTAGGTAAGTAATTTAATTTACGTTTTATTTCAGGTAAAACGTTTGTATTAAATAACTTGACCGTAAATTTGAAGCCTAATAATACATGAGAGACGTGTTTGTTATCGCCTGGTGGTGGTGGAGACGTCAATGTGACTATTAGAATGAATATGTAAATCACACAGTAAATAAAGGAATCAAGCCTTTGTCAAACATTTGGCATTATGCTACCAAGGCAGGCGGATGAAGGAAATATACATAGCATAGTACCTAGTTGTAATGAAAGGTATGTTCTTACTCGTATGGGTACAAAGAAATAAAAATGTGGTTTACAAAATAAGCTAGTTTTATTATTATTATTTTTTTTTTTTTTGAAACAATTTGAATAATTAGGTATCTTATTGAATCACACTGCATTAAATAAATTAGTAACAGAGTTTTGACCGTCAGTTTTCTTAACCTCTTTACGGTAAAAACGCTTAAATGTATTTTCAGATCTCCAATTTCCTCTGGAGAGAATTTCATCAACTGAACAGTTCTCATACCAACTTTTTGAAGCTACTGCAGACCTAAAACTTCCAGCTGGGGCTTCAATCCCAGCATCTTTTAATACTTTCTTAACCCAGGTAGCCATAACGCAACGTGAAGCTGGGCGAGCTTTACCATACGTAGTAACAAATAAATTATCACATTTAGCTTCGTTTCTCCTGTTACCTCCAAGAGATATTAACTTTAAAATCCAATGCACTGGATCTAAGCATTTATTGTCTTTATTTATCATTAATTTCCAACCTGACTGACGATAATTTGCGGAGTCAGTTTTTGAGCCGAACATTGGCCAAAAGATAACATAATCAGTAGTAATTTCGCAATGATTACAATTTATGCTCAAGAGGGTCAGGTCATGGACCCTACGACCAGAACACAGTAGTAAGAGGCAAGCTGTGTGCTGTGACACCTCATAGAGTTTATCTATATCAGGATTCTGTTGACATAATAAGGATACAACTTGATCAACGTCCCAAACTGGAGTCTTTGCGGGTTTTGGAATTGCCAGTGCTATAGACTTTAATATTCGTTTGACCAAAGGATGCCCACTTAGCCTTTCTGAAAACTCTGGACAAAACAATGTTGAAACTACAGCCTTATGTACAAGTATAGTGTTGTAAGAGAGTCCCTCGTTTTGGTGAAGATCAGCTAAAAATCTAGCAAGCGCCGAACCACTTGGCTCGCTTACTGGTATATTATTAAGCTTAGCCCATTTTATCCATCGAGCCCAGGCTGGCTTATATGTTCTTACAGTAGACGATCGCCAGCTTTTCGTGAGAAGATGCTTCTGTTGGGTTGTCCAGTCACTTAGTTTTTCATTCCACCCCCACATCTCCAAACTTCCAAAGTCATTTCGTTGGCCTTGTGAGGGGGTTTGTTGGTTGAGGTGTCCATTAGTACTTGGCAGAGGTTCCTGATCGTCCAAGGGCGGTCTGTTGCCCGATTGATCAGATCCGGTCTCCAAAAGACTTGGTCCCATTTCGGGGCGACAATCAGAAATATTCCTTGACATTTGTTCAGATGGATCAGCACTTTCGGTATCAAGAATGGTGGCGGAAAAATCCATGCCAATGGATAGTTCCAGATTTGGCTGAAGGCATCTTGAAACTCGGCCTGCTGATCTCGGTGATCTAGACTGCAGTACCTGGGGACTACATGGGCTCGCTGAGACGCGAACAAGTCTATCGCTGGGGTTCCCCATTGGGCAAATATTAGGCGCGTTACTTGAGGGAGTAGATGCCACTCTGGTAGCCTCTGCAGTCGAGAAAGTCTGTCCTCTTCTACGTTGTATACACCCGGAATGTGGTAAATGGTTAAGTGAATCTGGTAAGAATCGACAAGCTGCAGAATCTGGTAGGTCAGGTCTATAAGCGCTAGAGATTTTGTACCGCCTTCGTTCCTCAGATACGATACCGCTGTCTTGTTGTCGCACTGAACGTGTAAACTGGCTTTGTGCATGCTTTGGCCACAAAATTGTATCGTTTTTAGGATCGCAAGCATCTCTTTTTGATTGCAATGGAGCAATTTTTCTTGTTCTTTCCAGGTGCCGGATACATAGGTGTTGTTTATGTAAGCACCCCAAGCGTTGTCTGAGGCATCGGTGACAATATAGTGTGTTGGATGTGGGACATGAATCGGAGACGAAGTCTCTAGATAATTTTGCCACCATCGTAAGTCCCTCTGGGCTGCCTCCGGCAGTGAGGTCTGTGCTGTTGGTTTCAGGTGTAACATGCTGATGCATAGTTTTTGAAGTTGACGAAAATTTATCCTTGCGCGAGGTACAACAAAACTTGAAAAGTTCATCATTCCTATGATGCTTTGTAATTCCTTTAAGCATGCTGTTTGCTTGTTGATCAAGCGAGTGATCATGGTTCTCATTTTCAGGCACTTTTTTGCTGGAAGTGATTTTATGTTCTTCCACGGATCCCATAATATGCCTAGATATTCTATGGCTTGTTTTGGTTGCAGGATAGACTTTTCGTAGTTTATCATCCATCCTAAATATTTTAGGATGTCCACTGTGGTTTTGACGTGACTCACCAGTGTTTCGTGATTTTGATTGACTAACAGGTAGTCGTCTAAATAAATTACTACCCGCATCCCGCGGTCTCGAAGAGTCTGGGCAATCCAATTGCTCAAGGAGGCAAACGTTTTCGGTGCTGATCTGAGCCCGAAGGGAAGGCAGTTCATTTGAAGCAATTGGCCTTGGTAAACTAGCCGTAAAAATATTCTGTGAGCCTCTGTAACTGGCAGATGGAAATATGCCTGAGAGAGGTCTATTTTCACCATCCAGTCGTTTGGTTGAAGGAAGTCTGGGATTCTGAAAATATTTATGAGCCGGAAGGTAGAGGCATCGACGTATTGGTTTAGGGCCTTGAGATTGAAAATCGGTCGGAAATCCCAGTTTCCTTTGGGTACCAGAAACATTGGTGAAATGAAACTTTGAGTCCGTGGCACGACTGTTAGCACCTCTTGTGATATCATTTTGTGAATAATTTGATCCATTTCTGGAGAATGAGGCGTCGACTGGACTGAATTTTGTAGATTGGGCATATGAAGCGGAGGCTTTCGTACGAACGGAATTCGGTAACCGGATATTATTTTTAATATATAATCTGGTGCGCCCATTTTCTTCCACCGGTCGTGATAAAGCCTCAGCTGACCGGCGCGAAACGAACTCGTTGAGTCAGAATCGGCGTGAAGTTCCTCTCCTATCCCGGTGGGATGAGGGAGAGGCCTTGCGGCTGGTATTTGGATTATCATTGGATCTATGGTTATTTGATTGCTTACCACCCCGACCCCGAAAGGGCTTGCCGCTGTTAGAGAAAGGTTTATTATTCGGCCTTGAAGAGGTATGCCCCATATGTTTATAGGTCACCTTTCTCTGACTCGGAAGTGGAAACTTTCGCTGAGCCATGGATGTGCTTGGATCGGTCTGCGGTGCAGAAGCGCGATCCTTGTCAAGAGGCCAGAATACTTTATGCACGCCTCCCGCTTTTTCTAACATAGAAGTAAGTAGTTCAGCCGCGAAAAGATTGTGACAAGACGGCGGGATTTTTCTCATCATAGTCTTGTGCAGTGGATCCTTGACACTAGCTAAAATAGTTTCCCTTCGCTGCTGTATACATTCTGCGCGGTGTCCGCAAATCATTTGTAATGTATCGCTAGAAATTCTAGCGTACTCACCATTTACAAAAATATCATTTATTTTTTCATTAATCGTGTCAGGGTTCAAAATATCTGCCTGTCTAGTCCAGCTTAAAAAAGGGGGAAGCTCCGTTTGCAGCTGTTCTTTTTGTTTAATAAGGGCGAAAGTCAATGAGCCAAAAGATTTTTCTACGTTAATTAAAGAGCGCGAGGCATCATATCGTTTCAACTCATCATTCGCATCGAGTTCTGTGAAACCGGGGGTATGCCTATAATTTTTTTGAACTTCGGAATACCTCACATTTGTCCAATCGGCATCGTTAAAACGTTGAATATTTTTTAAAATGTCCAAATACGCACTTGGTGTTTTTAAGATATCAGGATCTTTCGTTTTCGTCCCTATTGACAATGAAAATTCCGGGCCTAATTCAGAATTATCCGGTTCATCTACAGATATATTATCGCAATACAGTTGACGGCTTACATTATCATCTAAACATTCTTCACGATCATGTTCTAATAATGATCCGGAATCAAATTCATTAGCTCGATTCATAAAATTTTTCTTAAGATCGGCTACTTCTTCGAATAACTTTTCTAATTTACGGTCTTTTTGGCTGCGCTTATTTCTTTTACGCGAACGGCGAGATTGCTTACGTTTTGTTGAGCTATCAGAACTACTAGAACTTGAACTAGTGCTTGATGATGATGATGAGCTACTATTATGACGAACACGGCGTTTTCTTTTCTGAGATGGCAAGTTGCTATCCTTATCCATATCTTGGGTACTGTTATTTTGGTTCGGTAAGATATTTTGATCACTCATTATAATAACAATTCGTAGGTACACTGGAATACAATAAAATTTAACTTATTGCAAAAAGTTAAAAAAGGAGGGTACATTTAATTAAAACGAACGGTTACACCGTTAACGTGCTCCGCCTATTATTCACAGACGGTACAGATGTTGTACATTATATTCCGATTTCAAATAGGTGTTCGAAAATTTACTTTGTTATAAAAATGATCTTTACCTTGGTGTTGCTGTACGCTGTACAATAGTGTTATCAACTGTTTCAAATTTCACTTTGTTTCTCCGATGTTATCAGGACAGGAACAACGACGTCAATGAGTCCAATCCAAAAGCAAACCGACGTTTGCAACTACTGGTGGTGGCGGGAGGAGAGACAGAGACGGCGATAGTACACGACAAGGAGGGAGAACGGAAGCGAAAAAAGGACAGAACGATGGCCTCTCTCTCTCATGTATTATTAGGCTTCAAATTTACGGTCAAGTTATTTAATTTTAGATTATTTTTGGAGAGACACTGGTGTCGATTCTGTTGTGCACAAACTAAACTTAATTTAGGCTACTGCTATCTTTTTCTCTCTAATAAAACGAGAAAGAGACGGACGTACCTAATTTAGAGCTGTCAAATTTAATTGGAACTAATATTCCCATACAAACGAAGGGTTCACGTAAAAACATGCCGACTGAAAACACGGTGAAGCGCAAGGCATAAACTAGTTTGACATCTCTAACTTAGTTCATAGCTATAGCCGTCCTTTTCTAGCACAAAAGTTAGCAATAGCCTAAATTAAGTTTAGTTTGTGCACAACAGAATCGACACCAGTATTTAATTTACGTCTGACGTGCCTAAAATAAAACGAAATCGGAATTATTCGTCTCAAATGGGCGGTAAAATCAGCCTGTATTTATTTTTGAGTGTTTTACAAATAGGTATTGCTGATTTAAATGTGCTGACCCGAATAAGTATTAAGGCTGTCAAAAACCTCTTAACGAAGCCGAAAGGCACTGGTTTTCCTTTCATTGCGATCATTTGTTTGTTGTACACCATACCTGGGAACATTCTAGTTGCGGAGATATTAGGAGTCAAAGTTCCAACTTTTTGACATGTATTTTTTTTATTGGAAGATTTTTTTTTCTTTAAACACCTTCACGACCCCCGTTCTATCCAATCCATCCATCAGCACAATGTATTGAGTGCGTTACATTGAGTTCTACAACAAAACCTGTATTTTCACCCCAAAAAAAAGTCGTATCCCACCAAAAAAAATTGCGTAAAAAAACTTAATTTGATGTACAGAATGCTTGGTTGACGGCTTCCTGATGAGGTGGTTTACACCCTGTGTAGCACACCTAAGACAACTCTTTAGACCAACTCATTTTTAATAAAATTTACCAATACTGTTGTACTCAAAGTTTAGCAAAGGAGGCCAATAATTTTATTGTAAGCACAAGTTGAACAAGTTGTAAAACTACAACAATGCCAGACATGATATCCTAAACAATCAACAATTTAAAACGAAGCCTCCCAATAAACTACACTAAGTACGATCATCAACAAAAACCTTACACAAAAAAAAAACAATATATTTCTATCGAGCAGAAATCGTGAGCTGTTCATGTACGGTAGGTAAATACAAATACAACAGGGTTTAATTAAAACATCGCGTTAGCCGACCCTTGTGTCCAATCAGGGGTGGTCGAAAAGTTGCCCACTCATCGACGGGCCAATATCGACAATATCCATTAGAGGTGCCCCTATGACTAGGGCTGGCCTGATGATTTTGATAGTTTATTTTATTGAGAAAACTAGTGAATCGACTAATATGACAAGTCCAAAACTCGATATTTTGTGCTAAGTGTTCCGGAATAGTCTCTAAATGAGGGTAGAAACCGTAGCAAAGTTTAAAGGTACACTGCAGTCAGACAGACAGTCATAAAAACGAATTTATTAGTAAAAAAAGATGATGAAAACAACCGCCTTTACTAATAATTACGTCGCTGCAACTCAGTTGTATACAATGAACAATTTGAATGACTTAATAGGTAGATCCAGAAAGGCAATCCTATAATTACTTGAATGGCAATTAAAGTACAGGGCAAAGGAAAGTGACAGGTAATTCTGACCATTATCCATAATGGCATGAAACCGTTTTTTAAACGGCATATAGGCCGTTTTCCGATTCACAACGAATAAAAAGCCATTCAGACTGAAACATAGTACATTCTTCTAATATTATCTTAATACTTCTCTTTTCTAGCCAACATAGTACGTTCAACTTATCCTATTTTTGACAACCCTAATCCACGACCAATCCCGATAATGACGTATGAAATGCACGTTAATAGTTTACGCATTGTGCGGGCGACTGTACAAGCCGCCTAGTCGTAGATCTATAGTAGTTCCACATTGTTATTAGGAATTTATATTAAAATATGCGGGAAACGATTTATCTCTAATTATACACGGTGGATGAAATCATGAGAATCATTTTTCTACGACCCTAGGGTGGTGGTGGAAAAATGACATGTAATCTTGGAACCAATGTTGGGGTGTTAGAAGGTGTGTAATGTGGTTTTGGGGTGTGCAGTTGTGACTGATACAGTACATAGCTTGGATTCAAAATAGTGTCGCATTTACACTTCTTCAAGAAGTGAACGAAAGTTTAAGCTCTGGTCGAAATCAGGCGAATCCCGCACGAGACGATTTTTCAAATGACTAAAAAACTTTTTTGCAAAAAATAAAACCGACTTCAAAAAGAAAAAGTGAAAAATAACTTTAGCTTCTGAAGTCGGTGACGTTTGTATGATTGATTTAATTTTTTTGTCACCGACTTCAGAAGCTAAAGTTATTTTTCACTTTTTCTTTTTGAAGTCGGTTTTATTTTTTGCAAAAAAGTTTTTATTTTTCACTTTTTAGTGGTTCACATGGAAAGTGCATACCGTTACAATTACAACAAGCCCAAACACGACTAGGATACATTGTCTCATTATGGAGTTCCATGACTCTTGGCTTCATCATCAGATCTGATGGTAGAATGGTTCTTATCAAACGCAAATGCTTCACTTGTTGTAGAAAATATAAAAATTGCTGTACGTTATCCTATAAAATTTGAAGAGTTCCCTCGATTTCGCCAAGATTCCATCATCAGATCCCGACTTGGCGACTATGGGACCAACTTGGAAGTATACCCTTTCAAATAAAAAAAGAATTTTTCAAATCGGTTTAGGCGTCTTCGAGTAATCGGGTAACATACATAAAAAAAAAAATAAAAAAAAAAAAAAAAATACATACAGTCGAATAGAGAACCTCCTCCTTTTTGGAAGTCGGTTAAAAAGTCACACGACTACTTACGCCTATTTGAAAAGACGCAATCGGTGCGAACCAAAAAAAAAACAAACAATATTTTTCTATCATATAAAATTTATGAATGGCTAACCAAGGTGCGTTGGACATACCTACTTTATTATGGATCTTCGTGGATCCCCTGATTTCATATACATAATAGTTGATCTTGAAATAAGTTTATAATATTCCCACTGCGATGAATTAGTTTTAATCTGTACAGAAACACAAATTGAAAATTCCCAAATACTAACCAAATTCTATCTATTGTCAACAGGGTCAGGCGAAACGAGACCAATCACTGGAGGAATTGAGACGGCATATCCACAAGTTCTACATCCCACTGGCGAGGGAGTTCATGGTACTGTTCCCGGAGGGAGGGTTCTTACACAAGAGGCGGGAGGTCAGTCAGAGGTAAGATAAATAATTATTTTATATTGTTATCGCGATCTTATTAGTACATGACAATCGCGTAAGACTACAATAGTGATGCACGTAAATTTTAATAACTAAAGAGTGTGAGCTCGTGACTAAATAATAACAGCGGTTAGGGTTCATCTTGAGGTTAAGCCGTGCTTAACCCTTACATACCGAGTTTCTTCCATACTTCGAAAAGCACGTAAAGCTGTTGGTCCCGGCTGTCATTTGTAGATCTTTCAGCGTCGTTAAAGGGAGTCAGTGGCCCAAAAACATCTGACAACCAGTCTTACCAAGTGGTATCGTAGTATCCAGTACTAACTAGTTGGGAAAAGGCTAAGCAGATGATGATAAAGAGGGTGAGGAAGACCAAAGAAAAGATAGATGGAATGTGTGAGAAATGATATGAACGAAAAAGGAGATAATTCGGTATGTAAAGTAAAAATTAACCTACGCTGATTCCAAAACCATTTGGAGATTTTAATGTCTTATGCCTTATTTTTCAATTTTTAGCTTTCTATATCACAAGATTTTGTTTATTTTCACAATAATACTTGTAATCATTAGACTTTCATTTGACCTCTAAATGACGTCATAACGTAGCCTGAATAGACTACTGCCTTCGTGCTTTTCAAGATAAATAAAAAAAAAATACTTTTGTTTGTCATACCGTCAGTGTCAAATCAAAACTGTCAAAACTGTCAAATAGTTACTGTGTTATTTATTAGAATGCATCGCGCGCTGATAATTTCGCGTTCAAATGATCTTCGCAACAAAAAAGACGACGCCCAGGCTTGTATTCCATATTTACTTCCTTGCACCACTTCTTTTTTAGCGTTTCTTTCACATTTACAAACGATTTGTGTCGGCTATTTTTTGTAGTGTTTTTACATGACGGTACGAAGCATTTAGCACTAGTTGTCGATGACAGATTCATTGCACGGATACGCAGCACGGATAATGGATAGAAATCAAAATTTGCTAAAAATCGTAGGAAAAGAAACTCAAACAAAAAGTTCACATCACAGTCACGATCACAGCATTCACATTTCACAACAAAATAAAAACACGTATCTGTCAAGCGTCAACTGTCATCAATGTCAACTTTGAAGTTATCTATTAGTGTTTTTGTATGTACTGAAAACGTGGCAAAGACTTAAAGCTATTCAGGCTATGAAATGACGTCATCACGAATAATACTTTAAAAAATAATAAAAAAGAAACTGTTACTTGGAAAAAAAAAGCTTAAAATTAGTTGCTTAAAATTAAATGTTTTACGAAATAAAAATGTAAAAAAAATACCTGAAAAATACTTTAGGTACATACCGAATTATTAAAGCCATAAGAGATGATGATTTGCTAATGATTGTTGTACTCGTAATTAGCAAAAAAGCCACCTTGTACAACATCCGAGAGAGAATCGCCGCTCTTAAAAAAAAATCTGAAAAAAAATTACACATTATAAAGAATGTTCTCTTTAATTAAAGATTTGATTTTCTAACTAAACCATCGGAATAAAGGCTAAAATTGTTACAATTATTTATCCCAGGTTTGCAGAAAAGAACAACTTGCCGAAATTGGAATACGTTTCACTGCCTCGCGCTGGTGCTTTGAAAGTCATCATGGAAGAGGTGGGACCCCACAGGGACCGGGGCGCTAGTACTTCTAAAGATGACTCGAAAAAAGGTAATTTTGTAGTGATTGGACCTCAATTTTTACTGATGTACATACAAAATTGAACTTTACGTCATGCTGTCAAGAGTGATTGGCGATTGCAGTGCATTTAGTTGTCTCTTTACTGTTACCCGAAAATAGACCCAGTAGAAAATGATTAGGGCATGATATCCACACGAAGCAGAGTACTTTGAGCTTTAGGGGTAAATAAATAGTATTATTTTTGTTTTTTTTCAATAACAATCATCGTTTTAGCTGAAGTACGTCCACTGCTGTCCATGGTCGTCTCCCAAGCGTTGCCACCTCGACCAGTTCAGTGCTTTTCACATCCTGCAGGTCCCCGCGACCTGCAAGCGGTCGGCGTCGCTCCACCTTGTGAGGGGCCAACGCTCGCTGTGCATTCCGGTACGAGGTCGCCAACCTAGAACCTTCCCATTGGACCCATTTGCTATCGATAGGCATGACAACAGTACCTATCAAAAAAATTAAAATCTATTTAGTCCGTCAGTTAGAGTATTGGAAAATAATGGACACGTATTTTTTGTTTTTATATATCAATGAATATCGACAAAGATAAAATGCATTAAAACTCGGTAGTGGGGGCTTATGACGTCGGAACTCGCTAAAAATTATACCTAGGCGTGACGTATTAAGAATTTTAAAAGCGTCGTATTTTCGTCAATTTTGGTTTATGTAACAAAAGAAAAAATACGGGTCAAATATTTGTTAATAATCTAATTGATGGACTAATTAGTACTTCGCTAGTCGCCCACTGCCAGTGTAGTTCCCCAAGAAGAAACACACTTTAGTTACTTTGGTTCTCCTGCGGATCAAGAAGCACAGAGTACAGTCCTCTCATTAGCCCTTTTAGTTATTTTGAGCCTTTGAAGTAATCTAGCAGTACGCACATATCAGTAACTTTCGACTTTTGACAAGCATTATACTGAGGTCCTCCATGAATTGACGTATTAACGGTTTCATACAAACATTTCAGCACTTTAGTGTACGGGTAGAGAATCACAAATCAATCAAAATTAATGTTTTTTGTATTGATTTCTAGATTATTTAAGTAATTGGTAATAATAGGCTTGTGTACTGAAAAAAAATAATTAGTCCGTCAGTTAGATTATTAAAAAATATTTTTGTATATTTTCATTTTTTACGTAATTCAAAATTGACAAAGATACGACGCTTTTAAAATTCTTAATACGTCACGCGGCGGTATAATTTTAGTGCGTTCTGACGTCAACGTGCCGCTCCCGAGTTTAGATGCGTTTTATCTTTGTCAATAATCACTGATTTAAAAAAAAAAAAAAACAAAAAATTCGTGTCTATTCTTTTTGAATACTCTAACTGACGGACTAAATAGATTTGCGATTTGTTGATGGAGGAAACTAGCCTATTTTTAAAACATGTATTTGCAATCCACAGACAACAACTCGAACCAGAGCAATGTCAAAATGATCTTGGAGTCCAGTGTCGGTGATAGCATCGATTGGATACTGGATGTGACCATCGCCTATCCTGACCGGATCCCCCTGCATCTTCAGGACGTGGTTTGCGGGATTCGGCCTCCTTGTGCCACCCATCTGCATTATCGACTGTACCCTAGTTCTGATGTAAGTTGATTACCTGTTTTGTAAAGGATAGGACAATCACAAAATATGCACCATGTATTTTTCTTAAAAGACGTAAGAAAACTGCTAAACGATGAAATCTCTGATTTTTTACGGAAACCTTTTAGGTTATTTGGAACTAGTTCAAAGTTAAAAATCCTGGCGCTAAAACCTTTTTTCTTTTCTTTCAAATTAATCATCACGCTCTACTTCACACTAAATTCGACGACGAACTATTTCAAAAATTAGCATAAAAAGCCTTTCTGGCGACTCCGAAATGTGCCATTACTCTGGTCTTTAAAAAAACCTTTTTGATTACACTGAAAAGGTCATTTCTAAAGCTTCATTATGTTAGTCTATAAATGACCTGGGATGAAGTCTTAGTATATAGAGAACGAGTGCGAGAAGGGATCCATATTTACTTAGCTGATGGGTTAGTGATCAAATAAGTTCCATTAAATTAAAAATTTAAAGAACCCCCGACACATAGGGTCATAATTTAATTTTTTTCTTTGGAAAGAAGTTCTTTAACGCGGCTTAAGGGTAGTTTAAATTATTCTACTAGTCAAGCCATTTCATTTGAAACCCACATTGAGGGAATTGTGAAAAAAAATTGTAATTCTCATTTTGTGGTAGCGGCCATCTTGGATTTGATATTTATTATAGCGTATAGTATTCTACTAGTCAAGCCCTTTCATTTGATACCCATGTTGAGGCATTTGTTGAATATGTAAATACAGGGTGTAAACCACCTCATCACGAAGCCGTCAACCAAGCATTTTGTATTTGTACTCGTACATCAAACTAAGTAACTTTACGCAAAAAATATTGCTGGGAAACGATGTTTTTTGGGGTGAAAAATCATTTTTTCTGGTAGAACTCAATGTAACGCACTTAAAACATTGTGCCGATGGATGGATTGAATATTATGGGGGTCGTAGAGATGTTTAAGGTAAAAATCTTACAACAAAAACCTGTATTAAATAACTTGTCAAAAAGTAGGAACTTTGATCCCCAATATCTCCTTAACTAGAAGGTTCCCAGGTATAGTGTAGAACAAAAAAAATATCGAAATGACGGCGAAAACAAGTGCCTTTCGGCTTCGTTAAGAGGTTATGTAATCCGCCATTTTGTGGCGGCTACCGTCTTGGACTGATTTTGTATCAAACATAGCCAAGAACACTCTCGACTAATTCACCTTTATAACAAAAAAAAAAAACAAAATTAAATCGGTTCATCCGTTCGGGAGCTACGATGCTACAGACAGACACGACAAACTTCACCCCGTCGTTTTTGCGTCGGAGTTAAAAATAGGCAGGCACGTTGTTATTAGCTTAAAAAAAACTTGAACTCTGTGGCCAGGCATCTCACAATGGGTTGCGGAGGTCAGATAGGCAGTCGCTGCATGTTAAATTTTGGTATAGAGCCGTATCCGGTTACAATGGAAGCCGACCCTTATATGGTTGGGAAAAAGCTTGGTAGATGAAGTTTTTCAGTTGTAACATAAGATATTAATCTGGATTCTTTCCACAGGTACCAGCAGACACCGAGGGCATGACTCAATGGCTATACGACAGGTTCATTGAAAAGGACGGAATGTTAGAAGAATTTTACCGCACAGGCCGATTCCCAGGCAAAGAAAGCGGTCCCCACCTAGCCAGGGTTGTCAGACAAGACAATCTTAGATACTTGATCCTTCATACCTTCTTTATAGCTTCTACTTACTTACAATTTGTGTTGGCAAGAGCCATATACAATTTTTTTTTTTAACGGAATATTTTTGGGACCAGACGTGAGTTTTTTAGTCCTATGACCAGTGTCGTCATTAATTTTGATTTCGTGGTTGATCGTTGGAGTTACTTGCGCTGTGTCAATTATTTGTTTTTTTTTCTGTATTCAAATATGTCAAACTGAGGTGTCAGGTGTTTTTTTTTAATAGAGGAATGTTTGAGTCACAGAACTTTGATTAAAGTTCTCTGGCTCGAGCTCGGCTGATTTATTTTTAGTATGTAAGGTTTTCGTTGTCATTCAAAGCGTTTTCATTATTAAGTAGTTAATTTCTACGAAATGCCTAGCATTAGATACTTCAGTCAACAAGTAACTTCAATGAATTAAAATGAAATTATTTCAAATAGATTTAGAATACATAAAGGTTCAATCAAATGGGTTCAGATGAATTGAGGATTTTCTCTAAACACATACTTCAAGTACATTATCCTTAAGTCTGCTCCGCAGTTATTCTGGACTGGTTTGACCAAACTTTACCATGTATCAATTACACCTTACATATTTCTGTGTACTATAATGTTGGTTTCGCATAATTTAGCAGAAATAATTATTTTCGTCACGTCTGGACTTAAAAAATAATTATAAAACGAAACAATCGTTTTGGGTATTGACTGCTTAGTAATACGGCAATTCGGAATTGCACAGTTTGTTTTAAAAGTTGACTGGTAGAATGCGTAAAGCCGGAAACACACTGACTGTGCACACTAATGTGTCGTGTCGTGGCGTGCTCTGGCGTTATTTCTGAACGGTACATATTGAACCTTTGCAGCTTTCAAACTTGCATAATGTTCTCTTCGGCATGCTCGTGCCACGAGCCACGCGGTGTAGAAACACATTTGCCTGTTGTGTCGTGTCGCGCCATAACCACCACCACCGCTCTGGCGCAATCGGAGGCGAGCAGTCAGCGCCACAACAGAACGCGTCACGACACGACACGACCTACAAATATGTCTCTAACCATACTAATTGTATGAAACCAATATGCTTCTGGCGCACGCCACGCGCCCCGACACGTATGTGTGTTTCCAGCATAAGGCATTAAGTCGACCTTTGTACATTTGTGTGCCTAAAGAATTGAATAAAATACTTTTTATAATAAATTTCCAGCACTATCCACACACAAATGGAAATCGTTACTAAACAAAAAAAAAATACATCGTAACATTCTCAATTCAAACAGTTGATTGTCTTTTGTTTTCGAACTAGTCATTCAAAATTATTTTTGTTTCGTCTTTCGCCATATTCGTTCAGTGAATGATTTATTTTTGTATGGATAGTGGGGATTATAAATAGTACTCCGCGAAAACTAGTCTAGTGTACTTATCCCTAACAAAAGCATGAGCAAAGTTAGAATGAATAAGAATCATAGTTTTAATAAGATTTTTCTGCAAACCGTATCGGTTGAACCAACGAATAATTACTCGTACTAGCAGTTTAATAGATAGGTCTTTAATCGATAATTTCCTTCCAAATAATGTTTGCAGTCAATACCCAAAATCGAACTAGTACTCATTTAACAAAATGCAAGGCGGAAGTACATTTTTCTAATTTTAATTTACTTTAGAATTTTAAGTTTTTTTTTTAGTTTTAGCAATTTGTGTGTTTGAGGTTACCTCGAGTTTGACATATCGAGTCAGAGCTCGATTGTTTCGTGCCCAGGGCACACTTAATTAAGACCAATAAGCACTTTCTTTTAGTGAGAGACTACGCTCAATACTTTAAATTCATTGGAAAAAACGACTTCGGAAAATCGAATTTCCAATCGATTTAAACGTAGAACCGATCGTATGTGACACGAAAATGTGTTAATCAAAGCGTGCTGTGACATACAAGTCAATATATAAGTAAAGAAAAATCTTAGCATAGTAATTGTGCTTCGCAATGAACCAAATTTCAATCCCTTGTGACAATAAAAAAGAAAAATAGACGAGTTTTTATTCCTCACTTTTATCACGTTTCACGTGCTTAATCAGATCTTCTCGCTTCAAAGTTTGAATTTAAAAAAATCTAATTTTTATACGAAGAATTCTCGAGTCAATTCGTGGTAAGAATTCTAAATAAATTTGAAATAGCGAACGACGTTCGTTGTTGGCGTTTGAAAAAATGTAGAAAAAAAAATCCGGATTGAAAATTCCTAAAATTGTTTACGAACTTTCCGTCAAACGTAAATACGACTATGGAAATCAGTGTGATTTTTCTTTCCGGAAATTTTATGCTTATAATTTTTAACTTGATTCTTGGTTTGAACATAATTATTATTATACATATTAAAGCTTTTACTTTTCAAACGTCCAATATCGAACAACGCGCCAAGTACCTTGTCAATGTCTAAATTGGTAATAAGTCGATGTAGTATGAGTAACAATAGCATATAAGATCACGTTTTTGTTCTAACAAAAAATGTGGGCATCGTTCCTTTTAGTTCATAGCTACTGTACAGGTTAATTCAACATATAACTATATCTAAGTGAAAGTATGTGTTTTGTGGTAAAATTATATAAATTAATGAATATGCCAAAACATATTTGCCGTAAGTGCCTAGGCTTATATTGGTGTAGTTTATCATTGTAAAAAATAAAAAAAATGTACATACTTTCTTATAATGTCACACAAGAATGTAAGTTATATCTTGATAATGTACTTTAAATTTATAAAAAGATTATTTTGAAAGCCAAATGAGAGATATTGGATGAATTCATACTGAAGGCAACATTTTGGATCTTTTCACCGTAATTTAAAGTAGTAAGAAACACGCTACACATAATTATAATTAAAGCAAATATTTTTTTATCCCGATATGAAAATAGTTAAATTATAATGATAGACATGAATTGATCATATCTAACCGAGTTCCTTTATTGTCATGTCCAAATGTGTGCCTTTTTCAACTAGAAACGTTTTTTTGATCATTTTGAAATTTTTTGAGCGTTGAGAATAATTATAATAATTTGTAATGAACTAATTAAAAATAATACCAAAAAGGTTGATTTAAGACCCATTATTTCCATTTTGAAAAGTAATTTTGTACCTTTGAATCAATTAGGTAAGTATCATTGTGACCATATCAACATATTGTGATTTTTTTTGTTAGAATGGATAAATAAATTGTGATCGCAACCTTAAATAATGTAAATTTTCAGTATAATTGTTTATGAACTAATACTGCATAATAATCTTGTATAATCATCTTTAAACAACACTGAATGCACGTTAAAATTTTCAGACTTTAACACGAACACATTTTTATTGAAATAAAACTAGGTAATTGGATTTGTCGTAGGTACGTTTATTTGAGAGTACCTGGTTTGAAATAATTGTTTTTAAACACATGAAAATGCAATTTAAACCGAGCTACGTTTAAAACGCACTTGTGGTATAATCCTTGAACTAATTTTATTTCATTGCGCACTACTGTTTTAACATATCTGCACGCGTCTAAAGTAGACAGCATAACGCGCATTTTCTTAAAGTATTATGAATTATATAACGTATTTATTGCATTTAACTATCAAATAGTTTTCTATAAATGATGTCGACCCCGGAAATGACTTTTTAAGAACATTAAGACGCCTGCGGAGCATGCGTCGTTCATACAAACGTAATAACAAAATAATTTGTAAATAAAACATATTCTTAAGGTACTGTCTATTTATTTCATAATTTTCATTTGATCACAAAATATCTAGGTTCCCAAATATACATTTTGAATGGACACTGATTTAAACAAGAGTTATGAGAAAATTAAGTTTTCTATAGAAATTTTAAATTCCTCATATCTCGTCTTTAAATCATTGTCTTTTCAAAATACATATTTCGGAACATAGATATTCTCTAATCCAATCGAAATAAGTACACACTACCTTAAAAATACCTTAAGAGAGCAGCGGTGGCCCAGTGGTGGCGGTCCCGACTTACGAACAATAAGTCGTGGGTTCGAACCCAGACAGGCGCATTACTTTGTGTAATTTATTTCATCACCGCTGCTCTCAAAACGGTGAAGGAAAACATCGTGAGGAAACCGGCATGTCCTAGAACCAAAAATTCGAAGACATGTGACATCTACCAATCCGCAGTGGGCCCGCGTGGTAGATTATAGCCCATTCCCTCTCATTGAGAGGAGGCCGTACCCAGGCAGTGGGAACATTATAGGTTGATGATGATGACCTTAAAAATGTGTATGATTTACAAAATATTTTGGTATTACGTTTGTATGAACGACGCATGCTCCGCCGGCCCCTTAAGAGCGGGCTCCACCAATGAAACTCAACGCGATTAGCGCTTCTAAATGACGTTCATGAGCTGTCGGTGTCAATATTCTATAGCAGTTATAGTGTTATAGTGTTATAACTGCTATAGAATATTGCATTTCAGTGTTGACAGCTCTGCAACGTCACCTATTATGCGCTGACCTGTCAATTTGAATGGTGAAATCAGCCCATAGTTACATGAAAACCACAAGGTGTGTGGTGCTGGTGGAAGAAATATCAATTTCAATTTTAAGATCTTAGCCCAGTGGCACGACTCCGCACCCACCCGGCAAAAAGAATTTCATTCAAATATGGGCTATAAGTATTTCTCTTTAGAAATACTTTACATTGGCATTGACGGCGGTCAGCCCGCTGACAGTGAGCGGTCTGCTGATTTATGTTGCTAATGTAAAGTTTATTTATAGAGCATATTATAAAGCCCATATTTAGATTATTTTATTTTTGCCGGGTGGGAGGAGAGTCGTTTATGTGGGTTATGACCTTTAGTCTTCTCGTCTATGTCTTTTTTATGTATTATTAGTACTTGATATATAAATAAAGATGTTTTTTTCCTTTTAATTTCTTAACAAGGTGATGTTTGAAGACTAGTCGTATGTCGATGTTTTTTATATTATCTTTGTTATTTTTTTAGTTGCTGCGACTGTAATACTTTTATGGAAGTTATAATGTAACATACATACAAATCTGTAGTTTCTAAAAGTATGTTGAATAGTCGGGTGTTGAAATTCAAACTGATGATACCTACGTCATAAAGAAAATGACATGTCATATTTTTCAGTTTATTCGTTGCATTGAAAAGTAATTTTAGTTAGGTAAGTAGTAAGTTGTCATTTTACATTAAATGGCGTTTAAGTCACGTTGAGAATCAATGTGGCTTGTATTGAAAGTATAGGCTTGTATTATGAAATTAACATCACTGCACTAACATTGTTTTAAATTAGTGTATCCTTTGGGAGTTTCCATGCTTTTTGACACGGATCCAGTCGACCCATTACCTAATTAATTAAGGCATATTTTTTCAAGTTCCGGTGGATCGGTAAAGGGTGGATGGCAATAATAGAAATAAATACATGCACATCTAAACGACGTTCAAGGGCTGTCGATGTCAATATTCCATAGCAGTTATGAAACTGACAGCTCTTGAACGCGGTGTCATTTTCATTAGTGACATCCACTCTAAGTGTGTTACTAGCTTGAATATGTACAATGATAACTCAGTTTTGATCACTTTATAGCATTCTATGGTCATGGTCACTTTGATTGTGACTTTTTTCAAGTAACAAAAAAAATCCTGAGTTACCACACAGCTTGGTTTTATGGTTGACTTTTTGTGATCCTAGTCGATTACTTTGGGAAATCCCATAATTGGAATATTAACAGGGATGTGTAATTACTAATGTTCCCAAAGCGAGATTCAAGTGATTTAATGTAAGGTTTTCTTTATAGTGAAAATTTGAAAATTTCTGTTTGCCAATAATTAATTATAATTATACTAAGTACATTCGAAATTATTTCGATTAATCAAAATTAAGGTGTTATTAAGTAACAGTAGTTTGGGATACTTGGGTCAATGTGATTATTTTTAGAGTACATGTTGTTGTTTCTTTTTTTTAACGAGTTAAGTTTGTTTTTTTTTAGTTAAGGTTAATTAATAGGCGAGTAACAACATTTTTGTGATGCTTTTTGTGTTTAAATTTTACTTTTAGTTTTTGCTTAATTCTGTCGAACATTTTTTTTTGTTTATACTTAAAACATTTCTATTGCTTAAAGGTTGAAGTTGTAAGAATGGCGACAGTCCTTAACGTGAGTGAGATAGAATTTATGCTGAAACAAGTATCGTGAAATAATAAAATAAGCAATGAAGAACAAGATTTTTATTTTTGACGTATACGCAAACATCAGCTAATGCAAAATTTGTACAATTTTGTAAAGTATTTACAGGAGACTAAAAATGTCTCAGGAGTTAAAATTTCCGGATGAAAAAAACGACTATTGGTTCTGATTTCCATAGTCGTATTTCACACAAACTGTTTTCCGAAGTCGTCGTATTTTTTCTGCCGGAAATTTTTGAGTGTGTGTTTCTTTTTGTTGAATTGTCGGAAGTAAATCAGTGTAATGAATTCTAACTGTACCGAATTATATCTATCTATTGGTCTTAACTATGTGATTTGTATAAATGTCATTAAAACTAACTGTCGGTGGCCTGTTGTCAAACATTATCGATCATCATCATTATTGCGTCTGTAATTATATTTATTTTTCAATTGAAGAATTTTCTATAAGAGTGAGTGTGTCATTTATTGTACAAATATATAATTTAGGGCCAACCGAAAGTACATGAGTTTTCAACTCACGTAATTTCAATGTCATAGGCTTGGGTTACGAATTTAGTTTATTTTTAGAAAAAAAAAAGTATTTTAATTTTCAACTATTCTAACACAAATAATAATTTAATTCAAACTGAAACAATGTAATAAATAGAACTGATTGTGTGTAGTCTCAAATAAAGTAATTTTCAAAACACGTCATAAAGGTCAGTAGGTATACCTTGACAATAGTTCTTATTTAACAAACACTTATAAATATAATAATGTAATACTGCCAGTTAACATAATTATATTTTGGAACAATACAAGTATCAGTGTGGGAAAGTGATAAAGCGATACAGGATGTCTATCTTAGTCTTTTTCCCTCTCTAAAGTGACGTCAAAGTAATGCTGCTAGGACGTCATGATAGGCCACATGTACCGAATAATGTTATGTCATTGTATTTTGAACCCACGTGGTTAAATCCTAATACCGCTTTATTCAGAGGTCACCCTCTAAATATTGGGTCGAGATTGAAAAACGTGACTTAGCGCTTGCTTAAGGGTATAGATTGGCAGTTGTGCGACAACGATATTAATTATTTTAAGGTACGATTGTGCCAAGTTACGTTACTAAATCTTGATCTAGACTCGAGGAGCTAAAATTATCGATTCTGTAAAAATAATGAAGTTTGGCACAGTTCTACATTTCAGTTATGTTAATAAGTTCTATAGTCGCTGCCAGTTAAGATGTTAACATCGGTCGTACGAACTAAAACAAATGAATCATGCATACTTTTTCATTAGAAACAAGTAAAATTAAATTAAGAAATTAAAAAACCGTGCGGCGGCCATCTTGGACTGTTTTTATCAAACATAGCTAAAAACACTCCCGACAAATTTTCCTTTCAAACAAAAAATACAAAATCTAAATCGGTTCATCCGTTTGGGCGCTACAATGCCACAGACACACACACACACACAGAGACACGTCAATCTTATAACACCCCGTCGTTTTCGCGTCAGGGGTTAAAAATAGTGAAGATTACGATAGATTACGATTCAAGACTTCAATAGACTATTTTTGATTTCTAAATTAAAAAAACTTAAAGATGTCATGACATCAGATGACATCTTAACTGGCAACAACTGTAAGTAAAATATAAAATACAAACATGCGTGTTTGTCTCTTTATCACCCAAAGGTTGACTAGTAGAAAACCCCCATTTTGAGTCTCCCTTGGTCCATTTGTGAAAACGTATTTAAGCATGTTTTGCCAAAATGTTCCAACCCACACCAAAATTTCTGTAAGATTAGGTTCAAGTATTTAACTTGTGTTGTAAAGAGATTGTGGCTTGGCTCATTATGGCAAAACAAAGCCTGTTTTAGTCTCGATATTGTTAACAATAGGCCACTAAATGAGCAGAACGCTTAGCTCGCTGTATATAATATACTTACGGACAATGATCCACGGTTTGTCAGTAAACACGTTTGTGGCACTCCATCTGTCGTTTTATTTACTTACGAGTACCTTTTCCCTCATCTTTTTTAGTTGAACGGCTCAAAATAGGCCAGTACAATAGTGTCTTTAAAAGAGGCCCGTCTTTGGATGTTTGGTCACCTTTACAAATTGCGACGTGAAAAAAAATAGTAAGTAACGTCAAATTAGCGGACAATTTACACTGTTTTTTTATCAACCAACTGAAGCTTGTATGAGATTAAGATCCATGTTCACCGAAAAGATAACAGTCTGATTATCCAAAACCAGCTGTCACTGTGACATGTTCCTATACAAAAACGTGTCATAAACAGCTGTTTTTAAATAATCTGACCGTCATCTTTTTGGTGAACATGGACTTAAGTACTTTCATAAAGTCATTGACGTTTACGGAGGAGCTCGTGGCTAAATAATAACAGCCGCTCGGGTTGATCTTTAGGTTAAGCCGTGCTTGCCTAGGTTGGTCTGTGGATGGGTGACCACCCTTACAAATCGGGTTTCATCCGTGCCTCGGAAAGCACGTTAAGCTGTTGGTCCCGGCTAGCAGTTGAAGAACTTTGACGGGTAGTCAGTAGCCCAAAAAGTCTGAACCAGTCTTACCAAGTGATATCGTATAACCCACTACTAACTGGGTTATGGAGGTCAGATAGGCAGTTGCATATAAAATACTGGTATTCAGCTGCATCCGGTCAGACTGGAAGCCGACCCCAACATAGTTGGGAAAAGGCAAGGTAGATGATGATAGTCAGTGAGGTTTTCACCGAGGTGTCTGATGATATGAGGAGTAGAGAAGTGTAGAAGAAGAGATGCTGCGTCGTCTCCGTATAAATTGGGATAAGTATAGGAGAATGATCCGGGGCTGCGGGACTGTTCGAAAGAGATACCGTGGCCCCGGAATACAACGGGCTAAGAAGGAACATGGATGGGACACTCCATGACTCTCCCTTTCACTCCACTCAGAGCGGGAGGGGGTCATTTGATGATTTCTCATCTGAAAAAAAAGGGTAAGAGAATGATCAAAATATGAGTACTTTGTCTTTCGATGTCTGTGAATGCGGGTTGCTGGATATGACTTCCTTTTTTCTCACGTTGTTTTACATCACCATTTTGGGAGCAGTGCTGATGCAATAAATTGATGTCTGGTAAACGACACTGAAGCGGGGCCCTTACTACTGGGACCTCTCAAATAGATCAAATCAAAATCAAAAATCGAATCAGATCTGAGAGAGGTCTATAAATTAAAAACTTGCTCAAACTATCAGATGTCATGGGTATTTCTTTTATTAAGCTTGTGTTCTGACTGTTAACAAAATATCCGAGACCTGTTTAAAAGCTGCTAGCTTTTTCAGCAAAAATAAAAGAAAAACTTTCACCTCGCGAAAATCATCTTAACAATTTTACCACCCCTGGAATTATTTTCAGCCCGTTAAGGAAAATAGCATTACTTTCATAATTTTCTTTATTTTCTCTTAACAATGACAAAGAAAACCGCACAATAATAACTTGAAGAAAGAAACAATACTGCTTACACTCCACCATTATAAGGTGTGAAATATAACAGCGAAAGACTATTATCATTCAGGACCCTTTACGCAATCTTTTGCCAGTTTACTTTGACCCCTCGACCCTGGTGAAGTCCCCCAAGTTCATAACTAACACCTTTTAATTTTGGGAGGGTGGGTAGTTCACTAAAGTTGGTTACTCAACCACCCTTGTCAGAAAGAGCGAATTAAGTTGAGTTTTGGAGGCATGTTTCGGTGTTCCTGTGATTAAGACGGCCTAATGTTACTCTTGAATATTCTGCGTAAGGATGTTAATCTTTTAGGCAAATACACCAGACCTTTTTCAAAAACTCGTTGAAAATGAGTAAGTATTAAGACGCCTGCGGAGCATGCGTATTTCATACAAACGTAATACCAAAATAATTTGTAAATTAAACATATTCCTTAGGTAGTGTGTATTTATTTCGATTAAATTACAGAATATCTAGGTTCCCAATTATATATTTTGATTGGACACTGATTTTAACAAGAGTTATAAGAAAAATAAGTTTTCTATAGAAATTTTAAATTCCTCATATCTCGTATTTGTGTCATTGTCCTCTCAAAAAATATATTTGGGAACATAGATATTCTGTAATCCAATCGAAATAAATAAACACTACCTTAAGAATATGTTTGATTTACAAATTATTTTGGTATTACGTTTGTATGAAATACGCATGCTCCGCCGGCCCCTTAATTCAAAATAAGGAACAACAAGTGTAAGGTCTGAATTCTTGTGGCGCTGACGGTCGGTCGCGACATTGCGTTCTATACATATAGTATACCTACTGCATACTGCAACGCTGACGTCAGTGACGACCGACATCTGTATGTATGACGGTGCAACGATGTCTCCAAGGCACAAACCATCGACGTCTCTCTTAAAACCAGCTAAACTCAAGTGGAACTGGGCCGGACACGTTTGCCACATGTCGAGTGCATGATCTCTTTAGCAAGATTAATAAATGGAAGACGCAAGCGTAGATGAACAAACAAGACGTCTTTAATGGGATTGGGTTTTACGGGTCCAGAATCGAGTTGAATAGAAAACGACTGAAAGGGACGTCCCGCTGTAAGCTTTACTGACTACCTCGTTGGTTGCAAGCACGACTGCTAAACATTAGCTCCTGGGTTCGGTTCTCGGGTCGGGCAAAGTGTTATTGGGTTTTTCCATCAGGAATTTATTAAACTCGTCCTCTATTATATATGGTACTGCAACATTACTGGCGAAATGTTTGAGCAAATAAATCTTATCTTATCTTATCTTATTTTACCTTGCCTTACCTTACCTTACCTTACCTTACCTTACCTTACCTTACCTTACCTTAATGTGGGTGTACTATTGGATTGGAGGCGTGATGTTACGTCATGTTTCTGTTGTAAGCTTTTCTTTCATGAGCTAGACCTACCTTGTCTTATATGTCTTATTTTTCCATCATTGAACACGATTGAAAATCGTGGGAGAGTAAGCAGCTTATACCTTTACTCCTACGCACCTTCCCGTCACCCCATTTCAGCGCCTCGTCGTAATCAAAAACACGTTGGCGCGTCAATAATGTTTATTACAAAAATACTTTTTCTACCAAAACGAGAGAAAATAAAAACATCTAAATAATGACATCGCCGTCTATATAATCGAATATCGAAGTACTTCCGCTGGTCTGAAAGAGGGGAAGCTGAAAATCGCTCCTTCCTCTCTGTAAATAACATTTTTAGGGTTACGCCGTAAAATAGACGTCGTCTGAACACGTGTCGTCGTATGGGTTCCGTAGCTAAGACGTGGAGGTACTAGATGTTCTTTAAGAAAGGGTACGAAAGTCTGTCTATGTCTTAAAAGACGTTGCTGAAATGATGTGCTTTTTTAAAATTGAACTTTAGCTGAAAAAAAGAAAATCGAAATAAGATTTTAAAATAGTGTGGTGAAAGGTGAAAAATTGGTCAAGTAAATGTGGTGATCAGTTGCTCAGCAAGATCCCTTGCGGATGTTTTAAGGAAATCGGGAAGATTGATCTGCTCCTGGATTGGAGGTGGGCTGTTCTGTGTGCGGAGTAACGGACACCATGGCTCACGCACAATGGTCCACTTTAAGGACTAAGTGCAGAGTCCTGCTGGGGCTGCGGGACTGTTCGAAAGAGATACCGTGGCTCTGGAACAAAAAGGACTAGATAAGTGCAGAAACAAAAACCCTAATACAGAACGTAGGTAGCCGCCTGTTGTAACATGGATTCAGTTGCAAACACATAGCACGATGGAAGCGAACCTCAACTTAATTGGCATAGCCCTGGCAGATGATGAAGCTGAAAACGAGGAATGTCAAGACTAGTACCAAAATGAAATCTAAAGTTCTCAATACTCAATACTAAATTCTTTAGTGCGTTCCACAATGTAGGCTTAGGTGGTATAATTTTTCCAGCACCAAACAATCGTGGACCCTGTCGGGCATAGCAAAAGTAAGATCTGTGGAGAGGACTTATCATTTTTTAAGTAACTTGTAATAATGTAACTTATTCTAAAAACATAGACATTAACATTACTTAAAACATTATTTTTCGAGTTTCAAGGATTTATCATTGAAATGTTCGTTGACACACATTTGCTCAGTAATAACTTTTTTAATTTGTTTGTAAATAGATGAAGTATTATGGCTGTAGTAGGTGAGAACATTGAATGAAACATGAACCGTCCTACATTTGATGTCACTGTCATAAAACTAGACATTTGTATAAAAACCAAGTTATTCTAGTCACTTGATATCCTGAACTTCCTTCGTGTATTTCTACATCCGTGTCCTCAGTCCATTTTATGAGGCTGTCTGCAACGACAGCCGGGACTGTATTGATAAAAAGAAAACATCATTTATGTTTTATGTCGCCGCAAAATGCTTTTCACACTGTATATTGCAATAAACAATCGTATAAAAGGATGTGGAAGAAAGTATGAAAATGTAAATAATTGAAACAAACTTAATTTGCATTTTAAGCACGTACCTACCATGTTATGATCCTTCTTTCTTCTTATGTCTTCAGCAGCGGTCCCTTTTTTTGTTTTTTTTTTCCCGATGGGAAATCATCAAATAACTTCTCCCACTCTGGGTGGAGCGGGAGGGAGTGTCAGACTGACTAAAACCCCTCCATGTTCCTTCCTCGCCCTTTATGTTACGGGGCCACGGTATCTCTTTTGAACAGTCCCGCAGTTCCGGAGTCCTTCATCCCCGTAGTCCTGCAGCCCCGGAGTCCCGCAGCCCCGGTAGTCCCGCAGCCCCGGAGTCCCGCAGCCCCGGTATTCCCGCAGCCCCGGAGCAGCGGTCCCTGATGTAAAAAATAATCAAATTTTCAAATTCAAATTGAGAATGAATGTGAATGGCTATAGGAGTAGAAGAAGACCAGACAAACGATGGATGGACTGTGTGAAGAATGATAATACTAGAAAGGACGTGTCTGCTGAGATGACCATAGTAGTAGAGAAGAATGGAAGAAGAAGCATGCTGCGCCGTCCCCAAATGAATTAGCTTTGGTAGATACAATATATATTCACGAAATCATCATCTGCCTAGCCTTTCTGTAACGTTCACTCGTTACAAAAGGTAAGCACAGATGGAAGTTAAATAAATCAACGATTTGGTGGAATGCAAACGGGTGCACGTCCGCTCGGTTCTAGTGACTACCGTCTGGTCATAGAGTATCATCTATAAACGAGTCTAGTGCAGTGACACTGCTACCCGTGCGGACCTGCCTTCGTGTCTATGCTCTTTAATCGTCACACTTTCTCCAACTATATTAGAGTCGGTTTGCAGTCTAAAGTTTAACAGGATGCAGTATTTTACATGGAGCGACTGCCTATCTGACCTCCACAACCCAGTTAGTATTACTGAGTAATACAATACCCCTAGCTTAGACTAGTTGGACTTGTGGCCCACTGATTACCTGTAACGACTGTCAAAGATCAACAAATGACAACCGTTACCTACTTATAGCTTAAGGCGCTTAGACGAGCTAAATTAGCAACTCTATTTGTGGTGGTTCAAACTTCGTTTGAAATGCTATTAGAATAAAGTTCTAATCAGCTTGCACTACAAAGTGGTTGTTACGTCAGCCACTGCGGGCCAAATAGCGCGAAATGAGTGGTTTCGATCGATTTACAAAAAAAAAACGATTGATTGGATTAAAAAACTAAAACAGTATCATGCTAATATATTGCTTGTAGAATTATTTGCCAAAAAATCAGAATGATCGCATGCATATTAGTATGTTTTTTATTGTTTGAAAGATATTTTTAGAGGTAAGTTCGTGATTTCTTTTTATCGAGCCAAATTAATTGTATTATGTTTTCAAAACAGTATCATGCTAGCATATATCCTGAAGAATATCATATATTTTTCTGGTCTTGTTTATAGTAGTGAATCATATACTTTTAGTAATTATAAAACTCGCGTTTAGCTCGTGTAATCGCCTTAACGTGCTTTCCGAGGTACTGAGGAAATTCGGTATGTAATGGGGTGGGTCACCCATCCACAGATCAACCTAGACAAGCATGATCGAACGGCTGGCCGAATAAATTCACGTAATAACACAGTGGAATAAACCAAATAACACGAAACCATCCAACCAAATTATCTTCACGCATATTAAAACTCTTCACTCGCTTAATATATCCAAATATAAATTCAGTCTACTACGAGTACAAAATAAGCTTCATTATTTTTTCTCCAAACTTGTTTATTCAACGTGGAGTGGCAATACTGTCTGCAGGTGTACTTAACAACCAATATGTTTTGAGTTACTACATAATATTCCTGTAGGGCTCTTGAAGGCAGACGGTCCTATATTGTGCCTTAGACGGTTCTCCGAGGTACCTATACAGGGTGTATTTCGATTGTATTACAGAATATCTATGTTCCCAAATATATATTATGAAGGAACAATGATATAAAGACGAGATATGAGGAATTTAAAATTTCCATACAAAACTTATTTTACCTACATACTACCTTTAGAATATGTTTGATTTTCATAATATTTTGGTGTTACTTTTGTATGAACAACGCATGCTCCGCAGGCCCCTTAAAAATTATTGCTAGGACGTTTCCCAGCAATATTTTTTTTGGGGTGAAATATCATGTTTTGTGGTATTTCTCAATGTAACGCACCTAAAACTGCTGTGCTGAAGGATGGATTGAATAGCACGGGGGTCGCGGAGGTGTTTAAAGTAAAAAAAATACAATAAAACTTGTGTTTAAAAAAAAAATCTTGGGATCTTTGACGCACTATATCTCCGTAACTAGAAGGTTCTTAGGTATGGTGTAGAACAAAAAAATGTCGCAATAACAGAGAGAACAAGTGCCTTTCGACTTCGTTAAGAGGTGTTTTACTCCCTGTATTTGGAGTTGAGGCTATCGAGTTTGAGAGCTGTGTAGTTGAGAAGGTGGAATAATATCCAGACATTATAGGGAAGGGAGAAGATATTTTTAAATAGAGAAAATTATAATAGGCGGATCAAATGAACCTGGAATATAATGTAGGCACTTCATTGTACCCTTTTGAATGAGTGGGTACAAAAGTAGCAAAATTATAATTATTAAGCTAGTTGAATTTATTATTGTATAAAATCGATTAATAGAGGGTGTGAACAACCTCATCACGAAGCCGCCAACTAAGCATACATCAAACTGAGTTACGCAAAAATTATTGCTGGGAAACGACTTTTTTTTTGGAAAAAAAAACAAGTTTTGTGGTAGAACTCAACGTAACGCACTTAAAACATTGTGTTGATGGATGAATTGAATAGTACGGGTTCACGTAGAGGTGTTTAATGTAAAAATCTTACAACAAAAACTTATAAAAAAAAAAGAAAAAACTTGTAAAGAAGTTTAACCCCCAATATCTCTGTAACTATAAGGTTCCCATCATGTTTTTTGTTCTACACAAAACGTAGAACAAAAAATTATGTATGAATTTACACCCTTTATAGTTTTATTCAATTCATATGAAATTAAAGTCCAAAAATAATTTTGATATTCATCCAAACTACGAAACACCTGTCACTTCCATACAAAAGCTATTTGAACTCCTCAAAGAAAAACATAAAAGTAAACACAGACAAGCCATCCGAATAGAAAACATCCCCTTTTACAATAATGTCGCGAGCCATCCAAACATCCCTAAATTCAAGTCAAAAACACGTTTTTAACACAAAAAGAGAAAATCTTAAAGAGCGACTTGCTTTCAGAAGATTACCCGGAAGTGGCGTACTTTGTGTAGTTGACGCCCCCCGCCGCTAGGTGGCGCCGGAAATGAATGTCTGTTTGTCTTCCTCTATCACCTGAATTTTCTTTTATGTCGTTTTTTTTAAGAATTTTGTGTATTTTTCGGGTTTTGTATAGGATTTTGCCTGATTGGAAGTATAGCGGCTTTGACCTTAAAAAAAAATTGTATATTTTTTCATTAAATTGATGAATCACTGTGCTCAACGTTGATTTATCAATTATCACAAAAAATACTACATACATACAAACAAACTTATCTGGTAGTGTTACAATTGTATGTGATAAATGATAAATAATAAATGATATTTATTCCACAAGTAGAATTTCTCAAACACTTTTACACGTCTTTTTTTTTAAACTAGATGGGGCCGGTGTTTCGTACCTGACTACTCTGAGAACAAACTCAGAGCCCATAGTGTCTTTTGAAGTCCAGACAATCTTGTTTAATTCACAATTAGTGTCTGAGTGGGTCTTTTAAAGAAAGAGACACACAGATTTGAGTGGACCTGTCCAGTCAGTGCAAGCATTTGTCAGTTATCGTGTAGCTCGATTTACAACTCAAGGAGCTTAAGGGGGAAGCGTCAGATTTTCTTACGTTTTTTGCAATTTGCAGGCCAGTGCAATGAAAATATCGTTCGCGACTGTAAGACGTATGTAGTTACAGAATTATGATCATCGAAATCGTCAATAAAACCCTCCAAGCTCACAAAAGTCTACGAACGACTTTGACGTTGGAAAAGTCGTTCCTCGACTTATATGAACTTAGAGGGTTGTATTGATGATTTTGATGATTATGATTCTGTAACTACATACATTTTACAGTCGCGATCGATATTTTCAACTTCATAAAACTGCTACCACTGGCCTGCAAATTCCAAAAAAATGTAAGAAAAATTGAAAATACACAATCCTTGCGGTTGGCCTATACAGGGTGTAAACCACCTCATCACAAAGCCGTTAACCAAGCATTCTGTACATCAAACTAAGTAACTTTACGCAAAAAATATAGCTGTAAAACAACTTTATTTTTGAGGTTATAAATCATGTTCTGTGGTAGAACTCAATGTAACGCACTTAAAACATTGTGCTGATGGATGGATTGAATAGTACGGGGGTCGTCGAGTTGTTAAAATCTTACAAAAAAAACTTGTATTTAAAAAACATACTTGTCAAAAAGTTGTAACTTTGATCCCCCATATCTCCGTAACTAGAAGGTATGGTGTAGAACAAAAAATGATCGCAATGATGGGAAAAACAAGTGCCTTTCGGCTTCGTGAAGAGGTGTTTTACACCCTTTATATGTGTGACCGTTGGTTGGCAATCTCATTACGAAAAGAATATCATCACTTGAAAATCTTAAAATTGCTTCATGAACTTTCTAGTAGACAACCCTACACTAGCAACAAACAACATTATTATCGCTTCCATTACAAAAAAATCCTTTAACATCCTCAAAAAAATCGATACAAAAAATTACAAAAGAACTCCAGTTCACTGAAACTTCAGTGGAAAAAAAAAAACTAACATTTCACAATTCAAAGCAGGGTATAAAAAGCCATTGAAATTGCTCAATGCATCGGAAAGGCTACGATAACCACAGTGTGATGGGGTCGAAGAAGGGTGTCCACCCTACCACCGACATATGGACACGCCGTGCATAATCGCGTTAACCATGCGACGGTGAAAAATTGCAGGATAATGTTGCTTTGAATTTGAAGTTTTGTGGTTCCGTAGTTTTTTTTTTTTAGTGTGTTGTTGATTTCTTGTTGATGTGTTTTCAGTTCACTTCATTTAATATTGTATTAGATAGCTAAAATGGGATTCGTTCTGTCAATATTTAACAACGCACATGACTTTTCCCATTTTCTAGAGTATTTGCAATGATTTTTCATGGTTTACTCTAATACATTTTATATTATACCAGCCGATGCCCGCGGCTTCGCCCGCATAAAATTATATACTAAAACCTTCTTCTTGAATCACTCTATCTATTAAAAAAACTCGCATCAAAATCCGTTGCGTAGTTTTAAAGATCTAAGCATACATAGGGACAGACAGACGCGGTGGGAGACTTTGTTTCATAATGTAGTGATAGTGACTAGCGGACGTCACGTGGTTTCACCCGCGTAGTTCCCGTTCCCGTCGGTGTACAGGGATAAAATATAGCCCATGTTACTAAGGGTGAATGTAGCTTTCCAATGGTGAAAGAATTTTTGAAATCGGCACAGTAGTTTTTGAGTTTATTCATTACAAACAAACACATACACAAAAATACAAATTTTTCCTCATTAAAATATTAGTGTTGAAGTGTTGATATGTTCTAAGCATAAAGTTTTGAATGTAGATGTAAGGGATTGCTTGTATGTTGGATTAGTATAATTTTATTTCCCGAGTGGCGAATTTTTTATTGGGTTTTCCATCAGGAATTTCTTCGTAACAGTCACGTTGTATGGATTTGTGCCCGGTTGATGGCAATAGGCTCGTCCGCTTTTACATCAGCTCTGCCTAACTCTACGGAAATTAAATGCGTGATGTTGTGTTTACATTAGTACCTTATTTCTCTTATGTTTCCTACACGTGGTTTACTTCAATATTTAAATCAACGGTGGTTTTATAAATGTAGGAAATGTCTTTTAGTACCTCACTCAATCTTCATTAGATTGTTTATAAGACGGTTCTGTCTGTCCTCTTGGGATACCACCGTGAAAATACATTACCGGAGTATGGGTTTTCAGACATGTTTTGTTTTAAATTCTTGTTTCTGTAATATGCGTGGTTTCGGTAATTATGTGGACCTTATGAGTGAAAAGTCAAGGTTTTTTTTATTGTAAAAATATTAATTAGTTCAGCTTTTACGCCGTTCCGCTTTGATAGCACTGTATGAGTTTTAAATTTAAGATTTTTTAATACTTCTAATGCCTCTTTTCACCGTCACGAACTCTTTCTGTTATTTTTAAGTACAGTAATATTTTAGCGCCAAAACTAGATGATATTATGAATCAGAAAAACAGCAAACTCAAACATTGGATAACAATAGCTCCAGCATGCGCAATACGGAACCCTTTTAGCACGTCACGCCTCATCACGGTTCACGTCATCGGCATTCAATTAGCCACAGGCGATACTGCGGAACCCTAACCGGGGGCGCTACATCACGGCTCGCCATTGACATGTTTGTGTATTATTGAAATGTGGATTTGCATTTCGTTATTATTCGAGATTCTGGCAACTGAAGCATGATGAGTCTGTAGCATAGTGTGTTTGTGGTGGGAGCTCAGAAAAATTGATAATGGAGAAAGATATCCCGGTCTAAGTAAAGTAGGTATGATTTTCCAACATCATACTTACCTTATAAAAATCAAAAAGCACGTCAAGCTGTTGGTCCTGGCTGTCATTTGTCTATCTTTGACAGTCGTTACTGGAAGTCACTGGCCCAAAAAGTCGGAGTCACCAGTCTTACCAAGTGGTATCGTATTTCCCAGTATGAACTGTGTTGTGGAGGTCAGATAGGCAGTCGCTCCATGTACAATACTGGTATTCAGCTGCATCCGGTTAGACTGGAAGCCGACCCCAACGTAGTTGGGAAAAGGCTAGGTAGATGATGATGATATTTTATAAAAATTAGATAGATAAAAATCGCTGGACACATACACACAGACACAGAGCGCCATCTAGTGCCACACTAAGCAACGATGCTTGTGTCGCTCATCACACGTACATTTGTTCCTACAGAGATTCGAACCGCGGTAGCGCGCGAGGCTGCCGAGGCCTGCGGAGCATGCGTTTTTCATACAAACGTACCTAATACCAAAATAATTTGTAAATCAAACATATTCTTAAGGTAGTGTGTATTTATTTCGATTGTATTACAGAATATATAGGTTCCCAAACATATATTTTGAATGGATACTGATTTAAACAAGAGTTATGAGAAAATAAACTTTCTATAGAAATTTTAAATTCCTGATATCTCGCCTTTATATCATTGTCCTTTCAAAACATTTGTTTGGGAACATAGATATTCTGTAATCCAATCGAAATAAATACACACTATCTAAGAATATGTTTGATTTTCATATTATTTTGGTATTACGTTTGTATGAAAAACGCATGCTCCGCCGGCCCCTTAACGCCTAAGAACGCAAGGCAGCCTCACTACAGCTGCGCCATTCGGGTCGTCATACTCAATGTTGTAGCCCAATAAATCAGTGAGTTAAAAGAATCAGCATCTACCTCTTCTTTTCATACCTATGTTGGTGTTGTCCAGTCTAACCGGATGAATGGAGGAACTACGTATCTGAATTCCCCAATCCAGTTACTGAATGATACGATACTGCTAAGACTGGCTGTCCTATCCCCATCTTTATAGAAAGCTAAAACTGCTTTTATAATTTTCGAAAGAATGTATTCGACAAATACATAACTTCCTTTTTTTTTAATTGGTTCTAAATCATTTTTTAACCTGACTGTAGCTGATCCCAAAAAGAGGGTTGTTAATCATCAATTAGAATATCTTTCGTCTTCCTCACAGAAAAACAAAAGCGAATATTCCGCCCTTATAGAAACATTTAATCCGACATACCGAATACATACATAATGAACGCAGGTAAGGTCTCGGTCCTCGTGCCCAAAATCATCCAATCACTGGTACCTATCAATTAAATTAAGTCCTAAACAAGCAGAGAATCAGGCAAATCGTTAACTTGGCTTAGGAATAGGGATGGGAATTGTGGGGGTTGTGGACCATCCCGGGTTATTAGAATTGGGCGGTGATTTTCATGTACTGGGTAAATGAGGTTCTATGGATATTGGTGGATGAAGAAGTACGCATTATCTTTAGGTTCTTTCGTAATATGTATATGTCACCGTAAAATTGTCAAATACGTTATATTGTAATATCTCTAGCGATATTGTAAAGTCTCGAATTATTGTCAAATTAACATACTGCTTACAATAAAACGCATTATTTTTCGTGAAATGCATGCGATGGTAGTCAACTCACGCGGTGTGGAGAGAAGGAGGGGTCCTCCTTGCCCAGTGGTACCACTCTCATGAAAAGATACTGTACCATTACTGAGAAATATCGATTATTATAACTTAACCTTAAAACACTTCATATTCCCCTAAAAAGCGTAGTCGACGGGCCCCTATTTCCGGGTGCAGGGTTTAAAGGAACCTAACTCACCTAACGGGGGGGTGCCCCAAGTCCCGATTATGGGGGCAGAGATACTTCCGTATGTTCAGTTGACAATAATTCGAGACTTTACAATATCGCTAGAGAGATACACGTTATATTGTAATATAATGTATTTGACAATTTTACGGTGACATATACAAGGTTTAGTTTTGAATTCTAGTCAAAAATTTAGGAGTTTGTCACAAAAAAACGTTAGGTAACAAAGCTGCTATTTTAAATTGTATGAATTTGACAGTATTTCAGAATAACACGGAAGTAATGAACAGAATCACTCAACGCACGTCATGTCGCTGTGTGCGTTTAGTTGTGTCTGTGGAGGTGCGGTTATAAAGCTAGTTACAGACGGGCTGCGTTTAAATACGGGTGGTTTACATTTATCAATTTTCGTAGATAAGAAAAAAAACCTACCCATTTTATGAACGATTCGAGTCGTTGTCATTAGCGTAGATACCTTCTTGGATTTGACCAGACCGCAAAGCGGCATCTTGTATTTGGTTCTAATTAACGTTGTAAGTAGTTACTTTATGAAAGAGGTTCCTGAGATAATGATAAGAATGTAATGATAATCGAAGACCATTCTAGTCAGAGCCATTGACGTTTTGAGCAAAACATTGTAAGGACTGAATTCTTGTCGCGCTGACGGTTGGTCGTGTACGATCGGTCGTGATGTCAGCAAGAATAAAATACGGCTGTCGGTCGCCGCTGACGTCTGCGTCGCACCATGTTGCTACGTGAATCACAGGGTATGCGACCAAAAGCGCGCGACCGACCATCAGCGCGACTAGAATTCAGGCCTAAGCTGTTAAGTGTTTGTTAGTTACGGACTAAAATCGGAACATAACTAAATCCCGCGCACATCACTACATTGTTAGTATTTGTCCGCTACAGTTTGCCAATCCCGTACAATTGGAGTTTATCTTTGCGGCGACTTAATTGGTGTGTCATGTTTGTCCCTAAGATTTGCGTATGGTTGTAATAGTTGTTTTGACCTATTTTATAATGTGTTAATGTACACAACACACAATAGTATATGTGGAAATGTAATTTGTTTTATACAGGGCCCTGTTTCATATATACGTGACAATGACAGGCGACAAGTGACAGTTGACAATTCGATATTTTGTCAATTTTTCGTATAAATAAGTCGTGGTGGAAAAATTACAATTATGTCAAATTGTCGCGACATTTTGACATGTTACTGTTTCATAAAAAAAATCCCTTCGCAGGCGACAGGTGACAATTTGTCGCGAAAAACTTAACATATTTGTTTTATGAAACACAGAAATGTAATATTACAAGTTAACTGTAGACTTGTCGAAGATTTCTGACAGGCGACCTCACACTTTTTCAAATCACTAGTATTTGAGGCTTATCGAGTGAGGGTAGAAAGATGGTCTGAATTTTGATCCACAATGTGGTGTTATAAAAGAAAACCCAGTTTTTTTTTTGGGAAGTAACATAACATCACGCCTCTAAACCCCGAAGTGTTAGGCAGAGGTGTACATAATAGAATACCCACATTACGCCGTTTTTCATGGTCCTTGTATTATGGAGCGAGCCAATTGCCATCAACCGCGTACAAATTCAGACCACAAGGCAGGGGGCTGCTACTGGTGCTGCTGTTCTTTATAAAGAACTGGTTTCGTTTTCCGCATTGAGCAGGCTAGTATTTTGTAAGTCCAGTAGTTATTTGTTTTTCAAGTATCTGGTTATCGGATTTAAGTTGCGTCGTTGATGAGCCCTGTCGGCGAAGTAATCTGTCGGTGAAGTAAACTGTCGGCGAAGAGTCCCGTCGAAGTAAAGACTTGTCGGCGTAGGTAGTGTCTGTCGGCGTTTAATCGTACGCTCAATTTTCCATGGCCTAAACTACAGTGTAATTGATTTATTTCTTTATAGGCTCTCCCCTAACTGCAAAGGAATTTAAACGGGATAAGTGTGTGTGCACCATAGATGCATCTCTGCTGTCACTCCCCGTTGGGACAATGTTATGTAACTAACCAAGTTCATATGTAGTATAGTTAGGCTAGATTTCAATCTAGTATCACAAAGCGATCACTCTGTCTACCCTGTACACGTAGGAGGTGTGAAGGTGACGCAGAGCTTTGTGCCGGCGCCCAATAGCCCTGAGTATACAGGTACACTAGATTGGGCGCCCGAAATAGACTAAGTACCGTTTAGATGAGCTAGTTACAAGACAGTACTACAGGGTAGTGGAAAAACTGTTGTAAGTTTGACAGCGGTGATGTTTCGTCTATTACGTCCTTAAAATCCAACCGCTGAAACTAGATGTTGTTATGAAGGCACATTGTTTGCGCGGAACGCATTATAAACTCGTTTTAGTGTGTCTATGTTTATGTTATTTTCTTAAGCTATGATAAAAGTGATTTTTCCTATGTTTTTTTTGAAAGTTTGACATTACAAACAATTATTGAAGAGAAAAGTCGTTTTTATTTAAAACTCCTCATTAAATCACCTGATGAAATCCCGAACATGGTCCTTCGAGCCGGATTGGAAGGAATTTCTTCGATCAGCTAATTAATATAAGGATTTGAAGAGAATAGGTGGAAAACTCGTAATTTGAAGCGAAGGTGATATTCATCATAAGTTCCACCCAACACTCTGTTATCAGGTTGTATTTATTAGGTAACTAGCCGGTAATAAGCAGGTTAGTACCATCATACATTATACTTTATCATTGTACGACTTAAGACTTATTGAATTGAACTCTATCAGTGCTTACAAAACTGTATAATTGATCAGACATTATTGTGTTAATCTTGTATTAATCACAGTTATTTCTACCTTTTAAAGAGTAGCCATAAAATAGCTGCATTATCATAATATTATTAGGTAGGTAACAGTCACCGAGTCATTTATACAATGTAATCACATCAAAGTTAGGTAGGTTCATACAGTCAGGTATCGTAACAGCTATAGGCGCTATTAAAATTGTAATCGTAAACATTCCAGGTTGACAGCATCAGCTTCCGCAATGCCAGAGGATAAGGAACTGGTTAGAAAAAGGGCGAGTTTCAAGGGAAGGGTAACCGTATTCTTAAATTATTTGAATTCATTGAAACCTTCTATAACTCCTTCAGAGGGTAATGAGTTGCAATTGCGTTTAAATAGGCTTGAGTCGTTGTATAGCCAATATGACGAGGTGCAATTAGCATTGGAATGTAGCACTGATAATTTGGATGCTCAAATGTTAGAACGTAGCGAGTTTGAGTCTCATTATTATAAAGCCCTAACTGAAGCTCAGAAAGTGCTCGATGATTTTAAGAAGAAAGATCCAGTTGTTAGTGAGTGTAGTGAGTGTGTAAGTGCACGTTCAAATAATCACAGGTTAGTTAAATTACCGACTATTCAGTTACCAAAATTTAGTGGTTCATATGTGAATTGGTTGGAATTTCACGATACATTCGTCAGCCTTATTCACTCTAATGACGACATAAACGCAATAAATAAATTTCATTATTTGAGATCATCACTAGAAGGTTCAGCAGCCGTGGTGACAAACTCAATTCAGTTTTCTGCCGCCAATTATTCAGTCGCTTGGAAATTACTCTGTGACCGGTTTGATAATAAACATCTGTTGATTCAACACCATGTTTCAGCGTTATTTGATATTGAGACGATCAGTAAGGAGTCATCTGTGAATTTAAAAGCGTTAATCGATCAAATTAATAAAAACTTGCGTGCCTTGGAATCTCTTGGCGAACCCATTAATTCCTGGGATACTTTACTCATTCACGTTCTAAGAGGCAAGTTGGACAATAAAACTTACCGTGAATGGGAAGAGTATAAGGGTCGCCTAGACAAGAATTGCAAGATCACACTTACTGAAATGCTTACATTCATTAAAAATCGTGCTGACTTACTTGAAACTTTAGAAATGTCAAGTTCAACAACTGTTTCACATTCAAACACTCGTAAAAACAATGTTAAAACAATGGTAATACAGGATTCCAACAATCAGGTGAATAGTTCGTCTAAACCTAGGAGTTGTGTCAAATGTAACGGCGAGCACAAATTAAGCAGTTGTCCTCAATTTTTGGCGTTGAATAACGAAGCACGGTTACAATTGTTACCAAAATATAAGGTTTGTTACAATTGTTTGTCTTCAGGACATTACGCTAATACCTGTAAACAGGCAGGTTGCAAAATATGTCGCCGCAAGCACCACACTCTGGTGCATGTTGCAGATCATTCGAAGAAGTCAGAGTTGGCTACTACTTCTGCTAACAATGATAATGCGACCAGCGGCCCGTCAGCTTCTAGTACAGGCTTATCACTTTCTGCGAGTGTTGAACGTGGTGACGTATTGCTATCCACGGCTTTAATTAAGATTATTGGTAGAAACGGCCAGCAATACGTTACTCGTGCTGTGCTTGACAGTGGCAGCACATCATGTCTCATGACTGAAAGACTGTACAATCAACTAGGTTTAACTGCGAATTCTGTGAACAGCTCCATATTAGGTATTAATAATTCTTCATCACATATCAATAAAATGTGTCCAGTGTCAATAAGATCTTTAGACAATAACTTCTCCATTACCATTCATTGTTTTGTTCTACCTTCAATTACCGATAATATTCCGAGTAGACATGTCGACTTATCAAAATTAAAAATTCCATCTAATATTTGTCTGGCTGACCCTCACTTTTACTCACCGGCCCCAATAGATATGTTGCTCGGTGCTGACATCTTTTGGGAGTTATTGGGATCCCGAAGAATTAAGTTAGGAGACGGACAGCCTATTCTTTGTGAAACTAGGCTAGGGTGGCTGGTTTCAGGCCCAACTAAAATTAGTTATTTTTCGATGCCATTAAAAAAGGTAAAATGTAATTTTACAAAGATTGTTTGTGACAATGATGATGAATTTAATAATAGCATAAATAATCAACTCACAAAGTTTTGGCAATTGGAAGAGGTCTGCACTACATCAGTATATTCGCAGGAAGAGAAACTATGTGAGGAACATTTTATAAACAATACTACACGTTTGGAAACCGGGCAATTTTGTGTTCGAATTCCACTGAAATGTTCCTCAGATTTGTTAGGTGAATCCTTTCTAAGGGCAAAGCATTGTTTTAATTCTTTAGAGCGTAGGTTCAAAAGCCAGCCTCGACTGTCTAAGATGTATAAAGAGTTCATGGCAGAGTACGAAAGTCTAGGGCACATGTCGAAATGTAAAAATGTTGAACATTCTGCTCATTACCTCCCACATCACGGAGTTTTGCGTGAGAGCAGTGTCACCACTAAACTAAGAGTGGTTTTTAATGCCAGTAGCGTCACTACTACAGGTACTTCCTTTAATAGTATTCAGATGGTCGGACCTGTGGTACAGGATGACCTTTTATCGATATTATTACGTTTTAGACAACATAAATATATTATTAATGCTGACGTGGAGAAAATGTACCGGCAGATAGTGGTTCATCCAAATGACAGACATCTCCAACAAATCGTCTGGCGTGATGACCCGTTAATTCAATTACAAACGTACCAGCTTAATACCGTGACGTACGGTACGGCCAGCGCTCCGTACCTTGCAACGAGGTGTGTTAAACAGTTAGGTTTAGAGTGCAGTGATAAAAGGGCTGCTGAGGTCATTCTACACGACTTCTACGTCGACGATTTGCTGACGGGAGGAGATGATATCAATGAAATAAAAGATCTGCGTCATACAGTAACTTCTACTCTTGCTTCAGCTAGAATGAACCTAAGGAAGTGGAAGTCAAATGACATGCGTTTGTTGATTGGTACTGACTGTCCCCAATCTTCACTCGACTTGAATATTGGCGGATCTGAGTCTTCCAAAACTTTAGGTGTGGGTTGGCAATCACAATCAGATCAACTTTATTTTCCCATTAGTCAACCAATTATTTGTAGCGATACAAAACGTGACATGCTTTCGACTATATCACAAATTTTTGATCCTTTGGGGCTTTTAGCTCCAGGTATTATAGTGATGAAGATGTTACTTCAAAAACTATGGTTATATAAACTGTCATGGGATGAACAGCTACCGCCGGACATTAGGAGGATTTGGACTGACCTAGTTAGGAATTTACCTAAACTAAATGAAATTTATGTTCCTCGTTGTGTTTTCATTGATTCTATGAACCTTTTAGAGTTTCACGTTTTCACTGACGCGTCTGAACGAGCATACGGAGCATGCTTATACGTTCGCAGTGTCAACAGTGAACATCGTGTTAGTACGTTTATTGCTAGCTAAGAGTCGTGTTGCTCCTCTTAAACCAACCACCATTCCCAGACTTGAGCTTTGCGGTGCTCTGGTCGGAGTCAGAATTTATGAAAAGGTGGTCGCATCATTACGTTTAAACACTAGACCGCGTACATTCTTCTGGACAGACTCCACTGTCGTCCTAGGATGGCTTAAAATGTTGCCAATTAAGCTGCAGCCTTTCGTTCGCAACAGAGTTGCAGACATTTTAGATAAGACTGGCAACTGCGAGTGGAGACATGTCCCAACCGACCAGAACCCCGCTGATTATGTCTCTCGAGGAGTAGACATCAATTTATTACCTTCTTTAGATGATTGGTGGTCTGGTCCAGGTTTTTTAAAGAATGACGTATCTTGTTGGCCTTCTCAATTTACACAATCCATTGATGAATTTTTGCCGGAAATTAAACCAACTGTCACTTTACATGGTACAGTAAACGATAATGTAGCAAGTGAATTTCTTAACTTTAACCGGTTTTCGAGTTTCTTAAGGCTTCAGCGTTCAGTAGCATACGTTTTACGTTTCATTGCTGCATGTAAAAAACTATCTGTTTATGGTCCCTTTAGTAGTGATGAACTACAAAATTCTTTAAATTTGATTATTCGAATAAGTCAAAACGAGTCTTTTATTGAATACAAGTTGTTACTCCATAACAGACAATTGCCAAAGAAAAGTGCATTATTGAAATTTAACGTCTTTCTGGATGAACATAAAATTCTGCGACTTCGAGGTCGATTACAAAACTCGGATTTACCATACGAAAAGAAATGTCCAATTCTTTTACAATCGAATCATCATTTTACAAAGTTACTGTTTGAGTATGAACACAAAAGGTTGTTCCACGCTGGGCCCCAGTTGCTGTTGGCTTCCATACGGGATACATACTGGCCCATAAGAGGTCGCAATTTAGCCAGGTTGTGCTACCGTAGATGTGTACGTTGCTGTCGTCTTAAAGGTCAAACAGTCACACCGATCATGGGTAATTTACCACGGCAGCGACTTCTAGCTGGAGGTTTCCCTTTTGAAAATATTGGCTTGGATTATGCCGGTCCCATACAATCTGCAGTTAGACAGGGTCGTGGTTGTAAATTAGTGAAGGTGTATATCGCAATTTTCGTTTGTTTCACGACAAAATCAATACACCTTGAACTAGTCGGTGATTTAACTAGCAATACTTTTATTATGGCACTTAAGCGATTCATCTCGCGTAGGGGTAAACCGGTTAACATATATTCCGATAATGGCACCTCGTTTGTTGGTGCATATAATGAACTATCAAAGTTTCTTAAAACTAATTGCGACTCATTGTCCGAGGGGATGGCTAAAGAAGGAATTAATTTTAACTTCATACCTGCATACTCACCTCATTTTGCTGGCCTTGCGGAGGCTGGTGTCAAGTCAACAAAGCATCATTTAGTAAGAGTGTTGGGCCTTTGTAATCTAACTTATGAAGAACTTTACACTACGCTGGTCCAAATAGAAGCTATTTTAAACTCCAGACCACTGACTCCTCTTTCATCGAATCCTGAAGACTTGGCACCATTGACACCCGGACATTTTTTAATTGGACGTCCTATGACATCTCTGCCGACACCTGATTACCATAACCACTCCACCAGCTCCTTATCGAGATTTCAACGTGTTGAGCAACTTCGACAACATTTTTGGAGCAGATGGAGCAAGGAATACATATCGGAGCTCCAACTCAGAACGAAATGGCGCACATCTAAGGGCTCGTTGAAGCTGAACTCTCTGGTACTTCTGAAAGAAGATAATATGCCGCCTCTGAGGTGGAAAATGGGCCGCATTATAGCTACCTATACTGGTCCCGATGGCGTCATCAGAGTCGCAGACGTGAAAACCTCCAATGGACTGCTCCGGCGATCATTCAGTAAGATTTGTCCACTGCCCATATACCCTGAGTCTGACCATTCGGGTTGAAAGACAGGCTTTCAACGCCCGGGGGTATGTTTGCGCGGAACGCATTATAAACTCGTTTTAGTGTGTCTATGTTTATGTTATTTTCTTAAGCTATGATAAAAGTGATTTTTCCTATGTTTTTTTTGAAAGTTTGACATTACAAACAATTATTGAAGAGAAAAGTCGTTTTTATTTAAAACTCCTCATTAAATCACCTGATGAAATCCCGAACACACATTGACAGAATATAGCAGGTTTTCTAACTTACAACTGACATCATTATCTGCGAAACCTTTTTCCAAACCTTTTTGTGATTAGGTCGGCTTCCAGTCTAACTGGAAGCAGCAGAACACCAGTATTTTACATGGAATGACTGCTAATCTGGTGTACACAATTCGGCCGGGGTGGGTATAATACGCTACCTTCTATAATTGGAATGCAGCTGTCATCATTTTCTACAAAAAATGTGTCGTCTTTTTGTCAGACTATCCGTAACCGCTCTTTGGGTCATTATCTATCAAATAAACCCAATGTGATGAATATTGAAATCATTTTCTGTTTTTTTTTTTCATTTTCAAGCATAAGGGGAGGGGCCCGCAAGGGCCGAAGCCTGCCGGGGTTGCGGGACTGTTCGAAAGAGATACCGCGGCCCCGGAACGTAAAGGGCGAGGAAGGAACATGGATGGGTTTTAGTCAGTAAAAGTCTGACACTCCCTCCCGCTCCGCCCAGAGTGGGAGAAGTCATTTGATGATTTCCCATCCTAAAAAAAAAAAAAAAAAAAAAAAAAAAGGGTGCCTAGGTTCGGGGCTGCGGGCCTGTTCGAAAGAGATACCGCGGCCCCGGAACATAAAGGGCGAGGAAGGAACATGGATGAGTTTTAGTCAGTAAAAGTCTGACACTCCCTCCCGCTCCGCCCAGAGTGGGAGAAGTCATTTGATGATGTCCCATCCTAAAAAAAAAAAAGGGTGCCTAGGTTGATCTGTGGGTGGGTGACCAACCCTTACATACCGCGTTTCCTCCGTGCCTCGCAAAGCACGTTAAACTGTTGGTATCGACTGTCATCCGTAGATCGTTAACAGTCGTTACAGGTAGTCAGTGGCCCAAAAAGTTTGACAACCAGTCTTACCAAGTGGTATCATATTACCCAGTATTAACTGGGTTCTGGAGGTCAGATAGGCAGTCGCTCCATGTAAAATACTGATGATGAGGCGGAGAGCTTGCCTGTAAAAACATATCTGTTAAAGTAATACAAGCTGTTATTGATCGAAGAATACAATCATAACTCTACTTGCCTTGCCACTTCTCCCTAAGTACAACGTTTAAACGCAGCATAGTTCATCAAAGTGATTATTTGAAACAGTTATATGGGTAGGCAAACTCAACCCTCTCAGTTCGATAAAACTTTTGTTATATACGACGAGCAATTACATAATGCTATGTAGGTAGACATCAGCTTTATCGATTTTCCTGGGAAGTAAAACATGTCGATTTGACTGGGAACTTAGCATTCTGATAATTTTTTAAGTGGAAGTGAATGATAAAAAAAATTGGGGACATTATCCATATGTAGCTTAGCTGGCTTTAAGAGTAGAGGAAGAACTAAAACGTTGATGATATGGCTAGAAAAATAGGTTCTCTATAGAAATGTTAAATTCCTCATATCTCGTCTTTATATCATTGCTATTTAAAAATATATATTGGGGAACCTAGACATTATGTAATCCAATCGAAATAAATACAAATTTTCTTAGGTTGGCTTCGACAAGAAAAACTAGTTATTTGTATACAACACTCTTCTCAAAAAGAACCAAAACTCCCTCTAACTAAACTAGACACCAAACTTACCTTATTACACCTGTCTTGCCAACAATTTTTGCAACATGTCCCAACCTGCTTACGTTACGTCACGGGTACGTGACGCGAATACGTAGGGTGCTCGTTAACACTTGTTTGAGCATCATTAACGCCTGATCCCGAAGAAAATTCGAAATAAACTGATAGTTCGCAAGAAGTTATGATAAGTTTGAGACTGGGATCATGGAGTGGAGATAAAGGACTTGCTAGGTAAAACTTGGCTTTGTATCTGTGGTGCACTGATGGTTTTTTGGGAATCCTGCCGTTTTGCCGAAAAGATTTTGCCAAAATTTCACTACCCAAACAAATTTTAGCAACCTTTTTTTATACCATTGCACTATTTCGAATGATTTTAGTACGCATATTTTTATTTGGTCAAATTTTTACTTGGCAAAATATTACCAAGTATAATGTAATTATGGCATTTGGTCTTTAATCAAATGATTTATTACAGCAAACAATCTTCAGACAATAAACGTTTGGTGAAATGATTTGTTAAGAAAAAAAAATTTGGGCATAAAGACTTTTATTAATAGAAAAAAAGATATTGTTTTCAGTACCCGGAACTCAACTATTTAGATTAGGTTAATTTCGTCTTAAAACAAAATGGGTAGGTTAGGTTAGGTTAAAACTGTAACCTCCTACGAAACTACTCCAGACACGACTTGTATTAATAGAAAAAAGAGATTGTTTTTAGTAAGTTACCCGGAACTGAACTATTTAAATTAGGATAATTACTTACTTATTTAAAAAAATGGTTTGGTTAGGTTAAAACTGTGACCTCCTACTAGATTAGGTTAATTTCGTCTTTAAACAAAATGGGTAGGTTAGGTTAGGTTGAAACTGTGACCTCAGAAACGACTTACATAAATAGAAAAAAGAGGTTGTTTTTAGTAGGTTACCCGGAACTGAGCTATTTAGATTAGGATAATTAATTATTTTAAAATAATGGTTAGGTTAGGTTAAACCTGTGACCAGGAACGACTACATTACATAGAAGAAAAAAAAATGGAAAACTGACGACACAAAATATTTGACTTATTTCATTTTGCGTAAAAACTCTTTTTCCAACTGAAATATTTGACTAAATAAAAAATGTTAAAAGTACTAGTTGGTAAACAAGTTATAGTTTTTAAACGTTAATTTCCCAAACATTAGGTTTGCTTTACAATTTTTTGTGAATAGATTTTTTGTTGAATTTGAGGGACAAAAAGTGGAATCAACAAATGCTACAAAATTCCTTGGTATTCTTATTGATAACAAACTGACCTGGAAACCACATGCGGAGGATGTTTGTAAGAGGTTAAGCAAGTCAGCGTACGTACTATATAACCTGGCAAAAAAAGTAAGTACTCGCACCGTGCTGGAAGCTTATCACGGTCTAGTTGCGTCAGTTTTGAGATTCGGAATTATATTCTGGGGAAACTGTACTGAGAGGGAGAGAATATTCAAAGCCCAAAAACGTTGCTTAAGATCTATGACTAGTCTTAAAAATACCGACAGTTGTACACCTGTGTTCAAGTCTCTAAAATTACTCACCTTTCCGTCTTTATATATACTTGAAGTTGCAATATTTGTCAGAACAAACATGCACCTTTTTACATTAATGGACGATATTAGAACACGTCTGGGACCCGTTAGATCAAAATACAAAAATCTAATGTTTACAGGGAGGTACAAAACAGCCTTATTAAGAAAAAGTGTACTATCAATGGGGCCAGTTATCTATAACAAAATACCTCATGCCTACAAGGAAGAATCGTTAAGTATGTTTAAAAAGAGGCTAACATCCTTACTAATAGATCAATGTTATTATTCTTTACAAGATTTTTTAAATGATAAAAGTTTATAAGGTTTTATTAATTTATTATATTTTATTTCAAATTTCATTTTCTTATGTCTTACCTAGTTAATGTAGGCAAAATACTCAATTTAATTAATCATTTGTAGAATACGGAATATGTACTGTTGTTTATGACGTTTAGTTTATGTAAGGAAGGCTGTAGATTCACATAACCGTAATTATTATTATTATTGTTATTTTTCTTTTTGTTTGTTTGTTCGTATAATTAAGTAGATTTAAATATGTTTTTACTTTTGCATGCCGTAAGGTATAGTGTGTTGGAACTGCTTTTACAATGTTAACATCCTATTTTGTACCCACATTCATGGCAAATAAATGATTTCTTTCTTTCTTTGTTATATAATAATTTGGCAAATGAAATTATGCGAAAAATTTCTTGGGAAGTGAAAATTTGTCAAATCCCTTTCGGTCAAACAAGGGAGTCCCGGTTTTTTGACATTACTAGTTCCCACCAGGGTTTTAAGTGAAAACTTCTTTAAGCGAGTTTAGCACTTTTTGAGTGAACCAAAATCATGGAACTAGCGTGACCGTCACCTAACGCTTTGTAGCAATCGTAGCCGATCCGCCACGGCTATGCCATATCGCCTACGAGACTGATATTTTTTTAGTGTACTGGTGACCAAGACAGAATCCTTCATCATCACCATCTGCCCAGCCTTTTCCCAACTATGTTGGGGTCGGTTTGCAGCTAAATACCATATTAATCTTTCCTCCACATCCCAGTTAGTACTTACGATACCCCTTGGTAAGACTGGTTGTCATACTTTCGAGCCACTGACTACCTGTAACGACTGTCAAAGATCTACAAATGACAGACGCGATCAGCGGTTTACTTTCCGAGGCAAGGAGGACACTCGGTATGTAATTGGTCCAATCGCCAGACCAACCTAGGTAAGCGCGATTTAACCTGAACAATTCTTTTTAAACTAGCTGATGCCTGCGGCTTCGCCCGCGTACAACTTATATACTAAGACTTTCCTCGAGAACCACTCTATCTATTGTTGAAAACAGCATGAAAATCGGTGCAGTAGTTTATGAGTTTATCGCGAACAGACAGACAGACAGATGCGGCGGAGGACTTTGTTTTATAATATGTAGTAATGATGGCTTTCAAAAGCGAGCCTGAAAACCATCTTTTTTTAACTAACCTAAGTACTCAATCAGCATCAAAACACACAACACTCCTTACTTTATACCCCAAGAAGGCTCCTAACCACAGATAACCTTGTTACAGTACAACATAATATTGTTAGTAACACATGTGTAATGTCTGGCTGGACCCTACTCAGTCTGTAACGCGCTTATGTGAGGACTGCACGATAAAGGGCCTGGTTTTATCAAAGATTTAAGAGATAATCATGAGTGGGAATGGAGATGTAAAGTGTTGATAGTGGTAGGGGCTAAAATTATAACTAAACAGAATTTAAATTCACACACGGAATGCCAACTATAACCCATTATTTATTGAGTTACCGCCTTGCCTTGGAAAGCAAGCTAAGCCGTTGGTCCTGGCTGTCATTTGTAAATCTTTGACAGTCGTTACAGGTAATCAATGGCCCAAAAGTCTGACCACCAGTCTTACCAAAGGGTTATAATATTGCCTCGTACTAACTGGATTATGGATGTCAGATAGGCAGTCTCTTCATGTAAAATACTGGTACTCACCTGCATCCGGTTAGACTTTAAGCCGACCCCAACATATTTGGGAAAAGGCTAGGCAGACTATGATGGAGTTTGGATTTGTGACTGATTGATGGCACCTATTGCCTCTTGTTAATGTACACATCGTAACTAGCAAAATGAGTGTTAAGAGGCCGGCGGAGCATGCGTAGTTCATATAAACGTAATACCACAATATGTACTATAAATAATAATAAAAAAAATATAAGTATATAAATATTTTGAATGAAAACTGATTTAAACAAGAGTTATGAGAAAAATAAGTTTTCTATAGAAATTTTAAATTCCTCATAAAATGTCTCGTCTTTCTATCATTGTTCTTTCAAAATATATATTTGGGAACATAGATATTCTGTAATCCAATCGAAATAAATACATACTACCTTAAGAATATGTTAGGTTTGCGAATTATTTTGGTATTACGGTATGAAATACGCATGCTCCGCCGGCCCCTTAATAAGGTAAATCTAACCTAACCCTGATTCGAAGATAACAGGCGTGATGTAGTTTGTTATGATGTCTCTAAAACAAATTCACTATATTTTACTGAATTCTGATAGATTGTTTACGCAACTTGACCAAGGTTTTGATAAACAGTAACTATACTAACTAATGATGATGCCATGTAGCTAATTCGGGCACAGCGACTGCATTCGATGACTTTGAAAGAAAGAAAGAAAGAAAAAGCCAGGGCCCAGGGCTAGGGTCTAGGGTGGTTCTAGTGAGATTTGGTGTACTGCTCTCTCATGTGCTCTCAAGTGGCTAGCATAACCAACTTTGGCCGAAAAAGGCCGAGCACAAAGTGGACGTATCCCATTATATATATATGTCACCGTAAAATTGTCAAATACGTTATATTGTAATATCTCTAGCGATATTGTAAAATCTCGAAATATTGTCAAATGAAAATGCGGAAGTATCTCTGCCTCCATAATTGGGACTTGGGGCACCCCCCCGTTAGGTTAGTTAGGTTCCTTTAAACCCTGCACCCGGAAATAGCGCCTAGCACCAAACCCCGCGAAGCGGGGCTCCGTCGACTACGCTTTTTAGGAGAATATAAAGTGTTTTAAGGTTAGGTTATAATAATCGGTATTTCTCAGAAATGGTACAATATCTTTTCATGAGAGTTGTACCACTAGGCAAGGGGGACCCCTCCTTCCCTCCACACCGCGTGAGTTGACTACCATCGCATGCATTTCACGAAAAATAATGCGTTTTGTTGTAAGCAGTATGTTCATTTGACAATATTTCGAGATTTTACAATATCGCTAGAGATATTACAATATAACGTATTTGACAATTTTACGGTGACATATATACCATTAACTTAATTGTATAGCTGTAGGTGGTCTAGTTAAGGTTACCACGCTTTTAGTCACTAATGAATCTCTAGAACAACATTCCGATCTGCTTACCAATATCTTTACAGTCTTCTCCAGCTGTAGTGACTATTCAAGATTATAAGAGGCCTCACATAACATAATATCTACATTCTACGAATAACAACACATGACACTATTACTAACGCCTTTGAAATTCTATCTCGAGTGAAGGTATACCAATACCTAATCAAAAGCAATCCCATAATATAATTAATACAAATTGATTAACAAACATGTACATAACCAATATTCAGCACTAATACCTTTCTTTGTTCAACATCAAAGCTTAAAGCAATAATTAACAATAACCCCTGTACACCAATCTCACCTTTATCCCAATCCCACAAAGACGACAATCCCATATACAAAGCCAATTGTATAATCATTTCATAGTGCTTATAGGAAATCACGCATGGTACTTTGACAAAATAGTTGAAGTGGTAAAGTACAGGAAATTGATCCTTATTGGATCGTGTTAGGGTTGGATGCGACGGTAAATTTGATTTGATGGTCGCTGGTAGTCATTTAATGATGTCGTGAACGGCGTGCTTTGATCTCTTGTTGGTGTGTGGTGTAAGCGGAAAGATGCTTTAGTATTTTACCTGAAAGTCGATTTTTCTTTTCTGGTTTTATTTCTGACCAGCATCGATCTTCTTCCTACCGTATCGATGGCAATCTAAATAGGGTCCGCCTTTTTGAGCTACTAGTATGGCGCTTTCTGTAGTGTCCATCAGTTCCTGTAGTGAAACAAACAACAGGACACAGGACACGATAATTATTAAGTGCCCTATCGTTTGTGGAACGGTCCCATATTTATACTTCAGGGCAGAGTCATTAATTAATCACCGCTCTCGCCTTTCTTAAATCAGAACGTAGTACACAATCAATTATAAACCTTATGCCATCAAACACGTCGTGTATTTACCAAGCACCGTACAACTTACCCACACAAAAACATCGATACACAAGCACATCACTAACTCGTCGTTAGAAGCAGCGGCCGCACAACGCGAAGCATGTGCTTATTGAACAATCGTTGGGTGATTTTTATATTGCTTGTCCAGTCACTTAGCGACAAACTTAGGTAGCGGTTGAGGAGAAATGTATTTATTGCAAAATAGTATAGCTATTTGCTTATGACTGGCACATGAGGTAAAGAGTCGTCTTGTGCCAGTCGCGCGGATACCGACACGCCCCCTTGCCACTTCTCCTTTTTTATATTTCTATGGTCATACTACTAAGCTATCACTGCTATTACAGTGCTGGCTATCAACGGTCACCCGAAAAAAATACTTAAACAGCTATGTCCGGTAAGACTGGAAGCCAACCCCTAATTTTTTCTAATAGTTGGAAAGTGGTTAGGCACATGAAGGTGATTAGTATATAGGATGTAAAACACCTCTTAACGAAGCCGAAAGTTACTTGTCATTGCGATCATTTTTTTGTTCTACACCACACCTGGGCAGTATCAGTATTAGTCTCGACAGAGATAACGACAAAATCGCTAACTTTGGATCGCTGATTACTAACGAATAAATTCGTTTGCAATAATTATGCTTACGAGAAACGCATCTAGGATGTAGACTTTCATTATTCGCAAGCATAATTATTGCAATCGAGTTTATTCGTTAGTAATCAGCGATCAAAAGTTAGCGATTTTGTCGTTATCTCTGTCGAGACTGCCGGCCCTGGGAACTTTCTAGTTAGGAAGACATTGGGGGTCAAATTTACAATTTTTGACAAGTTTTTTTTAAATACAAGATTTTATTGCAAGAGTTTTACTTTGAATACCTCCACGGACCCCGTGCTATTCAATCCATCCATCAGCATAATGTTTTGAGTGCGTTACATTGAGTTAGGTACACACCAAAACGTGATTTTTGACCCCAATAAAAAAAGTTGTTTCCCAGCAATATTTTTTGCGTAAAGTTACTTAGTTTGATGTATAGAATGCTTGGTTGACGGCTTCGTGATGAGGTGGTTTACAACCTGTATACCGATATCTGAAGGTTTAATATTCACATTCCCTGAAAAAAATCCTGTCTTTACATCTTCTGCCTTGTACCATACATCCTTCCTATGCTGAAACTTATCCGCTACCAATAGTTGCGGCCTATCAAAGGGACGCAACTTCGGCCAACTTCGGAAACTTTCGTAAACTCCCGACTCGGTAACGAGATTTTTTTCAGATTAATAATAATAATAATAATAAAATTTATTTTGCTCCCACAAAGTACAGTTACAATATAAGGTGTTACAAATATTGAAGGCACAAAGATTTGTGGGAGTCAGGAGTTCAAACTAGGATACCCTGTGCTATGGACTCCTGGCCCCCCTCGCCGAGATTTATGACAATTTTTGTTTTTATATACATGTCATTGTAGGACTATTGTAAAAAAGAATTACATGAAAAAGTACTTATAAAATAAAATCAAAAAAATAAAATAAAAATGCGTGTGTGTGTTTGTGTGCGACGTGTGAGTGTCGAGTGTAAGGTGTGGTGTTGTGTGTGTATGTGTGTGTTTGAGAGAGAGAGAGAGTAAGATAGTGTTAAGTATGTATAAAGATGGATGTGTATACAATTGTCTGCGTGAAGGGGTGGACTGCCACCCCCTCCACCCGCTGTAGTTATGAGAAAAACGCTAGACTAGGATAATTTAGTAAGCAGTTTTTCAGTTTCTTCATAATCAAGTTCCAAAAGCCACTGTGTCAGCTTCTTTTTACATTCTACTCTAGACAGATTAACAATTTTAAGAATCTTATTTATTTTATTATAAAGTCTGCTTGATCTGAAATTATAGAAATTACTGGCAAAAGAGGTTTTTACCGGTGTTGTTTCACAGACTTCATAGAATCGTCTAGTATTAACCTTCTGTTTAGCCGTAGAAACGTCTATAGAGGAATGTTTTTTTATAACTGTTTGCAGTATATAAAGTTGCCTGATTGATAATACCTTTGCTTCGTTGTAGAGGGTTTTTGTAGCGTATAGACGTGGTTTGAAAAGAGCGACTTTTAGAAGAAGTCGTTGAGCTCTTTCAACGTTTAAGACATTTGTTTTATGTGAGCCGCCCCAGGTGGAGATACAATACGCTAAGATTGATTGGCAAAGGGATTCGTACACATTTTTAACCAGTTTCCAATTTGCAACATGCCTAAGATTTTTAAATATATGAACGAGTTTTCTAGTTTTCTGAACCAGATGTGCAATGTGTTGTTTAAAAGATAAGTTTTTATCGATCATTATGCCTAAGTATTTTATTGATTCTGTTTTTGATATCATTGGGCACCTGGTACAGTTGTTGGTAACTGGATTACATGTGTGTGCATAAACATGGAAATTATTAGTGTTTGATGCTATATTATGTATTGTAAACTCTACATATTTAGTTTTAGTTGCATTTAAGGTCAGTTTGTTGAGAGCAAGCCAGTGAGTTACACTATTGAACCCTGCTTGGGCAGCAACAAAAGTTTCGTCCCAAGAGTCACCATAAAATGTTAAAGTAGTGTCGTCGGCATAAGACATTACATGACAGTTTCCAATCATCAGCTGGCAAAGATCATTGATATAGCAAAGGAAGAGGGGGGGGCCTAAGATACTGCCTTGTGGGATTCCAATATTAACCGGGCTCTCTTCACTCAGCGTATTGCCTATCCGAACTGATTGATAACGATCTTGTAAATAGCTCTCAAACAGTTTTAATTGTGTGTCCCTTATTCCCATTTGTTCTAGTTTTGAAATTAATATGCGTGGGCACACAGTATCAAAAGCTTTCTGAAGGTCCAGAAAGATAGTCAAACATTTTTTTCTATTATCTAATTTACTTACAATGAATTCAGTGAACGTATGAACACAATCAGTTGTGGATTTTCCTTTTCTGAAGCCATACTGGTTAGGTGACAAGATGTTTTTGTCCTCTAAGAATTTTACAAATCTGTTATTAATAATCCTTTCAAATACCTTTGAAATAGAGGTGAGCAATGAAATTGGCCGATAATTGGCCATTTCTTCCTTGCTACCGCTCTTAAAAATAGGGATAACAATTGATTTTTTTAGAGATTCTGGAAAAATGCCTTCTGCTAAACATCTATTCAGGATATGGGTGAGGGGAGGGACTATAATTTTTTTTAAATTTTTAAGTACTGTTGATGATATATTGTCCCACCCTGCTCCACAATCTGAGCGAAGGTTGCTGATTACTCCTTCTACTTCCTCTTCAGATGTCTCCAAAAGCACAAAAGAGTTACACGAGGACTTGACATTTGCCGTTGGGAGTGGAGAAAGACCAGTTGGAATTTTACTTTGCAATTCCATGCCCACACTTGCAAAATAGGAATTTACTGCGTTTACTGAATCTTGAGGGGTTGTTTTAATATGTAAAAGTTCCAAAGGTGGTGCGTTTGATTTTTTTAGATTGGTAATATTTTTTATTGCGGACCAAAGTTTTTTGTTATCATTTCCAGCCGAATCAAGTATATTCCTGTCATATTGTCTCTTACATTTTTTTATTATGTCATTACAAAAATTTCTGTATCGTTTGTAGGATATTTTTAAGACGTCATTGTCAGGATTGTGTTTTAGCTTATAATGCATTCTGTCTCTTGTTCTAATGCACCTCAGGAGGCCTGGAGTAATCCACGGTTTTATGGTAATTTTATGTCTAGGAATTTTGATGTTTATTGTATTGCTTATTATAGTTTTTTGTAAGTTTTGAATAAAATAGTTCATGAGGTCATTTGGATTTATACTTTTATCGTACACACTATTAAAATCAATATTTTGGCAGTCATTGATCAGATTTTCAAAGTCAATTTTGTTCACAAATTTTGCTTTGTTGTTTTGTCCACTTAAGCTCAAACAAAAAAGGGTAGCTTCGTGGTCAGTAACTGTAGATTGAATAATAAAAGTAATAGAAGAAGCCTTAGTTTTAATTATCACATGGTCTAGACAGCTAGGTCCTCTAGTTGGCTCGTAGTGTGCAGGTATCATACCAGAGTAAGAAAGTAGGTCAAGGTAGCTTGAAGTAGTTACATTTGAATCTTTGATATTTATATTTATGTCACCCATTAAAATTACATTTTTGAAACCGGATAGTTTTAATAACAGTTCTTGTAAGGAGCTTAAAAAGTTATCTAATGTGTGAAAGCTAGGCGGTCTGTATATTGCAATTATGGCGGTCATTTTATTTATTTTAATAAGTAGGCAGTTCGCTTCCAAGATATCTGGTTCTTCAATATTGAAGTTGATATCATTATTCATGTAAACGACTACGCCGTCATTTTGGTTGTAGTTTCGTGTAGTTGAAAAACTAGAGTAGCCAGGTATAAGTGGTAAGTTATTAACGGATGAGAGCCAACATTCCGACAGAATTATAACATCACAGCTCAACTGCATTCTTTTTAGTAACGTATTTAGGCTGAGATAATTTTTGTTAATACTTCTAATATTTTGTTGCAGAATTTTTAAAAATTTATTAGGTTTTGTTATGGAGGATTTACAAGATTCTGGTTCACAGCTGTACAATTCCGTCAGAACTAAATTTTCTAAATTGTTTATATTGTTTAGATCAGCGAATGTTGAAATTAGTAAATAGTGGGTGTATGGGTTTGTGATTGCGGGGTGAATGTTTGATGAGATGAGATTAGTTCGGTTTCGTTTAATAATGAATAGCTCTAATCAGAAGCAGAACTTTTTTAATTTGCCAAAAGTTCGTGATAGTATTCACAGGGTTTTAATAAAATGATCTTCTGACGTCAAAGATGTCTTTGAAGAGACATGGCTTAACTTAGATATTGGTTTTCGAACAGTTTTTATCTAGTTGAAATAACTAAGTTCCAGCGCTCTGCCTATCTTTAATACATACATCTAGGTGCAGTGCTATGTGAGGTTTTAAAAAGCTATTTTAATAGTTCAAGAAGATTTATTTATTATTTATACTTCGGGTTGATTTACTGGTTAAGAGTGAAATCTCACGCAGGAAGGCTAGTAAGCTATTAAATCAAAAGCAATAAGGTGGTTAATATAAATTCAAAGTTAAGTTAATGTAAGTATTACGTCATCAGCGCATTATTCTTTCACGAATGGGCATGAAACGTTAATAAATTTTAAAGACTGTTGTAAGCTTTATTCATTATTGTGAACTCCGATATTTCAACGCTGACCATCGGGCGTGATGAATATCTGAAAATAATGAATGATCACGGAAGATATCCCGTTATTGACTGTACGAGTATCATCATCTACCTAGCCTTTTCCCAACTATGTTGGGGTCGACTTCCAGCCTAACCGGATGCAGCTGAATATATATATTTTATACGGAGCGACTGCCTATCTGACCTCCACAACCCAGTTAACACTGGGTAATACGTTACCACTTGGTAAGACTGGTGTCAGACTTTTTTGGGCCACTGACTATCTGTAACGACTGTCAAAGATGGACAAATGACAGCCGGGACCAACAGCTTAACGTGCTTTCCGAGTATACGAGTATAAGTATAATAAATTGCATTTCTTTCACGATACAATAAGTCAAAGAAAAAAAGATGGACCACTAATTTAATTCAGTGATCACAATTTTGAAAATTGCATAGATCACAGTCTCCAGAAATTGTCCAGACAGATTTGAATACCAAACACACACGGACTCCAATGCCCCAGTCCAATTTGTCAAATTACTTCTGAAAATTGCTTAAAAACGAAGCACGGGAATGCACTAGGGTTGCTTACCCCTACCAGGCTACTTGTCTGCAAAAGATGGAATCCTCAAGTGTCGCCACTGAGACCGGTGCAATCTATATGCAAATGTGCGTTCCATCCAATTAGAAATGACTTATTTTGCACGCAATGGCCGGAAAAAACGCGGCGTTTTATTTTAGGAGAAAGACGATTGTTTCTTTAATATATATATTTTTTATTAGGACTTCGCCTGCGACTTCGTCCGCGAAATTTTGCATGATACTATGACACTACACACACTACTACTATGTTACTTGGTAAAGATGTAGCTTTTTAATTGTGAAAGAATTTTGAAATGCTAAATCAAACAAACAAACAAAAATCAAATCTTTCCTCTTCATAAATAATAGTATAAATTACTGTTTGTTCCTAATTGTTTCAAGCAGTTTTTATTATTTCCATGTTTAGATATTCTACTTTAAAAGTGCCGATAGAGAAAAGAAAATTCAAACATGTTAAAAATTGTTCAAAATATCAACAGAACGAAACTTGAAAATAAAACTGTTGTTTTTTTACAAAATGCCTAAGAAAACTTATTGAAACCATAACTCCCTCACATAAATACACTGTTGCCAATAATAATTTACTCATGAAATTAACTAAAAGCACCAGACAATCATGCATTCTATAGTTAACCATACCTAAACCCACTGTCAATAATTTCGAAACCCAAACTACAATGATGTCCAATAAAGTATCCGAACATATCCGAACCGCAGCTGTTACGCACCCGAGTGCGAATCCCAACTTTCATAGTCCCACTCGTGCCGATAGATTATTGCATTGTCGCGTCATTTCCATCCGGTAACACCTATTTGCTTACGGGATTTCTTAATAATAGAATATGGGGGTCGAGAGGGGTATGTTAATGGAATCTGGTCAAAGTGTTGATGCTTGTTAGGGGAGGAAACGGCGGAAGACTGCTTCAATTGAAATTGTGGAGATTTCAGTTTTCTGTCTCCTTCGCACGATGTCTTAGGATGTGGCTAGAGTAGGTTTCGGAGGCAGATATTTGTAATCTATTTCCCAAAATATCTAAACTACTTTTTTTACGTCTAATGCACGGTAGAGGCCTCTTACGATTCAAAAAAGGTATTTAAATAAATGAACGAAAATCAACTTACGAATTTTTAAATTAATTCAGGCGATCATCAAAGGAAAGGATCCCTGATTATTTTTCAGTATTTCGTAAAGAAAATCTCCGTTCTCTAATTTAAATGTACCACAGTGTCCGGCCATGCTTAGTCGGATCCTACAAATTGGATATAGTCCTTTTTATGAACCGCACCGCTTTCCGAAGCGGTTTTCACCGGATGAAAGCGGAATTTTTCGTTTAGGGCTGCTATACGTGAGGCTTTGTAAGTGCAGCGGTTTTTTTTTCTCTCTTACCTTGAGCTTAGTTGCAATACGTGCTTTTGAAGCAGAGCAGACGGCTGCCTGTTCTTAAGCAGGACCTACATGAATGCTTAAATACTGGAGCTGTTTGAATTTCAACTCCTGGAGCTAAACTGAGAGTTGCAAATGCAACAATAATATGGCCTTGTGTTCAAAACGAGCACACTAAGGATAATTTACAAGTTTACCTTGATAGGAAATTCTTAACTCGAAAACACCAAATGAATTCGTATGAAGAACAATTCTTATTGTAGATAGATTCAAATCTCCATTTTTTTTAACTTGGTGGATGCCTTAATTTAAATATGTGTGAAACACGGAATTGTATAAAACGCTTCGCTTACAGAAATCCTAAACCCAAATCGTATTCAGTAGTCAAGTGCACGAGCCTCAGCGTATCCGAAGTGCGTCTAATTCGGATAAATTCGTACTGTTTCGGTTAATTTAACCGGCCTGAGCACATCCCTATGATATTTTGTTTCAATGCCCAGCTGCGGAATTCGGACAGATGGGTTTGATCTGAGTACACTTCAGTAGAGTTTTTTGTTTGAATAATTTAATATGCAAATTCGTGGTTTTCTTTTGTGGCTTTAAATATTTTGTTGGGCCCTTTTTGGGTGGATTCTGGGTCCACGTGAACGCCTATACAAGTTTCAAAAGAAATTGAAATGCTGTATCGCCACGTACCGTATATAGGATCGAATTATGACCGACTCACATAAACGGAGAGCAGCGGTGGCCCAGTAGTGGCGGCCCCGACTTTCGAACAATAAACCGTGGGTACGAACCCAGACAGTGCTTTGCGTAATTTATTTCATCATCACTGCTCTCAAAACGGTGAAGGAAAACATCGTGAGGAAACCGGCATGTCCTAGAATCAACAACTTCGAAAACATGTGACATCTACCAACCTGCACTGGGCCCGCGTGGTGGATTATAGCCTATTCCCTCTCATAGAGAGTAGGCCTGCGTCCCAGCAGTGGGAACAGTAATAGGCTGATGATGATGAAATAAACGCGTGCGTCGCGGCGTAAAAATTAGTGACTTTAAACAAAATACTAATTTGGCTTGCGTTTGGTCGCAACTCCTAATGTGAAGCGAAGATTCGGCCTAAGGTGGTGTACGATAGCTTAAAAGAAACCGATTCCAAAATGATAGTTTGTAAGGTCGCAGCAGTTTGTGATCAAGGTAATAAAGGCAGGGAGTTTGGATAGAAAATGGAACATAATCTATCACATAGACCCAGTGACATCTTAGTTTCCTCTGCTATGCTAATATGGCTTGCGTTACTTTTTGTATGATCCTGAAAATATGTCAAAACCTCTTCAGCATTAATAAATACAATATTTATTACTTCCCCAATCCAATAACTACTGCTTCATGTCTTTATCTATCCGAATCTCTGGAATTGCTTACCACAAGAGATTCCAAACGAGGCTTATCATGGCGTATTTTTTCGAGCGATCACCTGCTGAGCGGTGAGACGAGCGTAATCGGTTCTTCCCGCTTAAATTAAAAGTAAAGTTCGCGATAAATACCCGTTTCCATTCCCAGTCTTAGTCGAGTTACTGCCTATCTGAACACCGCATACCTATTACTGGGTAACACAATTACCCTTGGTAAGACTAGTTGTCAGACTTTCGGGGTCTGACTACCTGTATATATTGACAAAGTTCAAAGAATGACAGCGGTGACTAACTGCTTAATTATTTTAGTTAAGGATTGTCACCTCATTAACGGGCCAATAACTGTCCAGTTGCTACGGAGCTAGATCAACGCTTGTGCTGTTTATTATTTAGTCACAAGCTTCTTGTCTTTCCCACAAATGGACAGTTCCAGTATTTTTTTACGTCCTTGTGTTCCTTGTGGGCTGGATCGGAAATCACTTGGTCGACATTTGTGTGTTGAGTGTCGCGCGATATACCTTCATGTGCCACCTCCGTGTCTTCACGCATTTCTAGCTTTAAAGAGGCAGCAGGATATGAGGCTTTATTCGATTTGCTTGAAGATTATTTGAATATTCCTTTGGATCTTTCGAAGTCGTGTTCGCGTAAGTAGGATTGGTAAAACAATGGAAACTATGTCAGAGTGTGCCAAAACTATACGACTCTAGTTTTTGTTAATATAATCTTCTTCTTTTAGCTCGAAATATCTTTATTCTTTAATTACGCAACTTGGAATTGATCATTCTTGTAGGTATCTTATTGGCACTATAAACGTATCGTAAATACGTTTTTTTTTATTCGAGCATACAATTGTTCCTTAGTTTTTTATATAGAAATACTCCGAGTTTCATATAAGTATATTTTCAAAATTTTAAGTATCCATGTGTGGTGATACTGATACTGTTCGTTGCAAATAATTCAACTAAATTGCAGTAGGACATGAATTATTGTATTTTCGATTCAAAGACGTATTAACCTTACGAAAAACTTGAGCTAGGGCAAGACAAGTTGCTGCAAAACATAAGACCTATCGTACAATCTAAAAAGCATCCTGTATCGTAAATTCTTATCATCTCCAAAACTTACCCTCAAAAGATGTTTAAGATTAGTAAAGAATGTTCAATTTCCACTGTTTATCCACTTTGCTAGATGACTCTGAGTTATTTAAAACGTTTAGTAATTAAACAAGAAGTTTCCTATCAGTTCGGGGGCGAAACAATGAACAAAGGTTTAATTAAATAAGTATTGACGTTCTGTGAACGTTACGGTTTAAAATTGATTTGAAATATTTAGGTTTAAGGCCCATTTTGGAAGAAAATTAACCATTTTTGATTGAGTTGTATTTAATATAAGATGATAATCATCATCAGCCTTTAGTGTTCCCACTGCTGGGACACGGCCTCCTCTCAAGGACAGGGAATGGGCTACAATCCACGGTTTGCTAGATGTCACATGTCTTCGATTTTTTGGTTCTAGGACATGCCGGTTTCCTCACGATGTTTTCCTTCACCGTTTTGAGAGCAGTGGTGATGAAATAAAATGCACGAAGTAATGCGCCTGTCTGGGTTCGAAAGTCGGGGCCGTCACCACTGGGCCTCCGCTGGTCTCTGATATTAAAGACCAATGTGCGTCGGGTGGAATGCCTGCACAAAAATACTAATTTCGGGTTCCTTTAAATGGATTCCTAACCATCCGGTATAGTAGGCCTGGACATTGTTCTCGACACTGACTGTCCTTTATTTTTGTTTATTGCCTAGAAAGAGGTGGCAAGATGATCTAGACGAGCATCACGAAGGCAGCACGACTTACTGTTCGTAAGTCGGAGCCGCCACCACGGCCACCGCTCCTCTCGTGATGATAAGATGATAGTTCAGTTCTTTCTAAGTAGCAGCTACGGAGTCTGGTTTTTATTAAATGTGACTTAAACATAACTGGCAAAATGTGGGTGTACTGTTACACACACTGACACACCTCTCCCTTCGGGAAATACAAGCAATGCAGCTGAAATTACACCCATGACAGACGAAACTTCATAGATGTTTTAATTTTTTATTCACTGTTAACACAAAGAGGTTTTTATCCATACATATATGCCAACTCCATTATGTTTATAATGATTTTTAAGAAGTGACCTTTAACGTCTTTGATAACTGACACTTTCATCTTTTTACAACGGTTCAACAATGTTGACACAATTTTCGGTAGCTTATGTCAATTCAATTAATAATCTGTGTGATCTGGGGGCACGGCAGTGCTCCCAGTAAGTCGAGCAAAAAAAAGCGGCACGGCCGTACCATTCTTTTCTTGAAGCAGTTCAGGCCATCCTTCCTATAACTTCGTTGTGGATAAAACTGGAAGCCTGAAGTTTCGCACCAAACAATCTAATTTAATAAGTATTGCTTGTGAGATGTTGTGTTTTTGATGCGATGGCCAAGTCCATCTATTTATTACTTGGTATTACATGGATCTCATAACTTTTACTGTAGAACTGAGTGGGCGAGACTTGGTTTTTTAAACCCCGACGCAAAAACGACGGAGTGTTATAAGTTTGACTTGTCTGCGTGTGTGTGTGTGTGTGTCTGTATGTGGCATCGTAGCGCCCGAACGGATTAACCGATTTGGATTTCGTTTTTTTTTTGTTTGAAAGGCGAATTAGTCGGCAGTGTTCTTAGCTATGTTTGAAAAAAAATCAGTACAAAATGGTCGCCGCAACAAAATGGCGGATTACACATTTATTCAACAACTCCCTCAATAAGAGTATCAAATGAAAAGGCTTGACTAGTAGAATACTGTATACTATGAAAAATTAAAAATCCAAGATGACCGCCACCACGAAATGGCGAATTAACGAATTATTCTCGATTTAACTTTTAGTACATTGTGTCGGGAGTTTTTTAAATTTTAGTTTAATTTTACTTGTTTTGCAAGTTATTCTTTTGACCTACGGTTGCCAAACATGGGCTTTAACTAAGCAAAACGCTAAGAATTACAAACATGCCAACATGGAAAGAAGTATGCTCAATGTTAAAAGATGGAAAACAAAAATAGAGAACGTATACCGCAAGATAACTTAAGGCTGTAAGGAAATGGGCGGGTCACCTAATAAGAGACCAAAAGGAGAAATGGGCTAAATTAGTAGCTGAGTGGTACCCAAGAGAAGGCAAAAGGAACAGAGGACTCCCGACACGAAGGTGGGACGACGATCTTAAAGCGATAGCGGGGTCAATATGGAAGAGGCAAACCCAAGATCGGGAAACGTGGAAGAATATGGGGGAGGCCAACGCTACGGCAAAACAATCTTCGGAAACCGATGTCTGAAGAATAATTTAATTTTCTTATTAAATAAATAATATGTGTAACTAGATTATACGATTCTTAATCTATTCTATGTTTTTAATGACATTGTGATTGTTCGTTCATCGTTATCTGGTAGAAAGTCACTTTGATTTGCCAAGAAGGCCCAAGAAGTTTAGTTACTTTAAAACGTTTATTAAATCGTTTAAACAAGTGCAAAAATCATCTCTTTGTTCTCACTCCATTACCAACGCTTCATGAAACAAGCCCTTAACAGTTATTCATTATGAAAGTGACGAAATTGTTTCCTAAACCTTTGATGTTTCAATTTCATAATATTGGTTCATTGCCGAATAGAAAGGGATAAATGGAGCTAATAATAATTCATTGAATATTTCCTTTTGTACAGGAAATCTATTGTTAAATATTGTTCTTAATCGAAAATTTTAAATTACAGGCGGTATTTGATTGATTTTGGATTTCCTCTTATTGTAAGAAGTTTGACAAAGGCTTGTATGTACATACCTTTGAACGCAATAGTGTACTTTGTTTTCAGATAAAAGAATAATGCTTAACTGTAGTGAAAATTAAAACCGATGTTTTTTCAGGTATTGAAGATGTAATTCATTCTTTCTTTTAAAAAAAAAAACTTTGACGCAAAAACTACCTTTTTTGTTCCGTATTTTAGTATGGTTTTTATTCGTTAAAATATTTTTTTAGATATAAGTTCGTGATTTTTTTATCGAGTAATATTAATTGCGTTATGTTTTCAAAACACTATCATACTAGCGTATATCCTGATGAATATCATTTATTTCTGGTTTTGTTTATCAAAAATCATAAATCAAATTAAAAAATCATGAATAATACTTTCAGGCATTATAAAACTCGCGTTTAGCTCATGTAGTCGCCTTAACCACTCAGGTTAAATGGTAGGATCGTTAGAAACACTGTTTTCAGCTTTCACTGTTTAAATCTAAACTTGTATTATCACTTACGGGATAACTTCAGTGATTGTTCATTGTTTTGAGCTCACAATATTCCACCCGCAACCCGCGATCATGGCGCTTGCAACAGCTTTGAAATATCGGGAGCTCAAAATAATAAATAATCACGGAAGATATCCCGTAAGTGACAATATAAGTTTATGATCGTTAGAAACTTCTCCTTCTTCTAGAAATCACATCTTTTACACCATAATTTTCCTGAATAATCATGATGTTGCTGGGTCAAAGCCATGCTCCTAGAAGGAATGGTGAATTATGAATACACCACTCAGGCCTGTAGGTGTTTGTTTCTGATGGTCATGTCTTTGAATTTCTTCAGGTTTAAGGACCTGAAGGATCTGCTCCGCCCAGAGCATCATCGTCATCTGCCTATTAATGTTTCCACTGCTGGGACACTGGCCTCCTCTCTATGAGAAGGACCTGACGGATTTGTCTTTTTATTATAGAAATAGAAATCATTTATTTGCCAATAATGTAGGTATACAGATATGACGGTAATTTTCATGAGAGTCCCGGTACATTTTGCCGTACGGCATGCAAAATAATTTAACATAAAACATTCAGCAAACAAAAATAAACATAAAAAGAAAACATTCCATTCACTAAGCAGGATCTATCTTCTGCCTAGCCTTCTCTCAACTGTGTTGGGGTCGGTTTCTAATCTATATGGATACAATATAATATCAGTATTTTACATGTAGCAACTGCCTTTATGACTTCCACAACCCAGTTAATACTGGGTAATATGATACCCATTGGTTAGAATATTTGTTAGACTTTCTAGCCACCTGTACCAATTGTCAAATATCTACAAACAGCCGGCACCAACAGCACTTAGCGTGCTTTCCGAAGTACGCAGAACACTCGGTATGTTATGCGTAGTCATCCATCCTCGGAGCATCTTAGGCAAGGGCGGCTGGAGATCGACCCGAGCGGCTATTATTATTTAGCCTCGAGGAGTCAAGGACCGGAATCCTCACGATATTTTCATAATCCTGCCCTTATCTCAATTCATTTAGGGTAAACTCAGCATATCTTCTTCACTACATATATGTATTATTATTATAAAACAAAGTCTCCCGCCGCGTCTGTCTGTCCCTATGTATGCTTAGATCTTTAAAACTACGCAACGGATTTTGATGCGGGTTTTTTAATAGATAGAGAAATTCAAGAGGAATAATAAATAAATAAATATCGCTGGACATTAACACACAGCGCCACCTAGTGCCACACTAAGCAAAGCTTGTGTCGTGGACACTAGATAGTTGATATACTACATATATACGTTTTTGTTTGTAAATACATACTTATTATGCATATAAACATCCATGACTCGGAAACAAATGACCGTGCTCATCATACAAACATTTGCTCCTACTGGGATTCGAACCCAGGACCCTAAGAACGTAAGGCAGCGTCACTACCATTACGCCAATCGGGTCGTCAAGGTTTTAGTATATAATTTTACGCGGGCGAAGCCGCGGGCATCGGCAATTCTCTGTTTCGTCTTAATATTCGTCGTGTTCGTAATGACCTCCTTTATAGCAAAGCAATCTTTTGTCCTTCTTAAAGAAACTTTACCCGACTAACCCCCCCCCCCCCCAGGTCTATGTACGTAGGTGTCTTATGCCGTACATCCTAGTATGTCGCGTTAGGTAGAGTAAATTAGACGCTCCGCCGAAGCTCTACCCACCTCATAACTGTAGAGTCGTGACGTACGTAGAGTTGCACAAACTGAGTCTGTGACAGCGCGTAATATAATTAATAGAGTTTGTGCGCCGCCTCTGGTAACTTCCATGTACTTCTGGTAGGTTCGTATTGTGACCACCTGTATGAACTGTCAGGTTTTTAATAATACAAGCACTTTGTCTATACAACTTCCCGAAGAAAATTATATAAAATTAGGCCTTTTTCCCTTACCAATATCAAAAACCTGGCTATAACGGTTCATGAGATACAGCTTGGTGACAGACAGATAGATAGACAAACAGACTGACAGAAAGACGGTGGAGTCTTAGCAGTAGGGTCCCGTTTTTAGGGTTCCGTACCTCAAAAGGTAAAAACGGAACCCTTATAGGATCACTTTGTTGTCCGTCTGTCTGTCTGTCTGTCTGTCTGTCTGTCTGTCAAGACCTTTTTTCTCAGGAACGCGTGGAGGTATCAAGCTGAAATTCATATCAAATACTCAAGTCTATGGTCTCTTGGAGCTGTGAAAAAATCAAACTTCTAAGTCAACGCGATCAAAAGATACTCCCGTTTATGCCGCAAATTTTCGACACTCGCAAGGGAATCAAAACCTACAGGGTACTTCCCGTGAACTCAGAATCTTGAAATTTGGTACAAAGCAACGTCTTATAACACAGATAAAGGAAAAATTGCGAAAAGCATAAATTTTTAGTTACATCATATAGTAAAAATATTTTTAATAATTTTAAACTTATTACCCCTTTACTCATGAACGCGTAGTGGTATTATATTGAAATTCTTAACAAATACTCAAGTCTATAATATCTTTAAGCTGTAACAAAATCAAACTTCTACGTCAACGCAATCAAAAGATACAGCAATTAAAGCCGCATATTTTGAAACTCGCAACTACTCGCAAGGGAATCAAAACCTAAAGGATACTTCCAGACGACCTGGAATCTTGAAATTTGGCATGAAGCAACGTTATAAAGTACACATATAGGAAAAATTCCGAAAATCTTAAATTACCATAACTTTTACTTATATACCTACAGGTTTGTACGGAACCCTCGGTGCGCGAGTCTGACTCGCACTTGGCCGGTTTTTTGTTAATAAACCATTGTAAGTTAATAAACCCAGGTCGGTTAAGGTTTTACTGACAGTCAAAATGACAGTTGAGCCAAAACAGTTGAAAGAGTATCATTAACACTGAAAACAGATGGCTTTTACCATTTCTAAAGATACGATTTGGTTTATCCGTGATCATGGAACTTACAACAGCGCGGTATATTGGAAACTCATAACAAAAAGTAGCATGGTAAATGATATCATAAGGACTATGTCCGTTTAAAAACTTAATGACTTATTTTCTTTTATTTACAACTCTTCTTTAGTCGCTGGATAGATGGCGTTGCTCTCAGTTTGTTACTGCAAGGAACAGAACGTTACATAATTTCACTTGGACGTAATGATTACATTCGGAAGCTTATGTAAACGAAAGTGTCAGTCAACTAGCGTATGTGACGTGTGTTTTTCAAGCGTTTTGGCTTTGGCAGATCAACGCCATCTACCGAGTTCATGGAAACTATATTTTTTTTAAATTCTCGAAAGAAAACCTCTCATTGCAAGAGGCACTGTGTTTTGATTTTTTCGCAGTATCCTAGAAAATAGTCACCCCACAGACAACACCTTTCTTATCAGTCCTAAAGCCACCAAAAAGGCCGATTCAACCTAATAAACAAAAGGTAATCGTCGCTTAACATCCCCATCGGCTATCGACAGGTATTAGCCGTTCACCGCGATCGGCTAAATGACGTCATTAGGACAAATCGGCTAATTTTCGGCCAGAACTTTATTGTTATGGATTGGTTACAGTGGTGTTTAATTGCTTGATTAGTATGAAATTGTAATGGGAAGAAAATTCTTTGAGGGTGTTAATGGTTTTGAAGATTAAATAAAAAAAAAGTACTGGGACACACATTTAATTGGGAATAGGATGAAATCTGTTGGTCAATACTCGGCTTATTATCATGAAATCTAGTATTTAGACGTGTTTGTTCGAATAAAAAATCTGCCTTGTTTTTTTTTTTAATTCCGGAACCATATCATAGGCGACACTCACTGACCAAATTATATAGTTTTTTTTTTCTTGCTACTTGACCAAGGAACTACTAAATAAGTTATTCCGTCAAAAAAACTTAACTTTATGTTAGGATCAAATCAAAAGACATAAGTGAAACCAACCATACCTCATGTACAAAATGACAAACTTCGCAAAGCGTCAGCAAATAGGTATTTGTTGACTGAATTTGGAAGTGAGTTCCAAAGATCTGTCTGGCAACAAGTTGGATGACAAGTTGGTGGAGTTGTTGGACCTGGCTGTGATCGACAACGATCATAATTGATCATTGATCATAAATTTATTTGGATTCAATTCATCATCATCATCATTTTTTTCCCTTTCAGCCTTTTCCCTACAATGTTTAGTCGACTTGCAGTTGAGCTGGATGCAGCTGAATTCTAGTATCTTTAATGAAGAAGCCTGTTTTTAAACTCAATTTTTCCAAGAATTTATACATTAAATAATTTGAAATCAAAAAGTTACTTTTACATGCTACTTCACATAAATCGATTAAGACAATTTTATTAGAAACTCAGTGAGAGCAAAGTGCTCAGTTAGGGGGTCCTCAAAAACCGGGACCAGCGCGTTACACAGGGGCGTACAAGTACGTTAATTCCCGAAATAACTTGTCGACACAACCACTCCCTTTGCGCTGGGGTTACCATGCTTTGTCATTGTTCAGGATAACTTAGATAAAGTGCTCAGAGATGGCTAAACCTTACAGGTTTTGGTTAGATCGGTATAGATTGCGGCTTGGCTTCGGACAGTTCCAGTTACTCAAGTATAGTACAGTTCCATGAGAATGTGTTCAGACCCGCAACTACGTGCATACAGTTTTGACTGAACCCGAAGTAAATCTTTGCTGAAAATTAATATTCTGTGGTTTTTCCAGACATGTGGATAATTTTCTATGGATATATTTCACAGAGAACCGTTGGTCCCGGCTATCATTTGTAGATCTTTGACAGTCGTTACAGGTAGTCAGTGGCCCGAAAATTTGACAACAAGTCTTACCTAGGACTATTGTATTACCTAGTACTAACTGGGTTGTGGAGGTTAGATAGGCCGTCGCACCATGTAAAATACTGGTATTCAACTGTATCCGGTATGACTGGAAACCAACCCCAACATAGTTGGGAAAAAGGGTTGGCAGATGATGTTAATTCACAGAGATATTTTAGTCTTTCCACGACAGCAAAAATTCTTTTTATTTTCTCCAATAACTCCGCAGACCAGTTCATGTATTAAACCAGCGTATCTACCCTATCCGCGACTAAGTTTCAATTAAGCCTACCCCTCTCTCATTCGGCGCTCCACCTAAGCCTTACGCAGGAGGCGCCTACAAATAGATTACAGGATTTATACCACGATTGTTTAGGCTAAAAGATAAATTTCGATTGAAAGCCCTTTGTTCAGAGGGAAACATAGTATTAAAATTTGATTAGAAACGTTTTTTGGGGAGGTGGGTGGTGTTTTGGGGTGTCGACGCGTTGAACGGTGATTAAAGAATAACAGCGGTGTTTAAACTCGCACTAGTGGTGGAATTAATGAGGTAACAAGAGTATTTTTAGACCTGACTTGCTCTGACTTGATTTTTGCAAGTTCGTGACGATGGAAATTGTCCCAGGGAGAAGAAAATTATTCTTCTTTACCGTGTGGTTAGTGGCTAACCTGGCGAAAAACCTGGCATGAGGAGCTCATGGCTAAGTAATAACTGCCGCTCGGGTCAATCTTCAGGCCTAGGTTGGGCTGTGAATGGGTGACCACCCATTACAAACCGAGTTTCCTCGGAAAGTACGTTAAGCAGTTGGTCCAGGCTGTCATTTGTAGATCTTTGACAGTCGTTACAGGTAATCAGTGGCCTAAAAAGTCTGACAAACAGTTTTACCAAGGGTGTCGTATTACCCAGTACTAACTGGGTTGCGGAGGTCAGATAGGTAGTCGCTCCATATTAAATACTGGCATTCAGCTGCATCCGGTTAGACTGTAAGCCGACCCCAACATAGTTGGGAAAAGGCAAGGCAGATGATGAGTGGCTTACCTGGCGTTATAGTTAAATGTCGCCTTTGGACCTCTGATTTGTATAATTATAACATCGGGAGGAAACCAGTGTGCCTGAGAGATATTTCTTGACGGCAGAAAATTATTTTGTGTGTACAAGTGAGCCCCGTGAGGTTTTCTATCATCAAACACGAGTGGCTAGGACAGGAACTCTCTTATACACCACAAGAGAATCACTTTTCAAAAATCTTTCCTAATTACTTCGGTTTAGTCTGTGCTGTGCGTTTATCTGTCAATAAATTAAATAATTTAGGATTTTCATTAAGTCATCATTATGACTAGCCTTTTTCCCAACTACGAGTATATTGGGGTCGGCTTCCAGTCTAACCGGATGTAGCTGAATACCAGTATTTTACATGGAGCGACTGCCTATCTGTCCTCCACAATCCAGTTAATACTGGGAAATACGATACCACTTGGTAAGACTGGTAAGACTTTTTGAGCCACTGACTACCTGTAACGACTGTCAAGGTCTAAAAATGATAGTCGAGACCAACGGCTTTGTGCGCTTTCCGAGGCACGGAGGAAACTTGACTTATGGGTGGTAATACAACCGAAAGATCGACCCGAGCGGCTGTTATTATTTGGCCACAAAATTCGAGAATCATTTAAAAAAATCTTTCCTGAGTAGGTACTTCGTTTTGTCGGTTTAGGGTGTGCTGTGCATTTATCTGTCAATAAATTATTTAGATACAAATATTTTTAAATTATTTTCAAATATTTTTTCTAAGTTTTCGGAACGCATAACATACTAGGGCGCAAATAAACTGTTTTTCTAACAATTCATTCCCCCAAATCAGACATTGCTTATGTAATATTTTGGTCCGATATAATAAAACATTTTGAAACAAAATCGTTAGCTCTTGGAGCACCAGCCCTGCTGCTCACGAGCCGAGTTAGCGCGGTAAACAAAGTCCCCGTAAGCCTAGTTCTATTAGAGCGTCTAGACGTGGATGCTTATTGGATCCCACTCGATGGTAGGCCCAACGAACTTGTACGCTATTACATTGAGTGTACTGTAAATAAGGCTTTGGACTTTTCAGGCTTTGAGGCAGAATAGGGCTATAACTAAAAATATCGGATAAGTCCGTCAGATAAATTTCCAAAAAATATTGGATTTGATTCATCATTCATACACATCTACACTAGTTTTCTTAATTATCGAGGACAATGCAACAACAAGCATAATTTAATAGTTAAACGAACTGTAAGTGAAGTTCGACGGCAATGCTGCTTTCTTGTATTTTTCACGTAAGTACAAGAAATGAAGACGTTACCGTGCGTCCAAAACTCGTTTCGCGTCACAGTTTAGTACACTTTTTATCTGAAAGTGACGTCATTGATGCGTTTTACATTCGTCATTTTTTATTGATTTGAAAAAACCAACAATACGAATCCAATATTTTTCGATAATATAACTAACGGACTGAATGAACTAGAATCATATTTGTTTATTCAGGAATAGACAGTTTCGTTCGTAACTCCTATACTTTTGATTACGAATGGCCTTGTAAAAGTTTAAATAAGTATCTTGTATAATTGTATTCATTAAAATACCTACAGTAAAACTGCATCCTTTTTCGAGATTTACAAGGGGGAATTATTAAAATAGTCCCTCGGTAAGACAGACTATCAATTTTTTACATACTGTCAACCAAAAACCTTCAAATGATAGTTGAACTAATGGCTATAAACGCTGGTATGCAGGATTTCCGAGGATACGAAAGGGCCTCGATATCGACTTGGCAAACTTACTCGTAGTTTAAAGAAGCTGTTTAAAAAAGTTACGCCAAACTAAACTGAACACAAAAACACTACAAAATGTTTTTGTTTTTCCAGGAGGTTGGCCAATATTAACCCCTGAATATATATTTAATATTTTTTTAAAGCTTTAGTTGTATATAGTTGTGCTATAGCTGTGTTTGTATCAGATAACAGGCTTTCTGAAGATCTCGTGTCAAAATAAGGAAGAGTTGAAATTAGGAAGAGATCAATACTTACCAGTGTTGATCATTACATTCTCTTCCGTAATTCACCTTTTGATTACACTACATTTTGACACGAGATCTTCAGAAAGCCTGTTATCTGATACAAACACAACTACCCACCCATCCATTTAACAAAGAACGCCTAACTGCTGCACCTCGCCGTACAATAGCGGAGCCCGAACACCGAAACCTTATCACGTCGAGCAATATTCTCTAAAATCTCTTGGTAAATGCAGGCGAAAGCAAAATATAGTTACCTCGGAAAGCCTTCGTGAAAGGAGGAACCTAATTCAATGTGACCCTTGCTGTCCACGGTCACAATATCAAAATCCTATTAAAGGAGAGAGATTATTACGATGCTGGTGATAGTTTTGCGATAATTTTACGATAATTTTACGATAATGTTGCGATAATTTTGCAAGATATTTACGATAATTTTAGGTACTAAAAAATTACAAGCCCAAAATCTATTGTATCCAGGTTGTTTTATCAAGCATTCTACTTTTACTGAAAATGTATAAATCTTATAATTTGTTAATCAAAAAATGGTAAGTTATGAAATCTCTCATTAAAGGGCCGGCGGAGCATGCGTTTTTCAATCAAACGTAATACCAAAATACAAAAAAGGATAAACACGAAAAATGAGAAAAAAAGGTAAAGGAGAATGTTATAAAGACGAGATATGAGGAATTTAAAATTTCTATAGAAAATTTATTTTTCTCATAACTCTTATTTAAACAGTTTACATTCAAAATATGTGTTTGGGAACCTATATATTCTTTAATCCAACCGAAAAAAATACACACTTCCTTAAGAATATGTTTGATTTACAAACTATATATTTTGGTATTACGATTGTATGAACATCGCATGCTCCATAGGCCTCTAACGGCCCGTTTTCTAGAACTTACTAACGTATAACTGTCAGTTAATAATTATTGTGACGTCTCACAGCTATCGGTGTTTCAATAAACTAAGGTCCATGTTCACCCAAAAAGATAAAGGTCTGATTGTCTTAAAACAGCTGTCACTGTGACATGTTCCCATACAAAAATGTGTTTTAAATAGCTGTTTTCAGATAAACAGACCATCATCTTTTTAGTGAACATGGGCCTAAGCTAGCTTGAAATTTCCTAGCCGCGTCACCTATTTGTCACTTGATTCACAGAAAATCAAAGAAAAATTTTCTGTTACGTTTTGTTCCTAACCGTTTGTTAGTAAAATGTCAAAGAGATTGAGATTGCAACCTACCGAAACCGAACAGTAAGTTATTGAAAATGGCTGTAAGTCAACTGCTAAATAAGATGCACATGAATTGTTCCCTGTCTCGCATTCGAGCATAGTTTACAGGATTAGATCAGTATCTGAGTCTTTCAACATTCTAAATGTAAACACAAAGACAATCAACATACATCAAGAAAACATTTACTTGAGTACAAGACGAGAATTTGGTAACATTAAGTTTAGTCTTTTCTTTCTTTCTTTTCTTTCTTCAAGACAAAGAAAAGCCTACAGCAGTCGCACTCAGCAGTGACAAGCCTCTTCTGTAAGATGGAAAGCCGTAATCCACCACACGAGCTCAGTCAGATTTGGTTGATAAAAAACTTACCGTAAAATTCTCGTTCCTCATAATAAGAGTCAGTAACAACTGACTACAGAACTCGCCTAGAAGTATTACAAAGCCGCCAGCCTACCATTGTATGGGATCCAATAATGGATCGGCGGGCATACACGACCTAGTTATACTAGACTTGCATTATCCTCCGGGGAAAGGATAATAGGAAATATTGTGGTGGGAAATATGGTATGATGAATACGGGAAAAAGTCGGGTATTTCAAAAGTAACTGACTGCTGTAGAATGTGTTTTAGTAAATCATTGACTTTTGAACGAGGAAGTTCTGGGTTTTGAACGTCCGATCAAAGTGACATTTTATCAGGATTTATGTTTATTTGATTGCTGTTAGTTATAAATAGTAACATAAATCACGCCTGTAATATCTACATGAGGCAGAGGTGTACATAACAAGTACACTCACATTTTCTAAGTTCCATCAACTGAAATTGTCGCTGCTAAAAAAATCCTTTATGAAACTCAATAAAATTTTGCCCGACCGAGGAATCGAACTCGTTGCAGATCATGTATGCTATTCGTAACAGGAAGTCAGTGGTCTGAAAGTCGAGGTCAGATAGGCAGTCGCTCCATGTAAAATACTGATATCCGCATCCGCGCAGACTGGAAGCCGACCCCAAAATAGTCTGGAAAAGCCTATGTAGATTATGACGACTGTAAAAATAACGTTCATTTCATTTTTTATTCCGCCAACTCCAAACAAACAAAAATAACTACACGGCTGTGTAAACCAATATTCTAATTCGAATATTTTATTTGTAAAGCAAATGATATTTGATATGACTTGTTTTGTTTTCTCCAATCCCTCTGGTACAGAAACTTTAGATCGACTGGGATTATCCGATGTCTCAGTACTTTATCTTTTGAAACAAACAACGCTACTAAGCTTTGTTCAGTGTTTACTGATAAAGATTGGATTTCATTTCATTGATTTTTCTAAATTGATTGGTACTTTTCGAAGTGGCCATTTACTTTAGAGAACAATTTTATTCTGTAATCTCTTAAGGCGACTAGATGAGCTAAATTAGCAACTCTATTTGTGGTGGTTCAAAGTTCGTTTGAAATGCTGTTAGAATAAAGTTCAAATGAGCTTGCACTACAAAGTGGTTGTTACGTCAGTCACTGCGGCCCAAATAGTGCGAAATGAGTAGTTTCGATCGATTTACAAAAAATCTATTAATTGGACTAAAAAACCAAAACACTATACTGCTAATAATAATTATTTGCCAAAAAATCAGAATTATCGCATGTATTTTAGTATGTTTTTTTTTGGTTGAAATATTTTTTTAGAGGCAAGTTCGTGATTTCTTTCTATCAAGAAAAAATAATTGTAACATGTTTTCAAAACACTATCACGCTAGCATATATCCTGAAAAATATCATATATTTTTCTGGTTTTGTTTATTGCAGTGAATCATATACGTTTAGGCATTATAAAAATCGCGTTTAGCTCATGTAATCGCCTTAATATAAAGAGCTCGTGGGTAGATTTTAACAGTCACTCGGGTCAATCTTCATGTTGTCTAGGTTGGTCCATGGTCCATGGATGGATGACCACCCATTAAATACCGAGTTTCCTTCATGCAACGGTTTAACGTGCTCGAAAGCACGTTAAACCGTTGGTCTAGGCAGTCATTTGTAGTTCTTTGAAAGTCGTTACAGATATAGTGGTCTGGTATCTGTATCCCTTGATCTGTTGACCCTGACCGAATCGGTCTGATGCGATTGTTTTACTATTGTGTGTACTTTGCTAACAGTTAATGAAATTCCAGTAAGACTGGAAGTCGTTTCCAATATAGTTGGGAAAAGGTAAGGTAGATGATGAATCTCTGTCTTTGAAATATACACGCCCTGTGTTCTAAAGGACTATAACTAGTGAAATGTGAATGTAATAAAGGTGCTTCTCTGGAAAACCCGAAAACAAGGCGTGATTTTTAAAACCTTAAATCGGCATAATAGCTAGTCTCACTCAATATTCACTCTTGTTCATCCTTTTCTTTTGAGCATCTTCAAGTGTATTGTCTTGACAAAGATAATAACACGATCATTGTTTAAAAAATATTAAATTAAAACTACAACTAGAAAGAGGCTTTCATAAGCACAAGTAAAAACATAATCATAGTTATAATACACCAAACAAGCAAACCTTCATAGCTTCACTGTACTGAATAATTTTCTTTCAACACCTCTCACATTGACCTACATTGCCATCCTAAAAATAAAACCATCCACCAACTAAAATTATTATTCAAGGTGGCAACACTACGCCTGATGGATCGTCGTCACCCGTATCGAGCGTTTTATCTTCATAAATTGTTCAAAACGCAATCAATCTGAGCGCAACCCTTATTTATTGTTGTAGTGATAAAACAAATGGTTCAAGTTTGTTGTTTGTGGTACAGGCCTTGACCTTTGGTGTTTTGTTTTTGTAGCAAATAATAGTTTTGGTCTGTGATTTCATTTTAGGGAACATAAGAAATGAGTACATTAGAGGAAGTCTGAAAGTGGCGCCGGTGTCTGAAAAGTAGTGTGGTAATCGATTGTCGTGGTATAGGCATGTGATGAGGAGGAATGAGGATAATGTCGTGAATAAAGTTTTGAGTATGAATGTGGATGGGTATGAGTAGAGGAAGACCAAAGAAACGATGGATGGACTGTGTTAAGAAGGATATGGTAAGAAAAGAAGTGTCTGATGAGATGACGAAAAATAGAGGAGTATGGAAGATGAAGACATGTTGCGGGATAGTGGCAAGAAAACGATGATTTCATTCTAGGAAACAAAATATTTGTAAGTTTAGTAATTCTTAAAAATCAGCTTTTAACGTTTCCACGTCCACACGAGCCCATGTTGGAGTTAGACATACAAATTGAGAAAATATTACGAGCTACGATTTCAGATATATCATAATATTCTGTTGGGCTTACTCCCATTTGTACCAAAACCTCCTCATTTGGCCCATTGAGGACCATCTGGTCCCTTTGATTGTTTAATTGCTCTATTTTGTTTGTCGTCAGAAATTGTAAAAACGAAACTATACTGATATTTTCTATATTAACTTCCAGATTTTCAATCATCATCATCAGCCGATTAATGTTCCCACTGCTGGGACACAGGCCTCCTCTCTCTATGAGAGGGAATGGGCTATAATCCACCACGCGGGCCCAGTGCGGATTGGCACATGTCTTCTATTTTTTTGTTTCTAGGACATCAGACAGGTTTCCTCACGATGTTTTCCTTCACCGTTTTGAGAGCAGTGGTTATGAAATAAATTACATAAAGTAATGCACCTGTCTGGGTTCGAACCCACGACTTACTGTTCGTAAGTCGGGGTCACCACCACTGGGCCACCGGTGCTCTCAGATTTTCAATAATTTTTAACGAAACATATAAAATCTACACCATACATAGTCGCAAACGACCATAACATACTTTTCATTCGTATAAAGAACCCAGCCTTTATATAAGACAACAAAGAGGCTAATACGACAATATTAAATCTAGACTGGAACACAATATGCGTCCTCCCTCAATGCAAACAAAGGAAAATTTAGAAAAAAAAACATCTGTAAAAGAAAAAATTCACCAAAAGTTCTTTTACTTCTAGCATACGAAAGAAACTTAACTAAGCCTCACAAAAAATAGACGTAAAAAATGTTATGAAAAACGAATGATTTATAATAGGCCTCCTTAAAAATTTACGAAACCAAGACACCGATTTATTACATCCGAGTATAAAGACTAGGAAGTTTTAGAATTGCCAAAACGAAATTAATACTCCTTTTGATGCTTGAGGATACTGTGTCTAACTAGATAATAATTTTCAACAATGTTATACATATTTACAAAATATATAGGACACAAAGACATGAATTCTCACTCATTACTTTGTGTCTAATCATTGTTCCTAAAGTTTCAAAATTCTAGGGAAAAAAAAATGAGGTGATTGTGGCAAACATTATTTCGTTAGGCAACATATTTTTTATTTGAATAAGATTTAGCTACTAATATTAATATAAAAGCAACCTATAATAACAGTAGGTGTGGTTAATGATGTCATTCAAATCAGTCGAATCAGTATTTCGCATTTAACAGCAGGACAAAGTGACGACCCGAATGACGCAGCGGTAGTGAAGCTGCCTTACGTTCTTAGGGTCCCGGGTTCGAATCCCGGTTGGAGCAAATGTGTGTGGGATGAGCATGGACATTTGTTTCCGAGTCATGGATGTTTATATGTAAAACAAGTATGTATTTACAAACAAAACGTATATAATAGTATATCAACTGTCTGGTCACCACAATACAAGCCTTGTTTAGTGTGGCACTAGATGGCGCTGTGTGTAATGTCAAAAAAATAAGGCGTCTCCGAAGCCGTGCCACTACACCAAATACCCTAGTCCACTCGTACCAAGTTTATCCCAAAGATCTTCCTGAAGTCGCCAGTTCATCTAAGTGGGCTCAACATAAGATGTTTCTGCCCTTGACTCGTCTTTCTTAGGATCGGTGCAACACGGTTTTTTCTTTCACTCTCCTCTGTCAACTGTCACGCTATCATTTACTCCTGTATCTTTCATATCATTCCTCACACAATCCGTCTATCGTTTCCGTGGTCTTCCTCTCCCCCTCCATCCATTAACATTTATATTCACTCTTTTAGTCACATGGAATTCGTCCCTCTTCATTACATGTCCATATCAAGACAGTCGATTCCCTGTCAACATTACATGTCCATATCAAGACAGTCGATTCCCTGTCAACATTACATGTCCAAATCAAGACAGTCGATTCCCTGTCAACTTTAAATTTTGTAATTATTTTGACTGCAAAATTTGGACTGTCAAAATCTTGCGGTTCGGGTCTGTCACGTTCCAAACGCAAAGTTTTATATTTCCTACCCTCCTAATTTAAACGTCGCTTAATATAAATCCCCTCATGAATTTGTTTCGAAGGAAATATTTGTGTATTTTCTTCGTGGGCAAATATAATAATATTTAATATCGCGACATCAAATATTTTATATTGGTATCGGTATGGAAAATATTTTAAACCTGTTGCGTATGAAATATTAATTTATGGACTTACTGACCTTATTTAAAAAAAAGAAAGACTTCGTTGAATATTTGATGAGTCAAATATCTGTCCGTTCACATCTCATCAGTCTTTTCCAAGAAGGACACTAAAGGTATTTTAGTATTGTATTGTATTGTATGGCGGGCTGGTGTCCGCAACTCCATGTTAAAGCGCGTATTTTGTGAATTTTTGTTTCTAGGACATGCCGGTTTCCTCACGATGTTTTCCTTCACCGTTTTGAGAGCAGCGGTGATGAAATAAATTACAAAAAGTAATGCGCCTGATTATTGATCGAAGCGCCTGCCTGGTTTCGTAAGTCGGGGCCGTCACCACTGGGCCACCACAGCTCTCTGATACTCGTATTAAAGGTAAACCTACCTATGTGCGTACAAAAAGGGTTCCTTTAAATGGAGTCCTAACCATCCGGTATAGTAAGGCCTGGACATTGTTCTTGACACTGACTGTCCTTTATTTTTGTTTATTGCCTAGAAAGAGGTGGCAAGATGATCTAGGCGAGCATGAGGAAGGCTGGTCATAGGTGGCGAAGAAGAAGAGTACCTGGAAGGATATAAGGGAGGCCTTTGCCCAGCAGTGGGACAATCAGGACTACAAAAAAAATTGTTTAAAAAAAAAAGTGTATATAAAAAGAATTAACGAAATCCATATTGATTTACGGTTGAACTTATATAGCAAAGTAGATTTTGGTTAAATCTCGTACGTACGAAGGCTTATCGTAGGTATAGATAGTCACTAGACTATTTGACTATCTCAGCAACATAGAAAACTATGTAGTTCATTTTCTTTCTGTTTGTTTCGCCCAAGTTTTGGAGCTACAATGTATACGTAATTTTGCTAGGGAATGAAGGTTTAATAATGTCATGAATTTAATTATTTACTTTCTTCTAAGACCTTTTAGAACGAAAAGTAAGTACAAAATATTTACATTTTTATTACAAAAATAATACTCTAGTAATAAATGTCAAAACTCAAAGGTATACGCAAGAATATTTGCCTAAAAATTCCAAGAAAGGAAAGTTCACATTTCAACGCAAAGATGTTTTTAGACCAAGATACCAAAACCTCGTAAATAAATAATAATAGTCGAACTTTTGGCTAAGCTACTTAGTCATGTCGCTAAGCCGTGCTTGCCTTGTTTGGTCTGTGGAGGGTTAGGCAGAAAAATACCTGCCTTATAACGTAACCATGTGTAAGTAAGACGTTACGTTGTTTACAATTTGCAGGTCAGTATCAAGATAAAATATGTTGATTGAATTAAGGCGCGTTTTTGCGTTTCCGCGTTTCTGCGTCCTGCGATATTGCGATAATGCGCCCTGCTTCTATTGCTTCTATAGTGTGTAACTTCGTAGCCGTCCCAATACATAACGTACTAACAACAGATATCAGGATGCGCAAAAATGCGCCGTTACAAAAATGGCGTGACAGTGTCAAAATCATTATTACAACCGTATAAGTTCATGTAATCTTACTGAATGACTTTTTCATAAATTCGAATCATATTTTGGTCAATATATAACCTAGCGTTGCAAATTGCAAAGACGTAAGTAAATTTGACTTCTTCTGAGCGTTGTTGCTAGTAAGACTGAAGGCCGCCTTATGGGGCACTTGTGCGCTGTGCACGTACTGTTGCCAGGTGTCTGCGTAAGGTGTAATTAAGTTTCTTTTTGGTTATTTCTGTTGTCGTTATTGTGTGTTTTAGTCTATTGTACTAACATAGGTTAAAGAATACTAACGAATGTATGGGTTCTACCTGAATTAAAGGTAAATAAATAAATAAGTCACGTGATAAAGGGACACAAATCCAAATTAATAGGATTGCACTGAGAAAGTTCTAATTTCGAATAACGCTTTGCGTGTATACAAATTGATTTGGGGTCGGCGGCTCGGCGCAACATGTCTGCATCTTTCATCATCATCATCATCAGCCTATAATGTTCCCACAGCTGGGACACAGTCTCTTCTCATTGAGAGGGAATGGGCTATCACCACGCTGCTGCAGTGCCGATTGGTAGATGTCACATGTCTTCGAATTTTTGGTTCTACAACATGCTGGTTTCCTCACAATGTTTTGCTTCACCGTTTTGAGAGCAGTGTCGTCAGTGACATCTTCCATACTATACTCGACATCTCATCAGATACCTCCTTTCTAGCCGTATCCATCCATGACACAGTCCATCTATCGTTTCTTTGGTCTTCCACGCCACACGTGTATCACCGTCTAAATACGACTGCCCTGATTTCCAGTCACCGTGAAAGGTACAAGAGGCTGAAAACAAGGGAAGAAATTAAAATTCATCCGCAGGTGTCGTGTGAAAAGTTACCGCCGAGTTCGGGATCCGCGTTAGATTCTTGTGACGAGACTTGAGGACGTATTCTGGAGGATTTTTTTAGAATATTAGTACTGTTAAGACAGAGTAAGTTTGATGCCTATGTCAAGAATTAAAGATAAACTACTGGGGGAATATATCGTGTAAATAGATATCGCAGTCAGGGAAAACAAAGGTTATAATTCAATGAATTACAAGAAGTCAAAGTTTCAGTTTCAGATGGTAGTGTTATTTTGTCATGGAGATCAAAGAGTCAAATTTTCTTAAGTTTTTTGCTATTTGCAGGTCAGTGGCAGGTTGTATGTTGATTTAAATATGAATGATATGAATAATATCGCGGTACGGTCGTACAAAAGTAGAAATAGTTACAGAAGTCTTAGGTTAAACTTAAACTTTTTCATAAAGTAGTCATTCAATAGGAGGTTTTCTTTTTGAGAATTAAAAAAATAGTTTCCATGAACTCGATAGATGGCGTTGATCCGACTAAGTTACTAGGTGCCAAAGCCAAAACGCTTGAAAAAACACACGTCACATACGCTCGTTGACTGACACTTTCGTTTGCATAATCTTCAGAAAATAATCATTAGGTCCAAGTGAAATTATGTGACGTTCTGTTCCTTGCAGTGATGTAGTCAGACCGACGCCATCTATCCAGTGACTAGGGAAGAGTTGAAAAAGAAAAATTACTATTACATGAAAAAGTTTTTGTTGTTTATTATACAGCACGTATATTTTACTGATAGATTATTGGTCTAGCTAGATCAGATGGTCTAGACCAATAGTCTATCCGTAAAATATTAATAAAAAAGAGAAATATTCCCGTAGCCAACAATAATTTCATAATAGCGTCACCGCTTCACCTCTCCATAATATCTCCCGCCACAGCTTGCGCGAACTTGTGTAATTTTGACAAGTTTAAAATTTTCCACCTCTACGCCCCCCCTCTCTCTGCCTGTCTTCAGACCCCGCCTGTCATTCTTCGGAACTCTACGTGAATTAGATGATGTTTTTGGGGGACAAGTTTTGAATTAAATATTGTTCGTATTTGCAATTTCTCAAATAACTTTCAGTCTTCGATGTTATTTTAGGAGTGTTCTTCTAATTCCATTTTTAACTCGTGACTGTTGAACTGCTTATTTGTAAGAAAGAAAGAAAAAAGGTGTTCATTAGGAAAAAGTATTCATTATTAAGTCGTGGTACTGTATTACTACCAGTAGTCATCACCTGCGTAGCCTTTTCCAAACTAGGTTGGAGTCGGCTTCCAGTCCAACCGGATGCAGCTGAATACCAGTATTTTACATGGAGCGACTGCCTATCTGACCTCCATAACCCAATTAATACTGGGTAATACGATACCACTTGGTAAGACTAGTAGCAGCTCAACGCGCTTCCCGAGGCATGGAGAAAAACTCGGTATGTAAGGGTGGCCCTCAAAGTTCACAGGACGGAGAACGAGTTTTTAAAATCGATTTGAAATTTTAGGAAATTGTCGAAGTCGTTCCTTGACCTTTATGCGCTTGGAAGATTTTGATGATTATAATTCTGTAACTACATATGTCTTACAATCGCGACCGATATTTTCATCAACATACAAGTTAGCACTGCCCTGCAAATTACAAAATGCGTAAGAAAATTTGAATATCGCGGTCTACCCTGGAGCATCAGCCTTAATAATATAAATGCGAACGTAATTTGATTTGTTACCTTTTCACGCTTAAACCACTGAACCGATGATCCTGAAATTTTGCATATACACTGTCAAGTGGACAGAAACGGACATTTATGTAGTTGACAGTGCAACAGTACTTCTTACCCGACTACAGCAAAGCCAAAAGGAAGAGTTATACAGGGTGTTAACCACCTGGGTTGCGGGCCAGTTCGAAAGAGATACCGCGGCCCCGGAACATAAAGGGAAGGAACATGGATGGGTCAGTAAAAGTCTGACATTCCCTCCCGCTCCGCCCAGAGTGGGAAAAGTCATTTGATGATTTCCCATCTGAAAAAAAAGGGTGTATACCACCTCATCACAAAGCCATTTTAACCAAGCATTCTGTACATCAAACTTTACGCAAAAAATATTGCTGGGAAACAACATTTTTTTTTTTTTGAGGTTATAAATCATGTTTTGTGGTAGAACTCACTGTAACGCACTTAAAACATTGTGCTGATGGATGGATTGAATAGTACGGGGGTCGTGGAGGTGTTAAAAGTTAAAATCTTACAAAAAATACTTGTATTTAAGAAAAAACTTGTCAAAAAGTTGTAACTTTGACCCCCATATCTCCGTAACTAGAAGGTTCCCAGGTATGGTGTAGAACAAAAAATGATCACAATGATGGGGAGAACAAGTGCCTTTCGGCTTCGTGAAGAGGTGTTTTACACCCTTGTATTTTTTTTCGAAAGACACATCAGAAAATAATTATCATTAGATCGTATTAGATCATTAGATAGTATATGGCAGCACGTGTGTCTAATCATGAATGAATTATATTATTACAAGCAGAAGAAAACCCGAACCAATCGAATCAAGAGACTGTTGTTAATATTATTGAACACACTATTGTATACAATCGGGATCTTCTAACCAAACAGACAGATGCGTTACTGGGGAATTTGTTTCGCCACTTCATCTTCCCAGCTAAAACACTGGGAAGTGTCGAAGGGTGGGTGTTTTGAGGGACCGTCTCATAAAATATAAAAAAAAAATATGCAAATAAAATATAAAAAAAATATATATTATAAAACTTATGCAAATGGGTAATATTTATCGCGAACTTTACCTTTAATTTAAGCCCGACGTTTCGACTGGATTGCACCAGCCGTTGTCGCGGGATGACCGCGTCTTGTAATCTTTGACGTTCAAAAAGTGTTGCCTAAATTGATTCCCTAATATGACTTTGAATTTTGATTTTAAAACCAAAAGCAGTATCCATAGAACTCTTGAATGTTTCATCCATTTATTTATCAAACTTAGGTTCATAGATGTGCAGAACATCGTTGAATTTTCTTCCCACACAGGTTTTACATTTTTATTTATCTTCTATCCCTCTCTTTTTTCATTTACAAGAGCAACACAGCATTACTTCAGGGAGCCAATATTCATTTTCCCCTCACTACATCTGCATTGGTACCTGCAACAAGGAAAAAAGGGTACAATTCAAAATGTAACACTATACACATCAAGTCCTCTCTCGGGATAACATAGACATTTGAATTCAGGTACACTCGGAACTCTACTCGTCCCCTGAGACCGTAACTTGAAGAAGGATATTGTAAGAAAAATCTCGAGAATTCCATATAGGTAGTTGTGTGTTTTGAGTATTTTGTGCTGAGTGGTTTAAAAGTGTTTTTGGTGGCATTAATGGGCCTTAAGAAGAACATTGAAAATTATAAGTTATGGTTACGTGGGTGTTTATGTAATTACTATTTTTTTTTTTTTTTTTAATTTATTATACTTCTAATATTTATATTTGCTCGTTTCACTTTATTTATTTTTTATTCTTATCCATTTAATTATATTATGACCGTTTATCACTTTGGGCACGATCAGAATATTAGCGCTGTGACGTTTTTTTTTAATGTCACAGCACTATGCTGAGATAGGAGCCTGAGAGGGAGAGATTTTTTTTTTCTCATTATGTTACTTTTTATTACTTAGTTATAATTATAATAGAACCATTTTTTTTTTAATTTGTGTGTGTTTTGTCCTGTCGTGCTAATAAATGCTTTTTCTTTCTTTCTTTCTTTCTCGGCGAATGTCTACTAAGCATCCATTTAAAAACAAACCATTTTATCAGTTCTTTTTCTATATCGTGAGGATTAAGTACCTAATCCGTTTCAGAGTTTTATGCCACAAACCCTGATTTGGCTTTACATGCCGTCAAGAAATAGGTACCTCTCAGTTATATCAGGTGAATGTTAGTTATAGCGCATTGCCGACTAAAAGATATTTGTATCACTGACGATGTTTTTAATAAATAATTATGTTTCACAGGCTGTCTACCATACTTCGCAGAAAAAAATATAATTTGGCACCGAATCCAAAAAAAAGCCGGGGCAGTATATTTTTAGCCAAACAGCATATTTATTTCCACATTATATCTTCCCTAAATATAAAACCCGACACGCTCCTTAACAAAAAGGGTTGCCATTATTCGAGAAAATATTTTTCTTCCAACCTTAGGGTGAAAGCTCCAATTCTCCTCCGTTCGTACCTAATTGTCGTTTTTACCCTACACGTCACGTGTTGACGGAAGTGATATTAATTTAGGGTTCCGTAGGGTGGGTAAACAATTGACCGCTTGGTGTATTATTGTTATTTTCCCTTTTGGACCCTTTTTCGGGGATTTTGCGTCTTTATTTTGAAGGTAAATCGTTCCATGTTAACATTGATCAATTGTTGAGCGTGTAGCATTGTTTGTGGGACAAAGGACTTAATATTAATGTCATGGGTACATAATACAGCATAATATATGAGTTGATTAATACCTTATGATGTGGGTTGCAAATCTGTAATGGCTTAGAAAGATAGATGGAGTGTTGCGGGTACGATCTTAGGTGGGTCAGTTTTATAATATCTTGAGACGGTTCGTAGTATAAGGAGGAAAAGGCTTGGGCATTCAATTTCCACTTGCATTTGATTACTACTGAACAGCACTAGCAGTAAGACTAGATTATTTTTTTCCATTACTTATTTTGTAGAATATGCTGTGTTATTTCAATTAGCAGATAATGTAAGTTCATATGTACTACACCGCTCTGCTCGCTCTGACGGAGCGAAGAACTGCTACACAATCATGAACCGGAGACTGCGTGCAACATAGTGCGGGATCTTCTGAAGGACACAGCCCAGAGCAGTACATACCTAACTTACCTGCCACAGACTAATGAAAGACGATTAAAGACCTCCCCCTAAGATTCACTGCTCTCTAAACTCTACGTTTTAATATCTAATAATTAAAGTGATGAAAATGGTGTTCATGTTTTAATCAATTTAGTCTACCCACTACCCCATTTTCGACATCTCTGCACATTCAAAATACATTATTATTTTCAACAAACCAGAATCACATTATGAAACTCGTAATTTCAAAAACCAATTACACTGCAATTAAACAACATCACTTTCCAGTATTTCGAGTCAGCTACAATCATTCGAAACCCCCCACATCTTCACCATTACAAACACAAAATATATATAATAATAATAAACACACCTTCAACAATCGAAAAAGTATTCGGGAGGCGCGAACGTCACCTCATTCCTGACAGCGCGGGGATCCTGCAAACTTTTTGATTAATTACATTTCGCTCGTCGTAGAAATATTGCCACATTCCACGTAGAAGTTATGCGAAAGGTTGCAGAATTAGCAACGGGTAGAGGGGTTGAGGATATTTTTGAGAAAAAAAAAAACTTAATAAAACTCTTCGTCTTTACTCTTGTCGTTTTGTAATACCCTAGGGTGCTGTACTCACGACCTTAGTCATGGTTTCATGTTTTTTTTTTTATGTCAACTGTGTCTTACCTAACTGTGCCGCAGAGATATTTTTAGATGCGGTTCAATCTCAACTTCTAAAGTTCTCGAGAACTAAAAAAAGAAAGATTTTAAGGCCTGAATTCTTGTCACGCTGACAATGACGGTCGTTCGACGTCAGCGAGAACAAAACACGGCTGTCGGTCGCCGTTGACGCCCGTCAGTGTGACAAGAACTCAGGCCTAAAATAAGCATGAAAAAATCGGAGCCGAATCCGCAACTACTATTTCTAAATTAGTTTCCTTTTTTTCTACATTGGCGAGAAGAAGCTCACCATATCTTGAGAAGTGGAAGGCATGGGGGGGGGAGGTTTTTACTCAGCAGTGCTAAAATACGGGCTAATTAAAAAAAAACCTGTATTCGACAGCATTTTCATGATTTTCTCTGTTGCTTTTGACTGTAATTATTAAGGGACAAAAGCAAAAGAAAACTATTTTTTAATGCAGATTGATCAGATGTTTATTTTTATATTCAGATGAAAAATTGTGTTAGTTGACCTTCAAATAATTACAGTCAATTCTTTTTTTTATTTATAACTTACTTATGTGCTATTGCCTTTTCTGAACCTTCCTCAGGCTAAGTGTAAAGTATGGAACGCGACTTTCAAGTTTATTACCTGACATGTTTGAAATACCGGTTTTATTGTAGGGGAGGGGAGGCCGGAACGTGTCGGGAAGATTTTTTATATATTTACGTTATGTAATAGACTCCGTCAGTTGGAAATGCTGAGGAGTTTACAATCGTACGTCGTCGTGGTTAATGTTTCATTTGTGAAACTGGGTGAAACATTCTGAACCTTATTTGTAGTTACAAAACTGAAAGAGAGAAGAGTTTGGCAGTGGTGTCTATACACATGCTACTATTAGCCCACATTTTGACATGTAAAAGAGAACGACCCTTTGTTGCTAACCGGGCATTTTGTTCAAACTCTAGAGTGCTCCTGAGAATACTTACCTAACAAAAAATACCGACAATCGTACCTTTTTTTTTCTTTAGCCTTTATTGTCTCACTGCTGAACGCATCAATCATAACTAATCAGCATATTTCTGAGAGGTAGTTTTCAGAACCACTTTTTCACATCGCAGTAAATTATGTTTTAAAGCAACATGAGATCGGTGTCTAACTGTTCTGAGAAGGAACAGCCGGAACAAACACCGAGGGCACTGTCTCTTTTATTTATAATCCAGACATAATCTTGGTCAATTCACATGAGAGTTAGACAGATTAGTATAATGTATAGATAAGATGTTCTTTTGAAGAAAGAACCAAACACGTTTGACTGGAACTGTCCAATCAGCGCCAGCATTTGTCAACTATCGAGTAGCTCAACTCATAGCTCAATAACATTTATCCTGGCAAAGGAATCTAATTCAGGACCAAAAGCTATATGCAACCGTGCTAGCGGCAAATAACGCAAAGATGTAGAATACAAAATACCGTACGTGTCAGTAAATAATATACCTGTTTACAAATGGATACCTCTCATCAATTCATCTCTCTAATTTTATTCTCCACAGAGCTCAAAGGATCTATCCTTTTTAATCCGTTCGAACATAGAAATAAAAGCTATACAATAACAAGAGCGTGTCGGGCCACGCTCACTGTAGGGTTCCGTAGCTTCCCAGACCATTAAAAATACCAACATTTTTCGTCAGCAAAAATAACTTTGTTTTTCATAGTATTTGTATGAAAAACAAAGTTATCATTTGCGTTTTTTTGAAAAAGTGCTATATAACTCAAAAACTATTCAACTCATCAAGTTGAAAATAATTTTCCTAGAAAGTTCATATAAAGGTCTACTTCTGTGATTTTTTTCATATTTTTTAAACTTATGGTTCAAAAGTTAGAGGGGGGGGGGGGACACATTGTTTTTGACTTTCGGAGCGATTATTTCCTAAAATATTAATATTATCAAAAAATGATTTTAGAAAACCCCTATTCATTTTTAAATACCTATCCAACAATATATCACACGTCAGGGTCAAAATTAAAAAAAAAATCGCTCCCCACTTTACGTCTGGGGGAGGTACCCTAATAAAAATGTTTTTTTAAATTTTTATTTTTGCACTTTGTCGGCATGATTGATATACATATTGGTACCAAATTTCAGCTTTCTGGTGCTAACGGTCACTGAGATTATCCGCGGACAGACAGACAGACAGACAGACAGACAGACAGACAGACATGGCGAAACTATAAGGGTTCCGTTTTTGCCATTTGGCTACGGAACCCTAAAAAAGGTGTTTCATCAAAAACGTTTTTAATGGACAAAACAGCGGTATTCCATTAAAAACTAAAGGTTTTATGCAAAACAATTTCAAGTCACTCGGGTTGTGTTATCAAAATGGCGCCAGCTACTCGTAACAGAAAATCTGAAGTGACTGCTTTAGGAAAATGGTTTTATGATAATAGTCGTGTTAAAATTGGTGTTTAATTGTTATTATTAATGGCAGTTCTAACTGGGCTGTGGAGGTCAGTTAGATCACTCCTTGTAAAATTCTGGTATTCAGCTGTGTCCAGTTAGACTGGAAACCACCAAAACATAGTTAGAAAAAGGCCAGGCAGATGACACGAGGTGATACAATTGGTGGTGAAAGTTATCAAATCGACAATTTATATGTTTATGTCTGCTGATAGTTTCGATTCGAAATGGTAATTCGTAAGTTGAACTAGCGTCTGTTATTTTAAGAAATTGAACGCTACAGAAGACAGTCGCTAGAGGTAATGTGTTTAATAGGTGTCTCAGCTATAGACGGCATGTATGTTACCCGTTTCCCAAATAAATAAGATTTTCCTGTGCGTATTGTATAATAATCACTTTTTTCGGTGAAGGAAATCATCGTGAGGAAACCAACTTGTCTGAGAGAGTGCGTGTGTACGTTTATGCGTGTCCGATCAAATGCAAGTTGTGCTGAAGATGCCAACATTGAATGGACATAAACCTTGATAGCTCACATCTCGCAAACGTGACACTTTAGAAAATTTCGCAAAGTAGTATTAAACTTGTTTGTATTGATACCAGCTATCGATTAATATAGGCATTTTGCGTGGTCGCTACTTTGAAAAAAAAAAAACAAAATGGCGGAAGAAAATCCGGCCAGGTTTCATACAAAAATGGTCCAAGCCCTTTATTTAATAAGCTAATGTCAGTGATCTGAGGAAGAAAATAGTTATTTCATAAATTGTTTTTTTTTTAATTTGCATTGTTTTTACTTACCGACCCTATTGTCAGTTTGCACTGGACGAAAATTACACAAACTGGATTTGGACACTCCACACGCTATCTTAGATAAGATATCATAATTATTTTAAACTTTAAATCAATTAGCCAGTTTTTATTTAAACAAAAATTATCAACCACAAGTCATCGAATTACTAAAAATGTAGTAGTCAGATGTGACACAAAACGCAGTTATAAGCTCCATAGCTACGACTGTCTCCACAGGCAAGAAATAAGCAACTTTAGAATTTTTGAAACTTATGGCATCAAAATAGCTCAGCGCTATCAGACTATATAGCAAATTCAGAGACCCATCGGCGGCTTAAAAATTCAGAAAAAAGGTTAGGCACTAACCAATCAAAAAAAAATACTACACGAACAAAAAAGTAATCTACTTACTTGCAAGAACCATCTGGTCATTGCTCACTAGTGTCACGTGTAATAGTACTTTTAATACTATCTGAAATCTCTTTGTAGAAGGTACCACAACCGCACAACAAAATCAATACGTTGTTGTAACATCTACAATTTAGATCTAAACTCAACACTAACTCGGTACACTATTGATATAGATAGAGGCTATTAATTCGTCGATCAGACGACGGTCACAACTTGAGACTGAACCCTTCTTTGCTACCTGTATAGATGTCACGGATATTACGATGCATGGAAGTGACAGGCCAAAAAGAGCACGCGTGGTTTTAGCGGTCGTTCAAGCTGTCGTGGAAATTGTATCCTATAAGAAACAAAGTTTATGAAGGTAAATATGATGATGTAGTTTCTTTGCCATGATTGGGGCGTAGTATTAATATCATTTTCCTTCGATTTTTGCCATGAATGTTGCAAAATATGACCGGGAAAATTGCTGCACTGTGTGTGGTATAGCTTTATATTGTATGTTGGTGGCATTTTGTCCTGATGATTTACAATGTTTGGCATTAGACTAGTGGCAAACAATATTAACAGTTGAGGAGTAACTAATTGGTGTCGGTGACATTTAGAAGCAGAAAATCCTCACACTCCATTCTCTATTTCATGTTTTTTTCTAGATACTGGTTTGTGGAGGTCAGATACGCAATTGTTTCATGTAAAATTCAATCCATTCGGTAATACTGGAAGTCGACTTAAAAACAATGTTTCCCCATACGCAGTCCATTTTAATCAACCGATACGCACTTGTATTCTGCCATTTTTAATTATCCCGAAGTGCTGATTGGCCAAAACTCAATCGTATGCGTGAGCCCATGTTTAATTAAACGCCAATCAACATGGCCAAATGTCGCTACTATCAGAATTGAATGACAGTTCAATTATATTCTGTAACTTGATATCCTTAATCATTTTATTTTACATAGGAGAGTCGAACCCCTGACTGGTTTTGGTAGAAATTCAAAGCGAAATTCACTGCTTTGTTGCCGCTTGCTCAGCATAAGGTCCTGTTTCTGATTCCCAGATCCAGCTAACTGATATAAGTTGGGTTTTTCCATCAAGAATTTGTCAGTAGCAATGACGGAGACTGGATTTAGGCCCGTTTGATAGCAATAGGCCTCGCCCTTCAATCGATCAATCAATCGTCAATCTATTTAGTCCGTCAGTAAGAGTAGGTATTGGAAATAATGGACACGTATTTTGTTTTTGTAAATTAAAGAATATTGACAAAGATAAAATGCATCAAAACTCGGGAGTCGCTCTTGACGTCAGAATTCACTAAAAATTATACGAAGGCGTGACATATTTAGCATTTTAAAAACGTCGTATCTTCGTTTTGGTTTATGTAACAAAAGAAAAAATACGGGTCAAATATTTGTTGATAATCTAACTGACGCTGACGGACTAATTAGTTTTTTTTGTCGTCTACCTCTGCCTCAGACTCTGGAGTTTAGAGTCGTGATATTCTTATTTATAGCAAAATTAACCGATTTAAATAGAACATTCGTTCAAAGAAGCCTAAGTTTATTTAAAAAGAAAAATGTAGATTTTATTCTAAGTTAATCTCTATTCAAACATTAGAATTAAGAACGGGATATTTTTTTTTTAATCTCTATTTAAATTAAGGCTGAATCTGAAGCACAGGACTTGGAATCTAAAATCACATTCTGGAAAATTCCAAAAAAACTCAACAGTACATTGGTCAACTCGACATCTCTTGCGTTTTTAGCTTGTTAGTGAAGGATAGCAACACCTTGAGCTTCTGTCGGATAATCTCCGAGATTTGCCATATCTAGTACAAATAGATCCCAAAAACGAATCAGGGACAAAGTTATTTCAATTATAATGCAATTAAAATCCAATTTTGTGGGTTGTTAAACTTTGTACGATGGATTCAAATTAAATTACACCCCGACCGATATGTTGGGATATTTGTACATTATGTATAGCTATGTACGAGTATTATGGTCTAAGTAAGCATTTTATGTGAGTTACCTCATATAAAAAGCCAATTTTTCCTAAAATTCCATAAGCTATTTAAGGTGTATCTTAAAACTAGCCGATGCCCGCGGCTTCGCCAGCGTAAAGTTATACACTAAAACCTTCCTCTTGAATCGCCCTATCTATTTAAAAAAACCCGCATCAAAATCCATTGCGTAGTTAAAACAAGCAAAAAAAAAAAAAATCTAAGCATACACAGGTACAGACAGACGCGGTGGGAGACTTTGTTTTATAATATGTAGTGATACTACTTCTGTATAAAAATCTTATGGTCTAGTCTTTCGGATATCGCTTTCAAAGATTTTCGTATTACTTCAATTACTTTTAAATGGGATAAATTTATGCTTCTCGGTAACTATTTACCTTTCCGGGGCCTAGGCATAGTGACGTTTTAACTTGAACGATGCACAAACGATCACCACGTATTCGGTAAATCACTCCGAATCGACAATAAAAAAAACAGCCATCTCCTACCAAAGTGAAAAATGTACCTAATGAATTGCTTCCGATAAACTTAAATTCTACTATTTAAAAAGTTGAAGGCGATACACTACAGCCCAATACTAAAGACACTATTTAAACCCAGTCTCCTAGTCCTTAAAACTCCTGAAATAACACAATCCCCGTTTAATCCAAGTAGATTAACTCCAGACTTCGCATCGTGAATCACAATTTTAAACCAAATAAAAAAAAATATAAGCTGACTGTAGCACTTTTCCTTAAGAGTGTACGTTTAATCTCTGCACTGACTTGTGCTAAATTGCTGACATCAATCCGTGTGATTACTGTGAACTGAAGACTTGGGACTAGCACAAACGGGCGATGTAAACGTTGCGTAAACCTTAAGGGGCCGGTGGAGCATGCGTTTTTCATACAAACGTAATACCAAAATAATTTTGAAATCAAACATATTCTTAAGGTAGTGTGTATTTATTTCGATTGTATTACAAAATATCTATATTAATATATATTTTAATATATATTTTATAATAATATTTTGAAAGGACAATGATATAAAGACGAGATATGAGGAATTTAAAATTTCTATAGAAAACTTATTTTTCTCATAACTCTTGTTTAAATCAGAGTCCAATTAAAATAATTATTTGGGAACCGAGATACTCTGTAATCCAATCAAAATAAATACACACTACCTTAGGAATATGTTTGATTTACAAATTATTTTGGTATTACGTTTGTATGAACTACGCATGCTCCGCAGGCCTCTTAAAAAAGAGATTCTATACAAACAGTGTTAGAGGATAATAAAGGCTGCAAAGCACTTGTTTTCCCCGTCATTGCGATATTTTTTTTTGTTCTACACCATACCTTTGACCCCCAATATCTCCGTAACTAGAAGGTTCCAATTTCTAGTTACGGAGATATTGGAGGTCAAAGTTCCAACTTTTGAACAAATATTTTTTTATCAACAAGTTTTTTATGTAACATTTTTAACCACCTCCACAACCCCCGTACTATTCAATCCATCCAACAGCACAATGTTTTGAGTGCATTACATTGAGTTCTAAAACAAAACATGATTTTTCACATCAAAAAAAATCAACTCACTCACCACTCCCACTCACACCCACCCACCCCACCCCACCACCACCACTCCCACTCCCACTCTCGCTTAGGTACGATATTTCGACGCTATTGCAAGCGCCATGATCGCGGGATCGCGGGATCATGGCGCTTGCGGAAGATATCCCGTAAGTGACATTTTAAGTTTAGAGATGAACCGTGATAGCTAAAACCATTGTTTAAAAAAAGTAGTTTCCCAGCAATATTTTTTGCATAAAGTTACTTAGTTTGATGTACAGAATGCTTCGTGGAGAGTCTGCTTACACCCTGTATGGCATTCAAACACAGTTTCTCATCAGTCAACATGACTTAAGTGTTTTCTAATTGTTGGTAGTACTTGTAACAACAATAGACCAAATAATAACACCCGCTCGGGTCGATCTAAAATAAAAACTGTTTTTGTATACATTTTCGAGTTATGCAACCAATAACAGGTAGGGCCAAAAGAGGGATGAATTAAAGGCAATTACATGTGACTGAGATGAGAATGCTAAGGGGGATGTGTAGTGTAACGCGAATGGATAAAATAAGGATTGAGTACATAAGTGAAAGTCTGAAATTGGCGCTGGTGACCAAAAAGTTGTGTTGTAATCAGCTATCGTGGTATGCACATGTGATGCGGAAGAATCAGGAAAATGTGGTTAGAAGAGAAGAGGAAGACCAAATAAACGATGGATGGACTGTGTGAAGTATGATATGGCCAGAAAGGAGGTAACGGTTAGGATGACTAGTACCAGAGAAATAAATAAAAATAAATAAATATAGCTGGACATTAACACACAGCGTCACCTAGTGTCACACTAAGCAAAGCTTGTGTCGTGGACACTAGATAGTTGATATACTACATAATATATACTTTTTTGTTTGTAAATACATACTTATTAAACATATAAACATCCATGACTCGGAAACAAATGTCCATGCTCATCACACAAACATTTGCTCCTACCGGAATTCGAACCCAGGACCCAAAGAACGTAAGGCAGCGTCACTACCACTACGCCATTCGGGTCGTATGTAAGTAAACTAAGTAAGTATGGAAGAAGTATGGATTCTGTGCCGACCCTTATTATAATTCATCGTGTGGTTAGTTGCCTAAACTGGACTGGTGTCAAGCAGTGATATATTGATAAATATAGTGCTGTGACGGTCGTACTGCCAAGTCAGAGATGTAAAGTTCGAACTTAAGACACGCACCTCTGATTTTTCAGATTCATGTGCGTATTGTATAATTATCAGTTGCTTCGGTGAAGGAAAATATCGTGAGGAAACCAGCATGCCTGAGAGATATTTCTCGACGGCATGTTAAGCCAAGTCAGCCCATGGGCGGCTTAAAACTCTTGCCGACCCTTAATACACTGGGATAAGAACAGGAAAATGTTGGTTGATGCAACTTATAACGCGTCGCTGCGCTTGCCGTAACCTCTATGTGTATTTGGTCAAGTTATCAGGGGAGACAATAAACTGTTTTTAATGATTGATGTACTTATCAATAAATTAAAAATACAGTATGGTGACAAAAAATATTATGTAAATACTTATGAACTGAGGATACAAGTGAAAATGATAACATGTACTTTTCATCACTCCCAAATACTCGCAATCCAATTCTGACATGTGCAACAATGGTTAAAATCGTGAAAAATGTGTAAAAACGTTTGTAATGTGTTCTGATCGTGAAAGTTTAAAAAAGACAATATATTAACCAATTATGTGAACACATAACCAATTTATCATTGGCAGAAAATTAGGTGCACATAAAGATTTTGTCAAATCGATTTCTAGACGGCAATAACACATATTTGTTTTCACTCCTCTTGCTCGAAAAGACCGTCATAATAGCGTACCAGAGGGGCCGTGAAATTGCTCATTATAGCCCTAGGGTAAATAAGCATTTTTTTTTTAAATTTCGTCGTCGGTGTTCGAAAACGCAAAGTCTTTACTCAAAATTTATAAAGAATTGACTTATTACTGTTCCATAAAAAAAAAAAACATTTTATTTTAAAAATTAAACCAAACGCGCTGAACGCCGAACTCTTTGGCAGGATGTGTGCGTTGCATTCCAGCTACAGAAGAAATAAAAAAAGGCATTGGCGCGAAATTTAAAGATATTTTCTGTATTATTTATTTGAATTATAAGTAGGATTCCTTTTTATCTCCTACGTTTACCCCACATACGACACAATATTATATTCGTCTTCACAGAGAACTGAGATTATGTTGCCGGGAAAAAACATCTCATTAGAACAACAGTACAAATTGTACATTTCATTTTTAATAAAATAAACTATCATATTAAATTATGGTTATTTTATTTTCTCGCAATCGTAGTAAAAAGTACGGTGTAACACACGGCGCTAAAATCCCATTATAACTCGGTTCCTATTTACTACCTCGCTAAAGCTCGGTAGTAAAACTACCTCGTCTATAATGGGTCATTTTAGCCCCTTGTATCACAATGCACTATTTTGTCGATATGCAATTCGGTTTTAAGGACGTCAAGAAAAGAAAAAAAAATGCACGTAACGTTTTTGGCACGCGCACCGACGGTATAATTCGATTTCTAGACGGCAATAACACATATTTGTTTTTGTCGATATGCAATTCGGTTTTAAGGACGTCAAGAAAAGAAAAAAAAATGCTCGTAACGTTTTTGGCAGGCGCACCGACGGTATAATTCGATTTCTAGACGGCAATAACACATATTTGTAATATGAGTTATTAGACTGACATGGTCACTAACACAAACATTAGAATTAAGAACGGGATATTTACCATGTTTATTGTTTGTTTTGAGAAAACTCTGAAACTCAAAACAAACAGTAAACATGGTAAATATCCCGTTCTTACACATATTTGTTTTTGTCGATATGCAATTCGGTTTTAAGGACGTCAAGAAAAGAAAAAAAATGCACGTAACGTTTTTGGCAGGCGCACCGACGGTATATGACCGTGGTCTAAAGCTAAGGCTGAGTGCGATTGCGGAGCCTCGTCTCAAACCATGGCCCAGACATGCTCTTTGTCTAACTCCACCTGCACTCTAAGGGACCTGTCCGAAGCCACCACCAACGCCGTCGACGTGGCTGAGTTCTGGTCGAAACTATTATATATAAATATATAAATCAATGACAATGGGAATCATCGACACGAAGAAGAAGAAGATCGTGGTCTGTCTTAGTAAAAGTAAACCATTTTCATGAGTACTGGTTTAAAAAACACACAGTATTAATTCGAATTTACGTCACGCTTACTCCGCCCATTTGTGTGAGGCCCACTGTACTGTTTTACTGTGTGTTTAAGAAGATCTTATCTACTGTGCAGTCGTATGATTAAGGTTCCTACTTCGGCTAATAGGTTGGGTGGCTGTAGGTTTAAATAAGGTGATTTGGGACTGTGTTAAAACATGGATAAGGTTCAATTCTCTTTACATCTCTCGTGAATGTTCGTAAAATGTTGAATTCTTCATCATCATCATCTGCTAAGCCTTTTCCCAACTAAGTTGAGGTCGGCTTCCAGTCTTACTACAGCTGAATGCCAGTATTTAACATGTAGCGATTGCCTATCTGACCTCCACAACTCAGTTAGTACTGGGTATTATGATATTCCTTGAATTATCTACACGTATCATTATAAATTAAATCCTCTTTTTAAAAGCTTTCATTAAATAAATAATAATAATATCGCTGGACATTACACAAAGCGCCATCTAGTGCCACACTAAGCAAAGCTTGTGTCGTGGACACCAGATAGTTGATAATAATATACTACATTTGTTTGTAAATGCATACTTATTATACGAGTACGTATAAATATCCATGACTCGCGGAAACAAATGTCCATGCTTATCACACAAATATTTGCTCCTACCGGGTTTCGAACCCAGGACCCTAAGAACTTAAGGCAGCCACCGCTACGCCATTCGGGTCGTCATTAAACTGGCCTTGTAAGTTAGTTAACATGTATTGGTCAAATCTTGCAACTTAATTTAAAAAAACTTAAGGTAGGGTCTATATAGGGCAGTATCTGGTGTTAAATCTACGATTATCTAACTCGTAATAACCTTACGGGATGATAAGCTGATATTATATTCACCTAATTGTGGAGGGGTGAAATTGAAAAATCTCTGTTGCACCAAAAGAATATTATTTCCTTCAAATGATAGTCTGTGACTCTTTAAAATATTTTATTACAAAAGTATCAAAATTTGAATATATATTTTTATTAACAGGTCTGCAAAAACCAATCAACATAAAAAGCGTTGAAACACGAAAGAAAAACTATTCAACCGATTCAACAATGAAATCAAGTCGACATTTACCAATTACGTGCAATTTCCTCAGCAAGAAACTGGCTTAAATTGTTCTCACCTCCATTGAAATAACAATTATTAAAGTCACTCCACTTTTAATAAAACAATTCAAAGGGCACTATCCATTCCCCAATTTCTAAAATCAACTTTAAAGGGACCGTTCAGAATTTAGATGTGTACTTAACGTACCTATTTATACGTACTGAAACGGAAAAGGTATATTTCGTATTAAAACTCGAGACTTTCAGTGGCCATGATAGCAAAGAACCCCAAAATAAAGGGGTGGAAATTCTACCCCCTAACACGTAAAGTTATCCCTCGCGAGTTGTAAAACTACCCTTTCTTATTCGAGCACTGCCTGGGGATATAGCCTAGAGCCTAGGGGAGGTCTGTCATAGAGTAAGTAGTGTATTCCATAATGCAGATGCGACAATTTTTGGATTTAAATGAACTATTGGAAGGTTTAAAGTGTGCTTGGAACTGTGAAATTTACTTAACCAGTTATCAGTTTAATTCAAAATTAAGTGGCAGTGGGCACATTGCTCGCAGAACGGATGGCCGATGGGGCCGAAAAGTTCTGGAGTGGCGACCGCGTACCGTAAGATGATGCGTTGGAAGACCTCCCACTAGATGGACCGATGATCTAGTGAAGGTTACGGGAATCCGTTGAATGCGAGTCGCACGGGACCGGTCAATGTGGCGACACTTGGGGGAGGCCTATGTCCAGCAGTGGACGTCTTTCGGCTGAAATAATGATGATGATGAGTTATATCAATACAGTACTTCCATACAAGTCTCTCCTTCAGAAGAAGAAATCTGCTGCATTTGTGGTCCTACCATATAAAAGGTTATAATGGTGGTAATGGTATTGTATTGAATAAGTATGGTAGATATTACCATAGAATAGACTGCAGGCTTCTGAAATAATGCCGTAAAGAAAAAAAATAGAGCTTGTCTACTTTAGTGCGGAAAACGAATTTAGCTATACAGGAAGTATAACCAACACTGTTTAACCTGATAGTTATATGTACTGCTATAAGAGTCGACCTGAGAGGTGGTACAATAATATTATCTATCTTTCAATTCAATTATATTATCTTCAGGATAAGCATCGCTTGTCTAAGTAGGTCCGTGGATGGGTGGTAACCCATTCCTCCGTGCGTCCGAGTTACCTCCGTGCTTCGGAAAGCACGGAGGTAACTCGGTATCTAATGGTATGTATTGATGTGGTAAAGAAGTTGGTCCCAGCTGTCATTTGGAGATCGTTGACAGTTGTTACAGGAAGTTAGTGGTTCAAAAGACTAACAACTAGTCTTGCCAATGGGTATCGAATTACCCAGCACTAACTGGGTTGCGGAATTTATATAGGCACTCGCTCTATATAAAATACTGGTATTCAGCTGGATCTGGTGAGTCTGGAAGCCGACCCCAATTTAGGTGGGAAAAAGCCAGACAGATGATGAGATAGCACGAGGCCTGAACTCAATTTCCTGTCATGGAATGTTGGTATGTTTTTTTTGGTTTTCACTTTTCACACTTGGTCAAGCCTCTGAGAGGCATTTAACTAATATCTATAAACGTTTACCCCTCCTAACTAATCGGCAGTCGTACATCGCATCCGGCACTCTTTACGGCCTATTTGGAATGAACGAGTTTTATAACCACCCTGTATCCTTATTTCCAGTATTTTTTATTTTCCATAATATTATCACCTTGTATTACGGCAGCTGTCCGTGATGTCATTAGGAGTGTCACGTATTTTCTTTATGGAATTTGACGGTTATTATTTCGAAATTAGGTTCGACTGTTTGATTTCATTGTCCTCAAAATAGAGGTCGGGTGTAATGATTATAATGAGATGCCTATTATGATATTATTTACAAATCAATTTTGTTGTTCTTGCTAGCTAGGTACTAGTAGCGTCTTTATTGTTATTATTTACAACATTTTAAATCTGATCAAACCGTCAATATTTAGCTGTCAATTTCATTTTTTTTCTGTTAAAATAATTGGATCATTAGAAAATCACTACATATTATAAAAAAAGTCCTCCGCCGTGTTTTTCATGCAGTTTTCACCAATGGAGTATAATATAGTGTATAATAGAGTGTATAATTATAATGGAGTGGTTCTCGAGGAAGGTTTTAGGTATATAAATTATGGCGAGCAAAGCCGCAGGCATCAGCTAGTTGAATATTAAATTGATGACATCTTACTCACATCATCATGAAAAATAGGCCAAATTATGATAAACTGCTTTACTAAAACCATCGTCCTTAAATAACCATTAAAACTCGATAGAGATTCTTCAGATCTGTCTCAATTGTGTGCGCAGTCGCGCGACGTTTTCTGTTCGTGGCAAGCCGAGGTGCGAAATCGGCTCCGGTATTCCTCGCCACATAAGGCAAAGAATAATGAATCACTTTTTCCCTTGCGTCCGTAACAAAATTCGAAGTCCCGATAAGGGAATCAGATAGATACGGTCTGTGTTTTAAATCTAAAATGGGATTTATTAAGAGTCTAAGGAGGAGTATTTTATCGAAGATTGCATTTACGTTTTGTTTTATTTTGTCGTGGCTTTCATTGTACTCGTATCTGACCAGTTTTGTTTCGGATTCGATAGCCAATTTATCTTTCTCTACATAGCTTCAGTATTATTATAAATTAATGTTGTTTCTGTGTCTATCTGTGTGACCACGTTATTATTCAAAATACTACTACTACTTGTAAGACGGCTTTCACAATCATTCAGGGAATTTATTAAAAAAAGTATGATACATTTGTAGTAAACTCACATTATAAAAATATATCTCAATGCTTTTTCAACTCGTTAAAAGCAACAAAAATAAACCAACGCTGCTGCACAGAAAACAATAGCTAGAAACTTCACATCAGCCCTGTTAGCTGCCGTATGCTAATTTAAATAGTAACAACCCAACTTCAGAATCAAACTAGCGAACTATTGAACCGATTCAATAACGACATCCGAACAAAGTTTGTCACAGAACAATGCAGAAGCGACACAATGCCCAATTACTGAACGCAGCACGCAGAAACGGCAGTTCATTCATGTGAGAGCTTGTTAGACGCCCGTCTGTGTCTAGCTTACAGTGGAGTTTTGCTAGTGCGACTTTTTTTTTGATAGAGCGACGAACAAGCTGGAATTTCGCGTGGAAATGTGGGTGGCAACTGACCTGTTTTGATGTTACGGGAAAAGTTACTAGTGTTTGAATAGCGAGCTAAGTTGCATAAAAGTAGGAGGTCCATCAATTAGGCCCCGCTCCCACTACGTCGTGACGACAGATAATCGTGTAGTTTTAAGTGTCGTGGCTTGTGTATTTAAATGGAGGTGTTCACGTAAAGGGTGTAAAACACTTCTTAACGAGTCCGAAAACCACTTGTTCTCCCCGTCATTGCGATAATGTTTCTGTTCGACACCATACCTGTCAAAGTTACAACTTTTTGACAAGTTTTTTTTTGTAAATACAAGTTTTTATTGTAAGATTTTACTTTAAACACCTCTACGATCCCTCTCTCTTCTATTTTTCCCGTACTATTCAATCCATCCATCAGCATAAGGTTTTAAGTGTGTTACATTGAGTTCCGCCAGCAAACATGATTTTCACCTCAAAAAAAAGTAGTTTCCTAGCAATAATTTTAGCGTAAAGTTATAATACAGTTTAGTTTGATGTACAGAATGCTTGGTTGGCGGCTTTGTGATGAGGTAGTTTACACCCTGTATATGACGACACGATAACTGATTACTGTCGCCCATTATTTTTGCCAACTAAAAACCAACGATAAATTGGTCGTCATGACATAGCGGGAACAGGTTCTAAGTCTGATTAGAATGGACTGTGTGGATATTTGACGAAAGACTGATGGTCAATGGAACAAACGAATATAACTACAAAATCGTGCTACAAGTTTGCAGAATAGATAAGGAAAGCGGAGAAAATTATGATGCTTGAGAGAAACACATGTCCAGTACTGGACGGAAAAAGGCTGAGTTATTTCGATGACTGAACAATTTAACGCTCCAGACGCATACGCTTTTTGGTTTTTTTTTTGTGGTTGGACGGTACCGAAATTTCTTACTAACGGAAGTCGAACTGCAGGCTTGCTTTAGCGAATTTGTTCTGGCGTCGCGAATTTGTTCTCTTTCCTTCCCACCTAAAAGGTGTGAAAGCAGCCTACCTCCCCGTCTGGGACGAGTGGAGGGTTATGCCAGTCTTTAACTGCCTAAAATCCTACTTTTTTTTTTTTTTTTTTGGATTGGAAATCATCAAATGACTTCTCCCACTCTGGGCGGAGCAGGAGGGAGTGTCAGACTCTTACTGACTAAAACCCATCCATGTTCCTTCCTCGCCCTTTACGTTCCGGGGCCGCGGTATCTCTTTCGAACAGTCCCGCAACCCCGGCAGGCTTCGGCCCTTGCGGGCCCCTCTCTTCTGCTGACATCTCTTTGAGGCACGCGTGGAACACGAACGCGCCGTCGACACGGCCTGTCGTCACTAGACGGACGGACGGCTAGCTAGCCCATAGCTAACCGTCCACAGGCCCGCATCTACGGTGGCCGGTAGCCACCACGTGGCCCCCGACGCCCGGTGCGTCTCCCGCGGCGGCCGGGAAGAGAGGCTCTCTCCCTCTCTTGTTCCGCCACCTCCTTCGCCAGCATGACTGCTTCGCAGAAGGAGGTGACGGCTTCCCATTCCATCTCGCTCCGGACCATGGATTGAACCAGGGCCGGACGCGAGAGGTCGCCGCCGCCGATCGCCGCTACGAGGACACGGCGGTGCTCCGCCCACGCAGGGCAGACTTCCACCGTGTGCTCCACCGTGTCCTCCGGTCGATCCTCACAGTGGAAACACCCGGGTGTTTCCTCCCGCCCGATTCGGTGCAGGTACCTCCCGAAACAAAAATCCTACCCCTAGTAACATTTGTGTCGTGGGCCCGGGACATACAAATTAATTCGCGTGCATACCCGACTGCATGGTATCAGCCCGTCATATCCGGCGAGCCCCACCACCAAGTGCGGCATAATGCAGTGACCGCACTATATACATGAAAGCACGCAATAAAAAAACTGCACATCACCTCTTTGGTCCTGAGTGATCAGGCCACGACTCAGCCCTAAGTTGGACTCATAGGCTCCAGCAGGATAAGGAAAACAAGAAGAAGAAAAAAAAAAGGAGGAAAGAAAGGAAAGAAGAAGGAGAGAAGGAAAGGAAGAATCGAGAGGAGAGAAGAGAAGAGAGAAGAGAAGAGACAAGAAAGAGGGGAGGAGAGGAGGGAAGGAAGGATGTCATGTCAAGATTCGTAGTTGTATGGTATTTCTAGACAAATATTCAAACAACGTTACTAAACCTTACTGTAACGATAATATGTAAAACACATAGCTCTTTCAGGATGCGCCAAATAGTCTATCTAGTTTTGCTATAACTCCAGCTTGGCCCAGACATTGGTCTTTCTAATACAAACAGTTTTGTCAGCTAAGTTCCAGATCTACAGTAACTTTGAAATACCGAAACATTCCGACAATAATCCGTCGCAACGAAACGGACCCTTAACTAAAGATGAGAGAGGGGTGACCACCTGTGCGGGGGGAGGCCAGACGTCAGCTATCGATTATTCGAGAGTGAATACAGGGAACTTGTTCGGTACCCGGGAGCATTTCCTTTACAAAACTCCCAACACAAAATAATCTACCTTACGCCTCACAAAACAAGGTTGCTTTCCCTTTGACAAAACTCATAAATCACTCGTGCTCATCCATGTGTCTATAATGACGCTTCAATCTGTCAAATTAGAACTTAAAATTGACAGCTCTAAGGTCGAATTTGGCTTGGCAAGTCACGTCGCTTCGTATTACGGAATCAATTTACGTTTATGAAAATTTTTCAGAGTACGATTCCATGTAATATTATGGTTTGCTCCGGAATTAAGGTTGGGAAAAGATTTTTGTATGATAATGAACGTGTGTTTGTATTCTCTAAGTAGGTGTGGAAGTGTGTTTGATGTGTGTATTGTTCAAATTACTTGAAGAATTTTTTGTTAGAATGCTAAATATTAATTCTTCTTTCTTCTTTATTGGATGTTAGTCCCTAACCTGTTGTCAGAGTTTTATGCCGAACATTGGTCTCTGATTTAGCTACATGCCGTCGAGAAAAATGTCTCAGCCTCTCAGGAATGGTGGTTTCGTCACGATGTTTTCCTTCACCGAGGAGTGGATCTTGAGACCTATGACTTGGGATTTAGACGGTTTTGGCTATCACTGGTATAAAATAAATAAATAAAACTAATGCACGACATGACATGACATAATGTTTCGAAAGGCGGGTGAATGAGCAAGTAATTTGAGGAAGTCTTTACGTTACTTTTGATGTTCAGAAAGTGCTGATCCTCAGCCTTATTTGAATAGTTGACTTTTGTTTCGACTTTAACGTCTATTAAAACTTCTCTGATTGGTCAGAGATGTCAAAACAGAGAGAAAAATGGAAAGGTTTTGAAAAATGGGCCAAAAAAGCAATTTCCCAGCAATATACTGGGTGGAATTTTACAATGCTACCTGGAGGGAAAGTACTCTAAATACTGAAGATAGCAAATTTTACTCAAAGGAGATATTCCTGTATTTTCAAAAAGAAACAAATCTGCATTCACAGTTTTTCGAAAATTATTTTGCGATTAGGTGCCATTGAAAAATTCCACCCTGTAATATACTTAATAAAAACAAACCTGGAAAAAGTAGACAAAAAATATTCATAATTAACGTGAACTGTAAACTTCTTTAGAATAGAATAGAATAGAATATATTTATTGTAAAAACATGAGTATACATCAAATAATATGTGCAAGGTCTTAAATAACAGGTATGATGGAACCTTGAAATAAACGTTCTGAAAGTAAAATTATAAAATCAAAAAGTCCCCAATTCGGCTGTCCCGAGAATAGACAAAGCCTTTATTTCCCTACAATTTGGTGAATAAAAAAAGGGTTATTAATTATAAAGACAATGGAATACATCAGTCGTTGTCTGCTGTCCGTATTTCACAATGAGGGTTTTACCCCTTTCCTCTTCAGTATGTAGATACAGATGTTTGGAAAGGCTGAAGGTACACGGTTTTAGAAATGAACAAAAGCGAAGTGTTACTTGCACTTCGCTTTTGTTCATTTGTGAAGCGAAGTGCAAGTAAGTGAAGCGAAGTGCAAGTAAACTGAAACAAAGTGCAAGTAAAGTGAAGCGTTCTTTAATCGATTCGTTTAGTATTTAATCATATGCATCATAATCAATCTGTCTACCCTTTTCTTAAATATGTTGGGGTCAGCTTCCAGTCTAACGGGATGCAGCTGAATACCAGTATTTTACATGGAACGACTGCCTATCTGACCTCCACAACCCAGTTAGTACTGGGTAGTGGAAGTTACCCCTTGGTAAGACTGGTTGTCAGACTTTCGGGCTACTGAATACCTACTGTAACGACTGTCAAAAATCTATAAATGACTACCGTGACCAACGGTGTTGTGCCAAGCATGTGTCCATTTTAATAATCTTAATTAGATTTATGTAGGTAGCCTTTTAGCTCATTGGAGTTTTTAATAGTTTCCACTTAACCTTCAAATCGGATTTTTGGCAAAATAACAAATTATCAACCGTCCTTCTGACACAGTGGAGTAAAAAGTTTGTGTCCAGTTAATTTTGTCAGTAGTCTCGCAACAACAAACATCACAAATATAGGCAGTTACATGAGGTACTTAAAAAAACCACTAAAAACTGAACGGTCATTTAAACAATATCTTCCCTACCATGCACCCCAGCCCTATTTGGAATCTTTTTTATACAGCGCAGAAAACAAGAGGAGTGAATTGATAACGTCATGCCATTGAAACGGGTCGGTCAGTAAGAAAGTTACTTGTTCACTCGTCCAGAACTAGTGATAAAGTACTTGTCAGTACTTTGTGTTTGTTTACTATGTTTTATGAAACTTTTTAGACTATTTTTTACGGAAAGTTTGTTAGATCACGCCGTAATCTCTTTTATCTACATACTGATATCTGTGAATTTTATGACGGTACCAAGGTTTTGTAATAATAATCTGATTTAAAAGACAAGACGTGTCCATGGAATTTGGAGGGTTGCCGATTCTTCCACGTACAGATTGATCTATGCCTTGGAATGGCCAACTATAGTACTTTCGCAGGTTTTGTGATTAGGACTGCTAGCACATTTTTCATTGTTGTCTTTGTTTCGACATTTAAAAAGTGCCTGTAACTGGCCTAATTGAAATAAATGTTTTGTTTTTGATTTTGGAACAAATAAATCTTTCACGCATCCTATTTTCAATGCAGGCTTTTATAATTTGTCTCTGGACATAAACAACTGCTCGTGATCAGAATTCTTTGTCTGAAACTCCATCCTGCAATCCGTACTTTAAATAAGAAAAAAAAAACAACTAGTTGACGAACAGACTGATAGCCCGTGCCAGACTGGTAAACAAGCTTTCCACAGGGGTCACCTTGGTGGGAGGCTTGAGAAGCCCACGGTTGGTGTTTGCGTCCACACTGATTTATAACAAGGCTTCCACCTCAGTGTGTTGTCGACTCTTTGTTTGGAAGCACGCATTGCTATATATGGCTCTGACGGACGGGACGCTCGCGACCAATAACCTGCATCAGCTTGCGACGAGCTATCATCCCGCTTCTGTGTTGAGTTGCCAATCTCTCCAGGTACATCCGTGCCAGGCCTGCCAACTCCACTTCAGCCTGGTCCAGGTCTAGGCTTCTAGGTGTTATTTAATCCCTCACAGTGACATCAAAGAGCCAATAAATTATTTTCCAATTCGAATAAAAAAATAAGGTAAATATCCAATCAAAGTTAAAATAAAGCCTTCCACTATGACAAAGAACATAATCAATTCGTCAGATTGATTCCTGGATAATCAATTTTAATTGAAAAATGTCGTCTGCCGTGAAATCGTCGATGGCACTTGCAAACTATTAAATAACCGTCACGGTATCGGTATCGGTCCCGGTATCGGTATCGGTATTATTGACTGTGAGGACCATTGATGTCAATCACGGTATCGTAAAATGAAGGGGTGAACGTAATTGAAATGGGAATCGACGAAGTGATAAAGGGGTATGAATTGATGATTGATATTTTTTTAATTAATCTGAAAGAAAAAATAATTTCGAAAAGGAATGAGTTGGAAATGAAACTGTAGGCGAAATTGAATGGTGACCCCAATCACCATACAAAGCTAAAGATGTGGCCCGAGTAGTCTTTATGCCATCACGAATCAAAACTCTTCAGCAGGTACAGGAGGTACAGGTAAAAGAGTGTCCATGGAGTTTCTTGCCCGTTCTTCTCCATAGAGATCTACGCTAGGGAATGGGCAACTACAGTACTTTCACAGTTTTTATGTCTTGTGACTGGGACTGTAGCTACATTAAATGTTCATTTTTGTTTCGACAATTCAAAAGTGCCTGTAACTGGCCTACTTGAAATAAATGCTTTGATTTTGATTTGATTTTGTACTGGGGATCATATTATTAATAGAAAGGGTGATAAAAACTTAACGAAGCCAAAAGGTACTGATCGTTCTCTCCGTCATTGCGATCAGTTTGTTTTCTGGACCATACCTGGGGGTCTAAAATGGCCGCTTTAGCAGAACATAATATGAATTACGTAAAAAATTTAAAATTCTTAAAATGGACTTTATGTGTATCGCTATAAAGTCCATTTTAAGAATTTAAAGTTTTCAACGTAATTGATGGGAGCCTTCTAGTTACGGAGATATTGGGGATCAAAGTTCCAACTTTTTTTTTAAGTACCTACCTGTTTTTAATGTTAGTTTTTTACTTTAAACACCTTCACGACCCCCGTACCTACTATTCAATCCATCCATAAGCACAATGTTTTAAGTGCGTTACTTACTTAACAATAAATCTCTGAATTTTACAGGAAATTGTGATGATAAAATCAAAATCAAAATCTAGATAAGGTGCACTTTTCGCGTTGGTCGATTCCATGGAGAAGAACCGGCAGAAACTCCATGCATGGTTACTCTTTTCAAATCATTTGGTGTTACAGTATCATTATGTTACAGCATCAGTACATTAGTATGGGAGGACAGCGTAGGCCCGATAATAGGTCGTTGCTTACTAAACAAAAAATGTAAAACAAGATAAATATTGAACAAAAGTTAAACCGCATCTGGGAATCTACAAAGCCTACAATGTTCACTCTTTCACAAATAATAAGTAAAAAAACCATCTAGAAGGTACGTAAATATAAAAAAAAAAAAACTAAATTAAACAAGTGACACAAATATTGTCATCAGTGCTGTAACTATTTCGAGTAAAAGATGAGAAAAAATGATTTGAAAACTATTGTAAAAATCCGTATCAAAAGAAAAAGAAAAAACAGACAGCGTCCTTAGCAGTTTATTCTATCGTTCATCGATCATTCCACAACAGATTTTCCTACATTTTTTTATCGTTATTTTCTAAAAAAAAACACAGTTCATCAAACTTCTTCACCAACAGCCATTACCATAATCAAGAATCAACAATAAACATTAATAGGAAATGTTTCGCCTTCATTATCGAATAAAAAAATATGATTATGTTAGTAATAATTTAATTAACTTCCTCTTCAAGTTTTATAATTAAGCTTAATGTGAAAGGGGCTGCCATACCTATAGGTATACTTACAGACATTTTAAGACAGCCCATCCTAAAAGGTCCCTGTACAGGAAAAGGTCTTATGAAATTAATTTCAGTAATTCAGTAAATGAAAGACCAAGTTACGCTGGTTACATTAACTTACTGTTAGATAATGTTATTATTTCGTTACATATTTTGTTATATAATTTGTTAATGTACTAGGAAAATGTAGCTGGGAACCGAGTAAACGTAATTTTGTTGTATTCTCTAGCTAAGATAGTTATGGCTGAATTGCTTGCATCTTTCTCTCATCTTTCCTGCTTTGTATTTTTTTTAGATGCCATAAAATATTATTTTGATTGTTAAGTACAAGTAATTATTATCCAAATATAATTCTACTTCATAATATAAACAAAACAATTATTTTTCTCTAATCTATCGTTTTGTAAAGTAAACTTGGCCATACTGCCATCTAGCGAAGTAAAGTGCAACTAAATGACAGCAAGCTGTTACAAGTTTGAAATGAGTTCAAGAATTTATCAACAGATGGCAAATTCCTGTAACGTTTTTGCGCCAAAGGAATGTTTTTACCGTACTACGAATTAAAAATGTTTAATGTTCTATAACTTTTGTATGCAAGTGATTTGATTTAAACTAAATGGTATTGTTTAAAATTAAAAATTAAAATGAGTTGGTTGTCTAAAATGTCGTGGGGAAACAGGAGAAATCAGAGACATTCACGTATGTAGTTAGTAAAAAACTACCTAGGCATCTTAATAAACCGTGATACACATACCAAAGTAAATTAATTAATATTCAATTTGTTTTGTAACCCATACGCGATGCGATTGATTTGTACTCATAGACTTTTAAAACTAAGGAAAAAACACATCCTTTCGTTTGCTGTCAAGGCAAGGTGCAATAAGAAGGGTATGTAGTAAATTCAGTGAAAAGTTATGAAACTGGGAATTATGTACCTAATGTTTGGGTTAATCTTGGGGTAATACTGTGTATGTGCTCAAATATGGAGGAAATGCTTTGAATGGTCCTAGTGGATTAAATATTTTATGGATTATTTCAATAGGAAAAGAACTTTTAAGAGCTTATTATACAAAGGAGATAAGAAGCGTGTGGTGGCATTTAAAATTGGAATTACCTATCTCTTCTTAGAACTTCAAGATAGAAGCAACCAGCGTGCAGCGGGGTAATTGCGTAACACACTTACAATGGCAATGCCAATCATTTTGACAATTCAATAAAATTCATCGCGTCATTTAACTTGATTAGCAGACGATTTTGCCAAACTTAAAGGAACAGTAGATTAGAAATTAATTAGCTGACAGGAACCTATCGAAAAATTCAAGAAATTAGTGTCGAATTTATATTCTAGATGACTATAATTTATGAATCGTAAACCGTTTTAGTCCAATCTAGCCAATAGGCTAGTTTCCACCATCAATAAATTGCAAATCTATTTAGTCCGTCTAACTTAGAATATTGGAAAATAATGGACACGTATTTTTTGTTTTTATATCGACAAAGTTAGAACGCATTAAAACTCGGGAGCGTCTAAAATGTATAGCACGGCGTGACATATTGAGAATTTTAAAAGCGTTGTATCTTCGTCAATTTTGGTCTACGTAACAAAAATGCGGGTCAAATATTTTTTGAAAACTAACTGATGGACTAATTATTGATTTTTTTAGGACACAAGCCTATTGAGGCTACCTCGATAGAAAGCAACAGCTTTTGGATATGGAACTGTATCGCAAATTATGTCTGACTATGCCAGAGAGAAGAGAAGACTCAGAGAAGGCAAAGTAACTCCTGTAATCCGCATATGAGACTGGTCAAAAAAAAAACCATCAAGCAAGTTGTCATTTTGGCTTGCACTTACCTGTTTCTTGTGTAGGTATATGGTTTTACTTATTCGCCGTCTGGGGAAGTCAGAAATACCTATTAGATCTATACTAATATTATAAAGCTGAAGGGTTTGTCTGTTTGGTTGAACGCGCTAATCGAACGCTCAGAAAGTACCAGTTGAAATTAAAGAAAATATTTTTGTGTATGTGTTCGATAATCGAGGAAGGTTATAAGCTACATAACATCACGCTACGACTAATAGGCGCGGAGCATAAATGAAAAATGTTGCAAAAACGGGTTTTTTTCCTTCTGTAAGCTTTTTCTCTCATAAGTGATACGCAGATGAAGTTGCGTAGGTCAGCTATAAGTAGTCAGCAATAAAATCTTACAACTTGGCATGGCAACAGAGGCTGAAGCTACCTAGCAGTAAAACTAGTTGCCTAGCAACCAAGCTTCAGCCTCAAATCACCCATGTCCAAGTGACATACGATTATCAATTTTCTTCAGTTGACTCTTTAACACTTTTCTGGCGGCATTCTCTCTAATCAAGTATTTTTTTCTTTGGTCCTCATACTGATTAAACCCTAGGGTTACCATGTTTAAATTAAAGGACTTCAAATTTTGTATTTATACAGGGTGTAAACAACCTCATCACGAAGCCGTCAACTAAGCATTCTGTACATTGAACCAAGTAACTTTACAAAAAAATGTTGCTGGGAAATGACTTTGTTTGGGGGTGAAAAATGATGTTTTGTGGTAGAACTCAATGTAACGCACTGATGAATGGATTGAATAGTACGGGGCCGTAGAGGTGTTTTACGTAAAAATCTTACAATAAAAACTTATACTTATTTTGAAAAAATCTTGTCAAAAAGTTGGAACTTTGACCCCCGCATGTCTCCGTAACTGAAGGTATGGTGTAGAACAAAATGTGATCGCTATGGCGGGGAAAATAAGTGCCTTTCGGCTTCGTTTTATTAGGAAGAGATATTTGTTTGTAAGTTTGTATGATAGGTGGTAATCTTCGGAACTACTTATACGATTTCAAAAAATCTTATACTAACGGGAAGCTACTTTATCCCCGAGTATTATAGGCTTAATTTAAAACATTCCTGTGAGTTAATTTCCATACCTACATAAAGGAAGCGAAGCCGCAAGCAAAAGCTAGCAACTACATACATTTAAAAATTCTGTAAAAGATTTATAAGTAACAATGACAGGTTACATCCGGAGTTATTTACTATTCGGACCTTGTAGAAACTAGAGCAAATTTCCGTGCGTTCAAGTGTTTTTGCCATACCTATTATTGGAATCAAATATATTATAACAGCTGTCAACTTAGGACCCATTAACGTTAATATTTATCCGTGGTGCTAGGCAACTGGGCCTATCCCAGTTGTAAACGTCCCTTTGTGCCTATTGGCCTTGTTTCGTTCTGTCTCCTGCTGATATGGAGGGAAGTGGAAATTACGGTTTTTTTCCTACTCCTCCGCTATACTTTTTCGTTGCGGGATCCAAGACAGTTAAATTCATTCTCTGGGACTTTGTCGAGCTTCATTGTCTCGGCGCTTTTCTGGTGGTCGCCTCTGTTCATCCTGGCTTTCAAGAGTTACAGTGGTTTGGGCGTGTGTGGCGGGCACGTCCCAAAAAAAAAGTGAGTAATAATGACAATTCCGTGCCTATTTCACGAGAACGTTATCTTGCGTTCTATTGATAGTTTGTGTAACCACCTTTATTTATTTACTATGTGAATTCAGTATGTAAATTATTTACAATTTACAAAATAATTACAATAAACTACTGTAGGGCCAATTTAATAGATCACATTTGACACTTCACCAAAATAACACAACGCAACCTTGTAACGGCTGGAATTTAGTATTAGGTATTTATTTTTTAGCAGGTATAACTTTTTTTCAATTACGATTAAATATTTATTGTAATAATGGCAAAAAAGGTAACCTTTACTTAGAACTGACAGATGTCAAATGATATATTGAATTGGCCCTAATATAAACTATCTAGGGTAAACTTGCATAATTCGTACCCCTTAAGGGAAAACCATCATATTTAGAAAATTATTAAAGATAAATTAGTTTTAATTAAAAGGAATTTTGGTTTGCTAAATGCTTAATTGTATCCATAATCAAATTTAACAAAAACCTTATAAACTTCTCAAAAATAAACAATTTAAAAAAAACTAAAAAAAGTACGATTTAAGACCATTCATCCCAAATCGTACTTTGAGTTTTATTCATTGGTATACAGTATTGAGAATCAGCATCAAAATCAACAATGTGTTACTAAAACAAGTAGGAATTCTTAACAAATTCGACGGATGATCTTCGCCAATTCTCGGCAATCATCGCTAAATCGTACCAGTACGTTTTAAGCTGTTTTAAGAACTTATCTCAAGTACGAAATAGGAGCAAGAGCCAAACAAATTTTAAATTTACCGGCAAAAAAATTGACAACAGTTACGAATATGATAACACGTCAGATGAAATCGTAAAGATACACATTAATACGTATCAAATCGTAAAATAGGTTATACACGACCTTATTTGAATAAAACTCTTACGAAATGTGTAAAAATATTACAGCAATAGTCGAAAAAAGCTTACTTTTTCAATATTTTTGTCGAGAGCAGCTTCACAGGTGTTATCTGTCAGGTGGTAAAATGGCCGACTGTTATTTATATTTTTTGACACTAGAGGCGCTGATAGCTGTTACCAAAGCCGAGTTTTAAGTGGAGTACGAATTTGGCGTAAGTACGAATTAAGCAAGTTTACCCTAACTTAAACTTAAAACTTAAAAATGGCGCCAAAATGTTTGTCTTAATGTCCTTTTTGCAAGATTTTATTGTTTTAAAAACTTGACGGTATGTTTTCACCCAGACGCTATAAACATTATAAACATTGAAAGAAAGTCACCTTAAAGCCGCGACGCTTTCCAATGGCCTCTGAACTACAGAAAATTGGTGAAAATTCTAAAAAATGGCAACCCTGAACTAATCCCTTGAAGAAAATTGTTTATGCTTAATCTCAAGTAAGATGATTATCAAAGAGGCCCTTAGATCTTTATCTTGAACAACAATAAACAAAGTTTTTACTTTTACCTTTTAGCAAGCATCCACCATACAAAAATGTACCCAAACTTTTCTTTGCTAGAGTTTATTTTTAAATGGCAAGTGTAGTGAACCATAAGGTGCAAGTTGGGAATAGAAAGTACACGAAAATGAATCTAAGATCCTTTGAGTTAAGGTGTTTTTCGGTATGGAAAGTTAAATCAACTTGCAGAATAATCAAGCAGTGGTTTGTTGACTGTGCAGAGAATCATTGCGCTATTGCTCGTAGTGATGTGATGACGTGAGCTTCAATTGTTTTTTTTTTTTAATAATTTCGAGTGTGTGTTTTTGAATTTTGAGTTTCGATTTTTAAAAGTTTGACTTGTGGATTTTTTTTTGAGTTTTACTTGTGAGTATTTTCTATGACTTTTTCTTTTGTTGTTATAATTTTATACGTATCTATTTTTGTGTAAATTTGTTTTACGTTATCCGCAATAATGCTTGTGAAATATCAGCACAAAAATTAGGCGTACGTGATTAGGTGTTAGTACTTTACGTGATTTTATTTGTCATTGGTAAGATACTCGTAGCGTCAAATTTTCTTTTGCAATAAATTATTTATTTATTTAACAATTTATGTACACACTACATACAGAAAAGAAAAAAGGAATAGAAAAAAGGTACAAAGGTGATGCTTATTTCTAAAGAAATCTCTTCCAGCATACCTGCGAAAGGAGAGAGGATAAAAAGAGGATAAATTTGGAGAAAATTGAATTATTTAAGGTGGATTTATGTATTAACTAACTTAACTAGTTTATAACAATGAGAGTTGTGCTGGTACTATCTTTAGTCGATTATTCTAAAAACGGAATACTAAAAGCTTAGCTATGTCTAAATAAAATCATACAAGAAACAACAGCTACTATTTTATACGTACCTACATTTTATACCTTTAAGGGGCCGGCGGAGGATGCGTTTTTCATACAAACGTAATACCAAAATAATATGAAAATCAAACATATTCTTAAGGTAGTTTGTATTTATTTCGATTGGATTACAGAATATCTATGTTCCCAAATGTATTTTTTGGGAGGACAATGATACAAAGACGAGATATGGGGAATTTAAAATTTCTATAGAAAACTTATTTTTCTTATAAGTCTTGTTAAAATGAGTATCTAATCAAAATATATATTTGGGAACCTAGATATTCTGTAATTCAATCGAAATAAATGCACACTACCTTAGGAATATGTTTAATTTACAAATTATTTTGGTATTACGTTTGTATGAAATACGCATGCTCCGCAGGCGTCTTAAACATCACGCCTCTATTTCTGAAGGGTTAGGCAGGGTGTTCCTCATAGTACACCCATATTTAACTAGTTACGTTTAAGTCTCATGTTAGCGAGCTAGAATTGCCATCATCCGGGCATTTTTTAAGTTTTAAAGTGTTCATTCTAAATATAAATGATAAACGAATACGAAATTTTGATATAAGTACCTACCTACAAACACAGTTTTCTTATATCAATTTAGCTATCATAAATATTTCAGTAATAATATAAAATTAAAACGTCTATTTATAAAATAAATATGTCTATGGATTCCAAAAGAATCAAACAATCCGAACTACCCAAGAAAAATAATTTTCTAATTTTATAGAAATAAAAAAATACTCAGCGGCGGCCCAGTGGTGGCGACTTCGACTTACGAATAGTATTATCGCATTATTTTGTGTAATTTATTCCATCACCGCGGCTCTCAAAATGGTGAAAGAACACTGCATCGTGAGGAAACATGTCCTAGAACCAAAAAATTCGAAGACATGATTTGTGACATCTACCATTCCGCACTAAGCCTGCGTGGTGAAGGCCTGTCCCAGCAGTGGGAACATTAGTAGGCTGATTATGATGATGATGACATCAGCCTCATGGGTGGACCTGCAAAATGTCTTAAAAAAAATCAAATAAAAATTATAAAAAAAAATACAAAATCACCCACCTTAGATGTAAACCGTGTCGGATAAACTATGACAGAACAATTACACTCTCAATTGCAGTCATTACCAGATAGAGATCAGTCTGTGCAGTCGTATGGAACTGCCGTCAACTGCACCACTCATATGGATAGGGAATTTTGATGAAAATAACAATATTTCCGCACTAAAAACTGTTGCTTTTATGGACAAAAAGACCACTGTTGCTTTCCAAACTGAGATGGTTGGTTTAGATTATATTGACAGGCGAAAAAGATAAGTATAATGTGTGTGCAGTACTGTAGTGACTGTAACTGCTGCAATTCATTATCTGCCAAATGGGATTGAATATACGCATAATCAAAAGTTGACTGGATTCATTGTATAAAGATCAAAATAGTTACGACATGGGACTTTTGTGATGCTCTTGTGTTTAGCTGTCAAAATGGTAAAGTTACGAGATGGGACAGAGCCCCTAGGGTCATCTTCTAGACTGACTAAATGCAGCTGTTACATGGAGCGACAGAATATCTGACCTTCAAAACCTAGTAAGGTACTGGGTAAATACGGTACCCCTTGGTAAGACTGGTTGTCAGATTTTCGGGTCACTGACTAACTGTAACGACAGTCGAAGATCTACAGCCGGGACCAACGGCTTTTCGAGGCACGGAAGGAACTTAGGTATGTGGGTTGTCACCCATCCAGGCTTAACCTAAAATCGATCCAAGCGCCTGTGTCATTTAAGGTATTTTCAGACTACGCTATACTATTGTGCTATATATTATAGCAAAAAAGATTATGCGATACTATATAGCATGGCGTTCACATTCCGCGATATTATCGCAAGCATTTATAACATATTATGGCAAGCAAAGTTGATTGCGGTCTTTGAAGAGTCTTGCGGTGCGACCGGGGGTGAGGGAGGAGGAAGAGGGCAGCGCGTGATATAGCACAGCATGAACTCAGCGCATCGCACCAATTTTATAGCGTATAGTAAGCCAACAATATATAGTACAGTACAGTGTAAACGTGTCCATAACGATGTACGGTGCGCGATATTGTTGTGCTATGAGCAATATACTATGTGCTATAATATTATAGCGTAGTCTGAAAGCAGCTTAAGTCACGAGCTCCTCGTTCTTAACTGCTTAACCATTGCAAATAAGGTCCAATTACTGTAATCAAGACCGTCCTACACCCGAATGATGATACTGCTTCAGTAAACCTTTTGTGATACATGCTTTAACTATTTTTCAACTGGTGAACTGTCTGGTGTGGCTTATTAAAAACTTAAAAGTTTACAATACATTTCATGATACGAGTAAACAGTTATTTGCGTAAAGTGTGTATCACAAATACCATTTTGTCATGAAATACCATTTCATTTTGTGCTCAAACAGTTAAGTATTGGTAAATAATTATTGCAATATCATTCAGCTCTAATTTACAGTAACTGTATGCACCACATAGTCATGTTGAACTGTGTTTACGCACTTCCCTGTACTCAATCAAATTCACAGCTGCGTATGGTTTCCGACAAGCAATTTATTACTTCAGGAAATGTAACACTAACTAACACTTGGCTATGTTGGAAAAACCATTACAGTTGTTTTCAACTAAAACAACACAGAAAGAGATAATTTTTCTTTACTCTGTATAAAGTGCCTAACCTGGTTTTAGAGTTTTTATGCCACCCATGGGCCTCAGACATGGTTTTACAAGCCGCCGAGAAATATCTCTCAGGCTTGCTGGTTTCCTCATGATGTTTTCCTTCACCAAAACATGTAAGTAATACAATAATTATAATTATCTACCAAGGTCCAACACTAGGAAACTATTCAAAATCCCAACTAAACAATCATTATTGCTCCTTTTTCACTTATTTGTTTAGTCTCTAGTACTAATTGCCGGAAAATTTTCTTTGAAAGAAAGAACATTTGAAGGAAATTATATTGATCATTTAAGAAATGCTACTGAAACACTCCTCTCTTCGTAACCGGGCGATAGTGCCAATTATAATGAAAGGGCTAAAGCTGTCTTGTTAGCTCAGCACGGGCAATTGCCATTCATTGATACCAAGCCATGGTACTCAACCATTTAGAAAATAATTGACAGCTACAAACGCGCGCCTACAAGTCGCTTCCGAGACCGTAGCATGAACACGCGACGTAAAAGTAACGTATAGTCGAAACAGTTTTGAATCAATAATATAATGGTGTCGATTCTGTTGTGCACAAACTAAACTTAATTTAGACTATTGCTATCTTTTACTAAAAGGCAGGGCGAGAAAAGGACGGCTATAGCTATGCACTAAGTTAGAAACGTCAAACTAGTTTATGCCTTGCGCTTCACCGTGTTATTAGTCGACATGTTTTTACGTGCACCCTTCATTTGTATGGAAATATTAGTTCGAATTAAATTTGACAGCTCTAAATTACGTCCGTCTCTTTCTCGTTTTATTAGTGAGAAAAAGATAGTAATAGCCTAAATTAAGTTTAGTTTGTGCACAACAGAATCGGCACCAATATCTGTTAAACACTATGGTTTTAGTTTACTTTTTGGTGACAAACGCAATAAACACCACCCACAGATTTGACTAAAGTCACACTTAGACATTAAGTTAAATAACAAGTGTGTCAATTATAATAATGGAAATCATTTACAATTTTAAAATCGTTCGAATTAACGTTACGCTTACGTTACGCCGCGCGTTTGGGAGTATGTATGGCAGTGAGGCCAGTGGGAATAAAAATTGCAGGCTTCCCGTTGACCCCACCAGTGGGACGAACCACTGGGGTCAGCGGGAACAAAATTAAAATTTTCTCGTTGACCCCACCAGTAGGGTAGGCTAGTGGGGTCCACGAAACGACAGTTTTGATTTTTCCCGTTGACCCCACCCGTGGGACAAACCAGTGGGGTCAGCGGGAAAACATCCACTAGGGGTTGTGTAAGAAAACTATGACATTAGAAAAATATGTAAAAGAAAAGGTATTTATTTAGACTCACACAGGACAGACAAAAAAAAATGAAAAGAAATAAACAGGAAAAAAACTAAAAGTCAAAAATGAAACTCCCAAAAAGAAAACAAAAGTAAGCAATAGAATAAGTTAGTCAATTAACTTTTAAAAGTTAAATAATTTTACTTTATGTAAATCTACACTAATATTATAAAGAGGAAAACTTTGTTTGTTTGGTTGTAATGAATAGGCTTAAAAACTACTGGACCGTTTTTAAAAATTCTTTCACCATTCGAAAGCTACATTATACACGAGTAACATAGGCTACATTTCATCCCCGTACTCCCACGGGAACGGGAACTACGCGGGTGAAACCGCGTGACGTCCGCTAGTTAAACATAAAATGAGAACATCTGTAACTGTTTTAAATAAACAATGAACATCACTAAAGTATAAATTCAATGAATCTATTTACGGCTTTAAATCCGAGAAATGCGTGTATGAGTGTATCAGGTCCAATCTTCTGATTAAAATGAGTAACATATAATATCTGATGTGAAACTGCGTTCAAGCAAGCTGTGGTGATATGCAGATTTTGTATGAGAATTAATTATTGGAAAACCTGTCATTATATTGTGTGAAATTGCTTTTTCTTATGAAGATGAACGTAATGGCTTTGGATAATAGTTAGCTCCCGGTCTATGTAATAGCTTGATGCTAAAGAATTTGAGTAAAAATTGATTTATGTTTGACAGCTTTATTTAATCACTTTGATCGGATTATAATATGTTCTTGCTATTCAGTGTGGATTAGTAGTTAGCATATTCAGTAGTTAGCTTTGTGAGATAAAATTGTAGGGCATGAAACTGGCAATACAACTCATTTGATAAAATATTCTTCGTTATTTAATATGATACGCATATTTTTTACTAGAGTAAAAAGGTTTTTCAGTGTGTAGTTCAAGTTCGGTTCTGTTGTTGGATAGTATGTGATTTTATAAATAAAGGTTTATCTTATTACTCCTACGAAGCACTTTTTCAAAACGGTGGGTTTAGAAGTGGTGGTCCTTCGAGCCGGATACTTTCTCAATGCTTTAATAATATGATTATAAGAAGAAGTTGTGGTTCAATTTCACTTTAGTGTACAATATCTGTTTTATGTTTTTGCACGTAAATATATAGAATGAACCGTATCATATCGAGTTGACCCAGCCACGGTTTGTCACGACACAGTAGCAGTACTGCGCTCGATTTGATCACGATTTTGCATGAACAAATGGATTGCTAACATTCAGTCCCTATTCTAGACTGGAAATCGGCTTTTGACTTTGTTCTGCCACCAGTTAAATGCATTTGGTCATCGTAGAAATTATACATAACTATATATATTTTTTTTGGAATTTAGAAGATGCGTGAGATAATGAGAACTCGTCTATAAAAGTCAGTCACCATATTCATTGGTGATAGTACTGCCAATCTGTCTAAAATGTTGAATATGATCCTAACAGTCAACACTTTATCCTGTAATGACAGAAATTGGCTCAAGATTCACATAAGTGTCTCAACCAATAAACGAAACTGTTTTGGCAGTTTTCCCAGTGACTTGTTTTCAAGACAAAACTCATAGAAAATCACTTTGAAAACCTTGCAAAAATAAAAGTGCATTCAAATACCGTTGGGGTATTGTCCCTAGAAAGTAGTCTGCAAGTGGGCCACTGCACTTGACTTAGAATAAATAATTTATGTTTATAGCGCAAAGCTGACTCGATAGCCAGGAGCCTCAGGCGTTTAATTGTTTATTTTTACGATCTCCGTGATAAATGAGACTTTAGTTCGAAGTGGAGAGAGCATGGGAATGTGTGCCTACATATGTCTTGCTAGAATTCCATACATATGTCTATCTTTATGGCTTAATGGTTAACATAGTCAATTTACTTGGTTCCCACTGTTGGGGCACAGCAGGTCCTCTCCATTATTAACCTCGAAGAATCCAAAGCGGGATGTCTTCAAAATGGTTCCTAGGCATTCTGGTTCCTTGAAGATGACTTCCTCCATCGTTGTAAGAGCAGTGCTGATGAAATGAATTACACTAAGTCTAGCGGCTGCCTGGGTATGTGTGAACCCACAATCTGTACCTCATAAGCCAAGAGCCAAGAGCCAAGAGCCTCGTGGGCCAAGAGTATTGGGCTACCAGCGCTCGAAGGATAGATCTGACGGGCACAAAGAAAATGTTAATTAAAGTAAAAACTCTCAAGTTACCAATAAGTTAACCACATTTAGAATTTCATAACAAAATTAGAATAACGGGTGTTTAGTATTGCAACAATGTCACCGCTGAAATGAAGTAACTCTACATACATGTATATGCAATGTATGCTTTACGGAATATGCGTGAAGATAATTAACTGTCACAAATGTTTTCCTTTCAATTAGATACAAATTAACATCATATGGCAGTTAGTTTTGCAATTTATTAAACCTAGCTGACTGGAATCTTGGAATTTTAAAGAAATGTGTATTAGTTTTGTTCTGATCACGCAACTGCCAAATCGAGTTAATATGTTCTTTTTCATAATGTACACAATACTATTGACAACAGACTAAGTATGTACGTATTGCAACTTCAACAACATGCACTGTCCCGTTATTTTCCTGGATGGAATTATTATAATACCGGCTTATACCTGCGGCTTCGCCCGTGTGGTGATCGATAATTGTTCTACAGGATCATACTACCGGAATAAAAAGTATAATATATGGTGCATATCTGTGTGCAAAATTTCATCCTAATCCATTATGTCGTTTTGCGTAATCCATCCTCATAAACTTTCGCATTTATAATATTTTATATATTATATTTAATTATAAGAACAAGTAGTATGTATGCGCTGATTAATCGTCATTATGCTAAACTATTTCTATCTCAGCCAAATCCTTCCACTATTCCAACTTTGCTAGAAAAGAATTCAGATTCAGATTCATCTGTTTTTACCTTAAAATCATCCAATTACACAATGATACTCGATGAAGTATAATTTCTGTTTGTATATTTCTGAAAATCTCTAGATGAATTGTTACGTATTATGTCCGTTGGTATATTTATGAAATTTTCTAATCAAAAAGATGAATTGAACGGCAATTGAAAAATTTACATAAATTAAAAAGGGCAGTGGCGACGGGCCATACATTGAATGAGTTGAACTAAAGATATAACGTCTTCGAGCTGGTGAACTAGATTCGATCTACAAATAAGCCATTTTCAAATTATTACCTGCTTTGGTGCTATGACACAAAACTTACTACTTATTTGTTTTCTAACTGTTCATACGTTTGCATTTATTTAAAAGCCTGCTTTCCAATAAAATAGCGCTCACAAAATAGCTTAACTTTAGGATACATGTTGAATTTGTCATCCAAGTTCTAGTTTTCATACTCCAGTGTCACTTGTTTAAAGCATTAGTGGAGAAATATGTATTTAAAATGCTAAAGCGTTATTCTGTATGCTGCCACCAAGCAAGTATAATTTCGCCATTACTCTTTATTTGATAGTTGATTGTTTTTCATAACGGATTACTTAATTTTTATAACCATAAAAGTTGCAAATGTTATTTTTTCCTGTAAAGCACACACGCAACCGACATAAATTAATTAACAGAATAGTTAAGCTCATCTGATTACCTTGTAAGTGAAAGTAAACTTACACACTAAGAATAGCGCCACCTATCCAATTAGGCAGTATCTCCATAAATCTTTACTGAAAAAATGGCAAATATGATCCTAAACCAACACTTTGAGTCTGAACAAAAAGCCGTTAATTTAAAAGTTCCCACAGAAACAATAGGTCTTCTTGATGCTCATACAATCGATAACCTTGCTTGGGAACACGACCTATTCCCAGTATACAGTACAATGTAAATACTGTACTTATAGGGACAAAAAGTGGAAAAGTGATCGGATTTTATGGTTTCTTAACCTGCAAAATATGTGTGTACTGGTACACCTCGGTCTAAACTTTTGGGTATCCCAGGCGTGATGTTTTTTAATTCTCAGTTCTTTTTTAATTATCAGTCTCATCCATACTCTGCATTTACTTATTAGTTAATTATCAGTTCTAAAGACGCTGCTTCGTCATTCATAAAGAAATAGTTCAATCTACGGCAAAATTGGGCTTGACTTACATATATTTAGATTTTACTTTGGTGTGTAGCAATAATGGTTTATCTATGTGTACTCTTTATCATACAGCAGTAAATCCTGGTGGTCCTTCTAGCAACAAACATGATCAAAATTGAGCAAAAACTCATACCATAGTAAATAACGATATCACTCTACAAGATAACAGTAATTACAAAGAAATCCAATACACAGATGCCCTTACCAAGAAGATTATAAATAATTACGAAGACATCTTACCATAAAACGATATAGCTCGTTAGTCTAACGAGAAGGCAAGTCACTCCACATCAGCTGATTGTAATTATGATGCACAATTTAACATAGAACTGTTCGTTGAAAAGATTAAAGGTTATAGAAGAGATTGAAAAGAAATAATTGATGTGGCAGCGATTATGATCTTAGACATAATCTTTAACGCTGCATGCGTGAAAATTCGTGGGTTTCGATGGGAAATGTGTGATGCGGAATGCTTTCTATTTCTGTATCTTTAACCTAATTCTGTTCAGCGAAACGTATGTTTTCTAGACTTAGTATTGTTATGTTCAATCTTTTTGAACTCTGGTTTCGCAGCATTTCAACAAAGGTTATATTCCGTAGTGTTTTTGATGCGATATCGCGATTCAGAGGAAAAATAACACTTTTAGATATTTTTTCGAAACATAGCCATTGAAAGTTAATAGAATAGAATAGAATACTCTTTATTATGTACACCATAAAAATTAAAATACAACAGTTTTAAACATTTTACAAGGGGTGACACAATGGGCGGTCTTATCGCTAAAAGCGATCTTTTAAAGACAACCTTTTTAATCTGAGGACCTCAGAAACATGGACTTATACCGTCGTTTTACAAACAGTACAGAAGACAAATCATCCAGTTTTAACGGCATGATATTCAAAATCTTAATCTGTTTATTATCCGTCACTGACTTGTTTCTCTTGAATAGCAAAACAAAGCTTTATTTCTTACAAAATGATGGTCCCACCATAGACCAATGTGACGTTAGGCTCCCTAGAACTCTGCCGGGGTCTCTGTCTTTCTTCTTTCTTTCTTTCAGATACCGTGGCCCCGGAACCTAAAGGGCGGGGAAGGAACATGACATGGGTTTTAGTCAGTAAAAGCCTGACACTCCCCCCCGCTCCGCCCAGAGTGGGAGAAGTCATTTGATGATTTCCAATCCGAAAAAAAGGCTCCCCAGAACTAAAGGCCAAAGGCCAGCTGTTCCGCCCTATAGACCGTAAACCAGCCATATTGTAGGTGAAGGTCAAGCGACAGTCTTCGCGAATCACTTTTACTTGCAAGTCACGAATTTCGCGATACTTTTGGAAAATCATCATAGGTACCAGAATTCGTGACTTAAGACAACACAGTGAGAACATGATTATATTTGACCTGAATTTCTAGTTACTCGTGCGTTCATAAATATAAGGATAATAGTATGTAAAAGAAATATGCTTATGTTTATGATAAGAATAACGAGATTTCGATTTGAAACTCTTCATGCGTATGAGTGATTTTGAGTAAGTAATTATTTAGAACCATGTACTTAAATCGTTGATGATGATGATGATGTTAAAGCAAGCATTCATGTTTATGGAGCGCAGCGAAGCCCAGAGGTGGCTGCCCCAACTTCCAAGCACTTAGTCATAGGTTCGAACCCAGGCGACGCATTACAGATACCTAGGTTGAGCTGAAATAGTAAATTGTTTGAAATATAGTTTACTGAAATCATAGCTTTCCAAGGATCTACATACCAAGCACATAGCACATCACACACATGAAAGAAATGCCACACACATGCAAGAACCTACTGTGGATCGAGTGAATTGGAAAAGCGATGATATTAAATTTTGGACCTTTCAAAATGTTAGATTTTTGGCCGTTCTGCGCTAATTCACAGTCCACGACAATCCATCACTCTTGAGGGACAAATTAAAGTCATTACACGATTACTCTAAAACCACTTCTACTATGAACTTTAGTCTCTAATAAAATTAGAACCTTATATTTATTGTTGTAAAGTTTTGTTTCCTAAAGCATCATCTTACAAGAACGTTAGTTTTCAAACAACATAAATGCTTCATTATGTTCTAAGTAATTATGGTTCCCACATTCATCTTATAGAAAACGGTAGTTAACGGAAAGTGCAGATTTAAAAATACAAACATTGTATCGTATTGTTTGTATGTTGATTTATATGAGAAATATTTTAATGCTTGCAGTTCAAGAAACGCAAATGAACGATATACAATGTATACTGTCTATTTGAAATAGAAGCTTTAATTTCGTTACGGAATACAAGACTGTATAAAAAAACTCTTGGACTCCTTGAGTTTCGGAAACTCCGCTTTATTTATGGTCGCCACTGTTGATTCTGGCATTCATGAGTTGCATTGAAAATATATAGTGTGGTGGGCTTGTCAAAAAACCGTACATATATCTATACATTATAATAAAATCGTTGAGACCAAAAAATCTGTACATTGTTTTTTTTTTCTTCCGTTTTAATAACTCCGCAACAAAATAATGGTCACCACTGTTGATTCTGGCATTCATGAGTTGCATTGAAAATATAAAGTATGGTGGGTTTGTCAAAAAACCATACATATATCGATACATATAATAAAATCGTTTAGACCAAAAAATCTGTACATTGTTTTTTTTTTCTTCCATTTTTAATAACTCCGCAACAAAATAATGACCAGGTACCGGGCGCGCACTTTTATTATGCGAAATGATAATTGAGGTGCTCCTTGAGAATTGTATTATAGGTGCTTACGTGTACCCTGTAACCCTCTCTTTATTTTATGTGACGCAGACAAAGTTGCGCGGGTCAGCTAGTTAAAAATAAACTTTTAACAGAATTATTTGATTGATTATGAACAAGAAATAAAACTTCATTTAGTACCTGACAATCTTAATAAAACAAACTTGAAGAAATCACGTCTTGCACATTCGTTATTCAACATGAAGTTTTGAGCTTCATCACCAGTCTCAATGGACACTAAGAGAAATACCGCTTTTCTGCTAATTAGCCTAACAATGCTCCAGTAATAAATTACTGTTAACTTAAGATTATTTAAAGCCTATTACTTGTAATTCATAAGGTAAGCTATTTAGCTATGCTACGTGTGGTTTGACTACGTGCGTACTTTCTTAGTAAGAAAGCAGAGAAAATGTGAGTACTAGCTAACTTTTAGGAAAAGTTTGAAGGTTTTTAGTATTTTGACACTAGATTTTTTCATATCAGCTCATTTATGCTTCATAATGGACTCTTGGTTTTCTGGGGTTCTAATTAAGTTTGGGCAAATAATCGTTTTCGGCATAGATAAAAAATAATAATTACACTGTTTATTTGGTTAGGTTAGGTTAGCGTATCTTGCAACAAGAACGAGAGTGTTTTCAAAGTCACCTCAACACACTCGAGTCTAAAACGGGTAACTTCGTCTAAAAATTAATCTGGAAAATTCTAAGTAATGTTCCATGACTATTACTAAAAGAGTCATCAAAATTACAGACAGCGACATCTGCTTTCACCTGGTCTACGGAGTCGCGGACGGAGCGATCGTGATGTCGTTGAATTTCAAATACTGCCCTTTTGAACTTTGATAGAAGCCTTATCCGCTATTGTTTCTGCAACATATTTTGCACCATAGCACAGATCCTATAGTTTTAATAAAGCCATGGACTCTACTGTCATTTTAAGAGCTTTGACTGTGGTTTTGAGTGAAGCTCAAAACCCAACAACTAGTACAACCAAGGGGTGTCATATTACCAAGTCACTGGGTGTCCAGATCAGCCTTAAATTAATGGTACACAGCTAAATCGATTCGATTTGACACCTACAGAGTTGAGAAAAGGCGAGGCAGTTGATGATGAGTTTCCAAGGGGAATATTAGTCACACTCGTTTTTTTTCATCTTCGTAAGCCACCGATCTGTTCTCAACACCATTACCTATTCACGCAATCCATACAAATGACGTAAACAACATAATCAAAAGAAAGTGAAACCTGTCTAGCTGTTACAAACATTAAACTGTTACTAATAAAAACAATACTTTTATTGCAGATTCCGTCGACGAAGCAAAAACTACAAGAAACTAGAAACTTTATGATGGCGGATAAACCGTATCAAGATTGGAACAAACTGGTATGAAGGGATGTGAAACAAGATTCGATCTTTGAGAAACCGCGGATCAAGAGCGTTTGCGGAAGCTGTGGACGGAAATATTCATATACAAGAGGACTAACACGAAAAAATCGAAAGTGAGGATAACAAAAAGAGAGCACAATATTTGGATAAGCAACGGTTCATTGACATTCAAGTTGATGTTGCGTAAAATTTGAATGAGGGGTGTGAAATTTTATACTGAAGAGAAATATTTTATTGTATTGGAAATCCGTCTTTACGATTGTATACAGTTGTTTACGGAGTGCGTCAACAAGGGAATTGCACTTTCAGTACTTACTTGCACCAATTCGTTACACTGGTAATCAAAGACTGATCGAAGAAAGGAACATCGTTTATCTTTATTGGCATCACTCATTGTTTGCAACATACTTGCAGCGCATGAAGAAAATACTACTGATTTATTAGAGAAAGCAAATAATATACCCAATAGAAATCCTACCGAAGAATTCAAAGAGGACAGTTCTCAAGATTATTAAGTCATCAAAGCCAAGAATCAGCTTGTTAAGTAATTGAGTATCATCACAATGAAAAGATAACATTACGACGTAATTGATAGTTGCATTGAAACATATTATTTGCTTTAACAAAATTGTAATTTGCGGTTGAAAATCTCGAATACCTTAAAATTGTGAAGATTTAGACAAGACAATTGGATTAGCAACGGTAAATGTAATCTTGCACGGTATAACCTTTACAAAGGTTACAAGAAATGACGATGATATTATGAATCGTAATAAAGAAGTACTGTTGCTAGTGGAAAGAAAGGGAAACATTGTTATGGAAGAAACGAAAGTGATACAAATTATTGAAGAAGTGGAGTGAACGAGCAAAGGTAGGCACTGCACTGGACAAATGTATCTGGCAGGTGAGTTTCTTTTTATTGTCTACTGCAAAAAGCTGCCAATAATAGCGAAGTTCAAGAGTAAGATGACCAAAATGGTCAGCGTTTAGGTAAGTCTTCCGAAATAAAGTAGGTAACAGGAAACGTCTATTGAAAGTAGCACATTTTTTTTTTACAAACAAAAGCAGTTCTAAAACAAACAACGCTATCAACTTTTAAGAAGCTAAATCCATAAAGCCGGTAGGACCCGTGAATTCAAAGTACGATTTTATGTGTATGCATTGAAGATGTAATTTTATAGTAAACTGCTGAAGCAATTTGAATATAACGACTGTCATTGTGGTTTTAACGAGGTGCATAGGTGAGAGCTATGTCATGATTTTCTCACGGGTTTTTTTAATAAAAATATTCTATACGGCGTAATATTATTTTATATTTATGTCATATGCGTGCAAAAACTATAGGCAAATACTCTAATTACCGCAAACTTATTTGAAGCAAGTTTGATTAATTGCCATTTAACTAGTTTAAACCGTGACTTCGGCCACATTATGACGTTCCGTATAATTCGCGTGATTGATCAAAAGTTAAATAATAAACTTGTTTATGATTTCACACGTATACACACGCTTATTGATTATAAACGAGTTAAACTTTGATGGAAAGATACCTCGCGTAATAGTTTAAAAATAATGATAGGCGTTGTCGATCACAAACAAGCAATTTTTAGTGATGTAAAAGTGTTATGCCTGCATACAACTAAAGCCAAAAAACGTGTAAAATGCAAACTCGTTCTTGAAACACATTAACAACCCACTCATAATCCGCATCCTCATATTTATTTGAAACTTCAACAATAACCATTGCGTTTTTTTCGTTGCGATTAAGCTAAATTTTGCAAACAAATGGAGCAATGGATTAAACATTTTCTTAAAAATCCTTTCGATTGTGCTAGCCAAGTGTGGTGATTAGCTGCTGATTAGCTGTTGTGAAGCTTGTTGTTCTAGCTAAAAAGTTAGTGCTGGTACCTACAACCTGCGGTTTACTAGATAAATTAGTGGTGTGAGACCCTATTAAGGACAAAGAAAAGGCAATTTTCTTTCTGTTTATCATAAATGGTGGTTTGTACTGGTAGTTGTAGTAACAGTACCGGAGAAACTCAGAGTTAAGAGCAGCGGTCGCCCAGTAGTGTGGTGACGACCAACAGATTTTTCGAAGATCATGGGATCGTATTCACGCAGGCATTTTAGGTACTTTATTTTATCAGAAAGGCTCCCAAAACGGTGAACAAAAACATCATGAGGAAATCAGCACATCCTTGAAACCAAAATTTCGAAAAGAATGTGGAAAATGGCCCATTTTCTCTCACATAGACCTGTGTCCCAGCACTGGAAACATTACAGGCTAATGAGTAATTAGTATACATTCAAAATGTATTATGAAAATTTTTCACTTATGTGTATATCAAAGAAAATCAAGGTTCGTGACATGAACGTCGAAAGACAATGCCAGTGAAACTCAAGAGAAAATCTATTTCATAATTCACTCTTACTTTCAATAACTAACAGACACAGTAGAAGTAAAACCAAATTTAATCTTTTAGAAAATATAAATTAGAAACCATTATATTATCTAAATGATTTCCTGAAATATGCTGTTAGTTTGGAGAACACTGACGAACAAACGGGTTATGCTACAGCAGTGATTTGCAAAAGACATGAATATTATATTGTTCAATGTCGTAAAAGTCAGATGATACGGATTTTTCTTGCCAAAACCAACTTGCATAGAAAAAGTATTGAAATTCCCAAGGATAATAGATGATATGGCTAGAAACGGAGTGGCCAGTGAGAGGACCACGAAGAGGAGGATAAAGAAGTATGAAAGAAGAAGACAATCTGCAATTGCGACAACCCCATATGAATTGGAATAAAGGCAGAAGAATTGATAATGATGACACAACTGGAACAGATGATATCTATGGTTATAATGACATCAACACTGATAGAACCACTTATAACGAAGGGACCACCAGCAGCAACACTGACTAACGTTTTTTACACAAGTTTCTCTAATCTTACTTAAGAGGCAGCTATTAATTTTCTTAAAAAAAAAAAAAAAAAAAACTATGCCTACCATTGATAGCCAAACCTTAGAAGTACGAGATAAAAAGGGCCATAGAGTATTTTTGTTTGGAATTGGTACTTTATAATTTAGTGTTGACAAAAAACTCGTTGATCGGCAGCCGAAGAAAGTGGTTGCAGTGATTTAATTTAAATTAGAGCCAGTAAAGAAGTAAGACAATGTCTTCTTTTTTGTAGTTCCAAATGGAAAACAGGAGGTCGAAATGAAAGAATGATTTAATGAATTTAAAGGTGTGATATTTATTTAAGTCATACACGGTTTTAGAACAAATAGTCAATGGTGATAAAAAGCACTTTCTATTAGGAGTTTACGACAGTCAGTAATGCTCCTTCCGTGTTTTAATTTTTTCTGGTAGTATACCTGTTTTAACATATTATCCCTCACAAAAGGAGAAACTTTAAATTTATAATTCTTTACCACCTGAGTTTCACTGGTTCAAATGCTAAAGGCATAAAACTCAGTACGGCATTCAAAATCAGATATTAAAATATGTCATAACAAAAACTGTGAACTTGGTCGCAAGAAAGCGACATACGCCATTACATATTTTCATTGCGACATTATAAAAAGTAAAGAGCACAAAAATGCAACTCTGCATATTTTCAAGGAAAGCTTAAAAAACGTTACGTGTTTGAACTATAAAACTTTGTACAGGAGGTGCGAAATAAAAATATTCTGTGAACGTATTATTTTCATACTTATTGGTATTCTTGTCTTCTTTGCCTCATGGGACAGTGTGTGAATTATGTCGTAATACCAACCCGTACGAGTTGGTCTTGGTTAAATTTTGGATAGGTATTCTATTCAGATCTTTTTTTCCTAGGAAATCGTAACTCTATCGTCGCCTATATTTTAATTTCTGTATAATGAGACAACTGCCTCACTATTTTGTGAACCCTCTATTTCGCGGCAGCATTTTCTAGTGTAATTATTCCCGCTAATCATAGTATGGATGATGTTTTAGAGCGAAGTCACTTTAGGGCTTAGGGGTAACAACCACAGATAAACACAGGTAATGTGCCGTGTATCCATTTCCATAACCTGATTTTGGATACACGGCATTGGCACGGAAATGGATCTTGAAACCGTTCAATAACAGAGGATTTGTCGATTTGCTGATCGACATAACGGGAACCACCGTACAGAGAACGACTAAATTGAATTGATGTCCTTGCACTAGCGAAAGAGAAAGCAAGTATTTTGCAGCTCATTACAAATTCTCGCGGTGTAGGTAGCACTCTCGCCGTTGTCATGAACTGGACTTGACTTCTATAAATATGAAACGTCACGTGTTTAGGCTCAAAGATCATAAACGTGTTTGCCGTCATGACGATACGGTCAAAGAAACAGCAGCTGATGACAATCAAAACCTTATCATAACATCTGAGTACTTTTAAACAAAACTGGGTAAAAGTTTAAGAATTGTAGCTGAAGCATCAGGGTAGCCAACGAAATTAAAATTTTCTTAGCGTCAGGATGCATATTCATCAAAGTATGATTCACTACGGAATTTAAAGACTAATTAAATTAATAACGACAATATCGCTAAAACTGGCGTTTTTTTACATTTGGCGTGGCAAATTGCAAAACAAATGCAAATAGTTTCACAGGCTAACTAAGCTTGTCTCTTAACTTTTGAATTCCACTGAAGGACACAAACTGATAATGCATCTTTATCAACCGACTTCTAAAAAGAGGAGGTTCTCAATTTGTCTGTATTTTTTTTTGAGTAAACCATTAAGTGAATTTAGAAAAACTTAATATCACGTACACGTAAAACATTACAGCCTTAGTATGCGAATTATTATCCTCCTCAAAGTTACCTCTGAGAATTCACTTTTCTAACTCACGTTTCCAACTAGTTTATCGATTTCATCTGTCTACACTTCAGTGGTTGTCAACATTGTTCCCAAAAATTTTTGCGAGGTGTAGTGGGTTCCACTGTTATACTTAGGAATCTACCAAGCTGCACCATAATACCCGATCTTCTGTATTGTGCATTAAGGCTGTTCTGGCGACATCTTTAAGGTCTCCACGGCCCAATTGGCAAGGGAGACTCAAACACCACGCTTGCTGATGCGCGGTCTCGTACACAATGACTCTTTTGCTTTATCGACCATTGGTACTTCAACAAACACTACACTTTGAGTCTGAATGTTGGTGTTGTTATTACCTACATAATCATGATCAAGAAACCTCCTCTGTGTTTGAGGTTTATACTCGTAATAACAAAAATGGCAGAATTAAATGAGTGAACAAGAAAATTGCCCAATTAAATGTAGATAATCTACTACTCGCTGACATGTTAATGGTATACCTCTTCTAGCAAGACTGCTAAGACCGGTCAATGGGGTTATTGCCATTGTCACCATTCATAACCTTGTCTTAACCTTGTAGATTGACCCGTGCAGCTGTCATTATTAGCCACGAGCTCCTTCTGATCAAAGATGACAATCATCTACCAAGCCTTTTCCCACTTATATTGGGGTCGACTTCCAGTTTAACCGAATGCAGCTCAATACCAGTATTGTACCTACATGGAGCGACTGCCTATCTGACTTCCACAACCCAGTTAGTACTGGGTAATACGAAACTCCTTGGTAAGACTGGTTGTCAGACTTTCGGACCACGGCCACACAAATGACTTAACGTGCTTCACGAGGCACGGAGGAAACTTTTTATGTAATGTGAGATCAACCATCTACGAACCAACCTAGGCAAGCCTGGCTTAATCTTGAAGATCGACCCATGCGGCTGTTATTATTTAGCCACAAGCACTTCCTGTTTTAAAAATGACCAAATTCTAATAAAAAAGTAGCAAACCAGTAGGTACTAAATGCAGATTATAAATGAAATAAACGGCAATTCTGACAGCAAAAAGTTTGAGTACCACTAATTCAGAACCTTCATGAGTAAATAGTAACAAGTTAGAACCAACAGATGGTATCTATCACGATTCTGTAGACACGTCCAATAACTGTCGCTCTAATTAAGAGATTATCTTGTCGTGACGAGCATGGGGTTTCGAAGAGTCATTGTGTTGAAAGGGGAAGCAAGGATGAAAGGCTTGCGAGACGAAGATTTTGGCAATCGACATTTTGGTATATCTCAAGGCAGAATAATAGGTGATGTTAATACAAAGGGGCTTTAGTTATTATGAGGTTGAAATGGTTTGGTTTCGTATCAGTTTTATTCCATCAAACTGTAAAAAATGAGAACGATACTAAGAAATTCTTGTCTATTACAACTTCTACTTATTTTGATTGCTTCTAACTTTTGCTTTAGTTGCTGGTCGTCTCTCAATATTTATCTTGTCTTCTGAAATGATTAAAAACAGGAATCTGGGGGCACGGCAGTGCCCCCGCCAAGTCGAGCGCGAAGCAAACACTGCCGTACCATCCTTTACTGGAACCATTTCGCCGCATTTTCAGGCCCCTATTTGAGAACCTCTGGATAAGACCAGAACGCAGAAATTTTCGTCATCCAGTAAGCTATAATCACATACTTAAAATCCAAAATTTCAAGTCTGTAGGTCATTTAGTTCCGAAGTTAAGCGAAAGCAAAGTTTCGCATTTATGACACTCACTCACTCACTCACTCATGATCATCAAAATAGAACTAGTACTTCCCATAAACTCAGAGAGCTGAAATTTGGTACAGAGTTAGGGTTTAATGGCCACATAAAGGGAAAACTATAAAAACTAGGATAATCGAAGATCTGGAGTACCTGCTGACCCTGATTAGAAAACACAAGAGCCCAACCAAACTATTAGAGAGATCGACATACCGCCTTTACAAAAAATATTCAACTTGGTTGGCCGCTTCATTTGATGTCAAAAATCGAAGGTCTGAAGTATCTAATGAAGAACCCTCAGCTGGTCTCAGCTGTATTAGAGACTAGCTTCTGCCCGCGACTTCGTTCGCGTGAATTTCCCGCTTGCAACATTTCTTATTGCTGCGCTCCTATTGGTCACAGCGTGATGTTATATAACCTATATAGCCTTCCTCGATAAATGGACTATAAACGCAAAAATAATTTTTCAATTCGAGCTGGTAGTTCCTGAGATTAGCGCGTTCAACCAAACAAACAAACAAAATCTTCTGCTTTATAATATTAAGTACAGATATGGTAATGCCCCCTTCTACTATTGGTACATAAAAAAAATCGACTGTCATTGCAAAAATCCAGCGTAGTGGGACACATCTTCTAATTTAATCTAGCCTATAGCGTCCCACTGCTGGGCGAATGCCTCCCCTTCTGCTTTTAATACGCATATAAATAAAATTGAAGGAAAACTCTGGATAAGACTAGACTGGCTTTTATACTTATACTTACAAGTTTACAAGAAGAAATAGTCGAACGATTAACTTTATTCTACTCGAACATTACACAAATTAAATAAACAAATTACACTAAAATATTAATTTCGCATAGAGAGGAGGCCTGTGTCCCAGCAGTGGGAATATTAATAGGCTGATGATGATGATGATGATTAAATTCGCTCAAATTTTTTTCAAAATATAATGCATTGGACTAAGAGTGGCGGTGATACCCGCAAACGTCGCTAGATGGCGCTGACTGTATTTTAAAACGCGCTTACGTTTGTTTTTCCGATAACCTTATATGGCGAAGTGGCAACCGGCCGCGTTACAGTCGTTTACGACATTCTCCTACTGCGCTTGAAAACATTTACTAGGGATTAGGACGGATTATTTGCATTTCGTTGATTTCGCTTATTATTTCGTGAGGTTTGCTAAGGTTAGCAGGTTGTTATTATAACAATTCGAAGATTTGAATAGGTTAGGAATTTTATGAAGAAACAGTACTTCGAAAATTCTCTAATAATTTGATTCACGAATTATTGCCTATTAAGTCAAAATTTGAGATCATACCCCGGGCATACGTGTACAGAGAACAATTCCGAAGCTGTGTGGCGTATGCCAACAATTCACAAGAGCCAAGGTCTAAGTCTAAAAAATGCCCTCATGGACATTGGCACCTCCATATTCTCTTGTGGCTAAGCCTACGTGGTGCTATCACGAGTAACCAATATCTTCATGTAGTGCACCTCATAAATGTTGACTTCAAGAGTATAAAAGCTCAAGCTTCAGCGATCACCGAAAACAACCGGCTTAGGCGTAAATACCGCGCCGATCTTTCAGAAATTAAACCGTCTAAAAGAATAAATAATGAACGCGAATGGGCCATACGAAAAACTGTTGCTACTGTATACAATAATCTGAACTGGAAAAAAAGAAAAGAAAGATTTGTAATACTAAAAAAACTACTCCTGAAAAGAAAAAAAACTGTGTCAAATAAGAAAATCTAATAAAACAAATCAATATGCCCCACGTTTCTACAAAAAGAAGTGAAATCCCACCAAAAACATTCTGTAAAAAACTAGCCAAGTCTCGATGGAGCTGCTTGTTTATCTCTAAAAAGTAATGAAATCTAGACAAAGTCGTGCCAAGGCTAAGGTTCCTTACTGCAATTTCTTTATTATTTATAGTTAATGTTGTGTGACTTGGCCGTTGAACATTAATTTAGTTTTCGCGTAATGTTATATCTATTGTAACTACAAAATTGACTTGTAGGTACCCACTAACGTATAAAGAATGTTCAACGGCCAAGTCACACAACATTAACTATAAATAATAAAGAAATTGCAGTAAGGAACCTTAGCCTTGGCACGACTTTGTCTAGATTTCATTACTTTTTAGAGATAAACAAGCAGCTCCATCGAGACTTGGCTAGTTTTTTACAGAATGTTTTTGGTGGGATGTAGTTTACCATAGATATTGTATCCTCTGATCACAACAATCCTGTCAACAAACGCCACAAAACGCAGTCACGACAAAGTATTTTATTAAATTCAAACGCCAGCGCCATCTGTTAGCAAACCAACCTACTAGCAAGCATGAAGTGGCAGTAAACGTAAAACTAAATACTTTGACTCTTAGTAGATGGCGCTATATTCAACTTTTTCATAGTACTTTTACGTTTGAACGCTAGATGTCAGCATTTCAAGTTCGTGCTGGGTAGTCGGTAGGAGGCTTTTGCTGCATTACTCCAACATAACTTTATTGTAAGTGTTTTATTTTTGGTGTTGTAATTAAACGGTTAGTTATAGTTCGGCCTAGTTTCACCTAGTTCACTTACTTACGCATAACTGTCAGTTAATATGACTACGTCTCGTATCTATCGGTATTTTTTTAGACAAAGTTAGCTTGAAATATTTTATCCGCGTCAGCTACCTGTCACTATTGATTCATAGAAAAATCAATGAAAGCTTTTTTGCTTTTCTGTAACGTTTTATTTCTATCAGTTCCGTAAGCTAAATGTCAAACAGACAGTGATACCAACATATATACCGATACCTGTTAGTAAGTTATTGAAAATGGCTGGTAATCTAGTTAGTGGCTATGCAGAAGCAACCTTATCAAAGAGGGTGGCTCCTTTTTTTTCGGTTCGTAAATCATCAAATAACTTCTCCCACTCTAGGACGACCGGGAGGGAGTGTCAGACTTTTACTACTTAACTAAAACCCACCCATGTTCCTTCCTCGCCCTTTATCTTCTGGGGCCGTGGTATCTCTTTCGAACAGTCCCGCAGCCCCGGCAGGCTTCGGCCCTTGTGAGCCCCTTCAGAGAGTGGCTCCCTGCAATAGTTACCTAACCTATTATATTTTACCTACTGTATCAGTCTCTTGAGTTTGTTATTGCGTGTTTATTGCCAAAAAGAGGTGCATTATTGCCAATTATCGAATAGGTATAACATTCACACTAAACTTGCTTAAATTCCAGCTACATAATAAATTTCAGGGATAGTATGCATTAAATGTTACACCTACCTTGATAATAATTATAAGATCCGTTTGGAACTAATACCTACTTAATCCTAGACAATACTAATTACACCATTAATTAAATGTAAATATCACGAAGACACCAACAGCTAATGAGTCAGAGTAGGTCGTATGCTAAGCACCCTACGTTCACCTGCTTTCCACGTCATTCAATCATTTTGCCCCTTATTTTACATGTTTGTCTATCCATTCCATGCCTGTGACATTAGACATTAGTGTACTCACTTAGGTAAAAGGATACTTGTATACAGACGAGCACTAATACATAGTCTAAACAGATTCTTCACAAAGCTGTTAACCAAGCATTTTGGACATCAAAATAAGTAACCCTACGCAAAAGTAATTGCTGGGCATGACTTTTTTTTGGGATGTAATTTATTTATTTATTATATGGCTTCTCAACAATGAGTACACTGTTACAACATCATTTGTACATTACAAACTTAAGTCTAAGCGCCTCATCAGAAAAGCACAGCATGCACTACATTATGCGGAGATAAATATACAATAGGCTTGTGTCCTAAAAAAATCTAATTAGTCCGTCAGTTAGATTATAAAAAAATATTTGACACGTATTTTTTCTTTTGTTACATAAACCAAAATTGACGAAGATACGACGCTTTTAAAATTCGCAATACGTCACGCCGTGCTATAGTTTTTAGTGCGTTATGACGTCACGAGCCCCCACTCCCGAGTTTTGATGCGTTTTATCTTTGTCAGTACTCAGTGATTTACAAAAACAAAAAATACGTGTCCATTATTTTCCAATACTCTAACTGACGGACTAATTAGTTTTGCAATTTATTGATGGTGGAAACTAGCCTATTAAATCATGTGATGTTTTACGGTCAAATTCAATATAACGCACTCAATTTTACTGGTGGATGGATTGAATAGTGTGGGGGTCGTGGAGGTGTTTAAAGTAAAGTTTTTACTTTAAAAACAGGTGTTTAAAAAAAAACTTGTCAAAATGTTGGAACTTTGGCCCCCAATATCTTCGTAACTAGAAGGTTCCCAGGTATGGTGTAGAACAAAAAAAATATTGCAATGATGGGGAGAACAAGTGCCTTCCGGCTTCGTTAAGAGGTTTTTTACACCCTTTATATGATGGGTTATGGGTAGGAAGAAGAAGAATCGATTAGCAATGACTGATACTAATTTGACTTGATGATAATCAGCAACGTGACTATTCATCCTCTCTTCATATATTACATTCTTATTATATTACATTCCTTACTCTTTAACCCCTGACGCAAAAACAACGAGGTGTTATAAGTTTGACATGTCTGTGTGTGTGTCTGTCTGTGGCATCGTAGCTCCCGAACGTATTAATTTTGATTTTGTTTGAAAGGTGAATTATTTGGGAGTGTTCTTAGCTATGTTTGATAAAAATCAGTCCAAGATGGCCGCCGCCACAAATTGGCGGACTACATATTTATTCAACAACTCCCTCAACATGGGTATCAAATGGAAGGGCTTGACTAGTAGAATACTATACGCTATAATAAATTTCAAATCCAAGATGGAAGCCACCACAAAATGGTTTAGTACATTTTTTTTCACAACTTCCTTACTATGGGTATCAAATAAAAGGGCTTGACTAGTAAAATAATGTACACTATCTTGAAAGGGAATGAGGTATATTATATTATTATACTACACACACACACAGCATAAGGCATTTCGTTACGTGACGATTTCTACTAAATTGCACTACCTGAAGCCGCGCAAGAAACTTAGTTCGAAAAAAATACCTTGAGCCTACGTGTCGGGGGTTTTTAATTTCAAATTTTAATGTAACTTGTAATAGCATGCGTTTCATTTCTCCTCATCACACTTATGTCAAGACCAATGGTCTCCTTTCAATTTTTCTGTAACTGGCACCACGTTAACCAATTGCCTAATTTTGGCTAGAATAAAAATTAACACATTCACCATGATTGATTATGCATTCACTTAACTTACATACAATATGTTTGGCATATCAACTTGACGTATGCCATTCTATTTTATTTTCTCTTCACTTATCGAAGTTCCAAATAGTCAAGTGCGGAACTGGACTTACGTAATACGGATATGCTAACTATGGTCAACGGATGGAGCTTCTTTAATACATATTTAATTTGAATTAACTGATGCCATGTTAAGTAGTGCACAAAGAAACATGTAACATATAAAGAACTAATGAGCTCGTGGCTAAAAATAACGACCGCTCGAGTTGATCTTTAGGTTAAGCCGTGCCTGCCTAGGTTGGTCTGTGGATGGGTGACCACCCTTACATACCGAGTTTCCTCCGTGCCTAGGAAAGCACGTTAAACTGTTGGTCCTGGCTGTCATTTGTAGATCTTTCGACAGGTGTTTCAGGGAGTCAGTGGCCCAAAAAAAAGCTGATAACAAGTCTTACCAAGTGGTATCGTGCCCAGTGCTAACTGGGTTGTGGAGTTCAGATCGCCCAGAAAAGTACGAAATCGAATCGAATCGCTCCATGTAAAATACTGGTATTCAGCTGCATCCGGTTAGGCTGGAAGCCGACTCCAACATAGTTGGGAAAATGCTAGGCAGATGATGATCATTTCTAATAATTATTATAAGATCAAAGACCTATGAAATTAGGTTTGCGTTTGACTCGCATCCACCATTTTCTCCTCTTTTCTCTATACTATTTCTTTATTGTTGTTGAATTTAGGAAGTTTTATTGTAATTTTGGAATTTTAGTTTTAATTTTAAACTATCTAATTGTTTTTTTTTTATGTACCTACTGATTGAAATTTTAATATTGTAGTGGTTAATTTATATCGAATTGTATGATTATGATCTTAAAGGGATTGAAATAAATGATTTTGAATTGAATTGAATTAAACCCAATAAGTCTTTGCTCATTGGTATTTCCTATTTTTAGATACATAATAATATCTCCATGCAACTGAAGATATTTCACAGTGTCTGTGCTGTTGGTTAGTCTATTTAGCTTAACTGTCACTACACCTTCAATTAGACCATTCATTCCTGAATGGCCAGAGATGCATCATCATGGCTATTTATATGTCCCGGTTGGACGATACTCCCTTTGCACTAGACGAAAAGCAGCTCGTTCCTTAACACTGAACATTCGTGTCCAAATTGTTTATCAGTCTAGTAAAGAAACTTACAGTTGTATTAAGTAGCTCACAGCCCATAGCCACAACCTACATCAATAGCAAAGCATCCAAAGAATTCAAATATCCATCGATATTGTTGACAACTGAGGAAAACAGTAAATTAATTTACATACTAAACCTTCTCGAGGCCGCGTTTTTTGGACTTCTAATTTCTTCCGAAGGGTACGGAATCTAGTTTTCCTGTGTTGACACAGTTCTTGTTGGAATTCACTGTGTCTTGTGTGTCCCAGTAGGGGAAGTGGCACGACATACCGTTATGCATCTTCGACCGCCAGTCTATCGGTATACTTGGTGGTACCCGGGCGTATCACAACGGGTAATCGCGAGTTAACGTGAGTTTGTTTCAAGTATTAATTAACGGTAAGTTAACTCTTTTTTTGTGATGCGGTGCGTTCAGCCGTTTTTGTTGGATTGCGTTCTGAATTTGAAATTTTACGTACGAATGCGTTTCTTTTTCTTTTTTTGAATTGTTTGGCGCAATTTTTTACGTTTAAATTTTTTTATGTGGTAAAATGACATCTTTCTACTTACTCCCGAAAGTAACTAAGTATCCAATATTTCCGTAGTTTTATATTAAATGAGGTAATTAGGTAGTAATGATTCTCTAACCGATGAGCCATCAACCTGTTCACCCGTGTGCATTCTTGCGGCCAAGTGCGTTCAACATCGTGTCGAGTCTAAAATAAGGGGTACTTTATATTTTAATAGAGCTGGTAGACCTGACCACCAATTAATTTTAACTTGTAGGGTTGTGGTTAAAAAGCTTTCAAGACTATGTTTTACGTGCACTTAAAATGTAGTTTTTTTTTCAAGTTTACCGGTAAAGACTTTCATAGATTTGGATAGGGTTTAAAAGTGATAGGCTCTTTTTCTTTTATTAGTGGGAATTTTTTATGAAAATTATCGGTCTGTAATGTTTATAACAGTGTTTCTTTAAGTTGGACGATTTTAAAGATGTTTGGGAATAGTCACTGAATTTTTTGAAGAGATGATTTGGTTTTGGCCCTCCGACAATTCCAATCTAATAAATAATCTTGTAATTAAATATCATTAAAATTGTTAAAATAAAAGCAACACCTCAGGGGACCTCGACAGATAAGTGGCTTTTCAAATTTTCGGTAACATCTCAAAAGGTTTTGTATTTGAATATGTTTCCATGTTTACCTTAATTTAGATCACAAGAAGCGAAAAAATCGCAAAAGACACCTAAAAGTAAAGAAAAACTAATTCAGGTCAAAAAAACACAATCAATATCTATAAAGCATCACTAAAATCTACCAAACAATGGTGCCGATTCTGTTGTGCACAAACTAAACTTAATTTAGGCTATTACTATCTTTTTCTCACCAATAAAACGAGAAAGAGACGGACGTAATTTAGAGCTGTCAAATTTAATTCGAACTAATATTTCCATACAAATGAAGGGTGCACGTAAAAACATGTCGACTAATAACACGGTGAAGCGCAAGGCATAAACTAGTTTGACATTTCTAACTTAGTGCATAGCTATAGCCGTCCTTTTCTCGCCCTGCCTTTTAGTAAAAGATAGCAATAGTCTAAATTAAGTTTAGTTTGTGCACAACAGAATCGACACCAATGTCTTGCGTGTGTTCACTAATATCCAGTAACTCGCATGCACTTGCTAAATTCTTGACATTGTGCCGGAGAAAGCATAGAATTATGCAATTTGTAGAATTGCAATACCGCATATTAAAGGGTGACTGGTAATTAGTGTACGATACTTAAACACGTGATTGCGCTCATGAAAACAAACAACTTTTACTATGAAACCCAAGCTGAAATCTTTTCGATTTCAGGTTTGCTTCCATAGTAAAAGTTGTTTGTTACCATGAGCATAATCACGTGTTTAAGTATCGTACACTAATTACCAGTAACCCTATATATGACATGAAGGTACCATAAGACAATTTGATGCTGGCTGGCAGTAACAGCATCTGGGATAGGCCTTTGTCCCGCAGTGGACGCCTTTCAGCTGAAATGATGATGATGATGATGAATGTGATGATTATGATGATGATTGTGATGATTATGATGATGATTATGATAATGATGATGATAACGATGATGATGATGATGATGATTTAAGCAAAGGTGTATCAAATAGTACTCCCACATTTTGCCAGTTATGACCATGGAATAAGGGACGAGCATGCCATCAACTGGGCACAAATCCAGATTCCGTGGCTGCTACTGATAAATTCCTAATTTAAAAACCCAATAACACTTTGCTCGACCCGGGAATCGAACACAGGACCTCATCCTCAGCAGTCGTACTTGCGACCACTTGCAAAGAGGTAGTCATCACTAGGTAAAAGTAATTATGTACCTTTTAATATTGTTAAACCACAGAGATTCATAAAGAATGAAAACTTGGTACTGTTAATGACAATAAAATTGGATCCAGAATATACAGTCGATGGGGTAAATAAATGTAGAAAACATTAATGCTGTAGGCTAAACCTACATGCTGCGGGACCGTTCGAAAGAGATACCGTGGCCCCGGATCATAAAGGGCGTCGAAGGAACATGGATGGGTTTTAGTCAGTAAAAGTCTGATACTCCCTCCCGCTCCACCCAGAGTGGGAGAAGTTATTTCATGATTTTCCATTCGAAAAAAAGGCTAAACCTACATAGTACGTATTTTGTGCAGAAATTGTGGTGGAGTAGAAATGTCTTTTCTACTCCACCTGTAATAATCTCTTCTGTTTAATTTCGTTGCGGGATTCAAGACAGTTAAATTGTGTCTCTGGGACATCGTTGAGCTTCATTGTCTTTCTTCTGGTGTTTGCCACTTTTGATTCTGACTTTCAGGAGTTGCAGAAGTTTGTCTGAGTGAGGCGGGCTTGTGCCAAAGCGGTCCGTAGATATTTATACGCAGAATGTTATGATGACGATTCTTAATAGCACAAGTGGGGTATTAGTAATATTTGTAATAGGTACAATGGTACATAAAACAAAAATTATTACCTTGAGAGAAAATATTTCGTTAGATCGTCATTGTTAGAAATTCATGAATTATAACTGAACCGGTTCCAATTAAGCCCAAATATGCAATATGCATTGTAAATGGTTACATAAAGTTACGATATTCATCGAAGACGTGAGTGTATTAGATAAGGTAAAATGTTTACTAGAAATTACAGGATATTATGAAATGCTCACTGAAAAAATAATGGTTATGTAAACAATAAACAATCATCTCACAACAGCGATCAAATTATTATTCGACGTGAACACTAATCAATAACATCCACTAAGTATGTCATCATTTATTTCATCACTACTCTGATCTCAACGCGGTGAAAAAAAAACATCGTGAGGAAACCTGCATGCCCCAAAACCAATAATTCGAAGATGTCACGTCTACTTGCAGGCACTGGGGCTCCGGTGATGATTACTACTAGCCCATGCTCTATCATCCAAAGGGCCTTCATGTCTAGACCCAAGCAAACTTTATAGGCTGATTATATAACCATGCAGTATTGTAGGCATCGTGGACCCAATGCCCCACAAATACACAAAACTAAACTACAAAGATGCAAAATTTTGAACAATATTCAACAATGCCAGTCACCTTTAAAAATAAAACTCTTAACATCTCACTAACCTCCTTACAACAATGACAATGACATCTTGACCACTAACAGTGTGTACAAACAAAATAATATAACAACGGGTGAAAGTGACCCACCTATACTTTGAAGACTGTGTAACGTTTTGTTTAAGATGTAAATATTAGCTGTGCTTGTACCTACACGTCTTACTCTTGTCTTCATATAAATACTACATGTTCCTTGTCTGTTCTTAGACCTTAAGCATAAGTGTAGCTTAAACATAGTATTTTTTTTCACAATTTCTCTTTGTCGTATTTCCTGATTAATTTCTGTGCGGGATCTAAGACATTGCAAGAATCATTGCCTCGGCGCTTTTCATCACCATTAATTCTTTTCGGTTTTGATGGTTAACAGGCCTCATTTTGTTAATCTAATCAAATAATTCATAGATATAGAACAATACGTCTTTTCAAAACTTTCTCAACTTAAATATTTTTTAAACTTTTATCTCATGAATCACTACTTCGAAAATCATACCGGTGTGCTGTCTATATTGACGTAGTATTTGCAAGTTCATCGACAATTTAAATGAGATTAAACCTGATTTGTATCTGTAAGCATTCTTAGCTCTGCATCGGTGTTATGTTTCCCTACACTGAATCAAGGTTACTTTCGCTCAAAGATTATTGCGTTTTAAGGGCACTTTCATTTAGTACAAGTTATCCTTGTTTTATTATACGTAGGTTTTCGCTTTCTCCGTTCATCCGGGAGAGATTTGGTGCTTTTATTATTGTAGTTAGTCTCATTGCGTTTCGAGGGCTTGCAGTGTTTATTGGTACTTAGTAAGGAGTTTTTGGGCAAGTACTGAGTAGTACATATTTGTTAGCTTAAGAGGACTACTTATCAATCATTACTTAGAGTATCTATTCAGGCTGTTCAGAACACTGTTCATGTTTCTTACGCCACCCATTTTCCCTAATAACTTGTCGCTAACATACTTTGCTATGAGATCTCATCAACCTGTAACTGACGACTTTAGTCCAAGACTCTGTGTTTTGGCCAAGTTGTTAACATCAACACCATCGTGTTGTGTTTTATGTGTTTATTCTTTATCATGTTGTTCGTTGTCTATATCATCTCTTGTAGCTAGGTCACTGTATAATTAACTATTGAAATCTGGGTAATCTTAACAACTGTAAAGATCAGACATCAGTAGCTTTACGTGAAACTGGAAAAGAGCCGATTATCATGGATGAAAGAATTGGTCATGCACTTGCTACGGCACGCGACTAGGCCAATTTGGCAAAAAACATCTAGTAGCTATAAAAAGTGAAGAATTTCACAGTCAAGTTTAAATGTCAGTTGTGAGAAGTAGGTTTTTGTGGTACTGTTAAATGATGAGATGAAATAGTGAGATTATTTATTCATTAGTGTCAATTCGTAAATTGCTGACAAAACTCACTTTCTATGCTGCGTTCAAAACTTGGTAGTGAAGATTCTAGGAATAATATCAATGACACCATAGATTTAAATTATTGGCGCAAATAAATTAATAAATATCAATAACTGTAGAATCATGTTTTTGACATTGCAGAGAGATTGTCAGAGTGTATTGGTTTGAGCGATAGTTAGGATCAATAAGATTTTGCAACAAGAAAGGCAGCTAAGTGCCTTGATAATTAAGACCAGTCCAAACAAGTCACACAAGACCCAAGACATCAAACTGCTACTACATCTACAATAGAATTGTAGTTAAAAGTCAATCACGATATTATGAAGATTAAGCTGAAGAAGATGGACAATGATGATCAGCATAAAAGCGAAACAGGCATTCGTGAACAAAACTAATTCAATTTATCAATTGTAAAACATAAAAAGGCAGATGTGTGTCAGTCACTGTGACCATTAAAGTCCCGTTGTGTTCGTGAGCGAAGTGGCACACTTTAGCCTTAAATGAATGGTTTCTGTACCATAACAAGCAAAAGGATGGCAGTCTTCGCACTATTTGAGAAAGGGAAATGTGTTTGAGGTGACGGGTCCTGTCAATTTTGTGGTCGTACTTTCATCTTTTTCAATTTTGTGGTAAGGTTCAAAAGTATTCGACTTTCACAATATCACGAGCATCTTAATGAAAGATTCTTATTTAATTAGACTCTTTTTTTTATTAAATACATGGTTGTCATTTTCAAACGCTTCACAAACATCACTCTCCCCATCAATATAGATATCAATTTTGGTTGTGCTTTTAATTTCATCATGAATATTCGTAACATTCATTCATTGCCAGGTACTTGATCATTCACTTTATCATTATTTCTATCCAACACTTGTACATTATAATCCTGCTATTATCTATGTTTCATTAATTTGTTCTGTATGTCCGTGCCTGCCTTATGTTATGTCGTTTCATTCCCTTCAGTTTGTAGCTGTTGGTCAGTATATTAGAAAATTTGTCTTTAACTAATACATCAACATGGCGTTGCTAACCCATCCTTTACACCACAAAAGATGCAATCGTTTGCTGTAATAAATATACACTTTAACACTGTCATCAGTCACTATAGGGCGGCCACGGAAACCGGAAACGAAGACCTATAAGACAATGTCACGATCTATTAAACCAAAAAACCATATGGTACCGACAGCGAAAATAACACTTTTGATATCACATAACACACATCAACAATTTAACAAAAAAACAACCTAATGTCATAGAAGTAGAGTAGGAAATCGATTGTATACTTTTCGTGCGTTGTGAAGCGCAAAGTGACATAAATTGGAAAGTGTTTCCGCCTATGATGGACCAACCATGGCATGGCATTGCACACAAATTATCGTGTATTGATACAAACCTTTTATTATGGTGTGTAGTGTGGGTTATTGCACTGCTGCGGTTAATTCTGTACGCAGCACCTGTTCGTAGAATAGTTTCCAAACAGGAAAATTATTTCGTTGCTTACTCGAAGATGTTACCGGTATTTGAAAAAAAAACCAAGTAATCCAAAAAGCGTTTAGCGTTGACATTCAGCGTGGTAACGCTGCCAGTCCCTTGGGGACATTACCAGTTGACAGCGTAGAGGAGGAGTTTTTAGACGCCATTTTTTAAAGTTTTTAGTGTATGTTAGGTAGTTAGTTTAGTTAATTTTAGCAAATTGTAAATAATGTAGTAATCCGAAATAAATTTTATCTTAATTGTATGAGGTTGATTTTGATTAACCGTTCTATGAAAGCGTTCGGTGGCGATGACGCGAGTTCCATGATTTTTGTTCACCCATATAGTGCTCAGTGTATTTAAAGAAGTTTTTACTTCAAACGTCTTGAATCGGTGCAGTTATGAAAGCAACTAATTACAGCACAGCAGGTTAAAGACCTTGCTACTCATTTTTCTCTTCTGTCCTTATCTAGTGTTACTTGGGACTAAGTGATCTGTTTTGAAGAATTCCAGTTCATCCCAACACCTCCACCTAGGCCGAAAGAAAATAACGTTGAATATTTAATCGTGCTAAATTCTCCAAAGGCTTTTTCCTTTTTGTGAGAAACGACTGACCTTGCGACAGTCTATTTTAACAAAGTAAAAGGCCATCGCACAATTTTACACATGGCTGTCAAGGGGATCATGAGGGGATGGCTTCTTATAATCAATAAATGTAAATGACGTAGCTCAAAAGTATCTTCGAATTTAGGTAGAAAACATTTCATATGATCTAACAAAGTAAATGTTTCGTGAGAAAAAAAAACAAAAATAATCGCAACTTGGAATTGAATTAGATCTCGATAAAATGTAGCTATGCATGATGCATTAGACAAAATCAATGGCACGGCTACTTATTTCTTTCTTTTTAAAAAGAAGAATGCTAAAAATTCGGTCAGTCATGATCGGAATCGAGAACGCGAATTTGTACCATTTGATTGTATGCAGCTATGCGCACTGACTCCATTGGGCTTAATTTCTTGCTATCGATAAACCTACTGATCAAAGAGTAGATACTTAGTCATTTGTGTTACAGTGAATGATAAAAAATGATTTGATAGTACAAAGGCAAAGCTCTGACAATTTTTAGTTACAGTAAGAATTATGTATGAAGCAGTGTTTGCAATGTGTTCAGAAGTTGAGGTATTCACTGAAGATTTGAATGCTTAGCACAGAAATCCGACGAAGGAAATGGCAACAGTTTGTACTCATGTACGTTTTAATGAACATTTGACCATTAAAAGAGGCAATGAAGAAGAAGAAGACCTCTATCATTAAACCAATACCGTTCAATACCTAATGCTACCCTTCGAAAGCAAGCAATCTCTCCAAGTAAAAACGAGTAGAAGTAGAAATGGGAACGCGTGCCAGCGCGCGTCAGTTATATCATTAACATAATAATCGTTCGTAACTCGACTGTGTAAGGTGCAAGGCAGGTTAAGAAGCGGTGTTTAAGAATGTTCTAGATTCCGAAGGGTTACGAAACTTATAATAAAGACTAATCAGCAGTACAAGTACGTAGGACTCGATTGGACTTGATTAGATAAATTGGACAGTTATTCTCGATAAAATTAGTTTTTATGGAGTCAAATCAATCGAATCGAGTCCTACGTACTTGCACTGTTTGTACAGTATTCACATTCCAAAAATATTTCCATCATATCTTTTATATTATTCTTGTGCTGTGCACATGTTTGCTATACGGATAAGCACCAGCGATTCGCGTGATACATCTACACGCGTCCTCACACTAGCGCGGGGTTGCGGGACACGCGGGCGGAGGTCCCTGACTTGAAAAATAGGCTCTATTCCTGCGAGTGCTGGCAGCCTTGTCTTGAAAGACTGTTTTATACAAGGCTACTAACAAGCCAGTGCTGGCCTGCTTCGTCTAAACCTTGCTTTAGTACCAGTGTTTTACTACAGCGGATTGTCCATATGGCCTCCACAAGCCAGTAACTGAGTAGGACGATGCCCTATTCTTGTATTTTTTTTTTCGGATGTGAAATCATCAAATGACTCCTCCCACTCTGGGCGGAGCGGGAGGAAGTGTCAGACTTTTACTGACTAAAAACCATCCATGTTCTTTCCTCGTATCTTTTTCGAAGAGTCCCGCAGTCCCGGCAGGATTGGACCCCTTCTTTTATGCTGACATCTCTTTGAGGCGCGCGTGGAACACAAACGCGCCGTCGACACGGCCGGTCGTCATAAGACGGACGGACGGCGAGCTAGCCCATAGCTCACCGTCCACAGGCCCGCGCTTACGGTGGCCGGTAGCCACCACGTGGCCCCTGACGCCCGGTGAGTCTCCGCGGCGCGGCGGCGGCTGGAGCGAGAAGGTCTCTCCCTCTCGCGTTCCGCCTTCGCTAGCATGACTGCTTCGCAGAAGAATGTGGCTTCCCATTCCGTCTTGCTCCGGACCATGGATTGAACCAGAGGCCCTACTCCCTAACGTTTCGTCCGTATATTTGGATCTAGCCGCATCTCTCACTCGCACTCATCTGCAAGAGAGACGGATAGATCCGAATATACGGACGAAGCGTTAGGTAGTAAGGCCTCAGGGTCGGACGCGAGAGGTCGCCGCCGCCGCTCGCCGCTACGAGGACACGGCGTTGCTCCGCCCACGCAGGGCAGACCTCCACCGTGTCCTCGGTCGATCATCGCTAGGACAATGCCCTAGGGTTAGACTGGTCGTCAAACTCTAGGGCTTGACTGCCGAAAGATCCAAAAATGACAGCCAAAATATATTGTTGCTATTGTGCCTTTTGACTGTGTTGTTTTTTTATTCATTCCAGTTTTTAATAGTAATTCAGAGGTTTATCTTATTACTTAATACATGTCCGGAAAATGTTTTCATCAAGTATCGCAATGTCACAAAATGAGTGACATTATGCTGTTCTGAATATGTTAATGCTTGTCTTCTCGGCTCTGGCTTCCTGCTTGTCTGCTTGATCTCTAAACGGCATTGCGTGATAGCCACCACTTCCGAAATCAGATAAAACTTTAACGTGAACGGTTGACCTAGAAAATAAATCTAGATATGTTCAAGCTCAACCGTAGCTATTTACTCACTAGGTATCTTCTAGATAGATTACATCAAACAGGTTTAAAGTAGGGCTGATGAACTTGAAGTGCAGTTTGCAACTTTCAATTTTGATTTGTTAATGATATGATTTCTTGAATTGGAATGTTGATATCTATCGAAAAATATGAACTCATTTCTAGGTTCTAATTTCTAAAAAGTCAGTCATGAACTTCAGATATATTTTTGAGTTCGGTGGGAAAGTTTTTCGTAGTAGATAGATATGTACCAACATGATTATTGTACCATTATGAACTTGTTTCTCAGTAGGTATGCATATGGAAAGCCCTGGTAAGCCGCTTGTAATTCGTGGGTTCGAACCTAGACAGGCGCATTACTTTGTGTAATTTATTTCATCACCACTGCTCTCAAAACGGTGAAGGAAGACATCCATCGCGAGGAAACCGGCATGTCCGGCATGAAAAAATTGAAGACATTTACCAATCCGCACTGAGCCCGCGTGGTGGATTTATAGCCCATTCTCTCTCATAGAGAGGAGGCCTGTGTCTCAGTAGTGAAAACATTAAGGCTGATGGTAGTGGTGGTGAAGCATCTGACTGAATTTATGTTTGATAACTCTTGTTTATAATTTATTATTTTTTTTGCTCTTATCGATGGTACAGCCATGTGCAGAAGTACCGCTTTCTGAATCAAAACCGTGATTCACCTGATGCCTAACGAGAGCCTCCTTCGAACCTATTGAAACTCATTGTTTATCTGGTGACCACATTATTTTTAAAAGGACTTTTGGTAACTAAGTATTGTTCTGCAGGTGGCCATGTTTATTGCGTCAGAGGCCTAGATCAGATCGAAGGGTGAAGGAAAATTGCCGTGTCGACGGCGCGTTCGTGTTCCACGCGCGCCTCAAAGAGATGTCAGCAGAAGAGAGGGGCCCGCAAGGGCCGAAGCCTGCCGGGGTTGCGGGACTGTTCGAAAGAGATACCGCGGCCCCGGTACGTAAAGGGCGAGGAAGGAACATGGATGGGTTTTAGTCAGTAAGAGTCTGACACTCCCTCCCGCTCCGCCCAGAGTGGAAGAAGTCATTTGATGATTTACCATCCTAAAAAAAAAAAAAAAAGGGTGAAGGAAAATTTGGGAGATTAGGTTTTTCGCAATGGTAAAAAATTGTAATAGGGATAAAAATATATCTCACGCTAACTTCTTATGACTTGGCCCGCAGTGTCAACGTACCTTACAAGTTACAATTAAGTAGTTGAATGTTACGGTCAAGTACGATCAGCATGGCAGGTTACTAGCGGGAAGTGGGAGGCTGCGAATGCAAATATGCTTAACTGGAAAATTGTAACTTTATGGTTCTACTGCGTTATGGCCCCCTGGTATGGTATCTGGTATAATGGTTCTATGGCTCTATTTCTAACAAGCTTTTGCCTGTGGGTTTGCTCGCGCTCATTTAGAATTTGACAATCAATTCAGGTTGTAATTTGCTTGTTATAGTATAATTCAACCATGTTCCTAGGACACGTGGCGATATCTTTTATCTTAAGAACGTTATTGTTGATTTCCTCAAGAACAGTACTTTTCTTCGGGATGAAAGGTATTTATGTCCGTTTCTGTATCTGTATCCGGCCGGCATGTTTTATGGCTATATTTTATAATACCGGGAAATTATAAAAAGTATTCGTAGAAAGTCAGGGAAAATTTTGCGTGTGCGTCATCATCAGTGAAATGAGCTTGAATTTTATGACTATTGAGGGTTCAATGGATCAAAATTGTGTCATTATTACACACACGTAAAAAGTCTTTCTTGGTACTACTCTTAACTTTAACTTATAGGTTCGAATCTGTATTTTTTTTAACTGGTCATTTTTATTTTCTTTTATGTTGTGATTATACACAAACCATACTGTTCTGCCTTAGTTTTTGGACTTACTATTCATAATAAACAAAGGGCTTTGAAGTGTTTGACCCGCCTATTTTCCACCAATTTATTTTATTTAATCAATAGCTGCTGTTATCAGTACAAATAAGTATTGTTTGAGAAAAAAATCTTCCCTTTCATATTTATTTAATAAATTAGTGTAATTCATGCAGCCTACATTTTACGACTTTGAAAAGTCTATGAAGTCATTACCCTCTTTTGTCAACATTTAAGTTACGGTTATTTAACTTAATGTACGTCCTTCTTAGGCTTTCTATGCATTAAAAACATAATTAATGTCACATAATCAAGATTTTAAACGGATCGGAAAAACGGGAACTTTTTTAAAGTGGCCAGTGGGTCAACAATGTGGCGAGTATGGTAGTCGAAACTTGTCGGTCATGGTCGCGCGGTCAATGAACTTATGTGGTGTCTCTTTCTCGCATGATGTTAAGGGTGATCGTTTTTACAAATGAATGATAGGCTCCAAAATTAGAAAGGATGCATAGCTAAGCCTTAGTCAATTTGTTTGAAAATAAAGAATATTAAAAGACAAAGATCTACTTCATGAAGAAAATTAAACAATACAAAGTACATATATTTAATTTTCGTTGTAGTCAGCTAAGAACGACTAAAATAGCATCTTCCAAAAATAATTTGGATCAATAGTAATACTTATTTGGATACACAAACCTGTTTTAGATATAAATAACCTCCCAAAAAAATTATCTCAACTTCCTTCTTATGAAGCTAGAAAATAAACTAACTAATACTTTATTCTATCAATAGTCATTAATATCTGACTGCAGCCCATACCTTGTTTTTAAAGTTTTACGTGATTTTATATATAACTGTAATTACTGCTAGAGAACTCAGGGAAAATGCACTTGAAAAGAAGACCTTGTAATTTGATGATTATTTTCTACTAAATTACCACCTTTGGTTATAACTTTCAACAGAACTAATTTCAGATTTAATATACGATTATTAAAAGTTTTCTAAGCTATAAACTTATCGTCTATTTCATCAGTAACGCCAGTATCAGATATACGGCGTAATTAATTATTTTTTTATAAATGTTAAGAATGAGAACATAAAAACTCTTCTTTCAGCGTAATGTTTTGATATATTTTTAAGTCAAAAATGTTTTGATATACACGAGGCACGTTTCTCTGTTAATCCTGGCTGTCATTTAAAGGTCTTGGAAAGTCGTTATTGGTTGCCAAAAGGCCGAAAGTATGACAGCCAATCTTACCAAGGGGTATCGTATAACCCAGTAGCTATTATCTGGTTGTACGAACGGACAGTAGAGTCTTAGAAAAAGGGTCCCGTTTTTACCCTTTGGGAACCATTAAAAGAACTTCAAAACTCACACATAAAGTTTAATTTTCTCAGCTTAGTTTATACGACTTCTTTCGTAACTTATTTTATACGACTTCTTCCGTTCTCACTATAGAGAATTTTATTTATTTACACAAGCATTGAGCAGCGGTGGCCCAGTGGTGGCGGCCCCGACTTACGAACTGTAAGTCGTGGGTTCGAACCCAGACAGGCGCATTACTTTGTGTAATTTATTTCATCACCGCTGCTCTCAAAACGGTGAAGGAAAACATCGTGAGGAAACGGGCATGTCCTAGAACCAAAAATTCGAAGACATGTGACATCTACCAATCCGCACTGGGCCCGCGCGGTGGATTATAGCCCATTCCCTCTCTATGAGAGGAGGCCGTGTCCCAGCAGTGGGAACATTATAGGCTGATGATGATGATGATGATGATGACACAAGCATTATATTGTTTTTTTTTAAATAACGTCGATAGGTAACAAGGATTTGAAAAGACTTTCTCTTTTTGATCAGAATCCCCTGTCAAAAGTAACCTCTATGTAATTTTAACTGTTTAGTCTTTTTGAGGATGGGTAATGGCACGAAAGTCTAACAACCAGTCATACTAATTTTGTTAGGGGTTTGTTATTACCCAGTATTAACTGTGTTGTTGAGAACCCATAGGCAGTCACGCCATGTAAAATACTGGTATTCAGATGTATGGTTAGACTGAAAGCTAATCCAAACATCATCATCATAAGCCTCTTGCCCTTATCCCAATTAATTTGGGGTCGGCGCAGTATGTCTTCTTCTTCCATATACTTTTCTGTTTTTCGTCATATCATTAGACACTTCTTTTCTTGCCATATCATTCTTAATACACCAAAGCAAGCTGACCCGAACATATTTGGGAATTAAGCTAAGCAGATGATGAAGCTACTGAAAACTTCAGGTCAATCCTGCTTAAAGTCATTGCAGATATACGAAATGCTTTAAAACTAGTGACAGCCGCTTGTCTTGGTTCTCTGGTGAGTACAAAACTGTTGAAATTCTTCAAAAGGCTTAAGCTTATTAAACTTAAAATTTCACTTACGGGATACATGTTTGTTATTGATTTTGAGCTCCCGATATTTCGTCGCTGTTGCAAGAGTGATTTATGATCCATCCACGCGCATTCAGTTATCCCGTGATCATGGCGTTTGCAACAGCGTCAAAATATCGGGATCTCAAAATTAATAACAGTCCCGGAAGATTTCCCGTAAGTGACATTTTAAGTTTTCTTCAAAAGACTTTTGATAATTTGTCAATTTTTTTGTAGAGTTTAAGGGCTTAGTACACCGTAATATAGTAAATATAACAGTATATTCGCGTGTCCTCGATCATGACGACTGTTGACTCAACTCTTGTACTTGTACGCATGTGCGAAATGCCTCTTCCAAACCATAAGAAGACTATTTGTGTCCCTCCATAAATGTACATACATGTTTGTTGCTACGCTCTATAATAGTGATTCAGAGATGTCATACAGGTAACAATTTTTGTCCAAGGGTAAGATAATCTGCGTCATCCCACTGCTGGGCACAGGTCTGTCTCAACTTCTAATACTTTCCATAGAGGTTTAATGTGGACCCCGATCTGTTGGTTTTGTGCAACTCATACCGATCTCTTTTTCGCCGGGTTTTCTGTTCCTTGCCTTGGGGAAAACCAAAATTTCTTCTAAATCATGATCATAATCTATGATCTTGTATGCTAGTCAGTCATCCTCATTAGTAACAGTTTTACACTTACAAACCGGTATGAATCGTCTCTAGGTCAATACCTAAGGAGTTTATCTCGTGAAAGTAGTATTCTTAGAATCGGCACCTGTAATATGTCTGTTTTATTTGAGTCACCAGTCAAAGAAAGGAGTAAAAATTAAACAAGAATAATTTAAATTTAAAACCGCAGTACGCGGGTTTTTTTGTTTTGTGTTTACTTATAATTGAATTAAAACCACAAGCTTTTTTGTTAAGAATAAAAGTTTTTAAATTCTTGTGGTTTTCCCGAGTTTAATTTTGTGCGACTAATTTTGTGACTAAGGATCCTATACTGGCAAGGATCTTGCTTTAGTCCTTTGTTTTTATTAATATTTTGTATGTTTGTTTGATTTTCCAAAGCAATGATTTCATGGACATAACAGGCTTAGTTCTTGTGGCTTCCTAACCCAATTACTTACTTGATTTCACAAACTGCACCTCAAAATACCTTTTGTCCTTGTACCTGTTGTGTCATCCGTCGTGATTTTCTTTAAAAATGTCATGTGAATTTCTACTTCGATTAATAAATAAATAATAATAAATAAATATTGCTGGACATTAACACACAGCGCCACCTAGTGCCACACTAAGCAAAGCTTGTATCGTGAACACTAGATAGTTGATATACTACATATATACTTTTTTTTTTGTTTGTAAATACATACTTATTATACATATAAACATCCATGACTCGGAAACAAATGTCCATGCTCATCACACAAACATTTGCTCCTACCGGGACCCAAACCCAGGACCCTAAGAACGTAAGGCAGCGTCACTACCACTACGCCATTCGGGTCGTCAATATCATTATTACCTGCATTACGTTTAATTATGTAAATAATCACAAAACTCCGTACAAACAACACTCTTTTATTAAAACTGTAGTCTCATCTATTTTGATTTCATCGAATAGGTGCTCAATAATATTTCCTATTTTATTTTAAACTAGCGGACGTCCCGCGGTTTCACCCGCATAGTTCCCGTTCCCGTGGGAGTACGGGGATAAAATATATCCTATGTTACTCGTGGATAATGTAGCTTTCGAATGGTGAAAGAATTTTTAAAAACGGTCCAGTAGTTTTTAAGCCTATTCATTACAACCAAACAAACAAACAAACAAAGTTTTCCTCTTTATAATATTAGTGTAGATTGCCATCCCGCCATTTACTACACATTACACAAGTCTAAGCATTAGCGTAGCCTTAAAAAAGTCCATTTAGCCTTGACCAATATTATGGCCGGCTTAACGGTACCCCGCAGGTTAACGATGGGTTAACGGATCGTTTTTTAGTTCTATACTGTGTTCCACCGGTTTTTTTAACTTGTTTGTTTATTTTTATACCGAATGGAAATCGGAATGTTCGACATTTGGGTCATTGGACTTTACTTTGACAAACTTGTTTGGTGTCCTTCGTTATACTAGGTCATCAAATGACAGTTTTTAGTGAATATTGAATTTGAATTTGAATTTCCGTCTTACGATCATTAATTTAATGTTATTTTTATACCAAAATGATGGATGGATTGTGTGAGAAATGGTATGAGAGAAAAAGGTGTAAATGATTACATACCGGTTGACAGGGAAGATGATGAGAGAGAGAGAGAGATGCGTATACCCCAAGTCCCCAAGTAACAGGGCAAAAAAAATGATGATGATTTTTATACCATGTTTCTGCTTGTTAAAACCAAAAGTAAAGCTTTTAATCATAACGCCTTTAACATCAGCAATTAACAACATTATCTTGAGTGCTATATAAGGTACACCCATACTTGTGTGTACCAACCTGTACCAGTCTGTGTGCAACCATACCTACTCGGTATTACGTTTGTTCTTCACACTTTTACCGGATTACCGTGACTACAACGTCAACTGTTACTTTTTCTTATTATCACTAACAATTACTTTTCTTCTTTACAGGTAAAGTTCGCGACAAACACGATGACGAGGCGAAAAAGTTTGTGTTTAAAGTGGACTTTAGTTTTATTAGTAGTTATAGTTTGTCCGTCTGTTTATACGCGACCTCAACAAGAAGAGTTCTCAGTTTCTGCTGCAATTAAGACACAGAATGAAAAATCTACGCATCCACCTATAAGGTATACATTTAGTAATTTAAGTTTGAATAGTTTTAAGTTAGCACCTAAAGTCATTAGTTTTGTAAATGAAACAAATGTAGATAACAGCAAATCTAGTAATCATGTTACTCTCAACGATGTAAAAGTAAATGACCCTCTTCTTAACTCTTTAAATGGACATTTAGAACCAAATAACGTTAATAATAGAACAGGTCGTTTGATTCGAACCAATTCACATGGAGGAAAAAAGAAATTCAAACCGAAACCCATAAAAAATAAAAATGAAGAAGATTCTCACGATAAAAAGAACCCAGCAATAAGAAAAGTTATCACTAAATGGAGGGACAAAACAAAACTAAACGACTTAAACTTTTCTTATGAAACTAGCACTTTGGGTAGTGATGTTAAAGGCACGACAAAATTTAGTAGTAGTTCAAATGACGACACAAGTACAGATAGTTCTAGTGAGATAAACTCTAAAAGATACACAAGGCCTCCTCCAAACGATATCTATGACCAGTATTATAACGATAATAATATGTACAATAACCAACGCCCCCAATATCAGTATTCAGATGAATCCCAAGCTTATTCCCCTCATATTCAAGTAATAAATACTCGTCCACGTCCGACAAGACCTCCATACTACCATACAAATGTACCGACTCCTACACCAATAATTACAAACTTAGGCTACCCAAAACCTTGGACTCAACAAGTAACTCAAAAAACTACAACACAACGACCAATGTATAACACAAGACCTACAAATTATGAATACCATAATAACAACCAGAACTATGGAGGCAATAATTACGAAGTCTCCACTTTTGAACCAGTAAATTCTTATACAGACAGAATTGTTATAAGACCTGAAGACTACAGCCCATCTGCTGAAGACTGTCCCACTATATATCTTACTTTAAATAACACTTTTCAAGGTCAAGGTAAAGAGGCTTGTCCAGATTTAAATATTGCAGTCAACACAAATGTTATAAATAAGAATGTTGTGATTGAATCGGAGGAGGAAGAAAGTGAGAGTTTATTTCCTGGAGGATTCGGGATAAATTTAGGAGACGGATTGGGTTTAGGAGATGATTCAGGTGGAGATTCATCAAAAGACGAAGATTACTTTGCATCTGAAGAGAATCAAGAACAAGACGATGACAGTGCGTCAGTCGAAGGCACAGAACTTACTAACTATCATTCGGCAAATAGCGTTATTAAACCTGAATCTGAAGAGGCTGGTTTCGGCGCTGCTTCTTCACCAAGCTCTGCTTTAATTGCCCCAGGCGGTTCTGGAGGCTCTGATGATGATATATTTAGCTTTTCGTCATTAATAGATTTTTTCCGGCCAGCGTTAGATGCTTTAGGTTGGATAGCAACCATAAATCCTTTGAGTATTGGTCTGTTTCCCTTACTGTTAGCTCCTTTAGGATTATTATTTGCAGGGTCAGGTTTTGCAGCGTTATTTGCTCCATGGTTTTTACCATATGCTAGGGAAGCTCCTAAAGTTATACATGTTTATAAGCCTGAATGGCGATGGGATGATGACTTGAAAACTTGGCAGTTGAATTCATTTCCTAATAACAGGAGATTGATTCCTGAAATGGGAAGAACAAGTAAGGATTATAAAGAGAAAGGAGGGATAAAACCTACTTTATTTTTTAAGTTAAAGGAATGGATGAAAAATGTAACAAATAGGTTGAGAGAAAATCGAAGTCGTCAGATAGTTCTAAACGGTCGTAAAACAAAAAGGAAGAAACGAGAAACTTGGACTCGACAACTTAAGATTAGTTAAATGATGCGAAAACTTGTCACCGTCGTAGTTTAGGATGACCACTGCCGCTGTAAGTGAAATTGTCGCTATTTAGTAAAAAGATTTGTCATAAATGAGCCTTATTAGATTCCACCTTTTGCATTATTTCAGCAAATGTGCGCATTTCGCTTATGGCAGCAGTTCATTCAGTTCCACCGACTCTCAATCACCAATTCTATTATTCATGTGTTGTAGGAAAATATTAGCCTAACAAGTTTTGCGGTAAACAAAAACTGAATAAAGGTAAATAAAAATCAGATCTGAAATAAAATTACAAGGTAAAAAAAATATAAGTACTTTGGTACAGATTTTAATGTTTTACTTAAAATAAAAATTAAACATTTAGCGTTTTGTCCTGTGGGGAATCCTGCTAATGAAATAAGAAAACAAGTGTTTATAATGACTTTAGATGCTACTAGGCTTACACTTACAATAAGTACTACATGATCAAAGGTTTCTTTGTCTACAAGATAGAATACCTAACTTGCAACGTAGGTAGAGAAATAAGGAACTAAACCATTGTATGTGCTGGTATTTAATATTCTATAGGTGCTTCCTTTGCTCCTCTATAAAGATGCATCGCTGTGATCTTGTATGTTATTTTCCATGTGTGTTTCAAAATAATCATTGTAACAACGATATAAATAAACCATTGTACTCGTATCATTCCTTTCCTTTCCTATCTTTTTTCATTCCTTTTTAGGGTTCCGTAGCCAAATGGCAAAAAACGGAACCCTTATAGTTTCGCCATGTCTGTCTGTCTGTCTGTCCGCGGATAATCTCAGTGACCGTTAGCACCAGAAAGCTGAAATTTGGTACCAATATGTATATCAATCATGCCGACAAAGTGCAAAAATAAAAATTTAAAAAAACATTTTTATTAGGGTACCTCCCCCAGACGTAAAGTGGGGAGCGATTTTTTTTTTAATTTTGACCCTGACGTGTGATATATTGTTGGATAGGTATTTAAAAATGAATAGGGGTTTTCTAAAATCATTTTTTGATAATATTAATATTTTAGGAAATAATCGCTCCGAAAGTCAAAAACAATGTGTCCCCCCCCCCTCTAACTTTTGAACCATAAGTTTAAAAAATATGAAAAAAATCACAGGAGTAGACCTTTATATGAACTTTCTAGGAAAATTATTTTCAACTTGAAGAGTTGAATAGTTTTTGAGTTATATAGCACTTTTTCAAAAAAACGCAAATGATAACTTTGTTTTTCATACAAATACTATGAAAAACAAAGTTATTTTTGCTGACGAAAAATGTTGGTATTTTTAATGGTCTGGGAAGCTACGGAACCCTACAGTGAGCGTGGCCCGACACGCTCTTGGCCGGTTTTTTCTGAAATCAAGTAGAAACTGAAGGGTATCACTATCATTGTGTACGGTGTGTTAGGTGAATCAAGACATAACTTTGAAAGGTTATATCACGATAATTAATGTAATTTGCAGAGCCGATTCAGTTATTTTGACACTAAAATTTTAAGAACAAGTATGTCTAGGTTCCTTTATTTTGGCACTAAAATTCAAGAATGAGTATGTCTTGGTTCCTATCAATTTTGTGGTAAAACTTTTCGTGGTAGACCTATAATGAAGGGCGTAAAAGTTGGGGTGCTCCATCTTTTACGGCTTTTTATTTGTAATTTTTGGATTGTCATGTTTTCTTTACTTATTAGTTGCTGAAAAAATTATATGTCAGGACGTTTCTACAGTAAACCTTGATTTTATAAAAAAAGAGAATGATTGCGCAAGAGTTTTTTTTATTTTATTTACTAAACTTATTCACAGTTATTATTCAGGAAGAAAAAATTGTAATAAATTTGTATAGAGAATCAACATTTTGTAGAAGAAATTCCTTCAAAATGTTGATTCTCCATACAAATTAAAACAGCTTTACAATTTCGCGATTGACCCTACTCTCCACGTTTTACGATAGACCTAGGCTTACGCCATCTATTAAATTAGTTAGTAACAAAACGGTAAAAGATACATAATTAGTAAGACAGATGGCGCTGAACAACGCGACATTCACGACGAAGTTATAGTTGCCACCAGTAATGATGATAGCGGTCATTATAGATAATACACTAGTTACTACAAGATAGATGCGCAACTTTGGTTTTCGTTTTTAAAACTGTGTACCTCAACTGTTAGATGGCACTATTAGTTTCTGCTCAACTAAATAAATACAAAAAGTAATTCTTGACTATGGATTCGAACTTGGGAACTATTATTCACAAGGCAACCGCTGTCACCGCTATGCTATCTCCTTCACTGACAAGTTATTTAAAATAGGTACCTGTTCTCTTTATGACAGTTGTAAAACAGTCAAACAGTTGAAAAGTTTGTGTCCTTTGACACACAGATGGCTGGATGGATCTATGATTTTTTTTTGACGCTATGTATGGTAGTTTCACCTCCCTGGCGGTCATTGCCCTTTGCCTAATATCTCTTCCTATATACGAACCAAAACAAATGATCCATGTGTCGTTTTTCATAAATTAAATATTCAAGACTTGAACAAGCTTATTTTTAATTTTTAATGTTAATAACTTTAAAAAATGCAGATGGGCCAAAGACCGCTATTTTCATCTTATGAGGCCGGCGGAGCATGCGTTTTTCATACAAACGTAATACCAAAATAATATGAAAATCAAACATATTCTTAAGGTAGTGTGTATTTATTTCGATTGGATTACATAATATCTATGTTCCCAAATAAATGTTTTGAAAGGACAATGATATAAAGACGAGATAATAATATGAGGTATTTAAAATTTCTATAGACACTTTATTTTTCTCATAACTCTTGTTTAAATCAGTGTACATTCAAAATATGTGTTTGGGAACCTATATATTCTGTAATCCAATCAAAATAAATACACACTACCTTAAGAATATGTTTGATTTACAAATTATTTTGGTATTACGTTTGGATGAAATTCGCATGCTCCGCAGGCCTCTTAACAGACAACAACATAAGTTATCTTCAACTAATAACAGTATTATTATTTATTCGTTTTTTTTATTAAGTAGTTAATAATAACTGTAAGTGTCTAACATACATCTATAAGTAATACTACTAACTATTTACTTAAATTAAAATGTCTTATTTATAGCCTGTGGCTCGAATTTTGCTCAAATGACTGTAGCTTTTGTTGAATAAAAATAATTATTTGATGAAGTCTGAGGGTAATTTAATGTTTTATTAAAATATATATAATCAGTATCTAACCTGCCCTTTATTGACCCTTAATGGGTGTTTGAAATAAAATATTCTATACAAATACGTACAGTCACGTCTAATAATATGTAAACACTTAAGAATTTTTAAAATTGTGTTTCTCCTAATGTACTGATTAAAATTTAATGTTATTACGTACATAGTATGCTGGAACTCATATTTTTATGAAAAAGATCCAATCTCCTAGTTACAATCGATAATTCTCGCGAAAATAGCTATAATATTAAGGAAAGTGTATACATATTATTAGACGTGACTACAACTTGTCTATTTAATAATTTAAAACATTTCAATTAATCTTAGAATGTATGGTATAATGTAATTTTCAATTAAGTATGTAATATGTACTGTACAAAAATTATTTTAAACAAAGTAATTTATTAATGTGTTTTTAGATAGGTACTCAATAATAAAACATCGTAGAAAAATGTTGGATTTTATTTATTGTTTAAGAATTAAAAAATATTCTGTACCTACCTAAATAAACTAAACTGCAACTCAAATTATGTAGCTAAGGCGAAAACATTTTTTTTTAAGACAGGGTGCACATCGTGAAGTGCCAGACATGACACATCATAAAAAATAGCAAAGGAATTCATGTTGAATTTTATAATAAGTCCTTCGGGGATTGCAGGGAGTCTAAAATGGCCGCTTTAGCAGAATCATAATACGAATCACGTTAAAAAAATTAAGTTCTTAAAATGGACTTCATGGTTATGACTATAAAGACCATTTTAGAGAGCAGCGGTGGCCCAGTGGTGGCGGCCGCGACTTACGAACAGTAAGTAGTGGGTTCGAACCCAGGCAGGCGCATTACTTTGTGTAATTTATTTCATCACCACTGCTCTCAAAAACGGTGAAGGAAAACATCATGAGGAAACCGGCATGTCCTTATTCGAAGACATGTGACATCTACCAACCCGCACTGGGCTACCGTGGTTGGTTATAGCCCATACGCAAAATACGCGCTTTGACGTGGAGTTGCGGACACCAGCCCGTTGTACAATACAATACAATACAAAAACCATTTTATATTAATTTATTTTTCTTAAAATAGCCGGACCATTAAACATGTTACAGGTTCATGTCAAGTCAATATTTATGAAAATCAAATCAAACCAAATTATAATTTATTTGTAAATGGGTATACCATTTTAGTTCTTTTTTTTTTTCAATTTATTAAATACAGGGTGTAATACACCGACGCACAAACGAGTACCACGTTTTCAGTAAATCATTAGGAAACCTACATAGTGTCTTTTCCACCCCGTATAGTGTCAAGCAATAGTCTGCTGAATTAAAGAGAAATAAAAGCTTCAAAAGCAATCAAATTGTGTTCTAATTTGTTAAATGAATTAGAAAACTACATACTAGCTTCCTTCTGCCTGCAACTTTGTCCACGTCAAAAAAACATAATCACCACATGACATTCGGTAGTAGTGTAACTTTCTATTATTAAAAGTTTTTGAAATCGTTTGAGTGGTTTCGGACTATTGATACATAGTTTAGATCAAAACTTTAGGATTCTTGTTTGTCATTCAATGTAGGCTCCATTGGGAGAACATGAATATACGAGTATAGGAGTTCCACTTTTTTTTAAAGACTTTCTTGACCATTTTATGAAAAAGTGTTGGTTTTCAGCTTATAATTCTTTCGGGTTTGTCCTTAATTTCAGTTTTATTTACTAACTTGATTAAAATCTCCTAACACATTATTATTGTCTCATTACAGAACCGTTCCTGAGCAACCAACAAGTTCTACGCCTGATGACACCTCCTCTCGCGATGTCAAAACGAAGACTCCGATTCGAGAATCCATGGAAATGGTCGCCATACAACTTCTTGACAAGCCCAATACCACGATTGAAACACCGGTCATTGCTGATACAAGAATACCACCCAAACTTAAACCTCAAGTCAAACATAGAATAAAAACCAGAAACGAGAATGGGGAAGAACTTGAAAACGCCCACCCTGGCGTAGCAGTTCCTGTCACAATGGATGAATTAGAAACTGAGAACAGAATAATCGATATGCCCAGTGAATCTTCCACATCTAATGAGGGTATTTCCACTTGGATTTCATTAAGCAATTCAGTCAAAGAAAATTCAACAACCGATTCTTCAAGAGTAGAAGAAATCACAAAGAAACCCAAGCCTGCAGTATCTAAGAATAAGCCAAAACGTCCTCAGAATAATAAAGTATCTAAACGTCCCATAATTGGTAGCACAAACAAAGCTGACTTGGTAGCCAGTGGATCCGCAATCAATGAGAATGTTTACAACAAACTGAAGGATACGGTATTGTCTAATGTACAAAAGAATAAGAACACATCAGCTCGTCCTAGTACAACAAAGACCACTACCACCACTACTACCACAACAACAACCGAAGCGCCAACAACGAAGAAAGAAACGAAATCAACAGTTATGACACCAGTAATCACAGTCACTTCAAAACCAAAGAAAAAGAACAAGAACAAACAGAAAACTAGCACTACTTCAGCACCTGCTGTCCTAATTGAATCTGCTTTACTCCCTACAGAAGCAAAAGAACAAGAAATTGAACTAGAAGTTAGTACACCAGCAACCACAACTAAGAAGCCAAAGAGAAGTTCAACTAGAAAGAAGAATAAGAACAAAAAGCGAAAGACGTCTACACCTAAACCAAGCACAGAAGTGGCTCTTTCTAATGTTAAAACTGCAAACAAAACTAAATCTAATAAAAATGGTAAGAAACCAGCAGCGGCTCCAGCAGGCGCTATTACTAGCCAGATTTACAATTACTTGTCTAGAGAAGTGATGCCATCTGTAGGAGTTGGTATGTTAGGCCTTGCAAGTTTAGTTGGTATCGCTGGATATTTCTTGTACCCATTCGCATCTCCAGTACGCAGAACCTTTGAAGTTGACAAGAACGATGACATCTATAGAAATAATGCGGAAGAGTATGCTAACGATGGCAACGGACAAGCTGAAGAAGAAATGCTGGGAACTGTGTTAGCTGGAATGCCTGCTCACGCTAAACAGAAGTTGAACCCTTATGCTGGTCAAACTGCTTACATCAACCGTTATCCAGTCAAGAAAGAACAAGACATTAGGTATAGACAAGTTGCACCTACTTATAAACCTAACCCAAATTATGGTAAAATACATTATGCTCAACAAAAGACAGGAATAGCTCATGCTGCTGTGTATTCCAAGCCTACTAATAATTATAGCCCAGTAGCGCAGTACGAGACAAGACACGCTTACACCACAGAAGGGAAATATAATTACGAGAAACCTCAGCAACCAAATTATACTCCGTACCCAGCTGTAGAGCCAATTTATGCTGCTCCACAAACTGGACCGACAGGAATTTCAGCTTATGGGAATGACAATACAAATTCGGTAGTTTATGGCGTAAAACCAGCAGCAGAATCTGACTTTAAACCGGTTTACCCATTTGAAGGTCAGTTTTTCAGTGAAACGACGAGCAGCTCAGTGACATATCAACCAACTTCAATGTACTTAGGTTCCAATAATGATGAACAAAACCAGGAAGATAAATATGACGAAAACCCAAGCGGCAGTGATACTAGTTCAGAAACTGGAGACAATAAATTCGTTGTTGGTAATGTTCCTAAGGAACTTGTAGATTCAGCTACACCTGCAGTTGTACCCGAACATGGACCTAGAAAGTTAAGAAAGAAGCGTAGCATTTCTGGTTCATTAGAGGAGCTTCTAGCCGAAAAAGAGAGTAACAAAGACATATTTCTAAGTAACGAGATTGATGACGCTTATAACATGAACAGCCCGATCAGAAATCTTGCTCCTATTAGTACTGATGACGTTACAGTACTACCTAAAGATATCACTACAGTTTACGCGGTATCTGAACCCGCAAAAGATGCAACATTAACTGAAGCTCCCGTTGATTTGTCATCTTTGACTGCTAAGGTCGAAGTTGTTGAAAGTGTGTCAACAATTCCGATAAACAGTAAAAATGAGCAAACAACGGGAACAGAAATGTCAAATGATATGGAAACTACTACTAAAGCATTCAAAGTCTACGAAGTATTTCCTTCAAGCAATACAGATGTGACAGAGAGAAACAGTCCGATAAACTCCCCGACCTCTACAGTTAGCAGTATGATGACTGAAACGACGACGGATTTGAAATCTGAAACTACATCAACTATGCCTATTTCATTCCCGGTGATGACTGACAAGCCATCTGTAACTTCGAAGCCCTGGAATGATCCCGAGATTGTAACGTATCCTCCTCTCAATCAACAGGGTGGATTTTTTACCTTTCTACAAAGACTTGTCGATTTTAAGTTTAAGCTGGGACTTGGCATCCTCCAGACTACAGTCGATGCTTTAAATAGGTTCAGGAACGATACAATGCAAAAAGTCACCAACGCCTCACGCACACACAATCATGGATAGATTTTGAATTATTTTAATGTTCAGCATGTTTGAGAATTTCGTGTTTTAAATCCAGTGATGTGATTTTTTTGTCATTTGTGTTTTTTATATGCAATAATAGCACATTTGAATGGTAGAAAAATGTTAGATGCAGACTCGCATTATTAATACTACAATCGTTTACTTAAAATAAATCAACTTATGTAAGACAAATTTAAAATATCAATGCTAATTTTTAGACTGAAAAATACTCAACTATTTGTTTATATTCATTAAACTTTTAGGTACATGTAATGCTTAATGTCATAAAAAATTAAACATTAGGTTAAGGTTCAATTATATTTTCATTGATCACTCATTCAATAATGCATTTATAAGTAATTGAATTTTCAGTATCGAATTAGTACTATTTTATTTTAAGTTAACTTTAAGTACAGGGAATAAATAATGTCTTTATTATTATTTTAATATATAAATATTATTACTTAATGATGAATATGTAAGATTATAATTTCAGAATGCTATCCTCGGTATCTTTAATTGAGGGAAGCCTACTGAATTTATATTGTGATAAAAAATATTAGTATTTTTATTAGACATTAAAGTATTAAAAATATACGATGTAGTACGCTATAGAATATTTTTTTAGATGAGATTTTCACACGTCAGCAACTCAGTATTGCAATTACATCAACTAGTAAAATCAGTTACACAAAAAAGCTATTAATTATTTAGTCAAACAAATTGTTTTTCCACAGCAATTGTTGTAAGACAAAGAGAAGATTTAAAAAATATGTGTTATAAAACAAAAGTTGTACTTAAATAATTAAACACTATAAACAGTGTCTACTTGTTTCTATATGAAAGAAAAAACGATCTAATATAATAAATAATTATAATAATATACCTATGTGTACTTATATAAGAATCATTTACTTATTTTTATACAAATCTTGTGTGTAAATATTGAAATATAGACTTTTTTATGATTATGTTGGCATTTTATATACTTACGTACTATACCTATAAGTACCCTTATGTGACCAATTCCTAGCTAAGTTCCATATGAACAGTAAAATGGTAAAATCTCAGAAAATAGACGATTTCTTCATTATAAAATCCATCTCATAATCATCTTCTTCATAATTATGTATAAAATGGTAAACTGACTGACTGGGGTGAGCGCAAACCGCTGGTCCTAGACACATGAAACTTGGAGGGTGTGTTCTTTGTGAAGAGTAAATATCTACTAAGATAGGATTTTTGGGAATTCAACCCTTGAAGGGGTAAAACAGGGGATGGAAGTTTTATAATTATGAAAGTCCGTCAGTTGTAAAATTAGGATCTTCAAATAGACCACTTAAAACTAATTTATACGTGTCTCAGTGTTTTTGATAATTTTACCCCTGAAGGATTAAAAAGAGGAATGAAGTTGTGTATGGAAAGTCCTTAATTTTCAAAGTTACAAAATTTATCATCTAGACTTATCGTTGGAAGCTCATGCCACGGTGTTGTTAGAATTTTACCCCCATTTACTCAAGTTTTTGTTTCGCTCAACAATAACAGCGGCCAGAGAGACCTTTTGCAGTATTGGAAGTATACGACGAGACGAGAGGCATTGAGCCGCAGCTTACAGGACTTCCACTAACCAAATGCTGGTGGGTGGCGTCATCGTTTTTCTTGCAAGTGGCTTTAGACAGACACTGCCAGTTTTTGAGATGGACACACCGGCGGATGAAATAAACGCATGAATCAAGGCGTCTCCACTGTGGCCCAGGATCGAAAAGCTCCATCTTACGTGCAACATATGTCCAACGACCATGAATCAGGTGTCTTTGCAAATTAGCAGCTGCAAATGGGAGAGGGTCGTCTGGAATCGGACGCAGATAGGAAAAATCTATTTCTGATGAATTTTCCCATCCAGTGGTTACAGAAGATGTTGAATATAAATAATAATGGATGGAGAGGTAGAGGAAGACTGAGGTGTTAAAGATCGCGTGATGGTTGACAGTGGAGAATGGGAGAGCAAAACGTGTTCCGCCTTCCCCAAGTTGGGTAAAGTGCAGGAAAATGACGAAGACGTTTTTCATACAAACGTTATACCAAAATAATATGAAAATCAAACATATTCTTATGGTAGTGTGTATATATTTCGATTGTATTATAGAATATCTATGTTCCCAAATAAATATTATGAAAAGACAATAATGTAAAGACGAGAATTATGAGGAATTTAAAATTTCTATAGAATAATTATTTTTCTCATAACTCTTGTTTAAATCAGTGTACATTCAAAATATATATTTGGGAACCTATATATTCTGTAATCCAATCAAAATAAATACACACTACCTTAAGAATATGTTTGATTTACAAATTATTTTGGTATTACATTTCTATGAAATTCGCATGCTCCGCAGGCCTCTTAACATCGACGATCAACAGATCACAGGGCCAAACTTTAAAGCAGCAGGCATTCATTTGGTCACTCCACGCTTCTTACACAGTCAATTATAATTATGTTGGTTGTTCACGTGTTTTAAGTAAAGGCTTCATGTCGGTAAACGGTATTAGAATAAATAAATAAATAGCGCTTAACAAGGCGTTTAATTTTAACTTTAAAAAAGTTGTATAGTGCCATAATGTAACGGTTCACAAGCCATAAGGTCGCCCCTTTCTCCGTCCCGTGCCTCTGACTGTACGTCTGCTGGAAGTCCTGAGTTCGATTCTCGGGCTGGGCAAATTTTCGTCGCTTCAACGCCTTTAAAGTTTGTTTCGGACCTCTACCGCCCAGAATTACAGCGACCAAAAGGCCTTTTGTAGTTATTACATTATCACATTTTGTTCAGGTGACACACAACATAACATCCTATTAGAACGTCACACCTGTAATCAAGTGTTGGGTAGAGGTGCACCAGGTACCGCACACACACATTTCGCCAGTTATATGAATTCCCATGTAATGGGAACGAGCCTTTTGCCATCAACCTGGCACAAAGCCGGGGTCCGTGGTTGCTACTGAGAAAACAGAACCCAGGACCCCAAGCTCAGTAGCGCTTGCGACCACTCGATATCATCAACACACACGTGTATCATACGACGTTTTTCAACACACTTGAGAATAAAATAATACTAAAAATAACTATAATTTCAACAGTGAAAACGAGTTGTGAATTTTTTTTCGCAATGGCGGGAATAATTCATCAGTTTTCCTATGCGCGCGCATCTAACAATGGCGATCGCCCATAGACTAAAAGAATGAGGTTTCTTTTTTTTGGCTTTTCGCGGATAGCGTTTTAGCAACGTACGAAATGGGGAATTCAAAGTTTTATTATTAAAAAAAAGTAAAAAAAAAAAAGAAAACAAAAGTTGCATTTGAGTGAAAGTTTTATTTATTAAAAACTTATAAGTTGAAATTATAAGTAGATACGAAGTTGTATGAAATGAGCAAGCAGTAGGTACATTAATTTATTTGTACTATTGAACACGATCTTTTTTGTATCGAAACTTTTTTAAGAACAAAGCAATTCAACCAATAAAATAAAAAAAAAAACCCTTTAGCTCACTTGTGAATAATAGCAATGAAAAAGTCACAGTTTGATTACAGGTGTCATTATGTGCCTAATTGCGGTGAAATTAGAGCCACTTTATGAGCAAGTGTGTTGAAAAAGATTATAATTCTACATGAAATACTCATCCACATTAAGTGTACAATTATAATAAAGCGCCATCTTCATTTTAACTTAGGAACTAGCTTCAAACTGTCTTCGTAGTTCCGAATGTTGCTTCAACTGAGAACCTATAGATGTCGCTAATCATGATTTCTACAGGAGTGAGAGACTTTTTTTTTGTTTTTCTTTATCTTTTCAACTTTGTCTAAATTGGTAGATTAATGAATATTGTATAATTCAAATAGGTTTTTGGTTGAGCCAGAATATCACGCAGCCGTTGCATTATTTAAAAAACACTACAATTCTCGATCATTGAGTCATTTACGGCCATTTTTAATAACTTACTCACAGCTCTGTCTGTTCAAACAGAGATACATTTAGCTTAGAAAAACAAAACGTCACAGAGAAGCTTTCTATGAATAAAGAGGTAGGTGACGCGAATAGGATATTTCAAGCTAACTTTGTTTATAGAGACACCGATAGCTACGAGACGCGTGGCATATCTAACAGTTATACGTAGGTAAGTAAGTTATAGACTACCGACCTTTATCTGCTAACCTGGGGGTCTAAAAAGGCCACTTTAGCAGAATCATAATTTGAACCACGTTAAAATTTAAAATTCTTAAAATGGACTTTATGCTTATGAAAATAAGGTCCATTTTACCAATTTAATTTTTTTAAGATGATTCAAATTATGATTCTTCTAAAGCGGCCATTTTAGGCCCGCTGGTCTCTACCAGGTTAGTACCTTCATATATCATCTAGAATACTGTACATCAAACAAGTAACTTTCCGCAAAAATTATTGCTGGGAAACGACTTTTTTTTTGGGGCGAAAATTCATATTTTGTGATAGAACTCAATGTTACGCACTTAAAACCTGTGTGCTGGTGGATGGATTGAATAGTACGGTGGTCGTAAAGGTGTTTAAAGTGAAAATCCTGTATTAAAAAAAAAAAAAACTACGAGCTTGACCCCCAATATCTCCGGTTAGGTGTAGAACACAAAAATATCATAATGACGAGGAGAACAAGTACCTTTCGGCTTCGTTAAGAGGTGTTTTACACCCTTTATAACTTACTTACGTAAAACTGTCAGTACTTATTCATGTTTCGGTGTTTCTATAAACAAAGTTAGCTTGGAAATATCCTATCCGCGCCACCTAACTGTGACATGATTCATAGAAAAATCAGAATGATTTTCTGTGACGCCTTGTTTCTAACCGTCGGTAAGCAAAAGGTCAAACAGACAGAGATAGCAACCTACCGAAACCGAACAGTAAGTTATTGAAAATGGCCGTTAGGTAACTGTTAACAATTACCAACCTGTATTCGTATAGGTTGATATAATAAATTAGGAATAGAATATCTGGTTTCTCTGATTAATTTTGCGGTAGATAATAATAGTTACTTGCGGTCGCGGTATACGTCCGCAGAAACTAATATCTAAAGCAATAATTAATAGATATTTACTGCTATTAGTTTGTAGTTAATTACTGAAAATCTACATAAGTCTGTAGGTACTATACAGGGTGTAAACAAACTCATCATTCTCACTACTCATTTGGGGTTAAAAAATCATGTTTTGTGGTAAAACTCAATATAACGAACTCAATACTTATGATCGAGTTTTTGTTATTATTTATCTGTGTACCACCCACATAATCTGTACGATCTAACTATAAATTTAAATTTTAGTGTGTTTTTCAGTAAGTGAATTTACTATGTAATTCTTATGAGAAATAAAGTTGTTTTTAAACCTTATACTTTGTGATGATGGATGTGTTATAGTACGGGGGTCGTAGAGGTGTTTAAAGTCAAAATCTAACCTACTTTCAAAACTTGTACCTTTAGAAAAGAAGTTGTCAAAAAGTTTGATTTTTAAACCCAAATATCTCTCTAAATAGAAGGTACGGTGTAGAACAAAAAAACTATCGCAATGGCGGGGAGAACAAGTGCTTTTCGGCTTCGTTAAAAGGTTTTAAACACCCTTTATTTCAGATATTCATTTGAATAACAGATGCACGGATCAAAATGCACGGATTTGACTTCGTGCGTTTTAATGTATTTTGGTAAAACATTACATCAAAAATCACCACATTACATCAGGGCTTCAAATCTGCTTTAACAATAGAGTCAGAATAGTCTATCATTGATTTCATAATTTACAAGTTTGGTAAACTACTAAATAATGGCGTCATTATGGTTTTCCATTGGTCAACCACTTACACTCCATTGAAAGAAATTTAATATCCTAGAATGGCCATCTCGCACATTTACAAACGCGTAAAATTATTTAAATAAATGAAATCTGGCATGAATAATTATTCAAATTTAGTAGCAGATTTGGAATACCATAGTACTAACGGGTTTTATAATAATGGCAATACAACAATGTTATTAAAACACAATTTTATTACTAGACCAATAATCGACTATTATGAATTTAGCAGATTACGAACTTTTTGCAAAATGACAATGGGATGGGAATGGAATCGTGTTGGAGTGACGAATTTATAAAAATAGCAGACTTGGGCCCCAGGGGTGGGTTGGGGGTGGGGGTTGTTGGTGTACTTTAAAGTAGGTACACCCAAATTTCGCCAGTTATGTTTGAAGTCCGATGTAATAGAAGTAGTAAGAGTCTATTGGCGATGCAAAGATTCTAACTAGCACCTCTGGTGGCAAAATTGTGAATCTGTCTAAGAACGACACTTTGACAGTTTTCGATACTTAAAATAGTCAGAAACAGTCTGCAGGATACACGAAACCAATGCGTTCTGGAGAAGAATTATTACGGAGTGGAATGGTGATTTCTGTAGGAAAAAAAGAAAAAAGAATAACGTTATTCATGTACAAGCACTGGTACTGCGAACGTCGGGATTAAATTCCAAACATCCAGCCATTATAGAATTGTATATAGATATGTCTCAAGAATATGCTACTGGTATTTCTACATCAGAGCTTCTTTTCGGAATATTGAGAGACGGTACCACATTGGGAAACAGCTTCAGTCTTTTAGAATCTGCAACATTAAACATAATCTCGTTATCTGACGAAAAGTTTGTCTTAGCCTAACTTAAATAAATGACTTAAAAATATTATGTACATGTGAATATGATATAAGTAGAAGAAAATAAATAAAACATAATTACACTTACTGTTTGGAAAAAAGTTTGAAGGTTCAAAATGATGTGAACAAACTCTCATTGCTGAAGAAATCGGCTTGCCGATTCTTAGAGCAGTCTCCCATTTTTTCCTCATATTTTTTTCTTTTGGGAACAAACGAAAACTTATTCCCGATTCCCCGTAAGTGCAACATTGAGGAACACAACAATATTTTGTGTTTCTGCTTTTATTAGCAACCGATTTCTTTAAATAATCGTGATCCATCATAATAAATTTAAACTTATCTCAACTTTCAAATCTTTCAACGCAAAGTGTTGTTCTTAGACAAGTTCTAAGTTTCGCCGCTAGAGGCGCGCGCATAAACTTTGCATCGCCAATTCGGTATGTAAAGTATTTTTCAGGTATTTTTTTTTACATTTTTATTTCGTAAAACATTTAATTTTAAGCAACTAATTTTAAGCTTTTTTTTTTCCAAGTTACAGTTTCTTTTTTATTATTTTTTAAAGTATTATTCGTGATGACGTCATTTCATAGCCTGAATAGCTTTAAGTCTTTGCCACGTTTTCAGTACATACAAAAAACACTAAATAACTTCAAAGTTGACATTGATGACAGTTGACGCTTGACAGATACGTGTTTTTATTTTGTTGTGAAATGTGAATGCTGTGATCGTGACTGTGATGTGAACTTTTTGTTTGAGTTTCTTTTCCTACGATTTTTAGCAAATTTTAATTTCTATCCATTATCCGTGCTGCGTATCCGTGCAATGAATCTGTCATCGACAACTAGTGCTAAATGCTTCGTACCGTCATGTAAAAACACTACAACAAATAGCCGACACAAATTGCTTGTAAATGTGAAAGAAACGCTAAAAAAGAAGTGGTGCAAGGAAGTAAATATGGAATACAAGCCTGGGCGTCGTCTTTTTTGTTGCGAAGATCATTTGAACGCGAAATTATCAGCGCGCGATGCATTCAAATAAATAACACAGTAACTAGCATTGACAGTTTTGATTTGACACTGACGGTATGACAAACAAAAGTATTTTTTTTTTATTTATCTTGAAAAGCACGAAGGAAGTAGTCTATTCAGGCTACGTTATGACGTAATTTAGAGGTCAAATGAAAGTCAAATGATTACAAGTATTATTGTGAAAATAAACACAATCTTGTGATATAGAAAGCTAAAAATAGAAAAATAAGGCATAAGACCCTAAAATCTCCAAATGGTTTTGGAATCAGCGTAGGTTAATTTTTACTTTACATACCGAATTGCCATCAACCGGGCCCAAATCCAGACTCCGTGGTTGCTACTGAGAAATTTCTAATGGACAAACTCAATAACACTACCCGACTCGGGAATCAATCCCAGGACCTCAAGCTCAGCAGTTAGGCTTGTGACCACAAGACCAACCCTGAGATTCCCAAGATTTAGATACAACTTTTTCTAACAAGTCAAGCGATAATGACCTTTAAAACACCCGAATAATGTCCTAAACAAGAACGTTTCAGTTACATTTTAATGTCCCGTAAAACTTATTGATAATAAAAGTCAGCTTAAACAGTTAAAGTAATAGTAAAGTTACCCCGAGTTAACAGTTTAATAATAAACCTTTACCCTGCGGTCACTAGCAGGGTTAACTAAAAAGGGTTAAACGTTTAGTATTACGGTTACGACTTTGTTTACGGTTTTATGGGAATTGACTTTATTATGTTGAGGTAATTGAAACATAAACCGAAATTAACCATAAAACAATGATGTGTTGACAAACCTTCAATGGTTCATTAAAAAGTAAAAGAAACTCCGAAAAAGTAAATTAGTTCGTTCTATCCTAAAGGGTCGACTACGAGTCGGGCTCGCGCACAGTGGGTTCCGCTGCACCAAATTATTATACAGGATGGAATTTTTAATGCCACCTGGAGGGAAGTACTCGAAATACTGGAGATAGCAAATTATACCCTTTCGTGTATTTTCCCTCCAGGTGGCATTGAAAAATTCCACCCTGTATAATCAATATATTATTATATAAAAATCAATCCACTTTTCGTTGTAATTTTATAACTCAAGAACGGGCTCACCTATCCAAACCAAATGTTTAGGCTTTGTTCGGACTATTTAGTAGATGGTTTATGTGAAGTTTGCACAAAATCAGTCGAGCGGTTCTTCACGAGACGAAGTTGCGCGGGTCAGCTAGTATACAATATTTGTAAAGCTCTTTTATTTAATAAATCAACCTTCAGTAACATGTCTGGAGAGCCACCCCTATTGTTTTATATGCTGAATGCCAATCGCTTAGTCCACTGCCAGGTGCAGCTGAATACCAAAATTTTGCATGGAGCTTCGCCTATCTGACCTTCACATACCAGTTACAACTGGGTAAAATGATACCCCTGGGTAAGGCTGATTGTGGGTAAGACTGTACCTGTGAATGTAATGTCCGTCAAGGATCTGCAAACGATAAGCCGACATCAACGACTGAACGTACTTTCCGAGGGACGGAGGAACTCAGAACGTAATAATTGGTCACGGTCCACGGACCAACCTAGGGAAGTGCGGCTAAGCCTGGAAGATTGACCCGGGCTTCTGGTTTTCTTTAGCCTCGAGTACCTAATTCTTGGTAATTGAAAATTACTAATTTTATTTACCTACTTGAAAATTCTCTTGGACTTGACTAATCAAAGAAAAACATTTTTCTAGTATTTAAACCGCTGTCGACAACCTCTTTTTAACAGATTATTTCGCGCTAAGTTTTTTATATCTAGTTCTATTTATTTCAGTTCCAGGAACTTAAATAAAACAGGAAATCTTGTTTATACGAAAGTGTTTTTGTTAGCGATGGTTCCAGCTGTCATTTTTTGATCTTTGACAGTCGTTATGGGTAATGCGAAAGGTGGGACGCCTTGAGGTTCGGTGGAGTGACGATCTTCGTAGAGTTACTGATAGGAACTGGATGAGAGTTTTCCTAATTTATTTGGGGTCGGCGCAGCGTCTTCTTCTTCCATACTCCTCTATTACCCGTCATCTTAGCAGTTACCTACCTCCTATTAGCCATATCATACTTCACACAGTCCATCCATCGTTTCTTTAGTCTTCCTCTACTCTTATACCATCCACATTTATACTCAAAACTGTCCCGAACCAAAGCCAAAGGGCACTTGTTCTCCCCGTCATTGCAACTTTTTTTTTGTTCTAGACCATACCTGGAAACTTTCTAGTTACGGAGATGTATCTTAACAGTTTCATGAGCTTTTTTTTTAATACAAGTTTCGTATGACATAACTTTACTTGAATACCTTTATGACCCCCGTACTGTTTAATGTATTCATCAGCACAATTTAGGAGTGCGTTACATCGACGTACGTACCGTAAATCGTGATTTTTCACAAAAAAAAAGTAAGTGAAAATGTTATACAATAGGAACATTTACCCAAAAATGTGGTGTCACTGTCCTAAGCTGTATTAATGCGACCCTTGTGGTCAGATTAACACGTCCGCTACCGCGTGCGGTCATTATGACCTGCGCGTGACTTTTACGCAACCCTAAATCGCATTCTTTCGCATTTCGTTGGTATTTAGGAGTTAATATAGTGTGCTAAGGAAAGAAGCGGTTTGTAGTAAAAGATGTGTAAGGTCCAAAGTTTTTGTGCTTTTATGTTGAGGTTTTTTTCTGTGAACGAAAACAGAATACACATGATAGTACAAAGTTCAAGTAAATTTCATTTTATTATTTACTAGCCATCGCCGCGGCTTCGTCCGCGTAAAATTAAACACAAAAACTTTCCTCTTGAATTATTCCTATTAAAAAAACCCGCATCAAAATCCGTTGCGTAGTTTTAAAGATCTAAGCATACATAGGGACAGGCCGACGCGGCGGGAGACTTTGTTTTATAATATTTAGTGAAGTGAAATTTCTTCAATCAATCAATAGCTTTATTGTGGATCATAGGTAAGAAACACCCAGAGGGGCAAAGATCGTCACACACTGGACGCCTGAAAAAGGTCAGCTTCGTCGAGGTCGACCTCGACGAAGGTGGCGTGACGATCTGATCACGTTTGCCGGGCCAACATGGCCGGAGATGGCACAACACGGAGGAAGGGGAGGAGGTATGGAAGGAGAAAGGGGAGGTCTTTGCCCAGCAGTGGGACACTAAGTGGGCTAGCAAAAAAAATCGTTAGGTACATAATACAGTTCTTAAAATTATAACATATATTGTGATCAGCTATATCCCACCCATTGGCCATACAATAGTTAATTACATGCAAATTCAAACATTCATTTCATCTATGTAGTAAATAATGTAGATAGATATAACCGATAACAACAAGAAACAACCTGGGGCCCAATTCTGCTATTTTTAATAAATTCGTCACTCCAACACGATTCCATTCCCACCCTATTGTCATTTTGCTTAAAGTTCGTAATCTGCCAAATTCACAATGATCGATCATTGGTCGGTCAATGGTCTCGTTATAAAATTGTGTTTTAATGACATCATCGTATTGCCATTATTATAAAACCTTAACACAAATGGTTTTCGAAATCTACTACTAAATGCGAACATTTATTCATGCCAGATTTCATTTACTGTACGAGATAACCATTCTATGACATTTCTTTCAAGTGGTTGACCATTGAAAAGTCATAATGACGCCATTATATTAGTAGATTACCAAACTTGTCAAAACCTAACAGAACTTGACCTTTATGAAATCAATGATCGACTATTCTGACACTATTGTAATAGCAGACTTGTCATTCTGACGGTCACCCACTAGGCTATCATTGCTATCAATTTATATACCAAAAGGAAAACTTTTAATCAACACCTAAAACAAACCTGACAAAACACACCGTATCTTTCAACTAGCAAAATCAGTTTGAAACGAGAAGGCATTTGTAACAAACTTCCACAGTTTCAGATTAGGGCTACCTTTGTTCCATGATGCTTTCGTATTTAAATCGAGACCAAATCATTCTGTAGTTGTGCGCACGAACAATAGACCTTAATTTATTCCGCTGGGTTAATTTCGTATACAATTTTGTAACCCAAAGGCTTGGGTGCGTTGCTGTGGTTTTTCCAACGGAAATTTGATAAGTACGAAAGGGATGTGAGACGGTAGTTTATGGGACATCTAGAGGGTCCAGTCTATTTGTTTAGTTATTTGTTGGTATTGAATGGTTTGAAATTTAGAGGGTCTGAATAGGTAATTGGTTTTTGGAGTTAGATGAGTTAGGTGTCGCTTTATTCATGAATGAGAGCCCTTTAGATGTAGGTCTTCATTAAATCTACAAGTGTCTAATAAATTTCGTCATTCGATTGTAATTCAGGGTTTTATAAGAAAATAAATTTATGTCAGACTAAGTAATTGTCTTTTATTGTTGGTAACAAAGGTCTTAAAACTACGTTAGTACGAGTATATGCATAATTCAATACAATTCAAATAACTTATTTAATATAAAAAAATACTACTGTTAGTTTATATGGTCTTAAAACTACGTTAGTCTTAGTATTGCATCAATTTAAATAATAATCAGTTTCACTTTGCCACATGAAGCTGGTTGAATCTCCCTCGCACTGCGCACTCTCGTTTCTCAGAAATTTTCCTTAGGACTTTAGGAGTAATGAAAGTAATTCGTAAAAATTTTTACTCACTTTTCTTTATGCAATATTTTTGCGACCAATAAACCTATAAGTCATCGTTTTGGTTTTAAATTTCGAACGAAACGAAAGCGATGTTAGAATTTTAAATGTTAGTTCGTCATTTGTGTCATAGATGTCGCGTATATTTTATACTGTTGCTATAGAACTTTTTAAAATGCCACTACAATGTATTAAAGAAAACTGTTTTCATCTCTGAAATTGATCTAGGGTCTAGTTTGCTCACGTAAAATACTTACTGTACCCAATGTAGCTAATAATTGTTCTATCCATTTCGAATGAAATACAATCATTAAAATTATCACAGCAGGGAGTACAATTATTTCACCATCAAACATGTAACATGTCAATACGTAAACAAAACCGACATTAAAAACCAATCGCCTAATTTAATTGTTGCGCTCATTCATGCACAAACATAATAATTGTGTGACGGTAATATTTTATTGTGTTATTAATTAAAATCGGCGCGCTAGGGTTAATGTAGTGTGACCAGGACAAAAGGCTCAGTGACCAACACGCAGTGAGCTGTGGAACGAATAAAATTTATTAGAAATTGTGGTCACCATTTGTAGCATTGTTTAGGTGGTAATGTGTGGGGATTTTTTTAGTACTTTTTTCGTTTTGGTAGCTAGGTAATGTTATTGCTGAGTAGTATACAATGATGATTTTCAATATTAGAAAAAGAAAACATTATTATTGTGTTGCAGTAGCGAAGGGTAAATTTTTGTAACAGGAAAGCCGGTCCGGTGCATATTTTTAATAATGTTTGAAAAAACCGTACATCGAACCATTTGTAGTTTTAGTCATGTTTGGGTAATCACGTCCTAACTGAATTACCTACATTGTTTTACTTTTGGCAATAGTAAGTCTACTATCTCCCTTCGGAACCCCCCGAAAAAGTAATAAAGAACTCGATAAAACTCTTAATTAGAGTACATAAAATAGGACACCTAGACATCAAAGCATTCCACACATCGCTGTCATCCGGTAAAGTGCCGAGATGACTAGCATTGTATCAAACTTTGCTAGTCAACATCGTCATTAGGTATGTTCGTGTAGGATAATTTCTAACCTCCACGTTCCGTGTTCAAGCCCTCCGTGTTGTTTTTCTTCCCTTCCTTCGTGGTTGTTCCGAAGGGAAGCTGGTAGGTTTCGAGTTGTTTGAACCCCTCGCCACTGTTGTTTTGGGTCTACTCTTCTATTACTTTTATTTAAAACTGTTCTCAAAATAATTAGGACGCACGAAGGCTCATAACATCACGCATAATAATCCCCAAAGGGTAAGGTGTACCTAACAGTACGCCAGATATGTTTAAGTCCCACGTAATAAAGGGCTAGCCTATTGCCATCAACCGGGCACAAATCCCGATTCCGTGACTGCTACTGGGAAATTCCTGATGGAAAAACTCAATTTAATTTGTCCGAACCGAAAATCGAAACCAGGACCTCCTCCTCAGCAGTTGCGCGACAGTTAAATCATCGAGAAAGTATCTGAAAACAATATTCTTCAAAACTGTAATTTTTGCGTGGATATTATTTTTACGTCAGGAAATTGAAGTAAAAACGATGCAGCAATCTTTGAAAGAGATCCAAAATCATAACCTAAAAAAAATTCTTCTCCACGCACATTGTTCCCAAATTCCCAACTTTTCCCCAAAAATAATGAACAAAACTTCACCAGTCAACACCCCATCACCTATAACGGCACACCATTTTGCTTTAGCACACAACACACAATGTGACCCACTTTCCGTGTCATACATCATTAAATCAACAAATTATGTGGTAACAACTCTTTGAAAAACACCATAGAAAAGATTTCGATCGCTAAGCGATGGGTGCTAAATAAAATAAAATGGGAATATTATCGAATCGTACCCGCTGTGTGTAATGTGCCGTGAGAAGGGTACGGGTTAGAAGTGGGGTGGAGTTGTATTGTGTGTCACGAAGTTGTGATTGAGCTTTTATAGAATTTATATTAAGTTGTTGTGGTTTTTTTTAAGACCTTGGGGAAAAGAGAATAATTCCTTAACCTACATCCTACTTATCCTACTAATATTATAAATGAAAAAGTTTGTGAGTGCAAAAGTATAGATGTTTGTTACACTTTCACGGAAAAACTACAGAAAGGATATGTTTCAAACATAGGATACTTTTTATCCCGGTATTAAGATCCCATGGGACAGTTATCAAAAGGTCGCTTTTAGCGATAAGACAGCCCATTGTGTCACCCCCTGTAAAATGTTTTACATTTTTGTATCTGTAATTTTATTGGTGTACATAATAAAGAGTATTCTATCGATCTATCTTTACGTGGGTGAAGCCCTGGCGGAAGCTAGTCATAAATTGTATACAACATCTCTCTTGCTTATGTATTACCTATATAATAACAATTTTCTATTTCTATTATTATACTGTTGTAGACAATACCGTTTTGCAAAATGTGTCCTGCTGATCGAAGTAAAAAATGGCTCAAAACAATAGCTTAATATCTGTAAAAATGTAACACTCAGTTTTATTCTATTTTATTTAATCCACACACTACACAAAAAGTCGTTTTAGTCTTCTTCCAAACCTCTATTTTCTGTTTCATGCCAAAAACCTAAAAAAAATTGCAACTCCACCCCACTTACTGTTCTCATACCCAAAAACTGTCGATCTCATAAATCTATACTCATCGATACATCTCGTTGACAATCCGCGGTCACGTCGCGGTCGTGTCGCCCCCGTCTCGTACCCCTCGCCTCGTCCCCTCGTCTCGTGTACCCCCTTGTCTCGTGCCGTTGTATCTCGTACAATGCGAGATATGAGCCGTGATGTGATCGTGGACGTCACTATGCGTGTGAGTCTTCCTGTTTTGTCCAGATAGATTTATGTGTAAAAGTAATTGAATTGCATTGGGATTATGAAGTTTGGTTAACGAGCTTTGTGTTAAGTGGTTTGTATAGGGGAGTATTGTGTGGGATGTAAATAAAATGAAAGTAATGAGATTGTGCTTTTGGGAAAATAATGACGTATACTGCTTTTAGTTGGAGTGAGAAAGGAAGACCAGGGGCCGTATTTTTGAATCAATAGAATTCCAAATCGTGTACGAAATCGCAGAATTCGTATGCGAATCCCTATAATCGCTATTTTTGAATATTCATACCCGTGAATTTTGCAACGAGTGTTCCGACCCACTCGTTTCCGATATTCTACCAGTAGAAATGACGTGAGAATGACACTGTCATTATCCCTATTGTTTTCCTATTTTTTTTTTGTCGTTTTCCATTTTCTACGTATGTTCTTTAACAATTCAAAAACAAATCAAACACAAACAATAACTGGGAAAAATATGTGAAAACTAGAGAAAAAAATATCGAAATCCCAATGACAGACGTCAGACAATGACATTATAACTTTTTAATTTACGTTCCGTTCCACCGTAACTCAGTACCGGTTTTTAAAATCAACGAGTTATGGCTTTCCGGTTTTTATTTTTCTGCGTGAAATGAAAAATGTTATAAGATTCGAGTTTTAGGGCAACACTCATTTCTATTACTTCAAAAATACGTAAAATTTGGAGCAATCGAAATTCATTTCGTATACGTTTTGCTTTCGTGCATGAATTTAAGATTCACTTCGAGTGATTCAAAAATACGGCCCCAGGGAAACGACGCATGGATTGTGTGAGGAATGCTATGAAAGGTAAAGGAGTAAACGATGGCGTGACGGTTGACAGAGGAGAATGGAAGAAAAATACGACCCCAAGTCCAGCCATGGTACAGGGGCAGAAAGATGATGACTGCCTTTAGCTGTTGCGATTGTGGTCTAGTTTGGCATCGATAGTAATGGAAAGACTTGCTTAAATTTACCGTTTTGCTAATGGCAAACTTTGAACCAGAAGGACCATTAAAATAACTTAGATGACGCCGATCAGAGTGCCAGTACAAAGTCACATTCTTTCAGCGATAAAGTTGACAGATAAAGTCAAGCCATCGTAAAAATTATTCCAAATCCGTTGAAAGTCGACGTAAAAACACGAAGCGCTTTACAAATACCGTGATTCAATTTTCCCAAAAAGGTTTTTACCCACTGATCACAATATTTGTGGCTATACAACTCATCGTGATCGGTGGAGACATTGCCCTTGTTCTTGTTTTGGCCCTTTTTTCAGAATTAGCTACAACTAAATCGAACATTACTAAACAATACAACTGCCAACTAAAATGCTACTCAAATTAAAATTTCATAAAAAGTAACATACATACAACTAAACTTGAGCATTCTTTTATGTCTTTTCTATCTCTTGTGCTATTACGTCAGCAGCGAAACGCATTTCGCTGAGACCTACAACACAAGGAATTGTACGGGCTTCCTATAGTGCCAGAGGCAGACTACGAAGACATCACTTGTAAATAGAAGGCACTTTTGTAATTTTATTTTACCTACTTGGATATTTGTGACATAAATGTTACGGAAAATTGAAAATGATATTTGGAGCAACGTGTAATCATTTTGTTTTTGTGTATAGAGCAAGTGATTGTAATGAATGCCGTTTATTTAATTTACGAATAAGGAAAATATATTGTTCGGAATTAAATATTGAGTTAGGTATTTTAACTACAGCCCACCCGCTTCGTTCACGTGGAGGATAAAAAATATCCTACACGAACATACTTAATGACGATGATAACTAGCAATGTCTGGTACATCGCTAGTCATCTCAGCACTTTACTGGAAGACAGCAACGTGTGGAATGATTTGATGTTTAAGTGGCCTATTTTATGTATTCTAATTAGTTTTTTCAAGTTCTTTATTACTTTTTTGGAAACATTTAAAATGCCTGATGCATACCGCAACGTCAGGGGAAATGGCTTGATTATGTGGGGCCTGCACCCACTAAAAACACCGCCGTGAGCTTACTGTCGCCTTTGTGGATGCCGCGAGAACTGTTACGCATGACGGTCGCGATCCGTCCAGTGCAGCACGCCTCCGGGCACCAAACTCCTTTGGCGATCTCCGAGGTCACCAGAGACGTCGCTACCACTCTTGGGGGCCGTGAAATGTGACGACAATTAACTCCGTGATCTATCGCCCGCTGGCAACTCATAGGGGGGTCATCACTGGTCTGTTGGGCAAAGAACCAGCTCTTAATGGTTTACATTTTCAGATTAGCAAAATATTTCATATCATTCTCTCTACACGTGACTTGCGAAATTGCTTTTATTTATTGCTCATTGTATGAAAATTCGTATCAATTAATCCTTTATTACACGAACGAACCAATTTTGTATCGGACGTCGGATTAACTGTTAAAAACTCGTTAAGAACATTCGAGTACGTAATGTGTTTCAACATTTTCTTTTGGAGATCCTTTTGACAACTAAATAATTTTACTGTTTTGGAAAAAACAGTAAAATCCAATTAAATAGGTGAGCGAAAGGGGAATTACGCTTGGCTGAGCCTAAGCTAAGTGACGTATCTAAATTTCGGCTTTCTCAACAGATTTTTTTAGTCCCCAAGATTGGTTAAATTCAGGCTTAGGTTTCCTGCACTAAAGTTAGAAAAAAGTTAAAGCTATGGCTTTCAAAACTGACGTATCTTATCCCCTACAGTTCTGTCCCTAGTCTGTTAATAATTCACGTCACACGTGTCGTAAAATTATCTGGCAGCTAAAAATCAGTATCTCATTTCAGGAGTGAAAAAGTGTAAAACATTTTAAATATCAGATATTAAAATGTTTTACACTTGGGTGGATATTAAAAGCGAGAATATAAAAATATAAATCACATAAAAAAATCACGGGCACATTTTAATAACAGCACAACACCAAGTGACAAGAACAGAGATTACCTACCTTACATTACCCGAAAAAAAATACGGAACCTTTATGAAAAAACCTACTTTTTTCCTATTTTATGAACAAAGGGGTTTCCACCGCGGGGATTAGAGTGTTTTTTGTTAAAACTCCCGCCTCCCATACAATTTATGATGACAATAAGAGATGAGAAAAATATTATTATCTTTTTATTTTGTATTATTAATAGAGGGTTGTATGATTCGGTTTTTTGTTATTACTGGAAAGTAAAATTTGTTGGTATGCGAAGCCAATACAGCTCTTGCCATTTTAAATCTGTTTCAGTGTTAGTCCCTCCGGTTTTTATAAAGTTGGGTTCATTCGTTACTTAATTGGTCACTCACCTAGACAGTAAGGAACGGATCGTCACTCACTGGACATCTGATGGAGGAAATCGCCACCGAGCTTGACCGCGCGAACGTGGTGTGACGATCCGATCTTATTTACGGAACGAACCTCTGTATCTTGTGTGATCTCCATGTCTTGAGTGGCCATGTTGCCAGAGATCACACAGGATATGGTTTGAAAGGAGAAAGGAGAGGCCTTTGCACAGACAAAAATGGTCACTCCACATATGGGATAGATCACATAATTGAGGCAGCCTTTAATATTCCCACAGCTGGGAATAGTCCTCCTCTCTACGAGAGGAAGCGGTCTTTAACTCCACGCAGGCCCAGTGAGGATTGATAAATACCGCATGTTTTTTTTATGTTCCAGGACGTGCTGGTTTCTATAACATGTTCTCCATTAGGGATAAATAAAGCTGGAATTACAAGTCATCTTTTTTAATATTGTGCAAAGATTGGTTATAATACCAATAAACAAGTAGCTTCTATTCAAGCATAACATTAAATACTTGAAAAGCAATATGTTCCTAACCTCTTATTATACATATATGAATAAAATGACCGTGAATTCCGTCGGTACATAACGTAAAAATAAGTTGAGGCAGGTTTACTTAAAAGGTTACGATGTATGGTGATGGATGAGACATCAAACGATTTGTCATAGGACTCTCTGACAGGACGTGGGAATATTGAAATATATTTTGCTGTTTCGGTCTAGTTTTCGTCTATCTTAGGGATCTTTGATATTTCGTTTCTACGAGTATATTGTTACATGATCAATTTTTAGTTCGTAAAAACCGTTTAAGTGAGTCAGCCAATTTTCTCATAAATACTACTTAAAATTTCAACTCACCCGGTAGCTGGACAATTGACAAATTTATTTTCAATTAACCTCATCTTAAAATAAACTGGATGTGAAAGTAACGGGACTTTACTTAAACGCCACGTACCGTCAGCTACATTTGACAAGTAGCGGACGACCTAATCAGCATGCTACTTGCGAGACATCTTCCGTGATTATCCGTTCTGAGCTCCCGTTAATAATAATATCTGGAGCTCAGAAGTATCCCGTTAGTGACATTGTAAGGCATGAATTCTTGTCGCGCTGACGATGACGGTCGGTCGCGCACGGTCTGTTGTGACGTCAGCGAGAACAAAATACGGCTTTCGATCGCTGCTGACGATGCTGCTCAGCAACGCAGTATACAAAAATTCAGGCCTAAGTTTAGTTATAAACCGTGAAAGCTTAAAACTATTATTATGGATGTGGACACTTTTAATGACACCCTGCCGTTGGTCGGTATTTGGTGTTGCAGTATCATAGACCTTAATAATATCAGTGAAGTTTGCATTTCTCGATGTTATGGTTACTACTCTTGTATTATCGAATTGTGAAGAAAACATAAGGATTCAGTAGGAGATAAATGGGGTTAATGAAAAAAAAAACAGTCATGTCAGTTAGATTATCAACAAATATTTGACCCGTATTTTTTCTTTTGTTCGTCAATTTTGATTTATGTAGTCTAAATTACGCGCTTTTAAAATTCCCAATACGTCACGCCTTGGTATAATTTTTAGCTAGTTCTGACGTCACGAGCCTTCACTCCCGAGTTTTGATGCGTTTTATCTTTGTCAATATTCATTGATTTAGAAAAACAAAAAATACGTGTCCATAATTTTTCAATACTCTAACTGACGGACTAAATAGATTTGCATTTTTTTTGATACTGTCGTCATGCCTATTTTTTAAGTGCACGTTTCTCATATTTCATCATCATCATCATCATCATTTCAGCCGAAAGACGTCCACTGCTAGACATAAGCGTCCCCCAAGTGTCACCACATTAACCGGTCCCGTATGACTTGCATCATATTTCTCGAAGTATTTGCTGATGAAAATCGAATACCTACGACTTGACATCAATAATACACACGATTCCTATAAAGCTTACCTTGGATAGCCATTTATCATCACACAAAATGGGAAACGTCAAGATGAATATTCCTACGTCAACCACACGCGAAATAGTCCTAAATATTTATTCTCCAGTTGTCGTGAGACTCGCTTTGGGGAATATTGAAGTAATGGACAGCTAAGCTACATGAGATACCATAAACACTAACCACTAAGGGACGGAGACGGCAGGAACACGTAAAATATAGACACTTGCAGCAGACGAATAAACAAGTAGCGTACTTGTTCGTGGAATAACAGTTACCTGGGAATTGGTGACATCAATAAAGGGTGTAAAAAACCTCTTAACAAAACCCAAAGGTACTTGTTGTTCCTGTCTTTGCGATCATTTTATTGTTAAACACCATACCTGGGAACCTTCTAGTTACGGAGATAATGGGGGTCAAAGTTTCAAATTTTTGACATGATTTTTTTTATAGGTACAAGTTTTTATTCTATGTTTTTAGCCATCTTTAGCCACCTCTGCGACCCCCCGTACTATAAATACATCCATCAGCACAATGTTTTTAATGCGTTACATTGAGTTCTACCACAAAACATGATTTTTCTCCCCAAAAAAAAAGTCGTTTCTCAGCAATATTTTTTGCGGAAAGTTACTTAGTTTGGTGTACAGAATCAGCTTGGTTGACGGCTTCGTGATGAGGTTGTTTACACCCTGTATGATGAGAGGAATATTGATGTCACCAATATTTAATTTACATAACATAACTTCACATTAGGCAGAAGTGTATCTAATGGTACACCCACATTTTGCCAGTTTTATTATATTTAGACCCATGTTATTCCTACTGCCACTGCGAACGGGCATAGATCTAGACTACATTGGCTGTTACTGAGAAATTCCTGATGGGAAAACCCAATAACACTTTGCCTGACCTTGGTATCGAACGCAGTTCTTCATGTTCAAAGAGATACCGTGGCTAGGTAGTTTGGTATGTTAAGTTCCATTCATTGGGGATAAACCTATTACCATGACGATTATTGTTTTTTTATTGGAAAGGATGTACTTCAAGGGTAGTTTGATGAGAGTTTGGTTAGGTTCTGATTATGGGATCCCCATGACAAAGTAAAGGAACTCCTCAATTCTTAGGAGCAAATTAACGATACTCGACCGAATCTTTATAGGCAACCCGGATATTTGAGTCACCTATCGTAACGTGCGTCGTTTTTTGAGTAATTGTCGAAGTCGAATATGATGATCAATGGAACTCCTTAACGGCTTACGGTAAGGGTGCAATCTGTGGCAGGATGAGAAATCAACAAGAAATTTAATAATGTTGAAAAATCGAATCTGAATGTGAATAAATGTGGTAGTAAAGCACGGAAAGCACGCTAAGCCATTGGTCCCGGCTGTCATTTGTAGATCTTTGTCAGTCGTTACAGGTAGTAAGTGGCAATAAAGTCTGACAACCAGTCTTACCAAGTGGTATTACCCAGTACTAACTGGGCTGTGGAGGTCAGATAGGTAGTCGCTCCATTTAAAATACTGGTATTCAGCTGCATCCGGTTAGACTGGAAGCCGACCCCAACATAGTTGGGAAAAGGTAAGATGATGAGGTATTCTGAACCGGCAGAAATGATTTAACCAAGATATTATTCGGTTTCACCACCGTACCTTTATCCCGTAACATTAGTTTACATTTTATCTTTATTTATGTTCATGGCAAAAATTAGTTTGGGAACAATTAAAAATCTAAAATTAAAAAAACTTTGTTGCCAAAAAATAAAAACGACTTCAAAGAACAAAAAAGTGAAAAATAACTTCAGCTTCAGAAGTCAGTGACAAAAAAATACTAAATCAATCAAACAAAGGTCATCGAATTCTGAAGCTAAAGTTATTTTTCTCTTTTGTGAATGCAGAAAACGCATTTTAACTTAATAAGGGTTTTGCCTGACACACGTCAAACGTGGTTTTGGCTGATTTAGGTCCATCACTGAAAAGATAATAGTCTGATTATCTAAAAGCAGCTGTCACTGTGACATGTTCCCATACAAAAATGTGTTTTAAACAGCTGTTTTTAGATAATCAGAGCGTCATCTTTTTGGTGAACATGGACCTAAGAATTTGGCCTGTAACGTAATAAAATAATAATAATACCTACTTGGTTTGTTTTTGAAGGCTTTTATAAGACATCAAAAACATGTCGTATGTCAAGCACGTATTGCAGACACCTCAGACGTTGTTTCAGACATGTGTTGTTAAGTAATAAAATAAACTAATGTAGACAGCAGGCAAATTTGTATTTTTGTGTGTAACGTACAAACAAAAATACAAATTTGAAATGATATATGAATATGTATGATAGAATGAATATGTAATGAATAAACTCAAGAACTACTGCGCCGATTTCAAAGAAAGCTACATTCACCCTGAGTAACATGGACTACCTTTTAATGGAGGGGCCCGCAAGAGCCGAACCCTGCCGGGGCTGCGGGACTGTTCGAAAGAGATACCGTGGCCCACATAAAGGGCGACGAAGGAACATAGATGGGTTTAAGTCAGTAAAAGTCTGACACTCCCTCCCGCTCCGTCCAGAGTGGAAGAAGTCATTTTATGATTAAAAAAAAAAGCTACATTTTATCCCCGTACTCGCACGGGAACGGGAAACTACGCGGGTGAAACCGCGTGACGTTCGCTAGTATATAAAGGAAAGATTTGTATTTTTGTATGTAACGAATAAACTTAAAAACTACTGGACCGATTTGAAAAAAAAAACAGCAATGAATACCTACATTATCTGCGAGTAACAAGGTTACATTTTGTCCCCGTATTTCCACGGGAACGGGAACTATGCGGGTGAAACCGCGTGAGTCCACTAGTCACTATCACTTCACTATCACTATCACTACATATTATAAAACAAAGTCTCCCGCCGCGTCTGTCTGTCCCTCTGTATGCTCCGCCCCTCCCCTCCGCGCCTGCCCTGTCCCTCTGTTTGCTGCTATCTTTAAAACTCCGCAACGGATTTTGATGCGGTTTTTTTTAATAGATAGAGTGATTCAAGAGGAAGGTTTAAGCATATAATTTGTACGGCGGTAAATAATAATTTGTGATGCGGCGGGCGAAGCCGCGGGAATCAGCTAGTAATTTATTAGTAATTGGTTACAAGAGCGATTGTTGAGCATGAGGTCCTGAGTCCTGGGTACGATTCCCTGGTCGAGAAAAGTGTTATTTGGTTGTTTCCATCAGGAATGTCTCAGTAGTAGCCATGGAGCCTGTTGATGGCAATAAGCTCGCCCCTTATTGCATGTGACTTAATCATAACTGGCGAAATGTCGGTATCCTATCAGATACACCTCCGCCTTACCCTTCGGTAATTGCAGGTGTGATGTTATGTTATGAAACTTAAATGCAAAACACTTAAGGTCACTTTCAGATATACGCCAAACCGCGGCGAGTTAGCATCGAGTTTGCACAGCTAAATCGATACGTCCAACGCAAGCGTACCCTTATCTTGCCTGACATGTCTTTAAGTAGAACCTCAAATTGCCCTTTTGGGAACTGAATGATCACGTGTTTAGATGTTTGGCTTCGGATGCTTATTACTTGTTCTCATTATTGGGAGATAGCATGAAATTGCCTGAAACACAGGATTACCTAGTTCAGGCTCAAAACATTGTGTGAACTTGTCATAGATTTAAAGAAAAACTGTAAAAGTTTATCTTATATTTTTGAATAAATTTTATTATTATATTACTTTCTGATTAATTTCATTGCGGGATCCAAGACAGTTAAATTCATTCTCTGGGACTTCGTCGAGCTTCATTGTCTCGGCGCTTTTCTGGTGGTCGCCACTGTTGGTTCTGGCTTTCAGGAGTTAGTGGTTTGGGAATAGTGTGGGGGACCTGTCCCAAACAAAACAACCAGTAAAAGTAAATTATTTCAATCTACATAATATCAAAGAGCTTTTTGCCTTGACATAAATATTTACGATTACATAATCCTTACAAAACAACAATCAACTTTAATATTCATGAAAATTCAAGACATTCAAATATTACAAGTACACGCACATTTTGATGTATTCAACCGAAACTATCGTATTTTGGCAACCGTCTGAGTCCAACTGATATCTCATCAGAATTTCATTTGTCTTAAGTCAATTAGAATTACCATTTCGCTTCGTACATGTCTGGGTAACTTGACCGTGACATGGTGTAAAGATGGACAGTAAATCAACTATAGTCTGCGCCATGACAAGCTATAATTTTTGTAAATAAAGAATTTCTACCAAGATACGTAGCGACAATTTAATCATCAAGAAATATTCCCAAATTCAATCAACTCAAATTATCATCGAAACTTTAACGAGCAATTTCACTTGGTCGGGTTATATTTTGGCGATATAAAGCTCTGTCGTCTAATATTTCGTGCTATTGGAACGCATCTGACGTCATGGAAAGTAAACGTTTGGGCTGACATTTTGTGCCGTAAGATCATGTTGACGCTTTCGTTTTTTAATTTGATCCAAAGGATGCGAACCCGAATGTGTGTTTACAAAATTATAACTTCTCGTGGCTGGGACTATATAGGTCCTTTTTACGACGTTTCGCCTGCAGTTAACAAGCCAAGTAAAAAAACCTTAGAAGTTAAATTTGACCCACTTCCCGGTGTCCGATTGAGCTGAAATTTTGCATACGTGTTTAATTTGGATGACAATGCAGGGTAAACTATGTGACGTCATTCTAGATCTCATATGGTGGACTCCCAAAGATGGCGGACTAGTTATTTTTTATGCCTTCTGATGATGTGGGTATCAGACGAAAAGGGCTCCTTAGAGAAATTATATGACATCTCCTTATAGCGTATTTTTAAAATGTATGTTTTTACTTTTTCTTCTTCTTTATAGTGTGGTTAGTGCCTAACCTGGTGTCAAAGTTTTTTATTCCACCCATGGGCCTCTGACATGGTTTTACATGCTGTTGAGAAAATAATCTCTAAGGCATGATAGTTTCTTTCACCATTTTGAGAGCAGTTGTCATGAATTAAACTACACAAAGTAATTCGCTTGCCAGAGTTCGAACACATGAAACTCGTGAGTCTAGGACATGCAAAGTATTAACACGAATAGGCTAGTTTCCACCATCAATATATTGCAAATGTAATTAGTCCGTCAGTTAGAGTATTGGAAAATAATGGACACGTATTTTTTGTTTTTGTAAATCAATGAATATTGACAAAGATAAAACGCATCAAAACTCAGGAGTGGGGGCTCGTGACGTCATAACTCACTAAAAATGATACCAAAAAGTGTCGTATTGAGAATTTTAAAAGCGTCGTATGTTCGTCAATTTCGGTTTATGTAACAAAAAAAAAATACGGGTCAAATATTTTAGTGACGGACTAATTAGATTTTTCAGTTAACAAGCCTATTCTAATGATGCTTCTGGTAACAGTTTTTCATGCCTCCTTGAGTAATTCAGGGCTGCCACGTCCCAACAAGTTGGTCGATTTTACATGATTCTGTAATGCAAGAGAGTAACGAAAAGAAGTTCAAGATGTTCAGTGATCGGGACGGATATGAAGGGTGTAAAAAGACTCTTAGGGAAGCCGAAAGGCACTTGTTCTCCCCATCATTACCATAGTTTGTTTTATTTTACACGACACCTGGGAACCTTGTAGTTACGGAGATGTTGGGGTCAAAGTCCAACCTTTTTATAATTTTTTTTTTATAACAACATATTAATGTGAGAATTTTTACTTCAAACAACTCCACAACCCCTGAACTATTCAATTCATCCATCAGCACAATGTTTTGAGTGCGTTACATTGATTTTTACTACAAAATATGATTTTTCACCCCAAAAACAATGTCGTTTCCCAGTAATTATTTTTGCGTAAAGTTACTTAGTTTGATCTACAGAATTCTACGTGATGGGGTTGTTTACACCCAGTATTTTGGAAAGAGGGGCGTGGTCCAAAGGCATCTTCTTAACGGACCCCATTTGCTCTCAATGCCTACCTGTGTTCCAGGTATGAGACATCATATGCTGCTTCGGCTTGGCATATGTGTGTGAGCCGAATCTGACCGTTTGTTCCTACTTGAAATACTGTATGTTAATACTAATTATGTCTACTACGACCGTGGGAATGGCCAATGTGTGTTGAAACATTTACGGGTACACCAGTGATAATGAAGCCATATTAATTCAACGAGATACTGCTTTACAGAGGTCAGAATGTTTGTATAAACAATCCATAACCATAATATTAAGAGCCTTAATGTTTAGTGCAGAAAATAAGTTTTGCTATAAACGGTTGTAGTGAACGATCTTGGGAGTAATAATGCTTTGAAATTCGGTCAGCAATAAATACATTATGTTGCAATAAATTTTGTTGCTTATTGAAATAGTTAGTTAGTTCTAATCTATACTTATTATAAAGGGATAAAATCTGTAAGTTTGGTTGTAGGAGGTAATCTTTCTGCCGGGGCTGCGGGACTGTCCGAAAGAGATACCGTGGCCCCAGAACAAAAAGGGCGAGGAAGGAACATGGATGGGTTTTAGTCAATAAAAGTCTGACACTCCCTCCCGCTCCGCCTAGAGTGGGAAGAGTCATTTCATGATTTCCCATCCGAAAAAAAAAGAAAAGGGGGTAATCTTTGAAACTACTGATCCATTTGCTAAAATTCTTCCACTAATTGAAAGCTACATTATCCTCGAATCTTATGAGATTCGTTGTAATAACCTATGGGCTATTACAACGTTCATGTATAGGATTATTTCCAACAGTTCAGTATCTAAATATACATAAAAATACTTACGTAGTCTGTGGAAATCAAAACCATTACGACTTTGTAATTATCGGTTGTGGTTGATTGTTTGTGGTAGTACACCCAAGAAAAAACCACTTTTGAATTTCAAATTGCTTACATTGTATGCTAAACAAAATTCCAGACATGTTATTGATGCTAAGCCTCATGCACGTACCTCTATTAAGACTGACATAAAGATAAGCAGAAAGGGAAACGCTTCCAAATCACTTGTAGACGAAAAAACCTGTACGGAATTCGTATTCAAAGATCGTCTTCGAATCATAGATGGGCTATCAAAATTGACAGACACAAAGATTAGTATTCTTTCTCCGTTTTACGAGTAGCTATTTGACGTTGGATCCGACTGATTATTCCCAGATATCGTGAAGCAGGCGTGACATTCGCTTCGAGCGAGTTTCGAGGGGGAAAATTTAACAAAAGAATAGAAGATTTACCCTAGCCCTATTACAAATTAAGGATCTTAAAAGCTTCAGCGAAATGGATCTCTTTTGGAGTAAATATTTGAAAATGCGCTCGGTTTTCAAATTTCGTTTTTCTTATTCTTTGTTGCACACAAAAATTATAAAGAAAAATATACACAAAATTAAAATATAGCTTATGTACAACGGCGAGCTCAACCCAGAATTCAAAGTTTAAATTGTTGGTCTTTTTCATTACGTTCAGTCGCTTTGGGCGTCGTTTTGGAAATACTGTTCAAATTGACTTTGAAACAGTGGTTATGGAAATACCATTCCGGATTGAATTTAAGCAATTTTGATTGCATACGAAACGTTACATTTAGGCTGTGTCCTCATTAGACGAACAGTGAGTGGCAGATTGTTTGCTTCCAGTTTGCTTCCATATCCTACTGTTATACCTACATGCTAAAGTTTGTGAGGAACTGTACTTTTACCCGGTATTATAATTTCGTGGCATATCTATCAAACGTAACGCAGGTGAAGCTGCGGGCATAAGCTAGTCAATTATAAATGGAGTGACTATCCAGCGTGTACTGAACGCAGTATCTGACGTGTCGCTTGCTGACTCTTTTATTGAGTGGCCGATTCTGAATTAAACGGAAATTTGGCTCCGCCGCCGGCGAAATACGTCTTTCCCGAAAGATCGCCAGCCCGGTGTTTCGCGGTCAATTTCTTACAGTTCGCGCTCACTGAACTGAACATTGAGCTTACGACTGATTCGCCGCTCAGACTCAGTCAGCGGACAATCAGACGCTCACTATTCCTAATGAGGACACAGCTTAATAAACTCCAACAAATACTCATTCATTGCTCCATTCTGCCGTAAAAGCTCTCATCATCAAGTTATTTCACAATTCACAGAACTTTTGCACTGTTAATTTTCTCCCGCGTTATAGTTCCCCGTTTTCCAACATTTTGTAGCCGATTAACAACGAATTTAACAAACAAAAAGGGACACTCATTATTTCTATTCAAATTATAATTCCGTTCAGTTGAGCACGAAATAATTTATTCAAAATTTTAATATGACGTAGCCACAATGCTTGCTATAACAGGGCCATTCTGTACAATCCCCATTCGATGTTATTTAGCAAAACGCTTGGGAATATATAATGGGAGTTGGTATGAGTACCTACTTAAGCACAATTATGTTGGTAACATTAACCGTTCCGAAGTAAAGTATGATAACGTTCTCAGTTAACAACGATGAAAATACAGTCGCAAAATTTCAAGTATGCAAACTGCCTAACAAAGATATTGTTGGGAATTCACCGGAATTAAACTGGCAGAAATTGCTTTTTGTATTTTTCCTTGAGCGCCGACGCATGCCGAATGCTGTTTGCGTAAAGTGTCTCCCACTTTGGTATATCGTATGAGAATGAACGTAATGATGTTTTGCAAATCCTCGTCAAGGGATTCACTTGGCGGAGACATTATTAGACAGTAGCAATATAGGCCATTATTGCTTGAATATTTTCTAGAAAAGCTGGTTATTTTGATATTGTCCACAAGGTCCTTCTAATTATGAAATTGGTCGGTGGTAGACTTTAAGCTCCTTTATTAATAAACGCGGAGTAAAGTTATGCTAAAAGGGTATGGATAATTCGAAAGTTAATAATATGATATACCTCTAATCCACATGGTTTGCAAAGAGGTATACAGGGTGGAAACAGAATCATCACGAAGCCGCCAACCAAGCATTTTAAACATCAAGCCTTACGCAAAAAGTATTGCAGGGAAACGTAGTTTTTTTGGGGTGTAAGATCGTGTTTTGTGGTAGACATCATACAACGCACTCGACACATTGTGCTGATGAATTAATTGAATAAAACGGGGGTAGTCGAAGTGTTTGAAGTAAATATCTTACATTAAAGACCTGTATTTAAAAACTTACTTGTCAAGAAGTTGGAACTTTGACCCGCAATGTCTCTTTATCTAGAAGGTTCCCAGGTATGGTGTAGAACAAAAAAAAATCGGAATATAGGAGAGAACAAGTGTATGCAATTGTAATTTCATGGGAAAATATTGAAATCTCTTCATAACTTCAGAAATTTTGAATTTATAATAAAAACTAGTCACACAAAACGAATACGCTACCTTTACTGAGAATACGAGTATATGAAATACTGGAGCATTCTCTTTCAAAAACAAAATATCTAATAATCGAAAAGAATATTAGCAAAGGTAGACTGGTATAAACAAACACGATATGAGGGTAATTCGTTATTTTTATTTATCTCTGATTATCCCGGCTAAGACAAAGGGTAATAGGAAACGAGGGGAATGTATTTACGAAAAATATGTTCAGTGGTTTAACAAAAATTGTTGGTTTTGTGGAATTAACAGTTTGTTTTGCACGATATTGTGTTGATCTGTTCAAATTATTGTTTCATGCTAATGTTATTTTTTCATTTTAACACAATAATTTCTGTAATATACTACAACTAAAAAAAACCCCGACCACTGAAAAATCACGGGCTACGTTAAACGGGGTTTTCGCGGTGAAATCGACTCCTATTGTTGAGGTCGTTTAAAATATAGCATAAATTACCAAGGCTGTTATAACAAATTTGATGACAAATCATTTTTTTTACGTATGGGAAATCATGAAATGACTCCTCCCGCTCTGGGCGAAGTGAAAGGGAGTGTCAGACTTTTACTGACTAAAATCCATCTATGTTCTGTTATGTTCCAGGGTCGCGGCATCTCCTTCGAACAGTCTCGCAGCCCCGGCAGGCATCGGGACTTGCGGAAACCTTCCTTTTGCTGACATCACTTTGAGGCGCGCGTGGAACACGAACGCGCCGTCACCATGGCCTATCCCATAGCTGTCACGTCACGTTTGCAGTTTTTGCGTTCTATGTTATTCTATGATGGTTATGCATCTCAGCGCTACCAGGCGTTAATCCCCGAAGAGTGCAGCAGAGATGTAGCTAATATTACACCCACTTTTACAGTCATCAATCAGGCTCAAATCCAAATTGCGTGGCTGCTACTAAAATATTTCGGATGGTAAACTCTATAACACTTTGAGAAGGTTCCCAGGGTCTCGATTCTGCTATTACAATAGTGTCAAAATAGTCGATCATTGATTTAATAGTGGTCAAGTTCTGACAAGTTTGTTAATCTACTAATATAATGCCGCCATTATGACTTCTCAATGGTCAACCACTAACACTCCATTGAAAGAAATGTCATAGAATAGTAATGTCGTACATGAAATCTGGCATGAATAAATGTTCGCATTTAGTAGTTGATTTCGAAAACCATTTTGTACTAAGGGTTTTATAATAATGGCAATACGGCAATGCCATTAAAACATAATTTTATTACGATACCATTGACCGACCAACCGACCGATACCATTGATTGTGAATTTAGCAGATGCAAATGACAGTGGGATGGGAATGGAATCGTATTGGAGTGACGAATTTATTAAAATAGCAGAATTAGGCCCCAGGTATGATGTAAAACAAAAAAATGATCGCAATGTCGGGAAGAACAAGTACCTTTCGACTTCGTTAAGAGGTTTTCTTACACCCTTTAGAGCAGTGGTTCCCAACCTTTCTTAGACCAGGGACCACTTTGGTATGTTCATTGTTAACAGGGACCATAGGGTCCTAGATAACTATGGACACCGACAGGAGTGAATCTTTAACTCACACTATACAAATATTGGATAATGTGCTTAGAAACTTTAGAATTAAGATAGTGATGGATACAAAAGCGATCGAATTGAGCTCGAAAAATTTAGCAATCATTTAGTACGAGATTCTCAAAAAAAAATTGAATTTTGCCTCTGATAGGTTCAATTAGGTTGGGTTGAGTTTGCATCTTCTCTGCAAAAAACTTCTGTGTTAAAAAGTACAAAAAAACATTTTAATATTTCGCGGACCGTAGTGGAGGCTCCTGCGGACCACAGGTTAGGAACCAGTGCTTTAGAGAGTCAAAGTTCCAACTCTGTGACAAGTATTTTTTTAAATTTACGATTTTGATGTAAGATTTTAACTTTAAACACCTTCACGACCCCCGTACTTTTCAATTCATTCATCAACACAATGTTTTCAGTGTGTTACATTGAGTTCTTCCACAAGACATAATTTTTCACCCCAAAAAAGAAGTCGTTTCCCAGCAATATTTTCTTTGATGTACAGAAAGCTTGGTTGTCGGCTTCGTGATGATGTTGTTTACACCCTTTATTATCTAGTATCAGGTACCACTCAAGTATTTGTATAACATGTATACGTAGAGAATCATGATCACGTACATAAGGACGTGTTTGTTATAATTAATTTAATTGAGTAATTAGTGTGGTGAACGCACGTGACAATTATCGTCCATCTAACTTTATGGCATACGATCAGTCCCGAAATTAGCTACCAAGAGCTAAAAAAGAATGGCAGGATTCCATGCAATCTGGGGATCACACGTAGAGTTTGTGTGCATTCATAAAAATACTCTCAAAAGATAGATTTCCACAGAAAACTTCATCATCCGCCTGGCATTTTCTCAACTATGTTGGGGTCGGCTTACAGTCTAACTGGATGCAGCTGAATACCAGTATTTTACATGGAGCGACTGCCTATCTGTCCTCCACAACACAGTTAGTACTGGGTAATACAATACCTCTTGGTAAGACTAGTTGTTAGACTTTCGTGCCACTACCCATCCTCAAAAATACTGAACAGTAAAAATTACATAGAGGTTACTTTTGACAGGGGATTCTGATTAAAGAGGGAAAGTCCATTCAAATCCTTGTTACCTATCGACGTTATTTCCACATTAAAAAAACAATAATACATGCTTATGTAAATAAATAAAATTCTCTTGAATGAGAACGGAAGAAGTCGTATAAAAATAAGTTACGAAAGAAGTCGTATAAATTAAGTTGAGAAAACTAAACTTCATGTGTGAGTTTTGAAATTCTTTTTATGGTTCCGTACTAAAAGGGTAAAAACGGGACCCTATTACTAAGAGCGATTTCGGACTGCGTCCGATCCGAATCCGATTCGAACCCGGTTCGGAGTAATCGTAGAACTATTTATATGGTAGTTTACGCACTAGATCCATTTTTGTATTGTAGTGTACTTTCACGGGTACGGATCGGACTCGGATCGGACGTAGTGCGAAACCGCTCGAAGACTCCACTGTCCGTCCATCTATCTGTCACCAGGCTGTATTTCAAGAACCATGATAGCTAGACAGTTGAAATTTTCACAGATGATGTATTGTTGTTGCCACTATAACAACAAATACACAAAACTGAATAAAAATAAATTTTAAAGTGGGGTTCCCATACAACACAAACGTGATTTTTGTCAGATAGTGGTGAGGGAGGAGCTCGTGGCTAATAGTATCAGCCGCTCAGGTCGATCTTTAGGTTAAGCCATGCTTGCCTAAGTTTGTCTGTGGATGGGTGACCACCCTTACATACCGAGTTTCCTCCGTGCCTCGGAAAGCACGATAAGCTGTTGGTCCCGGCTGTTATTTGTCCATCTTTGACAGTCGTTACAAGTAGTCAGTGGCCCATAAAGTCTGACACCAGTCTTACCAAGTGGTTAAGGCTAGGCAGAGAAGTGGTACGGAACCCTTAATACGCAAGTCCGACTCGCACTTGGCCGGTTTTTCAAAAACGCGTACTTTTTTACATCGTCATCATCATAATCTGCCTAGCCTTTTCCGAACTATGGTCGGCTTCTTGTCTGTAAACTGAATGCAGCTGAATACTATTACTTTACATGTAGCGGCTACCTATCTGACCACAACCCTGTTAGTACTGGGTAATACGAAACCTAAACATGATTTCTTTCTCTTTTCTTTTCTTTCTTTACCTCTTGGTAAGACTGGTTTTCCGACTTGTTCGTATTTGTTTACATGTTTTGAAATTAACTCGCGAACGCTGTATAGACGAAGAGCTCTCCTTTTATTAGTTTTTAGATTCTGAAAGGCTTCTGTTTTCTGTTTACGTTAACTAATTAACCTATTTTCGACGGGTTTAGTCTGTAGAGGGTAAAAAACCAGGCAAGTACGAGTTGAACTTATAGGTATTTTGTTGTTATACTATCAGATTTTATCCTTTACACGAAAACAACAACTTCGAAAAAGGTTATTTCTTGGCTTTTATGATTCTAGGTCAACGGAAAAGTTTTGATTCCTTTGTGAAATCGCAAAATATGCGACATAAACGGTCATATCTTTTGATCGCGTTGACTTAACTTAGGATTTATTGATATTAATTTCAGCTTGATACGACCACGCGTCCCGGAGAAAAACTTTCTTGCCTGATGGACAGATAGACGGACAGACGGACCACGCAGTGATCCCGTAAACGTTCCATTTTAAACGACTGAGGTACAAGACCCTAAAAATAACGTTTTCCATTTCAATATAACCTAAAAAAACATCTAGGTTAGCTTAGAAACCTACACATCTGCTTTCACCACGATCAAAGAAAATCCTATTTAAAATTTTCCCCTAGTTTTCTCAACCGTGATTATATCCTCACACTATTCTCGTTCAAAAGCACTTTTAATATCCGCAACTATGATAATAAAACACTTTTTACCCTTGGCCCTTTGATCACATAATCGCTCCTATGTCACTCTGAGCGATGGTAAATTATTTTTCACTTCAGTGATATTTGATCCTTCACAGGCTCCTTGTGACGTGCGATTTTATTGAAAAAATCTAGGCTAATTTTATTTGTAGACGGTTTTTATTATGCCATCAATATTTTTGAGGATTCTTGTCTTGGTTTTTTGTTGTTGGGTTGTGAAATTGGAATTTCTTGCAGATATTATTGGATGTCAAAGTTTATTGAAGTGAAAACTTCATTAGATGCGTTGAGCACTTTTTGGGTGACAAAAATCAAGGAACTCGCGTGACCGTCATTTAATGCTTCGTAGCACTCGTAGCCGATCCGCTACGGCGTAGCACCACTAGGCGTGCGCAGGGCACAACCCGTAGCAGATATAAATTACTTAGTTTTCCCTTCTATCGGCTGTCCCCAAAGATTGCCCACGTTTTTTATTGTATCAATACTGATTGATGTTAATTTGTATTTTTAACCGACTTAAAAACGGAGGAGGTTTTCAATTCGTCGGATTTTTTATTTCTTTTTTATGTCTTGTTCCCCGATTACTCGAAGATGTCTAAACGGATTTGGATTTTTTTTTTCTGTTATACTTTCCAGGTGGTCTCATACTCTTCAAGTCAGGATCCGATAATGGGATCCTGGAGAAACTGTGATAACTCTTCAAATTTTATAGGCACACTCAAAGCGTAGTTTTTGAAACAGTACTTTAACGGAGTAGTCCTGTTACAATTTGGTGAAGATCTGACGAAGAACTTCGGAGATAGGCAACGGAACTCCTCAATAAATGATAGCAAATGGACTGGGATTGCTGAAATCTCATGTCTGTCTATTATTTACACCAGTTCATTACATAACATGACACCGGTACGCTGTAAAGAGGTAAACACATGTGAACCACTAAAAAGTGAAAAATTAAACTAGGTAGCTTATACTTCCCTTTGAAAGACTTGTCATTTAAAAAATAAAAACCGACTTAAACAAACACAAAAAAGTGAAAAAATAACTTTAGCTTCAGAAGTCGGTGACCTTTGTTTGATTGATTTAGATTTTTGGTACCGACTTCTGAAGCTACAGTTATTTTTCACTTTTTTGAAGTCGGGTTTTATTTTTTGCAAAAAAGTTTATTTTTATTTTTTAATTGACAAGTCTTTCAAAGGGAAGTATAATCTACCTATCACACTGGCATATATTAGACACAGACTGTTTGTCTACGAGAGGGACATAACCTCACACATCAAGCCTATAATCCCCGAAGGGTTAGCAGAGATGCAACCAATTATAGTACACCCACATTTTGCCAGTTTTGTTTAAGTCCCAAATAATAGCGGACTGCCTCGCTGGTCGACAGGTTGCAAGCGTGACTGCGCATGAGATCCTGGATTCGATTCCCTGGTAGGGCAAAGTGTTATTGTGTTTTTCCATCAGAAATTATCACAGTAGCAGCCACGAAGTCTGGATTTGTGCCCAGTATGAGAGGGACTGGGTTGTTTCCCACAGAACTGGCCCAGTGTTGGATTTTGGTTTTAAAAACATACTGGTTTCCAAACCCGAGTGCCTTTCTGGATTAAGGCTTAAGTTCTTGCTCACAAAAGTCGGGTTCATTACTATTCATTACTTTATATAGTGTTACTAGCTGACCCACGCAACTTCGTCTGCGTCACATAAGAGAGAAAAGCAAAAAGAAAAAATATCCCCGTTTTTGCAACATTTTTCATTCCTGCTCCGCTCCTTATAATCGTAGCGTGATGTTATATAACCTAAAGCCTTCCTCGATAAATGGACTATCCAACACAAAAATAATTTTCAATTCGAGCCGGTAGTTCCTGAGATTAGCGCGTTCAACCAAACAAACCAACTAACAAGCAATCAAACAAACAAACTCTTCTGCTTTATAAGTATATAGTGTTATTTATATTTTACTAGCGGACGTCACGCAGTTTCACCCGCGTAGTTCCCGTTCCTGTGGGAGTACGGGGATAAAATATAGCCTATGTTACTTGCTGATAATGTAGCTATACATTGCTGAAATAATTTTTCAAATCGGTCCAGCAGTTTTTAAGTTTACTCGTTACATACAAAAATACAAACACACAACAACACACTCTTTATAATATTAGTGTAGATTAAACTGCGTTTTAAAGTAACTTTAAATGGTGTTATGTCAACAAACAGCTTCATTTTCCCCAACACGACATAAAACAAGCTTACTATTATAATACCATTAAACAACCCTTACCGACATCCCTTTCGATGTATCCCTGTAACTTTATTCGCATAATTTCACTTACACCCTTATCAATACAGAACAACTTTCCGGAACAATATCTAAGAGTAAATCTCTAGCTTTAACAGCTTCTTACGATATTTATCAAATAAAACTTTTGATTGGTTAGTAAGGAGACAAAAAGAAGCCCTCCATTTTAATCCATACCCTCAAATAAACTAACGTGACTAAATAATAAAAACAGTCGCACGGGTCGATCTTTAAGGTTAAGCAGCGCCTTGCCAAGGTTGGTCAGAGGATGGGTGACCATCCATTACGTACTGAGTTTCCTCCGTGACTTGGAAAGAACGTTAAGTATTTGGACGTGGCTGTCATCTATAGATCTTTGACAATAGCGTAGTCGGAAAGACAACTTACCAAAGGGTATTATATCACTCAGTGCTAATTGGGTTTTTCCAGGTCAGATTAGCAGTCATCATCATCATCATCTTGCCGCCCTTGTCCCATTTTATTTGGGATTGGCACAACACTATTTTTCTTCCATTAGTGGTTAGATTAGCAGTCGATCCATGTAAAATACTGGTACTCAGCTGCATTCAGTTAGACTGGAAACCGACCAGAGTCGGAAAAAGCTAGGTTGGACAATGACAAAGGTTTAATTAGTTAGTAAGGAGACAAAGAGACGACTTTCTAATTTTATCCTCATTTTTCCTCAACTGAACGCTGACAACACTGGCTACTCAATTACGTGTTTTTATTTCCTTTAACGCCTTCTCGAGTGTCAATGGATTGAAAACATTTCAACATCAATAATTGAAAAGGAAACTAAAACGTCTGAGGTGTAAAGATTTGATGTAAAAGATTATGTGATTTTTGAAGTGTTTTTATTTTTACTTTTTGGCTTTTTGTTTGGTGATGAAATTAAGTGGCCTGTTTTGGGGTGCTTCATTGAAAAATAACAATTAAATAGATAAAAAGGCAACAACGACAAACAAGGTTTTAGAACTAACTAAAGGTGATTAGGGCAGAATTGTATTGTTAAGATGGAAACCGGTATGTTGAGAAGACTGCAGACAGCAGTAGAGTTGATTGATTTAAAAGACATTTTCAACTTTTTCGTTGCACTGGTGTTTGTTTACTTACATTGTAATTTCACACAAAGCATGTTTAAATATGCAAAAACGAGTATGTGAATACAATACTCATGCCTTTTTGCATAGGAGTACGCCGATACTACAGAACGCCACCTACAACGATCCCTACATACTCCTTTAACTTCATCCACGTCCATACATCTAGTCGTACACGTCATTACAATAAGTGCAACAATATCATCTTAAGCCTAGCCAAGCCCAATTATGTTGGGATTCTAGTCTAACCGGATGCAGTTGAGTACCAGTATTTTACATTGAAGGATTCCACAATCCAATTTCTACTGGGTAATACGATACCCGTTTTTAAGACTGGTTTTGACGTCTGTCGAAGATCTACAAATTACAGCACGGACCAAAGACTTAACGTGCTTTCCGAGGCACGAAAGAAACTCAGTATGTAATGTGTTCGAGTTTAAATCGAACACTAAGCGAAAATGCATAATTGCATCGAACGCAAAAATGCACGTTCGCTCGTCGACCAAAATGTGGGCCAGTTCGTGTTCAGATCTCACTAGAGACACCGCGTACTCAAAAACCATTACCATTACCATTACCAAAACCATTACCATTACCATTGTCTTGTAATAAGGTGTTGTAGAAGAAGAAGAAGAAGAAGAAGAAGAAGCGCCAAGCACTAATTTTTACATAATGGGTGATGACTCATCCACAGACCAACCTATGCAAGCACCGTTTAACCTCAAGATCGACCCGAGCGGATTTTATTATTAGCCACGAGCTTCTTACAAATAAGTGTAACAATATACCAGTAGATATAAAGCAGTAACAACGCTCCGAATGTCACGGCAGGTCATTACGACTATAATACTCCAGAGACCCTTTACTGAAGCGTACTATGAGGAAAAGAAATGTTTTGTATTAGACAGTACAGGGACATTTTGTATTTTATAAGTTAGATTTTCAATTAAGGCTGCCTTTAGAATGTTATTTTGTACAGAAACTCTCAAGAAGTTTGTCCTTTAATAGGCTTGAATGTTTTTAGATTCTTGTTAGACCCGGACTCTGCTAAAGCGACGAAGACGATCGTAGAAAAGAAGTGACGGAAACCGACCAATCACATTGTTTGAAATCTACATCGCGTCTTTCGTATCTCCTGATTTGTTGAATCTTGTACATCTCTTCTTCGCTTCTTTAGTGGAGTCCGGGCCGTAGCTGGACCCAAAACTAGGTATTAAAACGACCTGCAAGGACCACACTGTCAAAACAGTTCCTGGAAAGATATAGGGAGACCACGCCCCAGCAACATTAAAGTCGAATAAGAAAATACACAAATATTGAAACAACATCAGGAACAAAGACGGATGTATTAGTTCTTAATTCTTTGTTTCAATATTTGTCAAGAGAACCCAGGTTATCGAAGTAGCCCGAAGAATTGCCAGACTTAAGTGGCAGTGGCCAGGGCACATTGCTTGCAGAACGGATGGTCGATGGGGCCAAAAAGTTCTGGAGTAGCAACCGCAAGCCGGAAGACGTTGTGTTGGAAGACCTGGGAACTGTGGACCGATGAACTGGTGAAAGTTGCGGGAATCCACTGGATGCTAGTCGCACGGGACCGGTGTCGACACTTGGGGCAGGCCTTTGTCTAGCAGTGGACGTCTTTCGGCTGAAATAGTGATGATGATGATGATGATTGAAACAAAGAGGCAATATTTCGAATAGAAAATGATCTGAAGATGAGTCATTTATTTACAAGTTAAGAAAAACTTTGATACGAGTATCTTAAAATGAAACTCTATTTGCAAAGATACCAGGAACACATAGACGTCAAAACGGCTCGCCGAATCAGAATAGTAAATCATCCATACAGCGTAATACCCATGGAAATCACAGTTATCCACATAGACAACGTAAGCAATATTTAAAACTACCCTCCATATAAAACTTGGCTTCGAATAGCAAATGTCACCAATTTGGGAGCTAAAACGTCACAGTCGGGATGTCCGATCAGAATTGCAAATGCGAGAGTAAATTCACAAAGAATACACGAAAATTATGCGGGACCCGGTCAGGGCTGGTTTTATTCGTGTAACATACGGAACCTTGGGCGTCAGAGGTCGGCATGTAAATTTATTGAAAGGTAGTCATTACCGCTTTTAGCTAATGAGTTTAAGTGATATTTTAAATGCGGATTCGTGTAGCGTAGGTGATTCGTTTTCATTTACTTCTTCATTCATGTCCCTTATGGGATTAGGAAACATGTAAGCTACCTGTATCGTATTGCCTTTGAATGTATCAATAATTTAATTAGAAGTAGCTAAACCATAGTATAAATAGGAGCAGTAGTGCAACTAAAGCTCAATCCGCGTTATAATTACCTACCGTACTTGCCTGTCTCAGGGTTGTCACTTTTAGCTAAATTTAAATTCAGTGCCTAGAAATGTGTTGTCTGGTTTTCATTGAGATCTACAGCATATTTTTTTGTACTCTCTTATTTTAAAATTTAGAGGGGTGGGGATGGGTCTATCTTTCAAACGATTGTAACGCAATGTAACGCATTCAAAACATTGTTCTGATGAATGGATTGAATAGTACGGGTCGTGAAGGTGTATAAAGTTAAAATCTTACAATAAAAACTTGTTGGTCAATTAAGCGCAGTCACTGAAGGCGTCTGGAATGGAAAGCACATTTAATATACCTACATTAGGTATCTATCATAAAAAGTGGAGTAAAGTGACTAAAATATTATATAAAAAAACATCGTAAAAACACCAAAAAACTATGTGACCTAAATGACTATGTGACTATATGACCAAAAAACTATTATCAAAAAAAATATTAACAAAGAGTGAAATTTACGATGAACACAATGTTTACTATTTGTTTTACCTTATATTTCCTAAACTACTGGACCGATTCACATGATTTTTGCATGGATATCGGTTTTAAGCCAAGTCCAACGTTTTTACACTAATTTCAACGTCATATCTTAATTAACAAAAAATCACCTTTTCAAGTTACGTAAATATGTGACACAAAACTTTATATTACATTTTTCTTGGTCTTATTGGACTTTAAAATTGTGATGATGCTAATTCATCATAATACTATGAAGATTCCAATAAGATACCATCAAAAAAATACTTATTTACGACATAAAATTATTGGGTAGGTACCTATCACAAGTTTTCAAAACACAAAATTTTGATGGATAATTATTAATAATGGACACGTACTTTTTTGGTTTTGTAAATCAATGGTCAATACTAAGATAAAACGCAGCAAAACTCGGGAGGGGGGGCTCGTGACGTCATTCAAAACTCATTCAAAATTATACTAAGGCGTCACGTTCGTAAATTTTGGTTTGTCTAACTGACGGACTACCTAATTAGATTTCTTTTGTGGTCTACCCTATTCGTCAATCATTTTAAATTACGTATTTTATAACTTTAAATATGGACTTAGTTACTATACCTACCTAAAATACCTACTGAGAAATCGGCATAACTCAACGTAAACAAATTCAAAGTATCTATTGTCAGATCAAGTACCTACCTACCTAACATTCTAGTGGGAAAGTAGACCTGCCTACTTCGTCTGTCTAATAGAAGACTAATACAACAAACAAATACTTATCTAGGTATCTCATCATCAATAATAAATTATATGCTAGAATAAGCGACTTGCTTACCTTTCCTGTTCAGTAGGTAATCTGAACAGAGACAACTCTGGAATAGTTGAATTATAATATAATAAAAAACTAATTAAACCGTCGTCGGATAGATTTCCAAAAATATTGGAAATCTATCCGACGACGGAAACAGTTGAAAACTCCTATGACGTCACAATTGAGTAAATTTTTTTACCAGAAAGTGACACACAAGTCGGGGTCATGATCAATGACGCGTACCATCTTAGTACATTTTTATTAATTTGATCGAACAAAAAACAGGTATCCAATATTTTTCGATAATCTAATTGACGGACTAAACAGAATCATATACTTGTTTTAGTCAAGAATCATACACAACATCACACCACCACACTCACACACACCACCGCACCACACCACCACACCACCACCACCACATCATATTACAACGTTCTAAACAGCTAGGGCTGGGGCGGGCAAGTCTCCTCTCTCACCATTTGAAAAGCAGTGTGGATTCCTGATGAAAAACACGATAACGCTCTGCCCCACCTGAGAATAAAACCCAAGACATTATGCTCAGTAGTTGCGCTTGCGAGTACTGGGCACCAGGCAGTCAGAAATAATTTACACAAAACAAAATACCTACACGTGTTTGAACAACAACACATAAATTCTGCTCCGCCGTTATCAGTTTAGCCAAAGTATAAAAAAAGACAAGTACCCTATTTTGATTTATCATCATTATCATTTCAGCCGCCTCCCCAAGTGTCGCCACATTGACCGGTCCCTTGCGACTCGCATCCAACGGATTCCCGCAACCCTTAACCAGGTCATCGGCCAACCTAGTGGGAGGTCTTCCAACGCATCGTCTTCCGGTTCGCGGTCGCCACTCCAGAACTTTTCGGCCCCATCGGCCATCCGTTCTGCGAGCAATGTGCCCTGCCCACTGCCACTTAAGTTTGGCAATTCTTGGGGCTACGTCGGTGACCTTGGTTCTCTTGCGGATGTCTTCATTTCTATTATTATGATTATGCTAACTAAATTGAGATGTTCAGGGAAATGTATGAAGAACAGGTTCCTGAAAGACAAGGATGTATCTTCCAACTAGATGGGTATTGTGTCTAGTGGTCTACTGCCCGAGAGTTGATGTCGGGTTTTTCTATACATATCAGTCGCGGATAACTTTAACAACGCGATCCAGAATTTTGATGTCAATTCTTCTTTACTGCCATAAACGGGTGTATAAAACTTGTTTTCCTCTGCGATATTTTTTTTTGTTCTAGTCCATACCTTCTAGTTACGGAGACATTGGGGGTCAATGTTTCAACTTTTTTACAAGTTTGTTTTGAATTACATGTTTTTAATGTAAGAACTTTACGTTACACACACTTTTAGCTGCATCTGGTTAGACTGGAAGCCGACCCAACATAGCTGGGAAAAGGCTGGCAGATGATGTTGCTGAAGTTCCTTTTGTAATACCGCTACCTCCCTTTCTTGTGTCGTACTTATTTCAAAGGTGAGGGTGTGACCTTCCTTCGGTATCACCTTCTCTCGAATGATCGTTTTCATCTGTTTCTGGCTCTGTTGTGTAAAGGGCATTGTGGCGGTGCGGATCTGGTCAGGCCATTGTAATAACACCAGGGCCTTATCACAGTAGCGAGTGGAAAGCGGAGCGAATGCGCTGTAAGCTCACCGCGAGTTCGCAACGTGTGCGCATACGCCGTGAAGAAAAATAAAATGAATGATTGTACTAAGCGCGGATCGCACACCGCGAACTCACTGCTTCGCCGCGCACATGTTGTGAACTCGCGGTGAGCTTGCTGCGCACTCGCCCCGCTTTCCACTCGCTCGCAACTCGCTAGTGTGATAAGACCAACCGTGACATCTAATCCGCTATGGGTGTATCAATTTATTCAACTACATTTTCCTGTTTATGTTTCAGTTATTGTTCACAGTATTGGCTCAATCTTGATCACAATAATATCCTTAATGACACAAAAGGGAGCTAATCTGGCCAAGCTTACCACAGAAGTCACTCAACTTTTCTTTTAGGAAATTATAATTAATTCCCTTTCAAAAAGTAATTAAATCTCGGTGTCATTTAAACGTAACAACATAAACAAGGCTTTTGAGAAAAATGAATCAACCACTCTTCTTAACATGACCAGATTATTAGTTCATCATGGGTCAGGCCTCCTATGTTTTGTATGGAAGCTTGACCTGTGTTGTATAATTTTCAGCTCTTATTATACTGGTTGTTAGCCCCTCATTGTCAATGGTACTTGTCCATACCATATTAATTTTAGCCGATATTACAATATTTCGAGTGAAGTGTTTGCTCACTTGATGGCTGTTTTGATTTTGGCCTGTTTCATTAAATCAATTACGTAATGTTTGTTTGTTCAACTACTTGAGTGGATATTGATTTAGTGACCAAATTGTATGCTTAATTTCGGGGAAAGTGCTTTTCGTGTTGACTATAATATATACGTGGTTTCAGAACGGCGCGCGGTGGCCCAGCGGTGGTGGCCTCGACAGTAAGTCATGGGTCCGAATCCAGGACTTGCGCATTTATTTGTGTAATTTGCTTCAACACCACTTTCTCAAAACGGTGAAGGGAAACATCGTGAGGAAACCGGCATGTCCTAGAACCAAAAAATTCGAAGACATGTGACATCTACCAATCCGCACTGGGCCCGCGTGGTGGATTATATCCCATTCACTCTCATAGAGAGGAGGCTTGTGTCCCAGCAGTGGGACATCAATAGGTTGAGGATGATGATACGTGGTTCCCGCGATGTCTTTTTGGTACAGTTGTCGCAAGCGTGACTGTTGAGTATGAGATCCTTGGTTAGATTCCCTGTTCGGGCAAAAGGTTTATGGGCTTCCATCAGGATTTTTTCAGTAGCAGCTACAGAGCTTGGATTTATATTCCGTTGATAGCAATAGGTTTGCAAATTTGTTAAACTAAGTAAGTATTAGTTTATTTTATTTATGTATGTTAGTATCAATGTTTCAAATTCTTGTGAACAAAAATTTTTTAGACATTGTTTTGTACCTATCACTATGTTTTCCTATTTAACCCAAAGGTTGACTGGTAGAGAATGCCTTATGGCATTAAATTGGCCTACTATTGTACATAAAGTTTAAACAAACAAATAAATAAATAAATATCGATGAAATTTCTCACAGCGCCATTTAGTGCCACACTAAGCAACGAGGCTTGTCTCGTGGACACCAGATAGTTGATATACTACACTACATAGATACTTTTTTGTTCGTAATTAAATACATTTTATACATATAAACATCCATGACTCGGAAACAAATATCCATGCTCATCACACGAACATTTGCTCCTACCGGGATTCAAACCCGGGGTCCTAAGAACGTCAGGCAGTTTCAAAACCACTGCTAAAAAGAAAATATACATATACATGAGGCCTTACGAAGTGTCGGTTTATAAAGTAGACGAGTTGTAACGTGGTGATTTTAAATAGACCACAACACATTATAAAACATATGACATCCGGGTATTTATCGCGAATTTACCTTCAAGTGAAATCGCCTCAATATACGGACACTGTTAGTGTAGTGTGCTGTCCTAGTGTGAACCGGCCCTAATTAACATTTATGAAGATGAGTGAGGGTAGTTGAAAAAACACCTTCACTTTGCTGTCGCGGTACCTCCAATACTTCAGTCTCCCCGCGACCACGGCTGGTGCAATCCGGTCGAAACGTCGGGATAAAATTAAAGGTAAATTCGCGATAAATACCCGGATGTCATATGTTTTATAATAGACCACAATTTGAATTTTCGCGCCTTAGCGCAATGACAACTCAGTTCAGATGTCGGCCCTGGGGGTCCGCCCCTTTCACCCTATTGGTTGAAATTTCATAATCATAGCTATTAATTACGTGTTCAAACCAGGAAATGATTTTACACCAGGGTGTTGAAACTAAGACCTGAATTGAAATTCACAACAAAACTGTCAAAGATCCCTGTAGTTCTTCGGGAAACGAGAAATAACTGGAACGCGCCAAGACATCCGCCATTGACAAACGCTTGTCCAATCACAGGCATCGGATCGAGTTACAGTGTTGCCAGGCGAAGGTTGGGTTCTCTAACATTGCAAATGTCAAAAGTTGAGGAAATACTTGTTGTGAATTCAAATGTCGTTTAGTGGTTAATATTCGAGCTAGATTCATTATAAGTTACTCGGTAAAATTATTTCGGCAGAGTAAGCTTTGTTTGCTGTGGTATTGGTTAGTTTTAAAAATTAAAATTTGTAAGCGAGGGGTAACCCCAAGCTCTTGACAGGGTGACGTGTAATTATCAGAGACTTCCGTTTGGCCATCTTTTATTTTATTTTGTCATTTGACGACGCTAGTCGAAATTCATAAATAGTTTTGGTTTTATTGTAAGGTGAGTTTCTTTCTAAGATTACTCTTGGAAATCCCGGATTAGGGAGTTCTCGTTTCGTTGGCTCAGTGTTGATTTTGTTTCCAGGTTACTATAGAGTAATTCGCCTAGGAATTTCCCCATGAGGAGTCCAGGTAGACCCTAGGCAGGATTTATTGGTTACAAGATAGTAACAGGGTTGGCGGGGTCAGACATCTGATCATAATCCAGATTCTGGAAAATCTCGATGATCTGGTGAGTTGTTTGTTCTGTATTTTTCATGCCATGTGCGTCCATATGCCATGGACGAACTGTTCTCTCGTTATTGTATTGGTACTTATTAGACTCCGTGTCATTTTCAGAACGGGAAAACGAAATTTAAGAAATTTGTCAAGTTTGTGAAACTTTTAATCAGAGAATTCTGAGGATTTTATAAGAGGGCGAGGGACGCGCTCGTAAATCTCCCACGGTTCACCTCGGCGGCGCTGTCCAGGTTGCTGGCTCATTGCATGAGCGGAGCACCCCGTCAGGCCAGCGTGTTTTAAGCTGGAACGTAAGGGACGCAGCGAGGTCGGTGCAATTTTTATTAAATGAGTTATGACCCGTGGCATCATCTGTAGGGATTTGTGAAAGCTACATGCTTTCTTTAACAGTAACACCTTAATTAGTAAATCCGCCCACACACACCAAAGAACCCATTTTGTATAAGCGACCCCTGTCGCTGAGTTAGTTTTATTTAGTTATTTTTTATACATTTTATTCGTGTATGTGTAAATTTGGTTTTCTTTTTAATACAAAAACAAAGATACACGAAATAATTGTTTTATTTATTTTCTTTGCCACGTGGCCCTCTAGGGCTTCATTTAGAGAGGACTACGTGACAGTGTGCCTAACTCTTCAGAGATTACAAGCGTGGTGATATGTTACGTTTACATCGTTCGTCCACATTCTGATGGTCATCACATTAAAACATGTCTGACCCAGGAATCGCATTCACAACCAGACAAAGACTCAGCAAAAGCGCTTGCGAACAGTGAGTCAGTTTCTAATAAATTACATCAGAAAATCACTAATAATGTAGGAGGACTTAGTGCCCATCAATTCATTTATTGACAAACACTAAACTTAGCATGTTAGTGCCACTTCTATATTTAGTGCTGATGTCTGTTACAAAACTTTGCACAGTCAATAAACTGTGTAATTGGTGAAGAGCGAATGAGCATCAATACAGGGTGTAAACCACCTCATCACGAAGCCGTTAACCTAGCATTCTGTACATCAAACTAAGTAACTTTACGCAAAAATTATTGCTGGGAAACAACTTTTTTTTTTGGGGTGATAAATCATGTTTTGTGGTAGAACTCAATGTGACGCACTTAGAACATTATGCTGATGGATGGATTGAATAGTACGGGGGGGTGAAGGTGTTAAAAGTCAAAATCTTACAAAAAAAACTTGTATTTAAAAAAATACTTGTCAAAACGTTGTAACTTTGACCCCCCATATCTCCGTAACTAGAAGGTTCCTAGGTATGGTGTAGAGAAAAAAAATGATCGCAATGATGGGGAGAACAATTGCCTTTCGGCTTCGTGAAGAGGTGTTTTACACCCTTTATTTAGTGCTGATGACTGTTACAAAACTTTGCACAGTCAATAAACTGTGTAATTGGTGAAGAGCGAATGAGCATCAATACAGGGTGTAAACCATCTCATTACGAAGCCGTTAACCAAGCATTCTGTACATCAAAGTAAGTAAGTTTATGCAAAAAATATAGCTGTAAAACAACTTTCTTTTTGAGGTTATAAATCATGTTTTGTGGTAGAACAGAACTCAATGTAACGCACTTAAAACATTGTGCTGATGGATGGATTGAATAGTACGAGGGACATGGAGGCTTTTAAAGTCTAAATCTTAAAACTTGTATTAAAAAAAAAAAACTTGTTAAAAAGTTGCAACTTTGACCCCCCATATCTCCGTTACTAGAAGGTTCCCAGGTATGGTGTAGAACAAAAAAATGATCGCAATGATGGGGAGAACAAGTGCCTTTCGGTTTCGTGAAGAGGTGTTTTACGCCCTTTATATTAATTTATTACTAGCACAACGCCCGCGACTTCGTCCGTGAAAATTACATCAAAATAATTTATGTCCTATGTTACTTGCAAAAGATGTAGCTTTCTAATGTTGAAAGAATTTTTTAAATCGGATGAGTAAGTAGTTCTTGAGTTAAATCGTAACATACAAGCAAAAGATCAAATGTTTCCTCTTCCTAATATTAGTTTAAAAATTGTTATTTACTTAATGTAGAGGACAGTACATACTTACATGCAATAAAGTCAAGCAGCGTTTGGAAAGGTTGGTCGTAGATAAAGTGACCGTCCGTTACATACTGAATTTCTTCCGTGCCTCAGCACGTTAAGCCATGGGTCCCAGCAGTCATTTTTAGATCTTTGACAGTCGTTACAGGTTATCGGTGGCTCGAAAGTCTGATCATTCATTGTCATTCTTACTAAGGGGTGGCGTATTACCCAGTACTAACAAAATTGTGGAGGTGAGATAGGCAGCCATTCCATAAAAATACTGGTTTAAAATTCAGCTGTGTATTTCTGAAGACTGGAAGCTGACCCCAACTTAGTTAGGAAAAGGATTGATGGTGATTACTAATCGTCGTAAAACATTCACTTGATTGTAAACAGAGAAAAAAAAACATGCGGGGTTTCTTGGGACTACCGATAATTAAAACTAAGTAATCTATATCTGCTACGGATTGAGTCCCGCGCACGCTTAAGTGGTGCTACGCCGTAGCGGATCGGCTACGAATGCTACGAAGCGTTAGGTGACGATCACGCGAGTTCGTGATTTTTGTTCACTAAAAAAGTGCTCAACGCACCTTAAAAGTTATCACTTCATAAATGTTTCTCAAGTCCACGCGCTTGAAACGCCAAATCAATCAGACAACAGATGGACACATGATAACAACAAACAACCGAACACATAAGTCAGACTGCCCTATTCCGGCCAGATATAACATAATACAACCACTAACTTTGCTATTTCAGTAATCGTCAAGACAAATGTAAGGCATTCGTCTCACAATATCGTTGTACCATGTTTTGTCTGGCGCGAAGAAATATGAAGTATTGCTGCGTTTTTAGGGTAGACAGAAGTGGTGATTTGAGACGGTTCGTTAGGCTGGTAATTTTGTTGCTGTTTTTGTTTTTTGTTTTCGTTTGTTATGACGTAAAGAAAGTCTAAAAGTATTAATTTTTTACCTTTAATACTAGTTGATGCCCGCGACCGTTCTCTGCGAGAAAATATAAAAAAATCGGATTTTGTTAACAATTTCATTTATAGGACGCTACCCTAATCCTTTTCCTAAAATAAAAGTAATCTAAGTTACCATAGAACATTAGCTACCTGCCCGTAAAAGTCCCGACCCGTCAAAATCGGTCCTGCCGTTTCCGCGATTGAACAGAATGACCACAGAGATCTTTTTCTTTATACTTTCATTTATGCATTCAGTTAAAAACTCTTATTTTTAGATTTTAAGCAGACTTTTTAATTTTATTTATTTGTACCTATAGTGTAGCGGTGTGATATAGCTACTTGTTATTGGTAGGTTTTTGGGTGCTACTTTGCCCAGCTAAGGATGAGGATTTTTTGTGAAAAAAAAAACAATGTTGTCGTATGTGGTGTTCGTAAGCAAGTGTCGATTATAATAATTAACCGACTTCCAAAAAGGAGGAGGTTCTCTATTCGACTGTATGTATTTTTTTTTTTTTTTTTTATGTATGTTCACCGATTGCTCGAAGACGCCTAAACCGTTTTGAAAAATTCTTTTTTTGTTTGAAAGGGTATACTCCCAAGTTGGTCCCATAGTCGCCAAGTCGGGATCTGATGATGGAATCTTGGCGAAATCGAGGGAACTCTTCAAATTTTATAGGATAACGTACAGCAATTTTGGTATTTTTTCTACAACAAGTGAAGCATTTGCGTTTGATAAGAACCATTCTACCATCAGATCTGATGATGAAGCCAAGAGTCACGGAACTCCATAATGAGACAATGTATCCTAGTCGTGTTTGGGCTTGTTGTAATTGTAACGGTATGCACTTTCCATGTGAACCACTAAAAAGTGAAAAATAAAAACTTTTTTGCAAAAAATAAAACCGACTTCAAAAAGAAAAAGTGAAAAATAACTTTAGCTTCTGAAGTCGGTGACAAAAAAATTAAATTAATCATACAAACGTCACCGACTTCAGAAGCTAAAGTTATTTTTCACTTTTTCTTTTTGAAGTCGGTTTTATTTTTTGCAAAAAAGTTTTTTTTTGTACAGCGATCGAGGAAAGGGGTATGGGAATAATGGTGGCCAATCGGAACGCAGTATCGCGTAATTTTACTGCGCGCTGATTGGCTGACGATGACGCGATGCAATCGGTGCGAAATCGTATAATGATCACTCAAGATGAATGAAGCCCAAACATATAGATTGCATCCCGTACCAAATGTTGACAAGGGTGATAAACAATAACTAATGGACGGCACTGAATATGCTAAATTCGTATCCGACTCAATTTAGATTCTCATCGAAAAATTAAGCAGTACAAAAAGTCTTTGACATTTTCACAAAAAAGATGATCCGAATTTATAGACATAGAAAGGATACTATCTTTTCTATGTCTATCAATTCAGTATGAGTGACGTCATCACATGTCTGAGTCCAACTGACGTTAATAAATTGTGTTACTTCCATGATACACATACGAAACAACTGGACAAGTGTGAGTCGTAGTAATGAGATAAGTTTTTCGTACATTAATTTCCTTTGACGGTTTCATAATCATTTGTTGAGTTTTGTTGAACTGTTCCCGTTTCGAGTTATGAGGTATCTAATGGTATCTATTCCATATTCATTACTTGTTTTCAAGTTGATATTTTTCATTTGAAGGAATATCATCTATATGACTGTGTAAATTGCGTTGATTTAAAGTTGTAGCGAAAACTGCATTTTGAAATGGATGGATTTTGGAATGGACAGAGAGGTGCTTCGTACAATCCCCACAGAAAGTGGCCTAGAATATTACTATGATTGCATGAAAAAAGCTGTTTCAGAAAAGAAGTGTTTAAATAATCTAGCCATTTGTCATCAAGGAGTGCTTTAACTTCAATAGTGCAACGACTGGGGTTCGAACGTACGACCTTGCTTGCCAGTTCGCCGCCCTTCTGTGTAGGCCGATAAAAACTTTGTTCGTCATCGTACACCAATTATAACTCTCTTTTATATTCGCCTTGTTAATTACTATCATCCAAGCGGGACCAGAATAAATAATTTTCATTATTTCAAAAATGAATTTCGGTTTTCTAACAACATTGTTGATCACAGAAAATTCTTACTTGTATTATTGTAAAATGAGTTGGTTTGATTGTAACGCCTTAAAGGGCCGGCGGAGCATGCGTTTTTCATACAAACGTAATACCAAAATAATATGAAAATCAAACATATTCTTAAGGTAGTGTGTATTTATTTCGATTGGATTACAGAATATGTTTGGTTTACAAATTATTTTGGTATTACGTTTGTATGAAAAACGAATGCTCCGCAGGCCTCTTAACCTTGATTATACTTTCGATAAAAGGTAGATATGACTTTGGTCGGCTAGCCGACTAGTCGGACAAGCCAATCATGTAGGTACAGCTGAGTCACTCGCATCGAGTACATCATAGAACGCACTCACTCGCACCTGTCGCCGTGTGGTCACAGAAATTCTCAAATTATTTTGCTGATTGACTTTATATTTAATAAATTTTAGTTCAATTATAGACCATCTTAAGAAGAGTTCCGTTAACTAAATTAAATTACAAACTGTACAGCTGATTTTAAAATAAAATAATTAAAGGTTATGGTTTAATTTCAATTACTCGAGTCGCTTCTCGCCGACTAGTCGCCGACTACCTATATTACCAGATAATTAGCTTTCCCGACACTTTCATCCCGGCAATAGGTTTCTGCGGGATAATTTTCAACCTCAACGCAAGCAAAACTGCGGGCAACCTAATATTTTTTTATAAATACGAAAGTTTTGTAGAAGTATTTCGTTTCTCATAGAAAAATACAGTCACGGTTTAAGACCCATCTCAAAGAGCCCTGACGTAAGAGTTTAGTCCCAAATGAATTAGTTATTTCGAAATGCCTGTACGCAAACAACTTGTAAATTAAGGATGATGTTCATAAGAAAATATTTGTGTGTTTTTCTGAAGGGAATGTTTTGTGATGTGATGTGATGTGACGTCTCTTGTGACATTTGAAAAGCACGTGTGATATGGTAATTGAGTTACTGTCAGACAGAGTTAAAATATAAACCTCTTGATATTTTCGAGTGGGTTAAACATAAAATTCTAGACGTGAATAAAGTTATCGAAATAATCAGAAGTTTTTGTTTTAGGGATTTTTGCGTATGATTAACATACTGAGTAACATTATAAAATTATTACTAAACTATACTAAATATACACGACAATATGTATATTTGGGCCCTATCAGAATACCTGCGATGTGACATTTGTTTTAAATGTTGAGAAAGCCTTTTGGCCTTTCATTTAGTTTTGAACTACAGTTGACCGCTCTGCGAAATGTATTTGTCCTTAACAGACAAAACGTGCGCTCCTTTAATATATTGTCAACTAATTTAATATACTACCCCAATTTTGAGATTTCAAGGGTGGTCCCTTAAAATCTCAGAACCCTCACATTGGCGAACCCTCCACGACCCTCGCAACTTAGCCTGAAGGCCAAACACCTGTCAATATTTATACAGTTTTGCAAATTTTCAACGCAATATATTCTTATGAAGTTGATAAACTAAATTTGATTCGAGTCGACGCTGAGCAAGCTCCGGTAAAATAAGCTCAATTTGATGAAAGTATATCAGATGCAAGTCATTTTGTAGAGCTGTGAGGGAGTCGGGGAATGTGTGTATAATATTTGATCCTGGAATTTCATGAGTGGCGTCAACGTTTAGCAAAAGCTCATTGCAGTCCATTAGAAGGTCGTGGCTAAATAATAAGTTGTAGTTAGTTAGTTTGTAAGTTAAGCCGTGCTTGCCTAGGTTTGTCCGTGGATGGATGACCGCCCATTACATACCGAGCTTTGTCTCAGAAAGTACGTTAAGGTGTTGGTTCCAGCTGTCATTTGTGGATCTTTGACATTGTCATTAGTAGTCGTTACAGGAAGTTAGTGGCCTAAAAGTCTGAGAACCAGTCTTACCAATGGGTATCGTGTTACCCAGAACTAACTGTGTTGTGCAGATCAGATAGGCAGTCGTTTCATATAAAATACTATTATTCAGCGGCATCCAGTTAGACTGGAAGCTGAACCCGACATGGTTGGAAAAAGGCTGGGCAGGTGATGATGTCAACGTTCGGGAAAAATAATTGTATAAATTATTTAATTTTACTAAAGATTTGTCTGTTGACAATACTTCGTATTTTAGCCATGCCGTGGACGGCAAACAAAATATTTAGTATCTGAGACGGCAAGCATGAAGGGGGATGGTATAACAATTTTGTCTTTTTAAAGTTGTCATGAATAGCTAACAGGAAAATTCCACTGTCCATTTAAACTATACATACTCTCGTAGGTTCATAATTATAGTAATAGCAGTTTTTATACAAGCCATAAAAATATTACTCGATAATCTGTACTGGCACTTTTCCAGAATCGATGGGGGCGCCCTCACTAATATAATTGTAAGTACATACTATCAAAAAACTTATTTCATGCTGTTGCCATTGAACCAAAACCGACCAAAAAGGCCCGTTTGTCTTTGTCTCTTATCGCTCCATTGCGGGATCTGACTTCAAGATCAGATTTACAAATTAATTTTCTGCCAACATGCGCTCAGTGTCCATAAGTCATAAGATTGAAATTCCCTTCAATGACTACATATGATGGTTGGTGGCACGGACCTCAGGACGAAGGACTGATCATAGGTTTAAAGTAAAAGGATGTAAGGGTCATTTTCGAATGTGTTAGAAGAAAATAAATTTTGTAGCCGTAAGTGGCCGTCCGCTGACAGATGACGACACTGCGAAGCTCTTTCTTGTTTTCTTGGTCCCTTAACTCGATTTAGGTAAATGAAAGCTTTGACTCGAGTCATCTGTTAGAGAGGGATGCACATATACCCCGGACAGGGACAGACATATTGACCCTTCAAGAGTAATCGTTCGGAACCTGAACTTTGCCAAACTTGTGAAGTGAGTGTTCGATTTGGTATTTTATTTTTATTTTTGAACAGCAAATGCCAGTAGTTACAAATGTTACAATTTATAGCGTTCAGTTCATTGGCTTTGTTTGTATTTTTTGTATTTTGGTGTTGATTTTGAATCGGCACTCAATAAATAAACACGTTAGTTTAGTATGCGAGTTTCGGGTGAAATGGGCCAGCAATAATCGGTGATTGTGATAAGCTTGCGTCTGCACAATTTTATCAATAAATCTATTTAAATGACAAAATCACACAGTTATTTTATTTAAAAAAATTGTTACGGTGATTTTGTGAAATGAACTTTAAATGCTCAAGCATAGGTACTTGTTTTGATTCTATTTTATATCTGCACATTCACACAAACGTTAGCATTATCAGATAAGATAAGAAGTTATTGTCATGTGTCTTCGCGCTGGTTATCCGGCTCGAAGGACTAATACATAGAACAATAAAAAGTTAACATCGATCTGGTGAGTAAAATAAATAAATTCGTTTATACTTAATCCAAAACCTCGTTTATATGCTTGAAACCATTATCACATCACAACTTAATATAAAATCACATAAATAATACGCGTCACCTGAATACTAAATGCTTGTTCAAAATTTGAAGGTTTTTGTTTGGCTAAAAATATGCAAACTTAGTACGTAAAACAAAATTTTCATACTGAGCCGAAGGCAAGCAAACTCAACAATTTGTATCACAATCGAATTTTGCAAGAGGACCCCAAGATATCCAATAGTGAATATGCAGACACATTTAAATTGATAGCAGTTTAAAATTTCTATTGGAATAATATGGTATCCACGAAATTCAAATCGCATTGATTCTTTCGATGCATTGTGGTCTTCACGCCTTACGATTGGAATCGTAGAATGACACAAATCGTGAAGCGTCTATAAACTGATATATTTTGATCTAAGACGAAGCTAAATAAGTATGTAAGGAGTGCCATCAGATAATTTTCTGTCATGTCTGCCCACCCCTGGGACTCTACTGAGGAATCCCTCATGGTAAAACCTAAAAACACTGACCTGGGAATCGAACCCACCACGACCGCATGCGCTTGCGACCAGTAGAAATATAACGCAGTCTGAATGAATATTTATGTAACACCTCCAGATCTTGTGCTAAATAATAACAGCTGCTCGGGCCGATCTTTAGGTTAAGCTGTGCTTGCCTAGGTTGGTCTGGGATGGGTGACCACCCTTACAAACCGAGTTTCCTCCGTGCCTCGGAAAGCACGTTGAGCTGTTGGTCCCGGCTGTCATTTGTCCATCTTTGGCAGTCGTTACAGGTAGTCAGTGGCCCTAAAAGTCTGACAACCAGTCTTATCAAAGGGTGTCGTATTGTCCAGTACTAGGCTGGGTTGTGGAGGTCAGATAGGCAATCGCTCCATGTAAAATACTGGTATTCAGCTGCATCTGGTAAGCCGACCCAAATATAGTTGTGAAAGGTTAGGGCAGATGATGATGACCTCCATTTCTTAGTATTGAACTGATAATTACAGACAATATCTGTTTCATTTTTCAAATAATTTCGTAGGTACGAGTATAAAACTTCTCCAGACACTGTGATCCTAAAAATCTTTCCAATATTACAAAAACCTGCTGAATCTGTTTACCAATATTCTCAAGAGTTTACCCAAATAAATTCACATAGTGTGCCGAAAAGACGCGATAAGGTTATCGGAATGATTTAATCTGTTGTCAGGCACGTCTTCGCACCGCCTACATGTCTCTATGTGACTAGCAAAGCGAGACGTACCTACTTAAGAAACAATCAATAACATGGAGGTTCTCGCATCAATAGGTAGACATTACACAATACAGTAATGTATTAAAATGCTCTTCTTGGTTTCAAGCGTCTTTAACTAATTATATTATATGAGCTTCTTGAGTTATGAGTCGAGCTACACGATTTGACAAATACTTGCATTGACTGGACAGGTCCATTCAAATCTGTGTGGATCTAACTTCAAAAGATCATCTCAGACCTGCGTGGTTTTTATTTTTTTATTTTTTATCATGAGTTTTCATATGAGTTGACTAATGTCCGGAGTTCAAGGAGAGAATGGTCTCTGAAGTTATTTCTGCTGTTTCTTCTCAGAGTAGTCAGGTACGACACACCGGCTTCATCTACTATTAAACATAACATGGACGGTCTTATGAACGTGTAAATGTGTTTGTGAAAACCAACTTGCAAAATAAATATCATTTATCATGAAGTGTCTTGTAAAAGTGTTTTTTTTTTAAACCAATTAACAGAAATAAATATGATTCAAGAAGTGCCATAAAACACTTTCAGATAAAAATTTGTCTATGATTATTTTCCTCCTGATGTCTTCTCACTTTTTTTTATTTTTCTTCGATTGGACAGTTACAACTATTGTTGGAGGAGCGTTAGTAGGAACTTTTCACTCTCTCTATTGCCTCCGGGCTAAGAAGCAGCTTATCGTTTTTGTAAAGCAAGACCTTTACTTATCCCAAAATTGTACGAATTTAATATTATTAAATAGCCCTTCAAGTCGGTGTTTCCTTGAATTTTTGAGTAAATTTTTTGTTTTGCCATAAAATGTCATGAGGAAAGATATGAGTATGAAGAAACGTTGAATGGACTTATAGTATTTTCATGTTTCAGACACTCTATACTTATGAGGAAATGGAGTATTTAGACACTATAGGTACTTACACTTTTTACTATCATTCATATTCATTATCCTTGTATATTATTTTTACATCTAAGTCGCGCTTTGGCAGTAACTATTTTTAGCTCACGTTAGTTTCAATCTAGAACGATGTTTTAACATCGATTTTAGCTGAAATAAAAAATAATTTTTCAATGTTTACTTTTTTGACATTACGTCAATTGTCAAGCTGTCAGTTACTTTTCCTCTACTTTTAATTTTCTTACTGGCCTAGGCCTATGAAGGTTTCTTTTGATTTATATAATTTTATTTTATTTTATCAATATATTAGCTCAAATAATGTATTTTAGAGTTAATTACGATTGTTTACTAAATAACAGTATCTTATCTTACTTTTATAAAATTAATTAGCACGCTCACAGAATTCTTCGAGGAAGTTTTTTACTGAATAATACTGGTCGTTTTAAATACAGGCAACTCACATTTTTGATTTTAAAATCAAAATAATCTAGAGAGAATGAAAGAACTAAAATAAAACAACTGATGTGGAAAAACTGAACAAAAAAAGAATTTTTGGGTATAAAAGGGCATTCCTGACACATTCAAGTCAGTCTACTACGGGATCTGAAGCAAGTTACTTTATAATATATCAAGTCACCGAATTCACGGTGAAGTTCGCCCTCTGGAGCTGTACCTTGGTGGCGCTGACGCTCTGACGCGCCCCAAGCCCTGACGCTGACCAGGAAGCAGTACTCCACGCTCTCTACTGAGCTGGACCAGGAGGTTGGAGCAGTAGCTTGGTGGCGCTGACGCTCTGACGCGCCCCAAGCCCTGAAGCTGAATAGGAAGCTTTTCGCCTTCACAAACAAGCCCTGAAGCTAACCAAGAAGCTGTTCGCTTTCACAGAGTTGGACCAGGAGGTTGCTCAAGCCAACAAGTATTGTGACCTTCCTCTAACTTTTTGTTTTTCTGTGAAGCGTGATAGGACTGAATTTTATTTATATTAAATTAATTGTTTGTATTACTTTTTTTTTTTTTTTTGGATAAGTAATACGACAGTTTGGCGCCCAACGTAAAATCAAGACTTAGATTTAACTCAATTACTTTTTCAAAATTCTAAAAAAAACTAGCACTAGTATTCCCTTATTAGACTCTTATTTGGCTTATTCTCTTATAACTTACTCTCATCTCATTCTGACACACACTCTCACACTTTAACATACGATGCGCGTCATCGAATTATTATAGCAAGTTCTAAAATTGCTTATATCTCAGAAACGGTGCGTCTTATCGCAAAAATAACGAAAAATTTGTCCCCCCTGCCCCCCAGCCATCTTGTCATTTTTAACATGATGGAACTTTAAAAACACAAAAAAAAAACTTTTTTTTTTTCGTGTCATTAATCGGATCCTCTAGTCCTCTTTAACACTCAAGTCCTCCTCTTTAACACTTATATCAAGCTAGGTATAGTGTCGTGGGCTCTTGAACTTTTTAAATAAAAACCCTCTTCAGTTTTTATTACTAAAATTAAATATTATTTTACTATGTAGGATCCTCTCGTCCTCTCGTCTTTAATACTTGAGTACTTTCTAACACTTGAGTACTTTCTAACAGTATGAGTACTTTCTAACACTTGAGTACTTTCTAACACTGAGTTCTTTACTCAGTCCTCTTGAGTTTTCTCTTGAGTCGTCTCTTGAGTTGTTGAGTTTTGAGTCTTAAGTCTTCTTTAAAACTCACTCTCTTGTTATCGTTTTTCCTCCCTTTAATACAATTTTGTCCTCTTTAACTTTAATTTAATCATGGATAGAATTATTTTCTTTGAACTTCTTAACAAAGCAGAGCTAGAATATGAGATTAAAATAAGATTAGAAGAACCAAAAGATACTGTAATACAGCTTAAAAAACAAATTCTTCAACTCGCACCTCGTACTTCTTCTGCAGATATTTTAGACTCGATATTGGAGGTTAAAACTGATTTGGATGAACTTACCATTACTTTAAATTATATTGAATCAAAAATTACATTATTAGAACAAGGCAACAATAGATTAAACAAAAAAATTGAAACCTTTATTAATCATCTTTATTTTCGACTAGAGAGGATTGACATAGACTCGGATCCCTCAGAGATAAATCGTTTATCTCAAGTTAAAGAGAGATTTCTCAACTTAGAATCAAAATTTCACTCTTTAATCGCTGATCCTATTATCAATTCTCAACCTATAATAGTCAATCGTCCTTCTTCAACTCCTAATACTCCCAATGAGACTATGTTCCATACTATTCTCCCGGATATTCAGTCTCAACCTCAAAACTCTATTCCCAATAATTCCCTTAACGAATTAAAACGCATAAAATTCGACGGCACCACTTGTCCGCGTTCATTCATCCAGAATATTCAGGAATTTAGTATTTCTAGAAATATTTCTTCAAACAAATTATTGGATCATGCGTTCGAATTACTTACCGGTAACGCTTTATATTGGTACCGTTTTAAACGTGATTCTTTGTTATCATGGGACGAACTTTGCGAAGCTTTAATTTCAGACTTTAGCGGTTTTGACTATGATCATAAATTACTTGAAGCCATTAATAGTCGAACTCAAGGCAAGGATGAACCTATAGTTATTTTTGTTTCCATACTGACTGGAATGTTTTCCAGACTTTCAGAGAAACTACCAGAGACTAAAAAATTACAAATTATTATTCGTAACATCCGACCATGTTATTCACCTTATATCGCGAATAACAATATCAACTCAATCAATACGCTTATTTCATGTTGTCAAAAATATGAAGAATTCTTGGACAAAGAGAAACGTTTCAGCGAACCTCAAACTACAAGTAATCCTTTATGTGTTGAATTTAATTATAAATCTTCTAATTTAACGTCAAAAACTTCAACATCTAACTCATTTCCTTCTAAAACGAATTTTAATCGTTATAACTACAAACCACAAGTTAATTCAATTAATAAAGTTAATAATAATGCCTTTTGTGTACGATGTCGCACTAATGGGCATACACTGAATAATTGCTCGCAACCTCGTACATTAATAATTTGTTTTAGATGTGGTTTAAAAGATGTTAAATCTACGGATTGTCCTAACTGTAATAAAACGAACTCAAAAAACTAAACAACGGCTTGGATTATAAAAACTGGCAGGATTGGTTACAAACCTTAAAAAATTTCTTTCATTGTTACAAAATAACTTCAATATATGATAATGAAAAAGATTTTAATCGTCCTTTTATTGATTTTACTATCAATAACAAAATATTTTCCGGTTTATTAGATAGTGGTAGTTCTATTACAATACTTGGTAATAACTCTCACTTAGAAATTTTAAAATTAGGTTTCACGTTATCAAAGTCTTTTCTAATGACGATTACTACTGCCAGTAATCATAATAGTAAATCCATTGGCTCAATTGACATTCCGATTAGATACAATAATCAAACTCATCTAATCCAAGCCTTCGTATTTCCAAATATATCTCCTTCAATTATCTTAGGAGTCGACTTTTGGAAAAAGTTTAACCTTGTTCCACACATACTTTCTTCGGCTTTTAAGCCAAATACTAAATGTTCAGTGGTTACTGAAATTACTAAACAAGTACTTCCTTATAATCACCTCTCTTTAGAGCAAAAAACTATCGCTGATGACATGATTAAACGATTTAAAGCTATATCCTTCGAAAGTAGAGGAATACTGGGTCGCACTTCTCTTATTAGTCATCATATCGATACCGGTGATACTCCTCCAATTAAACAACGATGTTATCGCCTTTCTCCCGAAAAACAAAAAGCTCTCATTAGAGAAGTCGATAAAATGTTAGAATGGGGCGTTATTGAAAAATGCGAAAGTCCTTGGCTTTCTCCGGTTATCATTACACCTAAAAAGAATGGCGAATGGAGATTTTGTGTTGATAGCCGTAAACTAAATTCAGTCACTCGTAAAGACGCATATAGCCTTCCATTTGTTAATGAAATCTTAGATAATCTCAAAAACGCTAAATTTCTTTCAAGCATCGATATTGCTAAAGCATTTTGGGAGATTCCTTTGAAAGAAGAATCTGATAAAGATAAAACAGCTTTTTATGTCCCTGGTCGAGGCATGTATCGTTTTGTTATCATGCCCTTTGGTTTAACTAATGCACCAGCTACTCAGCAAAGACTTATGGACATGCTTTTTACTCCAGAATTTGACAATAAGGTCTTTTGTTACCTTGATGATATAATTATCATATCTGAATCATTTGAAGAGCATATCTCTTATCTAGTTAAAGTTCTCGAGAAATTAACATTTGCTAAATTGACTATTAACTTCGATAAAAGTCAATTCTTTAAAAATGAACTTAAATACTTAGGATACATTGTAGATGAGCACGGTTTACGCTCAGATCCGGTTAAAATTAAAGCAATACTTGAATTCCCTACTCCCACTACTCGTAAAGAAGTGAGAAAATTTATTGGAACTTGTAGTTGGTTTCGTCGTTTTATTCCTAACTTCAGCACAATTGCATCTCCACTTAATAAATTAACTTCTTCCGGTAAAGATGCCCCTAAATTCATTTGGGATAAAGATGCTACTGTGGCTTTTAATAAGTTAAAAGAAGCTCTTGTAACTACTCCTATACTAGCTTGTCCTGACTACGATCTCCCTTTCTCTGTACATTGCGATGCCTCTAACTTCGGCATCGGAGGTATGTTAACACAAATAAAAGACGACAAAGAAGTAGTTATAGCTTATATGAGCAAATCTCTTAATAAAAACGAACGAAATTACTCAACTACAGAAAGAGAAACTCTTGCGGTAATTTCAGCTTTAGAACATTGGCGTTGTTATATCGATAATGGGGTAAACAATTCACTGTTTATACAGATCACGCAGCACTTAAATGGTTTCTAAAATTGTCCAATCCATCTGGTAGACTCGCGCGGTGGGCTCTTAGGTTGTCATCTTTTAATTTTATTCTAAAACACAAAAGAGGTAAAGACAATTTAGTCCCTGATTTACTCTCGCGTACATCATGTCCACTCGGCGTTAATCCTGTCTTACTTAATCCTCAACCCGTATCTCCAGCATTGGAACGCTATAATAACCTACTTTTGGAATGTCGTAACAATCCTGATCAATACCCTAATTATACTATTCGCGAAAATAAATTATTCCGCTATACTCAATCTCCCTACGCGTTAACTGAAGATTTCGCGTGGAAAGAAGTACCTCATCCTGATCTCCGGGAAACCCTTATCAAAAATAACCATGGGTCCCCAGACCAGCCTCATCTAGGAATCTTTAAAACTTATAAAAAACTATCACTTCTATATTACTGGCCTGCTATGTTTAAGGATATCGCTAAAATAATTTCTATCTGTGATAATTGCTTGACTTACAAACACGCAAATCACTCTCCCTTCGGTCTTATGGGTAAACCAAAAATTTGTTCAAGGCCTTTTCAAACAATTTCTTTGGATCTAATGGGTCCTCTACCTATGACTAGACGAAGAAATCAATTTATCTTAGTGGTTAACTGTTGTTTTACTAAATATTCTCTTATCTTTCCACTAAAACGGGCTTCTAGTGCTAACATCATCTCTAACTTAGAAAATTTAGTTTTCCTCGTTCATGGAGTACCTCAGACTATTATTATGGATAATGGAACTCAATTCCAATCCCATGAATTTCGCAACTTTCTGGGCAGATATAACATACCACACATATTCTTCTCTCCTCATTATTGCCCCCAAGTTAATCCCACTGAAAGATACAATCGTACTATAATCACAGCTTTGTCATCTTTGGTTGGTGATGACCATAGATCTTGGGACATCCACCTCTCTAAAGTTCAATACGCTATGAACAGCACAACTAATGTTACCACTGGTTTTTCTCCTAACTTTTTACTATTTGGATGAGAAACAGTTACTTCTGGCTCACTTTACACGCCAACTAATAATCTTGATGAAATCGTTTTTCTACCTAGGGACATCTATGCTACTAACATAGGTTTATTATCTGCAATTTTCGATAAGGTTCAGATAGCCCTTCATATGGCTCATGCTCGTAACTCTGCTCGTTATAACGAAAGTCGTTCCTTTAAAGAATATAACGTAGGAGATACCGTCTGGCGAAGAAACTATGTACATAGTCAGGCTGGGATTTATTTTAGCGCAAAATTAGCGCCAAAATTTGTGAAGTCCACTGTGTTGCAGAAACTATCCCCGTTAGTTTATATACTTGAGGACTCAAATGGCAACCAGGCTAAATGGCATATTAAAGACTTTAAAATATAATGTATATAATTATGTAAATAAATTTCTTCTTCATACTCATGACTCATTTTTTTTTTCTTTCCTTCTTCTATAATAGAGTTCTTTGTGGCCCATTAAAACTCTATTTATTTTATAATTCATTCATCGGTTCTTACACCATTATAAGATTATTTTTTTTTTAATCTTTCTTTTTATCTGTTCCGATCAGATATCTCTAAGAAGTGCTTTTAGGTACAAGTTACCTAACCTTCGTGTCAACTAACTCTACAAGTTAGTATGACTTGTTTCTTACTATCGACTCTAAAAGTTGATTGGAGCGGCTGATAACTCCATAAAAATAAGCCCTTATCATATAATCAACTAAAGTTGATTCGGAGCGGCTAACAACTCCATAAAAATAAGCCCTTGTTAAACTAATAAAAAAAAATCTTTATATTTCATTTCATTATGGGTTTTAGACGAGAGCGGATTACAACTCCGAAAATAAGCCTTAAAGTTATTGACTTATCAGGTTGAGTAGTGATCATTGAATGTGAATCCTACCTGACCTAACTACGTAAGATGTCGGTGTGATTGAATGAAGCATGTACGTTTTAATGCTGTTATACTTTAACCTTACAAAATTTTTGTTCTAGACCAAAAATTTTCTCGGGGTCGATGGGGAAATATAGTATTTTCATGTTTCAGACACTCTATACTTATGAGGAAATGGAGTATTTAGACACTATAGGTACTTACACTTTTTACTATCATTCATATTCATTATCCTTGTATATTATTTTTACATCTAAGTCGCGCTTTGGCAGTAACTATTTTTAGCTCACGTTAGTTTCAATCTAGAACGATGTTTTAACATCGATTTTAGCTGAAATAAAAAATAATTTTTCAATGTTTACTTTTTTGACATTACGTCAATTGTCAAGCTGTCAGTTACTTTTCCTCTACTTTTAATTTTCTTACTGGCCTAGGCCTATGAAGGTTTCTTTTGATTTATATAATTTTATTTTATTTTATCAATATATTAGCTCAAATAATGTATTTTAGAGTTAATTACGATTGTTTACTAAATAACAGTATCTTATCTTACTTTTATAAAATTAATTAGCACGCTCACAGAATTCTTCGAGGAAGTTTTTTACTGAATAATACTGGTCGTTTTAAATACAGGCAACTCACATTTTTGATTTTAAAATCAAAATAATCTAGAGAGAATGAAAGAACTAAAATAAAACAACTGATGTGGAAAAACTGAACAAAAAAAGAATTTTTGGGTATAAAAGGGCATTCCTGACACATTCAAGTCAGTCTACTACGGGATCTGAAGCAAGTTACTTTATAATATATCAAGTCACCGAATTCACGGTGAAGTTCGCCCTCTGGAGCTGTACCTTGGTGGCGCTGACGCTCTGACGCGCCCCAAGCCCTGACGCTGACCAGGAAGCAGTACTCCACGCTCTCTACTGAGCTGGACCAGGAGGTTGGAGCAGTAGCTTGGTGGCGCTGACGCTCTGACGCGCCCCAAGCCCTGAAGCTGAATAGGAAGCTTTTCGCCTTCACAAACAAGCCCTGAAGCTAACCAAGAAGCTGTTCGCTTTCACAGAGTTGGACCAGGAGGTTGCTCAAGCCAACAAGTATTGTGACCTTCCTCTAACTTTTTGTTTTTCTGTGAAGCGTGATAGGACTGAATTTTATTTATATTAAATTAATTGTTTGTATTACTTTTTTTTTTTTTTTGGATAAGTAATACGACAGACTGTGTTAAAGATAATATGGCTAAAAAGAGGAAGACTATTAAGATTATGAATAATTTAGAAGCATGAAAAGAGAAGATACCGATAACCTTATTAAATTAGTATAAGGGCTAGAAGTAGACGATGTTTTTCTTTAAATATTTAAAAGTTAAAGTGCAGAATGAAGATGGCTAGGATAGTCATCATTTTCTTAGCCTTTTACCAACTATATTGGGGTCGCCTTCTAGTGTAACCTAATGCAGCTGAATGCCAGTATTTTATATGGAGCGACTGCCTATCTGACCTCCACAACCCAGTTAGACTGGGTAATACGCTACCCCTTGGTATGACTGACTGGTTGTCAGACTTTTTGGGTCACTGACTACCTGTAACGACTGTCAAAGATCTACAAATGACAGCCGGGACCAACAGCTTACTGAGGAAACTCGGTATGTAAGGGTGATCAGTTGGTCACCCATTCACAGACCAACCAAGGCAGGCACGGCTTAACCTAAGAATCGATCCGAGTGGCTGTTATTACTTAGCCATGAGCTCCTCGGCTAGGAGGATGGTATCACCTATTAATATATTATCGAATTAACAGACTGAAAGAGAGACTATTCGCGAAAAGTATTTTCATATCGCATCGGTCTATATAAAAGACTTTCCTCGTCGTATCATGGTAAACCAATATAAGAGGCCAGGGGTACGATCATCCCTTCTTATTTGCTAAGCTGAGCATTTTCGATGTCACATTATATCGATTGAGGGTTATTCTCCAAATTGTCGGCGATGTTATCAATATTTATTGAATGTTTGGAAAATAAGGCAGTTGGAGATTATTTGTTTTGTAGCCATTCATTATGAGACGGATTAGTGGGTTGGAGTTGGTAGGAAGCATTGATATGAAATAGACAAATAATTTACATGCACTTTTATTTGCTTCAATTATTATGTAAGAAATCTTAGAAGTTTAATTTGACTTGTCGGTGTCCGATTGAGCTGAAATTTTGCATACGATAAGCTAAGTGACGTCATTCTGAATCCAATATGGTGGACTCCCAAATGGCGGACTAGTTATTTTTTGCATATTATCATTCCTTCTCCACTTTGAGCCGGTTGCAACTGCTGCATGTTTGATGGCATCCTTCTGCCTGTTGAACTGTCTACCATGGTTTCTCTTACTGACTCTTTTAGAAAGTTTAAATTAGATCTGGAAACCACTCTGACGAAAGGATAAAAAAACGTAGCTGCGTAAAAAGTTTATTACTTTGTAAATGTAGATTTTCAGTTGCCTGTACATATATTATCTCAATGTCCGTTGTTGACCCTTTTTAGAGCTGTCTTGTAGAATACTAAACGGTTTGGCCTTTTTTTTTCGAAAAATATCACTAATACTCAGTCTCCATGGTTTGGAAAAGACTTCGCTTTCAGATGATGGTTTTATGGAGAACACCACGTTTGATAACTTTGTGGCTCAAATTTCATTAGATTTGATTTCAGACATAAGGACAGGTGAAAGTAAATAAAAGATTGTAAAATCAATTTTACTGCAGTAATAACATTGCTACATACATCGTACAGACATTATGTCCCACATATAGGTCCCCTGGCTCCTATATACGATTTTCTCCAGTTTCAAACTAGGGAGACAGTGATTCTCCATTTAAAAAAACTTTTTTGCAAAAAATAAAACCGACTTCACACAAAAAAGTAAAAAATAACTTTAGCTTCAGAAGTCGGTGACCTTTATTTGATTGATTTAGTTTTTTTGTCACCGACTTCTGAAGCTAAAGTTATTTTTTACTTTTTTGTGTGAAGTCGGTTTTATTTTTTGCAAAAAAGTTTTTATTTTTCACTTTTTAGTGGTTCACATGTGCATACCCTTTCACAGCGTACCAGCGTGATTTTTTGTTATGAACTGGTGTAAACAATAGACAGATATGAGATTTCAGCAATCCCAGTAAGAGACACACATTTGCTACATTTAATGAGGAGTTCCGTTGCCTTTCTCCGAAGTTTTTCATCTAATCTTTACCAAATTTAAATGGGATCACTCCGAGAAAGTAGTCTTTCTAAAACTACCCAAATCGCTTCTGGTGTGCCTATAAAATTTGAAAAGTTCTCTCTATTTCTCCAGGATCCTATTATCAGGATCCTGACTTGATGATTATGGGACCTTCTGGGAAGTATACCCTTTCAAACAATTAAAAAACAAATTCGGTCCAGTCATCTTCGAGTAATCGGGGATCATTGAATTGAGAACCTTCTCCTTTTTGAAGTCGGTTAATAACGACGTTATGGTACGTGACCCAAATATCCGGATAGCCTTTAAAAGATTTGGCCGAGTATCGTTAATTTGCTTCTAAGAATTGAAGAGCTCCGTTCCTTTGTCATGGATCCCATAATCAGAACCTAACCAAATTCTCATCAAACTACCCTTGAAGTACCCTTGCCAATAAAATAAAAAAAAACAATACATGTCAAGGTAATAGGCTTATCCCCAATAAATGGAACTTAATACACCTAACTGTCGAAATCTGGGAATATTGTACACATCTGCGTACCCCCTCAGAGCATACAGGCGTGATGTTACGTCATGATGCTGTATAAACAATAAACATTCAAGCGATTGCAGCAGTTACTGCAGATTTGCCGTGTATTTTTGAAGAGTTCCATTGTATATCTCCGAAGATCCGGATCAGATCTTCAGCAAATTAAAATATAACCACACGGGAAGCACCAGCTTTCAAATTAAAAAAGAATCATCAAACTCGGTTCACCCAGTCGAAAGTACTGAGGTAACAAACACTGTCGAAATCTGGGTGTACTGTACACATCTGCGTACCCCCTCAGAGCATACAGGCGTGATATTACGTCATGATGTTGTATAAACAATAAACCTACAAGCGATAACAGCAATCACTGCAGATTTGCCGTACATTTTTGAAGAGTTCCATTGTATATCTCCGAAGACCAGCATCAGATCTTCAGCAAATTAAAATGGGACCACATGGGAAGCACCAGCTTTCAAATAAAAAAGTTATGAGGTAACAAACACAAAAAAAAAAAAAAAAAAAAAAAAAACATACAGACGAATTGATAACCTCCTCTTTTTGGAAGTCGGTTAAAAAGTCATAATCTATCAATGTACTTCGTCGGCATTATAGGTAACCAAAAATGTGGCGAAAAAAGAAAACTTAACAAAATTAGTAATAATAATAATAAAATTCAAGTAGGCCAATTACAATTCGCAAGGGACCGGTCAATGTGGCGACACTTGGGGGAGGCCTATGTCCAGCAGGGGGCGTCTTTCGGCTGAGATGATGATGATGATGATGAGGCCATTTACAAGCACTTTTAAACTGTCGAAACAAAGATGATATTTAAATCTAGCTGCAGTCCCAGTTACAAGACATAAAAACAGTGAAAGTACTAAATCATAATGTCGTTACAAAATCTTGGTCACATCATTCATGTTGAGATGGTACATTATGTGAGATCAATGTAGTAAGATGTACACGATAAAAGTGTTCACAGTAAAAACAGTTCAAAATAAAATAATTAATTCAAAAAAAGCCGTGGCAACCAAGTGCTGATCAGTCCCAAACGACAGTGCCCGTTCACGAACATGACGCATGAATCAGTAGTATCAGTAGTGAAGTATCATATACCATTATATCATAAGGTCTTATTCTTTCCACAACGTTTACCTTCGATACCAGTAGCCAACGAAAATCTAAAAGATTGAACAGCTAGAAGAAGTGTGGCTAAGAAACGGATTAGTTAGTTTTATGATTATTTTCTGCTTACTTCAGAGAATACACATCGGGGTAAGTGAACCTATGTATTAATAATCAATGTTCTCAATACGTCAATACCTTTCGCTCATACTATCAACAGATATGTTATGCATCACTTGATCAATATGAGCTGACGAAGCGAAAATACGTAATGTTGGATAAGATAGTTTATTACCTTACATGCTTTTGTCTTATTCCTCTTTACTTATTGTTCGGTAAGAAATTGTTTGTTATAAGTATGAGTTAGTGGTATTTCGTGAATTGAGTTACGGTTCGAATATGATAAACACAAAAATATAAATCATCATCATCTATCTGCCTAGCCTTTTCCCAACTATATTGTAGTCGGCTTCCAGTCTAACCAGATGCAGCTGAATACTAGTATTTTACATGGATCGACTGCCTATCTGACCTCCCTGAACCCGGTTCATACTGGGTAATACGATACAACTTGGTAAGACTGGTTGTCAGACTTTTTGGGCCACTGACTACCTGATGGACAAGAACCAACAGCTTAACGTATTTTCCGAGAGATGGAGGAAAGTCATAAGGGTTATCACCCATCCACAGACCAACCTAGGCAAGCACAAATTAACGTAAAGATCGACCCAAGTGGCTGTTATTATTTAGCCACGAGCTTCTCTAATACAAAAAAAAAAACAAAAACTTTAGGTTAAAAATCTAAAATACTTTCCTGTGTTGTAAATATTGGGTTCAAATACTAAAAACTAAATAACATAACATCGCGCTTCTAATCCCCGAAGGTTTAGATAGTAGTGTAACTAAATAGTACATCCACATTTCGCTAATAAATGTGAGGTGGCCCTATTGTGATGACAATAGAGCATAAATCAGAATTAGTGTCTTCCTACTTCGAAATTCCGGAAAAAAAATGTAGAAGATAGTAGCAATGTTTTACAGCTCATATTAAGGCAAAAACTCAAAACCGTAAATAAGTAGTTCAATAACAAAATAGGCATGCGCGAGTGCAACTCGCACTTGACCGGTTTTTTTCCCTTAATTTGAATTTGTCCACTGGGACGGACATAACTTTAAAAAAAATCCTGCGGCTTTCTTATTCATTATTTTATTTTTCTTTTAATCCATAATAATTACTTTGTCCATGAATAGGTAAGTTGGCAGAAAATACAAAATTTGAATGTCAGCACTAATAGAAATAATATAAATTAATAAAAGTCAACAATGAGGCGATCTTCTTTTCCTGAGTGGGTAAATTTGTTTTAGTTTAAAATTGTATTTTTACTGTGGAGGTTAGAATATAATATTTGTGATGATGTTTACTCGTAAATCTTGATATTTTATGCATTTTGTATGTTTTTTTGCATGCATTCCTATTTGTCCGTCACAGCAAACATTGCCAATTGAAACAAATACTATTATAGCACGTTTTTTTGTCCGCAGTGACGGACATTGACCGTTTTCGGTTTTGGGCTGATTTTTTTTTAATAATATTTGGCTTCAATAATATTAGCTTAGTCCCAAAATACATGCTTCATCAGGCGCAAGTGATAAATTTGATTCTGAATCAGAATTTCATGACGAATGAACATAGTGAATTGCTTTCGAGCGACGAATGAAAACCTTCAAGAAGACTATTTTGTCAATTTAAAAACGCTAAAAGTTTGTACCTGAAACTAAATATTCTTATCTAAAGACAAACTGAAAGATATTTTAGACTAAAGCAATTTTCATTCAGTACAAAACTGAGGATGCAGGTCTGAAGATACCTTCAAACTATCCAACTATTACTATAAGTAAATGTGGGTACATTTACTTATAACATTTCCGAGATCTCTTCATACTTACATAGCTTATTGGTTGCAAATAAATAATATGCTAAGGTGGTTGACAAGCAGAAAATGATTAGCTTTTTTGAAAAAAAAAGTGATTTTATAATTTTCCATGTCTTTGGGTTTTGTCACACCGAACATGCTTTAGAAAAAAGTGAACATGATAATTTTTCTTTATCATTTTTTTATCGTATTTTTATATCCTAAAAATGTCCTAAAACAAAAAATGAGGGCGCGAATGGCGGGCCTCTCTATAAATAGAAGGTGCTGAGCAACCGGGGCGAAGTTGGTATGGAAGTTGTATGGAGAGCAGGAATATAAACTCTAAAATGTACTTACTGTTAACTATTTACCTACATGGAAAAACAAACTTTACAAAAATATTTTTATCACACGAAATTATCAAGAAATACTATAAATACAACATGAAAAGTTTTAGTCAAGAAGTGACAGACACTGTCAAGTGAAAATAAATAGAGTGTCGCAGCACAGGCCAGTGACATACGTACGCCGCCTCCTTGGTCGCGGTCTCAAGGCGTTCATAGTAATGAGTAGTCTTAGGCACTACAAAGGGTTAACACCCTGTATACTCAAGTTCCTATTAATGACTACGTATACAATATCTATGAAATTAATTCAGACCCAGTTTACACTAATTAAGAACATAATCGTCTATCTCAAATTCTCAACCAGAATATAAAGCGATGTTTCAGAAACTAATACTACACGTGCCTTCATTAGAAACTAATTAGAGATAAAGCAAACTATTAATAATAACTAAAAACTAACATGTCACACCACTTTGTCACATATTAGAGGTTTGAAAGTCCTTACCAAAGCTTCAAAAGTTAAAACTTACGATGGCACAACCCTAGATGTTTTACTAGTCACTTGACACAGGAAACTCGACCTTATACCTAACACATTTAGAACAAATCATTTCAAATTCGAATGCATTATTCAATTTGTCGGACTAATTCAAATACAAACTTTACTTTGCAGTTCGAATCATAAGCCATCATCCAATTGTATACCGTGTAGTCGTCAAAATAGGGGTGTTTTGAAATTTGGTCGGAGTCAAAATAAGTTGGCCCGAGCATTAACTATGGGCGCTCAGTGAGATCCGTTTTGAAACCCAATTTGCATGTAAATTCATCGAAGTCGGTTCAGATTAACTTTAGGATAGGATTTATTGAACGCACTCCAGGGTTTGGCCTGAAACAAATTTTATTTCGGTACCTACGTAAATACGTGTTTTTCAGTAGCTACTTAATTTAATTTGTGAATGAAAGAGAAACGCCCAAGCTTTTGCTACTCAAGTTTTTGAACTGATTAAGGTTGTTTACTCAAACTGATTATTTTGTATCTAAAAATAGGCATTCCTGTCCAAGAATTCTGTTTAAGTTGAAGTCTGAGACTTTATGTGATTTGATTTCACGGCAGAAAAACATTTTATTAACCGCTCAACGGCGCATCACCACTATAGTGGTGAAACATTTTTGACTATATACTTTCTGTTACACGTTGTATACTTCATCCGAAGATAGTTAGGGAAGTAGATATTTAAGATGTTTCTACTACATCAATTCTATTTTCATTTGAGTCCGGAGGCAGTTCAAGGACTTTCAGGTGGACCGTGAAAGGACCCTGTAAGAGTATGTACTCCTTCAGTTCTCTCGGTTAAACCAGTCTCATCATCATCATCTACCTAGCCTTTTCCCAACTAAGTTGGGGTCGGCTTCCAGTCTAACCGGATGCAGCTGAATACCAGTATTTTACATGAAGCGATTGCTAATCTGACCTCCACAACCCAGTTAGTACTGGATAATAAGATACCCCTTGGTAAGACTGGTTGTCAGACTTTTTGGGCATGTAACGACTGTCAAAGATGTACAAATGGCAGCCGGGACCAACGGCTTAGCGTGCTTTCCGAAGGACGGAGGAAACTCGGTATATAGGAGTGGTCACAGACCAACCTAGTCAAGCACGGCATAAACTAAAGATCGACCCCAGCGGCTGTTATTATTTAGCCACGAGCTTTTCGTGGAAAAAAGCAGTATAGCATTGTAAATACTAATACCATTCATTTCTAATGACACTTCCTAACTAGCCTCATATGGCGACCTAATAGTGTTATCTAGAACTACTGGCTGCGACAGTTCAACACTAACTAATCCTATGGAGACCGTAGACGTGCCTGTCGGATAGCAGTTATGTTTGGCTGGTACCCGCATGCCACTTAGTGTATGTACTTTCAATTGGTAGTTCACCGCTTAAGGTACTTTTTCATTTGAAGGGGCCCGTAAGGGCCAGAGCCTGCTGGGGTTGCGGGCCTATTTGAAAAAGATACCGCGGCCCCGGAAAATAAAGGGCGAGGAAGGAACATGGATGGGTTTTAGTCAGTAAAAGTCTGACACTCCCTCCCGCTCCGCCCAGAGTGGGAAAAGTTATTTGATGATTTCCCATTCCCCAAAAAAGGGTACTTTTTCATGAAATAGTCATTTAATCTAGTTTCATGAACTTGGAGGGTTGTATTGTCCACGTAAAGCTTTTTACAAAATTAAACATTAATTCATCAAACAATTTAGTTCATTACTATCTAGTGCAATACCGCAGTAACCAAAACACGCATGTCCTTTCTAAAAATAAGCCACCAACATGATCGTGTTGGCCCAATGTTTTGCCAATCCTGGCCACGCTATTTGCTTAGGACATCAAACATTACCAAACATTTGTTTTTCATTTCAAATATTTGTTTCGACTGTCACTATTTGAGTATCGCATATTGTTTTCCGTATGTTTATCTTCATTATAGATGCTGTTTCGAAGTGAGCGCTTGTTGTGGAACAAGTAAATTGTAATAGTATTGTTTTTGGAGTAAAAGGACCAAATTTTCCATGCTGTTTGGATCGGAGGACCAATTAATGCCAAGTGTTAAAAATACAATACAAACTTTAGCTTAACATCAAAGCTCATTTAATCTTCTTCTTGCTAAGAATTAGCTGTTTTCGACTGTTAAAAAAATAATACTAGCGCCTAGATAAATTCTCTATTTTCCGTTTTTTGTATTCCAATTTTCTTAAATTATTTTCATTTGGTTTGTTAAAAATAATACACATTATTCTTTAATTTTCCTCTTTGCGTTCAATAATTGACACAGAAAATATTACACCATCTTTTTTTAAATATAAAGAGAATAAATACAACTTGTAAATTTGAAACACATTATTATTTCCTTAAACTTAAAGAATAGAAAACTGTTGATCAAATTACGATTATAATAATCAGTTCATCTGCTTAGGATCTACGATAAAATACAGTCACAAATAAATAGGTACACAAATTAAGGTAATACCACCCTTATGTGTTCGTTGCGGATTGAAAACATCACAATCGTAATTAATCATAAAAATTAACAAGTACCCAATTCCCCTTCTGTCCAATGTTTGCACAATGTCAGCTTTTAAAGGAGCAGTCAACATTACACAACACATATATAAAATCAACTTTATTTCAATTACTCCAAAGTGCAAAATTTAACGACATTACATTAAAAACATTGCTGCGTAATTTGTCAGAGGCAAAGATCAAAGTTAATAAATTAAACCACTTATAAAGATGTGCCTTTATGTGGAGATTTTGATCTCCAAAACTATTGAATTGGTTTTAATTAGGTTAGCCTTTGATGTTATGTGTTAAGGTACTCATTAAGTTAGTAAGAGGGTTCGCTGAATTAGTTCGTGTGTTCAGTTATTTCAATGAGTAGAAAGCTTTGATAAATGCAGGGTTTAATGAGTAGGCTACAGTTATTAATAGATAAGTAAGTGATTTAAGTATCTTATTCACGGAAGGTTACTTTAATTCATACAATATACGTTAACTGCGAGTACTAAGATTACTATAAAATAATTTTAAATAGGTGCTTTGTCAAACTCATCATCATCATCAGCCTATTAATGTTCCCACTGCTGGGACACAGGCCTCCTCTTGCAAACACTAGTTGAAAATTAAATTAAATATTATAAATATATTGTATTATATTATAGGCTTGTGTCTTAAAAAAATCTAATTAGTCCGTCAGTTAGATTATGAAAAAATATTTGACCCGTATTTTTTCTTTTGTTACGTAAACCAAAATTTACGAAGATACGACGCTTTTAAAATTCGTCTTTTCCCGTTTGGAAAACGATAGGGCAATCTTTATATACTTGCACGCTGGTTTGCGAGTACTATAGTTGCTGTAACCGCTATTGTCATCTCAACTGGCACCAACTATACTCATGTAACCTTTTTGGACAACATCACCAATAAGATCATAGGGACTTGCGTTTAACCGCAACTTGCCTGACGTGAAGCAATGACGCGGCCTAAGATGGAGCACGCTTCCCTAGAACTAATTTAACCAATTCGGTCGAACTTGATCGGCGAGTCGAAAAACAGGCAGGGAATGAGGGATTTTCTTTTTCAACTCTTCCCTAGTTGCTGGATAGATGGCGCTGATCTCGGTACGTTACTGCAAGGAACAAAACGTCACATAATTTCACTTGGCCCTAATTTTTATATTCAGAAGCTTATGCAAACGTTAGTGTCATTCAACGAGCGTATGTGACGTGTATTTTTTTAAGGGTTTTGGCTTTGGCACCTAGTAACATAGTCAGATCAACGCCATTTCTCGAGTTCATGGAAACTATTTTAGTTTTAATTTTCAATAAGAAAACTTCTCGTTCCACAGACTGGCGATTCGCAAAATAAATGTGAACGCATAGCGTTTTATTCGAGTTCTTGGAACTTCAACCATATAACGGTGATGCTTCGCTGTATCTCTGCTCTGCCAATGATAATATGATGTCTATGTTTTTCTCAGGTTTCCTATTCTCTCCACAACCTTCTGTTAGCCGGTTTTCACTCATCCTCCAACTTAAACAAACAGTCTTAGTACAGTATTTAACATTCTTGCCACTACATCTTTGAACAAATCATGTTAAGGTGGATGCTCCATGGTTGCCGGCGAAATTAAAATTTTCTTACGTTTTTTTGCATTTGCAGGCCGGTGCTAGGTTGTATGTTGATTAAAATATGATTGGCAACTGTAAGACGTATGTAATTAAATAATTAAAATCATCAATACAACCCTCCAAGTTCATGTAATCCTACATACCAAGTTTCCTCCGTGCTTTGGAAAACACGCTAAGCCCTTTATCCCGGCTGTCATTTGTACATCTTTGACAGTCGTTACAGGTAGTCAGTAGCCCAAAAAGTCTGACAACCAATCTTACCAAGGGGTATCTTATTATCAAGTACTAACTGGGTTGTGGAGGTCAGATTGGCCATTGCTCCATGTAAAATACTGGGCCTCGATTCTGCTATTACAATAGTGTCAGAGTATTCGATCATTGATTTTATAATGATCAAGTTCTGTCAAATTTTGACATGTTTGTTAATTCTACTATCTTAATGGCGCCATTATGACTTCTCAATGAACAACCACTGATACTCCTTTGAAAGAAATGTCATAGAATATTAATCTCGTACATGAAATCTGGCATGAATAAATGTTCGCATTTAGTAGTAGATTTCGAAAACCATTTGTACTAAGGGTTTTATAATAATAACAATACGACAATGCCATTAAAACACAATTTTATTACGAGACCATTGACCGAACATTATGAATTTAGCAGATTACGAACTTTAAGCAAAATGACGATGGGATGAGAATGGAATCGTGTTGGAGTGACGAATTTATTAAAATAGCAGAATTAGGCCCCTGGTATTCGGCTGCATCCAGTTAGACTGGAAGCCGACCCCAACATAGTTGAGAAAATTCTATGCAGATGATGACTGCTTGAATCCGAAGATTTTTTTTTTGAGAAATATCTATATCCACAGGTAGAGATAGAGACAGTCATACCTAGATAATCCGTTTCATAAAAGTCAGGCTTGCCATTTTTTGACTACCTACTATGACGTCATAATTACTATTTAACTTACTATTACGTTTTAACTTTAAAAAATACAAAACATACTCTGCTTTTGCTACAGTAGCCACGTTAAACACATGGAAGTGAGGTGCCCTTGCGTTTTATATATAGCGTGTTTACATCGCACTTCGAGGTATTCCTGGAACTCACAGCCACAGTTCCTGATTTGCTAGCAGTTTTAAATATACTCTGGTTAAAGGATTATTTTATTTTTGTAAATCCACCATCACTTACTCCTCCTGAAAGCAGAAACTATCGAGCATGAGATTAAAACGTTGAAGTGGTTTTTCAGTACATAGAACAGGCAAAATATTGTCTTTTTTAAACTTTCACGATCAGAACACCACAGACACCACCACACCCACACCACCACCTCCACACTTGTCTCCCCGCGACCACGGCTGGTGCAATCCGGTCGAAACGTCGGGCATAAATTAAAGGTAAATTCGCGATAAATACCCGTTATCATAGTTTTATAATAGGCAAAATATTGTAGGTGTCTTAACAAAATAGACACATACAAATCAATTTACACGTTTTTTTTCTTTATTATGGACCTCTTTATCAGTTATCGAAGAAGGGACACTTATTATTCAAAGTGTCTTGATACTTTGTAATGAAAGGTGTGGTTTGAGGAACTCATGGCTAAATAATAACAGCCGCTCTTTCCGATCTTTAGATTAAGCCGTGATTGCCTAGGTTGGTCTATAGATGGGTGACCACTTATTACAAACCGAGATTTCTCCGTGCTTCGGAAAGCACGTTAAGCAGTTGGTCTCAGCTGTCATTTGTAGATCTTTGACAGTCTTTACAGGTAGTCAGTAGCCCAAAAAGTCTGCGTCCAGTCTCACCAAGGGGTATCGTATTACCCAGTTCTAACTGGGATGTGGAGGTCAGATAGGCAGTCGCTCCATGTAAAAAACTGGTATTCTGGTTAGAATGGAAGCCGACCCTAACATAGTTGGGAAAAGGTGGGGCAGGTGATGGTTTAATGGAAGGTTCATTTATCTTTACACGGTCACTGAACCATATATAACCATATAAACAATTATCTATAAGCATTTTTTGCTTTTTTCTTTATTATGGTTATTTCTTTTGTTGTGTCTTATCTTCAATTCTGAGTTAGTAACATAAGTCAATGTATTCGTCCAGATCCGAGAAAACTTTTGTATAAATACGTTGAACAGAAAAAAATATCGGCTGAGTTCGACTCGCACCGCGGGTTCCGTTACAAACTTGTAAATATTTTTACGTGTGCTAGACATTGCTTCTTTCATGATTTCAAGTCAACGGGAAGTAACCCAAAAGTTTTTTATTCCCTTGTGAAATCGCCAAATATGCGATATAAACGGTCATTATATTTTGATCGCAATGACTTACTAGTTTGATTTTTTCGTATCAAAATGAGACCGTAGGCCCGAGTAAAATTATATCCAACCAATACCTCTACGCGTTCCTGAGAAAAAGGGGAGACACACAGACATATAGAAAAAGTGATCCCACAAAATTTCCTCTTTTCTTTCGAGGTACGGAACCTTAAACAGGTCAAATACCTTGAAGTTAGGTAAATTTATTGCTACTACAAACTTGTAGTAAACTTCAGGTAGTAGATCTTCTAGCTGCCTGTGGCACATAAGTCCATTTTCTTCGGAGAAGTTTTAACCGGTTCGGGTTGTGTTCAACCGATACTAGAATTACAAGGGATTTAAAAAATAAGTAGCGTGATGTAGATGCTACTAGAACCCCTGCTTTACATAACATAACAGAAAACCTGTGATCCCCAAAGGGTGTAATAGTATACACCCACGTCGCATTTAATAGGGAGGAGCCAATTGCCATCAACCGGGTATAAATCTAGACTCCAGAGGCTGGAACTAAGAAATTCTTGATGGAAATACCCAACAACACTTTACCCGAGGACTCTAACCAAGGACCTCAAAGTAATTACTTAAATGATAAATGATATTTATTAACAGACTTCCAAAAGGAGGAGGTTCTCAATTCATCGAAATGGACTGGGATTACTGAAATCTTATGTCTGTCTATTGTTTACAACCAGTTCATAACATAAATCACGCCAGTACGCCGTGAAGGGGTAAGCGCATGTGAACCACCAAAAAGTTAGAAATAAAACCTTTTTTGCAAAAAATAAAACCGACTTCTAAAAACACAAAAAAGTGAAAAATAACTTTAGCTTCAGAAGTCGGTGACAAAAAAACTAAACCAATCAAACAAAAGTCGCCGACTTCTGAAGCTAAAGTTTTTTTCACATTTTTTGTGTTTTTAGAAGTGGTTTTTGAGCAAATTGTTTTTCACAAACACTTTTACACGTCCTTATTTTTTAAACTAGATGGGGCCGGTGTTTCGTACCTGACTACTCTGAGAAGAAACAACCGAAACAAACTCAGAGGTCATAGTCTCTTTTAAAGTCCAGACATAACCTTGTTCAACTCACATGAACTATGTAGATTAGTGTCTGAGATGGTCTTTTGAAGAAAGAACCATACAGATTACTTACTTGCTCGTAGTAGAATGTATTATGATCATGGCACGCTTGACGGAACGGCTGAGCTGCGCTGCGTGTCGTGCGTTCAACTCCCACACAAACAGCCAGAGCCGGAACACCTATCCATAAGTCATACAAATACATGTTCCGTGTGGGAATCGAACCCGCGACATGCAGCGAGCAGCCGCTGCGCCAAAACAAACTGCCGTCAAAACAAATGTTTTAATTATTGAGCTTTTATTTCTCCTACCTTTTCACAGCTGTTTTCTTTGATCTTGTACCAAATAACCAGGATCCCAAACCAAATCGTTAAACTCCGGTTTCTAACTCAAACTACCATCAATATTATTAATCTTCTCCTTTAATTAATACCATCTACTAAGTTTTAGTAAAACTGTCAACAGCAGTTGGTACAGGGATATCGTAAGTTTTAACTTACGATATCCCTGTACCAATATGTATACTCGCGCCAAATTTTATAAGACCGAAATCCGTGTACGGTCTGACAGAGCGAAAGTTCATCATCATCTTTTTGGCCTTATCTTATAATACTTGTGGTCGGCGCAATACGTTTTTTTCTTCCATTCTCCCCTGTCAACCGTCACGCAATCATTTACATCTCTTTCTTTCGTATCATTCCTCACACAATCCATCCACCGTCAAAATCAAATCAAATTAAATTCACCTTTAAAGATGTTATTTTATTTATTTTATTCATTTATTAAACAACTCAATTATTTACATACTAACACACAATTTATTACGTACTAACACAAACACCAATGACAAAATAACCGCAACATACGTTTCCTAGTTCTTCTTCTCCCTCTAAATCCATCAACATATTTTATATTCATCACTCTCTCAGTCATACGCGATTATATTCCCTCATCACAATACTGGCATAGTCGATTTCCTTTCAACTTTTCTGTGACTAACTTTTGCGTAACTGACAAACTTCCTCTTATATACTTCTTCCATTCTTGTCACACTGACAGATCAAAAGTTAAGACCTTAATTTAGTTTTTTTTTTTCTTTTTTTTTTGGGGGTGAGCAATATAAGGAAGTTGAAAGACGAGTCTAACATGCTTGGAAGACCTTCTAGTCCCTTAAAGAGCATATGAAGCATGAAGGGAAGTCTTCCAATGTCACTGAAAAGAAAACTCATCGATATGTGCATCCTGCCTGTCCTAACCTACAGTGCGCAAAATTGGTCACTTACTGATAACAACGGAAGTCCAAACTGAAGATTTGCCAGCGGGCAATGGAACGCAGCATAATCGGTGTGAAGCGTACAGATCGCGTAAGAAACACCACCCTGCGTTTCATAACTCAGGTTGCTATGGTGAGCTATGGGCTAGCTCGCCGTCCGTCCGTCTTATGACGACAGGCCGTGTCGACGGCGTGCTCGTGTTCCACGCGTGCCTCAAAGAGATGTCAGCAAAATGAAGGGACCCACAAGGGCCGACGCCTGCCGGGGCTTCGGGACTCTTCGAAAGACATAATGGGCGAGGAAGGAACATGGACGGGTTTTAGTCAGTAAAAGTCTGACACTTCCTCCCGCTCTGCCCGAGTGGGAGGAGTCATTTGATGATTTCCCATCCGAAAAAAAAAGATGTAGGAGAAAAACAGCTAAGCTAAAGTGGGAGTGAGCTGGCCAGGGCCACGTAGCGTTAATGTACCCGGAGAGGTGGGCAAAGATCATCACTCACTGGACTCCTGACGGAGGGAATCGCCGTTTAGATAGACCGTGGCAAAGGTGTTGTGACGATCTAATCTTGTTTGCGGGGCAAACATGCCCAGATATCGCGAAAAAGTTAGAGAGGTTTGGAAACAAAAGGGGAGGCGTTTGCCCAGCAGTGGTGCACAGCTAAGAAAAAACAAATGGTGTCATGTTTCAGTCTAACTTGATGCAGCCAAATACCAGTATTTTACATGGACCTTCACAACCCAGATAGTACTGGGTAATACGATGCTAACAGGTAAAACTGGTTTTCAGACTTCCATGTAACGACGACCAACGATCTCTCTCTAGCTCTCTATGATTCGTGGTGGTTTTCTTAGTTCCATGTTCACCGAAAAGATAACGGTCTGATTATCTAAAAACAGCTGTCACTGTGAAATGTTCCCAATCCAAATCAATCAGACTGTCATCTTTTTGGTGAACATGGACCTTAGAATCGAAGTTGTAAAACTATAACCATGACATTTGTTAATCAAAATCTGGATCATGGGTCTAGTGGTCGCAAGTGCGTCTTCTGAGCGCGAGGTCGTTGGTTCGATTCCTAGGTCGGGTAGTGATTGTGTTTTTTCATCAAGAATTTCTCAGTAGCAGTCACGGAGTCTGAATTTGTACCTGGTTGATGGCAATAGGCTCGTTCTCTGTTACATGGGGTTAAACATAACTGGCAAAATGTGGCTGTAAAGGAGACAATTTTTTTTGGGCCCACCTGGTCGTTGCATATTTTATTCATATAACACCAAAAAAAGTAACCATTTTACTATAGTATCAAACGAAACATTACATAAAAATGAAACCGGAATCTTAAAATCACAATAAATAAGCTATGTTGTGTTTTTTTTTTTCGAGTAAAATCATTCCTGTTGTGGTCAATGTCAATTGGCAGAAAATACTCACGTGAATAGGGGCGTTTTTCGTAGTACGGTACCGACCCATTGGTAATCATAATATCTTCTATAATTATAATAGAATCAGAATTTATTTAGAAAATAAAAATCAATAATATTAAACTGTAAGCATTTTTAATGCTATTTTTAAAGGTTTCAACTGACATCGCATAAATGGCTTAAACAATCACCGTGGCACGGTTATAAATCCACTTTTTTGTGTGTTTGACAGACAACTTCATTATTTTGACATTTACTTTTTCTGTTTATTTTGGTTTTCGTAAGTGTTTTTTGCAGATTTTTCCCATTTATTCCGGTTAGACATGGCTTAGCTAATTTAACCACTGAAATCTAGAGGTTATAAGGAAGAAATCAATGTACGTTTCATTATTAAATGCTACAATTATGTGGGTGGCATAATATCCGAACAAAAAAAAATGATCTCCTTTGGGTGTACCATTAGGTACACCAGACCTCTGCTTAACCCTTCGGAGCTTACAGGCTTGATGTTATGTTGTCTATCAAAATAGATGCCACCATAATTCTTTGTTTTCCATTCACCCCGTTGCGAATGAAATACATTTTCTTAATAAAGAAGAAAGTCATATTTACGTAGTAAAATATTTTAATCCCCGAACAGTATTAAGAGGTAACGTAATACGGTAATACGCAATAATAAAGGATAATAATATATTTTCGTGTAATAAACGACGTAGCGAGATGAGTTATAACTGAGGTTTAGGGTTTCTTATTTAGAATCTTGGAAGGAAGGGATTTTTAATGGATACCCCTCAATGATGATCTAACTGTGTAAGTGACAAAAAAGAAGTGATAGCCTAGTCGTATGAACATCGGACTCTCAAGTCATAGGTCACAAGTTCGAACCCAAGACAGGCAACTCTGATTTTTCGGATTCATGTTCATGCTTATTATATCATTATCACTTGCTTCGATGAAGGAAAATATCGCAAAGAAATCATAATGCAATAGGTCATTGTGCGAATGGGACTTTGTGCGAATGGGACTTTGTGAGACTGGGACTTTGTGTGAATGGGACTTTGTGCGAATGGGACCTTCGGTCGGCATGTCAAGCCAAGTCAGAGGCCCATAGGCGGCATAAAAAATCTGACCCCATGTTAGGTCCTATTTCCTAACCACACTATAAAGAAAGTGACACAACTAGCACTAGGTATTTATCTGCCTGTCAAACGTAGAAACGTTGACATTTTTTCGTACATAAAAAATATAGCATTGCAGTATAATAAATATACCAATTAGATAACCGAAAAATTATTAAACACTTACAATGACTTACATTGTGAATTATAGTTGTTTGAACAATTTTTAAACTTTTGAGACGCACAAAACACAGCAATGCAGTAAAATAGCATTTGTCTGTCAAAATCTTATTAAAATATTTGTCAAAATTACACGTGTTGTCTTTTTCTTATATTCGTACTATTTATATGACAATATTTCTGTTATTTCGACGCGTGTCCCCTTATCCCCTTTTAAAAGATCCCATACCATACTTTCTAGGTGTTACTACATATTGAATAACCGGCTATTGACGCAACGGCTTAGCCCCGCGGGTTTGTCCGTAATATTTATCTTTCGTCCTTGCAAAAGAATAACTTGTATGCAGCCCATGTTTTAATAGGGATAGTAAAAGACATTGTATAATGGGCTCCCCTTTGGAAAGTAATGAAAGATGGGTCGGAGTTACTGTGCCTTAGGCGTTGTATTTATGAGCAATATAATTTAGTTTTTGTAAAGTTGAGAAAGCGCAATCTGGGCTAATTTAGTGAGGGATTTGAATATTTTGATTTATAAGAATATCCATGCAGTTTCTTGTCCATTCTTCTCCATAGTGATCTACGCTTTTGAATGGGCAACTACAGTACTTTCACAAGTTGTTATGCCTTGTGACTTGTAGCTTCGTCTTCTTTGTTTTTGTGACATTCAAAATTGCCAGATCGGCCATTTTCAATAACTTACTATCCAGTTTTGGTAGGTTGCTATCTCTGTCTGTTTGATGTTTTTCTTACTGGAAGGTTACAAACAAAACGTCTTTCTTTGATTTTTCTATGAATCAAGTGACATTTACATGACACGGATAGGATTTTCTTTGTTTATAGCAACACCGATAGCTACGGAAGAAGGCACATTAACCTACAGTAGTACGTATAGAAAACGGTCGTAATTGAAATAAATGCTACGTGTTTGAATGTTTTAGCCATTGTACACACTAATCGTTAAAATCAGGATAAGAAAACGAGATCCTTTTTAGTGGTATAGGATAACATACTGTTAAGCAAAACTAGAGAAATCTTTATTACATGGTTGATTCAGGCCCACCAACACTGCGACAAGCGTTGTGGGGAGATGTGCAAGATTCGACCAATCACAGGAGAGACAAGAGACGCTATGTGGATTTCAACCGATGTGATTGATCAGTTTCCACACGTCTCCTCTTCGCTACTTTCGTCTCTGTTTTAGTGGAATCCGGGCCTAAGTACGAGTTAAACTGAGATAGTTTATAAAGGGTGTAAAACACCTCTTCACGAAGCCGAAAGGTACTTGTTTTCCCCATCAGTGCCATCATTTTTTTGTTCTATACCATACCTGGGAACCTTCTAGTTACGGAGATATGGGGGGTCAAAGTTACAACTTTTTTTTTTAAATACAAGTTTTATTGTAAGTTTTTGACTTTTCACCTCCACGATCCGCGTACTATTCAATCCATCCATCAGCACAGTGTTTTAAGTACGTTACATTGAGTTCTACCACAAAACATAATTTATAACCTCAAAAAAAAAAAGTTGTTTCCCAGCAATAATTTTTGCGTAAAGTTACTTAGTTTGATGTACAGAATGCTTGGTTAACGGCTTTGTGATGAGGTGGTTTACACCCTGTATTTGCTAATTCAATGCTTCAGTTGAAAAAAAAACATGTCAAAGAGACAAAAAATGTCTTCGCAAAGTAAACATAGACATACAATACATAGATCATCAAATCTTGTCAAAAAAGCGCGGTTGATGTTTCCCCAAAACCAATAGAGCTCAACACTGCTGTCCCCAGTTTGTTTAGGTCGTCGCTACCACAAATAAAGCGGTACACACTGATTTTGCGCTTTTATTTTGAACTTTATTTGTTTGTGTTCTTCTGTGATGTAGGATGCTGAAGTAGCTCCCTGTTGGTTGATACCAAAAACAACAAAGGTTATAAAATTAGGCGTGAAATCCGTGACATTAAATTTTGTGGTAAATATATATAATTTCTATTCCGCGAAAAAGATCCAAGCCTGGAGGAAGAGCTTAGGATGCAATACTGACACCGTAACCGCAAAAATATGCACATGCAAGAAAAGCACGAATAATAGATAAACAAAATAACAATAATAATGTATTATAATTATTATATTAAATTGTTTAAAGACAGTATTTCAGAATAACAAGAAAGTAATGAAAAAATCACCCATCGCGTGACATGTGTCTGTGTGTGTTTATTTGTGTGTGTGAAGAAGTGGATATAGAGGCAGTTACAGACGGGCTGCGTTTTAATACGGCTGTTTTTCACTTACCGATTTCCGTAAATAAGAAAGAAAACACGCTTTTTATTATAATTCTGATCGAGAGTCATTAGCATAGATACCTCCTTGAAATTGAACAGGATGCAAAGCGACACGTTTTATAGACTGAAGTATCGTGATCTTCAGTTATTTTAATTTCATTATGAAAATTGACGGGTAGGTACTAAAATAAGTTTATCGGTGTATACTTATTTTAGTACCTGTGATAACCCAATAACCATATTTTTGTACATACTGCTCTGTCAAGAAAGTAACGGAAAAAGATCAATTACACACAAAATGTTTGTTATTCATACAAATTAATTTTATCACCTTCAAAGTATGTTCCTTCAGAAATGATACACTTACGCCAACGAATAATCCAACCATCAAAACATTTTTTAAAAGCTGTTTCCGGAATTGAGTTCAATTTTCGCCGCGAATTCTTTTTTTTTCGGTTTCGGTTCAGTTGGAAGGCGCCACTCCGAAGCTTGATGACTAGTTTGCATGTCAAACTCGTAAACCTACGTCTCGTCAGCGGTAAAAATGCGTTTCATGAATGTTGGGTCGGAATTGACTCGTTCTAGCATGTCCTCAGCGACTCTCATGCGATTGAGTTTTTGGAGAAAATTCAGGTCTTTTGGGACTAGCCGAGCGGCAACATGTTTCCTACCCAAATGATAAGTTAAAATGGTACGGATCGACTCGTGAGATACAGAAAGTTCAGCTGCTATCTCTCTTAAAGTTGAATGAGGATTTTCAGTCACTATTTCCTTCACTTTTGGGATGTTAACTTCAGTTGCAGACGTTGATGGCCCACCAGAGCGAGGCAAATCTTCCACCACATTTTGACCGCTTTTGAACGCTTTGTGCAACTCAATAGAACGTGTTTTTTATAAAGTCGATGCACCGTAAGCCTTCTGTAGCATTTCCAGTGACTCCGAACACGAAATTCCATTGGCGATGCACCATTTAAGACAAACTCTTTGTTAGATGTTTTTGTCCAATTCGCTATACACACTAGATATGATGTAACTAAAAACACCACTGTACTTAATATAAATAACAAATGCAATTCAAACTCCGCGCCAAAGTGGAAAACAGTTGTGCCAATCTAACAACAACAAAAAAAAAACAAAAATTGAATTGGAACCATAAACAAATCATCCATTCCCGATACTTTTTTGACAGAATGTATTGCTTCGTTAACAATATTGTGCTCTCAAAGAACATTTCATCAGACAACATATTCGGTACCCACAGGAAAATCATTAAATCTACGCAAAAAAAAACATCTTTAAAAAAATCACGCTCGTTTAAACCCACCCTCGAGATAAGGGTAAAAAGATCATACAAAAATCAAAGTCACAAAATTCATGCATCGTTCATGATACACGTATTAGGCGCACGTGCAGTCACGTGCTTACCCCCAAATTCTTAAGCGTGCTATTAAAAGTTGGATAGCAATTTATTTTTCTGCTCCTATGAGCGCCCAAGTTTTAACGATGTACTACGTACGTAGCGTGTAGTTGCGTTTTAGCTTGTACTGTATCAACTAAAAGTTTTTGATAAAAGGGGAATTTTCTGTAATACAGCGAGCCTTTTATAAAAAAAAAAAAAACATAAACTCATTTGTTATGTTGCTCTTACAAGCTCAGTGCTCATCTTATTAGGGTATTTTCCATCATCGTCTGCATAGCCTTTTCTCAACTAAGTTGGGGACGGTTTTGATGAGTCTAAGCGGATGTAGCTGAATACCAGTATTTTACATAGAGCGACTGCCTATCTGATCTTCACAACCCAGTTAATACTGGGAAATACGATACCACTTGGTCAGACTGGTTGTCAGACTTTATGGGCCACTGACTACCAGTAACGACTGTCAAAGATTGACAAATGACAGCCGGGACCAATAGCTTAACGTGCTTTCCGAGGCACGGAGGAAACTCAGTATGTAAGGGTGGTCACCCATCCACAGACCAACCTAGGCAAGCACCGCTTAACCTAACGATCGACCCGAGCGGCTGTTATTATTTAGCCATGAGCTCCTCCATTTGATTATCTTCCATGTAGAACTACAATTTTAAATACGATTTTTTTATGTAATATTTCCTAAACTGTCTGCCTTGTTGGCGTTGGTAGATTCCATGGAGAAGAACCGGCAAGGAACTCCATGGTTAGTATTTTCAAATAATTTGGTATTACAATATTATTATGTAACAGCATTAATTAGGTTCGATTCCTATTCCAAGTTATACAAATGATGGCGTGTCTGTTATACAAATGTTTGATCACTTGAGATTAAACTCTGATAGATCTTTAAAAAAGTAGGTACGTAGTTATTTATTTTTTTAGCCTCGCCGTAAAACAATTCATCGTCTGACAATCATGATCAACGTGAAACAGAAAGGGTATAGTCTTAAGGCATTACACGAGCTAAACGCGAGTTTTATAATTACTAAAAGTATATGATTCACTTCTATAAACAAGACCATAAAAATATATGATATTCTTCAGGATATTTTCTAGCATTATATTGTATTGAAAACATAATACAATTAATTTGGCTCGATAAAAAGAAATCACGAACTTACCTCTAAAAATATCTTTCAAACAATAAAAAACATACTAATATGCATGCGATCATTCTGTTTTTTTGGCAAATAATTCTACAAGCAATATATTAGCATGATACTGTTTTAGTTTTTTAATCCAATCAATAGTTTTTTTGTAAATCGATCGAAACCACTCATTTCGCGCTATTTGGCCCGCAGTGGCTGACGTAACAACCACTTTGTAGTGCAAGCTGATTAGAACTTTATTCTAACAGCATTTCAAACGAAGTTTGAACTACCACAAATAGAGTTGCTAATTTAGCTCGTCTAAGCGCCTTAAGGAAGGTTGTGCTACAGACCATCAAACTGACCAACTTTCTCCATGGGACTACCATTGTAATCGCGAAAAAATTATCAACGGCCCCAAATAAAATTCCAATACTTAATCGACCAAATGTATGAGACGGCTGATTATTTTTTCGCGATTACGATGGTGGTTCCATGGAGAAAGTAGTTCAGTTTGATGATCTGTAGCACACCCTTTCATATGACTATACCCTTTCTGTTTCACGTTGTATACAGGGTGTTAGCAAACTCATCACGAAGCCGTCAACCAAGCATTCTGTACATCAAACTTAGCACCTTTTTACACGCAAAAATTATTGCTGGGAAACGACTTTTTTTTTTCTAAAAGTTCCCAGGTATGGTGTAGAACAAAAAAATGATCGCAATGACGGGGAGAACAAGTGGTTTTCGAATTCGGTAAGAGGTGTTTTACACCCTTTATTTGTCGCACTCACGACGTGCAGCTTTTTATTTGTTGTCCGTTTTGTCTTACAATTGTTGTAATGTGGTTCTGTTGTAGTCTTAACATTTTTTCTTACTTTTCATTCCCGAGTTTTGATGCGTTTTATCTTTGTCAATATTCATTGATTTGAAAAAACAATAAATACGTGTCCATTATTTTCCAATACTGGCAGACTAAATAGATTTGTAATTTTTTGATACTGTCGTCATGCTTAAATGAATTTAAGCATGACGACAGTATCAAAAAATATTATAAACATTCATCTTACGTTTTATTCCCATGAGGGTACGATATATATCACAGAACGCCATCTGCGGGCTGCGATCCTTACATTACCTTCACCCACGCATGCCAGTTCCTATTAAACCAGCAGAACTGAAATCACTACATCTCTAGGTACTACTTTCCATTAACGTGTACGCGGTGGACCGGAACGGGCTATGCTGGGTCACACTCAATCACGCAGCATCAGGTAACCACTCCTATATCGTGCGTTATCTGTTTTCGTGGTTACGTATCATAATACCTAAGTTTTTATCCTAACTAATTTCGATCGAACTACGGTTGATTTACATAATATTATGTTCATAACGCATGTTGGTCGACTCACCTACTTTTTATAAAATTTACCTTATTTTGGTTCAACTAAAATCGAGCGCAATAAAGAACGATACGCGGACGCATAGCTCCGCGAGTCGCGATTCTCTAAATAAACTAGCTTGTATCATTCGAGCGTGTAGAACTTAGTGGCCATTGCCGTTAAATACCATCTGCAAATCCTTTGAGAACATTAAATGAGATTTTACACCTCTTTTTTTATGATGTTTAATACTAATCCGAAGTGGACGCCCAAGAAAGACATACACTGACCTTATTGGTGAGGTTCTTCAGAAAGGTCAGTGTCTGTAGTACTCGTAACCGGCGTGCGTGTATGACCAGGATGTATAAACGTGGACGAGGCAAAAGGAAGATGTAAGGATCATCACAACGTGGCGTTACTCATGGGAATATATAATATTATGTACGTAATAATTACGTCTATATTAATAGCCCTGACACAACCAGAAGTCAACGCGGTAGACCTAGCGGGAGATGGCGGGACGAGCTGGATAGAACGTCCACGTTGGCCCTGGATCGAAGAATTTGGAAGTCATGAGGGGAGGCCTTTGCGCAGCAGTGGGATGACATAGGCTAATAGTTACAATTACTAATAGTTTGAGCATTTACAATTGAAAAAACTAAATTAAAAATACCATTACGTTACAATCGACAATAGAATAAATAAGCACTGTTACCACTTTCAAGGATTGAAACGTAAAAGTGCCACTTCAACTACTGCAAGCACTAAATAACACATTCCCTAGCCGACTCACTCAAAGCTAATTCACTCATCGCCACTCCCTCCTAAATGAAACGTTAATTTAAACTAAAATCCGGTTCACTTGTTTGAATTTTCCGTACGAAAAAACCGGCAAAAAGTGAGTCTGACTCGCTCACGAAGAGTTCCGTACCCATAAACACCTAAAAGTCGCGTCTCTTACACATCGTCCTTTCATTTAAAATTTAATATTTCGTTTATCGATTGTTGTTACACTGGTTATAGTAATACAAACTTTGTGGACATTTCAAGTGTCTACTTATTACGATTCAAAAGATATAGTCCTGTGACAGATACATACAGCCGAGCCTTAGCATTAGGGTCTCGTTGGCACCATTTGCGTACTGAACCCTAAAAACATACTGACGGATCTCCTTCGACCGTCGTGATCAATTTGGACACATTTAGTCTTAGTATTGGAACTTCGAACAAACTAAATAGGAGCCGGGCAGAGACGGGACCATTGGATAAATTGGAATAATAATTCATTTTTCCAGTCGATGGCACACGAAAGGACAGTGCGTTGCTCTCGCATTTTTGGATAATAGGGGAGTGAATTCGGTTTGCAGACGTACCGGTTACTTAGTTTTCATTATTAACTTAAATAAAACTGCTTCATACCTCACAAATTTTAAATTAGTACAAATACTTAAATAAGGCTTGTTAAAGATGTTCTTGTTATTATATATAATTATGTGAAGTCTCAATAAATAATATTGGTAAACAGCAAAGATATAAGCATTTGTTCATATCACTAAATTTTTGGAAATATTGTAGTACAGTCACGTCTAATAATAAATGTAAACATTTAAGAATTTTTTAAATTGTGTTTCTCCTAATGTACTGATTAAAATTTAATGTTATTACGTACATAGTATTCTGGAACTCATATTTTTATGAAAAACATCCAATCTCCTAGTTACAATCGTTATTTCTCGCGAAAATAGCTATTATATAAAGGAAAGTGTGTACATATTATTAGACCTGACTGTACAGGCCATTCTTAAATTCTTATTAGTATTCATTAATCGGTTTTGCGACCGCCATCCGTCATTCAGTCATTCATCCGATCATCGTAGTGTCATTCAGTAATGAGTATACCAATTATGACAAATTTTCGTAGTCAGTTTTGGGATTTAGTTTTTTCAGTTTTGACTACAAATCAGTAAAGGGTACGGATACATCCCTATTTTTTTTAACCGACTTCTAAAAAAGGAGGAGGTTCTCAATTCGGATGTTTCTATTTTTTTTTTTTTTATGTTTGTTCGCGCATAACTCCGTCGCTTGCCAACCGATTTGAAAAATTCTTTTTTTGTTGGAAAGGGTATACTTTCCAAATGGTCCCATAGCCACCAAGTCGGGATCTGATGATGGAATCTTGGCGAAATCGAGGGAACTCTTCAAATTTTATAGGATAACGTACAGTGATTTTGGTATTTTCTACAACAAGTGAAGCATTTGCGTTTGGTAAGAACCATTCTACCATCAGATCTGATGATGAAGCCAAGAGTCATGGAACTCCATAATGAGACAATGTATCCTAGTCGTGTTTGGGCTTGTTGCAATTGTAACGGTATGCACTTTCCATGTGTATCAAGCACATGTGAATCACTAAAAATTGAAAAATAAAAACTTTTTTGCAAAAAATAAAACCGACTTCAAAAAAAAACAAAAAAGTGAAAAATAACTTTAGCTTCTGAAGTCGGTGACAAAAAAATTAAATCAATCAAACAAAGGTCACCGACTTCAGAAGCTAAAGTTATTTTTCACTTTTTTGTTTTTTTTACTAATTAAAAACTAGTGGTGTATAACGTTTGCAGCACGTAATTGTGTCTCAAGACTTAATGCCGTATAGAATGAACATAAACAGCTTTCATCCAAAATAAAACACAACAATTGCTGTATAGTGTTTTATTGATTTAATCATTTCATAATAGAAAATATTGGAAGGTTGGTGAACGGCGAAGAAATACGGGAAACCGACGATATAAGTTTTTTCGTTATCTGCTAAGTTCCACTGCTGGTATGCTGAACATTGAACCTATGCTTTTTTGGCAAAAAGGATTTCGAAAGATACATTCGTTAACGAGCTATCAGAAAAATATCAATTTAACATCCTGATCGGCGTAGATTTCCTACAATCAGCACTTTATGGTGAAGAGGTGGAAAATTTCAAAGAAATCTTTAAAAGTTCTCAGAAACTACTCAGTTTGGACCCGCAGTTATCAGGTCAAAATTTTTGCAAATAAGGTCTAGTTTCACCCATTTCAAGGCCTGCACCCAATTACCAATCACCCTGTATAAAATCAACGTGGTCATAATCTGCTTAGCCCTTTCCTAATTATTTGGCTTCCAGTCTAACTGGATTCTTCTGAATTTGGAACAACCCAGTTAGTAGTGGGTAATACGATATTTACCCCTTGGAAAGACTGGCTGTTAGCGTGATATCCAAGGTATGGAAGAAACTTGGTATGTAATGGGTGGTCACCCATTTACAGAACAACCTAGGCAAGTGCGGCTTTACCTAAAGATTGATCCGAGCGGCTGTCAAAATTTTGCCACGAACTTCTCCGATAAAAATCAACGTGGACATCCACAATAAATCGACGTACATTTTACTTTCAAACGTAGATTATTCTAAAATCACCACGGGTTGTTTTGTTACAGTTTTTTTGCGTTCTCTTCATATTGGAATACAATTGAAAATCCATGCCATGTATGATCTACTTCGTATTAGTTTCGTTGAGTTTTGTTTTTACTAGCAGGTCTATTGGCATTCGATTGTATTGGTCTAGTACATCGTTTTAGGGCTTTCGACTGATTGGAGATTCTGTTTGTTAGCAAGAGAAGAATTTGATTTTCTGGTTTATTTATATTTGTTAAGTGGTTCGCCTGAAATGATAACCCATGATACCATGTTTTTAAGCAAATAAATATTATTCTATTCTATTCTAAAAATACCAGTATTTTATATAAAGCGAGTGCTTATATCACTTCCACAACCCAGTTAGTACTGGGTAACACGATACCACTTGGTAAAACTAGTTGTCACACTTTCGGGCCACTGGCTATCTGTAACGACTGTCGTGCCATACCAGATATACATATAGTAGGAACCTTGGTTATTGAGGTTCGGAGGAAACTCAGTATGCAATGGATGATCACCCATCCACGTACAGTCACGACCAATAATATGTAAACACAAGAATTTTTAAAAGTGTGTTTCTCTTACTGTACTTATTGAAACTTCATGTTATTACGTACATAGTATTCTGGAACTCATATTTTTATGAAAAAGATCATAAATCTCCTAGTTACAATCGTTATTTCTCGCGAAAATAGCTATAATATTAAGGAAAGTTTATACATATTGGTGCTCGTGACTGTACCGACCTTGGCAAGCGCGTTTGAGAAGATCGACTCGGTCGTTTTTTGCCCATCGCATAGAGCAGTGGCTTCCAACCTTTTTGGACCAGGGACCACTTTGGTGTCTTAATGTTAGCAGGGGCCATAATATTTTGGAAAATAGGATGAAAACCTTAAGGATATAGTAATTCATACGAAAAAAGGAATAAATCAGTAGATTCTCAAAACAAAATGACCACCTAAAGAAAGAAAGAATAAGCATTATTACTTGCGTTATTAATTGTTTTATTTATTTATTGCATTTATGTTTTCAATTAGGTTGGGTTGAGCTTCCATCTTCTGTAGAAGTTAAAAAGTACGAATATCATTTCAACCTTTCGCGGACCAAACTCGAGGCTTCACCGGACCATAGGTTGGGAACCACTGGCATAGAGCATTTACTTCGCAAGGTGTTTGATATTTATTTACGTTACTATTTCATTAAATATAGGTCGAAGATCTTGATGAGTTGACATGTCACCATTGGAAAACGAAAACTTTAGCGGGATAAAAAATATAAATATATCGCTGGACACAGCGCCATCTAGTGCCACACTAAGCAAGGCTTGTGTCGTGTACACCAGATAGTTAAAGTTAAATTAATAAATAAGTAAATATTTATTTATTAATTTATTTATATATTACATACTTGTTATACATATAAACATCCATGACTCGGAAACAATGTCCATGCTCATCACACAAACATTTGCTCCTACCGGGATTCGACACAGGACCCTAAGGCAGCCTCACCCACCACTACGCCATTCGGGTCGTCGTTCGGGGATGCTACTATTCCATGAAACTTAACAAATGGCCAGGATTACTGGCACAACACGTTTGGTTTGACTTCGCTGTTCATTGCAGTGCTAAACCAGCACGGAAAGGCATGAAAAAGCAACTGCACGGAAATATTCCCTTTACCATGAAAATATTTTTGAAAAATGGAGGAAGTGTCTATGGGGTAAGTGAGTTTTGATGTGTTGCGAGTCAATGGGATAGCAACTGAGGGTTGTTTATGCTGTGTTTATAACCTTAAACGACAAAAAGGTACCACGTTTGTGGTGACATTATACTGTGTGCAACAAAAAAGTTACAAAAAACCAAACAAAATCATGAAATGTGCTGTCACCGTGCCAGTCATGTGAAAAAGACGATGAATTTTTTTACTGAAACCCAAAAATTGTTTAAAACATTGAACAGTTTTCCCAATTAATCTATAATAGATTAAACGGTTTGCTTGTTTTTGATGGCACTGGATAATTTTAGCTTAAACGATATTGTTGATCTACAATCAGATATTGTAATATCTCACTATAGAAACAAAACAATTTGAAATCCCACAAACACTACACAGTTTTTGTTACACGAAAATTTGCCCTACAACTCGACGCTGTCTAATTAGTCTCCTACTTTTTATTAACACGAGAAAACCTAGCGAAAATATACGATATTAATATTACTAGTATAATCCATTATATAACATTCCATTGTAATCGAGTTGCCAAAGTAACCACCATATTACTTTACCGACATAATAAAAAATGTAAAAAAAATCCCGAATATTAATTTAATAAATTGTCCGATATATAAACCCGAGAGAGGAAATGGCGCTGGTGGCTCGACGACTCAAAGTCAATTTTTATTAAAGTCGTCAAAAACGACTCGACTTGTGGAAAAAAGTCACAATCTTGACGTTAAAATCATCGAAGTGGCCAGTTTAAAGCGAACTCAATAGAAGGAAATCCTGAAATTATTTGCCTTGAATATTTTTAGGGTACCTCTTTGATGTTTTTAATTACAGGTAAATAATCAAACTGTGGATGAAATAGTTCGATTATGTCACTTTGATTGCTTTTAAATAAATTTTGAAATTTCAAACTTTGGTAAACATTTTTAAGGTGGGTATAGCCTTAAGGCGCTACCCCAGGCAAAATTAGCAACTCTATTTGTGGTGATTCAAACTTCGTTTGAAATACTATTAGAATAAAGTTCTAATCAGCTTGCACTACAAAGTGGTTTTTACGTCAGTCACTGCGGGTCGAATAGTGCGAAATTAGTGATTTTTATTCTTTATAAAATCAAATTTCCGTCTTTTGAAAAAAAAAAAACTAGCATTATGTTCATTATTAAATTGTCTATCCATTAGTATAAGAAGCAAATCAAAATAATGTTAACTTTACGAGAAGAAGCATGTTATAAATATTTTTTTCTCATTTTTGTGGTTTCATTGTGAGGGGATTTATTACACATTATGAGACTTAAAATAAAAAATAAAACTACCACTTTGCAGTCTAAGAATATGTAGAAATTTAATGTATTTTTATTACTTGGTATTTCTTTTGGATAAAGAGGAGTTGGCTCCAAAAAACTGCACAAAAAACGGCTTTTGCCTGGGGTAGCGCCTTAAGACACGATGAATTGTCTACATTACCACTAATTGCAAAGAGAAAAATTTAAAACAATATTTGTTTTGGTGGAGAGAGAAGACACGGGACTGGATCTATATTTTTTATTTTTTTTTATTTTTATAATTTACTAGCTGACCCGCGCGACTTCGTCTGCGTAAGACGAACCTTGCAACAGTTCCTAAAATTAGCGCGTTCAACCAACCAAACAAACAAACTCTGCAGCTTTATAATATTAGTACAGATTCAAGTAAGTAACAATTTATTTTTTCTCGAATAGGTTTACATTAATCGCCAAAATATTCTACTTTTGTTTTTTCAATTATGGGCTCTTCCTTTGACTGCCTTACGTTTCTATCCTTGGGCACTCGACGATTTCATACTCCTGCTTGGTCGAATATTCTCTTCAAGTGGCATGGCATGAGCCGCGACACGTTAAAGCTGCTTCAAACTGTTGCGGTCCTCTCGCATCTGCCTTCCTTCTCCATAGTCAGACCAAGCAGGTCAACACAACACGTAGTTGTTGATGCTGTAAACTCTTGAAAACCTTTTGCAACTGTTTTCGTCTCCTAGCCGAGCCGAGCCGATGAGACCTTCGATGACAGTAATACTCCAGCTATTACTAAAGTTCTCATCAAGGTGCGTTAAGAGAGCCCAATGACGATATAGCTGCTGTAAACTGTTGAGGATCTCTTGCAACTGCCTTCAGTCTCCATCGTTAGACCATCGATGACAGTCATACTCCAGCTAAGTTTAAAAGTTCTCATCAAGGTATACGAAATGAACCTTGTCTTTTTTAAACTTCCACGATCAGAACACATCATAAAACATATAAAAACGGGTATTTATCGCGAATTTACCTTTAATTTAAGCCCGACCGAAAGACGTCTAATGCTGGACATGTGTCGCCACATTGACCGGTCTCGTGCGACTCACATCCAGCGGATTCTTACAACTTTCATCACGTCATTTAAGTATTGCTCAGCCATAATATAGGTACCTATACATAAAGAAAAACAGGCGTTGGATTGAAAACCTCTTCCAAAAAACCAAACTTGAGACATCTGCAACGGGTGAATGTCAGTATCATTCTTTCACGGAAAATCATAACACCGTGATTCAGAAAATGGAGCCAAATGAACATTAATGGCGTTAACGATAGAGCAAAAAGTTAAACTGCTAGAACATAATATGCATGGAAAGCGGTCGAACAGAAACTCTACCGGCTAGCGGCTATGCAGATTTTTAAAGCAGGGTCATGTTGACTATTCTCTTCTTCTCTATCTTGTGATTTTTATTAATTAGTACCGTTTTTATTCAATAGATGACACTGCATGTATCCTTAGATCATGATGATAATTAGTAATCCTTAAAAACTTTAAAGTCATAATATATCTTTTGATGGAGAGCACCGATTACAAAGAAACAAAAATAAAAACCTTCTCTAAGTTATGCACAATATTAATTTGTGCATTGAATCGAACCACATTGGTTTTATAATTTACACATGATGCGATAACAAAAGGGCTACTTAGAGACACACACAGACATAAACGAAAATTTATGAAATAGTAGAAAAAGGGTTCCGTGTGTGATCCTTCAAAAGCTTAAGTGCCATATTATATACAGATTTATTATGTGAAATAAGTGATTCCCAAACTGTCGTTTAAGTGTTAAAAAAGTACGTATTTAAACAATGATTTGGAAATTTTAAAGCTTTAAAAAAAAACAAAATACTTTGTTACAAAAAGTGAAAACCGTGTGGGTTTTGAACGTGCGAACCAAAATTACTATCGGAAATCTTACAGCATTAAACAAAATCAAAATGTATTGCATGTCTTTACTGAGGCTTGAACTTGCGACACATTGTTCGAAAGGCGGTATTCGTCACCGATGGGCTATTAAAATTTGTTCTAATGACAATTGGATAAAAATAGTTGTTCTATTCCAATGCATGTTATGACGGTTGTCAGTTGTCAAACAGTTGACAAATATAGACGAAATGCATATTGCTCACCCCCGTAAGTAATTAGCGTGATAATATATAGCCTATGTCCTTCCCTAGGTTGAAATACATCTCCTTGCCAATTTTCATTACGATCCGATCAGCCGTTTTGTCGTGAAAAGGTAGCAGACAGACAGACAAACAGAGTTACTTTCGCATTTATATTATGGTATGGATTTTGCATTTTTTTTGTTCTGTGCTAGTCAAATAAGTACTTATTCTTTCTTTCAAAATAACTCGTTACATTACAACGCAGTACTCGGTTTAAGTAACACCCAAAACTAGTAGTACTGGCATTTTCTAATAAAACGTGACATTTTCCCTAATAATGAAAGTCGTTTCCTAGTAATATTTTTTTGCGTAGGCGTAACTAAGTAACTCACTTAATTTGATGTACAGAATGCTTGGTTGACGGTTTCGTGAAGCGTCTGGTTACACTTTTATAATTTACATAATAATAACCTTACTTAAATCAAATGATTTTAAAATTCAGTTTTAAAACCATTTTCTAAAACTGTACAGACAAAAAAGTCATACGGAACCATCGTCATCTGCCTAGCCTTTTCCCAACTATGTTGAGGTCGGCTTCCAGTCTAACCGGATGCAGCTGAATACCAGTACTTTACATGGAGCGACGGCCTATCTGACCTCCACAACCCAGTTAATACTGGGAAATACGATACCACTTGGTACGACTGGTGTCAGACTTTTTGGGCCACTGACTACCTGTAACGACTGTCAAAGATGGACAAATGACAGCCGGGACCACCAGCTTAACGTGCTTTCCATGGCACGGAGGAAACTCGGTATGTAAGGGCGGTCACCCATCCACAAACCAACCTAGGCAAGCATGGCTTAACCTAAAGATCGACCCGAGCGGCTGATATTATTTAGCCGCGAGCTAAGTCAAAAGTCATACAGAACCATGTATAAGAAATGAACCAAAATAGCTGCCACGAAAGTTTTTAATAAAATTCAGTCAAAGCTTTCCCTGACATAATCTCAGACTTTACAAACGTCAATCCCAGTTAAATGACACTCTTCTTTTTATCCAAGCCCCAAATTTACTAAGACCTGCCATTCTAGAACAAAAATATCAAGAATGTCCATAGATTTGCACGCGTAGAGAGGTCTTTAAAAGTGGTCAGAAGTGAAAATTTAATTTCCGCAAAGTTTGAATATAACTTTGATGAGATAAAATTGACATGTTCTGTTTAAAGATGGATGTGTATTTCTTTTACTTTTTATGTGCCAAGCTATTTCAATATTATTTCCACAAATTCTGAAAACTCTTTTAAATTTGGTTCCATTCTTTATTTATGCATCTTCGACGACCCGAATGACACAGCAGTAGTGAGGCTGCGTTACGTTCTTAGGGTCCCAGGTTCGAATTCCGGTAGGAACAAATGTTTGTGTGATAAGCATGGACATTTGTTTCTGAGTCATGGATATTTATAACAACATGGATGAGTATATCAACTATCTGGTGTCCCCGACACAAGCCTCGTTACTAAGTGTGGCACTAGATGGCGCTGTGTGTGATTTACAGATAGAGAAAGATATTTATTTATTTAAAGCTGCCATGTAAAAGATTTGCAGGTATCACGAGGGCCGTGAAAATAGCCCCGCCTTCCTAGTTGTAGGTTGTCGGATCGAACTCAGGTCTACTAACCCCTTTTTTGGGTTAAGGGACATCTCGCCCACGCAAAAACTGGCCTGCGGGCCAGATGTCAACTTTTTAAAATGTGCATGGGTAGATTCGCCCGGACCAGTTCAGTGGAACGGGCCAGATGTCTCCTATTAAAAAGTAAAGGGATATATCGGTAAAGGGATATTTTCAATTAAATATCTGATAAATCTGTAAATCATAGCATCAAATGACGATTATTTCAACAAAAAAAAACGCAGACTGATAATACCATCCTAACAAATTTATAAGTAAGTACATACATATGATGAGTACTGAATTGATTATGACCAGACATTTAGCCCTGTCGCTAAAATGCGCACAATCCGAATACTACTAAGTATTGCTGCCAATGGTAATGTATAAATTCATTACTACTACTCTCAAAACGGTGAAGAAAATGGAAAGCTTATGATATCCACCAACATGCAACCCGCGTGGTGGAGCACTGCCCTCGCTCTCATAGATACAGCCTGTCTTCCAGTTATGAGAACATTAAAGACTAATTATATGTTATAAAAGGACAGACAGGATGAAGTGGCTTGGAGCTAAAGGATGAAATAAACTGTTTTTCCTAATTTAAAGGTAAAACTTTAAAAATAACAAAAAAACTTGAGAGGTGTCAAGGGACACCCGGATGGAACGAAGTTCTTTCGATTAACTAGTGAAGGAATTGTAATAAAATTTTATCTTTTTTAAGTTATAATAATATTTTTTTATTATTAACAAATATAATGTTCACTCAACAAAAATAATCGTCGCGACACCACACTGTTCAATGCGAAATAGAAATGAAACAAACGCATTGCAACCTTCATTTATTTTTAAAAAGAAAAAAAGTGTCGTGACAACTTTTTCGTAAGAATTTTTTCCGTCTAGCCCCCTTTCACAACGCGCGATAAGGAACTTCGTTCCAATATCTCAAAAAGCTAAATGTAACATTAATTACTCTTGAAACAGCAGCAGCGGTGGCGCAGTGGTGGTGGCCCCAACTTACGTATAGTATGTCATGGGTTCGAACATAGACAGGCGCATTACTTTGTGTGATTTATTTCATCACCGCTGCTCTCAAAACATTGATGGAAAACATCGTGAGGAAACCGGCATGTCCTGTAACCAAAAACATTCAAAGACATGTGACATCTACCAATCCGCACTGGGCCCGCGTAGTAGATTATAACCCATTTCCTCTCATTTAGGGTAGGGCTTTGTCCCAGCAGTGGGAACATTAATAGGATGATGATGATGAATGCATCTGGCTGGGCTCGAACCCACTACTTATTGCTCGTATGTCGGGCCACCGCTGCTATTCGAAAAGCTCTATTTTTTGAACAATTTAGCTTTTTATAGATCCCATTCCTAAACGTCAAAATGAATTTATTTTAAGTCTGTCTTCTTCAATGTAAGCACCCTTATTAGCGTTTATTCTCTCAAATTAAAGAACACATAACACTTGATCATGTTTCTGAAAGTAATTGAACTAATCAAGACACGAGAGAGACGCGATTCAACCGAGCCATCGCAAACAGTCTGGCACACGTGACGTCATCAAATTGTTACAATTAACAAACTCCAAAGCTATTTAATTACACCACTCCACGCATCTAATTATAAACCCTACCGCATTCATTATAAAGTATAAATTGCTTTGCGGATATGACATCTGTTACGTAAAGTGTACGGCGTACATTGAAAGGAAATTATTTTTCCGAATCGTTTCACACGCGTTGTCGTAGTGATGGGGGATGTCGGTTTTTAGGTGTCGTAAGTCATTTTCCCTATCGACGATTGTATTTTTTGGCAGTTTTGCTGCCTGAGATAAGGTTTCTTTTTGTAGTGAAAATTATGGCTTCAAATCGTTTAATTCGCTTGTTCGCGTCAAATAAATAATTACATTACTATTACAGTGAAATTTGGATAGTATTGTCTTCGCCTATAAAACTATGTATCTATCGTAACATGCGAGATGTGAAAGCTCACTTTTCTTAGTGTAGAAAAATCGGCTTTACAATTTTCACATGTAAATTGTTATAAACAATTCCGCGCAACTTCGTATGCGTGAAGAACCGCTCGCCCGATTTTGTGCAAACTTCACATAAACCATCTACTAAATAGTCCAAACAAAGCCTAAACATTTGGTTTGGATAGGTGAGCCCGTTCTTGAGTTATAAAATTACAACGAAAAGTGGCATTGATTTTTATATAAATATTGATTGATGGGCTTTACAATTTTCACATGTAAATTGTTATAAACATGTGAAAATTGCAAAGCCCATCAATCAATATTTATATAAAAATCAATGCCACTTTTCGTTGTAATTTTATAACTCAAGAACGGGCTCACCTATCCAAACCAAATGTTTAGGCTTTGTTCGGACTATTTAGTAGATGGTTTATGTGAAGTTTGCACAAAATCGGGCGAGCGGTTCTTCACGCATACGAAGTTGCGCGGGTCAGCTAGTTTTATTTATATATCAATGTTCAATACAAATTTCTTGTTTAGCCTCTTTATCCCAACTAATTTGGGCCCGGCATCAGCAGGAGCAGCTGAATACTAGTATTATACATGGAGCGACTGCCTATAGGACTTCCACAACTTCGTCGTGTCGATAATTTCCCTTTTTTTTTGTTAAATACTTTTGACCAGAACTTTGCCAACTCGACAGCGTTGGTTTTAGACTCGGACAGGTCCCTCAAAGTGCACGTAGATCCACACATAGTGCTCAACCTTGTTTGTTCTGGGTAAAACTATGTCCCTTCTGACTACCCGGTAAGACTGGTTGTCGGACTCTTGGGCCACTAACTACCTGAAACGACTATCAAAGATCCACGAATGACAGCCCGGGACTAACACCTGGCGTATACACGTAGAACGCTGGCTGCCGGCGCCGACCTGCCAGCGCTTATCGGTACCGTACCGCGCAGGTAGTCGGCGCAGGCCGTCTCTATACTTTGTACGGACCGGGCGACCACCTAGCGCCGATAAGCGCCGACAATTTCTGGCGGCGTAAGCAAGCGTCTACGTGTATACGCACTTAACGTGCTTTCCAAGGTACGTAGGAAACTCCGTTGGGTGGTAACCCAACCACAGATCAACCTAGGCAAGCGCGGCTTAACCTGAAGATGGACCCCCGCTGCTTTTATTGTCATTAATATTCAGTATTCTAATTAAATCTACAGCGCTAATTAAAAAAATAAAAATTACCTTTTGAAACAAAAGACTTTTTATTTTATTTATTTTTGCATATCTTTTTTGTTATATTTTTTTTTAAAGTAGCAAAAAAGAAAAACATAATATGGTTACTATTATTTACAGTACCTACTAATTAAACGATTCTTGTAATAATTGTAACTGTTGGAAGTAATCATCTACACATTCAAATTTGCTGTACAACAGAGTTCTAAGAATTAAGGGCTCGTAGACATTCGTAGTATCAGCTACAAAACGGCGTAGCTAATTAGCTACGTCGTAGCAAAGACGCGATATCTATATTCTTCTATATAATAATTATATAAAATGGTAAACTGACTGACTGACTGACTGACTGACTGACTGGGTGATATATCAACGCACAGCCCAAACCGCTGGGTCTACAGATTCCAAATTTGGCAAGAAGGTTCCTTATGTGGTCTAGGGGTGCACTAAGAAAGGATTTTTCAAAATTCACCCTCTAAGGGGGTGAAACGGGCCCCCAAAGTTTGTATGGGAAAACAAAATTAGTTAGACTATTTCATTCAAAACTTCACAAGAGTACTCCTATTGATAAATAAGAAGAAAAGGGTTTCAGTTTTTTTCAAAATTCAACCCTTAAGAGGGGTAAATGGGGTGACAAAGTCTGAAAATCAACGCACAGCCCAAACCATTGGGTCCAAAGATTCGAAATTTGGCAAGTAGGTTCCTTATGTGGTCTAGGGGTGCACTAAGAAAGGATTTTTCAAAATTCACCCTCTAAGGGGGTGATTCGGGCCCCCAAAGTTTGTATGGGGAAACAAGATTAGTTAGACTATTTCATAAGAAACTTCACAAGAGTACTCCTATTGATAAATCAGTAAAAACGGGTTTCAGGTTTTTTCAAAATTCAACCCCTAAGAGGGGTTAATGGGGTGACAAAGTCTAAAAATCAACGCACAGCCTCAACCGCTGAGTCTACAGATTCCAAATTTGGCAAGTAAGTTTCTTATGTAGTCTAGGGGTGCACTAAGAAAGGATTTTTCAAAATTCACCCTCTAATGAGGTGAAACGGGTCCCCAAAGTTTGTATGGGGAAAAAAGATTAGTTAGACTATTTTATTCGAAACTTCACAAGAGTACTCCTATTGATAAATCCAAGATAGCGCCGAGGAAAAAGTATTTTTTTTTTCATCTCGGGTGTCGTTTACATGGTTTTCGAGGTCGCTGATTACAAAAATGAGATCGAAATGAAAATCGAAATGGCGTTAAAGTAAAGTTTTCGTCATGTGTGTCGTTTTCATGGTTTTTGGGGTCGCTGATATCGAAAATGAGGTCAAAATAAAAATCCAAAAACGCACCTATGATTTTTTTTTCCTTTTTCCTTCATGGGTGTCGTTTTTATGGTTCTCACTGAACACAAATCTAAGTTTTCTTTAAATTTTGTTTGTCTTCGTAGCTACGTATCGTTATGTAATTTACCGGCCATAGTAATTCCATCCTAGACAATAATTTAAGATTTTACACAATACTTCTGCAAATTTCCTCTGTTCTGCTTTGAAACCAACTAATTTATGAGCAACCCAGATATGTATATCTTTAAAATACTGCTCGATCTTGAATTTTACTCTTTGTTTTGCGCAATGAAATTCCCTCATTAGGGTTCCGTAGTCAACTAGGTACCCTTATAGTTTCGCCATGTCTGTCTGTCCATCCGTTCTCGCTTAATCTCTGTGTCCGTTAGCACTAGAAAGCTGAAATTTGGTACCAATATGTGTATCAATCACGCCGACAAAGTGGTAAAATAAAAATTGAAAAAAAAATTTTTATTAGGGTAGCCCCCCATATATGTAAAGTGGGAAGTGATTTTTTTTTTATTCCAACCCTAACGTGTGATATATTGTTGGAAATGTATTTAAAAATGAATAGGGGTTTACTGAAGTAATTTTTTGATAATGTCAATAATTTCGCAAATAATCGCTCCAAAAGTAAAAAACAATGTGTGTGTCCCCCTCTAACTTTTGAACCATAAGTTTAGAAAATATGAAAAAAATCTGAAAAGTAGAACTTTATAAGGACTTTCTAGGAAAATTATTTTGAACTTGGATGGAAACAAGTTTTTGTACAAAAAAGACAAAAAGTTGTACAAAATAATCTCTGGACTAAGTTCGTAGTATAATCGTATATGAAGGCATTTTTTAACTTCGTTAACATATTTTATTATCCTGAACGTATTGTTTTTTCAATCAAAAAAATAATTATTAAAATCGGATTGGATTGAACACTTATTGTGACAGACGGGAAACTACGGAACCCTACACTGAGCGTGGCCCGACACGCTCTTGGCCGGTTTTTTTGAATTAAAATTACCCCAAATTCAACGCGAGCAAAGCCGCAGACAAAGCTATCTAATACATAAAAACACATTGTTTGTTATCGAAGTCCTCCGAAACGACTTCACCGATTTTTTTTTTGTGTATTTTTGGTAGGTCAGAGAACAAGTTGAAGGCTACTTTTATACCTCTAGGTGACAAGGGTGGTTTACGGTGACAAGGGTGGTTTATGCGGACGAAGTCGCGGGCAACAGCTAGTTCAAATACAAAATGTCTTCTCACGAGCAGCACTATTCGTTTTCCAGGAGGAGGGAAAGGAGGTGACTGTTGAGATGACGAGTAAAAGAGAATTATGGAAGAAGAAGACATACTGTCCCGACTCCACATATATTGGGATAAGTGCAAAGGAATTATGATGGTAATGATGATCTACTTCCACTAGCTGGTGTCGACTTAGTATGTGATTAGAATAGAATATACTTTATTGAACCCCAAAATTGATTAACAGCTACTTTATAATACAGCTTACGTGGGTTACTTACAACCGTACTTTTGAATTTTCAACTCTCGGCTCAGTACCAAAATTTGAAATTCCGTTATTCATAGGCATTCATTTGGGCATTTTTGTCTCTTTAGATATTTAAACAGTTAAAATTGAACTTTAATACAAAAAGGCGTCGAGGGCTCATTCACAAGTTATTTTATCAAAGTGATAAAAAAGTTGAAAGACGTCAAAATCGACTCTCATTATCACAAGTTTTAAACTTCCATTTTCTTTGATGAATTACCCCATCACTGAGAATGAAGCCAATATTAAAGAATGTTGTGAATCGATCGGTGATGTAATTGAATACTTTAATCTTATGGGTCTTTATTTTTTTTTATGTGTTGTCCTGTCGGGCTGATAAATGCTTTTTCTTTCTTTCTTCTTTCTTTTCTTTATTGGCAACTCTTCAGTTTTATACTTGCATTGCTTCTTGTAGTTCATCAAATACTAGTGAACGTCATGCAGTTTCACCCGCATAGTTCCTGTCCCCGTAGGAATACAGGGATAAAAAATAGCCTATGTCACCCGGGGGTAGTGTGGCTTCCAAACGGTAAAAGAATTTTTCAAATCAGTCAAGTGGTTTTTGAGTTTATTCGTTACAAACTTACAAAAATAAAAAACTTTCCTCTAATCTAATCATATTATAGTATAGATGAAGCGTTTGGAACTGTTTTTTTTTTATTTTCTGTGTTTTTTTTAACTCCTAGCACAGGTATATCTTTTACTTAAAAGGAGGTCTCCATGTAAGATTTACTGTAAAAGTTGTACAAGTTTCTGCAATAAACCTTTTTTTTTTTAAATTTTCCATGGAACATTTCTAAGAAGTAAAGAAAGTTTTAAGTTTGAATAAGTGCAAAAAATTGCCAAAAAAATGATAGATTAAATGAAATGAGGCTAGCTTTTATTATTCACATTATTTTTTGCACAAAATAACTAATAGAATAAGACTATTTTTGTGTGTGTTGTTTGTGAGGTTATCATCAACTTTACAGATGCGAATCCTCAAATAGTTCGGCCACATTGTTAGAAATGAACACTCCATGGAACGACTTGTTGTCCAAGGGCAGAGGTCACGCGGTCGATCACCTACGCGTTGGACAGACCTTCTAAAAGCGCAACCCAAACGTCTATGGCCCAAAGCTCCCGAGATGCTGAAGACCGCAAAAAGTGGAGGCGCATCGCGAGGGCTGCGTCATCCAAAGAAAATGCATCATCGCTAACCACGACCATTCTGCCAAGAATGCACAACTGAGGAGGAGGGGATTTTTGTGTACATGTTTCTTTTATTGAAGATCCTAAATCAATAAAAAATAAAACAAGATTCGCCAATTCCGTGGATAAGTTTATGGGGATTGAAAGGCGGATAAAATGATGTTTTATTCAATTTTGACGTTTAATTATTATTATTCCAAATTGTTGGAGCTTTATTCAATTTAGTTAAGTTGGTGTTAAAAGTTTTACTTTTTTATTTACTTATCAACATACATCTACCATTACAGCTAACGAATGCGGTAGGTAAATAGTATATGTTTGGTGCCGTACGTGTATCGCAACGCAACTTGACGTTTGGACTGTCACTGTTACATCAACTGTCATCGCTTGACGTTTGTCACTTGTCGTTGTTTCATTACGAGATTGCATCGAATTTTATTGATTGATTGAGATAATTGGAAAATCCAAGTAAATCCCTTTTGTTTGCAAGATTTTGGTTGTGATTCAGTGTTGATTGGACGGAACGTCCCCATTTGTGTCCGAAACCGGGCTTATTTGTTAAATGTCCACGCCGATTTTGAGGTTAACTTAGCCCGTGTGTGAGATTGAAAATTAAACATTATAATTGTGAAAAGTGTTGACGGTGGTGCTTGTGAACTAATAATTATTGTGCTTCATCCCGACCTGTTATACGCTGCTAAGGCAGCGTCTGTTGAAACATAGTCGGATCTGGCAAATCACCCGACCACATACCACACTTTACACGCACACACAGACATACAATACCAGAACCGGCTTGATCAAGGACTGGTCATCCCGTTCAGCCCACGACCAGGTAAGTTACTTTCACAGGAGAAATTTGATTTGATTGTCTCCGCGAATCGCGGACGGTTCGGTCACAGCTTGCCCCGGGTTTGGACCGAACAGTATATGACTTGTTCGGGGTTCGACGTGGATAATTTTATTCCTTACCATTTTAACACAATTTCCTTATATATATCCTTACCAATAAAAAAATGAGATTCGTTTAATCTATCATCGAAATTGATTCTAAGGAAATTACTTATTTCCACTTGGAGAATATTTAACTTGGAAAGTTTTCCTACGGGATGTTAATACAGCTAATTACTTTGTTATTAATTAATTTGAGTTTTAAGAAACGAGTCTTACTTAATATGAAAATGTATTTGGCAAAATTATTTGGTAGTCCTTCACTGTGTGATTGTCGTTGCTGGCGTCACTACTGGGCACGACACCTTTTTTTTTTCGGATGAGATTTCATCAAATAACTTCTCCCACTCTGGGCGGAGCGGGTAAAAGTCTGACACTCCCTGTCAGACTTTTACTGACTAAAACCCATCCATGTTTCTTCCTCGCCCTTTATGTTCCGGGGCCACGGTATCTCTTTCGAACAGTCCCGCAACGGGCACGAGACCCTCGGGTTTGATTACCAGTTTGGGACAATTTGGATGACGACTGACTAAAAAAGTATAATTTTGTTTAGTCCGTCAATTAGATTATCGAAAAATATTGGATACGTGTTTTTTGTTTTATCAAATTTTTAAAAATTGACGAAGACAAAACGCATCAAAAATCATGAGTCCCTGTGACGTCACTTCCTGGTAAAAAAATGACCAGTGTATAGTCTTGTTAAGTCTCTAATTTTTGTTAACGTGAAAAATAACGTGTCCAATATCTTTTGGATATCTATCTGACGGTCTAGTTCATTGTTTTTGTCATGTACCCAAGTGTAGTTGTGTTTCCCATTTTTCAGTTACAGCCTGAAATCAGGAAGTTGGTGGTGAGATACTCTCGTGTCTCGGCAAGCACAAAGAGCCTTGGTCGCCTGATCTTTCCATGGTCGGATGACGTCCCACCGGATTGCATTTGTGTGTGCGCACACACTAGTCGGCAGTGGGCAGGGCACATTGCTTGCAGAACGGATGACCGATGGGGCCGAAGTTCTGGAGTGGCGGAAGATGATGCGTTTAAAGACCTACCACTAGGTGGACTAATGACCTGGTGAAGGTTGCGGGAATCCATTGTATGCGGGTCGCACGGGACCGGTCAATGTGGCGACACTTGTGCGAGGGCTATGTCTAGCAGTGGACGTTCCTCGGCTGAAATGATGATTACAATGATGACACACTTGTCTTTAGCACCTACTATATTTTCTGCGAAGTGGAATAGTCTCCATGAATGTGAATGGCTATAAGAGTAGGGGAAGACCAAATAAACCGTGGATGGGTTGTGTAAAAGATGATACGGTAAGACAGGGGGTGACAACTGAGATGACAACTATAAAAGACGTGTGGATGAAGAAGAGGTGCTGGACTTGCTTCAAATAAAAGCAGGAGAATGAAAGAAAGAAAAAGTATGACACACACAAAAAAAAGCCAAATTCCTAATCAGCATTGTGCTGTAACATAAAAAAGATGTCACAGAGCTTATAATAATAATAAAAATAAAAACACTGCGTGATTCACATGATTTAACAGTTGCACATAGCAACGACTGCAAAATAATATCACTAACGTAATCGATTCAGACAATTAATCGATTAATGACATTCGATTCCGATGCACATCCCTACCGCGACTGCCGCGGGCAATAGTGTCGGAATGAACAATGTTTTATAGCCTTTTTATGAGATTTTTATGCTATAAGTGGGATCGCATTTCGTGAAGAGAAGGGTATTTGAGAAATTCTTTTTTACATGTTGTGTGTATTTTTTTTAAAGTCGCATTTTACGACTGAAAAGATTTTTATGACGGGTCGTATTTTAAATTCAGGGAGTCATTACATAAAGGAGACAGATGGGTACTGCCGGTTGGGATTTTTGTTGGTGTTTTCAATCAGTGATTGATTCGGCGTTTTGTAAAGAAATGGTGTTTAGTGACTTTTGGTTTTGAGGTAATTAGTTAAAAGTTTTTTTTTCATGTGGTGGTGCATACTGTCTTATTGGTGATATTTTGTTTAAATACTATTTTTATTCCAAAAAAGCTTCATAACAGATATCTCCTTCTAACCTATCCAATTTTGCCAGTATGGAGCCCCTCTGCAAGATATGCCGCACCTCGTTTCTGCAAATTATGCACAGCCACCTGCACCTTCCAGGATTTAAATGAAGCCAATGCCTACCTAATACGTACCTAAAATAACTGGTTGGGTATTATTTGAGTCCGTTGACAGGCAAATATGAAGGCTGTTGGCTGTTTGGTTTTTTATCAAGCTTTAAAAACACTCGCCATCTCCAATTTTGATAAAAATAAATCAAAGTTAAATTAGTTTTTAGTTCTTCTGACTATTTTATCACTGAAACAAAACATTCAATTACCATTTACCAAAACAACAAACCAACTCCTTCAATCCGAATCAACACAAAAGAAAATCCAATTCCCCATAATATTGTACAAGTTACAAAAACAAACAAAAGCTGCACTCGATAAATCTAAATAACATTAAAAATTCATACCTACCGACCGAGAGGCTCCTTTCACGAAACACCAGGAACATTCTTCAGCAGAACCTATTGAATTAATTTTGTTCTGTTGATTGTAAAATGAAAATGGTTATATCTGCATTGCAAATGTCGTGGAATGATGTGCCCGATTCGGAAAACGGTCGAAATTCGAAACGTGAAACGTTAACAACGTTATCGAGAACACTGCGAGCGAAAAATGTTGCGGATGTGTTATTGTGGAATTGATCTTCAATTGTTTTCGGTCACCCGAAGTGAGGGCCCAAATTTAGGTCAAAATGTTCTCAAAATAGAGCCCTATTTTATCTTGCAGTCGTGTTTATTTATGGTATGATCGTCAAACTGCCAAGGTTTCAAGTTCAAACGCAAGACACACACCTCTGATTTTTCAGATTCATGTGCGCATTGTCACAAAAAAAAATCGACAAGACACCTTCTTATGTTGACAAGAGGTAGTAACATAGGAGATGTAAAAACAGAATAAACAGTGGTACCTTTAGAGAACAAAGTTGCGGTTCCCAAACTTCGCAAACACCAATTCGACAACGCAAGGGGAAGAAAAACATCAAAAGGAAACCTAGACTTAATTGTTAGAAAAATCACTTTGTTAAGTCTTTGTTTTGCAATAGAACAGTTGATTTATGTATAGTAATCCATGGATTTTGTGTCGTGTGGCTTTAGTAGGAACTAACGCAGCCATTACATTTTTTGATACAATTTCCGCGGTCTGCCTTGGTGGCAATTTTCTTATTCAGTCCAGTGTGCGATCGCACTTGAGAGAGTTTTGAAAGGAGAAAAGAGAGGCCTTTGTCCAGCAGTGAGACACTTGACAGACTAGGGAAAGAAGATACAATTTCCACAAATAACTTTGCATATTATGTTTACCACAGCGTCCTCCTGTCAATATTATTCCAGTCCCAAAAAAAGCAACTTGTAACAGCATGCATAATCTGACTATAAGTTCCCACTCCTGGGATACTAGCCTCCTATCTACGATAGGGAGTGGGCTGTATTCCACAAGGTTGGCCCATGCAGGTTGCAGCACTTCATTCGATTTTTTTTTGAGTTTCACTTGATTCGACCATCCATGAAAGAGACAATTAATTTTCCTATGATTATCGATGGCCGAAATTTTTAAACGTAACTTTATTTTGCACGAAATTCGTATGCAATGAAGCAAGCAATGAGTTTTATTGTGTTACAAGTAATATTGTTGTTTCGTAAAAGTTTAAAGCAAATAATTTACTTTTATTTCGTTTTATGGAGCATTTTAAACGGTTTGCTCGTCATTCTGAGTAGTTGTAATGAGGTCTGTACACTATGGCCCATGTAGGTCATGGTTTATCGTTCAATAATTATGTACTTTTACAAATGGACTATTAACGCAATAAGCTGTAGTGCATTTTCATTGTTCAACTCGTTTTCGCAGATGTAATGGGACAGGGGAAATGGAAAACAGTGGATTTTTTCGTGGGGAATGTTGTCAAAACGGACTGGTTATTTTTTAAGAGTCGGACAGTGGTTGTTACTTGAAGGATTAAGTAACTGTAATGAAACTTTCTTCATGACGTTCGGTAGTAGCAAAATTTTGTGTGAATCCTATGTGCAAATCAATGTAAAAATACGACTCACTTTGAAAACGTTTGCCAATTACTTTCTGTTTCTTTGTATTATTTATGTATTACTATATTGAAATATTTTAGGTAAAATTCTCTGTTTTTGCAGTAAATACTCTTCATTGACTTTATCAAATTTTAAGCTATCAGAAAGAAAGAAAGGAAAAATGTGTGTGTGGTGTTGTGTGTTGTGTTTTGTGTTTTTTGTTTGTTTGTAATCACGGTTCACAACTAAACTTAAAATGTCACTAACAGGATATCTTTCGTGATTGTTATTGCCATTGCTATACGCTGTTGCAAGCGCCATGATCGTGGGTTCAACCCGCAATGACGTCGCTTCAGTGCCGAAATATCGGGAGCTCAATATCAATAAAAATTACGGAAGGTTAGTAAGTGTTATTTACTTTAAGTTTATTAAATTTGTTCATTGTGCTGAAGCATAAGAGCTTGCACAAGGATTACTTATAAAAAAAAACAATCCAAGTAGGTACTTTTATACACAAAACAAATTGCTTAAAATACAAGGAGTTAATTCTCAAGTCAGAGTGTTAACTTCTCTAAAGGGTGTTACGGTAAGGTCTTGCATCTTAATCCAATTTAGGCGACATATTGCTGCCACAAGTAGCCCGAGGCTTGTCTACAAACTTTGTGGTAGGGAGCTCACTTTGTAAGGAAAATAAGGGATGTATGGCTAAGATTGTGTGGTATATGAAGGTTTGAATTTAGCAGCATTAAACGGTTTTCAAACTGTTTTTGGAAGATGATTGGTTAAACAAAATTATTTCTCAATAAGAAATTGCAAGTATTAACTTACTTTACATTTTTAACTTTAACTTTAGCATTGTATGAACGTTGACAAACAAACCAAGTATTAAATATTTTTGTTAGTTACACAAATAATGAATTAAAAAAAAAAAATCATTTCGCACGAGAAATAATATTAAAGAAACAAACTTTCACTGTGGTCTTCGTTGGTCTCTCAATGTATTTGAAACGTACAACAATTTAGTTTAAAAACTGTGTTATTTAGAGGAAATAAAAGTTTTCAAAAAAACTGTGTTTTAAACTCGCAAAAAAATAACGTTACAGTTAATATGCACCAGAATAAGGCTCCAGCAAACGTCAGGTTTTAAGATCAGTTATTTTACATAGCCTCCTTCAAAGATTGGTTTATTTAGGCCCACCATTGTCTATTCAGCGAATTTCCTATCTTTATTCATTGTTTTACGAGTTTACAATATTAATACGCAATGAATTTTGTTTCTATTGTAAATGATGATTTATTCTGTGAGCTGTCTCCGTGTAATGGGCCTGAGTAGGGTAGCCTTTGAGCTGATCCCTTCATTAGGCCTTTATAGTAGGTAGTTGTCAGCAAAAATGATTATGATTGTGATACTGTCAGTTAAAAGGTTTCATTTCATAGTTTTTGTTCGATGTTGTCTGTCGTGTAAATTAGAGGGCTAAATTACGCGACAAATAATAATTTAATTTCGATAATACAGGGTCGCTGCAGACCAAAGAGAAGCTGGCGCGATGTCTCGATGGCTTTCTCGTTCATTGACGAGAAGAGGCGCAACATCGAGAAAAGTGGAAGGATTGGGGGAAGCTTAAGATTCGCAAGTATTCATTTTTTCAATAATTTCATAGTTAAAATGACAAATTAAACTTAATGAAATTATGATGTTTCTTGACCTGCAATCGTCCTTATAATGACTTAACCAATCAGTCTTTTTAATGCAGTAATAATAATAAATAATAAATATCGCTGGACATCAACACACAGTGCCATTTAGTGCCACACTAAGCAAAGCTTGTGTCGTGGACACCAGATAGTTTATATACTACATAATATATACCTTTTTTGTTTGTAAATACATACTTATTATACATATAAACATCCATGACTCGGAAACAAATTTCCATGCTCATCACACAAACATTTGCTCCTACCGGGATTCGAACCCAGGACCCTAAGAACGTAAGGCAGCCTCAATACGACTACGCCATTCGGTTCGTCAAAATGCAACGCTGCTAGCCTTCGGAATACTTCCTATTGACCGCGATGTTGATGCGATTTTAGACACTGTTATTTTTTTTCCATTTTGATAATTGCACTTACTTTTATTATTATTATAGATTTATTTGTAGTTTGTAAATAATGTTCGTACTGAATTCAAATAGACTTTAAAGAATTTAACTGTCGGTATTTTTACTGTAACAAACATAACATTTTTGATTGTGTTATTTCAAACTACACCAAATTATCCTCCGTAAAATATCGATCTGTCAAACACTCAAATTGTCATCACTATAAACAAACCTGCGACACTAACCTTACGTACTAACCAAACCACAAACACATATCTATATACCTAGGTACAACGTATAAACTAGCGAATCCATACGAAAACAGCCGAAACGTCTCTACTTAACTGATTAAACATCAACATTGAAGTGTTTCCGAATTAATTGTCGTGTTCTTTGCAAGGCTGTCGGGTATTAGCAATTCAAATATGGCGGAGGCTCGTCTTGTCCAAACTCGTCGTGGCACGGATTTTGTGATGTGCTCGTGTTGATTGCTTGTTAGCACGTATTCTGGGGTGTTGTTAGGTCTTTGTATTCTTTGGTAGTTTTTTTAAGATGAATCATTTCAAATAGTTCGATAAATTGAACATGCTTTTGCTAGGCAGGCTTTACGTTGTATGTCGATTGAATTAAGATTCGTGACAATAAAGAAACTGAACTATACTTTTTTTCCTTAGCCTATATTGTCCCACCATCATCTGCCCCAAGTGTCGCCACATTGACCGGTCCCGTGCCACTCGCATCTAACGGAATCTCGCAACCTTCACCAGGTCATCGGTCCACCTAGGGAGGTCTTCCAACGCATCGTCTTCCAGTTCGCGGTCGCCACTTCAGAAATTTTCGGGCTACGTGGGTGACCTTGGTTCCCTTGCGGATGTTTTCATTTCTGATTCGATCACGCATGGAAACTCAGAGCATAACCCTCTCCGTTACCCTATAGGTGACTTCAAGCCTTCTGATAAGGCCCATTTTTAGCGACCACGTTTCGGTCCCATAATATGTAATCACGGGCAACACACACTGGTCATAGACTTTCGTCTATAGACACTGGTGCATTGTCCTATTGTCTTTGCTGAGCAAAGGCCCATAATCTTCCACTGTTATCTCCACGCTCTAGAGATTTGAATTGTGCCTAATTCGTAAAAATGACAGACTGAAATAGAACACACCTACTTGTCAAAAACATGGTATTCCATTAACGGCTTGGCCACAACACGATCAAATGACACGTGTGTTGCGACAGTGCCTTCAGGGAAACAAAATTAAATAAATTGATTAGAGTATCACAAGTAACGGTACTCACGCAAAGTAAACAAATAATGCACGTACCACACAATTATGTCTCACTTGATGATAAGTCGCTTGAGGTAATATAAGAGGCGTAAGGGTGTAAATGCTGAGGGTTATTATCAAATACTAGGTTTGTGTCCGTGTGAAAATATTATAAATAATACTTCCCTATTTGAATCGGATTTTGTTAACAATTTCATGGGTCATGTGACCAAAATAGTTATTCCTTATAACATCAGCTACCTGTCAGTATAAGTTTCGTCACAATCGGTGAAGCCGTTTTGGAGATTAGCCGGAACAAACAGACCGACACACATAAAAATACTTTTATAAGAACCGTATATTATAGTTTCATAACGCACACACATACATACATAAAAAAATCCCATTTGGAGTTTTTTAATAATGCATGCTGTAAAGAAATATTTTAATATTACAAACAGTCACTTCATTATATTTATCTGTAAAGATGTGTAGGCGGACACGATAAGAAAACGATCGATGTTCCATTCCTTAAAGTAATTTTACGATGCGCAAAATAACTAAGTAACTCGTCCTCTTGGGGTTAGCCGAGTTAAGAGGGGTGTTCCACGATAAAAAATAAATTAGATTACAGCTGCTTAGGTATTCGTATAGCCTTCAGCTTTGCGGACCCCTGAGTTGAGCTACTACTGAAAACATCTTGTTCAAAATCTCTTTTAACACTTTCGTCTGGCAATCGAATTTAAAACTACGCTATCAACAACAAGACAGCTTTAAAGATGTCACATCTACCTAGATGTTTTCCAACTATGCTGAGCTCAGACTAGCAAGTTTTTTTTGTTAGCGCGCTACACTATTCCAAAACCACTGTAACTCCTGAAAGCTAGAATCGACAGTGGCGACCACTGGAAAAGCGCTGAGACAATCAAATGAAGCTCGACGTCGTCCTAGACAAACAGAATGCCAATGAAATGAATAAGAAAATTATATCAGAGGTGTGTTTAACCGCGTGTGTCGTCTATCTAAAATAGTCTAAGACATACTGTTTTGCAAATTTGTTCTCGATGCGTCGATAGATGGCGTTGTACATTTTTTAGATCGCGTTACTGGTACATAAGGACCCGATGACTTGAAATTCATCCCCTTTCTGAGAAGTAAAGTGTTTTATTCATATTCTACCTAGTTTCATCCGAAGACCTGTGAAGACCGTGGCTGAACATATCACAAAGTCGAACAATGTATCCACAACCCAGTTAATGTTTTATACGAAACCCCTTATTTACGCTAGTTCTCAAAATTTTAGGCAGCCATCAAGATTGTCATTTAATAAAACCTCTGAACATTACTTAGAATTCTGTCTACTTGAAACCAAGATACATGAAAATAAGTGCCCAGAAAGAGAAGATTTATTTCAGGTTCATGACCGGTCTTAAGCTATTTGTAGGCCAAAGTAGGGTTTTATTCGTACGGTCTACCCACATACTTAGGACGAATATAATCATGGATTTAGATGCCTTTCAGTTTTAGTGCCCGGGATAGCTCTTCGTCACAGAAAGGTATGTAACTGTAAACGGATGATGCCACCAGTCAGAAAAAGAATATTTTCTCAAGCCAAGCTGGAAGGGACACGCATGGGTTCGCGAGGAGTGGAAGGAGTGAAGGGAGGCCTATGCTAATGAATGGGACAGAGCAGGATAGGAAAAAAAAATATTTTTCTGTCTTGCCACCAGACAGAAAAAGTTTTTTTTTTCTTAAGCCAAGTTGTATGGTAATCGGTTATTGTGGTGGTATGTGATGTGGAGGAATGAGACAAAATGTCGTGAGCAAATTAAGTGCTAATGTTTGGTAATATGAACAGAGAAAGATACAAGAATCGAAGGATGGATATGTGATATGGCAAAAAAGCAGATATCTGATGAAATGAAAAGTAATAGAGACCACTGACCCCAAATAAATTCGCATAAGGGCAGGACAAATATGATTTATTTAACACCTTGCCTGTGATCGCCTTAGGGTTAGGCAAAGGTCGAACATAGGACATACACACATATACATATATAGGACACAAACATTTCTTCTTAATGTTTAAGTCCCACGTAACGGGGGTGAGCCTATTACCATTAATTAGGAGCCTAATACCTACATATTCTGAGTCCAAGCTGCTACTGAGAAATTAATTATAAAGCCAGTTTGAAAAGATTAAGAGAGTGAAATAATCATATTTAGACATTTACAAGGCATAACAAAAAACTCAAACGTAACTATAAATAGCCTAACTGAAATTCTAATCAATCTTGCCTCGAGCTAGACGCAAATTCCAGAAACGCTATCTAGGAAACTTCCATTTTGTTTTCAGTTAACATCTTTATTTCTTTACAAAACGGAAATATTTTTACTGGAAAACAGTTTTATATCTGCACCCTTTCAGGAAGATCTAGCAAAAATGGCCGTTTTAAAAGGAAAGTCTTGGTTTACCCGCACTCGCACTTAGCCTGTTTATTATTCAAACTTTTGAATGTATATTTTACTTCATAATGTAGTTTACGCTACCGGCTACGCCGTAGTCACAGAATAACTCGCTACAGCTTTGTAACCCTGCTACGGATATGTTCTACGCCGTAGCAAAAGCTACGCCGTAGCCGAATAAAATATTTCAGTCAAGATGCAGTCAATTAAGATCAAAATCGACCGGACGGAAACAGAATTGACATTATAATAGGTATGACGACAGCATGCGACAGTATGCGAGAGATGTAAGCGTCGTATCTTCGTCAATTTTGTTTATGACATGTAACAAAAGAAAAAATACGGTTCAAATATTTGTTGATAACTGATGAATTAATTATTATTTTTTGTCGTCTACCCTATTATCACATCATATCGGCTTGAAAGCCATCAAAAATTTCTCAGGAGTCTCGGTGTGTATTTGGCTGTACTATTAAGTACACTTCTGTGTATTTCCTCACGGTACGTTCACCTACGTCCAAGAAACGTGTCCAGTTACACAAAGATCGATTAGCTCATACTTCCGACAAACTTTGTGGATACTGTGGATACTGTTGGCCGAAATCTAAAGTCCACGTTGCTATGGCTTATAGTAGCTTAGTAATTGGATACTTGACTACCCTTCTCCAGTCTTGTAAGCCAGATAGTGTACTATACAATTGATATGTTACGTATTTTGTTATGTTTGAAGTTTTAGACAGGTATTTCAGAGGGATTTGGATTTGAAAAGAGCTCGGCATCGTGTTATTTTATTTATGACAGTTTGTTTGAATTACTTGGTATGAGCTGTAGGTATAATGTCAACGATTTTGTAAGAATGCATCTTACAATTTATGACGTCATAGTGGTGTATGATCTAATTTTAAACATTGACCTCCGCTGAAAAACTTTCAGTTAAGTTACTGATTAAATACAACTATTTTAGATATTTTGTAAATTAATTAATTTGGTTTGGCAAATAATTCTTGTTAATTTTTGTATTTATTTTATTAAAAGTTAAAGCCCTGATGCCATGAAACGTATTATATTTCGTTATTACTGTTAGTTAGTTAAGTTCATTATTGTTGAAAGTTCTGTAAATATGTTTTCAGAAAACGTGAACGTTAGTTGTGTTGAAAAAAAGTAGAAATAGCTATAAATTCTTGAAAAATAAATGCATTAGAAAATGGAACCATTCACTTGCCTTCTTCGACATAGAATAGCAAGACAGGTGTCTAGTGTTTCTATAACATTTCAGTTCGGCAGCCTTGTCTGTTCCGACGCGAATAAATGCAGGTACATCGTGTTACGTACTTCCATGTTAATGTGGTGATGCACGACACATGTTATGTTGATGATGAAAACTTTCACTGAGAGTTTTTGGTGGCAATTGGAAAACCTGCTGTAAGGAAAACGAATTCAAATAAGTATAAAATGACTATGTCTTTTTGGTCGTTTTTGCTTTGAATATTATGATATTCTTATATCATAACATCTCACCTATAATCGCTTTGTTTTCTTTTTTTTTCGGATTGGAATTCATCAAATGACTTCTCCCACTCTAGGGGGAGTGGGAGGGAGTGTCAGACTTTTACTGACTAAAACCCATCCATGTTCCTTCCTCGCCCTTTATGTTTCTGGGGCCTCGGTATCTCTTTCAAACAGTCCCGCAGCCCCGGCAGGCTTCGGCCCTTACGGGCCCCTTCATTATGCTGACATCTCTTTGAGGCGCGCGTGGAACACGAGCCCCTGAAGGATTAGATAGCGAGAGTTTAGACATATTGCTACATTCAAACTCATTTTACCAGTAATACTTAAATTCCACGTTAATGTTCAAGTTCCTCGTTGCTGTGTGTTATTTATCTTACCCAAGTAATATTGTATCGCATTTTGAAATTGTGTGTACCTGTCTTAAGGTGTTATGTTAGAAGTTCTTTTGTTCAATACTGTTCTGTGAATGTTTATTACCGTTTTCTTACTTATGTATTAAAACTGCATTGTTAGAATGCCAGCGCACAAAAAACAACGTCAGTAAAATGTCCGCAAAACCCCACAAACAATATTCAACACCAACACCGCCATTATGTTGAACCGTCTATGAGGGCACTAAGCCACTCGCACGAATGCACAATTCAGTAGGTGTAAGCTCTCTTTGAATAAGCGTCGAGTTTGCTTGTTTTCTGGCTACTTAGACCGGGGTGTGACGATATTTCTTTGTCGTGGTTGACTGTTGATGTTGGGCCGTGGCGTGCTAGCTTAATGGGACCTTTCAAACCATCGTGGTTGAAAGCATAACATACCATCATGCGTGTTTTTATCGAAGAGTTGCGAATGTGGGTATACCCACATTTTGCTAGCTACCCGAGCCGGACCTCATGCTCAGCAGTCACGCATACGACCAGACTAGATCAGGGAGACAAAAGTTCTTGCAGATTTCAACACAGTTTGCAGGTATAGTTATACTCCGGGGCTGCGTTACTATTCGAAAGAGATACCGTGGCCCCGGAACATACAGGGCGAGGAAGGAACATGGATGGGTTTTAGTCAGTAAAAGTCTGACACTCCCTCTCGCTTCGCTCAGAGTGGGAAAAGTCATTTGATGATTTCCCATCCGCAAAAAAAAGGTGTAAGTAGTTATACTGATATCCTTAAATCTGGAACAGAGCAATGGTGCTTTGTCACCTACCCTGCCTCTTTTTAAGTATGATGAAGTAAGCTTCCATTCTCCATCTTCCATCGACTTGAAGACCTGACAATGACAATTTGACTTCTAGCACCCAGTAACACGGCACCTATTTGTAGAACAAACTTCAAATGCTACCTACTAGCAGAAATAGATATGGTAGTAATACTTCCCCGGACGCAAACCAAATTGCCTTTTAAATTACGATACCCTCCGCCTTAGCCTCAAAACTTGTAAATTATCCAGTAGGTTAAATCCAATAAACATAAAATACGGCTTTTCTATTTGAATCCTCAGTCCATTTGAAATTAATTACGAACGAGTGGTTTTCGAATAAATAATCTGAAAATTATAATTTCAACTCCTCGGAAATCTATTTACAGCCTGTTTTGCTCAGTAATTATTGCCGAATTAATAATATGCCGTTACCATATTTAATTTAAACTGTAGGACGTAGTGACGTAGTCACGGAATATAATAATTGTAATTAAACGTCGAACATAATATTTATATACTTATATTTTAAAAGCTGAAGAGATTGTTTGGTTGAACCCACTAATCACAAGAACAACTGGTTAATATGGAATAATTATTTTAGTGTTAGTAGAGTACTTAAACTCAGAGTATGGCGATGCCCCAGGGAAAAAAGCCAGTTGTTACTTTAACGTTTTTTAACGTTTTTCACAGCTCATTTTTTGTTTTAAGCTGTAACAAAATGTCATGATCTACTGCACTTAAGACGAAACATCTTCAACAAAGTTTACCTCAAAAACACTCGGAGCATTATGCTCTTGCCAAAGCAAATAAAAGTGGCTATTTATTTAACAGATTCGTACAACTTTTGGCAGATACTTATTCTTCCGCTACGTCAATAGGATTACCGCTCGTTTTTCACATCATATTACCCTAAAAAGTTTATGTGGTCGTCGTAATAAAGACATGAGAAGAAGTCTAATGTAGAAATGAAGAAATGGCTATGGGAAAGTGTTAAATTACTCGTATTATTTTTTTGTTTGTTCGCAATCATTTTAATCCCCATCATCTTCAGCCTATTAAAGCTCCCACTGCTGGGACACAAGCCTACTCTCTATGAAAAAGAATAGACTATAATAAACCACGCAGGGGCACTCGCAGATTGGTAAACATGGCTTCGATTTTTTTGGTTCTAGGACCACCATTTGGTTTTAACAACGTGAGGAAACTGAAACGTTCAAGACATGTGGCCTCTTACCAATCTGCACGCAGCATACGAAAATAAACTTTCACCGTTATACCAGGTGTTAGGCAGAAACCACAGAACACCACCTGCTGCAACTAACATTACATACTCCTTTTGCCTCGTCAACGTTCATACATTTAGGTCCATGTTCACCGAAAAGATAACAGTCTGATTATCTAAAAACAGCTGTCACTCTGACATGTTCCCATACAAAAATGTGTTATAAACAGCTGTTTTAGATAATCAGAGCGTCATCTTTTTGGTGAACTTGGACCCTAGTCATACACGTACACCAGTAGTGAGTACTGCTCACCTGACCTTTCGGCAGATCCTCACCAATAAGGTCAGTGTATGTCCTTTTAGGGTGTCCGCTCCCGGCGTTGCCACTCACATATAATATCTTGTTGATCATCTTAAATCCATGTTGACCAAAAAGATGACGCTCTGATTATCTAAAAACAGCTGTTTAAAACACATTTTTAACCGACTTCCAAAAGGAGGAGGTTCTCAATTCGTCGGAATCTTTTCTGTTTTTTATGTATGTTCCCCGATTACTCGAAGATGGCTGGACCGATTCGGATTATTTTTATTTTGTTTGAAAGGTGTGTGTGTGTCACAGGTGGTCCCATATTCATCAAGTCAGGATCTGATGATGGAATCATGAAGAAATAGAGAGAACTCTTCAAATTTGTAGCCACGCATGAAGCGATTTGGGTAGTTTTCGGAAGAGTACTTTCTCGGAATGGTCCTACTTCAATTTCGTGAAGATCTGATAAAGAACTTTGGAGATAGGCAACAGAACTCTTCAATAAATGATAGCAAATGGACTGGGATTGCTGAAATCTCATGTCTATCTATTGTTTACACCATTTCATAACATAACATCACGCCAGTACGCTGTGAAGGGGTAAGCGCATGTGAACCACTAAAAAGTGAAAAAAAAAACTTTTTTGCAAATTTCGGTGACAAAAAAACTAAACCAATCAAACAAAGGTCACCGACTTCTGAAGCTAAAGTTATTTTTAACTTTTTTGTGTTTTTAGAAGTCGGTTTTATTTTTTGCAAAAAAGTGTTTTTGAATGGAACATGTCACAGTGACAGCTGTTTTTAGATAATCAGACTGTTATCTTTTCGGTGAACATGGACCTTAGTCGACTGATCCTTTCCACATGACCAAAACACTTCTAAGCATTAATCAATTTTTGACTGACAGCAATCCCAATCAATTGCAGTTCCCAACAGGAAAATATGAACTTCACTTACTGCGAGCACGCCTAAGGTATATTCCCTCTGCGACAATTATTTTTTTCCTTCGAACTGACGTTTGACGGAGGCCCTATTAAAAGTTGTTGGCAACTTGAGTCCATTCGTAATAAGTCAGACGTAGGGAGAAGTGTGTCAAAGTTAATGATGGAATTTACGAGACTTGCACGCCAGGAAAAAGTTATATCGTAATATCATTTGATAGGTTTGACGAAGTTTAAATTGGAAAAGGTATTTTTGTGAGCTAGATAGGTGTGAGGGCGAAATTAGGTGCCTTGAGGTGTTTTATTTATTAATTTTCAACTGAAATTGTTATTAGATAATCATAATGCATAGAAACGAAAATTTAAATAATAGGATCCCAGGCATTGATATATTACATATATAAAAAAACAGGATGCATAGTTAGTTGCAAATATCACATTGGAAAGTATAAAAAAAACACAAGTTCTGCTTGCCTAAACACTAATTCGAACTTACACGTTATGAGCCACGTTTCTAATTCAATTCCCAAATAAAAAAAAAAAAAAAAAAATAATAAATTGGATTAATAAATGGCTGTCTCAAGCAATAAAATAGCGCACAATTTGATATCGTGCGTACTTCTTCTGCGGTCCATCCTTAGAAATCATACGCGGGTGCGTATGATTTCTACGGACGGACTGCAGAATCATGATCATAATCATCATCATCAGCCTATTAATGCCTATTAATTCCCACTGCTGGGAAACAGGCCTCCTCTCTATGAGAGGGAATCCGCAGAATCATGATGGTCATGTTTAAATTCTGATGAGTACAGGCTGGAGTGCGGCGTGAGGCAAGGGGGAAGTTCCTCGCCCACTCTTTTTAATGTATATGTCACCGTAAAATTGTCAAATACGTTATATTGTAATATCACTAGCGATATTGTAAAGTCTCGAATTATTGTCAAATGAACTTACTGCTTACAATAAAATGCATTATTTTTCGTGAAATGCATGCGATGGTAGTCAACTCACGTGGTGTGGAGAGAAGGAGGGGTCCTCCTTGCCCAGTGGTAACACTCTCATGAAAAGATACTGTACCATTCCTGAGAAATATCGATTAATATAACCTAACCTTAAAACGCTTCATATTCCCCTAAAAAGCGTAGTCGACGGAGCCCCGCTTCGCGGGGCCCCTATTTCCGAGTGCAGGGTTTAAAGGAACCTAACTAACCTAACGGGGGGGTGCCCCAAGTCCCGTTTATGGGGGCAAAAGATACTTCCGTATGTTCAGTTGACAATAATTCGAGACTTTACAATATCGCTAGAGAGATACACGTTATATTGTAATATTGTCCGTGCCTGTTGCCAAAACCAACCTGCTGTCAAAAACACCTCTCACCCGTACAATACGTGTACTGAATGAAGTGCATGAGAGGACAGACTTATTTTCGTGCAACTTGAGTGAATTCGCAAGAGTTTTGTTGAATTTTGTTTCGTACATGTAATAATTTGTTTTGTGCTGTTTGTATTTTGTTTTACTAGTTATTTTTAAAGTTAAGTGTTTTAGTTATAGTGGTATAATTATATTATTATTATAGTCGTAAGTTATGTTTAAAGTATCTTGTGAGTGTTTGCAAACCACTATTGTATTGGGTAGCTGCCTGTAAAGATAGTGTGTGTTTAATGAATAAATAAATAAATAAGTTTTTTTAAATAAATAACGTATTTGACAATTTTACGGTGACATATATATGGACAGCCTGATTGGTGAGCTCAGCAGCATGCATGCAGGTTGTTATATTGATGGGGTCGCAGTCAATAATATAAGCAACGCTGACGACATGGTGCTGCTGAGCCCATCAATAGGGGCCCTTCGCAACCTACTGAAGGTTTGTGAGCGATATGCGGAGAGACATGGACTGGTGTACAATGCGACCAAGAGCGAGTGTATGTTTTTCGGCTTGGGTGATAAAACATCTCATGAAACTCCACCCATTTTTTTTAATGGTTCTCCTCTCACTAGAGTGAAAAAATTTAAATACATATCTAGGACATATTATCACCAAACATAGGAACCCGCTAATCGCATCGGCCGCCCGGTACGACCCATCGCGTATTAGCTCAGTCCAACGTCCGCGTCACACCTTAGTCACCCCCGACGATCCGATCACTATCTTGCAAGAGAGTAGGAAAGATACCAGTACAGTTCGTAGATTGTACAAATACAAACCGAAGACCTTCCGACCTCGCCGCCGAGGTCCGGCGCGTAATCCCAAGTCAATCCCTCCCCGACCCTTGCCTGAGCCAGCCCGCGATGCTGAGCCTTTAGCAATAAAACAGTCCCTAAATAAAGACAGTCAGATCCAGCCTGTCCCTTTGCTGCCCCCAGCGACGCCCTAAGCCGAGGTCCGTACCCCACAGGGGGTGCCCTTAGAGCGCTGTCGCTTAGTTTTTAGTCATTTTTGCCCTGGCTGGAGGCCTTAAATTCAAGGCATCCACAGGACTTGCCCGGTTAAGCAGAAGCCAGTCTTCGTAGACTGACTTGCGAGATGCCCTACACAAAAAAAAAAAAAAAAAAAAACATATTATCACCGATGATCTGAAGGACAATGAGGACATCGAACGTGAACGCAGAGCGCTGGCTGTCAGGGGTAATATGTTGGTTCGCAGGTTTGCTCGTTGCTCAGCTAAGGTCAAGTTAGCATTGTTCAAAGCCTATTGTCAATCCTTCTACACGAGCAGCCTGTGGATCAATTATACTCAAAGGGCATACAGCGCTCTGCGGGTACAATACAATAATGTCTTCAGAATGTTGTTGCGGTTGCCGCGGTTCTGCAGTGCTTCCGCGATGTTTGCTGAAGCGCATACGAATGATTTCTATGCAATAAGACGCATGCGTGTGTCGTCACTGTTAGGCAGAGTACGCGGCAGCAGCAACGGCATTCTGAGGATCATTTCTGATAAATATCAGTGTCTATACTCGCTCTGGGTGAAAATTGTGGTAGGAATAGTAAAATAAATGTAATTTATGTTGTTAATAATATGTTGTGAATGTTTTTTGTAATTGTTTGTTTTTTTATTTTTTTTTTATTTTGTAACTCTACTAACATAGTTTATAAGTTCCAATTGTTACTAACCATTATGGATCTTTGTAATCTGAAATTAAATATAAATTAAATTAAATGGTCCTAGAAAAAAAAATCAGATGAACGATGACGAACACGTGTTTTTGAAAGTCTTGCAGCGTGGTGTTTCCTATCTGCTTCCATGAATAAATTTGAAAAACGCTCACCGTTGACATAGAACATCCACCAGATAAGCTCGGTACAAGCTATAAAGCTATGTGCAAACTTGCATCAAGACTTATTGGGGTAGACCATATTATCACTCTATGAAACAAATTCACGGTCAAAATCTACAACAGAAACGCCGTAGAGACTAGCTAACAATTTTGACTTTCATGTGCACACTTCAATGACTCAGTCCCGTTTACGACATCAGGTGTACCGACACGTGTTTGCCACTTGTTTCATTCGCTCGAGTACAGCATTGTCGCATGTCAGTAATAATTAGAGAATTATTCTCTAAGCAACTTCTTTAATGAGGAATAATTATGCAAGAAATACGAAACTTTTTATATATTACTGGCGCATAAAAACATTGAGGTACACGTGTAATAAGTTTCTAAAACATCACTATTTTTACAATTTATTGTTTTATGTAGTATGTTTTTGGTGAAACGGAACGCACTCTCAAAACACGTCGTTCTCGATAACGGCGGTAGTCAAAGTCTATGTGCCAAAAATACACTTTTGTTTGTAAAGTAGTTTAAGTTTCACTAAGATTTTATTATAATATCGTTATCGCAATTTTTGCTTAAATAAAGCACTTACAATTTGTAAAATAAAAAAAAAAATTATGTAAACAAGGCAGATTCAGGTGAATGACGTTCACATCATGGCCGCGACAGTCTCGGACGTTTGAAATGTCGTAGAAAATTGAAGGAGTTTATTAAACTCTCAGTTTTGATGTGTGATTATGGTTTAGGAACGGTCATAAAAAAAAAATATGCACCAGAAAGTTTGATTATTTCTCTAGGGAGTGTTCTAAATAAACATCACAATTTTTCTTATGTAAGTGTTGGACTCTAAAATACTCAAACACAAAAAAAACTGTGATAGCCCTTTTAATACTTTTCTTGGGTTGATAATAGTGTATTTAAATGATTTAAGCGAAGAAAAAATTACATGCATATTCCCTAATCTTGAACGCATAGGTAGGTCGTGGCCAAACGGTAAGTTTCCATCGATATCACCGTATCCAATACCTGTCATATATAAAGACGTTAGACGTCAGTAATTACTTGGAAAATAGAAGCTCACTTTGAAGTGTTTCGTGGAACTATGTCGATATCCGCGACTTAGGATATATGGTAGAGGGAAACAATGACCCCTCAGGTCATTGTTCTTTTAGTAAATAATAAAACTTGTTCATAATGTTAAGTAGATGGAGAGATGGATGGGACCTCGTGGCTAAATAATAAAAGCCACTCGGGTCAATCGTTAGGTTAAGTCGTGCTTGCCTAAGTTGGTCTGTAGATGGGTTACCACCCTTACATACCGAGTTTCCTCCGGGCCTTGGAAAGCACGTTAATCTGATGGTCCCGGCTGTCATTTGTCCATCTTTGACAGTCGTTACAGGTAGTCAGTGGCCCAAAAAGTCTGACAACCAGTCTTACCAATTGGTCTCGTGTTTAACAGGATTAATTGGGTTTTGGAGGTCATAATTATAGGCGGTCGCTCCATATAAAATACTGGTATTTGCTGCATCCGGTTAGACTGGAAGCCGACCCCAACATAGTTGGGAAAAGGCTATGCAGATTATGATGAGGTACAATTGCCCCTAAGAGGTGTAGGGTAAACTAAATCTAAGGTTGTATTAAGTAAGTTCGCATTTTCTTAACCCACATCAAAACTACACATAGTCAGCCAGTTTCAGTATTCCCCCGACCACAGCTAGTGCAATCCAGTCGAAACGTCGTGCTTAAATGAAAGGTAAAGTTCTCGATAATTACCCGTTTACATAAGTTTTATAAAACTACGTCAATCAAAACTAAATCAACCATTTTACACTGATTTCTACCCCTGGATTGCCTCGTTAGCGACTACTGAGCATGTGGTCCTGAGTTCGATACCCCGGTTGGGCAAAGTGTTATTGAGTTTTTCTATTAGAAATTTCTTAGTAGTAGCCACGGAGTCTGGATTTGTGCCCGGTTGATGGCAATAGGCTTACCCGTTATTAACTGACTTAAACATTACTGGTGATATGTGGGCGTACTAATGCATAACCCTTCAGAGATTAAACGCGTGATGTCATGTTTTCTACTAAATACAAGTAAGTGTAATACTACAAGTAAGTGTTGTTTTGCCACTCAAAGAATAATGGCAAACGCAACACACACGTTATTGATATCACCCATATACCAAAACATAAACCAATTTGATCGAATTCGGTCCAAACACATCGAATTCGTCCTAAATCAATACTACATAACATCATCTAACCTCGAAGTAAACAAGCAGATCAGTTTTTTGACGAAAAATACTTATTTTTTTAAGAATCGCCATTCGTTGGGATTGCTTCGTAAATCATTGCGTTTCAGTTTAAAAGACGCAATCCCTTGGTACCCTATTTTTTATTTTGGTCGTGGATTTTTGAATCTGGATACGAAGCTATTTTCTAAGTTCTTTTTACGTAACTAATTTGTTGGAGTGCAATGCAAAGAGGATTACATAAAACCTGCTTGTTAGCTAGTTTCTGAGCGAGAAAGTCCTTAAAGGACTTTAGATTAGGTTTGTTTTCAACATGTCTCTGTACCATCTCTTGCATTGCATTTGTTTTAAACGTACGAGTATCTACATAAATATGTTTTGTTTTTCGTGGCAATTGTTGCATTGCATTTTTTTGCATACATACAAACAGACACAAGGTTTATTAAGAGAATTAAAAATAAAATAAAAAGGAGACAGGCCAAATGGTTTTCAAAATTAAAAGTTACACCAGAAGTCTAAAGTGCTTATCCACATTACTTAAATCTACAAAAGCCCAAGATACCAAAGGTTTACCTTCAAACCGAGTTTTTGTACACGAAGATTACGAAAAATTTCATGAATATTAAAAAAAAAGAAGCGTATTGGAGGCCGGGATTATGATTGAACGAATACTTGATTAGTGATTGCTGATTTTGCGAAAATAAAATAAAATTTATTCGGGCCGAAAATTATGTGGTGAAAATAGGAGGTGTGCTGTGTTTCTGGATTCTAAAGACCGGGTTTAATGAAAGGCTTCCAATGGAAAATGTTCGTTACGTCGATTTTTTATTCGAGAATTTTCGGGTCTTTCAATTACCGACTGAATGGTTAAAGAGTGAACGAGTAAATGAAGCATAAGATTACTTTTGTGTTGGATTAAAATTGATGTATCATCACTCGATTTTGGAATAGCGTTTCCTATTTCTTATTTAATTAATGTTGTCTTCACAGTCTATGAACGGATAAATAAATCTTACCATGGCCTTAATAAGAGGAGGGTTTGTGCTGTGAGATTTTGTCTGGCGTATTTATTTGTGTGAATGTTTCTTGTCTGTCTGTGATAGGATTGCTTCAGTTGCATAGCCTGCTAGTGAAGCCCTCCGCCGCATCTATCTGTCTGTCTGTCTGTAACTCAAAAACTACTCTACCGATTTTTATGCTGTTTTCACCAATAGATAGAGTGGTTCTCGAGGAAGGTTTAATTATATGAGGAGTCTTCTAATACAGACATTGTTTGCTTAAAAGAAGACTCCAATCACAAACTAATTGTTGTTATTTGGTTGAAGAAATAAACAATTTTGAAATCTATTTAATTTATATGTTTTGTACGCGGACAAAGCCGCGGGCATCAGCTAGTTCATTGTATTTTAAACATTCTTTCTTTTTCTTCACGTGTCAATGAGCTTAAATTGTGTGAGACCAGTATGTATCCACCCTCACAGCTCTAACATTTGCTACGATTAAATCTTGATAGCTGCAAGTGGTCGTGCCTCAGAAAACACGTTAAGCTGTTGGTCCCCGCTGCTTTTTGTAGATCTTTAACAATTGTTACAGGAGTCAGTGGCCCAAAGAGTCTGACAACCAGTCTTACCAAGGGGTGTCGTATTACCCATTTCTAACTGGGTTGTGGAGGTCAGATAGGCAGTCTGCTCCATGTAAAATACCGGTATTCAGCTGCATCCATTAGACTGGAAACAGAACCCAACATAGTTGGGGAAAGGCTAGGCAGATGATGATGAGGGCAGGATAGGAGGTGGAGCATATTATATTATATTTGAAACATTAAAAAAAAATGGAATATTTACAAAAAAATGAAACAAAATATTTTGCATTGAGTCACGTTATTTAATAAATTATCGAGTATCGACAGTATAAGCGACATTTTTATTGTGTATTAACAAAGGACGTATCATTCCCAACTCGACACAGAGAACACATACCAAACTCACTGAAACAGAACACATAAAACTTCACAACGTATTTACGCATGTATCACAAAGCTCTCTAGAATCCCTTATTTATCAGGATTGGCCAAGGAATTAATTAATGAGGCATCTACAAAGGTCGTTTGGGGACCCTGCGAACCTCCCTTTAGCCCTTTTGGACCTATAAGAATTCCACCCAAGAGAACTATAAAAGAGATATACCTTCTTTAGGAGAGTTTTAAAAGTAATTGACTATCGAACCGCAGTGTTCTTTTTACGAAAACAAGACTGTTTGCGTCCTTTACGTGTTTTTTTTCCTCGATTTTTAAACTTTATTTTAGTAAGTAAGTAAAAATTTATTTGTTTAAACATGGTGTACATGATACATTGCATGCAAGATAATAATGTTATGCAGAAAAGTTCTAACATGTTCAGCCGCATATCGTGGCGTACAAATTGGTAGGAAGAGATGGTGCATAAACCGTGACAATATTATAAATCATCATTACATTAAAGGAATCATTACATATTAAATCATCATTATTCATTAAGGATTAGGTATAATTACAATTCAAAAAGCATGTTTTTTAGATAAAATTAAATGTCAAAGTACTTGGTCATTAATAAAATAGTCAATAAAATATAAATACAATACAATAATATAATTAAAATTTCAATTCAAAATTACATCCACTCCAAAATAAAGAGAGTAAAATCACAAGATTCCTATAACATGTCATAAATACAACATCGTCATCCTAAAAACGATCAAAATTGTCTTCTTCCATAAACTCTGCTATACTGTAATATGCTCTTTTATTTAGAAAACTCTTCAATTTACTTTTAAGAGCAGATATACTTAATGTTCTCCATGATTTGGGCAATTTATTATAAATAGTCGGAGCCATGCAAAAGATGCTCTTACGCATAAGACTTGTTTTAGCGCCGTGAACACAGAGTTTGAAATTATCACGTCTATTCCTTGGGATAGCATCAGACAAAAGCTGAAATAAGTTAGCATTTGATTTAACGAACATTACTGTTTCCAGGATATATAATGAGGGCAATGTCAATATCTTACGTTCTATAAAATAAGATTTACAGCTGTCCGTTGTTTGCAGTCCAAACATCGATCGAATGCACCTTTTTTGTGCCCGAAACGCTATTTCATTGTCCGTACTATTCCCCCAAAAGATGACTCCATATCTAAGAATTGATTCGGCTAACCCATAATAAGCAGTAATTAGCGCATCTGTGTTGAGAACCACAGCAAGCTGTTTCAGAGCGTAGGCTGCACTACTCAATCTTTTACCAAGTGCCTCTATTTGAGGTTTACAATTCAATTTAGAATCTATTATTAATCCTAGAAATTTAGTCGTGTCAGCTTCATTGATATTTATATCATTAAATTGAATTTTAAGATTATTGATTGTTTGTGTACGTTGTCTAAAGTGCATTACGTTAGTCTTTTTTAAATTAATTATTAAATTATTATCATTTAACCAATTTATAATAGATATTAGTGAATCATTAATGTCATGTTCATATGTGTTTATGTCATTACAAGATATTGTCATAGTGCAATCGTCAGCAAAAAGGGTCATCGGTTGTTGAGTTACTTTAGGCAAGTCATTAATATACAGAGTAAACAACGGAGGTCCCAATACACTGCCTTGAGGTACTCCGTACATAACTTCGCGTTCCTCTGATCTTGAAGTTTCTTCACGTTTACTTTTTTATTGATTGAGGTAATTTCTGTAACTTGTTTACGGTTATGAAGATACGATTGAATTAATTTTAAAACGTTGCCTCTGATACCATAAGCTTCAAGTTTTTCTGCCAGTGCCTTATAATGGACGCAGTCAAAGGCCTGTGTCATGTCGCAGAATATGGCACAGACTGGTGTTCTCTTATCTACATTTAGCATGACGTTATATAAAAACTCATAAATAGCCAAATTTATACTTTTATTTTTACGAAATCCCTTTTGTTCGTCACTTAATATATTATGTTTTTCTAAATAATTATTAATTTCCCCGCATATATATTTTTCGAACACCTTAGACATAACTGGTATGAGCGCGACCGGTCTGTAATTTACCATTAATTCGTGATTATCTTTCTTATATAGCGGTTTCACTATAGACTTCTTTAATGCATCTGGAAATGTACCTGCACTTATGCAAAGATTAACAATGAAACACAAATGAGTACATATTTCAAATGCAACTGCTTTCAATATTTTTGTGGCAATACCATCGTAGCCAACGCTGTTCGTATTTTTTAGCTTCCTTATAATATTTAGTATGTCATAGGGTGTAGACGGAGCCATAAACATAGACTGTGCTCTGCCAAGAATTAATGACGTTGAGTTTGTTCCCGCATTAATCGTTGGTTGTATTTTATCTATAAAATAATTATTAAATGTATTGGCAATGTCCTTTGGTTGTGTGATAGCTTTACTGTCAAATTTGATGCAAGCAATTGAGTTTTTCGGGGCATTGTATTTACTCTTATTAATTATTTGCCACGTAGTCTTAGACTTGTTATTAGAGGTTTTAATATTGTGATCGTTTTGTGCTTTCTGAGTTAGATTCATAATTCTTTTGAGTAATTTCGAGTAACTTTTGAATTTATCTCTATTAGCTTGACTTGGTTTTAATCTATATTGCCATAGAAGCTTCCGTTTGTTTTTACTACACAACTTTATCCCACGTGATATCCAAGTACGTTTCTTAGTAGTTCTAATGGTAATCATTTTTCTGGGGAAACACAATTCATACAGCAATTGGAACGTTTCAATAAAACAGTTGTAGGCTGCATTAGGATCGTCCATCTCGTACACATCTGAGAAGGATAGACTGCTTAGACAAGTCCTGAACTTTTCTATATTTACCTGACTATAGTCTCGTGTACTTTTGCGGTAATACTTAAGAGCATCCATATTGTTAATGGGGCACTTTAACAGTTGTGCTGTGTGATCGGATAGCGCGAACTCCAATACTTCTGATCTACAACGACGCTTATTAAAATTATGGGCAAAATTGTCGATGCATGTTTGGCTCGCAGCCCGAGTAGGTTGTCTCAAAGCAAGTTGTAAATTAAAATTTAAAAGAATACACTCAAATTCGGCTGACAATTTAGTTCTCTTCAAAATGTCAATGTTGTTATCACCAGCTAAAACTATATTCCTACATCGTTGTTTGGATAAATAATTTAAAAGAGTTTCCAGTTTGTCAAAAAACTCATTGATATTATTTGAGTTAGGTACTCTATAAATACACACAATTATAATGTTAGAGTCCGTCAATTTAACTGCACAACACTCGAATATACTTTGCGAGGACATGTTTGCTACATTGGCCAATCCCTTCCATTGAATTCCATGCTTAACAAGTATACATGCACCGCCTCGTTTACTTGTTTGTCTACTATAACAAGCAGCTAAACTATAATTAGGTAGGAGTAACTGATTCTCACAGCCCGCCATCATAAAATGCGGCATGTATTTTGATTTAACATGGAGGTCGAAGGTAAATAATAACAGCCACTCAGGACCAGGTTAAGCCACGCTTGGGTAGATCCACCTAGGATGGGTGACCACCTTTTAAATACTCAGTGTCCTCCATGCCTAGGAAAGCACATTAAACCTTTGGTCCCGGCTGTCTTATAGTAAATTTTTGGCAATCGTTACATGTAGTCAATGGTCAGAAAGGTTGACAACCATTTTTACCCAAGGGTATCGTAATACCCAGTACTATGTGGGTTGTGGAGGAGGAGGTAGATATGCCATCGCTCCACGTAAAATATTGGCATTCATTTTGACACCATCAAAACTCATTTTATCGAGAATAACTGTCAAATTTATCTAATCAAGTCCTATCGAATAATACGTACTTGCACTGCTGGTTATATTGAAAGCCGACACCAACATAGTTGGGAAAAGGCTAGTCAGATGATGATATCGATTTTCTTTTGTGTAAACATTTATAATAGCCAGACAAAATAAATATTTTTTTATGATTAAAGTAGCTGATGCGAAACAAAACGTGCTTTCCACTTCTTTGATTTATTTGCTATGCAAATTTAGTTATTTATTGTCATCATAATATAATTCGATTTCGCGATGAATACTCGCAATGGGATCTAAATACGAATTGAGGTAAGATTATGAAAACGAACACATATATAACACATTATTTTGTAGTCCCAAAGGGGTAGGCAAATAATAATATGGAGTATTAAAGGTTTACCCACATTTTATTCACTTATCTATACTTCTATACTTATTAAAATAACGAGACTAACAGGAAGAAAATACGTAACACTAGCTACACATTAGATACAGCAAGTGGTCCTAAAAGCTCTAATCAGGAAGTAGCTCAAGAATTTGTAAATTTCTTTACAGAAATACCATTAAAAACTACGGAGGCTCTAAATTCCTCTCCTGAAGTCTCAATGGGTTTATTAAAGGCGAATGTGTCTGGCTGCCTGGCTGAATTTAAATTTAAACACATTAACCATAAGGTAGTTATTAAAGCTTTCCGGCAAATAAAAATCAAACTGACCGAAGATCTATGGGGAATGTCTATCAAAGTTTGTACATCCATACTTGAGACAATAGCCCCATACTTAGCTTTAATTTTTAATCTATGTGTAGACCAAGGAGTTTTCCCTGATTTATTGAAATACAGTAAAGTCATACCTCTCTTCAAATCCGGGGACAGTAAAGATACTAACAATTATAGACCTGTATCCGTGTTACCAGTTTTTAGCAAGGTTTTTGAAAAAGTAATGCTTGATCAAATGCTCTATCATTTTAACACCAACAGAATCTTACATGATCAACAGTATGGTTTCACCAAGGGACGTTGTACAACTGACGCCGGTGTAACCTTATTAAAGCACATATTTACTGCGTGGGAAGAGTCCCAAGATGCCATAGGAATTTTTTGTGACCTCTCCAAAGCGTTTGATTGCGTAAATCACGACACATTACTTTTGAAACTTGAGCATTACGGACTGGGTAAACTTGCACTTAGTTTGGTAAGATCATATTTGAATGATAGACAACAACATGTTCAGATAAATGGTGTTAATTCACAGGGTTTAAAATTAAAAATGGGGGTTCCACAAGGCTCAATATTGGGTCCTTTCCTCTTTCTAATATATATAAATGATCTACCCTATGTATTGAAAAACCAACCTCAAAATATGGTGTTATTTGCTGATGACACTTCCTTAATTTTTAAGATAAACAGACGGGCACAAAATTTAGATGACGTGAATAATGCCCTACTTCAGGTCCAAAATTGGTTCACAGCAAACAATTTGGTATTAAATGAAAAAAAAACCAAATGCATAAGATTTGCTTTACCGAATGTTAAGGGTAGTGATTGTGATATATTATTGAATAATGAGAAACTTGAATTCGTAGATAAAACGGTTTTCCTGGGGCTTACGCTTGATTCAAGGCTACAATGGGGTTCTCATTTAACATCTCTTGCGGGGCGGCTAAGTTCAGCAGCATATGCCATTAGAAAAATCCGTCAATTTACTGATGTATATACCGCTAGACTGGTCTATTTTAGTTACTTCCATAGTATAATGTCTTACGGTATTTTGCTATGGGGACGGGCTGCAGATATTGAGTCTATATTTATTCTGCAGAAAAGAGCCATCAGAGCTATATATAATCTTCGTAGGCGCGATTCTCTAAGGGAACTGTTTAAGGATATTGGCATTATGACGGTACATTGTCAATACATTTACGAAAACATAATGTACGTTAGAAAAAATTTGCATCTTTTTGGTAAAAGAGGTGACAGACATAATTACAGTACTAGAAATAGGGACCAATTAATTCAGCCAGGCTTTAGACTCGCTAAAGTAGACTCATCTTTCATGGGGTACTGTTTGAGATGCTATAATAAAATTCCACAAAGTATTCTTGAACTGAATGAGACGAAATTTAAAACATGCATTAAACGCACACTATGTAAAAAAGCATATTACAAGTTGAGCGATTATATCGCTGATAAAAATGCTTGGCTTAATGCTGGTCCTGCTCCACATGGACAGGGGCGCAAAAATTGATAGCATTAAATGATATAGTTGGAGCTGCTGAAGATTGTACTTAACTATCTTTGCATTGTATAGATTCAATGTTAGTATTATATAATCGCATAGCCCATATTATGTGAGTACTATGTACTAGTAAGCTATCATTCACTGGAAACCTACGGCAGTTCTTGACTTGAATGTGCCCTGGCGGTTGAGAGTATGTCATGCTCACTCAAATGTCTCGCTGATGGTGGCGCGTGTGTCGGACCATTTAGTTCCCTTCAAAATGGTTGAGCTGAATGGTGCTGATTCATGCGTCATGTGCGTGAACGGGCGCTGTCAGTTGTGACTGGTCATCTCTTAGTCGCCATGGTTTATTTGAATTAATTATTTTGTTTTTGAGTTGTATTTTGTTTTGGTTTTGCTATGGACACTTTTAACGTGCACATCTTGCTATATTGTTCTCACATAATATACCATCTCAACATGAATGATGTAACCAAGATTTTGTAACAATATTTTGATTTAAAAGAGTGTCCATGGAGTTTCTTGCCCGTTCTTCTCCATAGAGATCTACGCTAGGGAATGGGCAACTACAGTACTTTCACAGTTTTTATGTCTTGTGACTGGGACTGTAGCTACATTAAATGTTCATTTTTGTTTCGACAATTCAAAAGTGCCTGTAACTGGCCTACTTGAAATAAATGCTTTGATTTTGATTTTGATTTTGATATTATAAAGCAGAAGAGTTTGTTTGTTTGTCTGGTTGGTTGAACGCGCTAATCTCAGGAACTACCGGCTCGAATTGAAAAAATCTTTTTGGGTTGGATAGTCCATTTATTGAGGAAGGCTATAGGCTATATAACATCACGCTATGACCAATAGGAGCGGAGCAGCAATAAGAAATGTTGCAAGCGGGAAAAAAGCTTCCGTTGAGCTGGCGATGCGTTGCGATATCAAATCTTCACGCGAACGAAGTCGCGGACAGAAGCTAGTTAAATATAACAAGCTTAGATATCGCCATGACCTGGTAACAATTTCAGGTTCTAACTGTTTTGAAAATAGGAAAATGCTAAATGTGCTTTGTCAACCAATTAGATTATTATGTCAAGTATTGTCGTTCTTTATTTTCTATGAGATCAATATTCATGAATATTGTCGACATCATGTCAGAGGGACAAGATAAAATGACGATTAATTTCAAAAAGTTTCGTACTCCTACGACAGCTTGCAAAAGGATTGACGGACGCTTTCTGGTTACTGGTGTATGTCAATTCAATACATTGATGACTTTTCAATCATCATAACAGCTCTAAAATGTCACTTTATCTGGCATCTCAGGTTGTTCAGAAAGCCCTTGCAACACATACTGATGAACAAGCTCCCAGGATGTATCATCATCATTTCAGCCGAAAGAGGTCCACTGCTGGACATAGGCCTCCCCCAAGTGTTGTTACCACATTGACCGGTCCCGTGCGATTCGCATCCAGCGGATTTCCGCAGCCCTCACCAGATCATCTGTTCACCTTGTGGGCCTTCCAACACAACGTCTTCTGGTGCGCGGTCGCCACTCCAGAACTTATGTTATTCCAGGATTTATGTTACATTTAAAATTTTCTTCTGCCTCGTTGGTCTAGTGGTTGCAAGCTAGACTGCTGAGTATGAGGTCCTGGTTTCGATTTCCAGGACAGGCAAAGTGTTATTGGGTTTTTCCATTATGAATTTCTCAGTGGCAGCCACGGAATCTGGATTTGTTCCTATTGATGGCAATACGAGATCATTACTATAATTATGGGAATTAAACATAACTGGCGAAATTTGGGTGTACTATAAAGGTGTAGCCCACATAAACGACCCCGCTCCCACCCAACAAAATGAATATAATTCAAATATGAACTTTATGTATTGATGTTTAGATATATTTTACAATGGCGACATGAATTAGCTGACAGCTCGCTGTCAGTGGGCTTACCGCTGTCAATGCCAATGTAAAGTATATCTAAAGAGAAATACTTAAAGCTTGGGCTAAGACCTATAGATACACCACTGCCTGACCCTTCGGGATTACAGGCGTGAAGTTATGTTATGTTTTTAACCAACATTTTTATTATTCAACACAAACGTTTCCCACTTTACTCATCAAAAAGTACTAGGTTAACAGCTGTGTGAAGGTCAAATATAATTACAAAATGTTTAGCGCTAGAACACTAACAGAGTTTTGTATCGCGCGCAAAGTTTCCAACTTTCCACTATGTGTTGAACTAACGAAATTTAATTTATATCGTTGTAATTCATGTATTCCTGGTAGATGTGTGAGTTGGGAGTGAACATTAGCTTACTGCATTGAATAGGTAGGTTGCTTATATTCATCTATATAGTTATGCTTCGGCTATGGTTTAACCAAGTCAAAACTTTAACTATGGAGTCAGTAAATAAATAAATGTTGTACCTATGTTTTTGTTTAAAAAAAAAAGCTGCTGCTCTTAACGAAGCCGAACGCACCACTTATTATTATCCTCGTCACTGCGATAATTTTTTGTACTAGACCGTACCTGGGAACCTTCTAGCTACAGAGATATTGGGGGTCAACGGTCCAATATGTTCACACTGTCTTGTGGTAAATACAAGTTTTTAATGTCATTACTTGAAAAACTTTAAATACTTCCATGACCCGTTTATTACTCATTTCATCCATCAGCACAATGTGTCGAATGCGTTACATTGAGTTTTACCTTAAAATGTGATTTTTACCCCAAAAAACAAGTTTTTTCCCAGCAATAATTTTTGGGCAGAGTTAGTCAGTTTGATGTACAAAATGTATACAACGTGTAACGTTATATGTGCAAAACCTGAAAATAGTTTGATCAGAATCACGAGTAGAATCAATTGAACCACTTTATAATAAATAGGTCACAATTTTTCAAAAAAATCTTCATTCAAAATGTTGCCCTGTCTATTTATTATTAGGTCAAGCCATCACGTGCGCAAACCCGCCAAAATAGGCAAACAAACAAACACAAATAGTGGTTGTCTTTCAATTTAAATTTTCTCATACACGGGATAATAATAGTTCTTGCCAGTAAATCTAATTGCCAGTAAAACTAAAACAGCACATGAAACAGCACATAAAACTTTAATCTTTTTAAATGTTTTCTTTTGTCTCAGAATTAGGTCAATTGAATTAAAAATCATTTGGGGCGTCTGAGATTTTGCGCATTTAACGTTACACGTGGTAAAGGCAGCACGTTTCTTTTAAAAAAAAAAGGAAAAAAAAACAGTTTTATAGTTTGATCGTGTAGGGGTTGCACTTTTGTAGGAAAAACCCGTATAAAAAAAAGCGAAGTGTCCCCACATTGATTTTTTTAGGTTTAGTATAACGTACTGTTGAGGAGCTCGTGGCTAAATAATAACTGCCGCTCGGGTCGATCTTTAGGTGAAGCCGTGCTTGCCTAGGTTGGTCTGTGGATGGGTGACCACCCTTACACACCGAGTTTTCTCCGTGCCTCGGAAAGCACGTTAAGCTGTTGGTCCCGGCTGTCATTTGTCAATCTTTGACAGTCGTTACAGGTAGTTAGTGGCCCAAAAAGTCTGACACCAGTCTCACCAAGTGGTATCGTATTTCCCAGTATTAACTGGGTTGTAGAGGTCAGATAGGCAGTCGCTCCATGTGAAGTACTGGTATGCAGCTGCATCCGGTTAGACTGGAAGCCGACCCCAACATAGTTGGGAAAAGGCTAGGCAGATGATGAGTATGATGTACTGAATACATGGTAGGAAACCGTTTTTGCGTCATACTCGTAGTCTCTTTCACCCCGTGTTTTGACCGTATACACTGTATTTAGTATAAAACTGCTGTAAACCCACAGTGTCTAATATCTTTTTTTTTTGGATGGGAAATCATCAAATGACTTCTCCTACTCTGGGCGGAGCGGGAGGGAGTGTCAGACTTTTACTGACTAAAACCCACCCATGTTCCTTCCTCGCCCTTTATGTTCCGGGGCCGCGGTATCTCTTTCGAACAGTCCTTTTATATTAGAATCCATAATTGGATTTACCAATTTATTTGGACGATTAGAACAAAAACAATACTTCCTGAGATTACCAATACATAATATATTTGTTTTAAACATAGTTGATTGTGAACATAAGTGGGTTTTTGCACTGCAAGAAGCATGCTAACAAACATGCATCATGCATGCGGCAAGAAAGCAGCATGCAAACATGTAAACAAGCATACACCATGCATGCAGCATGCAAACAAGTATATTATAAAGCTGGAGAGTTTGTTTGTTTGAACGCGCTAATCACAGGAACGACTGGTTGAAATTGAAAAACTCTTTTTCTGTTAGACATTCCATTTATCGAGAAAGGTTATATGTTAGATAAAATCACGCTACAACCAATAGGAGCGGAGCATACATGCATAAATTTGTTGCAAAAACGGGGAATATTTATTCCTTTTGTGTTTGTTACCTCAGAACTTTCGACTGCGTGAACTGATTTTGATGATTCTTTTTTTATTTGAAAGCTGGTGCTTCCCGTGTAGTCCCATTTGCTGAAGATCTGACGCTGATCTTCGGAGATATACAATGGAACTGTTCAAAAATAGACAGCAAATCTGTAGTGATTGCTGCAATCGCTTGAAGGTTCATTGTTAATACTACATCATGACGTAACATCACGCTTGTATGCTCTGAGGGGGTACGCAGATGTGTACAATACACCCAGATTTCGACAGTGTTTGTTACCTCAGAACGTTCGACTGGGTGAACCGATTTTGATGGTTCTTATTTTATTTGAAAGCTGGTACTTCCCGTGTGTTCCATTTTAATTTTCTGAAGATCTGATGCTGATTTTCGGAGATATACATAGAACTCTTCAAAAATACACGGCAAAGCTGCAGTGATTGCTGCAATTGCTTGGTTGTTACTCAGAAGTGTATAATACACCCAAATTTTGACAGTTAGTTGTGTTAAGTTCCATTTATTGGGGATACGCCCTATTACCGGGACATGTAATATTTTTTTTTTTTTTTTTATTGGAAAGGATGTACTTCAAGGGTACATTGATGAGAATTTGAATTTGGTTCTGATTATGGGATCCATGACAAAGGAACGGAACTCTTAAATTCTTAAGAGCAAATGAACGATACTCGGTCAGATCTTTTATACAGGGTGAATTTGAATAAATGCGACAAAATGAAATGGGAGCTTCAGTTACAGTAACATAGTAATTATAAACTGTTTTTTCTACTATCTAAATCGTTAAAAAAAATTACGCGATTATCGTTTTCAAAAGGTCCATTGATGTTATTATCTTTATTTAAGTACGAATTATCGGTATTCCCGTTCATAGCGGTCATTTACCTAATTTAGCCTAGTTTCTAATGTAAGTATCGCGCGACGTTGCCAAACCTCGCATGTGCGCCAGCGCTGACATCCCTTCCCGGCGACCGCGCGCCGCCCACTACCCTTCCTTCGTTCATTACAATTTTACATTTGATATTTTATACATTTTCTTGACAACACGTATTATTGTATATTTCAATTTGTCGCATCTATTCAATTTCACCCTGTAGGCTATTCGGATATTTGAGTCACCTAAAATAACGTCGTTATTAACCTACTTCAAAAATAAGGAGGTTCTCAATTCAATGTTCCCGGATTACTCGAATATGGCTGGACCAATTGTTTTTTTTTTTTAATGGTTTGAAAGGGTATACTTCCCAGGTTATCCCATAATCATCAAATCAGGATCTGATGATGGAATTCTGGAGAAATAGAGAGATTTTTTCACATTTTATAGGCACACCAGAAGCGATTTGGGTAGTTTTAGGAAGTGTACTTTCTCGAAGTGGTCCTCCTTTCAATTTTGTGAAGATCTAATAAAGAACTTCGGAGGTAGGCAACGGAACTCCTCTGTTTATTGTTTACACCAGTTCATAACAAAAAATCACGCCGGTATGCTGTGCTTTCACAGCATACCGGCGTGATTTTTTGGTTGATTTTTTAATGGTAAGCACATATGAACCACTAAAAAGGGAAAAATTAAAAAAAAAACTCTTTTGCAAAAAATAAAAATCGAATTCACACGAAAAAAAAATAACTTTAGCTTCAGAAGTCGGTGATATAAAACTAAATCAATCAATCAAAGGTTATCCTCTACCTCTTTTATGTGACGCAGACGAAGTTGCATGGGACAGCTATCCTTGATAAAATAATTTATGTTACGATGATCTCTAAAACATTATCTGTCAATGTGACACATAAACTCAATCAAGCGAATCGATAATAGTCGAATCTATAATAATCCATAGAAACCCGGTTACGGTTCCAAGTAAGTAAAACCTGAAAAAACCGTGTTACGCGTCCCACTGCCCTATCTATAGATATTCGAGTTCCCAGAGTTGTCATGACGAGGAAAAATTTGATGGAATCTATCAAAAAGTAAACATCAACTTGACATGTGTCCCCCAATAAACGGTAGTGGTCGATTCACCACACTTTATAGCAGCAAATGCTACTTGCAGACAGGAGTACATTCCTGCCTATCCTCCTGACACATTTTATCACTCTCGAGAGCGGAGGGGATCACTTATTCTTAGTAGGGGATCACACGCTACGGTGACCACACTCCATTACATTAGTTATACTCCCCACGAATCGCGAAGTACCTACGTCTGGCGCACCCTAGCTACCAATACAATGGCTGGCTTATATTTTTAACCCCTGACGCAAAAACGACGGGGCGTTATAAGTTTGACGTGTCTGTGTCTGTCTGTGGCATCGTAGCTGCCGGACGGATGAACCGATTTTGATTTTGTTTTTTTTTGTTTGAAAGGTGAATTAGTCGGGAGTGTTCTTAGTTATGTTTGATAAAAATCAGTCCAAGATGGCCGCCGCAACAAAATGGTGTATTCGATTTTTATCACAACTCCCTCAATATGTGAATCAAATGAAAGGGACTAGTAGAATAATGTACACTATATTGAAAGGTAATGAGGAATATCATACTACTATACTACACAGCATACGTAATTTCGTTACGTGACGAACAAAAATTTAGAAAACAATACCCTGAAAATATGACCATACCTTTTATCGTTACCTCGACAAGTTCCACTATAATACATAATGTCACGCCCGTAATCAGCGAAGGGTTTAGCAGAGGTGTACTTGATAGTACACCTACATTTCACCGGTTATGTTTAAGTCGCATTTATTAGGGGGCGAGCCTATTGCCATCAATCGGGCACAAATCCAGACTCCGTGGTAGCTACAGTGAAATTCCTGATGAAAAAACTCAATATTGCTTTGGGCGACCCGAGAATCGATATCAACTATTACAAATTAATATTAGTATGTACAGGGTTATTTGTAAAACACCAACAACCTCGCAGGAGTTGATTACCAACATCATAAACAACAAAATTTGTTCTACGACTTTTCCGAAAACAGAGGAAAAAAAAACGACTTTTCATTCAAAATTCGATCAGCTGTTCGGACATACGTACCTAGATTAACTAACGTTAATCTAGGTTATAAACTATGTGTGTGTCGAGTTTCATCCAAACCAGGTCCAAAAATGACATTTTTCGTCTATTCACACAAATCTGGGAATCGATAACCAATATTATACAGGATTATTTATTAAACACCAACAACCTCGCATTAGTAGATTACTAACATCATAAACAACAACATTTGTTCTACGACTTTTCCGAAAACAGACAAAAAAAATTCAGCTCTCCATACGTATGTCCGAACAGCAGTTTCACCCAAACCAGGTCCAAAAATGACATTTTCCCGGTAGGTCCCGGTGGTCCCCATCATGCAAAAACAACAATCCCCAACAACAACAACAACCAGTCTTACTCGTACCAAGTGGTATCGTAATACTAACTATTAACTGGGTTGTGGAGGTGAGATAGGCAGTCGCTCCATGTAAAATACTGGTATTCAGCTGCATCCGGTTAGACTGGAAGCCGACCCCAACATAGTTGGGAAAAGGCTAGGCAGATGGTGAGTACGATCATGCGGGAAAATTACCTATCTCTACGCAGACGAAGTCGCGGGTATAAGCTAGTAGCTTGTGTTAGAATCTACGACCTATCTATGAAAGTTGGAGAGGTGTGGGCTCACAATTTCAATAAACTTACTGCAGAATTCCTAATTGAATTCTAGCCGAACTTCGATATTTATTATTATTCCTTTACAATTTATAAGCGCCTAGTACTTGCACAATGGTCCTCCGTAGACTATTATCTTGAAGTACGAACCGTTTACGAGAAGTATTGCCGTATTAGCTAGAGACCTAGACTGGTAGATTGGCTATAGATGTCTTGAAGGGGCTCAAACAGCATTGATGCCTATATTTTGTCTACAATAAAAGAATACAGCGTAATCGTACTTTATGAATAATTTTAAGACAGAGGACAAAAAAAAAACCTGCGTGTCTGTCTTTGAGGGTTGCCGATAGAAGTGAAAACTTGTAGCCGATCTGCCACTAAATCGGCTACGAGTGTTTCCAAGCGTTAGGTGACTGTCACGCGAGTTCCATGTTTTTTTTTTGCACTCAAAAAGTGGTCAACGCGCCGAAAGAAGTTCTTACTTCAAAAAACGGAAAGAAAAATATTTATTTGTCCCAGGGACATGACGTGCATACAAAATTTGAAAAAATAACAATTAACATACAACGTATAGCAAAAATTTAGAATACAACAGAACTAGGAGGTTAGTTGTAAAAGAACACATTGGTTAGATAAAAGTTTCTTAGATAAAATCGAATAAAATGCTAAATAATGTACTTAGTCCAATTTTTCTTAGAAAAAGTTATTTCAATAAGGTCAGCCCTATTCTTGTTCCAACACTACAAATTACAAGATCTCAATTAATTACATAAACAAAATCATAACCTTCAAAATACCTATTAAACGATATCAACAAACCCTATAAACAACCAAAACAGCCCATAAGTAGCCCTTCTTAAAAAACTTTACAATTAAACCATTAAAAAATTTAATAAAGCATTACCTTGGTCCGACCGGTTTGCTATCAAAACTTTTTAACTCTTAGAGCCTGTAGTTAATGCACAAGTTTTGTTTCGCCAGATGGCAGCACTCGAGGAAGGGATGTCTGTCGATATATACCGAAAATGTAGCACGTTTGGTACAACCCCAGTTCCACTAAAGACTCGGTAGAGTGAGGACGTGCGGGCAATTTCGAGCGCTCCGATTTTCGCGAGTTCCCGATTTTATTTTTCTGTTGTTGAAATGTTTTTTGTGTGTGAGTTCTGATGGATGGTTTGGATCAAGTTTTTTGAGGTAAGTCATTTGAATTTTTTTTCGTGTTTATTTTCGAGTGTTTGAGAAAAGTTTACAAGAAGTTTCGTGTGTTTTCGCGAGTCGATTAATAATTGTGTGACATAAGTTTTAATATTCGTAACTTAATCAAAAATTAAGTACCAAAAAACCAGTTAATTTAACACGGTATTTATAATTTTTCCGACAGCTGAAGTTGACCTAGATAATTTATGAATAAAACCTTTGGTAATATGCAATGAAAATGTTGGAAACTATAAAAGCAGAACTCTTTAAAAGTAAGCGTACAAATGAGTATTATTAGCATATTTTGAATGTAAGTAGTAGTACTGTCGTTTCTCGTTCTGTTTATTTATTGTCCAACTTATTGCGTTATGTAAATGTGTTCTTAGTTACTTTGAAATATATTATGTTTACCTCTTTTCTGTGTACGATGTAAAGTTATGATCTTTTAATGAATAAAAATACTGTAGATATACCCTACTGTGGTTGGTAGTTTTGTAAGAGTATTTTATTTTGTCAGTGGGCAAACAATAATTGCATCTACAAACTACTAAAGAAATTAGTTTGGTACATATTTAGGTTATAGTTAAAGGATTATAAATTAAATATTGCTTCCTGAAAGTTAAACAAAGAAGCAAATTGTTTTGACAACTACAAACAACTTATTGGTTTTACCCGCCCATTCATATTATTCTAGCATAATTTTTCTTCGATTCCTTTGGAACAGTCATCAATCAGTTTAAGTTTAGAGACGCTCACATGAATTGCCTCAAATTTAACATATAATACCAGTATAATTTTTATTGTATAGTAGTCGTGTCGTCAAGAATGTTAATTTTAATTGTCTATAATTATTATTATTCCTGTATGTAAGACAATGATGACAAAAATGGCTCTTATTGAACACAAAACTTGTATAACTAAGCTTACCTTGTTAATTTTGAATAAAAAATTATATTAAATTAATTTAAAATATAAACTTCATCTTCATTCTGTGTAATCTTTAACACAGAGTGATAAAATTTCTCTTTAGTCAAAAAAGTTAACATTTATTATAAACTAGCTTCTGCCAGCGGCTTCGCCCGCGTGATGTTTGATAATTGTCCCATGGGATCTTACTACCGGGATAAAAAGTGACGTATGTTTTAATCTAGGTTATAAACTATCTGTGTGCAAAATTTCATCCAAATCCGTTCAGTAGTTTTTGTGTGAAAGAGTAACAAACATCCATCCATCCATACTCACAAACTTTCGCATTTATAATATTCGTGATATCAGTAGGATTAAAATATTAGTAGGATGATTTCCGTCCTATAAATAAACGTTTGTTTGAATTTATTCTGTCCCACTACTAGGAAAATATTTTACCGTACCACATTTCTCCACTACTACATAAAACCACATGTTTTAAGTCTTGTGTACATAATACAACTATTCTGTAGTTGTATTAAGTAGAGAAAACAGACATATTACTCAATATTCCTAATGAAATTGCCTTAGCTTCTGTTAGGTCGAGAAACAAATGAATGTGTCGTATTAAAAGAGCGCTATTCTACAATCCATTTTACTTGTATTGCAAGACAGCTACTTTATCCGACAGTGAAGAAGTAGGTAAATACTTTAATGGGAAGATGTCCATTGATGTGTTTTTGGAAAAGTATTTTACAGAAAAATTTCCACATTTTGACATTATTTGTGTGTTTTTTACTTTTAGTAACATTAACATACTACATAAACGTTAGCTTTAAATGATTACAAGCTTTGAAGAATAGTCTTTTTAGGTTATTGATCATAGGTATGACGGCAGTGTCAAAAAATTACAAATCTATTAAGGTCCATGTTCACCAAAAAGATGACAGTCTGATTATCTAAAACAGCTGTTTAAAACACATTTTTGTATGGTAATATGTCACAGTGACAGCTGTTTTTAGCTAATCAGGCTGTTATCTTTTCGGTGAACATGGACCTTAGTCCGCCAGATTTTGTTTTTGTAAATCAATGAATATTGACGACATAGATAAAACGCATTAAAACTCAGGAGTGGGGGGGGGGGGGGCTCATGACGTCAGTGCGTTCTAAAAATTATACGTCGTGACATGTTGAGATTTCAAAATCAAGCAATTTTAATAAACAATTTTTAACCGCAATTTTGGTATTTTCTACAACAAGTGAAGCATTTGCGTTTGATAAGAACCATTCTACCATCAGATCTGATGATGAAGCCAAGAGTCACGGAACTCCATAATGAGACAATGTATCCTAGTCGTGTTTGGGCTTGTTGTAATTGTAACGGTATGCACTTTCCATGTGTACCAAGCACATGTGAACCACTAAAAAGTGAAAAATTAAAACTTTTTTGCAAAAAATAAAACCGACTTCAAAAAAAAAAACCAAAAAAGTGAAAAATAACTTTAGCTTCTGAAGTCGGTGACAAAAAAATTAAATCAATCATACAAACGTCACCGATTTCAGAAGCTAAAGTTATTTTTCACTTTTTTGGTTTTTTTTTTTTATCGTCTTATTGTGATATGGCAACCCAGCATTCTTCTACAAATAATTATTTTAAAATTAGTATTCACCAGTTAGACTGGAAGCAGACTCCAACATAGTTGTGCTACTATATGAAAGAAATCTGTTGGTACAATATAGAAAACAGGCGAGAATTCTTGCACCATTATACTTTAATCTCCAATACAAAAGAGCTGTTAAAGATTGGTGTCGATGCACCTAAAATAGGGCTGCAGTAGGGCAACCATGTTGACCCACCGTTAATACTCGTCTACAAACTAGGGTGTCAATGTAGTTTTAACCTTAATCGTACTGAATTGCTTAGTAGAGCGCCTGGGCTATGTTAAGCTTCATTATAGGGTGTTTTTTTCTTATATTAACTTTCATGTTACGTCAGGCCTGTAAACTCCGAAGGCTTCATGCCCACGTTTCTCTCAAACCATATTATAATTAATATCTTAAATTCATAAATGATAATTCTTCTATTATGATTGAATTCAGTCGAAGTCTATTTGTTATTAAAACAGAAGTTCGGTTAAGTTTCAATAAGAAAAACAATAATCATTGATTGAAGGACTGCCTAATTTACATAGTTTTGTTAAAGTTCGAAGACTAGCTGTGGCCCACGACCTCGCCCTCTTGTGTGCATTTATTATATTTCCTGCGATGACGGCTTGTTTCCGCTGAGATTGGCAGCCATGACCAAAACAGTCAGTCAAACAAATTACTTTTGCTGTTAGAAACTAGTGTTTAATATAACTACAGAGAAAACGGTCGGACGGTTAGTGTAGTGTGCTGTCCTAGTGTGAACCGGCCCTTATTAACATTTATGAAGATCAAGTGAGGGTAGTTGAATAAACACCTTCACTTTGCTGTGGCGGTACCTCCACACTTCAGTCTCCCCGCTACCACGGCTGGTGCCGGTCGAAACGTCGGGCTTAAATAAAAGGTAAATTCGCGATAAATACCCGTTTTTATATGTTTTATGAAATTAAATACTAGTTCATTAAAGGAATATTTTCAAACCATTGAATAAATCCTAAAATTGAAACAAAAACAAAAACTAACTAAATATTCTAAAACTTTTAACTAAAAACGACACCATTTACAGATTTATTTGAATTTCTAGCCTTAGGTTTAATTTGCACTAATTCGCGTCTGGAAATAAAATGTGAGAAACGAATTTGGCAAAGGTTTTTGAAGTAGCGAGTTGGCAACATTTTTGTATAGTGTTTATACCGGTATGTCATGGATGGTTCAATCAAGGACCGACCTTGGGAAATCAACCCGTGGAGCACACGTACTACAGTGTCTGTTAAGGAAACAAATAAAAGAAATGAATATCACTGCACATTACACACAGCGCCATCTAGTGCCACACTCAGCAAAGCTTATGTCGTGGACACCAGATATTTGCCCGTCGTACCGTATGCACCATTGACCTGCACCATCAATGGTGCAGATGAGACAAATTGATATACTACGTACCTATATACTTTTTGTTTGTAAATACATACTTAGTATACATATATCCATGACTCGGAAACAAATTTACGAGTACATGCTCATCTGCCTAAGAACGTAAGGCACCCTATGGCTGGCCACAATCATCACGTCGACGCGAAGCAAAGAAAAGACACAAGCGTGTCGCCCGAGGTCATGAGCGGAGAATTATACCGTTCGCCATATCACAGAAAGGTAATCTTAAATAAAGAATGTAAGAGAAACTGATACTCGTACATGTTTCCCTTGAAAAAGTTCCAAGTTTTTTATCCTTTGTGGAATAAATAATGCCTCGGGAGATAAAACCGGGTCCTTTCATACCAGCTTTATCAAAGACTTCAGAAGTAGAGAAGAAAACTAATAATGTCATTATTACATAAAAACAAACATTACTCTTTGTATTTCAAAGCTTTGCTAGGGAGACTGAACTTAGAAGATTCCTCTTTGTTGAAATAGCTTAGAAAAGGTGGATCGTAATTCATAAAATAACAGTTGAAATAAATGTCCTATTTCGTAGCTATTGTATTGTACTGTACTGTACAACGGGCTGGTGTCCGCAAATCCACGTCAAAGCTCGTATTTTGCGTATGGGCTATAATCAACCACGCGGGCCCGATGCGGGTTGGTAGATGTCACATGTCTTCGAATTTTTGGTTCTAGGACATGCCGGTTTCCTCACGATGTTTTCCTTCACCGTTTTTGAGAGCAGTGGTGATGAAATAAATTACACAAAGTAATACCTACGCCTGCCTGGGTTCGAACCCACGACTTACTGTTCGTAAGTCGGGGCCGCCACCACTGGGCCACCACCGCTGCTCTCTATTTCGTAGTTAGCTAACATCCCAACAATACCTAAATGCGTGATAGTTTTTCAACGGAGTCATTAATATATACCTAGCCTTTTTCCAAATGTAGGGGTCGGCTTAATAATAATCAGTGTTTTACAAGGACCGACCGCCTATATGACCTCCACAAACTAAGTAGTACTATGAATAACAATGCCTTGTGGTAAGACTGGTTGGCAGACTTTCAGGCCTGACTACCACTGACAACGACGACGTGTGCCCGGGCGTATGGTTCGAAACCGCGGGGTCTAAGAACTGTGTGTTTTCGACATCATCATCATAATTATAGAGAAGACGAAAGTAAAAATCGAATTATTCCGTCAGGTAAATTATTTAAAAATATTTAAGCCGTATTTTTTCTTTTGTTACGTAACTAAAATTGTTGTAATTTTTAGCTAGTTTTTACGTCACGAACCAAACGCATCAAAACTCGGGGTTTTGAAGCGTTTTATCTTTGTGAATATTCATTTATTTACAAAAACAAAAAATACGTGCCCATCTTCTTCCATACCATATTACCCTTCATTCCAGCAGTCGCCTTTTTACTAGCCATACCATCCAGTGAATTAAATGAGGATTTAAATGACGTAGATTTTTAAAACAGAAAAAAAATACATAGAAGTAAACTACCCTATTTGACTTCAAATAAACGAAACGAGTCTACACAAATTCTATTGCCAATGCACATCAGACACACGACACTACAAAACACGAAACGAAGTCAATTAAATATCTCAAACTGCATTTGTCAGAAGAATCAAAAATTCTCCGCCCCCATAATAAAACGTGCTATAGAAAATAAAAACCAGCCAAGTGCGAGTGGGACTCGCCCACCAGGGTTCCGTACCATCTCGTACAGTATTTTATACTACATATTTTTTTGATAGTTACATAAGAGGGACACAAGGCCTTTTGTTTTTGACTTTACTTATTTTTATAAACTCTAACAAAATTTTAACTATCTACCTGTTACTGTTAAAAAATGGCAGACAGCGTAGTCTAATCATTAACACTAGAAACGAGATATTTACAATGTTTACTATTTGCAGTTGCGAGTTTCCGATATTTATTTTTTTTATGTTATTTTTTTACTACCCCATTTCTAGTTTAAGGCGCTTAGACGAGCTAAATTAGCAACTCTATTTGTGGTGGTTCAAACTTCGTTTGAAATGCTGTTAGAATAAAGTTCTAATCAGCTTGCACTGCAAAGTGGTTGTTACGTCAGCCACTGCGGGCCAAATAGCGCGAAATGAGTGGTTTCGATCGATTTACAAAAAAACTATTGATTGGATTAAAAAACTAAAACAGTATCATGCTAATATATTGCTTGTAGAATTATTTGCCAAAAAATCAGAATGATCGCATGCATATTAGTATGTTTTTTATTGTTTGAAAGATATTTTTAGAGGTAAGTTCGTGATTTCTTTCTATCGAGACAAATTAATTGTATTATGTTTTCAAAACAGTATCATGCTAGCTTATATCCTGAAGAATATCATATATTTTTCTGGTCTTGTTTATAGCAGTGAATCATATACTTTTAGTAATTATAAAACTCGCGTTTGGCTCGTGTAGTCGCCTTAATGATAGTTTATATGACAGTTTAAAAACTTATAGCGTAGTCTTAGGAATAGGGTCCCGTTAGCTCTGGGTACGGAACCCTAAAAAATAGACCCCTGCTAAGCCATTTCCACACGAGACGTCAACAATTCACGCCCGCTAATCTGGCCTTATAAAAGAATCTGGAAGGGTCTTTACCCTAAAATCCCTTTTATTTTATTAACGAGGAAGTTGGGGATATAAGAACAATGTAGATATTCGATTTGGAATCTTAGGTAGGCTATTGTTTTTGGGAAAGCCTTTTTGTGGAGCGAGTATTTTTATTTATTATTTGTTGTCTAGGAAAATAATGAAGTCTTCGGGTATTTGGTTTATTTTTAGCTGAATACATTTAGATTGTAAAAGTGGAAGCTGACCCTAATAGAGTTGGGAAAAGCTACGAAGATGATGATGATTAAAATTGTAAAACGGTATCTAAATATTGAATATTATATTTGGTGATTTATTTTAATTAAATCGCTCTTGAAGTTTTCATAATCAATTGAATAGCTCTATATAAACAGACAAACGAACGGTGTGTTTCAAGTGTAGGTGGCTATTTAAACAAAAGTTTTGTCAAAGCAACTCCTGGTTTCATCTAGGTTGTTACTAAGGTTATATAAACACAAAACTTGGCAGCAATTTGAATAACCTTGGAACTGCACCCAAATCCCATACCTTCAGAGATATAAATAGGCTACTGAAGTTTAGAGCCATTAATATTTATCAAGGACTGTTAATTTACTTATGCTAACTTGTTATCCCAAGGGTATCGTAAGTCTTAGTTATAATTGCTACAAACGATCTTAGGGGATAATCTTGTAAGCACCATGCTTTGAAGCCGGATTGGTGACCGTACTTTGTTGCTATGAGTGAGTGTGTATTCGTACTTATCTGTATACAAGTTAAATTATATTAAAAAAAACCCCCGACATACGCAGGGTCATAATTTTACAAGCCCTTTCATTTGATAACCATATTGAGGGAGTTGTGAAAAAAATGTAATTCACCATTTTGTGGTGGCGGCCATCTTGGACTGATTTTCTTCAAACATAGCTAAGAACACTTCGGCTAATTCAAACATAAAAACAAACAATATCATAATCGGTTTGTCCATTCGGCAGCTACGATGCCACAGACAGACACACACACACAGACACACACACACACAGACACGTCTAACTTATAACACCCCGTTGTTTTTGCGTCCGGGGTTAATGGAAAAAATGACGGCAGTTTACGAGATTGACGACCGTTTTTAGAGTTCCGTAGCCAAATGGCAAAAAAACGGAACTCTTATGGATTCGTCATGTTTGTCTGTCTGTCCGTCCGTATGTCACAGCTACTTTTTTCCGAAACTATAAGAGCTATGCTGTTGAAACTTGGTAAGTAGATGTATTCTGTGAACCGCATTAAAATTTTCACACAGAAATAGAAAAAAAAACTATAAAATTTTGGGGGCTCCCCCATACTTGGAATTTTGTTATTATATTTTTTTTTTCCAAACTGAATAGTTTGCACGAGAGACACTTCCAAAGTGGTAAAATGTGTCCCGCCTCCTGCAACTTCTAAAATAAGAGAATGATAAAACTAAAAAATATATGATGTACATTACCATGTAAACTTCCACCGAAATATAGTTTGAAGGAGATCTAGTATGTAGTTTTTTTTAAAACGGTTAAATCGTAAACCTTAATTTACCTTTCATTCAATCAACTCAATATAAAATAAAAATAAAATATTTAATTTCATAAAAATAAATATGTTACTTGCTGCTACGGAACCCTTCATGGGAGAGTCCGACTCGCACTTGGCCGCTTTTTTTTAAAAGAAAATTGAAAATCTGTCACACGGAATTGACAGAGAGACTAACACAAACATGATAAAAGAATTTGTCGAAAAAATATTCAATATGTAGATGCACATAATTCATTCACATATTTACAAATCCATTTCGGATTTACAAAATATCCGACATTTTTTCAATACACACAATAACGAACTGCAATACCAAAAAAGAAAAAAAAATGTATTGTAAAATTCTCATACAATATTGCAACATAATAATTACCAAGTACGGTACAATGCGTCAGAGGATAAAATGAAAAATACTTGATGCCCATTCTTGTGTCCATGTATACCCGATTACACTCTTTAGGTCCCTTGTGAAGCTTTGAGTGTAAAATAAAATTACTATAGATAATAGCCGATGGTTTTTCCAATAAAACATCTAATTTGTTGTGTGTTTACGTGAAACATTAATCTTATATATGTCACCGTAAAATTGTCAAATACGTTATATTGTAATATCACTAGCGATATTGTAAAGTCTCGAATTATTGTCAAATGAACATACTGCTTACAATAAAACGCATTATTTTTCGTGTAATGCATGCGATGGTAGTCAACTCACGCGGTGTGGAGAGAGGGGTCCTCCTTGCCCAGTGGTACCACTCTCAGGAAAAGATACTGTACCATTCCTGAGAAATATCGATTAATATAACTTAACCTTAAAACACTTCATATTCCCCTAAAAAGCGTAGTCGACGGAGCCCCGCTTCGCGGGGCCCCTATTTCCGAGTGCAGGGTTTAAAGGAACCTAACTAACCTAACGGGGGGTGCCCCAAGTCCCGTTTATGGGGGCAAGGGATACTTCCGTATGTTCAGTTGACAATAATTCGAGACTTTACAATATCGCTAGAGAGACGTTATATTGTAATATAACGTATTTGACAATTTTACGGTGACATATACATAACACTAAAAATATTTTTTGTCTGTCTGTCCGTCTAGAGTCTGTTTGTCTGTGTGTCTGTCTGTTCTGGCTGCTAATCTCCGAAACGGGTGGAATCGGGACTTTTAGTAGCAGAGATAGCTGATGTTGTATGGAGTCACTTTTTCACTATTTAAGAAAATGGAATAGGGTTCTGTGGAAAATATTAAAACTCTTAAAATATTTTAATATTTTATGACAATTTCACGCTAATGAAGGCTGCGAGAAAACTTATACTTAAATAAACTAACTAAAAGTTGCCTAATGCATCACCTGTTTATAATAAATACTCATTACAAACTGGCCACATGACTTCATTAACCAAAAAATATCCTTATTAAAACCAAGCTAACAAAGATTTCATTAAAAAAACTTTCATACTTTCCTTAAGCACTTAGCGATTTTTTAGTAACAACTCTGGTTGAATATTAAAACAATGGTTACTCTGCTAGTTAAACTTATTAAAGTTGGAGAAAAAAAACTTGGTAGTTTGTTCCTTGATTAAATCACTGTTGGTAAAGTAAAATTTAATTTTATTGTAGTTGTTGAATTGAATAAAAGTTAATAAGACTTGATCTTTCGAAAGTTTATTTTATGTCTTTGCCGCACAGTTTAAATTAAAACGAATCACGGCACTCATATTATTTTTCGGTAGATGGTAATCTGTCGAAGTGAAACTCGATATGTAAGGGTGGTCACCCATCCACAGACATATTCATTTTATTTTGCGTAACATAAGTTTAAAAATATGTTACAATGGGCTTACAGCTAAGAAAAATTATGGACCCTGTTATAAAATTATAAAGTAACACATTTATCAGAGTAACATACTAATAGGTATAACTACACCATAACAATTATAGATATAGTAATCACATAAAGTAACGACATTATATCCTTACTAGCTTCAGCCCACGACTTCGTTCGCGTGAAGTTTTGATATTGCAACGCATCGCCTGCTCACGGGAAGGTTTATTCCCGCTTGCAACATTTCTTATTGCTGCTCCGCTCCTATTGGTCATAGCGTGATGTTATATAACAAAAATAATTTATTAATTCAAGCCGGTAGTTCCTGAGATTAGCTCGTTCAACCAAACAAACTAACAAACAAACAAACTCTTCTGCTTTATAATATTAACTTAGTATAGGTAACTGAGATCAATAGTATTGTAATTATGGTCGATACGACCTAGGCAAGCATGGCTTAACCTAAAGATCGACCCGAGCCACTGTTATTACTTAGCCATGAGCCTCCTCACGACACTCAATACAACGTTATATCATAGAAAACAGCTTAGGAGTGTGTTTGAGCTCGATTCTTAGAATTCTGCGGGAGTCTATTCTGTTTTTCCTCTCCAAGGTATGAAATACGAAAATTAATTAAAATGTTTGCGGTGAGTCTCAGATCTTTTCATCAAACTAATTAAATGTCGCTTAGAACCGTATTTTAATAGAATTATTATTTTCTTATTTCTTGGCTGTCACTGGGTACTATGCAAGTTCTATCTGAAATTATGTGGGAAAATCGGAAATGTTTGGTATAAAGTTCTATGTTAAAAAAAATCTTATGACATGGGTGCTCCTCAAAGCTGAATATCAAGACCTGTCTTTTTTTATGGGACAAGCCTGCCACACTATTTCCAAACCACTGTAACTCCTGAAAGCGAAAATCAACAGTGGCGATCACCAGAAAAGCGCCGAGACAATGAAGCTCGACAAAGAACCAGAGAATGAATTAAATAAACTGTCTTCGATCCCGCAACGATATTAATCAGAAAGTATAGCGGAGGAGTAGAAAAAAAACCGTAATTTCCACTTCCCTCCATACCAGCAGGCGCCAGAACGAGACAAGGTCAATAGGCATCATCCTTTACCTGTCTGGCTTTCAAATATATCAAACGTGGACCATTCTTGAGGCTTACTGGAAATAACGACCCAACGTTCAACGAACAATCGGATCTTTTCCCAGTGAAAAGTCAGCCCGTTGACAGTGAGCCACATTGGGTTTATAAGATTTTCTCCATACACTTCTCGAGTAAAATATTTAAAACACTGTTTCTCTTAACCAATAAATCAGAATGCGGCTACACTAAGATACAGAAGCATTTTGTTGCACAGGCTCATCATGATCATCTGTCAGCCTTTACTCAACTACTCGTATGTTGGGGTCGGCTTCCAGTTTAACCGGATGCAGCCGAATACCAGTATTTTACATAGAGCGACTGCCTATAAGACCTCCACATAATACTCGTTAGTAATTATTTGGTGTGATGAGTTTAATAAACGCACTTTCTTCATGTGGTTTTGTTTTTGGCGGAATGTTGCATTTACAGACTAACTTGGGTTTGGTTTTTCAGAATTAAAACAAAAAAAAAATAACTCCTGCCAACGATTGATAATAAATCAATCATTCAACAAACAATCAATCAATCCAGATAGCAGTCCTCAACTGATCTCCGTTCAAAGTTCAAACACTGATCAAATCAAGCGAATTTTATCAATGATTGACGTAATTTCAAAGCGTTTGTGAGCCTTGTTTCAGTGGGGTCAACGCAATTAGCGCCCGTAGACACTGGTCAGCCAATATTTATCTTCTCTAAATAGTATAGGTGGTCGTGCTATGTAGATAGGCTACTGATTATCCCGTGAAATTGGATCAAGGAACTAAAGTGGTGAGTGAAGCTGAAAAATAAATAGTCTAAAATTATTTTGCGTTTGCGATTTACATTCTGAAAATTTAAATCCAAAGTTTTTTTAGATTATAGCTGAAAGACGTCCAGTGCTGGACATAGGACTCTCCTAAGCATCATGCTTGCATCCAGTGGATCCAACAACCTGAATTTTAATAGGATCCTTCTTCTTTTTCTTCTTAGCTCTATCCCACCTTAGATGATCTCTTAATTTTCTGGCACCAGGAGAATCTCTCCTAAGTTGTCGGGTCGGGCCGTTTTTTTTCTAATAGGAGCTACATCATGCTAATCCACGACCTCTCCTCTCTAGTCTCGCTTATATTCAGGCAGTAGATAAATTTAACAGGACATTAATTATTATTTTGCCAGCATTAAGGTGATTAAAGGTGTCATCCAAACAAAAGAATGAACCACTTGGAACTTCACCCGTTAATACAAAGTATTTGGCAGTACACTGCAAGATTTTCATGTACGGTCGATCAAGCTATTTGATTTACAGTTTAACCCACACATTACATTGTAAAAACCAAATAGCTTGTCCGCCCGTACCTACTACCGCTCTCACAATTCAACCTTAGTATTTAGGACACAAGGGTGAGAAACAATCCACCGTCATTGAGTGTGGTAGTACTTTTAACAATAAACATGGTAAATATCCAGTTTTTAATTCTAATGTTTGTGATAGCATCAGAATTTGAAAAAGCTTATCTTTTCTATACCACTAGGAAATTAAATGAAACACTTTCTAGGAAATTGTAATTTTTTTCTACATAAAACAGTATGTTATAGGTACGCAGTAACCTACGCTTTATACACATTTTTCCTTATTTCACAACATGCAAGTGACACTTAACTTTTATGTTTTCCTGTTCAAACGTGTTCAGGGTAATCGAAGTACTGAAGACCTGTAAGAAATGTACCGTACAGGTATACAGTATTTCTTCTTAGAAATATGTACCGGTAGAACTTTGTTTTATTGCAACAGGCACGGTTCATTGCGACATGAGAAGTCACAGGTGTATTTTTTTAATCTGTAATAAATCTACTAATACGAACGGCAACCAATCACACTACTAGAAATCTAGACAAAGGGCCATGGTATACTGCAAATTTTATATAAAACTTGATGTGTTGCCAGGTGTACACTTTATAGAAATACCGATACCGAGGCATTTTACCGGTTTCATTTCAGAAATTCAATTCGAAGCTAAAGTCTTCAGTGGTTATTTCAATAAAGCCATATTGAACGGCAACTTTGAACATAAAAGTTAAAATACAAACCAAAATGATTCTTGTTGCATATTCCAAACAGTAGATAGTAACTTGAAAAGAAGGTAAAAACAAGAATGATGAATGATGTCTACTTGTAAACAGTGATATTCTAGTGGTGTGACAACTTCAACTTTGAACCCACCTCTGATTTTCCGGATTCATGTGCGTATTGTATAATTATTATTACTTGCTTCAGTGAAGGAAAACATCGTGGCGAACTAAGCATTCCCGACAGATATTTCTCGACGGTATGTAAAGCCAAGTCAGAGGCCCTTGTGTTGACACGGTAAAGAGGACAGATTTGTGTAAAACACCACAAAAATATCAAAATCTCCTAAACAAACTGAGTTGCGTTACAAAATAGTGAGCTCAACATTTTTTCAAAACACTCCCTAACTCCACCAAAACATGTACACTCGCCGCGAAAACTAATTTACGTAATAAATTTAATTCTGTCACCCTTATCTTGGAGAGCAAAACTTTTTTACTGATAAAAAAATGAAATTAAAAACGATAAATCTTGTTGGTGACGTCACATCTTGTTGGAGCAAATAATGTTAAGTTAGCATGTCAGTCGACTTGTGACTTGGGGCGATAAGCTTACTTTTATTGAATGAAAAGATTTTAGAATTTGGATTTTTGTTTTGGGAAAGTTGATTTGAGTTGGGACCACAGAGTCCCTCTACCTTCTACACGTGCCCGGCTTACGGGGTCTACAGGAGCTAAATTAGCAACTCTATTTGTGGTGGTTCAAACTTCGTTTAAAATCCTGTTAGAATAAAGTTCTAATCAGCTTGCACTACGAAGTGTTTGACGTCAGTCACTGCGGGCCGAATACTGCGAAATGAGTGATTTCGATCGATTTACAAAAAAATACTAAAAAATAGATATTTTACTAAAAAAAATAAAAGACTATGATGCTAATATGTTGCATGTAGAACTATTTGCCAAAAAATCAGAATTATCGCATGTAGCTGACAGGTAGCTATTTCGCTATCATATTTTTTTTCTATTACAGCCAAGAACTTGGCTAATCAAGTGGCCTGTGTTGAGCAATGCAAAGAATCAATTAGATTATTCTGCCAATAATTTGTCTACATTAACTGAATCAGTGAATCATTTAAATTAGAAATTGAGACAACAGAGGCAACCTCTTGCAATATTATAAGGAAGCCAGATAACAAATCAGGCGAACGTTTTGAGAGTTTTAATAAGTAGTATCAACATGGTTCACCAAAATATTCAAGGATTATTGAACAAAGAATTAGAAGTCGAATTTTTCCTGAATTATAACAAGATAGATATTCTTTGTATAACGGAGCACTGGCTCAAATGTCACCAATTAATTTTCAATTTTAGTAATCAACAGGATGGTAGTTCATTCTGCAGGGTAAATGCTATACATGGCGGCGCATTAATCCTAGTAAATAATCATCTTAAATTTAAAGAACGCAAGAGTATTGTAAGCCTATCTGTTGAGCGAACAGTTGAAATAGCCTGTATAGAATTGGAGCAAATTATCATTTTAAGTGTGTATAGACCTCTTTCAGGGTTGTATGATTGCTTTGAAAAGGTAATGGATGAAGGTTGCATAAAATCTGTAGTTCTAAGAAATCTATAATCACTTGTGGTGACTTTAATATTAATTTGTTAGAAAATTCTGGGTTAACTATTAAAATTTTAAGCCTGTTTCAGTCATACAATCTTGAAAACAAATTTCTCGAGACCACTAGAATAACCCCAACTAGTGCCACTTGCCTAGATAATATTTACACTGATATTATACCCACCCAAAAAGTAATTATTAATTTCATAGATTCGGATCATTGTGGGCAATTGATTACAATTCCAAATGTTAAGATGAAAGTCAGTCACTAAAAAGGATATCATTGTTAATCCAAAAAGTATAAATCGCCTGGAAACTTTTAAAACTAAACTTTTATCTAAACTACCACTTTTGTCAGCTAATCATGATCCCAATCAACACTATAACGATTTTTTCAGAATGTATTGCACACAATTTGAAACCACATTTGTCCCTAAGACAATCTCGGTAAATAGTAACGCTTCTTTTAATGACTGGGCCACAATTGGTATGTTAAGAATTACTCTAAATTATTAAAAAAAGTTTGTTTCTTAGCAAAGTCACATTACTTGAGTTTAAAAATAAAAAATAGTAGTAATGTAATAAAAATGACATGGAAAATTATTGATAGCGACACGGGAAGGTCTTGCAACTGAAATAGTGACTACAGCCTTGCTATTGGCGATAATATTTTAAATTCAGACACTCACGTTGCAAATTTGCTTTTGAAAATTTCTTTGCAGATATTCCCGTATCGACAACTAATCGCTTAACTCGTCACCTGCTGCTACCGAGTCTTTACTAAGGGAAAACGTTTCAGTCTGTAATTCCGAATTTAACTTTCAATATGTCACCTGTAGATATATAATTAAAACTTTTCACACCTTAAATGTTAAAAAGACCGCCGATCTATGGGGTCATTCTGTGGACGTTGCTAAATCCATTATAAACGTTGTAGCTCCTTCTTTAGCTGTAATATTTAACGATTGTATTGACCGTGGTGAGTTTCCTGATCTAATAAAATATAGTAAAACAAACTAACCACTACTAGAGTAGTAGGAGTAGTAGTTTACTAGTAAACTACTACTCTTACTAAAACAATATAAACTTATTTCTAATTTTCTAGTAGTATCTACGTTTACAGTATATGCGTTTATGTGTTTGCGTTTGTAATTTACAATTTATGTAAGAACCCCTCGTTCTCGAAGGTGAAGGCCTCCTCTAGAGCTTTCCAAGAATCTCTGTTCTTCGCTGTCTCCATCCATTGATTGCCGGCCGCTTGTATGATATTGTCAGTCCACCGTGCAGCTGGTCTGCCTCTCGTTCTAGTGCCTGATGGGCCTTTCCAGGATGTTAACCTAGCGGTCCATCTGTTATCAGTTAGTCTGGCTATATAGTTAAATAATACCATTGTTTAAATCGGGTAGTATATCAGACCCCACGAATTGGAGACCCATTTCAGTACTACCAACCTTTAGAATTTTTTTTGAAAAATTAATTTTGGCACTGACAAATGAACTGCAATGACATACACTGACTGGACAGGTCCACTGAAATCTGTATGGTTCTCTCTTCAAAAGACCATCTCAGACACTAATCTGCATAGTACTCATGTGAGTTGAACAAGATTGTCTGGACTATGACCTCTAAGTTTGTTTCGGCTGTTTCTTCTCAGAGTAGTCAGGTACGAAACACCGGCCCCATCTAGTTTTAAAAAAATGACGTGTTAAAGTGTTTGAGAAAACCTACTTGCTGAATAAATATCATTTATCATTTATGCATTTTAGTATGGTTTTTACTCGTTAAAATATTTTTTTAGAGATAAGCGCGTGTTTATTTTTAATCGAGTAAAATTAATTGTAACGTGTTTTCAAAACACTGTATCTTACGAGCATATATCCTGAAGAATATCACGTATTTTTCTGGTTTTGTTTATTGCAGTTAATCATATATACTTTCAGGCATTATAAAACTCGCGGTCAGCTCCCGTAGTCGCTTTAAGGGGCCTGCGGAGCATGCGTGGTTCATACAAACGTAATACCAAAATAATTAGTAAATCTAATACGGAGAGTTCCAACTTTTCACAAGTTTTTTTTTTTTAAATACACGGTTTTAATGTAAGAACTTTACTTGAAATATTTCAACGACCCCCATCACACTAAATTCAATCCATCCAACAGCACTGTGTTTTGAGTGCGTTACATTGCATTTTACCGTAATACATGATTTTTCTCAACAAAAAAAAAACATTTCCCTTCCAGTAAAATTTGCGTAGGGTTACTTAGTTTGAAGTACATAATGCTTTGCTTCGTGAAGAGTGCTTACATCCTGTATCTGTGGTTGGAACATTGATTTTAAATAATTGTATTTTCCTCGGACGTTGTTTTTCAGTCAATATTTGAAAGCTTTCACGTAGTATCAAATTTAAGGGAAGTTGGTCAATTTATGATTATTAAAATGTTGGTTACGAGACGTGGACTGAACTAGACGATTCGGTGGTTCGGATTTGATTGGTTGATGAGAAAAACTTTTTATCAAATTGATCAACAATAATAATTCAATTTATGTAAAAATATTACAAACTGACCGGCATTGGTTTCTGTTTGTGGCGAAATTTCGCTTATTAACGTTTGCTGTCAACTGAGCATTAGGTCCTGGATTTCCAGGTCAGCTGAAGTATCACTAGTTTTTCCATCAGGAATTTTCTATTAGCAACCCACGGGACGTGGGACATTTGTCTGGACGTGTGACGACCCCTGTTACACGTAACTTAAGGGGCCGTCGGAGCATGCGTTTTTATACAAACGTAATACCAAAATAATATGATAATCAAACATACTCATACGATAGTGTGTATATATTTCGATTGGTTTACAGAATATATATGTTCTCAAATAAATATTTTGAAAGGACAATGGTATAAAGACGAGATAATATGAGGAATTTAAAATTTCTATAGAACATTTATTTTTCTCATAACTCTTGTTTAAATCAGTGTAGTTACATTCAAAATATGTGATTGGGAACCTATATATTCTGTAATCCTATCGAAATAAATACACACTACCTTAAGAATATGTTTGATTTACAAATTATTTTTGTAAAACGTTTGAACTTCCGCATGCTCCGCAGGCCTCTTAAACATAATTATCGAAATGTGGTTGTACTATTGGTATGCCTCTGCTTATCTCCTCTGGGATTACAGGCGTGATATTATGTCATGATTATGTCATGCCATCACACCATTCCTACAAAATAATAATACGTTCACATTAATGAATTTCGTTTTGCTGACAGCTGTGACAGTATCTCCGGTATTAACAACTTAATTACATTATACTAATTAATTAATAATCACAGTGTAATATTTAATGCTGATATGAGAATTGAAACCAAAACAGTAATTGTTTATTAAATTCACTGCTTCCGCTTTGAATTATGCCTAGTATTCGTAAAACAAGAGACAAAAAACCGATTCATACAAACAATGAATTGAAAGGAATTCAGACAGTCAACATCATTCAGATCTGATTACTTTCCCTTTGAATCAGGTAACAAGGTAAATTCTCAATTGGGAAAAATTCAAATTAAACAATCGAACAAACACGGCCAATCAAAAACGCAATACGTTTTCGATTGGCCGTGGCCAATCAGGATTACCTGAATGTTGTCAGTGAACGGGATCAACAAAGGGTGGTCACGGATGGGTTCCACAGCTGCAGCAACTTATATGAGGAGGCTTTGTGTAAAATTAGGGACCTAGAGGAGGAATTAGTCCATGCTAATGTTAAACTTTTAAATTTAAAAAAGGAACAGGATCATACTCAGGCTATGGAAACTGAACATTTGTACAGGGAATTAGTAAATTCAAATTGTAACCCTCATTCCATTACAACAATAGACCTTACAGAGGACTCCTTACTACAGCATAACTACGGCCATAAAATAAGCCAGAATAAAATTAAGAAATATGCACGATTAAATAAAATCATTAAAAAATGTAATAAATACAAGAAACAACAGAAACACCATTCCAAAAATATTCAATTAAGGAAGGAACGTGTTTCTCTAGTTAATAAATTAAATAACTATCAGATTAAATTGGAAGATAGTATAAATATTTATGAAATTGACACTCAGCGCTTGCAATCAGAAATACAGGCTCTTAATAAGTCACTAAAATCTTTATATAACAAATATGAACGCTCACAAAATCAAATTAAAGAGCATATTCTTGCTACAAATGCATTGGTAGACAAAGTGGACTCACTGACTCTCAACAACATTCAGTGTACTTGTCAGGGGGAATCCAGGAATGATGTTCAGCCTGAGGCAACGGAGGACCCGTGCCAAGCTGTGAAAACTCAGGACTGTGTTTCCAGCCAAGATACAATACCTGACTTAGGTAATTTTGTCTCACCTAATTGTCTAGATTCTAATCTTTCAGTTATGTTCTCTGATAGTATAGGTAGAGGGCTTGGGAAATTGATCAGTAATAGCCTGAGTTATTGTACTCAAAATTATTGTATGCCAGGGTCGACCTACAAACAGGTTATGGCATCTGCAACAAAAACTGTTTGTAATCCTAATACCACCATAACTATATGTATGGGTAATAGTTCTAAGATTAAAAAGGAAGATATCACTGAATGTGTATCAGAGTTGTTAAAGCTAAACTGTAGTAAAATCATATTGTGTGCTTTTCCCTATTTTGAAAAATTGGGTAATAGAAAAAACAATTATATACATATGTTAAATAACCATGTACATTTTCTGGCAGGTCACTATAGTGACAGACTTGTATATCTAGATATCAACACTATTGTTGGTAAACTTAAGTCGACACGGGGTAAGGTGTATCTACCTATTAGATGTAGACACAAAATAGCTTCGCTATTAGCTTTTAATATTCACACAGACATAAATAGTATGTCTAAGTTTAGTTCCATTATTAACACTGCGACTATTAGTAATTCTACTAATGTACAGGTGACTTTAAATGAATATAGCAGTAGTGCTATAAATGTTTACAAATATTGCAATGAGGAGGATCCATCTGTCACCATGGTGAATCCTCAATTAGGGTCTATTACAGATAGGGTCTTGTTGTCTGAGGATGGCACGGGAGTCTCCGGCCTCACTCCGAATATTAATATAAATTTAAACTAGAAAGTGAGACAACAGAAGGTACTATTAATTCTTGCACTCAATTAGTTAATAAAAAAGGGCCTCAGCAGAACACCTTAAAATTATTCCACCAAAATATCCAAGGAATGTCTTGCAAATTATTAGAAATTGAATTGTTTTTAGAAAAAAGTAAGTTTGACATCATTTGTTTTACTGAACATTGGCTAAAAGATTACCAAATGCTTATTAATTATGAGAACTATATGGTGGGTAGCTGCTTTAACCGTAAAACTATGCTTCGTGGAGGTTCCCTAATATTAATTAAAAATAGTTTTAAATATAAGCAACGTAATGACATAGTAGGTCTCTCGGTTGAACATTGCGTCGAACTGTCCTGTGTTGAGCTAGATAAGCATGTAATTGTGTGTGTGTACAGACCCCCAAACTATCAAAACTTTTCCATATTTGAATCAATAATGGAAGATGTCCTGGCAAAACTTGCAGCCAGTAATAAATCTACAATAATTTGTGGTGATTTCAATATCAATATTTTAGAAGAACATTCAAATAGTGGTCGGTTATTAAATCTTTTTAAGTCATTTGACCTGACTAACGTTTTTATTGAACCTACTAGAATCACAACATCTTCTGCTACTTGTATAGATAATGTTTTCTGCGATTGTGATTACTTAGATAAAGCCATAGTAAATTGTTTGCCGTCTGACCATAGCGGACAAACTGTAACTTATAGTTGTAATACACCATTGCAAAAAGTACAGATTAAATTTAGACCTATAACTTCTAGCAAATTAAATAGGTTTGATATTTCCCTACAGAACAAGTTAAGTGTTATGAGCCATGACGATATTAATATAAATCAATTTTATAATCGTTTCTTTTCAATAGTTCATACGGAATTCAACAAAACTTTTGAAAAGAAGACAAAAAGTATTTGCCCTAAATTCATATTTAGCGATTGGGCAACTAGAGGCATCAGAAAAAGTAGGGAAAGACTATTTGAGCTTTATGGCCTTAAGCCTTTTATTAACACTGAAACTTTTAACAAGTATGTTGCTAAGTATTCAAAAATTTTTAGAAATACATGCAAGGTTGCTAAAGCCCTGCACATTAGCAACAAGATCAAAACAGCAGAAAATAAAATAAAGACAGTGTGGAAAGTCATAAATAACGAGACTAACAGGAAGAAAATACGTAACACTAGCTACATATTAGATACAGCAAGTGGTCCTAAAAGCTCTAATCAGGAAGTAGCTCAAGAATTTGTAAATTTCTTTACAGAAATACCATTAAAAACTACGGAGGCTCTAAATTCCTCTCCTGAAGTCTCAATGGGTTTATTAAAGACGAATGTGTCTGGCTGCCTGGCTGAATTTAAATTTAAACACATTAACCCTATGGTAGTTATTAAAGCTTTCCGGCAAATAAAAATTAAACTGACCGAAGATCTATGGGGAATGTCTATCAAAGTTTGCACATCCATACTTGAGACAATAGCCCCATACTTAGCTTTAATTTTTAATCTATGTGTAGACCAAGGAGTTTTCCCTGATTTAATGAAATACAGTAAAGTCATACCTCTTTTCAAATCCGGGGACAGTAAAGATACTAACAATTATAGACCTGTATCCGTGTTGCCAGTTTTTAGCAAGGTTTTTGAAAAAGTAATGCTTGATCAAATGCTCTATCATTTTAACACTAACAGAATCTTACATGATCAACAGTATGGTTTCACCAAGGGACGTTGTACAACTGACGCCGGTGTAACCTTATTAAAGCACATATTTACTGCGTGGGAAGAGTCCCAAGATGCCATAGGAATTTTTTGTGACCTCTCCAAAGCGTTTGATTGCGTAAATCACGACACATTACTTTTGAAACTTGAGCATTACGGACTGGGTAAACTTGCACTTAGTTTGGTAAGATCATATTTGAATGATAGACAACAACATGTTCAGATAAATGGTGTTAATTCACAGGGTTTAAAAATAAAAATGGGGGTTCCACAAGGCTCAATATTGGGTCCTTTCCTCTTTCTAGTATATATAAATGATCTACCCTATTTATTGAAAAACCAACCTCAAAATATGGTGTTATTTGCTGATGACACTTCCTTAATTTTTAAGATTAACAGACGGGCACAAAATTTAGATGACGTGAATAATGCCCTACTTCAGGTCCAAAATTGGTTCACAGCAAACAATTTGGTATTAAATGAAAAAAAAACCAAATGCATAAGATTTTCATTACCGAATGTTAAGGGTAGTGATTGTGATATATTATTGAATAATGAGAAACTTGAATTCGTAGATAAAACGGTTTTCCTGGGGCTTACGCTTGATTCAAGGCTACAATGGGGTTCTCATTTAACATCTCTTGCGGGGCGGCTAAGTTCAGCAGCATATGCCATTAGAAAAATCCGTCAATTTACTGATGTAGATACCGCTAGACTGGTCTATTTTAGTTACTTCCATAGTATAATGTCTTACGGTATTTTGCTATGGGGACGGGCTGCAGATATTGAGTCTATATTTATTCTGCAGAAAAGAGCCATCAGAGCTATATATAATCTTCGTAGGCGCGATTCTCTAAGGGAACTGTTTAAGGATATTGGCATTATGACGGTACATTGTCAATACATTTACGAAAACATAATGTACGTTAGAAAAAATTTGCATCTTTTTGGTAAAAGAGGTGACAGACATAATTACAGTACTAGAAACAGGGACCAATTAGTTCAGCCAGGCTTTAGACTCGCTAAAGTAGACTCATCTTTCATGGGGTACTGTTTGAGATGCTATAATAAAATTCCACAAAGTATTCTTGAACTGAATGAGACGAAATTTAAAACATGCATTAAACGCACACTATGTAAAAAAGCATATTACAAGTTGAGCGATTATATCGCTGATAAAAATGCTTGGCTTAATGCTGGTCCTGCTCCACATGGACAGGGGCGCAAAAATTGATAGCATTAAATGATATAGTTGGAGCTGCTGAAGATTGTACTTAACTATCTTTGCATTGTATAGATTCAATGTTAGTATTGTATAATCGCATAGCCCATATTGTGTGAGTACTATGTACTAGTAAGCTATCATTCACTGGAAACCTACGGCAGTTCTTGACTTGAATGTGCCCTGGCGGTTGAGAGTATGTCATGCTCACTCAAATGTCTCGCTGATGGTGGCGCGTGTGTCGGACCATTTAGTTCCCTTCAAAATGGTTGAGCTGAATGGTGCTGATCCATGCGTCATGTGCGTGAACGGGCGCTGTCAGTTGTGACTGGTCATCTCTTAGTCGCCATGGTTTATTTGAATTAATTATTTTGTTTTTGAGTTGTATTTTGTTTTGCTATGGACACTTTTAACGTGCACATCTTGCTACATTGTTCTCACATAATATACCATCTCAACATGAATGATGTAACCAAGATTTTGTAACAATTTTTTGATTTAAAAGAGTGTCCATGGAGTTTCTTGCCCGTTCTTCTCCATAGAGATCTACGCTAGGGAATGGGCAACTACAGTACTTTCACAGTTTTTATGTCTTGTGACTGGGACTGTAGCTACATTAAATGTTCATTTTTGTTTCGACAATTCAAAAGTGCCTGTAACTGGCCTACTTGAAATAAATGCTTTGATTTTGATTTTGATTTTGATTTTTTCAACTTCACCCGTCCGATGCGACCGCAAAAACATTTCGGCGTCGAACTCTTTTCAAATTCCGAACGGGCCAAAAACAAAAGAGCTAATTTGTCCATTCGAACAAAAACGGAAGGCTGACGAGGGGGAAAAAAACAACAGAAATCTTTTCCATTCTTCATTCGAGGAAGTGACAAATGCCCTGAGACGGGGGATGGCAAATGGCGCGAAATTAAAGCCTAATTTTTAAAAGTTGTGAAAAAAATGTGTTTTTTTCCTTTGCCGTGAATCGCGTTGATCTTAATTAGGCCAGTTGGAGTGCTAATTCATCGTTTATACTCGGTTATGTTAATGTTAAACGCTTAAGTGTAAGATTGGGGTGTAAAGATGTGACCTCAGCTTTGTATTATGGCCGACATTAAAGTTTATGGGTCTTAAGATAGATGGTACGCGAGTGCCCTGTAAAATCAGGTGTCATATAGACTGTTATTTTGATAGCAGCTTATTATTTTACTACGTTTCAACGGCCATCGGGGACGATAGAATACATTAACAGTTTATCGTCTAACCTTTAAAAATAATTGTGTGTAGTAAATCTTTTTCGCGCATCTTGAAATTGGTTGTGACGGGATATCGATTGGTGGCCCTGAGCTGGGACGCGCCATATTTCACTTCTACATTTAAGAACGATCGCAAATTGTAATAGGCATCACTCATGCGTCTATTAATCTCTTCAGCTAATCTTTTAAGGTCTTAAAGAAACTCCACCACAATAACTCATTGGTGTTAGATTTTAACTTAATACCTCAACGGTCATTAATCAACGTCTTTGGCTTGAGGATATTGTTGCTGAAGTTTGAATAGTTTTACTTTGTCTGATACTGTTTAATGTCCTACTATTTTTTTTTACATCAATCAAACTAAAAAGATAAGAGAATAATACTTTTGTTTGTTTCTTCAACAAGCTGATGCCCTTGAATTTATTTGTAAAATTGAATTTTACACCGAGTATGCTGTAGAAATACTTTCGTCACCACCTTTATATTTTGTGACCCACCGAAAACAAACTATTCTATTCTAAAGAAAATTTACTCCGTTTTGAAAAAAGCTTCTTACTGCACCTGCACTTATACCTACACCTCACATAATATACCATCTCAACATGAATGATGTAACCAAGATTTTGTAACAATATTTTGATTTAAAAGAGTGTCCATGGAGCTTTTTGGCCGTTCTTGTCCATAGAGATCTACGCTAGGGAATGGGCAACTACAGTACTTTCACAGTTTTTATGTCTTGTGACTGGGACTGTAGCTACTTTAAATGTTCATTTTTGTTTCGACAATTCAAAAGTGCCTGTAACTGGCCTATTTGAAATAAATGCTTTGATTTTGATTTGATTTAAAAGTAGGTACACTTTCTAAGAAACATTACAAAATATATTTCAAGTGTTTATATAGCTGTGACTTGTCAAGCTAACTAGCCAACCAGTCATTCAGTAAACCGTTCCATTTATAAAGATAGAATAAAACTTTTCTACAATTTCATAGCAATACTGGATAACGTAAATCCAAGGTCAAGTGAAATAGGATCGTTTGTAGTCCACAGTAATAGCCCCCAAATGGGTTAAGTTGCATTCTTGGAAAAATTGTATTACGCCACGGCATTTAGAGGGTTAGGTTGCGGCATTTTGTGGTGGCTTTATTGTCGACTGTTAATTCTAATTCTGCCTTGTTTTAGGTGTATAATTACGAGAATTTTTAGTCTATGTTATTTTAAAGATAAAACTCGTGTAATGTTAACTCATGTGTATGAAATCAAACATATTATGTAAATCTTGTGTGTTTTATTCCTACAAAAATACGATTGGTATGATAGAAATTTTTTAATCCCCTTTTTAGGGTTCCGTAGCCAAATGGCAAAAAACGGAACCCTTATAGTTTCGCCATGTCTGTCTGTCTGTCTGTCCGCGGATAATCTCAGTGACCGTTAGCACCAGAAAGCTGAAATTTGGTACCAATATGTATATCAATCATGCCGACAAAGTGCAAAAATAAAAATTTAAAAAAACATTTTTATTAGGGTACCTCCCCCAGACGTAAAGTGGGGAGCGATTTTTTTTTTAATTTTGACCCTGACGTGTGATATATTGTTGGATAGGTATTTAAAAATGAATAGGGGTTTTCTAAAATCATTTTTTGATAATATTAATATTTTAGGAAATAATCGCTCCGAAAGTCAAAAACAATGTGTCCCCCCCCCTCTAACTTTTGAACCATAAGTTTAAAAAATATGAAAAAAATCACAGAAGTAGACCTTTATATGAACTTTCTAGGAAAATTATTTTCAACTTGATGAGTTGAATAGTTTTTGAGTTATATAGCACTTTTTCAAAAAAACGCAAATGATAACTTTGTTTTTCATACAAATACTATGAAAAACAAAGTTATTTTTGCTGACGAAAAATGTTGGTATTTTTAATGGTCTGGGAAGCTACGGAACCCTACAGTGAGCGTGGCCCGACACGCTCTTGGCCGGTTTTTCCGTTAAAAAAAAACAAATCGTCAAAATCAAAATAATTTATTTCACATAGGCCTTGATGGGCACTTATAAAACTACGAAAAAGGTGAACGGTTCGCATTGCTCGATTTCATGGACCGGCAAATACAACAACGGCAAAATATGTCATAAATTATTGAAATACTAACAGTAAAACAATGGAAATCGTTTCACAATTCCAATAAAAAAATATTCTACCATCTTTTGTAGCAAGAATTATAAGCAGCGACTAGGTATTACCTAAATTGTTTCATGCTACCCTCTCGACTAAGAATGGAAGAATCCAGCCCTTTGTCAAAGACCCCAATTGTTTCGTTCCGATCCAATTAGTTCCTAATTGGTTAACGAAAGTTAACAATTCATCGACTAAAATTGTATACAAATAAATAAGTCGATTTTGTACAATCGACATACCAGTTAGTTCATTCTCTATTTGCATTCTGCTAAAAATAAAATGGATTTTACTGCTCGAATAACTTCAATTTAGATTGATGTTTGAGCGCCTGAATATAAATTCAATTAACTGACCAATTAATTGATTAGCACTCCCTGTTAAATCTAGTCGTTTATTTTTTATTTATATTGAAGGCGCTACCGTTTGAACTGGCTATTTGAGGTGTTTTATTTAAAAACTGTTCGCTTGTATTATTGACTCATATTTAATTTATATTTAATGCAACGTTTCTTAGGTAGATTAACTTTTTTTATAAAAAAAATCTACCTATTGATCTCTCACATATGGGGATATATATGTATACGTATGTATATGGGTGACAAGCAAAATTTAGCAACACCTTACAGGTCGCAATTAAAGAAAAAATCGAAGCACGACGCTTCATTTGACGCAAGTCGTATCGCCCGAAGCCTAGGACGAGCCGGCTTAAATTTTACCGTGTGTGACCGTCCGTCAGCGCTACAAGAATCCAGGCCTTTAAGTACCTACACTTTTTCCCTTTGCCAGAGTAAGAATATCTTTTGTGATTCGCAATTTACGATCCATTATTATTTGTATGTAGTATAAAAGCGTGAAGCTGCGTTTCGCTTATAGTTTTCGTCAATATCCGTTGTAACAAAGTGCGTAAATCAGTAATTGCCTAATTGCCATGATGCTTACCGGATCCGGAAACCCAGATATAAACCAACGTTATATTCGAGTATATTTCCAGAATTTCCGCGAAACGATCATGGAACACGGCGTAGTGAGAGGGATTGATAAAATAGTTCTTTGTTTTCAAACAAATTAAATATAACATATACTGCTGTAGTCCCCAAAATGGCAGAGTGTACACAAAAGTACACCCATATTTTGCTAGTTATGTCCCATGTGATAGTATACGAACCTAGTGCCGTCAACCACCACAAGTCCGTGTCTTCGTGGCCGCTACTACTGATGATGTCATCAAAAAATTATTTTCATCCGATATGAGTCTCGAAAACCAGCCATTGCGACAAACCTATGCAAACATAAAGAGAATTGCCAAGGACACACACATACAGGCTAAAAATAGATCAATGTAGAAAATTATGCTGATTAAGAGACGAACATAAAATTTACGCCAAATCTTAATCATCATCTGCCTAGCCTATTTTGAAAATGTTGGAGTCGGCTTCCAGTCTAACCAGATGCAGCTGAAAACCACATGCAGCGACTGCCTATTTGATCTCCACAACTGGAAAATACTACTACAACCCTAATTAATAATACCAACGTAATTCTCTAAGCAAACCTATTCAAAGTGTAACGTTAAATGCGCAAAACCTAAAAATAGTTTAATCAGAATCACGAGCGGAATCAATTGAAACACTTAGTCACATTTTTCAAAAAATCTTCATTAAGAATGTTGCCCTGTCTATTTATTAATAGATCAAGCCATCATGTGCGCAAACCTGCCAAAATAAGTAAACAAACGAACACAAATAGCTGTCGTCCAATTTAATTTTTCTCATTTAAGTGATAGTAATAGTTCTTGCCAGTAAATCTAATTGCCCGTAAAACTAAACCAGCACATAAGACCTTAAAAAAAAAACGGTTTTTTCTCTCTCAGAATTAGGTCAATTGAATTAAAAATCATTTGGGGTTTCTGAGGTTTTGCGCATTGAACGTTACACGTTGTATAAAATTCGAAACATAGTTTTTTTCATTTTGTAATTACGAGTAAAATCAAATCAGTTATTTCAATTAGGTCATTAACAGCCACTTTTTACATTAATAACCACAAGCATAAACAGTTTTCTCCAGTTAACGTTCTAAATTAACACCGGAGCGCCAACATGGTCTATTTTTCATTAATTCCCAGATCTCGGTGATAATTTATCTTTCCCAGCACCATTCCTTTTTTATTTAACTTTTCTAGAGGACTTGCACCAAGATAATTAATATTTAGTACTCCAAGAGCTTTCTAAGCTGTCTTGCTGAAGAAATTTTATGGAAATCCGATGTATTTTCCACTGAAACATTTTTCAGTGCAAGCGATTTATGTAAGTTCATTTGAATAGAAGAAATTCTTAAATTACTTTACTAGATTTTTTAAAGATTTTCATAAATTATTTTCGTTGAAATAAAATTGTTCGGCTCTAGGAAAATAAAGAACGTAACAATTTGTTAATTTAATCTTAAAAATTTATCCAAAAATCAAATTAATTCGTGGCTTAACATTTCGGCTCATCATCATGAGCCGGTGTGAGTTGCTAAGCACTCGTTTTTTTATGTTGTCACGAGCCATTTGCTTAGGTTTGCAGAAAAATGAAAGAAATTCTTAACAACATGCCACATGTCACCGCGATGCAACTTGTGGAGCGACTGTATTCACGAACGACAAACACGCATTTTTTTGTTTTTTTTTTTTTTTGTTACTCCCCACGTCAACCTAGGATGCAAACTGTTTGGCCTGGCTATTTATATAAACAAAATTGTGATTCAATCAAAATTTAATTGCCACTATAGGATCATTGTTAACAGTTTTTGCAAAGAGAAAGAAAAATTCCAACTACGTCAACCTTTTAGTTTCTCTATCAATAAACTTTTAAAACAAAAACTATCTTCATCGTTCAACCCATTCATCCTCAGATTTATAATACAAAGATAATTTTCATAACAACCGTCGGCGTCGTCCAAGAACGTTTTCTTTTTTTTATATCTTAGCTCTTTTCCGCTGCGTTGACTTAGGTGCCAAGACTACACTAGATTCTGATTAAAACGGGTTTTTAATTAAAACAACCCCTCAAGTTAGCAGTATCGGTTGGACTAAAGTTCTAAGTGAAAAAGTTTAAGAGATACCTGGGAGTCATGTCCGGGAGTTTGGACGAAGTGATTTGACGAAATGTATTTTTTTGGATACTTAGGGAAAAGTTGTATTATTATTATGAAATCACCTACAAGATTCACATTATGGTTTATGTCGATTATCATGAGCCTTGTTGGATAAAAACAAGAATTTTATTTGTTATGTGTTCGTGGTGTCGTCGTGGGCATGTGATGCAGAGGAATGAGGAAAATGTCGTGAGAAAAGTTTTGAGTATGAATGTGGATGAGTATATGAGTAGAGGAAGACAAAAGAAACGATGGATGGACTGTTTTAAGAATGATATGGCAAGAAAAGAAGTGTCTGATGACGTGACGACTATTAGAGAAAATATGGAAGGAGCTATAATATGCTGAACTGACCAAAAATTAAAAATACGTGTCCATTATTTTTCAATACTCTAACTGACGGACTAAATAGATTTATAATTTTTTGAGATTCTCGTCATGCCTATTTGCTTCATAAAACCCAAAAGGTAGCGAGAACCTCACCAGTTCTGTAGAAAGGTCAGGTGTGTAGTATTTGCAACCGGTGTGCGTGTATGACTAGATGTATGTGTTCATTTTAATATGAGTTCTTTTACGTAAAAATGATATTTTGTGGTTACCTATTTATTTATTATTATATATGTCATGTTTCTAATGGATTTTGTGTAATATGATTTTAAATTTGACGTTCATTGTAGTTCATGTACGAATTTAAAAAAATATTTCGTTGGTTTTATTTTTTATTGAGTTACTTAATTGTTGTTTGCTTAATTGTGTACTGCTAGATATAAGTTTAATTAATATAATATTTAAATGTAAAGTTCCTTATGATCTCGGTAAGTACCTAATAGATTCTCTGCAATATTAGTTATTAGTTTTAAGTTATCTTTCTGCGCCCTAACAGGGCCATGTACTCATTAGTTTTAAGCTTAACGTGTAAAATTGGTTGTGTAGTGTGCATTAAATAAATAATTAATTAAATTGTACGAACGTGGACGAGGCAAAAGGAGTATGTAAGGATGGTAGCAGATGGCATTCTGTGTTTTTTTCTAACCCCAATGGGAAAAGTTGAGAGAATTGAAAAATAGGTATTTGTAAAATGTATAGCTTTCGCGCAATGCCCAAACGACCGTGCGCATAGCGTGAAAGACATAACAGCAGAAAATATCAATTAAAAATACACATAATCAACGTTTCGTAGTCCCCTGATTAAGTCTACTTCTCCAAATCTTGAAAGATTTAACTAGATTATATAAAAAAAATGTTTTATATAATCTAGTTTTTGTTTTCTAGATCTTTGAACACAGCGGAAAATCTAGCCATTTTTAGGTTTTTGAAAGAGATGTATTATGAACTAGTGACTAATTATTTTTGCAAATTATTAATGAAAAACAAGAAAACATAATCATCATCATCATCATCATTTCAGCCGAAAGACGTCCACGGCTGGACATAGGCCTCCCCCAAGTGTCACCATATTGACCGGTCCCGTGCGACTCGCATCCAACGGATTCCCGCAACCTTCAGCAGGTCCATAAAACAGGAAAAAACAGTGGTAAATAATTTTTGGAAAAGAATATAATATTGCTCTACTTGCATTATTCAGGAACGAAACAGTGGATTACCATTTGTATGGAAAAACGGCCGAGCAGTACTGTCCAACATAAAAGTCACTATCTCCAACACTCGGTTTTAATCAATATCAATGTTCCAAACCCAATGAAAATGTCCAATATTTTATTGCAAAGCAAACGATTCGAGTATCATCTAGTATTAATCTATTCTGAGGTCTACACTCCAGTGGTCAAGGGTGAGTAGCAGCGGCCATCAAATGTAAAATTATACGGGTTTAAGTGCAGACTTCAATAAAACTGGACTTGTATGATTTTGGCACATGGACTTTGAATCTAGAAAGCCTCGTCCAGATCTTTCACAGTCGTTACAGGTACCTAGTCAGTGACCCAAATGTCTGTCAACCGGTCTTACCAAGGGGTTTCGTATTACTCGGTACTAACTGGGTTATCGAGGTCAGAAAGACAGTCATTCCATATTAAATACTGGGATTCAGCTGCATCCGGCTAGATTGGAAGCTGACCCTAATATACACTCTTTTGCAAAAAAAAAACGGGCAGCTAAGGAAATTTACGCTCTGAGGTCGATTTGAGTTAATTAAATGAAATTTAATTTTTTGACGTGGTCTGTATTCTTATAATCGTGTAAATTAATACGCTTGAAGTGAATAATCTAACATTTCTTTTTAAATTTCGATGAATTCTTTAAAACCGATGTACACGGCCAAACAATAAGAAGTGGTCGGCAATAAAGACAAGAAGATTATTTTACTTTTCAACCGACTTCCAAAAAGAGGAGGTTCTCAATTCGTCTGTATTTTTTTTTTTATTTTTTTTTTTGTGTTTGTTACCTCAGAACTTTCGACTGGGTGAACCGATTTTGATGGTTCTTTTTTTGTTTGAAAGCTGGTGCTTCCCGTGTGGTCCCATTTTAATTTGCTGAAGACCTGATGCTGATCTTCGGAGATATACAATGGAACTCTTCAAAAATACACAGCAAATCTGCAGTGATTGCTGCAATCGCTTGTATGTTCATTGTTTATACCATATCGTGACGTAACATCACGCTTGTATGCTCTGAGGGGGTACGCAGTTGTGTACAATGCACCCAGATTTCGACAGTGTTTGTTACCTCAGAACTTTCGACTGGATGAACCGATTTTGATGGTTCTTTTTTTATTTAAAAGCTGGTGCTTCTCGTGTGGTCCCATTTTAATTTGCTGAAGATCTGATTCTGATCTTCGGAGATATAAATGGAACTCTTCAAAAATACACGGCAAAGCTGCAGTGATTGCTGCAAACGGTTGGTTTTTTATTGTTTATACAATATCACGACGTAACATCACGCCTGTATGCTTTGAGGGGGTAGTCAGAAGTGTATAATACACCCAGACTTCGACAGTTGGGTGTTTTAAGTTCCATTTATTGGGGATAAGCCCTATTACCGTGACATGTTTTGTTTTTTTTTTATTGGAATGGATGTACTTCAAGGGTACATTGATGAGAATTTAGTTAGGTTCTGATTACTTCTGATTATGGGATCTATGACAAAGGAACGGAACTCTTAAGAGCAAATTAACGATACTCGGCCGATTCTTATATAGGCTATCCAGATATTTGAGTCACCTACCATAACGTCGTTATTAACCGACTTCAAAAATAAGGAGGTTCTCAATTCAATGTTCCCCGATTACTCGAAGATGGCTGGACCGATTTTGTTTTTTTTTTAATTTTTTTTATACTTCTCAGGTTTTCCCATAATCATCAAATCAGGATCTGGTGATGGAATCCTGGAGAAATAGAGAGAACTCTTCACATTTTATAGGCACACTAGAAGCGATTTGGGTAGTTTTAGGAAGTGTACTTTCTCGAAGTGATCCCATTTAAGAAGATCTGATGAAGAACTTCGGAGATAGGCAACGGAACTCCTCAATAAATGATAGCAAATGTACTGGGATTGCTGAAATCTTTACACCAGTTCATAACCGAAAATCACGCCGGTACGCTGTGAATGGGAAGCACATGTTAACCACTAAAAAGTGAAAAATAAAAACTTTTTTACAAAAAATAAAACCGACTTCAGAGAAAACAAAAAAGTGAAAAATAACTTCAGAAAAAACGCTTCAGAAGTCGGTGACAAAAAAACTAGATCAATCAAACAAAGGTCACCGACTTCTGAAGCGTTTTTTCTGAAGTTATTTTTCACTTTTTTGTTTTCTCTGAAGTCGGTTTTATTTTTTGTAAAAAAGTTTTTATTTATTTAAATAAAGTTACAAATGTAAAAAGCCAAAAACGAGTGTGACCTCCTCTTTCCAAAATCACAGCTTGAATCCTTCTGGGCATGCTTTCCTAATCAACTGTCCCATAGGTTGATAAGATATTTAAATTTTGTATGGAACAGCTGAATGTATTTTCGTTTTTATTTCATTAAATTTTTCAGCATGATGGTCTATAGACCATCATACGAAGTGATTTGAAAATTTGGTATACCAAACCTTTAAATCCTTTAAATATTTAAAGGATTTAAAGGTTTGGTATACCAAATTTTTCTTGTACATTATTGGGAAGTCTGCTTTCGATTAGGAATTGAGTAAGAAAACAAACTAGTACATTAACCAAGATTGGAGAAAATTACTGGAGCGCGCAAACTCACGTCGAATTTTACTTCAAATGAACCTGCTTTTATAAAACTTCAAACTCCATCATCTAAATTAAACCTTTCGGCAATAATAGTGTTTCTATCTCGCTCGAACCTTCTTTCTTTCGGATCATAAAATTCTTCTTCATTTTGGGGTCTGAACAAAATTATTAAATTTCACGTTTCATCTGACCCTAAATTACAAGTTCAAACTTGGAAAAAGAGTCTAAATACCCCAAACTTTGGTAGAAACCCTCCGGCAGTTATGACTGTTCCAAAACTCTTATTTACGTTGTTAATTTATTTAAGGAAGTGAATATATTAATAGTCTAAAGGATGTTAATGTTCAGAGTTTAAGAAAATGATATAATTATTGTTGTAAGAGATTTTGGCTGGTCATACTTTTTTGTTTCAATTGTTTTTCAAACTCAAAACTCAAACTCAAAGCATTTATTTCAACTAGACCATTACGGCACTTTTGAATGTCAAAATACAAATAAAATCAAAGCTACAGTCACAGTCACAAGGCATAATAACTTGAGAAAGTACTGTAGTTGCCCATTCCCTAGCGTAGATCTCTATGGAGAAGAACGGGCAAGAAACTCCATGGACACTCTTTTAAATCAATATATTTTTACAAAATCTTGGTTACATCATTCATGTGTGATTAAACATATATGTGAGAACGATGTAGCAAGACGTGCACATTAAGAGCGTCCAGAGAAAAGATTAAATAAACAATATAAAAAAAAAGAAATTCAAATTAACCGTGGCAGCTAAGAGATGACCAGTCCCAACTGATAGCGCCCGTTCACGAACATGACGCATGTATCGGCGCCATTCAACTCGACCATATTGAAGGGAGCTAAATGACCCGACACACACGCCACCATCAGCGAGACATTTGAGTGAGCATGACATTCTCTCAGCCGCCAAGGCATATTCAAGTCAAAAAAAAAAAAGATAACTAAATGTAAATGGTGGCTTTACAGTACATAGAACTCACACAAATGTGCTATGCAATTATATAATATTACGAGATGGAATCTATACAATGCAAGGATATTTTACAATCTTCTGCAGCTTCCACAATAACGTAACCTGGGAATCAATTAGTTTGCCTATGGTTGTGGAGCAGGACCAGCATTGAGCCAAGCATTTTTATCATTAATGTAATCCCCCAAATTATAATATGCTTGCCTACATAGTGTGCGTTTTATACAAGATTTAAATTTCGTCTCATTCAGTTGTAGAATGTGAGGAGGTATTTTATTGTAACATTTTAAACAGTACCCCATGAAAGATGAATCCACTTTAGCAAGCCTGAAACCTGGTTGAACGAGTTGGTCCCTATTTCTAGTATTATAATGGTGTCTGTCACCTCTTTTACTGAATAAATGCAGATTTTTCCTAACGTACATGATGTTCTCATAGATGTATTGGCAAGGTACTGTCAAGATATTAATTTCCTTAAACAGTTCTCTCAGAGAATCGCGTCTACGTAATTCGTATATGGCTCTGATGGCTCTTTTCTGCAGAATGAATATAGACTCGATGTCTGCCGCACGTCCCCATAGTAAAATACCGTATGACATAATACTATGAAAATAACTAAAATAGACTAGCCTAGCGGTATCAATATCAGTAAATTGACGGATCTTTCTAACAGCATATGCAGCTGAGCTCAGCCGTCCTGCAAGAGATGTTAAATGAGGACCCCATTGTAGCTTTGAATCGAGCGTGATTCCCAAGAAAACTGTTTTATCGACAAATTCCAGTTTCTCTTGATTCAACATTATGTCACAATCACTACTTTTGACATTTGGTAGGGCAAATCGAATGCACTTAGTTTTTTTCCCATTGAGTACTAAATTGTTAGCGGTGAACCAGTTATGGACCTGCAGTAGGGCATTATTTACATCGTCAAAATTAGTGGCACGTCTGTTTATCCTAAATATTAACGAAGTATCGTCAGCAAACAACACCATTTGCGGGCGGTTGTTAAATAAATGGGGTAGGTCATTAATATAAACTAAAAAGAGGAAGGGACCCAGAATCGAACCTTGTGGTACACCCATTTTTACTTTTAAACCCATTGAATTGACACCATTTATTTGTACTTGCTGCTGTCTATCATTCAAATACGACTTTACTAAACTAAGCGCAAGTTTACCTAAACCGTAATGCTCAAGTTTCAAGATCAGGGTTTCGTGATTTACGCAATCAAATGCCTTCGAAAGGTCACAAAAGATTCCTATGGCATCTTGTGCCTCTTCCCACGCAGTAAATATGTGTTTTAATAAAGTGACACCGGCGTCAGTTGTACAACGTCCTTTGGTGAAACCATACTGTTGTTCGTGTAATATTTTATTGGTGTTAAAATGGCAAAGCATTTGATCGAGCATTATCTTTTCAAACACCTTGCTGAAAACCGGCAACACGGATACTGGCCTATAGTTATTGGTGTCTTTACTGTCCCCGGATTTAAAAAGCAGTATTACCTTGCTGAATTTCATTAGATCCGGGAAGACCCCTTGATCCACGCACAAATTAAATATTGAGGCCAAATACGGCGCTACAGTCTCCATAATTGAGGTACAAGCTTTAATAGACATACCCCATAGGTCCTCGGTTAATTTGATCTTGATTTGTTTAAAAGCTTTTAAGACTGTAGTGGGGTTTATATGCTGAAATTTAAATTCATTTGGACAGGCTGAAACGTTTGCTTTTAATAAATCAATAGAGAGCAACGGAGAGGAATTTAAGGTTTCAGTAGTTTTAAGTGGGATACTGGTAAAGAAATTTACAAATTCTTGAGCAACTTCATTGTTGGAGCTGACAAGGCCACCTGAAGTCTCTAGTGTGAAGTCATTACTATGTTTTATATTTCTGTTTGTTTCACTGTTGATAATTTTCCAAACCGTTTTTATTTTGTTATCGGCTGATTTAATTTTATTGCTAATGAATAAGGATTTGGCTACCTTGCAGGTGTTTTTAAAAATTTTCGAGTAATTAGCAACATATTTACTAAAAGCTTCTGTATTGATGTAAGGCTTAAGGCCGTACAGCTCAAACAATCGTTCCCTACTTTTCCTAATACCCTGTGTTGCCCAGTCACTAAAAATAAACTTTGGGCCAATAGTTTTGGTTTTCTTTTTTAAAGTGTTATTGAACTCAGTGTGCACTACCGAAAAGAATTCTTCATACAATTCATTTACATTGTTTCTAATATGGCCTGGTATATTTAGCTTGCTAATTAAATTATTATTAAACTTTTCTAGTCGAAGTGGAGTCTGTTGTTTCAAAAGTTTGTAATACTTCGAAGATTTATAGGGTCAAATTCAGCCACTTTCACCTATAAGTATAATATTGTATGGCCAGTCCTTTCTTTCCAAAGGAAAGATTTCATACAAATGATCTTGATGCTTACTATACTTCTGCGTAGTATCTTATCCTACACACTTGTGTACGATAAGATACTACGATAGCTACAATATTTAGTATGTAGTTGTACTGATAATATGATAAAATATGCATATTTATTAGTGAACAGCAAGTTGTGGGTTCGAACCCAGACAGGTGCATTACTTTGTGTAATTTATTTCATCACCACTGCTCTCAAAGCCGTGAAGGAAAACATCGTGAGGAAACCGGCATATCCAAGAAATTCGAAGACATGTGACACCTACCAATCCGCACTGGGCCCGCGTATTAAATTATCTCTCATAGAGAGGAGGCCTGTATCCCAGCAGTAGGAAAAATAATAGGCTGATGATGATGATGATGATTTATTAACTGTTATTATTGGGACAAGCCTCCCTCACTATTCCCATAAAACGAGAATTAACAGTGGCGACCACCAGAAAAACGCCGAGACAATGAAGCTCGTCAAATTCCCAGACAAACAATTTAACAGTCTTAGATCCCGCAACGAAATTAATCAGAAAAAAATAGCGGAGGAGTAGGAAATTTCCACTGCGTATTCGTCTGCAAATTTTAATATGTTCCACCTATCTATATATATTATTTATCCTGACCCACCTTGACCCGATCTTAAGACTTCGCATGCCACACCACAATATCATTACTTCGGACCCTCGAGTCCCTCAAATTCACTTCCCTTGTTATCTGAAGCAGGTAAAGTAGTATTTGACCACATGGGAGCTGTGGCTATCGAGCCATTACCTTTGCTGATGGGTAGGAATAATTAATGTGAGCTTTACCCGATGATGGGTGGTTAGTTGTCGAAAAGTGGTTCAGGGTTTGGAGTGGAAATAGAGTAGTGAGGTAGCCGATGGGCGTCTATTGGGCATGCTTATTTGAAAGTTATAAACGCGTTTAATTGTATTTAATTTGAGAAAATTTTAATTTTATTCTTAATTTTTCAACATTTAGCGAATTAATCAATTAGCCTTCCAAAACAAAAAAAAAAACAAAAAAAAATGTAAATCTTTATGTGTTTTGTCCTGTACGGGCTAATAAATGCTTTTTCTTTCTTTCTTGCAAAACAGTTTGAACAAATAGACATTACGTACTACAACAAACCTTTGTTATTATTGTAGATCATTGACGTAAGGCCAAAAAGCTCACCTATATCAGCATGGTGCTGTGACATTTTGACCAAGTGAAGCCACGTTTAGATACGACATATTAAATTTAAAAAAAATGTAATGAATAAAATCAAAATAGTGATATATCGATTCCTTTAAAACTATAAACAAGTGTATACCTTTTTAATAGAAGCTTAGCAAAAAGTGTATTCCTTAGGTTTTAGACGTTGAATCAGGCGCACATTGCTCATAACTCACCATTCAATTACGACACAATATACGAGCTATATTTCGTAAAACTTGTAGGTAACACAATTGAGTTTCCCCCACTTATATAAACAAACCAACAACCACACAACTTGCGACATAAATTAAACTAACAAATAACAAAACTGTGACATCCAAGGAGTCTTTAATTAATTTAATGGCAACTGTCGTACAGTCTAGCACAGTCGTGATAATATCAATTTAAGGGGCCATGCTGACTTGGAGCTAAGCCGCGCTTAACGCGTCAGATGTGGTTTTGGCGTAATACTCAAGGCGTGATATAAGACAATGGGCAGACAATGGAGGGTTTCATGGCTTAATAGGTTCGGCTTGAGACTGTGAGGGTTTTGAGTCGGAGTTAGAGAGGGTTGATGTGAGTTTCGAGCTTTGGATATATTTATGATGTGTGGGCATGCAAATAGGGGGTTGAGTAACTATTTTTGGTCTAAAAAATAACGTTACTATGTTTTTCCGTCGACAGTTAGTTTTTTTTTTTAAATTGCATCTTGATCATGGCATCCTTTTCATCATCATCATTGCAGGCGGAAGACGTCTACTGCTGGACATATCCCCCCCCCCCCAAGTGTTGCCACATTGACCGGTCCCGTGTGACTCGTATCCAACGGATCCCGGCAACCTTCTCCAGGTCATCAGGACCACCTAGTGGGAGGTCTTCTGGCTTACGATCGCCACTCCAGAACTTTTCGGACCCATCGGTCATCTATTCTAGCAAGCAAAAACCACTGAACGGATTTGAATGAAATTTTGCACACAGATAGTTTTGGATAAAAACATAAAATACTTTTTATCCCGGTAGTAATATCCCATGGGACAGTTATCAAACTTCAAGCGAGCTACGTCGATGGCAGAAGCTTGTAATTTTATAGGGTGTTTTTTGTTTGGCTCAGTACTCAGAAACGCTAACACCATTCGCTGACGCGGTCAATTTATTTATTTGAGAAATGACATGTACAACATCTTCTTCTTAGCATTTCGATGGCATTCTAAATTGTGTCAGCCCAGAACTGAGCTAATAGTTTGGACCTTTCTGTAGCGTCCATCATTTTGAATAAATAAGACACGCAGGAAACGATGCATAGTTAAAGGAAACATAAAACAGTTACAATAGCCTATTTGAGTGTCCTACTGCTGAGCAGAGGCCTAAGGAATGATAAAACATCTTAATTAATATTATAAAGAGGAATAAAATGATTTTTTGTTTGTTTGTTACGATATAACTCAAGTACTATTCAACCGATTTTAAAAATTCTTTCACCATTAGCACCCATTAGTAAGCTATTAAGGGTGTAAAACATCTCTTCACGAAGCCGAAAGGCACTTGTTCTCGCCATCTTTGCGATCATTTTTTTGTTCTACACCATACCTGGGAACCTTCTAGTTTCGGAGATATGGGGGGTCAAAGTTACAACTTTTTGACAAGTTTTTTTTAAATACAAGTTTTCTTTGCAAGATTTTAATTTTTGACACCTCTACGACCCCCGTACTATTCAATCCATCCATCAGCACAATGTTTTAAGTTCGTTAAATTGAGTTCTACCACAAAAAAATGATTTATAGCCTCAAAAAAAAAAGTTGTTTCCCAGCAATATTTTCTGCGTAAAGTTACTTAGTTTGATGTACAGAATGCTTCGTTAACGGCTTTGTGATGAGGTGGTTTACACCCTGTATGTAACGAGTAACATAGGCTATATGTTATGTTGATATCATGCAATTTGGCCGAGCTATTACAATTTTCGCAGACGAAGTAGAGGCGAAGTACTAGTTTTAAATAAAAAACTACAAATAACAACAAATAATCTATTCAGTCTGTGCCTGGCTGTGTGCGTTCGAACCGCACTCAAATCTAAAAAGATATTTAAGTGCTTTATTCTACATTTTATTAAATTATTTATCTTGCTTATTCACCGAAAAGTAAATGAATCCCAAAGGTTTCCATAATTATTACATCACCTCTATTTTTTACCTTTCCATTCAGCTACCCAGAGTTGAGGGTACTTCATAATTTATAAATGAAAGGGTCCTAATTAATTAACGATTGCAATCCCACTAAGTTGTTTCAATGAAATATTACCCTATTAAAGTAATGACTTATTTCGTACAGTTCGGCTGAATTGAGGGATATTTTAATTTAATTATATCTTTTGTAATTGCGGTGTGTTTATGATTTATTAGATTATGGTACTTGGTTTTGAAGTACACTCGTACAGCTGGGCAATTTCCAAAAAACTTGATGAAAATATATCTAATTTTTAGTTGACAAGTTTGCCCAAACGGTTAGTATTTTGGCCTAGTTTGTGATCGCAAAGTTTCATTCTTGCGTTGAAGAAAAAGAGGTTTTATATTTTGTTTTTCTTATTACTAAAATATCTTTATGAAAACTACTGGCAACGAAAACTTTAATATGTACATAACATCACACCTGTAATTGCTTTTTAAATAACCTAATAACACTTTACCCCACCTGGGAATCAAACCTTATGCTCTTAAACTTGTATTAATATCGATATTAATACTGCTTTTATGTAGCTCACAAAATTATTTATTATTATTTTCATTTTGTCCACGTGGTGTGTACTTTTAAATAATTGTTGCATTGTGTAGAGTTAAAACGTGTGTTTTATTTTAATATTTTAAATTAGTGTAAACAATTGTTGGTTGACCGAATAAAAAAAAATATGCGGGTCAGTCTTTGCGAACTGTTGATAGAAAACTAAGAAAAATGAATGTATATCTGCTACTGGTATAAAAAAATAAACCTAAATGGTCCTACGCCGTAGCGGATCGGCTGCGAGTGCATTGAAGCGTTAGGTGACGGTCACGTGAGTTCCATAATTTTTGTTCACCCAAAAAGTGCTCAATTTTCGGCAGTTCTTCACAGTTGAACCACTGGATTCGAAAAGTGTTCAACGCACCTAAAGAAGTTTTCGTTTCAATAAAACCAACCTTAATTTGAGTAAATATAAATACTTGAGAGTTGCCAATGCCGAAATAAGTACCAAGCCCACATCTCCCATCACTCGTGAATAATAAAACGGCTTGCCAAGAAGATCAGCAAGATAAATCAATATAACTCCTCCCCAACCTTAAAATCTTTGTACTCAAAATAAATCACTTAATACGACATTCCAAAAATCCCACCTCACATTATTATTCGTAGGGCAAATACAAATTCGATCCTGTCCCATCTCTTTAGTCTGTCTCGGCATTCTATTAAACGTACTCCAAACACATTTGCCTTTTTCGTCGAGGAAATTGGTTCCTCGGCTTATCTTGAAGGAAAACCTATTTTGTATAGCACTCTTGGTTTATGCGTGTAAGTAATTTAATGTAACTTTTAGAAGGGAATTCGTCACACGCTGAATTTTTTAACTCTCCTCCGAATTGTAAATTGAGAAGCCATTTTCCAAGTTCGAAATTCGAATTCGGAGATGTTTTTTTTATTACTCCTAAAAGTGCGCGATTGTACTTTTTGTAGGTGACATTTTATAGGTTTGCTCGCTTTAGAAAACTTTATACTGTCATAAAATATGACGCGGTAATTCTTAGAAAAATATCCTTTTTATATTATGTCAGATACCTATCGGATCGTAGTACATTTGCTGGATATTCCAATATCCTATAAACATCGTGGACACTAAGTAAGTCGTCATTTTTACCTAAGCTTTATGACTTGTGTCGAAAGATGAAAGAGAAAAGTCATAAATACTGACATAAAAGTACGTTTGCCTTTGCTAGATAAACAGGTTGACTTGCTCATATAAAAATGAATGTGTACTTAAAATATATTAAGAAAAATACGTACTGTTTAGACGGGTAGTAAATTATATTGCTGAAACAGCAGCTTCAGCATTATCTTTTGTCAGAGACAAGGTCGATGTCATGACACTGAAGGCATTTATATACGAGTACCTTAGCTGTGCAATATTTAGAAGTTAAAAAGTAAGACTTAATACGTCAACATACAATTGAATGTTCACACTTAAAAATCATGTATTTTCTTGTTTCATGTACAAAAGTGTACGTAGGCGGATTTCAATGCCATTAGGCAACCAACAACCAACCAACCCAACCAGGGGTTAGGTCAACCTTATGTCGATAGAGTACATAAAAATAAATATATACCATTTGGTTAACATAAACGATTAATTGCCATTGCATATGCCATTTTGTTTAGTTAATAGTTTAGCTACCTATCGAAAGTATACAGCTACAACTCTAATCCTTCAAGGAAAAAAACCATTAAAGTTTAGTCAACTTTTTTCAGTCTCGAAATATTCGAACTACGATACGTACCTAATTAATCCTTAAAAAAAAAAAATTGAGCAGACAGTAAAGAAATGAAATCGATATCTTAATGTGCTCAATGTGGCAGCGTTCGTCTAGAATAATCATCGGATTTTGAAGTGGTTTTCTCCATCAATAAAAAACAAATATTAAAAATTTAAAATAAGTTTGAGAAAATTATAAACTTGCATATTATTATGAGGCCTCGATATATATTCAACTCATTACACCGTAGGCAACGTTGGTGCGTCGCAGGTCAATAATAAATTTTACTAATCCATTTTACTTTCATAACATAACACAGTTGAACACACTCGCAACTTCGGAAATAAGGACAGAAATAAAGTGCATAATATATCGCCTTTATTGCTGTGAAATTCAGACGGCTTATAGATTTTTATTAGAACCAGGTTCTCCTGCGTTTCTGTTTGTGTTTGATTGGAAGTCTTTTAAACAATAGAGTCATATTTTTAACCGACTCTAAAAAAGGAGGTTCTCAATTCAGATGTTTCTATTTTTTTTTTTTTACAGCTTACTTATATATTTTAAGTCATGGGGTCTTGTTAGTAAGACTACCTCGTTCCTGGGTCGGAAATATTGTTAATGAGATTTCCATTAGGAATTTCTCAGTAGAAGCCACGGTGATTGAATTTGTGCCCAGTTCACGGCACTAGGCTCTCTCCTTATTACATAGAAATTTAACATAACTGGCAAAATGTGGGTGTACTATTTAGGTACCGGTTTTCCGGCAAACAAAATTTCAAAAGTTTTATCGATGGTTGTAATGTTTACAATTTAACCAATTACTGCTTTGAGTTTTGAAGGCAACTTTTGGTTAAAAGATCATCTTAATTCGAACTTTTAGAATAATTGTCATCAAACCAGTTATCTTTGCAGATCTAGACTGGAATACATATTTTTTCTTAAACTTATAATATTGTCACTTACGGGATATCTTCCTTGATTATTCATTATTTTGAGCTCCCGATATTTCGACACTGCCTGTTGCAAGCGCCATGATTGCGGGTTGCGTCGAAATATCTGGAGCTCTAAATAATGAATAATCTCGGAAGATATCCCGTAAGTGACAAAATAAGTTTAGTTTTAAACCGTGAAAGCTTAAAACAATATTTTTTCTGGTTTAAATCATCTTTACGACCGAAACTTTACTATAATTTAGTAAAAAAGATTCCTTCATAGGACTTTCTAGAATGACAAATCCATATTAAAGTAAATTCACATTACGCTTCTCCTTCAGTCTTCCAATAATAAAACGTGCGTTTGCAAGGTTCGGCTCATATAACTACGCTACGATATTAATCCCTACGTTTGTTATCAAACCCACGGGTGTTTTCGTCTAACCCAAGACAAGTACCCACATAGAAGACTGTTTTCGTATATCCCTTACAATAAACAGAGGCAACCCCATTACAATTTCATACACATATAGGTGCGTAGGTACAGTCACCAAAATAATAGCATCACGTAGTTTCAAAACATCGAATATAACAAACATAAAATATAATAATGTTTTGTCACACGTACCGAATATAATATGCTTGATCTCGTATAACGTTTGCCGTAGGCATATGTTTTTATTTTTATTGGCAAATATACTTGAACATTTTTCATCAGTGCGAAATGCTTTGAATGTCAACTGAGCAAAAAGTTGAGTGGCTCTAAAAACGGTGATACGAAAATAAAACGAAGACATAAACGTTAAAACAACATAATATTGACAAGTCAAAACTTATATTGTCACTTACGGGATATCTTCCGTGATTATTTATTATTTTGAGCTCCCGATATTTCGACGCTGTTGCAAGCGCCATGATCGCAGGTTGACTGGAGAATGCGGGTGGATGGAGCGATGGGCGGATGGTCAAGCTATGTGACCTTGGGCTTGACCTTACAACCTACTTACCTGTTTTTTTTGACAACAAAAAAAAAAACATTCGGGCCAGTTTTTGGGCACTGCCGATAGAAGTGAAAACTCGAAGCTGATCCGCTACGACCTAGCCGTGGCGAGTGCTACGAAGCTTTAGGTGACGTTCACGCGAGTACCACGATTTTTGTTCACAAAAAAATGTCCAACGCGCCCAATGAAGTTTTCACTTCAATAATAAGGTTACTTTGTGTTAAACCAGCAAAGGTGAAGGGCTATGCGAGAATCTAACCGAATCATAATGTGTTAGCAATAAATTTCAATACAGTGACAACATTGTTACATGCTCCGTAAGATATAACATACTTACAGACATTACGTTCCACAGATAGGGCTCCTGACTCCCAAACTAGGTCTTCACCTGTGATGAGGGAGGCTGTGTTGCTTCATTAAAAAAGTAATTATTATTAAGCAGCTTATAAATCTTACCGCAATATTCCTACCATTGATTTCAATCTCTCCATAGCCTGCTCTCAAATTGCTTAGACGATATGAGATTTTTATGTTATCCTTTATAACCTCGATAAATCTAGTCCAATCCCATAAAAAATCAATATTCAGCAGCTGACGCCGTAACCAAGTATTGATCTAAACTCTCTAATACCTCCATCTAGTATTCATGCCTACAACTCCAATCAAAACGAGAATCAAAGCGTTCAAATGCTCAAGCATTCGCTACAGTCTGGGTTCCTTTAGCGGTGAACTAAATACAGAGCATACATAAGCCTCAATAGGTCTCAAGCGTATAGCTGGCCTAGCAATAGGTATGGAGGTTGTAAGCACAGAAGTTGTGAGACACAGAGGTAAGCTCTCCCAAGAGCGACTATGTCACGCCCGAAAACAGTATGGGGAAACTAACAAATCACATTTCCACATTGTATTAAATAAAACAGGGCAAGACGTGGCTAGGAAAGTAGCGATTAAGGCTCAGTGTGATTGGAGTCTAGAGAGTTGGCTGGACTTAATATTGCGGTGTGTATTGTACGAAATAAAGGTTGAAATGAAAATTCGTGGGAACAAGGCTTATTTTGGCACGACGAATTATTTAACACTCGTATTTACAGTTCTCATACATGCAAAACCGTAAATACGTCTGTGTGTTTAAAGAGTACACGAAAAACCATTTTTCCTCAAAATCATAAATTTTCTCTTCATCATACTCTGAAAAAATCCTATCGAACATCCCGGTAAAAACCTTCATTTCGTTAATAAAAGCACGACAAGAACCTTTCAAGCGACTAATAGCCAGAATCACATCTCTGATTTAATTCCTGTGATAGCATTCATGAATTACAATCGGATTTCGTTCACTCTATTAGCTCCCCACCTCGCTCATTTCTCGGCCCTAGAGCAAAACTAGCAAGCGTCGTAACTTCTGTTATATATTGACAAGTATAGCTGTGAAATCGTGCTTACTACATACACGCTACTGATTGGAACTAAAATAAGCGTGCGAATGTGCGCGCAGGGGATTGTGGGAACTTCATATTTGTATTGTCAGGGAATGAAGCAGGAGTTTATTGCGCTGTATCTGTTGTTGATTAGGAGAGACAATAATAAGACTTGTATTTGTTGACCTGAATAGTGGTAATGTTTAAATAAATGCATTTGCATACCGTTTTGTTCATTGACGATTGGTCTTGATTGTGTGATAATAATGCCAATAATGCTTGTTTCTTACCTATGTTTTTTTTTTAGGTTTCCGTAGCCGAATAGCAAAAAACGGAACCCTTATGGATTCGTCATGTCTGTCTGTCTGTGTCTGTCCGTATGTCACAGCCGCTTTTTTCCGAAACTATAAGAACTATGCTGTTCAAACTTGGTAAGTAGATGTATTCTGTGAACCACAATAAGATTTTCACACACAATAGAAACAATAAACAAGAAATTTTGAGGTTCCCCCATACTAGAACTGAAACTCAAAATTTTTTTTCGTCAAACCCTTATGTGTCCATGGATAGGTCTTCAAAAATGATATTGAGGTTTCTAATATAATTTTTTTTTCTAAACTGAAAAGTTTGCGCGAGAGACACTTCCAAAGTGGTAAAATGTGCCCCCCTCCCTCCTGTAACTTCTAAAATAAGAGAATGTCAAAACTAAACATTTGCTCTGTCCCACTCTTGGGCAAAGGCCTTTCTCCACTGTTTCCGATTCGCGTTTTGCGCATCTTGCTTCCAGTTCTTATAGAACCTGGTCCCGCCAATTATGTTATTTGATGAAGAAAACTTACCTACTTATAAGCATACCCATTTAACCCAGCAGTTACATAATTTACTACACCAACTATCGCACTTCAAAATGACAACATCGTCTAAATAGTTAAAATTCTTCAAAATAAGTTTTTTAACAAAATAAAATGAGAGAAAGCGCTAGATTTTTATCGGCTGTTTATTTTCCGCGCAGGTTGTAAGAGTCGTGAGGTAAATGGATTGCTACTACGCTTACAGACGACGAGGTAGCTAGCTGTCGCAATATCTCTATCTGGCAATAACTTACACATGGCTCCAAATCGTTTTAAAAGATTTCGAGCATCAAGAACTTGGGTGTGTGGAATAGAAAAACGGAAGCCGTATTTGATCCCCAAAATTATAGAATATTTGATAAGTATGGAAAATATTACATAATCCTTTTTTTAAGGGTTTAACATGTATGGGATTTAATTGTTTTTTTTTCTATAGTATGTCCCACAACTGGACAAAGGCCTCCTCCATATCTTTCCAGGGGTTCTTCTCCTGTCGAACTGGCCTTCGTGATGAAAATATTAATTTGCACGATAAAAACAGTTTAAATTATATCTATGACGCTCTAAAATAAAATAAATAACCAAGGAAATCATCAAAATATTCTAGTCCTTAGTCCTCCAATCAAAATCATTAATAGGTAATTGATCCTTATTCCAAGAGAAGAAGAGAGAAGACATTTCGAAAGCCATTAGTCCTATAGCAGCTAAGACGTTGACTGCCGATGTGATGGGCAAGACGTATAATTGAAATCCGTTGAATTGTTGTGGTGAGCCCATTCTCAGTGCATGTATAATTAGGTCAGTTTAGGTCAGTTGGGGTCAATCGCAGAAGTACCACTATGCACTATGTAAATGTACCTACAATTAAGAAAATCACTACGCGTAGGTACCACAGTTAACCAATTATGCAATTATGCGATATTAAACAAATATGACATGTGCATTCTAACCTACGGTGCTCAAACTTGGTCCCTGACCGAATCACAAAATTCAAAACTCAAAGTTTGATAAAAGGCGATGGAGCGTGGTTTTTTGGGTAGGTACTAATATGAATTCACAATACTACAAAACGCTCAAAAACTGGAATCACTGATGTGAGCAATAAGACTGGTGGGTTGAAGTGGAATTAGGTGCCAGGGCGGGCCATGTATATAGAATGTGTCAGGACTGATGGATCAGAGTCGTCACAAAATGGGTGCCAGGAAACGTCAGCGTGACAACCTATATACAGGCGTTTGTGAAAGATAAAGGGAGAGTGGAAGGCTAAACAGACTCATCACGAAGCTGTACCAAGCATTCTGTACATCAAACTAAGTAGCTCTAAGCAAACAAATTTGCTGGGATAACTTATTTTTATTGGGGTGGAAAATCACGTTCTTCTGTAGAACTCATTGTAACGCAGTTTAAACATAGTGCTGATGGATGGATTGAATAGTACGGGGTAAGTTAAGAGTCTTTTTACACCCTTTAGAGGAAAAATAGAGACCAAGCAAAAACCTGCTTTTAAATACCTTTTTTTTTTTTTTTTTTTTAGGATGGGAAATCATCAAATGACTTCTCCCACTCTGGGCGGAGCGGAAGGGGGTGTCAGACTTTTACTGACTAAAACCCATCCATGTTCCTTCCTCGCCCTTTACGTTCCGGGGCTGCGGTATCTCTTTCGAACAGTCCCGCAACCCCGGCAGGCTTCGGCCCTTGCGGGCCCCTCTCTCTATGCTGACAACTCTTTGAGGCGCGCGTGGAACACGAACGCGCCGTCGACACGGCCTGTCGTCGTTAGACGGACGGACGGCTAGCTAGCCCATAGCCAACCGTCCACAGGCCCGCGTCTACGGTGGCCGGTAGCCACCACGTGGCCCCCGACGCCCGGTGCGTCTCCCGCGGCGGCCGGGAAGAGAGGACACATTCCATAAATACCTGAAAATCTTATTTCACTTCATGGCCACGACATTATTCAAGTCACATTCAACATTTATGAAAATATAACTGTTTTGCTCATAAAGCAAACAAAAAAACTAAAAGTTTCGAAACAAACATAAAAACATTTCTTCGCGCGAAAAAAGCTTTGTGGAACGAGTAAAAATGTTCCCGAAAGGACAAAATTAAAGTTAGCACGAGTTGGTCCCATTGTTGTCCCCGACTTCCTTTGAGTTAGTTCAAGAGAATGTGTCGAACTATGTTCCCGGGTTTGTTTGTGTCTTACTATTAGTATTTAGAAAGTTCAGTATTAACAACTTGTTGGCCTTTGAGGGAGACATTGTTTTTGAGTTCCTGTCGTTCAAAGATTGTTCATTAGGGCTGGTTTGATTTGGAAGAATATGTTTTATTTTTGTTTTTGGTAATTAATTTAATTTTTGAACAGGAGTACTGTGCGATTATGATTCAAGTAGACACAGACAGCTGAGTGAGAGAACATCAGAAATTTTTAGTCTTAATTATGTTGTTCTCAGAGAGCGGTGACCCAGTGGTGGCAGCTCCAACTTACGAACAGTTAGTCGTGGGTTTTAACCCAGAGAGATGCATTACTTTTTGTTATTTATTTCATCACCACTGCTCTCAAAAACGGTAAAGGAATACATTGTGAGTAACCGGTATGTACTAGAACCAAAAATTCTAAGACATGTGACATCTACCAATCCGCACTGGGCCCACATGGTGGATTATAGTCCATTCCCTCTCGTAGGGAGAGAAGCCTGTGTCCCAGCAGTGGGAACATAATAGACTGATAATGATGTTGTTCTGTAACATAATACGATAAAATAAATGATTTGATTTGGATTTAAAATTCATTAAAAAAAAAACAAACATTATTATGAAAATTTCTGGAACTCGATATTATAGGGCTCAATATGACTTAGCATGATCCACAGGAATCAAAATGATAATTAGGTATGTCATCATAATCTGTCTTACCTTTCCCCAATAATGTTATGGTCGGCTTCCAGTATAACCAGATTCGGCTGTATATCAGTTTTCTACATGGAGAAACCATGGTTTTCGACTGTCTATATGACCTTCGTAACCCAGCTAGTACTAGGTAATAAGGTACCCCTTGGAAACCCCTGAAAGTCTGTTATCAGTCTTACTGGTGCCAGACTTTCAGGTCATCGTCTGTAATGACCGTTAAAATTCTACAAATAACAGTCGGGACCAACCGCTCAACGTGCTCTCTGAGGCACAGAGGAAACTCGTTATGTAATGGGTAATCACCCATCCAGAGACCAACTTAGGCAAGCGAGGCTTAACCAAAAGATCGACCCGAGCGGCTGTTATTATTTAGCCACGAGCTTCTTCATATAATAAAATGTTATAGCGACAATTTAAGGAAATTGTTATAGTCAACGTAACATAAACCGATAAAAGGAAACATAAACGTATAATGTACTCTTTTAGTATTACAGAAAGTTCCAAATTCCAATACAATTTCACTGCAGTAAGTTGCCGAATGCAGAAACACTTTCCAAGAAGGCGTAGAGAGAAAAGTAGGCTAGACCCGTAGAAGCTTTTACAACAGAGAACTTCTGAAACAATTTAGTTACTTTTTTCATACAAAACTTTTTGATATAACTTGGTCCCTTGCTACTTTGTAGCACGTTTGGAAAAGAGGTCAAAACGAAATGGTCGTTTTGAATTAGGTAGTGGAGTTTGGAATTTATTGGCATTTTTTTTAGGTAGATTTCATTTTTTTGAAAAAAAAAAAATCTACCTATTGGTCTCTCACCTACGGGGATATATATGAATACGTATGTATATGGGTGACAAGCAAAATTTAGCCACACTCTACAGGTCGCAATTATGAACCGATTGCTTTCAAACTTGGCCAAAAAATCGAAACGGTCAAAACTTAGGCTAAGTTCGTGAATGGGCGGAATTCGTCCATGGGGGGCGGCGGGGGGGCGGTTTTTCTAAAATCAGTTTTTTGGCCATAACTTTTTTCCTATGGAAAATTTTTGAACCGTTTCTCATTTTTATCATTCTGAGTACGAATACGGACATCTTCAAATTAAAACTTTTTTGATGCAACCCCTAAATTGGGGAGGGGGTTGAAAATTCCATTTTTTTTGCGAAAAAAAATCATATCTCTGAAACAGTAAACATTTTGAACGTCGCAAATCTTTTCTAAAGAAAGCAAATTGTTTACTTTACAATTGTTACCTTCAAAGTTTAGCGATAAAACTTATAGTTTTCGAAATAAAAAAATATAACTAAACATTTGAGGGCGTTTCCATGCTAAACTCTTATGAAAGAATTTAAAAAGGGTAAACTTTCCATTACAGGACAACGATTTTGAAATCAATTATTTTTTTTGGTAGATTGTACACATAAGTACAACTCTTTATACAAATTTTCAATAGTCGGACGCTCCAGCACCTTCTTCGAAATCTACCTCCTCCTGCGGCTTGCCGGAGGGATTTTTTAATTTTAGATGTTTCCCTGGTCGGTCTTCAGAAAAAAAAACTTTCAAGCCTCGAGCAAAATTTTATAACTTTAAGTTGACAACTATACGATCATTGTAGATAATATTTTCATGTTATTTTTCCCATTTCCACAGAATAAGAAACATTATCTTCAGGTCAGATAAATACTCAACCTTTTCCCAACTATGTTGGGATCGGCTTCCAGTCTCACCGGATGCAGCTGAATACCAGTATTTTACATGGAGCGACTGCCTATCTGACCTCCACAACCCAGTTAATACTGGGTAATACGATACCACTTGATAAGACTGGTTGTCAGACTTTTTGGGCCACTGACTTCCTGTAACGACTGCCAAAGATGGACAAATGACAGCCGGAACCAGCTGCTTCACGTGCTAATTCCGAGGCGCAGGGTCAGATAAATAGTCGCTTTGAGTAAAATACAAGAGCGCAAGCCTATTAACAACAACCGGGCACAAATCCTGACTCTGTGTGACTGGTCCTGAGAAACTCCTGGTGGAAAACCCCAATAAGAATTTGCACTATAACTCGGAGTGCAGCAGGCGCAGTGTCAGAGTCTCGGGATCGACCCCAGGCAGGCGCATTTCTTTCTGTAATGTATTTCATCACCACTGCTCTCAAAAACGGTGAAGGATAACATCGTGAGGAAACCGGCATGTCCTAGAACCAGAAATTCGAAGACATGTGACATCTAGTAACCCGCACTGGGCCCTCGTGGTTGATTGATAAGCACATACGCAATACAATGCCCGACCCGGGAGTCGAACAGGTCCCTCAACCATCACGGCCGTACATTATATAGAGGATGTAAAAAAACTCTTAACGAATCCGAAAGGTACTTGTTCTCCCCGTCATTGCGATCATTTTTTTACTACTACTCCCCAGTATCAAAGCTTAAACTTTTTATAGGTTTTTTTTAATTACAAGTGTACACATCTCCACGACCCTCGTACTATTCAGTCCATCCATCAGCACAATGTTTTGAGCGCGTTACATTGACTTCTACCACAAAACATGATATATTATTTCACCCCAAAAAAAAAGTCATTTCCCAGAAATAATGTTTTTTGATGTACAGAATGCTTGGCTGACGGCTTCGTGCATGACGAGTCTTTTTACACCCTGTATTTATAATGTACGTGACCCTAAAAGATCCAATTTACAACTCCGAGTTAAATAAAAGGCAAACTCAGCCCCAATTGGATTATCGAGTGCGAGTGATTAATCCAATTACTTCACGGAAAGAAAGAGCTTCCAAACTTCATTTTGTTTCGTTAGAATCGAATCAAATCAACATTTTCGCAATACGACGGGTTCGGTTCTGGGGGACGATTTTGTGTTGCGACTGATTAGTGTAATGCAGTCTTCATGCTCCAATTTTTGTAAATAAATCGAAGATGTAGCTAGCCCGCGTGGTCAATCGGCATGACAACAGTATAAAAAAATTGCAAATCTATTTAATCCGTCAGTTAAAGGTTTGGAAAATAATGAATATGTATTTTTTGTTTTAGTAAATCAATGAATATTGACAAAGATAAAAAGCATCAAATCTCGGGAGCGGGGGCTCGTGACGTCAGAATGCACTAAAAATTATATCAAGGCGTGGCGTATTGAGAATTTTAAAAGCACAGTATTTTCGTCACTTTTGGTTTACGTAACAAAAGGAAAAATAAGGGTCAATTCAATTCAATTCATTTATTCAATAACGCGGTCAAATAATTTTCTGACTGTCGATATCTAACTGACGAATTCATTAATTTTTGTTTATGGTCTACCCTATTATGACACGCTTCATATCGCATTTTCAGATTATAAATGTATTTATCTCGCCAGTGTTTTGGCGTGACGACTTAGAGGCGTTTGTGAGAGATTGGCCGAAGAAAGCTGGATAGAGAGAAGATTAGAAGGCTATGGGGACGTCTTTGCCCAGCAATGGAACCATATAGGCTAAAGAAAAAAAACCACCAAAACGTATCATAAAATAATGTGATATGATTTTAGATTGATATTTAGAAAAAAATATCACGTTTAAGAAAATAATAATAACATTATTATTATTTAATAATTTAATATTATTTAATAACACATTTTTTTAATAATAATAATATTATTATTATTTTCAAAAACGTGATGATTCATTGATCGTGATTCGCGATTGATTGTTTAAAAGCCATAATTTATTGACATTTCCGAGTCTTTACATTTTAGAAATTGCTCTCTTTGTTAAATGTAATCGGCGGCTATTCTTAACTTTATCGGATAGCACATACCGAGATGTAACTTAATACAAAAATTTGTTACGCACAGGTGGCTGTAGGACTGCTTTGTTGAGAAAAGTATTTTTGGTTACCACACTCCTAATAACATAAGAGAGGAACCCGTAACAATGTTTAAAAAAAAGCTAACTGAACTTCTATTAAATAAAATAAATGTTATTACTCCGTATCGGATTTCCTAGCTGATAAATTTTAGTTGTGTGTCAATGTTTGTATGTTTGATGATGAACTGCATCAATGCATGCCAAAATGGTAGAATGTACAAGGATTCTCTAACCTTATTGTAATTACCTACATTCTGAGCAAATAAATGACTAATCTATTCATATTCCACATTCTAAATATTGTATTTGCATTTTATGAAAAAAGAAATCTGTAAAACAATGTTCTTCCTTTAACCTTAAATCCTGCATTATCTACTCCATAAGAAAAAACCGGATTTTTAAAAAGGTTTTCTAAAATATTTCTCCAACTAATCGCAAGTGTACACCTGTAGCCCAACTTACGTACAAAGTTTCTATACGAATCGGAAAAATCCTTTCCGCCCGAACGCCTGTTGTTTTCCCCTCGATTTCCATTCACTCTTACAGTCCGGAACGTGAGATCCGGATTTGTGCGCATTCGTACAAATGATTTTTATAGAATTTTAAACTTATCTCACTTCTCGTTGTTGGATCCGACTAGAATTTAGTGCAGCAAAATTACAGCCTTTGTTCTATTTTTGGAGCTGCGCGGATGTTTTGTTCGTGTACGTTTGGTGAATGCGAGAAAAAATCGCTCTTTTCACGCACGGCTTTAGTTACATATACCTGGGGCTCTAAAATGGCCGCTTTAGCTAATACTATACGCTTTCATCAGCCCAGTGCGGATTGGTAGATGTCACATGTCTTCGATTTTTTTGGTTCTAGAACATGCCGGTTTCCTCACGATGTTTTCCTTCACCGTTTTGAGAGCAGCGGTGATGAAATAAATTACACAAAGTAATGCGCCTGTCTGGGTTCGAACCCACGACTTATTGTCGGGGCCGCCACCACTGGGCCACCACCACTGGGCCACCGCTGCTCCTGCTATACGCTTTAGCTTTAGATAATACTAAGAATTACGAAATAATGACAACTCATAATACTAACTGCGTTTGTGACCATTTTAAGAATGTTAACGTGATTCTTTATTCATTTAATCATAATCAACATAGTTCACACGTTTTTAAATGTTTATTAAATAAGATTGTAAAAAATGTGGTCCACCAGTATCAGGAGCAGGGTTGGGCCCTGCCCCGGTACTGGCCTGGCCCGCTGCTTGCTACTGGTGGTTAGAGCTCTAGAGACAGGAACCTCCTTTACCTTATTATGATTCTGCTAAAGCGGCCATTTTAGGCACCCTGATATATTTCATGCCAGGCCATTAGCTACGAATCCTATGATTTAGGATCTTGTTGTAACATATTTTTTCTTGATCCTAACAGTCTTATAATTCACTGCCTTTATACAAAAATCTGATTCATGTCGGTAGGTACCTTTGCGAATTCGGAAAATAAAACGCGCAATAGAATTATACTTAACATAAAACGAAAGGAGCCTACAGCTATGAATAATACAGCAATAAATACGCAATTAACTTTTTCTGCTACCGTCCATAATTGATTGGACACGAAGATAACGAGATTCAGTGCTCCATTTTCTTGTTAACCAGAATCAAAAGATTTTCCTTGTCCGAAGAACAGTTCTGCTGAAAAAAAAAGTGCTTCATCTACATATTTTATTGTGACTGTGAAATTGAAAGAGAAATGTGGAAAATTGTATCAAGTGGTTCTAGATTTGCAACGTTGATATTATCTGTGGTATCTGCTTCAGTGAAGTTGTCGGGCGCAATGAATACTGCTAGAGGTATCTATACTTCGTGTATTTATACTGTAAAGATGAAACTATAGCGGGACAAACCTATGAGATGTTTTTCATACTTTTTACATATTATGTGTAAATGAATTAGTTAACTTAGTACCTAATGCTTTAGTCATCATCATCATCATCATTTCAGCCGAAAGACGTCCACTGCTGGACATAGGCCTCCCCCAAGTGTCGCCACATTGACCGGTCCCTTGCGACTCGCATCCAACGGATTCCCGCAACCTTCACCAGGTCATCGGTCTACCTAGTGGGAGGTCTTCCCACGCATCGTCTTCCAGTTCGCGGTTGCCACTACAGAACTTTTCGGCCCTATTTGCCAACCGTTCTGCTAGCAATGTGCCCTGCCCACTGCCACTTAAGTTTGGCAATTCTTTGGGCTACGTCGGTGACCTTGGTTCTCTTGCGGATACTTTAGTGTTCTTTTTTACTTTTTTGTGCTCAACTTTATTGTCATATTTGCTTATTCCCGCGGTTTCACCTGCGTGGAATTCGGTAATGGCCCACGGGGTCGGGGACTATCGGGATAAAAAGTATCGTATGTGCGTTATAAACCATGTGTGTGCCAAATCTCATTAAAATCCGGTCAGAAGTAAGGAAGAGTCAACAAACATCCGTCAAGCCTCACAAACTTTCGCTTTTATATAAGTAGCAGGACAAACTGTTTCTTGTTATTTATCAACTTCGGTACTCAACTGAGATATTACATGAATTCATGATATTATATTCAATATTCAAAATCTCTATATCATCAGGTTATAATGTTCCCACTGCTGGGACGCAAGCCTCCTCTCTATGAGGGGAAGTGGGCTATATAATCCACTACGCCGGCCCAGTGCGGATTGGTAGAAGTCTCACGTCTTCGATTTTTTGGTTCTAGAACATGCCGGTTTCCTCACGATGTTTTCCTTCACTGTTTTGAGAGCAGTGGTGATGAAATAAATTACACAAAGTAATGCGCCTGTCTGGGTTTGAACAAACAACTTATTGTTCGTAAGTCGGAGCCGCGACCACTGGGCCACCGCTAGGCAAAATCTTGTACATTTTCTATAACAATATGAAAAGTATTCCTAACATTAAAACTCACAAGAGAAAAAAAGTCCGAAGACATCTAAAACACTCACAAAACTTTTGGCGATACATCTCACGATACACAAAACGTATTTTTCTCACTTCACGCCAATGCACTGTGTACAAGACGCATCCAACTTTAAATTTACTTTATACGTAGTGCAGAAGTTTGGCGTACCCTGCATACGTACCTACCCCTGTCTGTAGAATAAAAAACTAAGTTCCTTGTTTGCGGGTTCGCTCTTGTTTCCGAACAAATATTTGTTTAGTAATAGGCATTGGAAAGAAATAGGTTTTAGTTGGGCTGTTCGCACTTTTAACCAGGTTAAAAAGTTTCTGCGTGGTAGTGCTATTATGGAAAAGGATTTTTCTTTAAGTTTGAAAGCGATTTTATGTTTCTTTATGTATGAACTTGAGAAGTTACTTTAATTTTTTTGTTCAGATTGTCAGGACTGAATAGTGTTTGGAATAGAATAGAATACTCTTTATTATGTACACCATAAAAATTACAAATACAAAAAATTTAAACATTTTACAAGGGGTGACACAATAGACGGTCTTATCGCTAAAAGCGATCTTTTAAAGTCAACCTTTGGATGGATTTAAAGGGGAAGGAGAGACAATACTGCAGGTAACCTGTGGTGTACCATTTACAAACATACAATAAATAAATACATACATAAATATACATAAGACATATGACACCGGTTTTTATTTGTGTTTTATAGCAATGAAAGCCTAGTGATGCGACCGTCGTACTGACAAGTCATACAAAGGTCTCAAATTCGAACCCAAAACAGGCACTTCTGATTTTCGGACTCATGTGCGTATTGTATAATTATCACTTGCTTCGGTGAAGTTAGACATCGTGTGGAAACCGGCATACCTGAGAGATATTTCATTATGTTAAGCCAAGTCAGAAGCACTCTGACACCAGTTTAGGCGCTAACTACGCCATAAAGAAGTGTGTAATTTCTCGATGTGAAAATTTCGTGTTTTTTTTCTCGTTACCCGTATTTTCTCCGAGACATAACCTATGTAAAGGCACCATTACTGCAACACTACAGACAGATACCTCATCATTAACTACGGTAATAGGCCATATGCTAATATAGTAATCCGGCTATTAATTGTAGGTTTAACTGTAACTACCACACTAAACTTTACATCTGTCACTACCAAAGTAATTTACACTACTTAGGATTACGGAACCCTAAACCGTAACTGCCGTCTTCGAACCCAAATTTATCAAGAAAACCGTCTCCAAATCCCTGAAATGATGTTCGACAATCGACATTTCCTTTACCCCAAATTCAGTTTTCATACATCACAGGAGATCTCCAAAATGAAATTCCCCTTTAAATACAAAAATTATAACATAATAAATTCCATTCACAAAAAGGCGAGGGTAAACCCTGAAATCCCTTCCGTGGATCAGTTGTAACAATACGGGGTGTTTCCTGAAGGAAACGGAAGGTGGGCCAGACGTTCCCTCGAATATCTTTGTGCGAAACAATATTCGCGCTACGTTTCTTATTGTTTTCGTATTTCGAAATGTCAGCTTTTGGACAGCTAGGTGTGCCTGTGATTCATCGGTATCATATTATTGGGACCCTGTGTCTTTATAATGAGTATTTTACTCGGTAAAATTTATCATCTATCTAATATTATAAGTTTAAAATTTGAATGTGGGGGGTAATCTCCGGAACGGAATGATTCGATTCTAAAAATTCTTTGTCTTGCAGAAAACTCCATCATTTGGGGGTGCTAAGGCTATATATACATTATATTGATTATCATGAATATTAGCCACGCTACTCGTATCTCATTATTTGCAGAGCAAGTCGCAGGCGAAGTGGTAATAGAACTGTGCAGGTGGATACATACTGGTTTAACACAATTTGAGTTTCATGGACAAATGAACCTAACTCTGGGTTATGCTCGCCTTTGTACATAAGCTATATTATTGCAATTAATTTGTATACTTGTTATTTTGTGTGCAATAAGTAATAAGAAGAATCATAGGATATTTTTATTCGACGCAGACAAAGTAGTGGAGAGAAGCTTGTATGTTAAAATCCTATGTGTGCGATTAATTTTTCACCGCACGGTTTAAAAAAAACATTCAGACTTAAAATGGAGGAAGGGTTCAGTGAATTTAAATGAGAAGCTTTGATCTCCCGCGTTTTTTGATGTTTCAACATAATTATTAATTGGAAAAATTATAATTATTCAGCATCATTCTGTTTACGTAGTTGACGTATCTGTTGTAGCTTAACAGGTCGGAACAAACAGCTTTCAATTCTTTTAAAGCAGAAAACATTTCACGAAATTAAATTAATAACTGTTGAAAGCGTACGTCGGTATGGAAACAGCTTTCGTAGAATCATAATGAAATCTTTACTCATATTTTACCTACATACAGTTTTATTAAATTATTAATACTGATACTGATAAGACTAGCTTTTGTTTCCGACAAAGCCCGGATGGAAATCGTAAATAAAAACCGTTTTAAATCATATCGACGTCCATGAAAAAAATAATCATATATAGACGGCGACGACGGCGGAATTTTCAAATGTCGTAAGGAAAATTTCATCCGTTTTAAATTATTTAGTGTCAATATCTTCAGTCAATGTTATTTAAATCTCTGTTCTTTAGACAAAACTGTGATTGATTCGATTTCTCCATTCCACTCAACGCCATCTAAAAAGCAAATAAACCCAAATCAAGTTGCAAATTAAACATGATAAAAAGTGCCTCAATTTTCTTATAAACCAGCCAATTCTTTACAGGAGCTGTTTGAAAATTCTCTCTATATGCTAATAAATAAATTAACCTCGGCAAGAATTGATTCGACGTCTGGGTAATGTCGCAACGAACAAAAAACCGATGGAGAATGGAAAAGCAATTATCGGTTGAGTCTTCCCTCACAGAGTTTTCAATAAACGCGTTGACTTTCGTAAATAAACTAACTGTACAGATTTTTCGTCTTCGAGTAAAGGATTTTCGACGTCGGTTTTGGCTTCAGATATTTAAACGGTAACAAAGTTGTCAGCTTCGAGAAGTTTCTTACCTTTGTTATTGATTTCGACTTCTAATTTAGATCTTATTCAGTTAACAGTTATTCTCACTTTATTGTCCGTTCCAGATTTATTAAGATCATTTGAAGTATTTCTTGATTTAAATTCTCTAGCGTTCGGTAGAATAGATTGGAATTTTATTAGTTGATAGCTCAGTTTATTGAAAGTTTATGGTCTATCAATGGATTTTTTTAGTCTGTGTTTTTCTTCTCACTTAATTTAATTTGGATTTATTGTATTCTAGATCTGGCATGATGCATGTTTTATATTACTTGTGCTTTACCACAGCTGGGAGAGCAGCAGTGGCCTGGTGGCGAAGGCCAGACCCAGGCAGGCCCATTACTTTTTGTATTTTATTTTATCACCACTGCTCTGAAAACGGTGAAGGAAAACATCATGGAGAAATCAACATGTCCTACAACCAAAAACTCAAAGATATGTGACATCTACCAACCCGCACTGGGCTACGTGGTGGTTATTGGTCCATTCCTTCTCATAGAGAGGCTGTGTGCAGTGGGAGCATTGTACGTTGATCATGATGATGACAGCTAGAACACAGGTGGCTCTCCTCAGTGAAAGAGTGGGCTGCAATCCACCATGGGGGTAAACTTCACACGTCTTTGTTTTATTTTTAATATATATCTACATTTTAAAACATACTGCTTTCATCTCTATGAATATGCTCACTAGATTAGTAGTCTATACCGCTATGACTATCAGCCATTTGTCTGCCAAGTTCAGTCTTTTGAGTAGTTTATCGGTCGTTAGCTTAGTTGGTGAACGCGTTCTCCCATAAATTCTCATCCCGATCGGCGATCAAACTTAACTGTCGGGTGATAAAAAGTCAGCAATATGGAGTGGTATTAGTCTTAATGGAAGTGTTCTAGCGTCTATTTTAGTAATTAAAGTGCCAGAGACTTCTTGCACTTCTTCTTCTTCTTGAGGAGGTCATGGCTTAAAAATATCAGCCACTCGAGTCAATCTTTAGGTTAAGCCGTGCTTGCCTAGGTTGGTCTGTAGATCGGTGACCCGCCTTACATACTGAGTTATCTCCGCGCCTTAGAAGGCACGTTAAGCTGTTGGTCCCGGCTGTGATTTGTCCATCTTTGACAGTCGTAACAGACAGTCAGTGGCTCAAAAATTCTGACAACCAGTCTTACTAAGTGTTATGTTATTACCCAGTATTAATTGTAATGTGGAGGTCAGATAGACAGTCGCTTCATATAAAATACTGATACCCCAGTCTAACCGGATGTAGCTGTATCCGGTTAGACTGGAAGCCGACCCTCACATACACTTAAAGTACTTAAGGGATTTATATCCGTGATTTTCCTTTGTTTCTATGAGCTCCCGATATTTCGACGCTGTTGCAAGCATCATGATGGCGGGATTACTGAAGAGATATGTGGGTGGGACGAAAATTATTAATTATGAGCAGACAAATCTGTCTACCAAAAACCGTGAAAATCTAAAACAGACCCCAACTAGTTGGGAAAAGGCTAGGCAGATGATGAAGTGCCAGAGACTTCTTCTTCTTCTTTATTGTGTGGTTGATGCCTAATCTGGTGTCAGAGTTTTTATGACGCCCGTGCCTCTCACTTGGCTTAATGTCGTTGAGAAATATCTCTCAGGCATGCTGGTTTCCCCACGATGTTTTCCTTCACCGAAGCAAGTGATATTATCCAAAACGCACCCTATCACCAAGACAAGCACCTCTGATTTTTGGGATTCACGTCTCAAAAATCAGAAGTGCGTGTCTTGGATTCAAACTTGAGATCTATGACTACCAGATATTTAAAATAACATACATATGCCCTTTCTCGTAAGGGTAAACATTAACTAAGTACAGACCTACATAAAGGGTGTAAAACACCTCTTTAGGAAGCCGAAAGGCACTTGTTCTCCCCATCATTGCGATCATTTTTTTGTTCTAAATCATACCTGGGAACCTTCTAGTTACGAAGATATGAGGGGTCAAAATTACAACTTTTTGACAACTTTTTTTTAAATACAAGTTTTTTTGTAAGATTTTAACTTTTAACACCTCCACAACCCCCGTACTGTTCAATCCATCCATCAACACAATGTTTTAAGTGCGTTACATTGAGTTCTAACACAAAACATGATTTATAACTTCCAAAAAAACAGTTGTTTCCCAGCAATAATTTTTGCATAAAGTAGCTTAGTTTGATGTACAGAATGCTTGGTTAACGGCTTTGTGATGAGGTGGTTTACACCCTGTATACCTGCAACGAACTTTAATCTTCCTATCGGCCACGTTCATCGAACAGATATTTGGTCATTCACGCGTGCACGCAACTTCAAACAACAATCTTAACAATTCAAAAATCACCCAGTCCAAATTCATTAACATCTATATTTCATAATCGTTCCAAAACAGGACAAAAGGATATTTTAAGAGAAAGGAAAAAAAAATGACCTTCAATTAAAACTTTCACGCTTCAAGCTAACGCTTAATTAAGGAGCAAAGAAAAGCTTCAAAAGAGGCAAATACTTCCCTGACCTTTAAACAGTGCCGTAGGGAGCATTTCAAAGTATAAAAGGCGTTTAAAAGAGAGTCATTAATCAAAACAGTGAAGAAAATGTGTCCAGGCTCCTGGGCTGTGCGCCTCGTGATTTCTGTTTCGGGGGCTTTAATCTTGAGAGGGCTTTGCTAAAGGAGTCCGCTCGGCGTGAATCAACGGGCCTGAAATAAATTCAAGTTTCTTTTTGGTGCCGTGTTAGGACAAACTCACTCAAATCCGGTTAAAAATAACAAGATGGCCGTTTTTAGGAAAAAGTACTCAAAAAGTGGTTTTGTAAGTAAGCATTTAATTTATGTTCATCTTACTTTACCGTTATAAATCCGAAAGTTCGTATGGATGGGTTTTATTACTCAATCACGACAAAACGGCTAAACGGATCCAAATGAAATTTGGCACAGAGATATATAGTCTGGAATAGCACATATTTAATCTCTTTAAAAATATTCTTATTCTTATAGGTTACTACTTTTCAAAAGGACGGGGGCAACAGCTTATACAGGGTGTAAACCACCTCATCACAAAGCCGTCAACCAAGCATTCTGTACATCAAACTAAGTAGTTTTAAACAACTGTTTTTTCTGCGGTAAAAAAATCACGTGTTGTGGTATAACTCAATGTAACGCACTCAAAACATTGTGCTGATGGATGGATTGAATAGTAGGGGTTCGTGGAGGTATTTAAATTAAGAATCTTACAATATAAAATTGTTACTTTGACCCTCAATATCTCCGTAACTAGAAAGAAGGTTTCCAGGTATGGTGTAGAATAAAAAATGATCGCAATGACCAGGAGAACAGGTGACTTTCGGCTTCGTGAACAGGTTTTTGTTTGTTACACCCTGTATAAACTGAAATGAATACAAAGTATTATTCAAAAGTACCAAAATAGTTAAACTCTTTACGCAGACGGCATCAAACATCTCGTTTTTTTTTTTTAATACAAGTTTCACTATAAGAATTTTACTTTAATCACCTGTACAATCCTCGTACTATTTAATCCATCCATCAGCACAATGTATTAAGTGAGTAACATTGAGTTCTACCACAAAACATGATTTTTCACCCTAAAAAAAGTCGTTTTCCAGCAATAACTTTTACGTAAAGTTACTTAGTTTGATGTACAGAATTTTGGCTTCGTGATGAGGTGGTTTACACCCTGTATGTATATATTACTATTACTAGTTAGTATGTCTCATCTCACTGTTGGGCAATGGCCTCTCTCCATGGCTTCCAGTACTTTCGATCTGGAGTTAATCCGTGGTTTTTAAAAACACGAAAAATTTTATCTCAGTACTGGGATTACTTAACATCCATTATTTCAGCCTGTACGTTAATGTTGTACTCACAGCGCCAGATTTAAGAGTCTCGCTTTCAAACCGGGGCTAAACCGGCAAGATCCCAGCAAAAAAAAACATCTGACAAATTCTTCACGAGGATTTTCATTCAATAAGAGTTCTGTAGATTTTACTAAAAGAGAAAAAAATACATCTTAAGATGAGGACCGTTTGTGTTTTAAAGTCGTTATTCGTGAAATGATTTTTTTTTTCAGTTTTATTTTTTGTTGAAAAGAAGGTTTTAATCCGATTTTTAACGGATTCTTAAGTTTTAAAACGATACGGGTGGATAAAGTTCGTCGTGAATCACGAGGAGTGATATCTTTTCGATGTTAAAATAATGAAACTGGACTTATCTACCTATTCTACAAATATAAAAATGCAAACCTGTTCGTCTATTCGTGTCTTAGGGACAAACTATGTAATGGAACCGATTTTGATGAATTTTTGCACAGCTGTTCTCCTTTTGTCCGAGAAGGTTTCTGAAAATAAAATAGAATAGCAACGCATTCCAAGCACAACTAGTACTGTAATAAAATCTTAATCAATTCTATTATTAATGACATTAATTCAAAATAATGAGAACCTTTAACTTTTTAAAGAATTATAAGTTAGATAAAAAAATCCGAAGATTTGCAAAATTCTTTCAGTATCCAAGAATCGTGGTTTCAATTCCACCATAAATAATCAAAGGGAATCTCACTTTGCACTCGTACGAAAATAACAAAAATAAAATAATTCAAAGAGGATTTACCTCCATTCGGTTGCCCACGCAATAACCGATGCCATTGATTTTATTATGATACACTCCCAAATATATTAGCAATTTAATTTCGGGTTCAGTTTTCAGTGCAAATTCTTATTTTCCATTATGAAACTGAAATGAAATTGCTGAATGACGTGTTTTATGCAGCCGCCCGAATTAATAGAGTTGGTGGGAAAACTTTTTATTTTCAACTACGATTTTGTCGATAAATTGAGAAGTTTCATCTGTAATTTGGCGAATTTCTCTATGGGCCCAAGTCAGTATTTTTTTCAATGTTTAAAACGGTGTAATTTCTATAAACATTTGGAATTTCTTTTGTATTGTGTGTGATTTTACAAATATTTTAACTCACATACACAAAAAGCCAGATTCGAAATAACTCTTATTGGAGATTCAAAGTATTTGTTCCATGCGGGAATCAAACCCGTGACACGCAGCGCAGCAGCCACTCGCTCAGCCACTGCGCCAACTGTGAAGTATAAAGGGTGTAAAAAAACTCTTAACGAAGCCGAAAAGCACTTGTTCTCCCCGTCATTGCGATAATTTTGTTGTTCAACACCATACCTGGGAACCTTTGGAGATATTGGTAGTCTAAGCTCCAAAATTTTGTGTTAGTTTTTATCATTCGATTTTTACTTTATACACTATATTACTTATTTTGGGGCCCACATTGTTCCTTGTATTCATTAACGACCTCTGCAACCTAGATATACCAAATGCCCAAATAGTTTCTTATGCAGATGACACTGCAATAACTTTCACCGCTAACTCATGGTCGGAACTGCAGGCAATTGCACAAAAAGGATTTAACTCCACATTAAAATGGCTTTACACACACTCCTTGACCCTGAATACCACTAAAACAAATTTTATTACTTTCTCAATAAATTCAAATTCCCAACCAAATTTCTCTATGTCTATAAAATCTCACTCGAGTGGTTGTATGTCGCACCAGGCTTGCCAGTGCCCATCACTTACTCCAGTAGAACAAATAAAATATCTTGGTATCTTCATTGACCGACACTTAAATTTCAAATCACACATTAACACCCTATCCGGCCGCGTAAGGAAACTTATTTACATATTTAAAACACTGCGACACGTAGCACACGCTTCAGTTATCCGTAGTGTATACTTCGCTCTTTGCCAATCACTAGTGACCTATTGCATTTCCTGCTGGGGCGGAGCTGCAAAGACACTGATGAAGCCTTTAGAAATCGCTCATAGAGCCATACTTAAAGTTGCCACCTTTCGCCCTATCTTATTTCCAACGACCGAACTTTATAAATCCTGGAATGTTTTAAATGTTCGACAACAGTACATTTTACATATAGTCTTACTACAACATTCCAGAACACCTTATAGAGATATCTCTAAACGTCGGAAAGACAGAATCTGCACTATTCCTCCTCCACGTACTTCTTTCGTAAAAAGATTTTCTGTGTATCTTGCTCCATCTCTCTATAATAAAATTAATGCAAAATGCCCAATCTATAAACTACCATTCTACAATTGTAAAAAAACTGTACGGAAACTCCTTTTAGACCTCAATTATGATGACACTGAATTATTCCTCACAAAACAATCATGTTAAAACACACATATTCACACTCACATACACACTTAACAGAATGCACCTACACTGACATACACACACATATACACCCACACACTCTAGATAAGTATGTCTTTTATCAACAATAATGAATAATATAATTTTTTATTTTTTTTTATTTTATTAATTTATTTTTTATTTATTTTAATTTTAATATTGTTTATATTTCTGGTTTCATATTAATTTTGATATTGATTGTATATTTGATTGTGATTATAATTTTAGTTTTAATTTTGGTTGAATTTATTGTGTTTAATCACATATTTTATGTATTGTTGCTGTAAATTGTTACTTACATAGGTGTTTGAACTGAAACTTATTTAATTTTTCGAAAACTATTGTATAGTAACTACACTTATGTCCAAATGCTGTCTCAAACTTTGAATTTTAAACACAATGTAATATTATATAATAATTCTTCAATTCAGGGGCCCGGCACTGTATCTCCTTAACACAGGCTAATATTAGCCTACCTAGGAGACCAGTACTTCACCCGTCTTTATTGTATATTTGAACCAAACAAATTATAAAAACCGGCCAAGAGCGTGTCGGGCCACGCTCACTGTAGGGTTCCGTAGCTTCCCAGACCATTAAAAATACCAACATTTTTCGTCAGCAAAAATAACTTTGTTTTTCATAGTATTTGTATGAAAAACAAAGTTATCATTTGCGTTTTTTTGAAAAAGTGCTATATAACTCAAAAACTATTCAACTCATCAAGTTGAAAATAATTTTCCTAGAAAGTTCATATAAAGGTCTACTTCTGTGATTTTTTTCATATTTTTTAAACTTATGGTTCAAAAGTTAGAGGGGGGGGGACACATTGTTTTTGACTTTCGGAGCGATTATTTCCTAAAATATTAATATTATCAAAAAATGATTTTAGAAAACCCCTATTCATTTTTAAATACCTATCCAACAATATATCACACGTCAGGGTCAAAATTAAAAAAAAAATCGCTCCCTACTTTACGTCTGGGGGAGATACCCTAATAAAAATGTTTTTTTTAATTTTTATTTTTGCACTTTGTCGGCATGATTGATATACATATTGGTACCAAATTTCAGCTTTCTGGTGCTAACGGTCACTGAGATTATCCGCGGACAGACAGACAGACAGACAGACATGGCGAAACTATAAGGGTTCCGTTTTTTGCCATTTGGCTACGGAACCCTAAAAAGAAAAGAAAAAAACATTTTTGTCACCTCCACCACGCGCACTGGGTCACTCTTGGTATCTACCAACAGCCTACTACTTCTTCAAATGCTGCTGATGTTTACATTGTTCCCAGTTACTAAACGCGCTGTACAGCATTGATAAAGTCGCAAAATAACACAACACAACTTGAATCTGAGAGCCAGGGGTTTTTTTTTCATTATTTTTGAAAAAATCTGCTCTTTTAAGACGCCGATACCATCAAGTTCCCTATCAACTAAGCTATAGATACAAATAGAAACTACTTATGCAATTACTAATGCAAATCTTATCGCACCAATTCAATTGATATATTATCCTTGGAATTTAATTATAGACGCGATGGCATTGCTGTTCAATATATGTATGTATAAGTTGGTACATATAATGAAGCTTGTCTTTGGTTATATTTGAATGAACCGTCATTTACGGGATAGCAACGCGTGTAAGAAGGCTATAATTATCATAATTAGAATGGAGGCTTCCGGGAAGGTCTTTTCCTTGGTGGTATTAATTAAAGTGGTGTGGTATAGTATGTTGCTAGAGAAAATAAGGCGTAATAAAGACAGTTGGTGATAGAATATAAGACCCATAAACGTACCTAGGTACACCTAGTAGATTTCGCTTGGTTTTTCGCTTGTTATATTCAAGCATATTGACTAGCCTATTACCATAACCCATAGTCTGTGGTTGGAAACTCCTGATGGGAAACCCAACAGCGCTTTGCTCGACTCGGAATTAAACGGATGGAGTTTCTTGCCCGTTCTTCTCCATTGAGATCTACGCTAGGGAATGGGCAACTACAGTACTTTCTCAAGTTATTATGCCTTGTGACTGTGACTGTAGCTTTGATATTGTTTTGTATTTTTGACATTCAAAAGTGCCGTAATGGTCTAGTTGAAATAAATGCTTTGAGTTTGTGTTTGAAACCCAGGACCTTTTCTTCACGTTCGCGCTTGCAGGGAGAATTTATGGGACCCGTTGTATGAAAGACACTAATTTCCTTTGTTTAGTATCTTAAATAGGTATTAGGTACTGTATCAGAGAAGAATGGCCATTTATTCTGAACTTATATGACCTTTGGAGTTGATGAGTACTTGGAGTCGAGACAAGTAGCAATCGTTTCCAAAGCATTCACAACTCCTGTAATCTTCGAGGGTTCAGGCAGAGATTTATCTAACAGTACACCCATATTTCTCTAGTTCTAGTCCCTTGTAATAGAAGGTAAGCCTATTGCCATCAATCGGGTACAAATCCAGAGTCTGTGGCTGCTACTGAAAAATACCTGATGGAAAAACTCGATACCACTTTTCCCGTTTCCAAAGCATTCGTATTTCTGCAAAGATTGGAACAGGGTTGACACATTTTTGGAAGTTAATATTGCCGTTCTATTTTGTTGTTCGGTTTGTCTTTATTTTTTTGTTAGTTCCATGATTGTTATCACTGATAGTCTCTCTCTTTTTTCCAGGTGTACTGCAGAGGAGATCGAACTAGTGTAGCACTGGGCTTGTTGGCTGAGTCGAGTTGAATAAGGTACTGTATTTTTACTTATTTGTAATCGTACTTAAGAGTGTGAAACAAACAAATTAATAAAACTATATTGGAGATAACACCAATAATTGTTGTTTTAGAATTTCATTTTTAAATCTCAAAATTAAATTCTGAAATATTTAAAAAAGAAGATTAGTAAAGAAAGAGCGTTGATCACCACTTTCGCTGACTGCATTTTGACGATTTTCGACCAAAACAATTTGATTTTCTCACACTTTTACAATAAGTAACATCAGTTTTCTTCCTGTTAACCCAATTTACTACAATGTAACAAATTACAGGATAGCCCAGTAGTAATACAGAACTGGACCAAACTTAGTACATAAATACGTAGTTGACGCAAACCCTATACTTAATTACTATACTTGGGTTAGCTAACACTGATACTACAGTTTGAACCTAAGTTAAGACGTAAAGTTTTGTCGACACTTGCACTTAGACGGTCTTATAGGTATGGTCTCAAGACTATTGATAAAGTTCGTAACTAGATCTGAATGTAATTGATTACTATTTGGAGCAAATTTTAAACTTTTTCGATAAAAATAATATAACATAATAATTATTTACTTCTACTTAGCATGAATTCCACATTTACACTGATACTTGGTGGTTTTATACAAGGTAACTAGTAATTGGGAGAATTCCTTGAAATGGGTGATACTAGCCCTAATTTTAAACAATTCTGATCCCATAACTTGGGGTCCAAGCCGGTTTGGTTTGGAATAATCGAATATTTAAAGTGTTTTGGATATTTAAAATCAATGTGCTCAACTCATTCCCACGATATGAATTGCACGGACTAAATTAATTTCTTAGACACGTTAGAAAAAGTAAAGAAGAGTCTACGAAACACCACACACGAAGCAAAAATATTCCTCTCATTCGGAAACTTTTGAAAGAGATCCATATTGGAATAAGTATTATACCCGTTCGAAATTACCTGTAAAAACCAGTGGATGTCACAAACAGAATATCGAGGAAAACTAATAATTAGTTGGGAACAGGATAAATTAATCAAATAAAAACATGGCTTTGATTCTGTGAAGAAAACAAATACTAAAAAATGTTCACGGAAACGAATACGGCGAAATGGCATAACGGTCATATGTCATAATAATGATAGCTATCTTACAATATTCATTCTTGTATCGGAATTAATTCCATTAGCAGAAATGCTTGAAATAAAAATGTAATAGAAACTTTAAGGTGCGTCCACACTGTCAGCTATCGACATTGGACGGCATGAATCGAACGTTGCAAAGCTCGTAAGGAAACATAGTTTTTGTGGCTCCACATTTCAACGGATGAAACGTTTTGGTTCACCAATATTAGTTTGCATTTTTTTTTCCTTATGGTTTTGGTTGCCAACAACCAGCAGTTGTGGTTTTTTCTCATAAATATGGGCACAATACCTCATCATGTAGCAGTTGCAATATACAAGCAATCACTCTAACAAAGAGCACTATGACTATTAAAATGATAAGCTCGCTAAACATTTTACTACTCATGAACACACGCTTCGGAATTATACAATTGCCTATAAAATGCGGGCAAACGACCACGTTCGAACGAATTGGAGAAGTCGGACAAACTCATCTGGTTTCATTGTTTTGGGTATACAGGTGCAGATCCACGCCATTCGAACTACTCGTAGTCGTTAGCTCGTATTCCATTGCGATGACCAGTGTAATAAATGCATTGGGTCTACCACCCGAATACGGGCTAACGACCAAGTGTAATTAATTGCACTAGATTATTTATTTGCGCTCGCCGTGTGATGTGGACAAATCTTTATAAAAAGCACACATAACCATATACAAAAGCTTGATTCTATTTACGTAATTCAGGATACACGTAAACATGTTTTGGCAACATAAAGTTAATAAATTACTCATGTTCGGTGACGTACCCCTGTCTGTATAGTTCTGTTTCGAAATTGTATGGATCACTAATAAAGAGGCACAAAGACTTTTGTGGACTTTCGTACTCCTCAAATTGATTTGTATTTTGTAAGAAATGAGTTTCGTTTCTGAGAATTGTGATGTTTACGACAAGGAATTTTTCCTGTTATATGATTGAGATTTATTATGTAATCTTTATCAATTTTTGATGAACAAAATAACAATGAGTCTATAGCAGATATTTGTATGTAGAAGTTTTTGATCATTATTAGAAACAGGATCGTTTGTCATCAAAACAATAATTATGTGTCTACGCAATTGCCATTTTCATGCTAGCTGTTTGGTTTTTTTTTTATCTGTGAATGGCGATCAAATATAGCCGAAAAATTATGTATAGTCTCAATAAGACCATTTTAGTGTGGGTTTCCTCTATGTGGCTGAATCTTGATGCTCCGAAATTTATTTGACATAACACACTTGGCATAATCTTCTTTAAACGAATATTTTAAAGGCATCAAAAATTATTTAATATTCTTATTATTTGGCTGAATTTTTATTGATGTCTGAACTAGTGGCATAGTTTCCAAGTGGCAGAATTTTATTTGGCCTAATTATAATTGGAAGAAATAAAGAGGCCTCTACTCAGCATTGAAATAATATAGGTTAGCTATAATAAACTAATTTAATAATTATTTATTCATGATTATTATAATATCTCTGGCAAACTTAAAGTTCCGCATAATTTCGTTAAGAATAACGTTTATTTGGTCTAATAAACATTAAGCTGAACTAATATTAATTTCTTTATGTCTGTTTAAAAGACAACTGTTACGGGCAATCAGAAGCTCTAAAGTATGACAGGAGCTGTCCTGTTACTATGGAGGTCACTTCATGATGCTAATGATTTGGTCAACTGTGTCCGGTAAGACCGAAAACTGACCTCAATAAAGACTAAACCAACTATTGCATATTATTTAGGCATTTAGGTGTGACCTATTGTTAGTGAAAATGAGCAATAGTTTTACAAAAAAATTGGGCAATATAATAACCATCGATATTAATAGGGAAATTCCATTTATCTAATATCAAATATATATGCCTACTTTAATAATAAGCTCATGGATAGAGAATTTCATGTACCCACAAATTTCTCTAGGGTATTATAGATAAAGGTGAACCAATATTGGAAAACACAATCACTTATGTATGATATTATTATACATTTTGTGAACTGTTATATATTTTGTGGTAAATATATTGCTTTATTAACAGTCTATCGTTCAATATTAATTGAGATATACGTGAAGTTATGATCACTATTCTTTGTATGAACATTGGGACCAAAATATTGAGAGACTTTCAGATTTTTAAGTCAGTCAATCAACTCAGCATACTGCAGACTATAAAACTCTCTGGAGCTGAACCACAACACGCTATCCTCAATCTTAGTCAAACTTTCGGCCCATTGATTTCCTGTAAGAACAAAGATCTATAAATGACAGCCGGACCAAATGGCTAAAGCACGATTCACACATATCCGTGAATTCTCAGTTCTGTCAGTTCAGTATCAGTTCAGTCAGTGCTACAGTACTGTGTTCGGTGACTGATGACCTCACGCGGTGAGTGATGACTTCACACGGTGACTGGTGATGTCACGCGGTGACTGATGACGTCACGCGTCAATGCTACAGTGTTGACTGAACTAATCGAACTGAGGCTTCACGGATATGTGTGAATCGAGGTTTAAAGTGCTTTTCGAGGCACGGAGGAAACTCGGTAAATTTGGGTGGTCACCCATCCACGGACCAAACTAGGCAAGTACGGCTTAACTTTTAAACACACAAACACTAGACATCCTATAAGCAATTTTATTCTGATATTAAATTTTAAACAACCGACGAAACACACGAACCACCTTTTAATTTTAAAAGTTGTCCCGTGACGTCGCTATTTTAATAAAATAATATACAGAATTAATTTCAGTAAAATATTTATTTAATTAAACTTAGTCGGGGAGCACCTGCTTCTGTTTAAAACATCTATTACGGCTTTATTCGTTCTTATTGGTGTGACATATTGCATATAAAGCGCCTTTAAGTTTTTCGGGATTTTGTTTTCTTTGTCTTTAACTTCAGGGTCGAAGACTGGATTTAGAGGTCTCTGTGTTAGTAAGTTCAGTGGTGGGCTTGTGAAATGAGATGAGCCTATGTAGTAACATCTCATTCCACAGGCCGTAAGTGTTAAAAAACCCTTTTTCTGAGCTCTGAGCTCTGAAACTGTACTCTGAAAGATAATGTAGTAAGTATCGTGTGTCTGGTAATCGCAGCCATTCAGCAATTTTGATTTATACCAATTTTACTGATCTATTAACATGTATTGAAAATATCTCCTTTATTTACCTGTAACTTTATAAAACTACTAGCACTTCGCCAAAATTGTGACAGCTCGACTAATTTTCATGATATTAATTAGCCTATACTACTCGGTAAAAATGTAGCTATGCTACTGGTGAAAGTATTTTAAAAATCGATTGAGTAGTTTTTAAGTTAAATCGTAACAAACAAAAAATCTAATTTTTCCTCTTAGTGTTGACAAAACTGAAGATACAAATTAGTGAAAAATAGAGTGAGAGAAAGGAAGTTTTATAATGTCCGTAAAACGCTTGATATTCTTTCAGAAAATATGAATTACGACTACACATAACTCCACACAGTTTCACCAGAATAAAAGATTCAATCTAATTCTGTCATAAGAATCAAAACGTGCCCTTCTCATATCTTCGCGAACCCAAATATTGTCGAAATTATTCTGCGACGAAATAACGCGGTGAATGTAATAAATTCTATCTATTATCATAACGCCTAAACTTTTACGCAGTTCATTATTTCCTGAAATAATTGATTTGATTTTGTGTCGTTTTAACCCCCGACGCAAAAACGACGGGGTGTTATAAGTTTGACGTGTCTGTGTGTGTGTGTGTCTGTCTGTGGCATCGTAGCTCTCAAACGAATGAACCGATTTTGATATAGTCTATTTTGTTTGAAAAGTGAATCAGTTGGGAGTGTGCGTAGCTATGTTTGATAAAAATATGTCCAAGATGGCCATCGCTACAAAATGGCGGATTACACGTTTATTCAACAACTCCCTAAATATGGGTATCAAATGAAAGCCGCGTTAAGGAACTTTGTTTCAAAACAAAAATACCTTGAAATAATGACCCTACGTGTCGGGAGTTTTTTTTTAATTTAATAAAACTTGTTTGTCGTTCTGTCACCTACTTTATCATCAATCTCTTGCCTATATCACAATTTATTTGGGGTCAGCGCAGTATGTCATCTTCTTTGATACTTTTCGGTTCGTCTTCTTCTCTTTGTCATATTAGCAGTCACCTCCTTTCTAGCCCTATCATCTTTTATCTACCTACTTGTTTCACCTGTTACATAAATAACTTCTATGGTATCTTTATACAAGGTATGAAATTGTTGACCAATCATGTTTTATTTCTATGGTCCATCGGCATCAGAAACAAGGTACTAGCTGTTGTTGGTCAGCTCTAGAGAGAAGAATCTCTTTACTATGCGTGCCTTGACACGAAGTAAAGGTGTTAGTCGAGTTTCTCTGCTATAATATTATTACAATATAGATTCCTCATGGTGTTATCCACCACCATTTTGATAACAGTAGTGATAAAATAAATGTTACAAAGTGAAGTCTAGATTTCCATTCCTCAGTTGATTCTTGCTTAACTCGACCCGGCTATGGACACCGGACAGGAAACTTCAGTACAATTATTTTTCAAAGTCTGTTTTTGATGATTGAAATATCAGCCCTCAAACCATTATTTTAAAAACACCGTTTGACAAAGAAAAGAAAAAAAAAAACTACAGACTCATTGTTTTACAAAGCGATACAAAATATCAGAACATCGGCCTACAATCTGGGGAGAAACTAACCTCCTAGCCCCATTCCAGTGTCGTAGGCATCGCTTTGAACGGAGTGCGGGCAGTACAAACCAACCTATAGTTTGACCTACCTACGGTACCTAGGTATTTTCTGAGTTATTCACGAGATGGTTGGAATGTCTATTTTATTGCCCGACTACGCAATGAGAGCGATAGGTAATGGATTCAATGATATTTTATGAATGCCTCCTCGTTGGTCTTAGCGGTTGCAAGTGCGACTGTGGAATATAACTCCGGGGCTCAATTCTCAGGTCGGTCAAAGTGTTATTGGGTTTTTCCATCAGGAATTTAAAAAGAAGCCACGGTGTCCTAGATTTGTGCCTGGTTGATGTCAATAGGCTCTCCCGCAACCCTGCAGTCTGGCTTTGGGCCTGGGTGATAGCAATAGACTGAGAGAGACATCAGTCCTTGAAAATGTGACTTAACTATCAAAATGTGGGTATGCTATTAGCCAAACCAATATAGCATAAAGCAGAATTATAATGGCCCAAATGATGGAGCACATGCTTCTTCTCTGTGGGAGAGAGTTGGCTACAGTCCATAACACGGGCCCAGTGCGGGTCGGTAAACATCTCTGCAATTTTTTGGTTCGGCGACATTTATGGTTGGATAAAGATTAAACTAGTTACGAACCGGTCCATTTTTACTTGTGTTGAACGTCTTTTGTTTAATTGACGAAATGGGAAAGTTACGAAATGAGACGTACCCATGCTGATTTACCGTTGTTAGAGCAGTGGTGCTGAAATAATTTACACAAAGTAAAAAGGGTACGAAACAACAAGCTTCAAAACGATGGACCACAAGTCCACCAGTTTATTCCATTCATCATCTTCCTGCCTTTATCCTATTCTACTTGGAGGCGGTGCCACTCGTTTTATTCTTATTCAACAGTACTTTCCAATTAAAAATAAAAATTCCAAAGTTTTCTCTCCAAGGGAAAGTCATTTCTACAAAAGTCACCTCTCACTCTTTACTGACACCCTCAACAAATACCTAACATTTTTAAGCTCGGTACATAACTGCGGACGCAGAGCGGATCAACACAGCACCGCAAGCGCTTTGAGCGGTGTTGACTTTGTGTCTCACCTATGCATACGTAGCACTTCAAAAAGCAAACGTGGTCGAAAAATTCAGGTCATACAGAATGCATGGATGAAAGAATTGTCTTGTGAATTGTGGTTTCTGTATTGAAATTGAAACGGACCCACCGTTTAGAATTCAGTTGAGCTTTTGTGGCATTTTGATCTACTATTTTTTTTTGTATTTATTCAATTCCAGGTTTAGTTTTGTTTGGAAAGTAAAATTTGTAGACAAAATTCTTTTTAAAAAACACAAAAAGAAAAAAATCACTCAAAAAAACTTATCTACAAAAAAAAGAGACATTGGAGCATGATTTGATGTTGATAATATGATAATGCTCTAAAACATCTTCTCTATCCATTTTCCGCCAGTAACCCAAAACAAGTTTGTCGCAATTCTCTGTGTCATTTTTTAGCAGAAAGGGGATGGGACACTGCTGCCCCTAAATGTAACCTCTTAGTCAGCTTCCATAACACACTGGTAGGAAACTAATCTAGGTAAGGAAACTAATCTGTGCCGGGACCACACAGAAACTAAGGCACCCCAAAGATAAATCATCTTGCAATTTCATAAAGCAACCTTGCTGCAAGTTCTCACGTACGTCACGGGAATATAATAGACCGTCTGTAAGCACTCAAATCCGCCCCAGCAATTCTCAAAGCGTTCAGAATCTGAAAACTATTCACATATTATTACTAATTCTGTGCACACATCGCCTGTCGTTTATTTAAATGTACTCCGCGAGCAAGCCAGGCGTGTGACTTAATTCCGGAATTCTGTACCACGCTTTACAGTATTCAGGAGCAGCTCGTAGCTAAATAATAACAGCCACTCATGTCGATCTTTAGGTTAAGCCGTGCTTGCCTAGGTTAATTTGTGGATGGATGACCACCCTTACATATCGAGTTTTCTCTGTGCCTCGGAAAGCATGTTAAGCTGTTGGTCCCGGCAGCTGTTGTAGATCTCTGACAGTCGTTAGAGGTAGTCAGTGGCCCAAAAGTTTGACAACCAGTCTTACCACCAAGGGGTATCGTATTACCCAGTACTAACTGGGTTGTGGAGGTCAGATAGGCAGTCGCTCCTTGTAAAAATACTGGTATTCAGCTGCATCCGGTTAGACTGGAAGGCGACCCCAACATAGTTGGGAAAAGCCAAAAGGCTAGGCAGATGTTGTTTTACAGTGTTCAGCGCGTAGTTACACCAAGAATTTTCAAAGAAATATTGACAGTAAACCAATTTTGAAAATAAAGTTATCTGATACTCGTAAATAGACGTGTCTTTTGATTGAAGCTTGTTTAACTAGTAAATCGCACTGGGCTCGCATGGTGGGTTATGGCCCATTCCCTTTTATGAGTATGAAGAACAGGGCGTAAAGTTCTTCATCACCCATAGAAAAGGGGGGATCCTCTGACCTGATAGGTTTTATGTCTCGTGGGCTAATGACCGACAGTTGTTTTCGGGTTTTCCTATATGTCTTTAGGTCATCATCATCATCATCATTTCAGCCGAATGACGTCCACTGCTGGACATAGGCCTCCCCAAAGTGTCGCCATATTGACCGGTCCCTTGCGACTCGCATCCAACGGATTCCCGCAACCTTCACCAGGTCATCGGTCCACCTAGTGCGGATCGTCTTCCGGTTCGCGGTCGCCACTCCAGAACTTTTCGGCCCCATTGGCCATCCGTTCTGCGAGCAAGTTCTGCAGCGTTTTTTTTTTCATCGGCGTCGCTCCGGCACCGCGCCAACCCAGCACTTAACTTGCCATTCCAATTTGAGCATTAAATCGTGCGTACAATAGGTATATTTTATGATGTCTCTATGAAAAAGCTTACAAAGGGCAGTCAGCGCGCTTGCCGCTACCATACAACTCGACTCCGAGTTGCCCGTGGGCAACCGCAGCGCACAGTAAGCACGCTGTCCATTACGTGTAGGCATAATTTGATGTTAGTTCTTCATTTATGTCATACATGGTGTTCGAAGAACTCCTTACCTGTGTATTAATTGAATTTTGAGTGCATAACAACGTCAGTTCGTACATTAACTAAAACATAGGTTGTACTGAAATGGTACAATTGAGTTGAGTTGGGCTTTAGCAATAGTCACGCTAAATAATTGGCAAGATTGCTAGTTTAGGGAAGCCCCTGTGTTTATATTATGGGTGTTAGAAGATGCTCAACGAATCTTAAAGTCACTTGTTCTCCTCGTCAGTTCAACAAAATTTTTCGTGCTTGGACAGTGCATGAGAACCTCTTGGTGATAGAGATATTTATGGTAAAAGTAACATCTTTCTGCAACGAAAACGAATTCGAATTTTCCAACGAGTCAGTCACTTAGTTTGATGTTGTACAGTCACAAGCAAAGAAATTTATACACTTAGCAAAATTAAAAAAACGATCTTACTGTATTAATTAATGTTTTATCTTTTCACGAATTTAGTATTTTAGAAGCCATACCACAAAATAAGACATCTCAAAGTAGAAACCGTTATTTCCTTGAATTTTGCCTAGTTACACTCCATACAACTATAACCTAAGAGGTATTAAAAAAAAAACAAGAAAATACGTTAAATAGCATATACTTTAACTTATTGACCATTTACAGTACATAAACAGAACACCAGTTACAATTTCCTCACTTAGTCAACAAAGGAACAACTGAAAAATAATAATACAGCAACAAGAATTTCACGACAGAACTCCCCACAATACACACGAGTGAACCAGAACTTTCGCTATCCAATACCGTTTTCACAACGCAATCTTCACATAAATCGAATATAAAAAGCGTAATGGAGCGTTAAGTATAAATACGACATGTTTCGCCCACAAACGTATCGGGATATGTGGTATTTTATATCGTATTTGGAAGTTTGAGTAACTTTATGACAGAAATGGTACGAAAGGTCTGGATTTAAGAGCTTATTAGACTTATTTTGTTGAATGAGGAAGAGTTTTATAATCATTATCATCTGTCGAGCCTTTTCCCAACTATGTTGGGCTCGACTTCCAGTCTAAACATATGAAGCTGAATATCAGAATTTTACATGGACCTTCACAACCTAGTTAATACTGACTGCCCTGTTGGTCTCACGACTGCTAAGGGTCCTGGGCTCAATTCTCGGGTCGGGCAAAAAGTGCTATTGAATTTTTCCATTAGACATTTCCCAGAGTTTAGAAGTGCCTCGAAAAGCACGTTAAGCCGTTGGTACTGCGCCTGACTACTGAATGCCCTCCCAAAGGACTATGAGAGAAAAGGAACGAGAGTGTATCTGTGCCTACGCACACACGTGCACTATAGTATCTCCCGCACCGATGGCTAATCTTTGCTTGGCCGCCGTGACTTAAAACGGTCAGGAGGACTATTAATAGTACTGGATAGTACGATACCCCTTGGTAAGACTGGTTGTCAGACTTTTAGGTCACTGACTACCTGAAATGACTGTCGAAGATCGAATGACAAATAACCGCTATTATACCATACCATTTGTTTTACAACTTTTCACTTTCGGGATGACATTTTTCCTAATATAATTTTATCTAACAACGTCCATAACACAAAAATTATCTTTATAAAAGAATAGACTTGATCCACCAAAAACTTGCACACTAAAAGGCTTTTAAATCGTAATCTCCCGAGTTTCGCCCTAACAAAGAGGATTCGCGGCTTAGTAGAACAGTCCTGACCGTGTGGTACTGTGCTCAACGTTAGGGACAAAGCTTCTCGGTTTCCTTTAATAATTACGTATTATAATGTACGGACTAAGTTGGTTTTTTGCTCCCGATATGCTTTTGGAAATCAAATGAGGATTAAGGATAATGGTCGAAATCTGTTCGTATTATTTCTGGGCATGTGTCCTTGTAGAAAAATAAGACCTTATATTAATTGTTTTTCGAGATATTGTATTAATTAATGATTAAATAAAGGAAAGGGAATATAGAAAAGTATATTAATAGTTTAATTCTTTTACTAGTAATCAGATATTCTGAAAATGGTGGCGACGGTACAAAATAATTTAACTTGCAAAATTACACAAAAGCAATAATGAGACCGGCAATGCAAACCATAGTGAATTTATAAAGATAGTCAGCATCTTTACAGAGAGCATCAGTCATACGTCAGTCATGTCAAAGGATAAGACAAAAAAGTAATTCTTAATAAATTTACTGAAGAGTAAAAAAAAACTACAAATAACCAAACGTAGAAGACATAAAAATCTCACTACCATAAATCGAAGACCCAGCAAACTCCAATAGATTTTAAATTCAAAATTAAACTCGGTCCCGATCAAACGCCTGAGCCATTAATCCTAATTCCTATCACGTAATGACAAAGCCCTAACCTTGGGATCTAGGAATCTGAGGAACGTGGGTATTTCGAACATTTGCCTCATTAACGCGGACCCTTTCACCATATAGACAGATATTGCCTGCTTTGGTATTGGACGGATGGCTAGATTGTGATTTAAGAGTCGTTTTTATTCGTATCTGACTGAGGAGCTTGTGACTAAATAATGACAGCCGCTCGGGTCGATCTTTAGGTTAAGCCGCTTGCCTAGGATGATCTGTGGATGGGTGATCGCCCATTTCGTACCTAATTTCCTACGTGCCTCGGAAAGCACGTTATTCCCTTGGTTGCAGCCGCCATTTGTAATTGTTTGACGGTCGTTATAGGTAGTCAGTGGCCCAAAAAGTCTGTCAACCAGTCCTATCAAGAAGTATCGTATTACCCAGTACAGTACAGTATCGTATTACTGGGTTTTGAAGGTCCGATAGGCAGTCGCTCCATGTAAAATACCGGTGTTCAGCTGCATCCGGTTAGACTGGAAGCCGACCCCAACATCATCATGATCACTTAAAGTACTTACGGGATTATATCTGTGATTTTCTTTCGGTTTTTCGAGCACCCGATATTTCGACGCTGTTGTAGTAAAAAACCGTGAAAGTCTAAAACAGTGCATCATTATGATCATCATCATCAAAAAAAAAAAAACATAGGAAAACTTTATAAAACTTATGCAAACGGGTATTTATCGCAAACTTTACCTTTAATTTAAGCCCGACGTTTCGACTGGATTGCTCCAGCCGTGGTCGAATGATATTCGTATCTGACCATGGCAACACTGATCCCTATCAGAATGCCAGTGCCCATTTTTTTTTTTAATGTTACCATGCTGAGATAAAGGGGCTTTGTTGTATTGTTAATTTAACAATCTTTTTGTTTTATCCTGCGCGAGACAGAAAAAAGAAAAAGTATTATACTCGTAGGTACTTAATACTTTTTCTTTTTTCTGTTTTTGGGCTTATTATGTTGACATTAATGTTTCTAAGATTTTGTGGGTTTGAATAACGTACGTTTGTACTATGTGCAACATAATTTCAGTTTTCATAGATACAATTCTCAAGGACACAATCCACAATAGTTTACTGATTCCACATAAAATAATGAGGAACTTTAATAGTCGCTATGGGAATTTGTAAAAACATCACATTTTCAAACCGATGTGACAGTGTTTGTCATCAATAGTCAAATCATAAGCATTTATTTGGCTTTCAAACTAACATTTAGCTTATCTTATTTTAAAGTAATTTCTTGCAAATCTGCTGACTAAACAATAGCTTTAAATCAGTGGTTTGTTAATCCATGACTTACATAAAAGTGTTCCGATAAAATTTTGCACCCTGAACGATTTTTTACTCGTTCAAAGTTGATCCCGGAGGCGAATCTGTTTTATTAAGTTATTCCTGTTCATAAGATGTAGATAGTTAATTGCCATGATGTCTACATTTTCAAAAGTGATGAATACGATCTAAAACACAAAATACTTCGGTCATTATTGTTTAATCACTCACAACGAATCACACCGATGACACTATATTCACAGTAATCTCAAAAGTGCCAATACCTACAAGTACACTTCGAATTCTTTTCAGTGAGTAAAATGCAAAACTAGCATGAAGATTTTATCTCCTGAAGTGACTGCAGCCTCTAACTGGGTCAACAGACGTATCGGAACGTATCCCGAAAGTATTTTCAGCTTAAAACTTATAATGTGCTCGTACCCAGGAAGTCTCTATACAAATGTGGCTGCCGAACGTCCTGCACCAACCAATTTTTCTCTATGGACTCTCACATAGGAATAGAGTAGCTGAAACAACTTGTTTTTTATATCTGCACGATGTGTTTCTAAACTAAATGAAATGTTTTTACTTTTAGGAAATACATTAGTAGATTTTTTTTATGGCGCGATAAAAATGTTGAGTAATTCTGACTGTGCGAAGAATGGCTGGATATGGCTTGACATGTGGTGACTTCTGATGACGAGTAAGGCCTGAATTCTTGACGAACTGACGGTCGGTCGCACACGATTGGTTCTTTACGAGTATACATTGTGTTCTATATAACACCATACAACAACGCTGACGTCAACGGCGACCGACAGTCGTATTTTGTTCTCGCTGACATCACGCCCGACCGTACGCGACAGCAGGACAAGAATTCAGGCCTAATAGAGAAGTACGGAAGAGGAAGACATGCTGCACTAACCCCAAATAAATTGGGATAAGGGTAGTAGAATGTTGACATAGAATTTTTGTATTTGGTGACCTAATTTTGATTATTAAAACACTGCAGATGAATAGTCATTTCTAAAACTGATTTGCCTGTTCCGTTCACTTTCAAAAACAAAAGACCGTCTTTATCGGATTCCGGAGAGCAAGACTAACAAAACCGTCGTCAAAGTATCAAAGGGCAGACATCTTTTATCGACATTTTAAATTAACCCTTTCCGTAACACCCGAATAAAAACCAGTAAACAGCTTAACAAAGCTCTGTCAATCCTTACTCAAATGTATTAGGTAGGTAGGTGCCGAAAAGTTTTTTAAGTGTTGAAAAGAAAAGAATCTAAGGGGTGGTGCAAACTTTGACAGTTTAAGTAGCTGGTAGACTTGAGATAAGGCCAACTGGATGTGGCCAGGGTAGAGATAGAGGCTGAATTATGAAGGGTCAAGACTGACAAGGATGAACGAAAAACACAATATGGCTCCATGTTTTTTTTTTTTTTTTTGAGAAAAATTCAAGCGTTGCGATTTTGTTTTTGTTTATGATAGTAGTTGGTTAAAAGGTTTATAGATAGGCAGAGGAATTTATTAACACCGGGATTTATATTTTATACAGAATGGAGCTTAATATTGCCAAAGCTGATGGATTAAGTTTATTTTTTTTTATTTTTGCTTAAACTCAATAAAGCTTTCAAATCCAACTTAAATCATAATAATATTACTTAGATACCCATTTATAAAAATATAAGGACCTGAACCAATAAACACCTCGGTATCGAAACGGAACTGGTTGTTATCTTGAGGAAACCAGCGTGTCCTAGAATAAAAAAAAATCGAAGATGTCACAACATCAACCAATCCGTATTGGACCCGTGTGGTGGATCATAGCCCATTCCCTCTCATAGAGAGGAAGCGTGTGTCCCAGCTGTGGGAACATTAATAGGCTGATGATGATGATGACCCATTTATACTTACAACCTAACCTTGCATTTTGACAACTATGTTGGGGTCAGCTTCCAGTCCAACCGGACGATGCAGCTGAGTATTTTACATGGAGCGACTGCCTATCTGACCTTCACAACCCAGTTAGCACTGGGTAATACGATACCTCTTGGCTCGTTGTCAGACTTTTTGGACCACTCACTACCTGTAATGACTGAACTTACAACTTAAACAAACCTATATTAAGCATCATAAGCTAAAGCTTTGCAATTACTCAAAAAAATATACCAGCAAACCACGTCAGAACTTCACTCAACAAATCAAGATATTTCAAAGTTCCTCAGAAGCTCTTCCAGGCACTTTATGCTCACATCAGTGGTAACGCTTTCTTAATTATGTACTAACCCAACTTTACTTTTATCGTGAGATAAAACCCGGTTTGTCCCACGCCGTGACTTATTTAAAAGGGTTCCGATGAAATTTTGCACTGTTTCGCCCCAAAACGATTTTTTTTACTCGCCCAAAGTTTGTCTCGAGGGCGAAACTGTATTATTAAATTATGCTTGTTTAAATTGTTGTGATTCTCGCTGTTTTTGCGTCAAGGAACGGGAAGTTCGGTTTTTATAGCGTGGGTTGATTTTGTTGGTAGTTTTAACATGAAATGTTTTTTTCAATACACTTCTTCTGATTATTTAAAAATAATGTTTACTTTCATACACAAATTAACATTTATTTGTGTTCTAAATTCAAAAATATATTATCAAAAATATGTATTAGGCTGTATAACGGCTTCATACTTTTGCTTCTCCTCAACCTTGCGAAAGAAAAAAAATTAATTGAAATCATAGTCTCGTAATAATTCATGACGCAAATATTTTACATTCTCTTATTTTATTTCTTCAAAAGTGTATTGAAAAACGTCGTTTGATACACGTGGACATTTGTTATTGCAGTTCTCGGCTCAAAAACACCCTCGCCTACGGCTCGTGTGTTAATACCGCCTCGAACGACAATAACAAACTTTCTCCACTTGTATCAAAATGTACTATTTCAGGCACTTTTTGACTGCCACCTCTGGTCTAGTTAAGTGGTCACTAGCGCGACTGCTGAGCATGAACGTCCTGGATTCGATTTCTGGCTCTGGAAAAGTGTTAATGGGTTTTTCCTTCAGTATTTTATCAGTGGCAGCCACGGAGTTTGTATTTGTGCTCGGTTAAGGCCAGGCTTTCTCGCCCTATATTACGTGAGACTTGAAAACGTAACTGGCGAAATGTGGATGTACTATTATATATACCTCTGCCATACCCTTTAAGGATTATAGTAGGCGTGATATTACATTACGTTCTTGTAGAATTATTACCGACCTCTATGCAGGCGCTGCCGAGGACAAAAACTAAGTTTTGCTGTAAAACTCCTAAACTAATGAAAAACTGATGTCATTATTCGCAAAATACAAGTCCAGCCACGTACTACTTAAAAAAAAAAAAACAATTGCCTTATAATTCTGGATTCAGCCAGCAAATAGCTTCACGCGAGCCCATACTTACGGCTAAAAAAAATCAAATTGCTCTAATAAAAGCGTCCATAAATCAATTTTTATATGAAAAGCCTGGCATTTTTAAAATTACAAGCCTTGCTTTGTAAGCACGTAATTATTGGTACGACGACAATTTGACGCAGCTTTTTATTATGAAACGATTCGTTTGTATGTGCGTATATGACCTTATTATAAGGTAACAAGGTAAAAATTGCAGTGGGATTGTGTTACAAGGGAACCGATTCACTATTAAATAGGGAATTAAATAAATTATAGATCACTTTTGTGTTTCCTTGAAAGTATTGGTATGAAGTTTGTTGAAATGACTTGAAAGCTCTTACAATCTCGGGTCGTATTTTAAAAATAGGTTTGACATCAATTTTGTACCTACTTATTAATTCTAAGGTGAATTGAAAAAAAAAATTATGTCAAACCCATTTTTGAAATACCACACTAATATTATAAAGGCGAAAGCTCAAACGCATGTTTTCAAGTTTGTTACTCTGTCAAGCAAAAAATACTGAACGGATTTGGATGCACTTTTGCACACAGATGGTTCATAAACTTAATTTACACATATAATACTTTTAATCTCTGTATTAAACTCCCATGGAACAATAAACTATCAAATCTCACGCGGGCGATGCCGCGGGCAGAAGCTAGTCTACCATAATTGAATTGTACGTTTAATGAAAAATACATAGTCAGTAGCTAGTAAGTCTGACAACCAGTCTTACCAAGGGGTACCGCATTACCGAGTACTAACTGGGATGCCGAGCCCAACATAATTAATAAGGAAAAGGTGACGTTGATTTTTGGCACCTGATGCACGGCATACGAAAATCCATGTGAATGCATTTTCATTAATTAATTTTACAGCAAAACACTATTTAGCTCATTATCACATTAATAATTCAAGTGATATTTTACTCATGCGGCATTGAAACAATTGATTTATTTGTGTCGTGCGACCCTAATTTGATTACAATAGATAATTATTTGGGATTTAGGTATCACAATAAATAATAAGCCAAGTTTATAATTCATTTGGACGTAGATACGTCATAGGTAATGAGCCACGATAAAACATGAAAAATGTATTTAAATTATAATATTAATTCAGTTACCTAGGTAAAAATAATTCAAGAATTTAGATGTGGTATTCAGTAAAATCAGTCGTTTATAATAATTGTACGCAAACGCATAGCTACAGATTTAAACAACAGATTTAAAAATAATTAGAGCTAAGTATCCTTCTATAATCATTCCAATTAGTTTGGAAAATGGCAATGTCAATTCAGCAATGTAAACAGGCTCCTTTGAATACACTGTTTTAGTTTTTATAAAATAGTCTGTATAAAATATAAGAAACCAAGAGAATAGTAGTGAAAATAGTCATCAGCTTGGTTTCAGAAAAAAAAACATGCCAGTTTATCTTTGTGTTACTATTTTTTTTTTAATCAATCTGTGTAATTGTATTCTGTCATACTTTTTCTACTGTTTGTGAGTGTTCATTTCATTTTGTTGTAGATTTTTCTATGCAAACTCACCCGTGATTTTTCAGAAGGAAATCAAATGTGTAGTAGTGGTTACTATACAATAGTATTTTAACCTTAATTTTATTATTTTTTTAAATTGTGGTCTGGAAAAATTGTTTTCTTGTTTGGATGGTAGCTGCAACATAGTTGTAAACTTTTGTAGCAATTATCGTGTTCTTTATAATTGAACCAACTGTCTACGTAAAAAAATGAAATAAAACTTTTATTTTTTTTAGTTTTATCTGCATTTCAAAACGTTTTATCAGGAACCTACAGCATACAATTAAAGTAAACATAAGTATTTTATTTTAATGTAATTTAAATTGAGAAGCAAAAAAAAAATTTAACGGATGGTGTCAAGAATGATATGAAAGAGAAAGACGTAAATGATGCCGTGACGTCTGACAGGGAAGAATGGAAGTGGAAAACTTACTGTGCTGACCTCAAATAGAATGGGACAAGGAAAGGAAGATGATGATGAAATTTCGTTTTTACCTGTTAATACAAAATAGCTCGTGTACCAACATACTAAAAGTCTGTTTTATCTTAATCCTAAAAAACTAATATAAAAGTTTAACGCCGGCTCCCAACAAATATGGCGCCCGTTTTCAATTTTAGACTTTTTATCGCTGATAGGTACCTAAAACAGAATATAAATATAGCCAAAGTATTGGACGGCGTCATGTGAAACAATAAAAAAAATATACATAGAAAACCTTTACAAAATGGTGTCGATTATATCAACGAGAATCTATTTTATTGTGTTAAAAAAAATTGTTATAACGCAATATAACAAAGCATGCTGAGCATTGCCCTTTTGCGCGAATTTGACGTATGTTTTCAATTTATTTGTTGGTTTTGTTTTTCTTTTAATGCTCTATTTATGATTTGATGTGTCACTAACACGTTTTCTTCCGTTCTGTAATAAAACAATAATGATTTAAACGTAACTTAGTCTTCGATTTACTATAAAAATAGACAGGTTGGTATAAAAATACTATTTAATATTCTTCAAAATAATAGCTAAATCAAAGTTCATTTCTAATTGATGAAATTTCGGACGGTGATATTAATACAAAAAGTGTTCGTTTTACTGTAAAACTAAAATATCCAATAAAACTATTAACGAGTGTTACATTCGAATAAAAATGTATTACAACATATAAATACATACGGAAAAAAGTTTTTCGAGAAAACGTGAATAAATGAAAACTATTTCGTTTAATATCAGTCTATTTATAATATTATTACCCTTTTAAGCGAGATATGGCGACTCCTTTCATTGCTACGTCTTAAATATTTTCTTCATTTGGATTTTCCTGTTGGAAATTGTTAACAATAGGTACATTTGCAGCGAAGCAAATCATAATACCTATGGTTTTATTTAACACACGTTTTATAGAATTGTCTACATAGGTATTTCAATTTAGTTGATCTGTTGTCATTTAGTGTGTATGTATTTAAAACGGGTTTTTTATTAAAGAACATTTTACAGAGACTGCATCTGCCTAACCTTTTCCCAAATGTCTTGGGGTCTATCTGACCTACACAACCCAGTTGGTCCAAGACTGGTTGTCAGAATTTCGTACCACTGACTACTTAACGGCTGTCAAAGATCTTCTGTTGACAGCCGGGACCAGCAGTTTAATGTGCTTCTCGAGGCACAGAGGAAACTCGGTATATTTATAATGGGTGGTCATCCATCCACAGAGCAACCTACTGAATTCCTTTATAGAACATTTTTAGTCACGACACGATATTCTAACTTTTATGTGTGATAATATTTAGGTCCTATTTTATACAGCCTGTACAGAAAGATAACCTCATATATTATGAATCTCCCTGCTTGATTATATTTGGGTCCAATTTCATGCACTATTTGATATACGCGTGTGTTATTCCGGATCAACTGTATTCTAGGCCCACCAATCTATTTGCAATTTCAACCGAAGCCTTCCTAAGATTTGTTGGTTTCGGCTCGTTTTGTGGGTCAAAGTAAATAAGATTTATTTTGTTGTGACGGTCCTTGCTCGTTTTGTTGGAGATAGAGCTTCTTACAATATTTTATAGATGCTGATGCTTTTTTTTTTATAGATGATATTTTAAAGGTGCCTCGTGTTCTGGTTACTTATATTGAAACAATATTCAATTTTATGCTTCTGCAGCAGAGCAAAGGCAGTTGATAAAATCCATTGCAAAAGGTTCATGCTTCAAGGGGCCGGTGGAGCATGCGTTTTTCAATCGTCATACCAAAATAATATGAAAATAAACATATTCTTAAGGAATTTATGTTCCCAAATGAATATTTTGAAAGGATAATGATATAAAGACGAGTTATGAGGAATTTAATTTTTTTTTTGAAAATTTATTTGTCTCATAACTCTTGTTTTAATCAGTGTACACTCAAAATATGTATTTGGAAACCTATATATTCTGTAACCCAATCGAAATAAATACACACTACCTTATGAATATGTTTGATTTACAAATTATTTTGGTATTACGTTTGTATGAACTTCGTATGCTCCGCAGGCCTCGGGTTACTGTAGTCTTGGAAAAATTAGCTTGGAATTCTTCAGGGTGTAAACAGACTCTTCATGAAGCCGTTTACCAATTGTTCTGTACATTAAACTAAGTAACCCTACGCAAAACACATTGCTGGGAAATGACTTTTGGTTTTAGTGACAAATTGAGATTAAAATATAATGCGATCAGTTCTTTCAAATTGCCACTCTGTCGTTCGTGAAGCTAAAAAAAGACACTAAAGAAATACGAAACTTAAATCCAATACTTGCGCTTTAAAATCTTCAATGCTTTTTATTGCAACATTGTCTAGCACAGGATCAAAATACATCTGTAGATATGCAATTTAATTAGCCATTCTTCTTTTTCTATCTTATAACTTCACGGCAATCTGGTTCTCGGTTACTAGCAGCATTGAAGCTTAGCAGCCCTAGGGAATATTCGCAAAGGAACAGGCAGGGAACTTAATCACAAGTCGAGATGCTTTTGTTTTAGAGTTCCGTATCTCAAAAGGAAATAGGAACCCTTTATGATCACTTTGTTGTCCGTCTGTTTGTCTGTCTGCCTGTCGAGACTGTTTTTCTCAAGAACGAGTAGAGGTTTCAATATCAAATAGGTACTGAGGTCAAAATCAAGCTTGCAAGTCAACGCTATCAAAAACATGACCATTTATGTCGCATATTTTGCGATTTCACAAGGGAATCAAAACTTATATGGTACTTTTCATTGACAAAGAACCATGGAATTTGGCAAGTAATGGCTAGAAACAATGTCTTACAGCACACGTAAAGAAAACAATCTAAAAATCGTTATTATGTAGTTTAATAAAAAAATAACTACAAGGTATACGGAACCTTCGGTACGCGAGTCCAACTCACACCTGACCAGTTTTTTTAATAGTCTAACATCCCGTGATTCGCGTCGTAAAAGGCATTTTAATTGAGGCTTCTTGAAAATCAATTGTCTTGGTTATTTTAGATAGACTTTATAGCTTTAATTGGTTTATAAAAGATGTTTTGAATTGGATTTTATGAGTAGTAAAGCTCCTCGTGAATGAATCTAATTGTCTGGAGAAGTGGTGTCATTGAAGCTATTCCTGTCTTTGTTGAATTTTGATTTGGAAAGTTTGGGTGCTAATAAAATCACAACATTTTATTTGTACCTACACCAGCTTTTGCCCAAGGATTCGCTGGCGTTTCGGTCGGAAAATATTCCCAATAAACAAATTGTAATAGCCTAGAGCCAATAATAAAAGAATTTTGGATACCGTATCAGTAGTTCCAAAGATTTCCCCATACTGGATGTAGGGGGAAATCTTTGTAACTTACAAACATACAAATTTTACCTATCATACAAGGCATCCAAGTCAAATTAAAGAGTGTGCTACAGACCATCAAACTGAACAACTTTCTCCATCGGACCACCACCGTAATCGCGAAAAAATAATCAACGGCCCCATACAAAATTCCAACACCTATTCGACCAATTAATGTATGAAACAACCGATTATTTTTTTGTCTATGGAAAAAATTGGTCAGTTTGTATTAGTGTAGATGACTTTTATCTTTTATGGTTGAGCTAGCTATAAAAGTGACGAGTTTACTTCATATCATAAGTGGACACACAGCTTTATTATCAACAATTCAGTCTTTGTCAGATGACACTACACCCTTGTTTTTTTTTTTTTTGGATGGGAAATCATCAATGACTTCTCCCACTCTGGGCGGAGCGGGATGTGTCAGACTTTTAGGTACTGACTAAAACCCATCCATGTTTCTTCCTCGCCCTTCATGTTCCGGGGCCACGGTATCTCTTTCGAATAGGCCCGCAACCCCGGCAGGCTTCGGACATTGCGGGCCCCTCTCTTATGCTGACATCTCTGAACTGATGAACACGAACGCGCCGTCATGACACTACACCCTCTCCAATTCACTTAACTATCGTTATTCACCTGTTTAAGAAATCGCAATTTCAACTTCCCTATTATGTTCAACTTGCATATGCGTTTCATTCATTCCAAAGAGCAATAAAAGCACCGGACAGTTATTATTGAAGAGAATTTCAACAAGTTTATAGTTCAAATTTGAAATAAAACTGAAAACTGTTCCGGAAAAGAGTTTATGTCTTCATAAAACACGTGTTTTCCTGATGCAGATATATTTTAGATAGATGTTTCCGTGAGCAATAAAAGAATGCAATAAAGCTAGCCTGCCATCAAATCCGTTCAACTTCATGCATACGATTTGATTCATATTTATTTCACTACTAGCTGTGCCCGTTTCAGTCACTTGGATATTTATTCTGAAGACTATGTCCCTACGTGATGTTTTACAACCTCACTGTTAAAATAACCCTTCCTAGGCAGTTGGGTAAAAAAGCAGAGAATTTTACCAGAACCTACCGAATTACCAAGTAGCTGGTCGCTTGAATGATTTTCAGCTACATCCCGTTAGACTAGAAGCCAATCTCAACAAAGCTGATGAGTTTAGACGGAGTATTGCTAATACTGCTAGTGATTCCCGTCAGCCAAATAAACAGAATGTATTCAAATAAGACGGCAATGTCCATTATGCTCCTGCTTCTATTGTGAAGCCTTAATGATTGTGTACATTCCTGCTAAACCCAAATTATTATACAGTTCCAAGTCAGATCTGCAAAAAGCATGAAGATGATGACGGTATTAACAGAAACCAGATCTACCGTATAGCTGTACAGTTCTGGCCACTCTGTGGCAAATTTTGTACAGGATAGGAGGTTGTTTTTACGCAACAATGCGTAAAAGATGCGCTTCCCTGGTGCGCAGGGTGTGGGGCAGCACCAACAGTATCTTATGCATGATTGCCAGTCGCCTGGACTGCGTTTATGTGGGTCGCTGCTGTGCAATTACTCATGGGTTGTCGCAGCAGTGATCCACCTTTATTTGTTCTTTTTTGTTTTTATCAGTGCTTACTAACATAGTCGTAAGTTTTACTAACAGCCGTGTCGTTTGAGTCGTGGATGCTCGAATAAAGAGAAATGCTATTCTATGGCAAATGACTGCTTGCGTCGATTGTTTTGATGATAACGGTGTGAAAGTAACTTTTTGCTAGTTTGAACAACTCATCGTCATCATCATTTCAGCCGAAAGACGTCAACTGCTGGTAATAGGCCTCTCTCAAGTGTCGCCACTTTAACCGGTCCCGTGCGACTCGTATCCTGCGGATTATTCACCAAGTCATCGGTCCACCAAGTGGGAGGTCTTCCAACGTATCGGCTCCATTGGCTATTCGTTTTGCAAGCAATGTGCCCCGCCCACTGTCACTTAAGTTTGGTAATTCTTCGTATGAGCAACTCCATGCAAGATACTTGATATAATTAGCGCAAATGATTTGGCCTGCCAAAGTCATTCCATTTGTCCAGTAAATTGTGAAATCTGTCATCCAAACGAGGACATCAGTAATTTTCAAGTCAAATATTAGAGCGATATTTGAATGGTTCACATTTGTTTAGAATTTCATTGATTTTAAACACACATCGATAGAACACTGGGTTTACCTAGCAGTGTAAAATTTATAATTTCGAGCACCTTTACCAGATCTTTGACAGTCATTACGCGATGTCAGAAGTCCAAAAATCTGAGAACAAGGCTTCCCAAAGGGTATATGCCTGATAAGCAGTTTCAAATGCTAGTAAGTATTCTGCATGGAACTAATAATAATAATGGAAGCCACGCTGAAATACATAAATAAATTGGAAATTGGCTAGGCATATTTTCAATACTACCAAAAGTAAAACAGTAAACACCACCACAGACCTCATATGACATCCAATTCAAATATTCCATTTGCACTATATTAAAAGAAATATAAAACCCTCAACAATATCCATTAAAACTATTAAAACCAGACCAGAGCCATCACCACAACATTCGAGTTAAAAGATACATAATTTGCCTGAACCGCATGCAGGACAGAAATAATACTAGAGGCAACACAAATTAATATGTGCACGTAAACCTCGACATTTAATGGTTTTAATGTGAACTTTTATATTTGAAACGTACTTGTGGTATGAAAAGCTTTGGAGCATAAAACTACTCCATTTGAGGGTCCCGTACCATTAAAATATTCAGCAACGGAATTTGGTTTAGAAATTGTGACGTTCTATGTTGCCTTTTTGATATTTTTTAAGATGTCTCGGCGAAATGTGATCTTGTAATGGTTTTGGTGAGATTTAAGGCGACTACACGAGCTAAACGCGAGTTTTATAATTACTAAAAGTATATGATTTACTGCTATAAACAAGACCAGAAAAATATATGATATTCTTCAGGATATATGCTAGCATGATACTGTTTTGAAAACATAATACAATTAATTTGGCTCGATAAAAAGAAATCACGAACTTACCTCTAAAAATATCTTTCAAACAATAGAAAACATACTAATATGCATGCGATCATTCTGATTTTTTGGCAAATAATTTTACAAGCAATATATTAGCATGATACTGTTTTAGTTTTTTAATCCAATCAATAGTTTTTTTGTAAATCGATCGAAACCACTCATTTCGCGCTATTTGGCCCGCAGTGGCTGACGTAACAACCACTTTGTAGTGCAAGCTGATTAGAACTTTATTCTAACAGCATTTCAAACGAAGTTTGAACCACCACAAATAGAGTTGCTAATTTAGCTCGTATAGGCGCCTTAAGGGGCCGGCGGAGGATGCGTATTTCATAAAAACGTAATACCAAAATTATTTGTAAATCAAACATATTCTTAAGGTAGTCTGTATTTATTTCGATTGAATTACAGAATATCTATGTTCCCAAATATGTTTTTTGAGAGAATAGTGATGCAAAGACGAGATATGAGGAATTTAAATTTTCTATAGAAAACTTATTTTTCTTATAACTCTTGTTAAAATCAGTGTCCAATCAAAATATACATTTGCGAACCTAGATATTCTGTAATTCAATCGAAATAAATACACACGACCTTAGGAATACGTTTAATTTACAAATTATTTTGGTATTACGTTTGTATGAAATACGCATGCTCCGCAGGCGTCTTAATGTATGAGAATAATTTGAGAGGTTTCATGGAAATAATGGCGATGACTTTGTTTAATTCTTGTTTACCAATTTTTTCTTTGATTCTGTTCCGTACATTGTTTTTAATATAATTTTATACTTATTGGACCGAAAATATTCTACTTTCTGATGTTATTTTGGTGTAACATTTCATGTAACAAAATTGTGTTTTGTTGTCATTATAAGGAAAACAAGATTTGTCAGATAGTCATAACAAAATCTAGAACATTTTCATTCGGATGATATCTGTTCGAACTACAACGCTGTGGTTGAAACGTAACAATCTATGATAGAAAAATATGTACGGATCGCAACTTCGAACCAGCTGTTAGTTGTGTAAATATTTCAATAGTTTTATCCTTCAGCTCTATCAGAATGTATTCCTCCGCAAAAAGCCCTATAAAAGCAAAAAAATTAACTCCCAACTACTGTGAATATTAAAGCCGTATTCATTCAACGAATACTTATAAAAACTTTACTTATACCGAAAACAGTACACTGTAGGTACCTTTACGATTAAACGAGAAAATGTTTCTGTTCCACCCAAAAAATACGGTAATTATGTGCACTCGACTCAACGAGCGTATGCAGTTTTTTTTGTTCAACAAAAAAAAAAACTTTATTTTTTGTTACTTTCATCCGGTTGTTTGCAGAATGTGGGTTACCCCGTTTTGCATACGCTGTTAAGATAGCTTTAAATAAATGTGTAATGTAAGTTTTTGGCTTTTGAGATTTTCTTACGTTTCAGATAAGCTGTGGTTGGCGCCATTTTGGAGTTAAATTAAACTTATCCTATTTTAGCAGTAAAGGCATTTACTCTGGGTGTGATTTCTTGATATTTGACTTCCAGCGAGTTCTACTGTTACGGCTAATCAGTGGCCCGAAAGGCTGAAAACCAGTATTATCAAAGGGTATCGTGTTACCAGAAACTAGCTTGTGTAATATGTAAAGGATGGTCGCCCATCCACAGACAGACCTAGGCGAGCACCGCTTGACCTGAAGATTGATCCGACCGGCTATTATTATTAAACCACGAGCGATACCCAGTATTACCTGGGTTGTGGAGGTCAGATAGGCAGTCGCTCCATGTATAATACTGGTATTCGGCTGCATCTGGTTAGATTTGAAGCCGACCCCAACATACATTAAAAAGACATGGAAACGGATATTTTTTAAGCCCGACGTTTCAACCGAATTGCACCTGCCGTGGTCACGGGGAGACTGAAGTATTGGGGTACCGCGACAGCAAAGCGAAGGCGTTTATTCAACTACCCGCACTTGATGTGGCGACCACGGCTTGTGTAATCCGGTCGAAACGTCGGGCTTAAATTAAAGGTAAAGTTCGCGATAAACACCCGTCACCATATGTTTAATAATGTGGGATAAAACTAGGCAGATGATGATGATGAGCGAGAAATTGAGTAAGGGGGTAATAACACTACATGCTATAGCCGCTAGAATTAACTATACAGACACAACTACTAATGTGTACGTTCCGTTATGATTACAGTATTAAATCCACAGAGATACGCTTTGTAGTGTCTTAAGGACCAGCTTTAGCCGTTCATGGGTTGATATGACGATACAAATTAATTCTCAGGCCGTTAGCAAGCAACCCTTGAAGTATGTAATAGTTATGTGGTACTTCGGTGCCTTAATGTTCATACTCTAGTTGCCTTTTAAGATGTTCAAAGGAAATTGGGTGGTTTATTTTAAATATTATCAAGTTGAAACATAATCACCGTTATAACTACTCCGTTGGTTCAATGGATCTTCTGAGATTAAACGGCAAATGTGTTGCAGACAGCTGAGCATGAGGTCGACGAGTTTGATTGCCAAGGCGGGTATACAGTAGTTATTTGGTTTTCCAGATTTTCGGATTTCTTGATTTACGGTTGCTTGAAATAGGTCCACCCGATTTTACATGGGATTTACAGATAACTGGAGAAATACGTGTGTACTATAATACACTACAATCACAGAATAATAAAAGAGGTTAGACTGGAAATAGTTCCTGATTTGTATTAGAACTTGTATCGCCGCTTGTCTCCCATTCTTTAACTCCACAAGCAAGAGACCCGATACGCACGTGCATTACGCACACAAATAAACTACTCACACTTAGACTGCGAGCTTGCAATTGATTGTCACACTAACATAATACCTGTGCTACACGATTCGTACATTGTCACAAGAAGAGAAAGAAAAAATGTAAAAATATTTATTCGTCACAAAGTCATGACGTGCATACAATATTAATAAGGCCGAAAACCGAAACCGAAAATTAATACAACAACATTAGCATAATAGTAAGACTAAACGGACAAAATAATAAAAAAATGCAAAAAAAAAAATGAATTGATTGTTAAGAGCGCGACTATTGGTCGATTGACATATATATGAGCGTACGATACACATGGCTGGACTGTAGGTATTATTCAACTGTACGCGTTTATGGGTTGCTAGGACGATATAAATTAATTCCAAGTGCGTTACGAGGCGACCCTTGAAGTATGTAATAGTTATGAAGGTACTTTGGGTGCCTCAGAGTTAATGGTTTAGTTGCCATATAAGACGTTTAAAGTAAGTAGGGGATACAGTATCTATCTTAACTAATTTTACACAACATTACATGTGCTTAATGAGTGATATAAGTTATGAATTCAATAAAATTTAGAATAAATAAATATAGAAAGAAAGGAAGAAAAACAATTTGTTAGCCCGCACAAGACAAAACACATAAAAATTAACAGTATCGCTGGACATTACATACAGCGCCATCTAAGGCCACACTAAGCAACGAGGCTTGTGTCGTGGACACCAGATAGTTGATAATACTACATACTATACTTTTTTTTGTTTGTAAATACCTAGTTATTTTACAAATAAACATCCATGTCTCGAAAACAAAAGTCCATGCTCAACACACAAACATTTGCTACTAGCAGGATTTGAACCGACCCTAAGAACGTAAGACAACCTCACTACCGCTGCGTCATTCGGTTCATTTTATGAACGCCTGCCTCGATGGTCTAGTGATGATGTAATGTAGATGGTCAGACAACTGAGTATGAGGTTTTTCGATCAGACGTTCTTCCAGAGCTGCTATTAAAATTCCCGATGGAAGACCCAATGAGGCTTTGCCCGACCTGGGAATCGAACCCAGGGTCTATGTTTAGCCTGTGGACGGTGAGCCATGGGCTAGCTAGCCGTCCGTCCGTCTTATGACGACAGGCCGTGTCGACGGCGCGTTCTTGTTCCACGCGCGCCTCAAAGAGGTGTCGGCATAAAAGGAGGGCCGAAGCCTGCCGGGGCTGCGAGACTGTTCGAAAGAGATACCGCGGCCCCGGAATGTAAAGGGCAAGGAAGGAACATGGGTGGTTTTAAGTCAGTAAAAGTCTGACACTCCCTCCCGCTCCGCCTAGAGAGTCATTTGATGATTACCCATCTGAAAAAAATAATAAAAATAGGGTCTATGCTCAGCCGTCGCGCTTGCGATCATTTGACTAACGGGGCAGTTACCTAATTTTAAATTCCAATCTCCACACGAACGAAGCTAGGGGCAAAATCTAGTTGATATGAAAAAATCTAAATAAGCTTTTCATGTCTGACTGTGTGTCCGTATTGTTTGTCAAAACTACAGGATGGATATTGATGCGGATTAATTCTGGAAGGATTCATCATCCTGGAAGGATTACATGATATTTAGTAAAACACGAAATACTGATAGAAACTACGACAAGCATGGAAGAGGGTAATATTTAATACGAGGATCATCTATTGCGAATACTTTTAACATCAACCATTATTTTGTAGTTTTCCGTTAACCAGTAGACATTAATAATACCCAAAGTAAGTACTATTTACCCTTCCAACGAAACCAAGCTTAAATCGAAAACTAATTGTGTTAATCCACAATTTATGACTTTCTTAGTGCCCAGACTAAAATTCAAAATCATTACATCGGCTAATGACTAGTTAATAATCTCTTAGCGAATAACGTAACAATAATTTTCCTTTTAGCAAAACTTGGGATCAATAATGAGAATATAATAATACAAGTAACTAAATCGCGTAGACAACATAAGCCATGCGTTGCAAATGAATGAGTGATTTTCTTTTTCAACTCTTCCCTAGTCGCTGGATAGATGGCGCTGATCTCGGTACGTTACTGCAGGAACAGAACGTCACATAATTTCACTTGGACCTAATTTCGTATTCGGAAGCTTATGAAAACGAAAGTGTCAGTCAACGAGCCTATGTGACATGTGTTTTTTCCAGCTTTTTGGCTTTGGCACCTAGTAACGTAGTCAGTTCAACGCCATCTGCCGAGTTCTTAGAGACATTTTTTTTAAATCACAAAAAGAAAACCTCTCATTGCAACGCATGCCAATTGCCACCACATGTCCAACTAATACACGTCACCGTAGCGTTGTATTTTACATAGAACTTCGTGCAATTGTGTCGTTTTGGTAGCAGCGGTAGCCCAGTGGTGGCAGCCCCGACTTCCGAACAGGGTTCAAACCCAGGCAGGCGCATTACTTTGTGTAATTTATTTCGTAAAGCAATATTGCTCTCAAAACGGTGAAGGAAAACATCGTGAGAAAACCGGCATGTCCTAGAACCAAAAATACGAAGTCATGTGACATCTACAAATCGGCACGGGGCCCACGTGGTGGATTTTAGCCCATTCCCTCTCATAGAGAGCAGGCCTGTGTCCCAGCAATGGGAACATTAATAGGCTGTTGATGATCATAACGATGATACGTTTTGCAGCCGCGAATTATATTTTCAACAACATACAACCTAGCACTGGCCCGCATATTGCAATAAACGTAAGAATTTGAAAAACGCGGGCTACCCTCGAGCGTCCACCTTATTACAGAACATCATTGCTGTTATTCGCCTTAGCAACAAAGATGCAGTTTTTTTTCGGATGGAAAGTCATCAAATGACAAGAGTCATTTCAGTCCTGCTCTGGGCGGAGCGCAAGGGAGTGTCAGACTTTTACTGATTAAAACCCATCCATATTCTTTCTGGGCCCTTTGTGTTCCAGAGCATCCACACCGCAGTTATTTTCTGTGAAGCAACACTGTGTAACACGATAACATTAGGTAACTAACTATAACTTTTTTGGTACTTGATACTATTTTTTGAATGTTATAATCACATCCTTACCGCGAGTAACATAAACTAACAAAGAGTAACTTTCAGCTACAAGCGAGTTGCACAGCATTAAGGGGCCGGCGGATCATGCGTATTTCATACAAACGTAATACCAAAATAATTTGGAAATGAAACATATTCATATGATAGTGTGTATTTATTTCGATTGGATTACAGAATATCTATGTTCCCAAATATATATTTTGAGAGGACAATGATACAAAGACGAGATATGAGGAATTTAAAATTTCTATGGAAAACTTATTTGTCTCATAACTATTGTTAAAATCAGTGTCCAATCAAAATATATATTTGGGAACCTAGATATTTTGTAATTCAATCGAAATAAATACACACTACCTTTGGAATATGTTTAATTTACAAATTATTTTGGTATTACGTTTGTATGAAATACGAATGCTCCGCAGGCCTCTTAATTGTTATATGTTCTCTAACAATGTTTTCAATTGTTACTACATGTTGACTGTTTTCGAAAGTTAGGCAACATTACTGACATAACATTACATATTATACTAACACATCATCATCATCATCATTTCAGCCGAAAGACGTCCACTGCTGGACATAGGCCTACCCCAAGTGTCGCCACATTGACCGGTCCCTTGCGACTCGCATCCAACGGATGCTAACACGTCAACATATAATAACAATAAGTAACATTTTGTTATCGAATGTTGATCAGTAACACGTGGAAATATTGGTCAACAAAAAATAACTGCTGTGTGGATACACCATATTACTGATAAGTTGGCTGATGTATACAGGGTGTAAACCACCTCATCACGAAGCCGTCAACCAAGCGCTCTGTACATCATACAAAGTAACTTTAAGCAAAAAATATTACTGGGAAACCTATTTTTTTTTAGGGTGAAAAAACATGTTTTGAGGTAGAACTCAATGTAACGCACTTAAAACATTATGCTAATGAATGGATTGAATAGTACGGGGATCGTAGAGGTGTTTAAAGTAAAAATCTTGCACTAAAAACTCGTATTTAGAAAAAAAACTTGTCAAAAAGTTGGAACTTTGACCCCCAATATCTCCGTAACTAGAACGTTCCCAGGCATAGTGTAATGTAAAAAAAAATATCGCAATAACAGGAAGAAAAAGTGCCCTTCGGCTTCGTTAAGAGGTGTTTTACACCCTGTATGTGAGTACAGCTGTGTCGTGTAACTGGTGACATGTTCATAGCAATTTCTTTCCTTTGTTTTGTTGTCAATTGCTGCCGCAACACACCTGCTATAATAGCATGTAGATCATGAAATACGAGGTTAACCAATCATAGCAGCACATTGCTTGTGATCTCTGTACTCGGGTTTATACGCTACATCATGTTGATACACGTTAATCTCCGCGACATGTGATGCTATGATCAAAAATTCTCCACTAAGATGCTTCAGGAATCATTACCAACTAAACTATGTTCATACTTCCATCAAAAGCCTATAGATTATCAACTACAAACCTGTCAGTTACTCCTGCAATCTTGATACAAAGGCGAGGCTTAGCAGGGTACCAACAAAGTTGATGTTGACATCGTTGGGGAGTTCTGCTTACTCCGCTAAGCCTACAGTCTCAAACTCAAACGGAAACTCGGCAATTAAAATATCCTTTCGTTGAATTAAAATCTTTATGGTGGATGAGGAGATTTGCTGTCATTGATTAAAAGGGAAAACAGAGAACGTTCAGTAAGTTGTGGGTTCGAACCCAGGCAGGCGCTTACTTTGTGTAATTTATTACGTTACCGCTGCTCTCAAAACGGTGAAGGAAAACATCGTGAGGAAACCGGCATGTCCTAGAACCATAAATTCGAAGACATGTGACATCTACCAATCCGCACTGGGCCCGCGTGGTGGATTATATAGCCCTTTCCCTCTCATAGAGAGGAGTCCTGTCCCAGCAGTGGGAACATTAATAGGCCGATGATGATGATTAAAAGGGTGAGTAAAAATTAATTAAAACATGTAAATATTTGACAGCTATTTGCGACGTTGCCAACTTTTGGGATACGCGCACTTAATGCCGCAAGCAAAAATGTAAAACGTTTTGATGATTGATATCATCATTCATCATCATACTTTTCTTGCCCTTATCCCAATTCATTTCAGGTCGGCGCAGCATAATATTTTCTTCGTCATAAATTTCACATCACGGCTGTTTTTTCCAAAGTGTTCGGCTGATGGTGTATCTGAAGTACGTCAACACCAAACTATATTTTCAAGTCACATTATTCGGGGCGGAGAGCAGCGATGGCCCAGTGGTGCTGGCCCCGACTTACGAACATTAAGTCGTGGGTTCGAACCCAGACAGGCACATTACTTTGTGTAATTTATATAATCCCCACTGCTCTCAAAACGGTGAAGGAAAATATCATGAGAAAAACCGACATGTCCTAGAACCAAAAATTCAAAGAAATGTGGCATCTACCTATCCGCACTGGGCCCACGTGGTGGATTATAGCCCATTCCCTCTCATTGACAGGAGGCCGTGTCCCAGCAGTGGGAACATAATAGGCTGATGATGATATAATAGGGGTGAGCATATTGGCATTAGCGGGAAACAAATTCAGGCTCAAAGATATTACATCTAAAATTCTGAAGTTAATATTATCAAGTTAACCAAAACTATTCTTGACTTTAACAAACTTGAACAAAACAAAGAGCAGATGGTATTTAATATTTACTTTCAATAAAGTCTTTAACATCGTCTTGAAGAAAAGCAAGAGTTAATTCATTTTAGTACTGTCGTAACAGTAAAATGTTCTGAAGGAATTGACGAACAATCTGACTCAAGCTAAACTAGAGCAATTTTGAATTTATTAATACACCCACAGAGATTTTAGTAGTGCTTACTCTTTTATGAACATAAATTAGGATGAGGACACACTAGATCTTCTGATACGAAGTTCTTGTAAATGCCCGACGACGGGCTTATAAGGAACGTAGCAAGGAAAATAATGCTTTAACTAATAATTTCAGATAATAATCATTTCTAGAAAAAAACTACTAATTATTCACTTGACGCGTGTTGTCTACCGTACCGGCTGTTTCTGACTTTTCCTTCCTATTAAAAAACAGTAATACACTTTTAAATACATCTTTTGTACGGAATAACTGTTTATTTTCTTTTATAAATATAATAAGCCCGTCTATTCGAAAATATCCATAGAGGTTACGTCTCTACGATGATATCAAGTTTATTGTATACCAGCGGCTTCGCCCGCGTGAAGTTTGATTATTGTCCCATGGAATCTTACTGCCGGGATAAAAAGTATCCTATGTTTTAATCCAGGTTATAAACTATCTGTGTGCAAAATTTCATCCAAATCCGTTCAGTAGTTGTCGCGTGAAAGCGCAACAAACAAACTTACATTCACATTTATTCTCCGAACTGCTAAGCTATCGGGAGTTACACGTGTTATTGTGAGTCAACTATAAAAGATAGACATATGCTGTCCTGGGATATTTTTTATATAATTTTATGTGGAATATTTCCGTTATACATGATTTCTATGTAGCTTTAACCATTAAGGCTGCACACGCGACGGAAGCTAAAAAAACCAAGTAACTTCTCCCGTTTTCCCAACATTTCCTTTCACTGCTCTGCTCCTATTAATGGTAGCGTGATGAAAAGTATACTATTACCTGCTCAGGAGTATGTAGAATAATTGTACCAAGTTTCGTTAAAATCCGTCGAGTAGTTTTTTTTTCTATAAATAACATACAGACAGACAGACAGACAGACAGACAGAAAGACAGACAGACAGACAAAAATTTTACTGATTGCATTTTTGGCATCAGTATCGATCACTAATCACCCCCCGATAGTTATTTTGTAAATATATTTCATGTACAGAATTGACCTCTCTACAGATTTATTATAAGTATATAGATATAGATAGATAGATAACTTAACAAATTATACATCTTTGCAATAAGTCGAAAAAGGACATTGAAGTCGTCAAATAATGTCACATTGGAGCAGCGGTGCTGAACTCAGGCAACACTTGCGTTTGTCATTTGTTTTCTTTGCGTGAGTCCCATGGCAGTGAGTCGTGAAAGTTCTAAGCAATGAAAGAACTGTCTTTCATTGCTTTTTTGGCATTCGTTGTCATGACATGCGTATCGATTGAACATGGTCATCTACTGTTACAAGTAAATGAGTACCAACCTTTATATTTGATGAAGATAAGAAAAATATTCTTTGATAAAAATGTAACGTAAATGTAATGAAGTTTATTCTTGTTTCTTTTTCATACTCACGATCATGATTAAATTCCGTTCTATGAAAGTAAGAAGTTGTCATCTCGCTCAACTTTTATAATTCAACAGAGTATAAAAGTTGATGTGGCACTCTGGTTTTATGAAACCTCTATTTGACGTTAATTATGTTCGAAGAGTAGACATTTTTAGTTTATAAGACTCTTGGTTAAGAAAAAACAGCACTAAAGTACAAGGTTAAGCTATGCTTGCCAAGATCGGTTTGTGGATGGGTGACTAATGACCATCTACACTGTACAGTGGTCCCCGACCTGGTCCGCGGACCACCGGTGGTCCACAGGAGCTTAAAATATTCTCCGCGAAAGGTTAAAATGTTATTCCTACTTTTTAACTTGCAGAGAAGACGTAAGGTCAACTCAACTTCATTGAAAACCTACTGTAACGTAGCACGTTTATTCTTAATAAACTATAAAAATAAATAACTTAATTATAAAGTAAAAAAACTTGCAACACCACAATTAAAGTGGAATCTTTAGAAATTGTTCTGGCAACACAATCGCGATGACAGCTACGTCGTGATTGGCTGTATTCTCCTTCCACTAATTACTTCTAGAAAGATCCGGCAATAGGTTATAAAAGGGCCGGTCAGCTCATTTGACGGGAACAGAGCTACAGTGTCCACTACTTTTAAATCATCTACGAACGATATCTTATTGTGGTCTCAACTTTTATTTTAATTATTAACTTCAGTGAAGTGACAACCCCAGTCGGGGTTCCTTCCTTCCTGCCTTCTTAAGCTACGGCTACATACACCTGCGCACCCCGGTGTCAGCCCGGCGCGTCTAACCGCGCTGTGATTGTGCTGCACCAACACCAGCGCGCCTGCCAGCGCTGCTCGACGCAATCTCCAGAAGCGGTTACTAATACCAGACCGCCGTCGCCACAGGGGAGTGGCTGGACGACCCTGTTGCGGCGCTACGGGACCCTGGCCATCTACTCCAGTCCCCGCTACCTACGTCTGGAAGACCTGCAGGACAGTAGTGTTCTATAGGCGGTTCTAACCTCCTCGCGCGCTCGATATCAGACCCATACCCGGCTCAACCGGCTTGTAGTTACTAAACCTGTAATATAAGAATATTTTTGTAACGTATGTTTTTATTTAACTTCTACCTACCACTATCTAACGCATTCAATTTTGTAGTTCCACCACTAACGTGGACTTTCAAAACACCTGCAAAAACGTCACAGTGACGCCTAACGTTACTGCGATACTAAAACGTTACAGTGGCGCCCTTCTGGTGGTAGATATCGAGCCGTGTTAGGTTTTTTCTGCCGTATCATCTATTTGTTATCTTGGTGATGGTGATTGGCGGGTGTGCTAACTATATATTGTAATTTCAGACTGCGGGAAACAAATTACCTTCCGTGTTTATATTTTTCTCCAACCTACGTATATTACAAAAAAACAACCGTTGAGCGGATTAATTTAAAACTTTCTCTAAATTTTTTTTTTTCGCAGTCACCCACATACTAAAATAATTTTTTCTAGCTCTTTGGTATTACTATTTGTGAACTATATTACTTTACCACAAATTGTGGAATACCTACCCATTGTAAATTGCGGATTTTGCGACTCTCACCTAGGGTTATTTTTTTAAATATCACATAGCTGAATTCGGTCAGTGGGTCGTCTTAGGGGTTCTCTTTAAAATGTCTTACCCAATAATATATCTATCGTCTACGCTACCTTCCGAGGACATTCTAAAATCGCGTTTGCAACCTGCAAAATCCGATATTCGTGATATCGTATGGAAGCGAACTTTCTATCAATCAAAGTGACAAAGATAAATACTTTACAAAAAAATTGGCACCAAAAATTATTAAATGTCAAGTAATAGAAAAAAAAATCAACTTTAGTATACGAACTGGCAGATATGTCAGGAAAAACAATAGGACAATGGCATGTCAAAGATATAAAACTAACAAATTATAAAGACTAACATAAAACTATCTAATAATATAAAAACTATAGCAAACAGACTTTGTATCAAATAAAAATCTAATTTAAAACTAAACTCAAAAAAATAAATACAACAACAAAACACAATACTCATTGAGTTGTAATTTATTTTGTCTAAAACGCTAACGCTTATTAACTTGTGCCACCGCCTTATCTCAGGAATGCGGCGAGCTCATTACGGAACTTGTTGACAACAGTCAGTCTATATTTAGTTTTTGATTTTCTTCTACCCGCATTAGTATGCATAATTAACTTTTGTTTATAATACTCATCTTACATTCTTAGGGTCACGGGTTCGAATTCCGGTGAAAAAAATGTTTGTGCGATGACCATGAACATTTGTCCCCGTATCATGGATGTTTACATATGTACTAAAATATGTATTCAACTACCTAAATAATCTAATCTCAGAATATAAAAATAATTCTACCTTGCTATAAGTACCTACCCAAACTTACCTTTTGCTAAAAACCGTCTATCAACATATAACCAACTACTACTCTTCTATTCTTCTATTGCTATTGGACAACACCAATAGTATATACAGGGTGATTGTCTACCCATTCATCACTGTCTACGTTCACTATGTGCCCTACAGCCATAGTGAATAACCGATCATGGTCTACCCCATGATCACACTATTTATCTATGGCCCTACACCATAGGTATACTAAGGAGCGGTTGATTACTCCCTAAATAAGCCAAAATCACACTATTTATCTATGGCCCTACACCATAGGTATACTTAGGAGCGGTTGATTACTCCCTAAACAAGCCAAAATCACACTATTTATCTATGGCCCTACACCATAGGTATACTAAGGAGCGGTTGATTACTCCCTAAACAAGCCAAAATCACACTATTTATCTATGGCCCTACACCATAGGTACACCAGGAGCGGATGATTACTCCCTAAATAAGCCAAAATCGACACTATTTCAACTTACTAGTTTGGTTATATGTAGACTGCTCTGTACTATCTACACAATTTAAGAACTGCGTCGGATTTCCGTGAGTGCATTGTGATAACTTAAAAACAATACACTCTGTATAACAGCAGGTGACAATACATGTACTAATGTGTTGCTACTACATAAGTGAGGAGTGAATGTGTGTGATGAATAAAAGAGAAAGGAACGAATGAGTACCGGAAATCAGATGTCATATGTGGCAGTGTCAGCGGATTTTACCTAGGAAAAATCCTATGCTAATTAGGGGGGTACTGTAACGTAGCACGTTTATTCTTAATAAACTATAAAAATAAATAACTTAATTATAAAGTAAAAAAACTTGCAACACCACAATTAAAGTGGAATCTTTAGAAATTGTTCTGGCAACACAATCGCGATGACAGCTACGTCGTGATTGGCTGTATTCTCCTTCCACTAATTACTTCTAGAAAGATCCGGCAATAGGTTATAAAAGGGCCGGTCAGCTCATTTGACGGGAACAGAGCTACAGTGTCCACTACTTTTAAATCATCTACGAACGATATCTTATTGTGGTCTCAACTTTTATTTTAATTATTAACTTCAGTGAAGTGACAACCCCAGTCGGGGTTCCTTCCTTCCTGCCTTCTTAACCTACGGCTACATACACCTGCGCACCCCGGTGTCAGCCCGGCGCGTCTAACCGCGCTGTGATTGTGCTGCACCAACACCAGCGCGCCTGCCAGCGCTGCTCGACGCAATCTCCAGAAGCGGTTACTAATACCAGACCGCCGTCGCCACAGGGGAGTGGCTGGACGACCCTGTTGCGGCGCTACGGGACCCTGGCCATCTACTCCAGTCCCCGCTACCTACGTCTGGAAGACCTGCAGGACAGTAGTGTTCTATAGGCGGTTCTAACCTCCTCGCGCGCTCGATATCAGACCCATACCCGGCTCAACCGGCTTGTAGTTACTAAACCTGTAATATAAGAATATTTTTGTAACGTATGTTTTTATTTAACTTCTACCTACCACTATCTAACGCATTCAATTTTGTAGTTCCACCACTAACGTGGACTTTCAAAACACCTGCAAAAACGTCACAGTGACGCCTAACGTTACTGCGATACTAAAACGTTACACTACCAGAGTAATGGTGTTAATTTTTTTGAGCATAGTCCGCTCGCTCTTGCAAAATTCGAAGTAGTAGTATTCATAAGTAATTATTTTTGTAAAATTCTACTAACTTATCTTATCTTATTTCTGCATGGATGATTGCTATATTATTGTTTTCGAACTCACTTCGATCGCTCTTGTATCCTTCACTATCTTAATTCATCTCATTTTCCAGTTTTTGCATTGTGTCAGTTAAAGTTTTACTTCCCTAGATATAATCCTGTCGGTGTCCATGTTTTTTAGAACCTTATGATCTTTGCTAACAATGAAGACAACAAAGTGGTCCCTGGTCCAAGAAAGGTTGGGACCCACTGATCTACAGAGTGTAAGCAACCTCATCATGAAGCCACCAACCAAGTATTCTGTACATCAAACTGAGTAACTTTATGCAAAAAAAAATGTAGGGAAACGGTGTGAAAAATCATGTTTTGTGGTTGAACTCAATGTAACGTACTCAAAACATTGTGCTGATGGATGGAATGAATAATATGGGGGTCGTGGACGTGTTCAAAAATCTTACAAACAAAACTTGTATGTATTTAAAAAAAAACTTGTCAAATAGTTAGATTTTTGGGCCCCAATATCTCCGTAACTAACAGGTTGCCAGGTATGGTGTAGAACAAAAAAATGATAGCAACGACAGGGAAAACAAGTCCTTTCGGTTTCGTTTAGAGGTTTTTCGTCTGAGCGTATCTCTGTGTCTAGAAAAGCATGTTGAACCGTCGATCCTGGTTTTCATTACTGGATTTTTGACCATCTCAATGAACAGGCAGAAGCGCGAAGCTCTGATAACCAGAACGTGTCTTCCTAAGGAACATCAGTTCATCATCTGCCTCGCCTTTTTCCCAACTATGTTGGGGTCGACTTTTAGTCATACCGGGTTCAGTATTTTACTTTTAGCGACTGCATATCTGACCTCCACAAGCCAGTACTGGGTAATAACTGGCTTGTGATACACCTTGATAAGACTGGCTGTCAGACTTTCCGGCCACTGACTACCTGTAACGACTGTCAAAGATCTACAAATGACAGACGGAACCAACTGCTAGGTAAACAGAGTCCGATCGTTACATTAATATGAACCTAGTACAGAAAATATTGATCTGTCAAAGATATATAAGTTAGGAATATGACACTCCTTACCTATAAATATGTTACCCATGTAAAATACAAAGTTATCAGCTGCATCCATAAATCTTGATATATTCTGAAAATGACTAAATAACTTAAAAGGAGTAGTTAATTAACAGAGACGTAATCAGGAACACCGTATTAAGATATTTAAAGTGCATTTTATCTCGCTTTTGACTTTCCTCCCCGCCGTGGTTGGAGCTTCTAATAACGTTCTCGGGACTTTTCGTAATATTGAAGCCACATAAACCAACATTCACTAGAACTTGCACTCCACAGAAATCTATATCTACACTAATAATATGATATAATCTATACTAATCTATACTTTTATTATAAAGAGGAAAAATTTTTATTTTTGTGTTTAACGAATAAACTTAAAAACTACGGGACTGATTTGAAAAATTCTTTCAGCAGTGGATAGCTACATTATCAGCGAGTAACATAAGCTATATTATATTCCCGTACGCCCACTAAAACGGGATCAACGTGGGTGATACCGCGTGACGTAAGTATATAGTTTTACAATAAAGAGGAATGATTTGATTTTTTGTCTGATGCGATTTAACTCAAGAACTCTTCAACCGATTTTAAAAATTATTTCACTATTAGTAAGCTACATTTTCACCAAGTAACATTCGCTATAAATAATATTGATATCATGCAAATTAGCCGAGCTATCACAATTTTCGCGGACGAAGTCGAGGGCGAAGTGCTAGAATAAAATAAACAAGCTTTTTCGTAACTGTGTTCATATAGGATTGAAGTGGATTCGGAAATCAAACACTTGTGTAACTTAATGTCGTATTATCACGGTAAAACAGGAGTAAAGGTTACACTAAAAAACTCTGAACTGATTGTCTCGGGAACTGATATTAAAACAAACCCATAAAAGAAACACGCGTACCGGTTAGAGCTTGGAGCGCGGGCGCGTCTCGGCGCGCGGCGGTTCGTCAAGTTCCGTGTGCGCCTTCGGGCGTGGCTATTCTCAGTATATATATTGTAGTCTTTGTGGCTATGCGTCGACTAACTCCCGCGTCGGAGGCGCGTAAACGGCGGGACTGCGTTATTGCTTTCCCTCTCCTTTGCATCTAGTGCATAGTCGTTAAAGCGAGAGGACCTTCGCAGCGGTGGCGTCCGAAACTACGGGGAATTGAATTGCTTGCGACAGCTTATAAATATCAAGAAGTCACTTTTTAAGAGCAACCCCGTTTGAATCTAGATCTACAATACAAGCTTAGATACAATATATTCGTTTTTACAGCACCTATACACCCAAGGGTGTACTAGTTTCTTTACAATTCCGTTTCCAATTGTTATTGTTCTGATATCAGGGTATTACGATTTTCCCCATTGTCCTTGTACACCGTTATCTTCTACTTCAGCTGAATTTGCATCTTAAGTTTGTGTATCAAGGTTTAAATTCCATCAGCAGCAAAAACTCTTAGGTGTTAGAGGGTTCTACTAGTAAGATAGGAAGTTAAAAAAAAACTTCGTCGTTGAATTTAGAAAAGATGTCTGGTTTTATTTTGGAGCTTCTTTTATTCTGTACGTTACGGACAGCCAATTTCTCGTTTATCTTTTGTATAGAAAATTTCTTATTGTATGAATATTTAATTACTTATTCGCTGAACAAGAATAATAATTTGATTATTTGTTGATGGGTCTTCCAGAAGATAAAACATTGAACTGAGGAAGACATTTTTGTGTCGTTTAGAAAGACCTTAAACTCTGAGGTTATAAAGGGTGTAAAAAAACTCTTAGCGAATCCGAAAGACACTGTCTTGTTCTCCCCGTCATTGCGACATTTTTTTTGTTCTGGATCATACCTAGGAACCTTCTAGTTAACGGAACGGAGACATTGGGAGGTCCCAGTACCAACCTTATTACAAGTTTATTTTGAACACATGTTTTTAAATGGAAGATTTTTTCTTCAAACACCTTCATTCATCAACACAATGTTTTGAGTGAGTGACATTGAGTCCTACCAAAAAGTCAGATTTTTCAACCCAAAAAAAAAAGACTTCAGCAAATTTATTTGCGTTGATTTACTTAGTTTGATGTACAGATTGCTTGGTTGACGGCTTCGTGGAGAGTCTGCTTACACCATGTATATCAACAGGTTTAAATGTAATCATTGATTAGGCAATGATCGAATTCAATTATGCAACCACTAACACCTTATCAATCACGACCTAATTATGCTGTAATGAGATTAGTACTTCAGGAGATGTTGACATCATTTAGTGAGTCGGTTTTGCATTTAATCATAAAACTGTTATTAAGGCGACCACATGAGCTAAATACGTGTTTTATAATGCCTAAAAGAATATGATTCACGGCAATAAACAAAATCAGAAAAATATATGATATTCTTCAGGATATATGCTAGTTTGATAGTGTTTTGAAAACATAATACAATTAATTTGACTTGATAAAAAAAAATCACGAACTTATCTCTAAAAATTTCTTTCAACCAAAAAAAAAAACAAACTAAAATACATGCGATAATTCTAATTTTTTGGCAAATAATTCTACAAGCAATATATTAGCATTACAGTGTTTTAGTTTATTAGTCCACAACAAACCACACAAACCACTCATTTCGCACTATTTGTCCCGCAGTGACTGACGTAACAACCACTTTGTAGTGCAAGCTGATTTGAACTTTATTCTAACAGCATTTTAAACGAAGTTTGAACCACCACAAATAGAGTTGCTAATTTAGCTCAATGGTCGTCTTAAGTCCCCTGAAATAGGGAGCAAGGCTATTTATTGCCATCAACTGGACAAATCCAGACCCCGGGACTGCTACTGAGAGATTCCTTAAGAAAAAATCCAATAACACTTTGCCTGATCCAATAATCCAACCAACCAACGACCAACGAGGATGTCATCATCATCATCATCAGCCTATCAATGTTCCCACTGCTGGGACACAGGCCTCCTCTCTATGAGAGGAATGGGCCCAGTGCGGGTTGGTAGATGTAACGAATACAACTTCGTATATTACCTACAAATAATAATCCTCTAAAAGTTAGTTAAATTTGAGTCCCCAGTATACACGGCGAGTCATACTGTTACTGATAAATTCCTGACAGAAAACACTAGTTACCATTAGCTAAACAGTAAACAAATTACTATGCGGTACTGTGACTGTTCGCCTTTTCTAGATACAAGATACATAAACAATACAGCCTACGCTAATTAGAATTCATCAACTAAATAGTCCTACTTCAAAGGACCAGCCACACAATTACATTATTCTCCTCAAAGAAAATTCAATACAGCAGACCCAATTATTGAAAGTAAAGCGCACGAGACAGCAAACGATGACAAAGAACGAAAAGGTTAAAATAACCATTGGATTTCCCGTCGAATTCCAGAATGTCGTCCCGGTGTACGTTAACACAAAGGTGGGAATTTGTGGGTGCATACGGCTACAGAATGTAAGCGGGCACGTGGCGATTATCTAGCTAAGGAGTATCCTCCGAAATTCTAAGTAGGTGAGCAAACTTATCAGGTTGAAGCTGCACTAGAATTCCTGAGACTCGGGTCATGTTATGTTGTTAATGTTGACGGGCTTGTTCGCTGTTGAGTTTAGAATTTCTTGATGAGGTCATTTTGATTGTGATGTCGTTTGTGGTTTGACAATTAGTAGTATTGAGTTTATTAGTAGCGGTGGAATATGAACATAGCTACTTTATTATTATCTTTATATTAAAAAGAGAATTAGTTTTGTGAGTTTGTGCGTATGTGGAGGGTAATCTGACCCACGGCACAAACATGCAAAACTCTTTTTAAATTTGAACGATACTTCATACATACACATAGGCTGTACATTTTATTCGCGTACCACGAGAGTGAAGCCACGCACAAGAGCCGATTAATACTTCAGACGAACGAATAAATGAAAGCGCGACGAAAATAACGAAAGCAAGAAAACGATGATTATCTTAACAATATTTTTAAGGAGAACATGAAAGAAAACTAGTACATAAAACAAAACACGTTAACCAACATCTTGTCCACCCACACAAAGTGTCCAAAACAGAACAGTTTCAGAAAATCGATGACTCTCCGAAAGTTGGTCGGCAATACAAGTTCCTAGACCAATTCTAGCCTCGCAGAGTTTTCTAATCAAAATTATTAGCACGTTTTTGGCACAGTTTTGGGTCAAGTGGTGCTGTTGAAGGCTGGAATAGATTTTCTGAACAGGGATCCAGTTTTACGAGTTTAACGTAATATGTTTTGGTAGATATCAAATTCACTTGAAGAGTGTGGGTGGTTTCAAAGCACGGATTATTTGATTAGTAGTCGTGCTTCTACATCAAAGGAAGTAGGTAATACTGTACCGTTGAAGTAAGTTGAATGAGTGGCATGATAGTATGTACCGAAGGAAATTACATAATTATTTAAACATTTCTTTTTAACGAGGTTGTTTGTTGAAAAAGGAACAGAATACATCATAATTTTTTTAAATAAAAAGTGTAAAATCTAATTAAATCTCAAACAGTTCGTACATGAAACAAAAATAATTAAAAATAGAGTAGTTTTATTTCTTCATGAAAAGAAAAACAAAAAGATTTTCAGTACTTCAAAAGGTTCATATTATTAACATACGAGTACCGACCGGCCCCGTATAACTAACTTCTGTAAAATACAAGGCTTCGTTGATGACTTCGTGATGAGGTGGTTTAACCTCATCACGAAGCCATCAACCAAGCATTGTGTACATCAAACTAAGTAACGTTACGCAAAAATTATTGCTGGGAAACGACTTTTTTTTGGGATGAAAAACCATGTTTTGTGATAGAACTCAATGTAACGCATTTAAAACATTGTGTTTATGGATGGATTGAATAGTACGGATGACGTAGATGTGTGTAAAGTAAAAATATTGCAATAAAAACTTGTATAAAAAAAAAACTTGTCAAAAAGTTGGAACTTTGACCCCCAATATCTCCGTAACTAGAAGGTTCCAGGTATGATGTAGAACAAAAAAATGATCGCAATGACGAGGAAAACAAGTGCCTTTCGGCTTCGTTAGAGGTGTTTTACACCCTTTATGTAAAATTATAAAATCAAAATTTTAAAAAAAGGTAAAGAAATTGAATATTTAGGTTCAACTCCTTACAAAGTATTCCACGTCAGCTTAAACTAAGCAAAACCCAAAATTAGACTCGTGACTACGACACATTGAAAATACTAGTCTTTTTAAGCCGATATAGGTAGGTCTAAAAGAAAATACTGTCGAAGTCTTGACTGAAGAGGGTTAAACTTGTGGGTGACGTCTTTTTAATAGTGAGCTGTCTTTAAAGTGGAATGGTAGGAGATATGGGTCGGTAACGAGTTCGGGTAAAGAGGATATTGATGTATGTGATATAAATGTTAATGAATAAGTTTTTTTTTTGTAATCATTTGGAAGTAAACCTATCACATTGTAAACTAACCTTATATACAGATAAATATTTAGACTTCATTTACTACCTGCCAAGATCTGTCAATAAATTAAAATTACATGTATCATTAGGACTATATAAAGGGTGTAAAACACCTCTTCACGAAACCGAAAGGCACTTGTTTTCCCCATCATTGCAATCATTTTTTTGTTCTACACCATACCTGGGAACCTTCTAGTTACGGAGATATGGGGGGTCAACGTTACAACTTTTTAACAAGTTTTTTTTTTAAATACAAGTTTTTTTTGTAAGATTTTGACTTTTGACACCTCCACAATCCCCGTAGTATTCAATCCATCCATCAGCACAATGTTTTAAGTGCGTTACATTGAGTTCTACCACAAAACATGATTTAGGTTATAACCTCAAAAAAAAAAGTTGTTTCCCAGCAATAATTTTTGCGTAAAGTTACTTAGTTTGATGAACAGAATGCTTGGTTAACGGCTTTGTGATGAGGTGGTTTACACCCTGTATAATTACAAAAATAAAACTAAACGTAAACCTAGTACCATATATATACAACAATGGCAATAGTACACTTAGGCGTCAAAGTACTCCTCCGCATCAAATGTATCATTATATCCTAATGTTAGAGTAGAAGAAAACCAAAGAAACGGTCGGTGGATTGTGTAAAGGATGATAATATGGCAAGAAAGGTGACGTCTGATGAGATGAGTAATATAAATTATGGAAAAAGAAGACATGCAAAAAGAAGAAAACGAAGAATCGTACAAATCGCTATCAACTGGTAATTTATAGAAAAAAAAGCGGCCAAGTTCGAGTTGGACTCGCCCATGAAGGGTTCCGTAACAGCAAGTTACATAGTATAAAAGTTCTTGCAGTTCGTTGTTAATGAAAGGTAAATTGTGGTTACGTTTACGATTTATGACGTATTAAAAACTGCTTACTGGATCTCGTTCAAACCAATTTTCGGTGGTAGTTTACATGGTAATCTACATCAAATATTTTTTTTAGTTTTATCATTCTCTTATTTTAGAAGTTACGGGGGGAGGGACACATATTTTACCACTTTGGAAGTGTCTCTCGCGCAAACTATTCAGTTTAGAAAAAAAATTATATTAGAAACCTCGATATCATTTTTGAAGACCTATCCATAGATACCCCGCACGCATAGGTTAGATGAAAAAAAAAAATCAATTTCAGTTCTATATACGGGGAACCCCCTAAAATTGTTTTTTTTTCTATTTTTGTGTGAAAATCTTAATGTAGTTCACAGAATACATCTATTTACCAAGTTTCAACAGCATAGTTCTTATAGTTTCGGAAAAAAGTGGCTGTGACATACGGACGGACAGACAGACACATGACGAATTTATAAGGGTTCCGTTTTTTGTCATTTGGCAACGGAACCCTAAAAATACATCATGAACATAAAGTCGCTTGCGAAACATTATTATTCATTCCAAACTTTGTTGTAGAGACTAAATAAGATCAAAGAATCGAGATGGAAGATATCGTGTGTTTTTTTTTATGTAATCAAAGCGATATGAAATAAAATAAATTTTCATAGAGGAACTTTTAAAACTTCCATGACTCGAATCACACTAGAATAATTTTCCTTTCAAAATCTTTCCAACTCTGTCCACACCACGTTGGTTCTGCTCTGGGGTACTATCAAATTTATTCCGTTTCTTACAACTGAGCCCAAGTTCCTTTTAGAAGTTTTTATTTTTTATTTTTCTGCCAACCTTATTCTTTGTGAATACAATGAGCTAATGTACAGTTCTGTTAAAGTTTCTTGTATATGTACAACTTTCAGAAACTTGACTTCGGTTTGCCTGAACGATTGTTTTCTTTGTTGGAAATGTGACCCAATTTTCTTTTGTTATTTTAAAGGTATATCTTTATCTTCATGATTCATTTATAAGAGGTCTATCCGATCGGATCAATGGTTCAGTTTGATGTTTCAAATAGACGGTTGGCTTACGGATTTTCGGATGAAGAGCTCATGATTAAATAGCTCGGTTTGAAATGTTTCAAATATTTGGAAAACGTACATTTGTTGTTGTCCATGTTTATCCATTCACATACATACCTGGGGGCCTAAACTACAGTCAAAGTTGCATTTAAACTCGCTGTTTTATCAGAATCTTCAATAATGTTATGAATTAAGTTACTGTTCCTGAACATTCGTACTTAGTTTGCTTTTTTCTTTGTTTTACAGGCCACATAATAACGTACAAGTAGGCGGTAGTTAAGTCAAGCCAGACCTCCTCTTTATGGCAGTAAGTAACCCATAAGTGGTTCCAGTGGGGGTTGGTAAACATTTTTTTTTTTTTTGGATAGGGCATCTCGCAGCTCAGTCTACGAAGACTGGCTTCTGCTTAACCGGGCAAGTCCTGTGGATGCCTTGAATTTAAGGCCTCCAGCCAGGGCAAAAATGACTAAAAACTAAGCGACAGCGCTCTAAGGGCACCCCCTGTGGGGTACGGACCTCGGCTTAGGGCGTCGCTGGGGGCAGCAAAGGGACAGGCTGGATCATGATGTCTTCGAATATATTTCTTTAATATGACCTATTGTTAATTGCAGATTTTTGAAGTGAAAACTTCTTTACGCACGTTGAACGTTTTTTGGGTGAACAAAAATCATGGAACTCGCGTGACCGACACCTAACGCTTTGTAGCACTCGTAGCCGATCTACTACGGTGTAGCACAACTTAAGCGGGCGTGGGGCACAACTATAGTTACTTAGTTTTCACTTCGGAGTATTCAAAGACTACCCGCATCGTTTTTCTCAGACTCAATAAAAACTCTTAAAAGTATTTATATTGTTTCTTCAAACTATCAATTAAAATACAACTTTACAAAATAAAAGCAAACACAATTTATACAATTCCACTAAAATTATCTTAGCAAAAATGGAATTGTAACTAGACGTCTATTAGCAGAGTAAATACATTCAACAATTAAAGTGTAAAAGATCTTTTGAATTAAAACGTCCCTCGAGTCTCACTTATTTCTATAAACAATTCAAATCTAGGGGTCCTTGAAATCTCTTGAAATAATTTAGTTGTAAGTTAATTGTAGGAGCTCTTTAATCTTAAATATTTTAAGTATGAATATACTTTGGAATTCAAATTCAATTAAGTTACGGTGCAACAACTTGGAGCGGGAATTTAAAAAAACCGGCCAAGTGCTTGTCGCAGTTTGCGCATGAAGGATTCCGTACCAAATTATCTTTAATTTTTAACCGACTTCCAAAAGGAGGAGGTTCTCAATTCGTCGGAACCTTTTTTTCTTATGTATGTTCCCCGATTACTCGAAGATGGCTGGACCGATTTGAATCATTTTATTTTGTTTTTTTGTTTGAAAGGTTATATATACTTCACAGGTGGTCCCATAACCATCAAGTCAGGATCTGATGATGGAATCCTGGAGAAATAGAGAAAACTCTTCAAATTTTATGGGCACACATGAAGCGATTTGGGTAGACACAAATGATGCTTAGGGATTACAGGAAAACCTGTAAGAATTCTATCAATTAAAAATCAATTGGTAAACTCAATGTTATACGTACGGAAAATTTGACTTTGGCATTGTACGGTACCTTATCCAAGCGAGTTCAACTCGCTCTTGGCCGGTTTTTCATTATTTGTTATTATAACGGCAAAATAAATTATAACATCCACTGTGAATATGTCATTTACGGATAATGAGCCCGCTGACAGACCAGACAGACATACTGACATACGGACGGACGGACAGCAAAGGCAGAACCCTAAAATGGATTTAAAATACTTTTGTGCAGCTGTAGTGAGTAAACAAGAAGTAATAAGCTACGGAAAACATTATTAATGTTCAATATAATACCTTTCGTCTACATTGCTTTCAGGTATACGGTCTGAAAATTCAATCATCGTGAGAGCTTGCTTCTCTGCATAAACCTTCCATAAATCAATAACTTTCATTATTCTGTATGTAATAATAAGGTGTACAAAACAAAGAGAATATTATGTTACAATAACAGTACTGACGTCGAATTTTTATCACATAAATTTATATGTTATGGTATGCCAGAAACCAGAGGGCCTACTTCCTAACGCTTCGTCCGTATATTCGGAACTATCCGTCTCTCTTGCGCACGTCTGCAGATGAGTACGCCAGCAGGACCTACGTCAGGTGGAAGGTGAGGACGCCGTGACGTCTCTCAAACCACTCCTCAAAAAGGGGACTTATCGCCACTATCGTGGCGTGCCCTGCACGGGGTTGCGACAATCGCTCTCACCATGTCGCCATGAGATCCTATCAGAGCCCTTAATTAAGATAATTTGTAGATACTTATTTAACAAGGACCCATCATTAGTAAAAAAAATACAGGAAAACTTTACAGTAATTGGTTTTATTATTAAAACAACCGCAAAACTCCAGATTACCCACAATTTTAGTCTACACACAATTATTGTATAAGTTTTAATTAAACTCAAGAAATAATATAATATTTCTTTATCTTTCAGGTATGTGCCAACGCAAGATGTTTTAATATACGGGCAGAAGTTTTGTCGTTTGAAGGTAACAAGCAAATTATATTGTAAGCCGAGTTTACGTTAGTTTGGTCTGGCTCTGGGACCCCAGATGTTGAATTGCCTGAGGTTTTAGTATTTGAATACATTCACCTACTTTATGTTGTTTGTTCTTACACACTTATTTTAGTATTCTTACATGAAATCCAAAAATGTATTAATTTTCTTTTGGTTTTATGTTGTGGAGTAATTAACTTCATTTTAATTCAATTACCATAAAACATTATTTGTATTATGTTTTTGTTTTACATATTTAGGTTATGCAGTTACTTTTTGTTGACCAATGTTTCCAAGTTTTATTAATTGTATATGTCGTCGTGTTAGTATAATTTGTTAAGTAATGTTGCCTCTACACGTTGTAACAAATTATAACATTGTTAGATAACTCCAAGAAGATTTCCTAGTTAAACATTTCTTCTAGTACTTGTGTTCTTTCTGATGCTGCGTCACGCTACGCGAGCGTACCCTGGACGTGGACGTTAGCGTAGCGTTTACGCACCGTATACTCTGCGTCACATGATTCATGCCTGTGCTGCGCATCAATTAAAAGTGTTTTTTTTTTATTACGTGAAATATTAACTACGCAATTAGTATGTAAGTTATGTCACAGCTACCTCCATAAATATCCAAGATTCCATTAATTCCTTGAATTAGATAGACTTATACAAATCCGTTGAGACGGTATTCCTTTAGACAATTAGCTATGCCTTGTGAACAAATTGCGAGTGTTCGAGAAATAGCGAGACATTGCCTCTTGTCTATGTATAGAGTTCATTCTAATCTTTGAAGGGGTACGTATCATAATCCCGAATTTTAAAAGACCGAATTTTAAAATACCGATGGACTAAATCCCGAAAATTGAAACGCCGAATGGTTGTTAGGAGGTTCTCAATTCGGATGTTTCTATATTTTTTTTTTTTTTTTTTTTATGTTTGTTCGGGCATAACTCCGTCGCTTGCCAACCGATTTGGAAAATTCTTTTTTTGTTGGAAAGGGTATTCTTTCCAAATGGACCCATAGCCACCAAGTCGGGATCTGATGATGGAATCTTGGCCAAATCGAGGGAACTCTTCAAATTTTATATGAAAACATGTTGCGATTTTGGTATTTTCTACAACAAGTGAAGCATTTGCGTTTGATAAGAATGCCTACAAACTACCATCAGATCTGATGATGACGCCAAGAGTCACGGAACTCCATAATGAGACAATGTACCCTAGTCGTGTTTGGGCTTGATGTAATTGTAACGGTATGCACTTTCCATGTATATCAAGCACATGAGAAACACTAAAAAGTGAAAAATAAAAACTTTTTTGCAAAAAATAAAACCGACTTCAAAAAAAAAAAACAAAAAAATGAAAAATAACTTTAGCTTCTGAAGTCGGTGACAAAAAAACTAAATCAATCAAACAAAGGTCACCGACTTCAGAAGCTAAAGTTATTTTTCATTTTTTTGTTTTTTTTTTTTTGAAGTCGGTTTTATTTTTTGCAAAAAAGTTTTAGGGGCATATAATACGGCTATTAAATAAAAGTTTTCGTCCATTCGGGATTTCGTCCATTCGGGATTTCATCCATCGGTATTTCGTTCATTCGGGATTTCGTCGATTCGGGATTTCATCCATCGGTATTTCATCCATCGATATTTCGTCCATTCGGGATTTCGTCCTTTCGGGCATTTGAACATCGGTATTTTGTGTTTCGATATAACGACTATCGGTATTTAAAACTTTCGGTATTTTGAATTTCGATGTTTTGGACGTCGGTATTTCAATCATAGGTATTATGAACTTTCGGGATTATGATACGTACCCCTTTGAAGCTCATTATTAAGTATTTTTCTTTTTCTTTTGGGTATTCACGAGATTTTAAAGGGCTTGGAACATTTTTGTTTCAAGCGTGGCCGGATTTTTTTTCGCCATTTTGATTTTTTTTAAAGTAGCGGCCATTCATAAGTCCTATATTAATCGATACCTATATTAATCGGTAGCTGGTATCAAAACAAACAAGTTTTATACGAGGCAATTATGTTATAAAGTGTCACGTTTCCGAGTTATGAGATGGATGGATGGATGGATGGATGTTATGGGTTTTCTCAGTTTAAATCAATTCACTGATGGAATCTTCAGCACAATTTTGATTTGATCATACACGCATTAAAACGTGTATCAATTGATTGCTGGCATCAATACAAACAAGTTTTGTCTGAAACAAAATGTTCTAAAGTGTCAAGTTTCTGAAATATAGTTGTAATCGCTACCAGCACAACTTATGAAACATGACTCTTTAGAAGATTTTGTCTCAGAAAACCTTGTTTGTATTGATGCCAGCTAACGATTGATACACGTTTTTATGCTTGTATGATCAAATCAAAGTTGTGCCAAAGATACTACTGTAGGGCCAAGTTAATAGATCACATTTGACAACGTCATCAAAATTCAACAACGTAACCTTGTAACGGCAGGTATAAAATATTATTTATTTTTTCGAAGCTAGAACTGCAAAATTGCTTAACTTTTTTTATTAACCATTTAAAAATAAGAAACAATTTAAAAAACTGAACGTCGCGACAATGTTACGTCAGTGAACCCTTTTTCTTTTTAAATAATAGGGATGTAACCCAATAAAATCGAAAGTTGATAAGTAGATTCGAATGCCGTAATTATGTATGTGTCACCCTTCAGTACTGCTAAAATGCTAATTCTGCTACAAACTGCGTGTGCAAAAGTCACTACAGAAGACTGGAGAATGGTTGTGGAGAAAACAAAGGAAATAATTTTAATAAGATTTTGGACGAGATGTAATTATAAACGATACCTATTATTGAAAATGAATTGATAATATCTCTGAGTGCCGGCAGTGATGAAGATGACAATACTAGTTACAGTTCTGATAGTTCAACTGAATAAATGCTATTTTTAATAAATTATGAACTGTCCTATCACGTTCCTTTAATTTACGATAGAAAATAATAATGGGACAGGGATTCGACTGCTATTTTTTTTAAATAAAATTACAGTTCATGTATTCAGTTATTACGAAAAAGTATTTATGGGTAGCGATTAATTCATTTTATTCAATATTTTTAAGCAGGTCACCTCACTATAAACCTAAAACTGACAGGTGTCAAATGTGATCAATCAAATTGGCCCTACTATAATATCAGTGATTGAATTTTAACTTTGATAGATCGTAGCTCGGAAATGTGACTCTTTAGAACATTTTGTTTCGAACAAACATTGTTTGTGTCGATACTAGCTATCGATTAATAATATAAGTCGTATGCGTGGCCGCTACTTTGTTTAAAAAAAAACAAAATGGCGGAAAAGAGTCCGGCCAAAAAGTTCAAACCCCTTTATCAGCTATTAGTGTTTTCCAACTGAATAATTAAATAGAGCAAAAAAAATCTCAAATGGTGTATCAGTCAAAAACACTTTTAACAGGCTAAAATATTGACCGGATAAAACGATTTTAACAATAAATACTAAACATTTGCTTAGAAACTTGTTAAGGTGTTAGGGTTTTTTATGATCCGTTCAAGATGTTCTACTGATTCTAAATATTTATAACTAAGGCATTTGAAAAACAGCAAAACAATAATTGAAAATGAAGGTTTTGACCGATACCAGTTTAAAGTGACTGCGATCAATCAACAGTAATTTTAATAAATTTTAACATTTTGTATGAACAACTTTTAATAGGGGAGTAAGAGATGATCCTATGTTTTTATGTGTTGTGGAAGCAACTCAGAAATATACAAACAATAAGATTATAATTATAATACGTTAAATGTTCTTTCAAATATCCTTCAAGTTTACCGAGACCAACGGCTTCGTGTTCTGGAGAGAAAGTGAAAAAAGGAACGTTGGTAATTAGTATTATTAGTAATTAGTAGTATTATTAGTATTATGTTATTTATCGTCTGATTAGTGTCTAACCTGGTGTCAGAGTTTTTATGCCATCTATGGACCTCTGACATGGCTTTACATGCCGTCAAGAAATATCTCTCAGACTTGCTGGTTTCCTCACGTTGTTTTTCTTCACCGAAGCAAAGTGATAATTATACAATACGCTCATGAATCCGAAAAATTAGAGATTAAGGTAAACTTAAGTTGTAGGTATATCATTAGTCATACAGTAGGTCTCACTAAAATACTTGTTATCCATACCACAATCCACGAAGAAGAAAACACATTAATATATTCCATAAATAATAATTATTCCTTACTAATCTATATCGTGTTCCAGTGTTCGATTAGATTAATGTTAAGCTCGCTGCTCGGTTATTATTCGCAAGTCAGAATACATAAATTGTCTGTCTTACTTTGATTCTACTTGGTACTAATGTAGGTAGGTAGAAATATTTGGAGACGGTGTGGGTAGAGAACGACGAACGACGAAGTAATTTTAGATTTTCTGGTTGGAGTCACCAATAATTAGAGGTTATATTTTACATGTTTTTGTCAATGAATGATGTTATTTAAGGTGGAAACACCACAATTCAAGTTTTCATCTTGCTATTAGCAGGACATTGTCATTTTATAGATCTTTGGCAGTGGTTACAGGTAGTCAGTCGAACCCATACAGAGACATGTTCATGAAATAGTTATTGAATGAGCTTGGGGGTTAGTATTGATGATTTTCATTATTATAATTTAATTTACGGACGCGAATCATATCTTCATCAACACACTACTTGACACTGGCCTGCAAATTGCCGGAAAATTTCAACCTGGCGCTTTTACCTAAAGCAAAATACCAAGTAAAATCTACCTTCGATAAGTTTATCACGACTACCTCTATTTTCTACATTTCCAAACCAACCCTTGTTAGCCAAAACAAAAGAATCCAGCGAACCTTACCTTAGTTGAATTACCAACCCATTCAATCCTTTCAAATAGGGACGGTTCTAGTCAAAAAACGTCTTAAAATAAAGCTGGATGTAGATAATTGTTCACCTGTGTCTCGTAAGCGATACTTCTCCGATTTCGCCTCCCGGTTACGCCAAAGACATTACGCCAGACCCAACAAATTGCGTTATAGCTAAATTAGATTCTCTGTGAGCCCCTGGGGTCCCTGTAATCCGTATAAAGCCATGTTCTAACAGACCATGAGTGAATTTCAGTTTGCAAATTTGTTGGTTTCGTAAGTCTTCTACATGAAAGCCACAAAAAATCGGGAGAATATTAACACTTTTATCATTCCCACAAAAGAGAGATGGAATGAAATAATTGTATATTCACATTCGATGAATGAAAATTGGAGTATTGGTTTTGGTTTTATTAAAATTCTCGTTTAATACAATAGTGTGGTTTTTGTCGAATTTTAGGACAAAATAGTGCAGATGACAGATATTATAATAATGTTTTCTGGGTTTCCAGAATAATTTGATTGTTTCAAAATTGATTTACGCTTTAAATGTGTTTTGCCACAAATTATATGCTGCAGTTACACGCGTTTTGCAAAATGCGTACAAAACAAAAGAAAGAAGTTGAGAGCATGACACAAGAGGTGACTCCCGCAAAAGAAACAACTGATGCGTAGTTGCAAGTCGCATCGGCCGAGTCATGAACGAAGATTTTAGAGTACGAATCATTAGTAATGTTGGTGGTTTGGCGGGTACCTTTTTTTGATAATTTCCTGTTGAATTTATAAATATTTCCATATGTTGAACCAAGATCACCGAGGTAGTCCGAAGAATTGCCAAACTTAAGGGGCAGTGGGCAGGGCACATTGCTCGCAGAACGGATGGCCAATGGGGCCGAAAAGTTCTGGAGTGGCGGCTGCAAACTGGAAGACAGGTTGACGGGCGGGACGGTTGCGGGAATCCGTTGGATGCTAGTCGCACGGGACCGGTCAATATGGCGACACTTGGGGGAGGCCTATATCCAGCAGTGGACTTCTTTCGGCTGAAATGATGATCATGCGTTGTATGTTTTATTTTTAATTTTATATTCATGTTATGTCCCTGCAGAAAATCAATAGGTTTCCTTTCTTCTTTCTTTATGCATGACAGTTTAATAGAATATCTGTATAGTTATCTACTACACATTGTTCATACTGGCTTGTAAACTCTAAACTGTACAGGCCTAACCTATCGTTTAGGGTAGGTTTTTAAGATTTTATAATTTAACTAGCTTCTGCAAGCGGGTTCACCCGCGTGATGTTTGATAACTGTCCCATGGGATTTTACTACTGGAATCAAAAGTACCACATGTGTTATTCCAGGATATAAACTCCTTGTGGAAATTTCATCCAAATCCATTCAGTAGTTTTGTGTGGAAGAGTAACACATACATCCATACTTACAAACTTTTGCATTTATAATATTAGTAGCAAGGCTAATACAGACACTAAATCACTAAAACATCAAATTAAAGTAAAAAACAAGAAACAGATACCAGTGATTCCATTTTGGGTAAAATAACTGTAACCCAGTCACTCATTTAAACTAACTCACACTTCAACTGTAACAATACACCAAAGCAATTTGCGAAATTTCAAGTCCTGACGTAACAATACACATAAATTTTGTTGCTGTGTCTAAACAAGGCAATTCTGCGTTCTGACATTAATTTAAACGCATTCATAACCATTTTAGTAAGAACTCCCGAATTTGGATAAGATATAATTAATGCTTGAACTAACTGAACGAGTAAACCGACTTCACGCATTGTTTGTTGTTTGACTTATTTTCTTCTAAAGTGTTTGACTGGGTTCTAGCTATTCTGTTACACTCTAGAGTGTGTTTGTAGTACTAACAGCCATCTCAATGCGGGTATTTACATTTCCTTTCTCCTAGAAACTCGTCGTTACTCCGCACGGTTCTTGCGACTTGACTAAACTGCGAAATTTCTTTGCTATATCGTAATTATACATCATAATTATGCATTAGTAATAAATCATCATCATCAGCCTCGCCTTTTCCCAATTATGTTGGCGTCGGCCGACAACCGAACCGAAACCGAATGCAGCTGAATACCAGTATTTTAGATGGAGCGGCAGCCTATCTGACCTCCACAACCCAGTCAGTAACTGGGTAATACGATACCCCTTGGTAAGACTGGTTATCAGACTTTTTGGGCCACTGACTACCTGTAACGACTGTCAAAGATCTACCAATGGCAGCTGGGACTAGTGATGGGCGACTCGGAAAGTTTCCATCATTCCACCCGGAATATTCCTGGGAACATTCCCAAAACGGGTATTTACCCGGGAAAGTTCCCAAATCGTGGGTAAATTAATTTCTATGACGATTGAATTAGTAAGTACTGAATAAAAACAAAAACACCAACTCCAAAATCATTTAATCAACAACAGCATGGTTCAATTATGAAAATGATTGTTCAAATATCAGGTTATGGGTGACAAAAATCATTTAAAATTTAATACTCTTAAAATAGTAAGTAGGTAAAATGTTATTGAGATTCATTTAATCACTGTCTAAATCACTGTCATCGGAGAATGTTTTTGTTATATCGCAAAACTCAATTTCTCTTGTATTTCTTCCAGAAGTTGATGGTTGAGGTTCAATATTGTTTATGGTCAATGGGCTAACCATTATTATTATTATTTATTTTGAATCCGTTATTCGTTGCCAAAATTGTCAGGTTAAAATTTAAGAAATTTCCAAATACACAGCAAAAAGTTTCAACACAAAACACCAGAATTAACACATAAGCACGTCCGCAAATTCCGATACTCAAGTGAATACTAAACGTGGCCACGGTATTGGAGTCTACTGTTTTACCAGTTAAATGAAATGGACCAATCAAAAAACACCACGCACCGCCGGCGTCTACCTGCTTGGTCATTGAAACAAAGCTAACCGTTAAGCGCATCAGTTATTTTTAATTCTTAGTTTAATTATTGTAGTATGGTTATATTATACATCGTTTCTTGAATAAAACAGTGTAACACATTTATAGTTGTTATTTTTGTACAAAGAAATCGAAAACCTTAAGTTTTAAAAATCGACTTATTTGAAATATGTATAAATTGATCATAAAAATATAAATACCCGAATAAATACCCATTGGGTGAATTCAATGGGAATATTCCCGGGAATATTCCCATTTTAGGAATTTACCCGGGTAGAATCCCATCACTAGCTGGGACCAATGGCTTGACGTGCTTTCCGAGGCACAGAGGAAACTTGGTATGTAATGAGTGGTCACCCATAGACCCACAGACCAACCTAGCTAAGCACGGCTTAACCTGAAGATTCGCTCGAGCGGCTGTTATTATTTAGCCATGAGCTTCTCATGCATTAGTAATAAATAAATCTCGAAATATATATATGTTTTTTCTTAATGATGGTTAAAAACCAGATTTAAATCTGTTTTTTAATATACAAGAATGACTTAGTCACACAGATAAACACAAGAAACGAACCCTTGTAAATACTACAAATATCCCGTTTAATTTCAAAATCTTTACCATAGACATAATTCCTTCTTAGAAAAACACCTAAACCAAACAAAATAAAAATGGCCGATGTTTTTCCGCCAAGATTAGTTAATCAACAACGCTATATAAATACGTCTTGAATCCAAGATCATTGTTTACTGATCCCCAAATAAAGTCGTTAATTTCTAAATCACGAACAAGAGAAGTTTATTCAGAAACCCTTCTACCCAAAATTATTCGAACAAATGGATTCTATTCCAAAATAAACATTCGCCAATTATCTTCGCAAACTAGACGTCAACGTGACAGTATTTTGACATTACAAACGTAGCTCGAGTAATATGAAATCCGTGTCTCTTGGTGTTGGGCTGAATAAATATGGTCTAGCTAAATTCTGCTTTAGCTCAGAAGTTCAGGATTATTTTAATTCGTGCCGACTCTCACGAGATATTTGTCTGCGGGTTCTACTATACTATGTATAATCCTGTCTGCATATTCTTTTTCCACTGCAGAGACACAGGCTTCCTCAATAGGAAAGGGAAGGATCTGTACTCCACCAAGCGCGCCCAATGGATGGTAGACAAAATCAAAATCAAAGCATTTATTTCTAGTAGGCCAGTTACAGGCACTTTTGAACTATCAAAACAAAGATGAAAATTTAATGTAGCTACAGTCCCTGTCAAAAACATAAAACTGTGAAAGTGCTGTAATTGCCTAGCGTAGATGTCTACAGAGTAGAACGGGCAAGAAACTCCATGGACTCTCTTTAAAATCGGAATAATTTTACAAAAGCTTGGTTTCATCGTTCATGTTGATATGGTGACGGCTGGTGTCTTCGAATTTTTGGTTTCAGGTAATTCTGGTTTCCTTATGATATTTTTATAACGTTCGCGCGTTCTGAGAGCAGTAGTGATGAAAAGTAGTAAGTACACAAAGTAATGCGCCTACTTGAGCTCGAACTCACGACCTAAATCTCCTAAATCAGGGTCGTCACCAACGCCCTCTCTAAATAAATATTGTATAGTTGAATTCCATCTTAGTTTAGAAGTTCGGGATGATTTAAATTCGTGGCAGCTCTCATGAGATGTTTGTCTACGGCTTTTGCTTATACTATATCTGTCTTGATTAGTGTGAAATTGTTTTGAGTTATTCTGAATTTGGAAGTTAATTAATGTGGTTTGGGAAGGTTGGCTTGAGATTTATTATTTCTATTTGGTGAATGAATTGTACTGTTAGTGCTTTTAATTAGGCGCAGTTGAGTGGTTTCGTAAGGAACAATGTTGGAAATAGAATTTAAGTAAGACTGGGGTCGCGTGAAGGGCCAAGAATTTATTATAAAACAGTTTTTAGCACGATTTATAATAAAACAGAACGAGAATGACCATTCTTACCAGGTGGTATCGTAATATAGGTATTATATATAGGTGGTATTATAATATAGGTACCCCCTGTTAAGAATGTTCAAACTCGTTCTGTTTTAGTACTAACTGGGTTATGGAGGTCAGATATTAGGCAGTCGTTCCTTGTAAAATACTGGTACTCACCTGCATCCAGTTAGACTCAAAGCCGATCCCAACAAAGTTAGGAAAAGGCTATGCAGGTGATGATGATTCAAAATACATGATGCACAAACTGTTATCATGATTTCAGTATTAGAGATTCTAGACAGCAGGACCAGCGGTGGCCCAGTGGTGGCGGTACCGACTTACGAACAGTTAGTTGTGGATTCGAACCCAGGCAGCCTCATTCTTTGTGTAATTTATTTCATCACCACTGCTCTCAAAACGGTGAAGGAAAACATCGTAAGGAAACCAGCATGTCTTAGAACCAAATAATTCGTAGACATGTGACATCTACCAATCCACACTGGGCCCGCGTGGTGAATTATAACCCAATCCCTCTCATAGAGAGGAGGCCTGTGTCCCAGCAGTGGGGACATTAACATGCTGATGATGATGGACCATTAGCAAAAAAATGTTTCTTGTATTATAAAAAAAAAGTTACTTCTTATTTTTCTTGAGTTCAGTGCATAACCTGGCGTTAGAGTTTTATGCCGCCCGTAGTCCTTCAACTTGGGATAACATACCGTTGAGAAAATCTCTCAGGCCCTCACGATCAAGCTAATAAAATCTTGTTTCTCTTAATTTTCATGACTGAAAATAACGTCCCCACATTTTAGCGATATATTTTAGGAAGTAGACTAGAAATAACTACTAACAAAATGCAAAACTAATATTCGAAACCAAAATCAAGAATTTCACATGTTAGTGTCAAATGCTTTAATTACGGTCCGTGCTTTTCACAGTTCAACGATAATCTCTAGTTAGCTGTACCGTGTAGCTTCTAGAATTTCAAAATATTTGTCGAATTATATTTTTCAATTAGGTACTGTCAGTTACTGAGTTTATCACTATTGCAAATTCTGTTGCGCTCTGAGGAATAAACTTATAATACTTTTAATTTAAATTTTTGAGCGCAACTAATGGTTGCGCTCCGAGGAATGATTTAGTTGCGCATAGATAATTGCGCTTAGAAATAGGTGCGCTCTGAGGAATACCTCAAAATTCTCGGTAACGTAGCCTGGATCAGTACCTAGTTTATGTTTGTAGATCTGTGAAGTAGATAAGTTAGTTATTTATTCTTGTTTCTATTATTTTATCATAATTTGTGTTTTCTATTTTTTTTCGAGTAGGTTCCTCTGCTAAGAGCTCGTAGCTAAAAAATAACAGCCGGTAGAGTCGTCGACAACGTAGTTAGGAAAAGTTTGGGCATAATATGTAGTTTTATGAGTAATTGAGTACCTCTCCCAACCCTCGGGTCTAGACAAACTGACATTTTATTAACTACAAAGATGATGGAAACCTCAAAAATGTTATTGAATTCAAATAGATACGGAGAAGCTCACGTTGATTTGGTTGAAAATTGTTATAGAAATTTAATATGAAACGCCTTAAAGGTGATGGTTTAGTTACTTGTATGGTTGTTCTCCCTCTAATCTGGGACTGTGTACCGCTTGTAGCAGTATTATTATTAACTTACAACAATGTGAGAAAGAGACGGAGCTAGACTTCTTGTATAACTCTCCTTGTCTATCTCTTTCGTACACGGAGACAAGCCTCACAGATATTCCTTTTCATAGTCTTTCTACATAGTGTCCCACTGCAGGAGAAAAGTCTCACTTCATTTCGCTTTATCTTTTTCCATCAAGCGCCAATCTCTTAGATAATAATATTGTGTTATTTTCTTCCCAAGCTTTATTTATTTTCACTTCATCTACTGTACTCTAGTCTTGGATGCTATCCAGTGCCATATTTCTCATCCTACCTTCATGAACATTCACTGTTGGTACTTAGCCGTTACAGACGACATTTATGACTGAACCAGCTGATACCTTGAGAACGGAATGTGAGCTTGCTACACTAACCGACATAGTAAGATAATTCATGTTGTTAGGGGAGCTATACACTTGATCGGAATCTACAAAACAGACTTGAAGCAATTACTACAAATACTTGGCCTTCGCTCGCGTTAAGTTTTATAATTCATTTTCACATGGGATCTTATTACCAGGATAAAAGTATCTTAAATGTTAATCCAGGTTATATACTATCTGGGTGCAAAATTTCATCTAAATACATTTGGTAGTTTTTGCGTAAAAGAGTAAGAAACACCCATACTCACATACTTTCGCATTAAGTGAATTATTAGGATTTAGCTCTTAACTTAATAATGTTGATGGATGGAGAGGGAAAAAAAAGCCAAAGAAAAAATGGGTGGAGAGGAATGAAACAAAAATAAATATCGCTGGACATTACACACAGCGCCATCTAGTGCCACACTAATCCACGAGGCTTTTGTCGTAGACACCAGATAGTTGATATACCAGATAGATACTGTTTTGTTTGTAAATACATACTTGTTATACAATATAATTATTATAAACATCCATGACTCGGAAGCAAATGTCCATGGTCATCACACAAACATTTGCTCCTACTGGGATGCGAACCCGGGACCCAAAGAACGTAAGGCAGCCTCACAAACGCCTGTGCCATTCGGGTCGTAAATGAAAGAGAAAGGAGTAAATGATGCTGGGACATCTGACAGGGGAGAATGGAAGAAGATGTGTTGCGTCGACCTCAAGTAGAATGGGATAGAGAGCTGATTCATCTGTCATTTAGCTTGTGCTGTGGCGCAACTTCGGCTAGGTATATGTCCTGCTAAGGACTGTGATAGACTGAGTCAATTGATTTACTCGTGCGTATCGCCCATAGCAAAATCGCTGAATGTTTGAATTCGAAATATTCCGAATGACTTTTACCCTGAACGTTTATTTACTTAGTGTTCTCTGAATTTTGCTCATTGTATTAATTTTCTTGCGTAACTTGCGTGTTTGGATATATTTTTTTATCAGTTTGTCGCCGAGTTATTCCGAATCATACCGATGTGACCCGAACTAGTGTAGCGCCCCTTAATATGCTAACTACTCAGCCAGTGTCTTGGAAATTAGTATGAATTTCAGAGAAATGCGAGTGTAATTCTAACAGGCTAGCTAGTTACCTGCAAGACTTATTTACATAAGGAGTCTGCATTGTAGTCTGCTTGCTGCTGAGTTTATAAAGGGTATAAAAATACTTTTAAATAAGCCGAGAGGCACTTGTTCTCCCCATCATTGCTATAATTTCTTTATTCTAGACCATACCATGGGAACCTTCTAGTTCCATAACTAGAAGGTTCCCAGGATCCCGGGATGGATATTATAGAGATATTATTTTACATGAAGCGACTGCCTGTCGGACCTCTACAACCCAGTTAGTACTAGAGAATACTATACCTCTTGGTTAGACTGATTGTCAGAATTTTTGGGCCACTGACTACCTGTTACGATTGTCAAAGATCTACAAATGACAGCCGGAACGAACGGCTGAAACTCGGTATGTACTGGGTGGTCCCCATCTACAGAAAAACTTAGTCAAGCACGGCTTAGCCTAAAGATCGACCCGGCTGTTATTATTTTGCCACATGCTCCTCAATTTTTGATCAGATTAAAAGTTTATTTATTTTAGCAACGCAGCCGAAATTGTTACCGTACCTACCGTACACACTGCTGTAATATTTTTCCATAAAATAAAAAATTGAGTTAAAAACATGTTTTTTCACAACAAACTAGTTCACCAATTCATGGAATACGTCGAAACGTTTGCCGATCCAATATTTAACCCAAAAATGTTAACATGGAAAAAAGTTATTTTATTAAACTAAAAATATACAGCCGGGTGTTTGCCTGCCCGAGCAAATAATAAACTGAATAACAGAACCCTTCGTAATTAACGAAACTTTAACGATGTTGGCAATGGACTCAACAGAAAAAAAGGATAAAAAACCTATTTGAATTGGTCTATGCAAATTCTCTTGGTAGAATTTACCTTCGTTTTATTCCGATAACTGTCGTTTAACTTTAAACTTTATTGTCTAAAGTATAAAGTTGACTTTGATTTGCAAGATGCTGGCATAATGGTGTTTGCATAAATTGTACGATTAGCGCTGTTGAGTAATAGTTATCCTGGTTAAGATAGGTGACAGTTTACGTCACATAGTTATTTTAGTTCTAGTCCGGTGTAGAGTTTTGGCTAAACGCGGTTTATTTTGAGAGGCATGGTAGTCGGAGATCTGCGACTAGTTCTGTTTTAGCCTTAATTGAATAAAAGGTTTTGGATATGATTGTTATCTTATTTAGACACGTCTGCCTTCATGGATTATTAAGATAATTGCCATAAATATGTGCCTAAAATAAATAAACGCTATTCTAACATTCAAAAGCGAGTCTAGTGAGTATTCATTACCTCCGCCAATTGTTTGAGTTCGTTTTGTCTCCATTTTTGCACTACAATACACAAAATTATGTTTACCCAGACCCTGCCGTGTCTGGAAATCCAGAAGGTCCGCGAAATTCAGATTTTCTCACGTTTTTTGCAATTTGTAGGCCAGTGCTAGGTTGTTGGATCCACCATTGGTCCTACCTGCCATTTGTACCTATTTGTTTGACAATATTGTTACTGATTGTCAGAACCCCGAAAGTCCTTCTCATTATCAAGGCGCATCATTTATACAGTAATTGCGTTGTAGAGGAGAGTTAGGCAGTTTCTCGATGAAAAATCCTAGTATTCTGCTACATCAGGTTAGATTTGAAGCTGGTCCTAACATAAAAAGATTAGCAGATGATAATTATTTAAGATTTGCATTTCGCAAAAACATTATAGAGGAGAAAGCAAGCGTACTAATAATGAAATCCTGTGTGGGAAACAATTATGTGAAATTGACATTAAGGCTTGAATGTGATAAAGAACTTTCTTAATTTCACTTGATAAGTTGAGCTTGATAATAAAGTTGAGCAGATGGATTATAAAGACTTACTTTGCAAGGCTTTGAAGTTATCACTTTTGTTCAAATAAGACTACCTATGTTGGTACTAGTTTGTGCATAAAGTTAACAGTTTGTTAATCTTTCACACAGTAAATTATTTCTTGTTAGTGCATAAATTAGTGTTAGAGTTTTAAGGGGCCGGGTAGCATGCGTTAAGTATGAAAAACGCATGCTACCCGGGTAGCATGCGTTTTTCATACTTAACGTAATACCGAAATAATATGAAAATCAAACATATTCTTAAGGTAGTGTGTATATATTTCGATTGTAGAATATCTATGTTCCCAAATAAATATTTTGAAGGGACAATGATCTAAAGACGAGATATAAGGAATGATGAATTTATTTTTCTCATAACTCTTGTTTAAATCGGTGTACAATCAAAATACATGAGAACCTATATATTCTGTAATCAAATCAAAATAAATACACACTACCTTAAAAATATGTTTGATTTACAAATTATTTTGGTATTACGTTTGTATGAAATTCGCATGCTCCGCAGGCCTCTTAATGCCGTCTATGGAACTGTGACATGCCGCATGCCGTCGAGAAATATCTCTAAAGCACGCTGGTTTAGTTTCCTCACGATGTTTTCTTCACCGAATCAAGTTATACTTATACGATACGCACGTGAATAAAAAACTAAAATGTCGGTGTCCGAATGTTCGAACTGCCGTCCGTGACCGACAGGCATATCATTAGGCTATCACTGTTACTGCAGAAAATACTGAACTTTGGGCATAGAAATATTTGGGTGTTTGGTTTATTTTATAATTTTAATTTTTGATTTTGATTTTAATTGTGTTTTTTTTTTTATATTATGATTTAATTTTAATTTTGTTGATGTTAATTTTGATTTTGATTTTAATTTCAATTTTGATTTAAATTCTAATTTTAAACTCTGATTTCAATTTTGATTTAATTTTGTTTAATTTAATTTTGTTTTTGTTTTTTATGAAGATTATTGTGTTGATTTTATTGTGTATTAATGTAACTGCTATGGGTTACTACCTGAAATAAACTGAAATTATTATTATTATTATAAGCTGGACAAAGGATACAGGTTCTCAGACTTTCGGGCCACTGACTTCATGCAACGACTGTCAAAGATTCACAAATGACAGCCGAGACCGAACCGTGCTATTCAAGGCACGGAGGAAAATTGACAATGGGAGGTCACCCATCCACAGATCAACCTAGGCAAGCACGGCTTAACCTGGAGACTGACCCGAGGCTATTTTATCTCCCTAAGTATCATGTTGGAACAAGCAGAATATTACAACAAAGCCCAAGTGCCCATCTGAGGAATGAATGGATGATAGAATATGATGGATTGTGAAGGCTGTTAGTAATTTGCTTTCCCTAATTATTTTCAAGTACCTACGTGTTTACGTGAAATATGATTTTTCTTTTGTGTGGATCTTTTTTACCAAAAACCCGACTCCAAAAAACACAAAAAAGTGAAAAATAACTTTGGCTTCAGAAGTCGGTGACCTTTGATTGATTGATTTACTAAGTTTTTTGTAACCGACTTCTAAAAAAGGAGGAGGTTCTTAACCTTACGACCTAGAAAAGGTGACATTATATATATTTTTTAAAACAACGTTGCCCCTCACTAAGAACTTCTCTTGCGTTCGAGGGTGTGTTCAAAAAAAAATCTCGCATAGACAAACAGCCAGACCCGGAACAAATACCTGTAGGTCAAACAAATGTTTGTTCCGTACGGAGATCGAACCCGTGACACGTAGCACATAGCAGCCTATTGCTCAGACACTGCGCCAACCGTATCGTTAAATTGTTGTAAGCTGCTGAAAAGTTTAAGTTTATTCTGTTGAAAATCGTTGTTGAAATACAAAAAGTTTAAAGAGATTGTAACTTATCTAGGCCCTTACTGTATAAACAAAATATTGACTCATAACTTTATCTCTTATAAACGTCCAGTCCAGTCAACTATTATTTGCCAAATTTTACTATCCGATCGATAAATATCAATCTCAAACGGAACCCCTAAACTCGAAAAGAGTCGAAGATTTAAAAAATTCACTTGCGACCTCTATCAAAGTACAAAATAAGTCCATTGTACCCTCAGGCAAAGAACTTCCTACCGGTTCAGACCGGTTGTATCCAGTAAATTCCGGATAATTCTAGAACTCCAGCCCATATTTCGAGCGCAGCGTGCCGACGTAGCTTGGCAGTAGCGAAATTTAATTCCCAAGCTTCTTGGGCTTAGTTCAAAGCGTATGTAGCATTGTGGACGTAAGATGTGTTGTGTACACCGTCTTAGAGAAATAGGTCACTTGTATAAGGTAGAAGTAAATAGATTACAAATTTAAACACAGCATTCGCTTTTCTGTTTTTTTTTTTACTGTTTTCCATATTTTGGTGCTCTGAATGATACCTAAAAGTTTGTCCATCCATTTTAATGGGGCCTTATATTTAGGGGTGTTTACATACATACATTTGGTCGGTAATAATTTTGTAACTGTCACCTTGAGATTTATAAAGGGTCCTTTGAAAATGGCGGCATAGAGGTTGTTTGTCACAGTTCCAAAATACCAGTCTTCAATCATTTCTGGAGAACATTACTGGCATTATTTTATAAATAATTTGGGTTCAAATAAACAACACCAACAAGCAAGCAAACAAGCAAGCAAGCATAAGTATAAGCTACACCTATAATATCTGAAGATTTAGACAGAGAAATAATAGTAAACCCACATTTCGACAGTTTTCTTAACAAGTCCGAAGTAGTAGGCAGCGAATCTGTTTCCATCAACTGGCCACAAATTCAAACCCCGTTGTTGCTACTGAAAAATCTCTGATAGAAACATTCAATAACATTTTGACTGACCTTGGAATCGAATCCAGGACTTAATGCTCACCAATCGCGCTTGTGGCCACAAGACCAACGAAGTCATTAAACAGCAATGTCATCATTATCATCTACCTAGCTTTCTTCCTTAGGCTAAAGATTGACCCGAGTGGCTGTTATTATGTAGTAAACGGCAATGTATTAGGGGTTATCTGACCTAGAGTTTCAAAAGCCAGTACAATGTCTCTTGGAAAATCAAGGAAATTGTTACTTAGCTAATGGTTTTGGACAGAACCCAGTTGCGCAATCTACAGATTACTATATTAATGGATGTCGCGTCTTGTAAGACCGTCGGACATAAAGGTACAATGTACGTTGTTATGGAAGAGGTATTATTTGAAGCAACAATGATGTAGGGACCTGTATAGTTTGAGAATAATATTGTTGTTATCTTGTAGTTTGATACTGTTGAATATGAGAATGGTCTTATGAAAGGATATTTTTTTAAACTACATTTTATTTAGCATTTTTAACTAATTTGACTAATATTTAATACTACTGAGTTTATGAAGAAATACATAAGTCTCCTTTTATGAAACAGGTTTAAAATCTGGAAGGGGTAGAAGCGGTCAGCACTTTAGTTCTATCGTCATTATGTAGCCTTTCCTAACCATATTGGGGTCGACGTCCTAACTGGATGCAGCTGAACACCAGTATACTTCATGGAGCGAATAGATTCTGATGCAATTAATACCTATCAAGCATAGTAAGCATGGTAAGCCTATCAAGGAGAGCAGCGGTGGCCCAGTGGTGGCGGCCCCGATTTACGTTCAGTAAGTCGTGGGTTCGAACCCAGGCAGGCGCATTACTTTGTGTAATTTATTACATCACCGCTGCTCTCAAAACGGTGAAGGAAAACATCGTGAGGAAACCGGCATGTCCTAGAACCATAAATTCGAAGACATGTGACATCTACCAATCCGCGCTGGGCCCGCGTGGTGGATTATATAGCCCATTCCCTCTCATAGAGAGGAGGCCTGTCCCAGCAGTGGGAACATTAAAATAGGCCGATGATTAAGCATAGTAAAATAAAATAAAAACCAATAATAGCAATAAAACCATTTAGAACACACTATATTGTTATTCGCGACCACGAAACAACACAGGTCACATTTTATTCAGGAAAACGTATGGATCCCTAGGGTGTACAAAAAGGTCGTTTCGGATACCCACTGGGGACTTTCCTGAACCAAATACTGCACAACGAACCTAGCCCGAAGTGTTTTGAAGAATACTAAATTGTTTTTGAACTTTCTACTAAGTTAATTAGTGGAAAACGGGAGGCTGTGAAAAGTTTTCGTTGAAGAATAGATGGAAGTTAATATTCATGAAATAAAGTAAGGAGCAGATAAATAAAATGTTTCGGAACAATTTTAAGGGGTTATTAAACCTTTTTTGGGGAAAAACATGATTTGTTTATTGAAAGTAAAGTTTTGGATAGGAATTTGTCAGTTTTACTATTTTGTTTTCAAACAAAACTATTTTGTTTTTGTTGTTGGTTAGACGTATCAGGTATCGGGGTTACCAGGTATTATGAAAAAGATACAACACGGCTGGCACAGTGGCTACGTGTCGCGGGTTCGAATCCCGCGCGCGGAACAAATACTTGTATGGTCAACAGGTAGTAGTTCCGAGTCTGGCTGTTTGTGTTGGTGAAATAAAATAAAATTACACCCATTGATGTATTAAAAACCCATTACACCTAAAGTACTTACGGGATTATACTCGTATCCCTGATTTTCCTTTGTTTCTACGAGTTCCCGATATTTCGACGCTGTTGCAAGCATCATGGTCGCGGGAATACTGAAGAGACAAAAATTATTAATTATGAGCAGACAAATCTGTCTACCCTCTTGTTTCCCTCTCGTAGAAACAAAGGAAAATCACGGATAGTAATTTAAGTGTAGTGAAAAACTGTGAAAGTCTAAAACAGTGTAACGTTAAATTACTTAAATGGTGGTAAACGCACCCACGACACAGGAATAGTTCTGCTACACTAGGATTATTAAAAAAATCATGCGAGGCAGTTTTTAGGTAATGCCGTTAGAAGTTAAAACTACGCCTACGCCGTAGCGAATCGCTACGAGTGCTACAAAAAGCGTACGTGACGGTTACGCGAGTTCTACAATTTTTGTTCACTCAAAAAATGCTCAAAACGCATGAAACAGTTTTCTCTTTTAAAAAAATGTTTCAAGAAAATAAACTATGACTGATGTCAGAAGAATACATTAACTTTCTGTATCGTATGATTTTATTTAACAGTATAGTAATTTAATGGGTAGTCACCCACGCGTACAAAAGCCTTGGGTAGAATCTAGTCTCTTATACAAGCCATGACCTAGAAATCTCATAGGTATCACGTCTTTGTAAAAACAGACATAAAAGAACATTAATAATGTGTGTATTAGGTTAACAAGACACTAGCAGTCTTCTGAGTGTTAGTACCTCAAGGCTGTCTGTGTCACGGTTGTCTGCAACTAAGCCAACCTTTTTGATAATAAATAAAATGTTATTACTTTTGGGACAAGCCTGGCACACTATTCCCAAAGTTGAGTTGCAGTACAACTCCAGAAATACTCAACAGTGGCGACCACCAAAAAAAGCGCCGAAGCAATGAAGCTTACTGAAGTCTTGGAGAATCAATTTAACTGTCTTGTATGTCGCAGCGGAATGATTCGAAAATAATAGTCTCCTTCACTATTGTTTTCGGATTTGATTTAAGAAAAAACTTAGTTCCACTTCTAAAAGTATTTATGTTTTTTTTTGGCAACATACAAGTTAACTCTTTACTACCCACCTTTTAATTTCAAGTTCGTTTTGTACACATATAGGTTCTCTGGAAGATATCGCTATTAGCGATAAGGCCGCCGTTATACCCAAAACATTAGCTGTATTGGAATAGAGCAGTATACACTGTACGATTATAATTCTGTACCCTATAGCCATCTATCAAGTTACTATGGAAAAAAACCATCAGTTTATGCATGCTGATGAAAAAACACAGCTGAAGGTTACTCTTTACATTTTGATGCATCTCCCCTGATTATGCCCTGCCCCTGTATTACCTACGCAGCGAAACGAAATACATCAGCATTTCGGGAAAAAATGGAACACCTGCGTCCACGGTGCAAACTCTCTCTCTTTCTAACACCTTTAGCAAGAACGAGGCAGACAAATATTTATGTCACTAATATAACAGCAAAATTTTAAACGAGCCAGGGTTTTTTTTTTGTTTCATTCATTATAGTACAGTAATAAAAAATAATACGGTCAGTATTTTAAGTTCCATTACGATTTTGTAATGAAAGAAAAACATTATTTTATAATACGGCTTATTACAGTGTCGGGGTAAAATGGAAGAACGTAAAGTGGGTTACTCTGGCTCTCGAAGAGAATGGCCGAACATTAGTTGTTGTTTGTAATTATTGTTACTGCTCTTAAGAATATAGATTTTTATTGCAAAGTGAAAATTTTATAAGAATTTTCTTGGTTTGCTACAACTTTGGCTATAAAGAAGGAGTACATTTTTTTAACCGACTTCTAAAAAAGGAGGAGGTTCTCAATTCGGATCTTTCTATTTTTTATGTTTGTTCGCGCATAACACCGTCGCTTGCCAAACGATTTGAAAAAATTTTTTTTTTTTGGAAAAGGTATAATTTCCAAATGGTCCCATAGTCACCAAGTCGGAATCTAATGATGGAATCTTGGCAAAATCGAGGGAACTCTTCAAATTTTATAGGCATACATGAAGTGATTTGGGTTGTTTTCGGAGGAGTACTTTCTCGGAGTGGTCTCACTTCAATTTGGTGAAGATCTGAAGAAGAACTTCGGAGATAGGCAACGGAACTCCTCAAGAAATGATAGCAAATGGACTGGGATTGCTGAAATCTCATGTCTGTCTGTTGTTTACACCAGTTCATAACATAACATCACGCCAGTACGCTATGAAGGGGTAAGCGCATGTGAACAACTAAAAAGAAAAAAAAAAAAAAACTAAGAAACATTCCTGTTCTTAAAATCTAAGCAATACAAGTCTTAGACGTGGAGTTGCCTTTACCAGAATCAGAATCAGATCTTTATATGCTTTGAATGTAGGTACAAGATGTTGTACATCATTAATGAGATCGGCTGCAATCTACCTTACGGCGTGCAAGTGATTACATAAATACGATTACTGATACGAGTAAACAGTACATCATCGTCCTGTCCTTATTTCAATTTATTTCAGGTCGGGCAGCAATATCTTCATCTTTTAGTACATCATCCGGCTCGAAGGACAAATGTAAAAAACTTTATTTATCGCTGACGTGCATACACCACGTTTTAAAGCTAACCGAAGAGAGAGAACAAAAGACATTTTATTACCAAAGACAAAACTTTGTGTTGCCATAAACAGTAGTAGCCCTATTATCTTTCGCACAGCAGCGCATCCATCGATTAGCCCAATAAACTAATGTACTGCTTAGGCTTGTGTACTGAAAAAATCTAATAAATCCGTCAGTTACATTATCAACAAATATTTTACCCATATATTGACGAAGATTATGTCGCTTTTAAAATCTCAATATATTTTTTAGCACGTTCTGAAGTCACGAGCCGACTCCCGAGTTTTGATTCGTTTTTGCTTTGTCAATATTCATTGAATTACAAAAAGATGTGTCCATTATTGTTCAAAACTCTAACTGACAGACTAAATATATTTGCAATTTATTGATAGTGGAAACAAGCCTATTCTAATAATTCATGCTTGGAGCATTTTAGAGGTTTATAACATTAATCCGTCTTTTTCTGTTTTTTGAAGTAACTGGACCAACGCTAAGCAGAAAACTCTCCCTGAAACAACTAAAATACCACGTCAACCTGTGATGTGTCCTACATACAGTATAAGAGTCGTTACATAAAGTCAAAGTTGAATAGTCTCATGTACCTACAGACTGATTTTCTCGTAGAATATGGATTGTATCAAATTACGGGTAACAAATAGACATTGTCCTGTAATTTGTGGGATGCGACAAAAACGCCACCTACCGCGTTCAACGCTTGAATCCAACTCAATGACTCCATAAGTACAAAACACCCATCGAAATTGGTTAAGCCATTCAGAAGGAGAAGTATTACAAAAAAACATTACAATCTTAACATTAGAAGAAAATGACTACCTATTAAAAGTTACTTAGTCAATCCATATTGGTGCTCGAGAATGTAATCGCAGTATTAAAACCGTATGCATTACTTATAGGCAAGTTGAATATTCCTTGTAATTTTCCCGACATTTCTAACCAGAACATAGCAATGCTGCCAAACGTCTGAAACACGTTGCTGATACAACTGCCGACAAAGTTTTTCAGTAGTAAATTCTGGTATTTAAACTCAAGTATTATCTACATTGTGGGTTTGAATCCGGGCAAAAACGACGGGGTGTTATAAGTTTTACGTGTCTGTGTGTGTGTCTGAGGCATCATAGCTCCCGAACGGATGAACTGATTTTGATTTTGTTTGTTTTTGTTTGAAATGTGAATTAGTCGGTAGTGTTAGCTATATTTGATCAAAATCAGTCCAAGATGGCCGCCGCCACAAAGTGGCGGATTACATAATTATTTATTCAACAACTCCCTCAATATGGGAATCGAATTAAAGGGCTTGACTAGTAAAATACTATACGCCATAATAAATTTCAAATCCAAGATGGCCGCCACCACAAAATGGTGTTTTTCTTTTTACACAACTTCCTCCATATGGGTACCTATCATACCTGGAAAGGGATTGACTAGTGCAATAATGTACACTAAATTGAAATGAAATGTATATTATTATACACAAACACACACACACAGCATACGGCATTTCGTTATGTGGCTATTTCTACCCGAAAGCCGCCGGTCGTTCCAAAAAAAAATACCTTAAAATTATGATCCTATGTGTCGGGGATGTTTAATTTTATTAATTAAATGTAACTTGTAGACCAAACTCTCAATGTGCTGAAAGAGACCAGTATGTACATCACCCTGTTAACCTGTTTTCCAAAAGTTGATATTATCTTCTTCATAAACTATTACTTACCTTTACTTCTACTCACTTCTTTTCCGGCCATATCATCTGTACCACAGGAAATCCGTTGCTTTTTTGGTACTTTTAACATCATTCATACTCAACAATTTCCATACGACAGACATCACCAATACTATTTCTGTATTATTTCAACAATGAACAGAAAAATAATCTTAAAATTGTCTAGAAAAATTTTTCTGCTAAGACGTTGAACATATTGCATACAATTCATTTTTCGAATAAAGGACTCAGAATTATGAAAATTATTTCGCATAAACTGGTTATACTTTTCTTTATACCTCCGTTTTGAATACTACTTATAAGGCTTCTTATTACACCGTCATGTAACGCTACAACGGACTTCATATCACAATTATTTGAAATAAGTGTGATTAGCCGAGGCAACCCGAAGAATTGCCAAACTTAAGTGGCAGTGGGCAGGGCACATTTCTCGCAGAACAGATGGCCGATGGGGCTAAAAGTTTTGGAGTAGCGGAAGAATTTGCGTTGGAAGACCTCCCACTAGATGGACCGATCACCTGGTGAAGGTTGCGGGAATCTGCTGGATGCGAGTCGCATGGGACCGGTCAATGTGGCGGTATTTGGTGAAAGCTTATTTCCAGCAATGGACGTCTTTTGGCTGCAATGATGATGATCATGAAGTGATAAAAATACGAAAATAAAATATTCAATCATCACCAGCATAATACAATAACATAGACCAAGACAACGATGATGAGCCTTCAAGCAGTAATAACTCAAAATAGAAGATAAAAATGAGTATGAAGAAGTTAAAATAGCAGACATCTTTTCAACAATCATCACACCAGTAAAACAACTCAGTATTGTTATTTTGCTAATACAAAAGAAAAACCAACATGCTATTTTACTTCCATTTGAAGAACAACATGATGCCCATTGTCTTATCTCGCTTTATATTAAAAGAAAACTCTCTATTCTGAATAAAAACCCTCCTCTTTTAATAACGGTACAATATTCTTATCTCCTTTTAGTCCTTTGCACTCCGGTGTAATACGAAACCCAAGGCTTATTCTTCAGCAAATTCCCGTCCAGGGACAGTCTAGAACGGCGCAGTTTAAGACTAAATTCAAAAAAATATAACCAATAGGAACAAAACTTGGAGCATTCATAAAATTTTCTGTTGGCATTTGTACGCTTTTAAAAAGGACTTGAAATAAATGCTATTTTCATCGCACCGTATTGTGAAGGCTGTTTTTCGCTTGGACGAAGTAATAGGAGTTTCAAATTTGCACCTGACTCTTTCTTTTTTATACGTCTGTCTTTTTCTGTCGTGTGCAAATTAATGCAATTTTACTTTTCAGTTTTTGTTACTCGAACTTTCGAGCCTTTCGTATTAATATTTAAAGAATTATGCTCGAGGTTTTGTACAAATGAATGTTAAAAATTTAATTTGCGTAAGAAAAAAAATCTTAAAGCAGAATAATGTAGACCCTAGCTATAACTTAAATTAGTTCGGCAGAATACGTCAAATAAAAAAAGAAAAGAGGGTAATAAACGTACAATGACAAAATAATAAAATACAGCGCACTTAACTTAAGTGTGGCAGTTACCGAAAATATATTGGTGCGGAATATATTCACACAGTTACAGTCTCCTGAGCCCAATTTAAATTTTACCCAACTATAAACTGACTGAATATAATAAATGTCAAATATATTTCTGGGATGTGCTAATCTTCAAATCCCACCTAGGACTCCGTAAATTATCCAGACTAAATAAGCTTTGGAACAATTCAAATTCCAATTTGTAGGTAAGTATCGTCAAACTAATTTGTCTGAGATGTTTGTCTCCTCCTACGTCTTATGAAGTAATAGGAACTTTGGGCTTGAACAATGTGCGGTGTGTCAGCTGCGTGGAAAGTATTTCCTTTTCTCATTCCTTTTCTTTGGTGTCGTGGTTCTATTATTTCTACTTCCTTATCAAAAGTTAGGAGAATATTACCAGATTAAGCGACAGTTTCGTCTTCTTTTGGTGAATGCTTGTTATTATTGCTATCTATATGATCTTCAGTCAGAACATTATTGGTAGTCTCTATTTCAGAAGGGTTATAGTTCTTATCAACAACTGTTGAACAATGAAAAAATATTTCAGCATCAACATTTACAATACTTCCAAAAAATATTTAAACCAAGCCTACGTGTATCGCACTAGCTTAACAACCAAAACGTTAAATCATTCCAACAGACCCGTTAAGCCGAGTAATCCTTGCTATATGAGAGCTTGAGAATCCACTGTGTCATTGAAATTTCGCTTTTATGCCTATATAAATAAAAGCTCCGCTTGTACACGTTAGATTCGTGGTTATGAAATGCCTTGTGCTATTTTACTTCGGCGAGAGGTTACGGATTAAATTCTATGTTGGCGCAAGTTTTCGGAGATTTTGGTGTATTACTCGTATCACTGTATGGTAGTAGCTGTTTTGGTAATCAATAGCCTTTTTAATAGAGGAGCTTGTAGCTTTATAATAACAGCCGCTCGGGTCGATCTTTATGTTAAGTTGTTTGTCACCCGTCCACAGACCAACCTAGGCAAGCGCCTAGGTTGGTCTGTGGACGGGTGACCACCCTTACATACCGAGTTTCCTCCGTGCCTCGGAAAGCACGTTAATCTGTTGGTCCCGGCTGTCATTTGTAGATCTTTGACAGTCGTTACAGGTAGTCAGTGGCCCAAAAAGCCTGACAACCAATATTACCATGGGGTATCGTATTACCCTGTACTAACTGGGTTGTGAAGGTCAGATAGACAGTCGCTCCATGTAAAATACTGGTATTCAGCTGCATCCGGTTAGACTGGAAGCCAACCCCGACATAGTTATAAAAAGGCTAGGCAGATGAATAGACATAATTGGTATCAGCACAATCTATTTTTAACAATTTCGGTTTAGTCTACAGTTTTCACGCGTCACAGTTTTTTATGCCTTGTTAAGGCACTGTGGCCAACTTTTTCATTTCAATGATACTTTGAGAATTTAGAACAGCCTGTAGATGGTGTATTTTAAATAAGTTGATAACAAGCGGAGGTAAAAATCTTAAAGGGGTAAATCCGTAATACGATGCGCGGCCAACTGACTAACGTATGACAGCTGGTGTCAGGCTACGAATCGTGAGTTTTTTTCACAAGACGGCTTTTAGAAAATTCTAGAATTCTTTAAACGAATAGTAGCCGGACCGGCTAGATGCTTTTACAATACTATGATGCGTTATAAATTCAGAAACGTAGTTTGGTTTAGCAGTTTTGTGTACATTCCAATCGATTTTGACACAGACATATCTGAAAATTTATAACCAGTTTGAATGACGTTTATTGGGAATGCGTTTATTTTAAAATTGATTGATGAATCACTATTTGATGGACAGGATAACGGATAGAGCGTTGGACGTTGTAGAGCAGTTAATGTGAGAGTAGTGTAAAAAATTGAAGCGACAAACAATTTTTTTGCAAAGATTTAATATGGTAACAATAACTTTGGTGCCATTATCTAGCTGGTAGTACTCCACAGCTGGACAAACACATACCTTCAATGTTTCGTTTTACATCACTTTTTACTTATTTCTAAGGAAGACACTCAACTTGTTCCGCCATTTTCTTAACAAGCAGTGGGTACAGTGTAGGTAGTGTAGTGTTGTGTAGTGTGCAGTGTAGTGGCACAGGAAGCAATATTTAACAATAATGACATAAAAAACTGTTTATATCTGTTCCATTTTTTCTTAAAAGTACGTAGCCAAAACTTAACTACGGGTGTGTAAATGAAAAATATTTCGGTAACTGCAAAACAAAAACAGTTTCTGTTTAGTTGCCAAGTCGTAGCTTTATCTACTTGGCCAAGATACGGACATTCGACCTTCTTTGGTTCAGTGGGTCAATGTTTTTATTTGTTACTCTCTTTAGCCCTATAAACAGCAGTAAGATAGTTAGACACTTTGATTTTGAAGAAGAAATTTGTCAAAATTATATTCTGTTTCATAATGGTAATGTTATAAGTATTGCCACAAAAACTGGCGGTCACATACAACGCATTAAAAAAAGAAACACTTTTAACAGCACTAAATAAAACTGAAGGCATAATACATAATACTTTGATCATCGTAATTATAAAAGATTTCTCTAGGTTTTAAATTTAATCTACCACACCAATTTAATTTATATCTACATTAATTGTCATTATTTACTCATTTTCTAAATATAAAATTAACTAGGATATTTAATATGTATTTCCGAAACATTACAGAACATATAAAACAGTTAAATGTGTAATTGCAACTTGCCTTCAAGAAAGATTACCTTGTATATCTCATATTAAGTGAATTGTATTCTTTTTGAGAAATAAATGTCTTAAACCGTTTTTACTATTTCACAGGTCTTCAATTCTTAATTAATATGCGTTTTTCAATGCGAAGAAGAGGCGATTCTTCTGGTGCCTCTTCAGTCACTGTTCGAATATTTCTCCAAGTCATTTGCAAGGTGGTACAGCATTTGTGACTTTGATCCATTCAATGTTTCTCATCTAGAGGATCTATATAAGTGGCAATCAGTTTCAAAATATTTCCTACTTTGTTGATCTATGAGCTTTTCGATAGCATGCATGACAATCTAATACACTTTTGACTTCTGTGTCATTTTTATTGCTACTTAACTAGAATGTTTACACTGTAACTTCCCCAAGGCTTCACTACATAGTACATATAAAACAAAGTCCCCCGCTGCGTCTGTCTGTCCCTTTATAAAAATAAATAAATAAATATCGCTGGAAAATTTACACACAGCGCCATCTAGTGCAACGAGGCTTGTGCCGTGGACACCAGATAGTTGATATACTACATAGATACTTTTTTTGTTTGTAAAAACATTATGTATGCTTAGATCTTTAAAACTACGCAACGGATTTTGAAGGGGTTTTTTTTTGATAGATAGAGTGACTCAAGAGGAAGGTTTTAGTATAATTTTTACGCGGACGAAGTCGCGGGCATTAGATAGTACTTAAAAGTATCTCGGAACTTCCAATTTAAAATCCAAGTTTTTCCGCCTGGTCTCTTAACTTAGGCCGCACAAGATGAGTTGCCATAGCAAAGCTGTGCTGTTTCGCAGATTACCGCTGTTCAGAACAATCGTAATGTCTGAATCCGGAGCCGCAGTATTTTTTATTAATCAAAATACTGTACGTATTAAATTGAGTGCATTCCGTGTGTTCCCTCGGGATTTTAACATTATTTCTTTATTTTTATTAAGCCAGGATTTACCGGTTTTATATTTTTCATGAGTGATTTATTTTTTGACGTGCCGTTCGTGGAATACAAATAGGTGGTCGTTTACAGTATTTTGTGTTTTGTGAGCAGTGCATCCGTGGAAATTGGAAATTGTAATATGGTAAATTTCAAAAGAGTTCGTTTGGAGAACAATACTTTGGATGAGTGCCGCCAATGGTATTGCAGTTACATTTTGAACACCACTAATATTAAATAGCAAGATAAGTGCGTAACAATTTACAAAGGATTACCAATTTCCTTAAAATTCTTACTGAATGTGTTTACCTCATTCAGTTGGTGCCCAATACATTTTTTATCAAAGTTAGTTAAATGAGCTTAAGTGTTATAATATGAGCTCAATGGCTTTGAAATAAATGCTGGCAATAATAATAAGTAAACATCATAATAATCATCTTCTCATACGATGATTTAGTCAACAGTACACGCTTTATTTTGAATATCTCTATAATTTCATAAATATACGCCATTAAAAATATATTTTTAACCCATATTAGCATTTTTAATAAGATGCGGGTGTAGTTCCACTTACCCCAAAAATACCAAAGTAAGAAATAATAAGGAAACCGCAGAACAAATACAAAATACTGCCATATTCAAAAGCTTGTATAAAACATCTACGTAACGCTTGTAATATGATTAACATAATCTCATAGCGGTGACTCACAAACTCTTAGATACATTCTGTATACGAGTAAGAGAAAATGATATATCGTAAAAGTTTCACAAAACACATCACGCTGTATAATGTGCTTGCTTATTTTCTGTTTTTGCATTTTCGTTCCTAACTTTTAATATGTTATGTTTATTCTTTGTGAGACCTTTGGAGTTCTTTAGTGTCATTCCTTGTTTTGTGGCTTGAAATAGTTTTTTGTGGATCTTTTTCCTTATTAAGCGGAGAAACTTTGAGGGTAACTTCAATCAAGTTCTTAGAAGACTCTTGATATTTTCTATTTTAAGAACTTTTGTCAAGTCTCTGAAGTTATCACATTATTGTTTTTTTTTTTTTATAAATCACGCGTTGTGGCCAAATTATATCCTCGTTCTGCCCAAGCAAATTAGAACCTGTTTGGTAATTCTGCCCACTGTTCTCTTCAAAGTACAAAATCTTACAAGTGCTTCCTGCCCAGAATAATTAGAACAAAAAAAAGGTCATGCATAAGATATAAATTTTTTATATTTTTTTATGGCAGTAAATAGATCATAATGAAACGATTTACGCTATTTTTAACATCATACATTTTGTTCTTTTTACAGTACACTGGGCAGAATTACCAAAATCAGCTGTATTTTGTTTGTCCTTCATAAAAGACACTGGGTACAATGGGGTAAATAAAACAAGAGTAACTTTTTATGTTATTTATTATGTACCTTCTTAATCAGTCTTGAATTTTCATCTCTTTATTTAGTAATTAATGTACTAACTTTTATTGAAGCCTCTCTGGACTTAAAAAAACTTTTTTGCAAAAAATAAAACCGACTTCAAACAAAAACAAAAAAGTGAATAATAACTTTAGCTTCTGAAGTCGGTGACCTTTGTTTGATTGATTTAATTTTTTGTCACCGACTTCAGAAGCTAAAGTTATTTTTCACTTTTTTGTTTTTGTTTGAAATCGGTTATATTTTTTGCAAAAACGTTTATATTTTTCACTTTTTAGTGGTTCACATGTGCTTAGTACACATGGAAAGTGCACACCGTTACAATTACAACAAGCCCAAACACGACTAGGATAGATTGTCCCATTATGGAGTTCCAGTGCCTGAATCTTGGCCAACCGGGACCTATTCGGCAACGTCACGTCATATACAATAGTGTTATATACTAAAATCTTCCCCAGAATGTAACAAACCCTTTTCTGAAAACCGCATTAAAATGGGTTCAGCCAAACGCGAGATAATCGCGGACAAACATACAATCGTCTTTCATTCAAAATCTACAATCCAAGAAAGCAAAACGGGCTCTATGCGACAACGTCACGGGATATCCATTAGTCTTATATACTATAACCTTCCCCAGAATGTAACGAACACTTTTCTGAAAACCGCATCGAAATCGGTTCAGCCAAACGCGAGATAATCACGGACAAACATGCATACATACATACAAATTCTGCGAAAAAAGATCACAATTTACCAAAAAGTTCTGCCCGATGTGATTTTTGAATCACATAATATTATTTATGTTTCCTAAAAATACAATTATTAACGAAAATCAAAAATAGTTACAAAAGTCAAAGTATTGATTATTTAACTTTAATCCTGTCTATTTTTAATAAAGAAAAGCCACCGATCTAAATGATAATAAGAGATTAAACATACCTCTTCTCCGACGTGACTCCATATTTAACACGTGAATGGCTTCTGACGTTAATCTGTTGTCTATTACTCGAATAGATTTAAGGTTCCCTTATTGGTTATAACCTAACCAATTACAGGAAACTTCAAAAACGACAGCTGAGTAGAAAATACAAATTCTAGGCGCGAAAATTTAATATGTGATTTTTGAAGGACAGTGGGCAGAATTTAGAATTTTACAATATTTTAGATGGGCAGGAACCGTGAAGTATGTTTTGTGATTTTGAAATCACAATGGGCAGGACGAGGTTATGGTAAAAACTAAAAGCGTAGAGAAAGACTAAATAACGATTGTTTGTCTATTTGTAGTAAGTGAAGTAACTCACACGTACATAAGATTTCATCTAATAGAACAATCTTGCACCAATTTTAGTGTGTTAAAAAAAACAGTAGAGATAGATGCCATTTTTGCGCGGTATTTATCGGTACTTATTTATAATTATGGTTGGTGGCATGGAATTAATTCACTCTGGTCTCCATATTAGTATAGACTTTACAACAGTTATCTTCCTTCTCCATGATTGTACTTATAGTAGCAGACTTGCGTCAAAATAAGTACTTATGAAAAAAGAAGACATGCAAGACCCCAAATAAATTGAAATAAAGGCAGGAAAATGACAATCAATGCATAGGGCCTGAACATTCTATAAACAATGACGATGATGTGAACGTCAAAAATATATTCGATTGTTAGGCGCTTTGCACATGGAGCAACTTAAGTTGAGGAAACTATCAACATTTTAAAAGTTTCTTGTAAAAAGTTGATAGTTGCTATAACGTTTACGTTTGCCGCAATTTTATGGCAATCTGTGAGCAACTTTCAAAGCCGAGTTGCTAAATCTACGCAGCGATCAGCGTTCAGTGTGACAATGGATATCGAAGAAGCAGCACTTGCTCTCATTTTATTACGTCGTCGCCGTCGACGGCGCCAACAAAGACAAATTATTCGCAGCAATCGTCGGTTTTGGATTCATCCCTTTTTTCTAGATCGATCCCAATTTATTAACATAAAAGATCTGCTAAAACATAATGATAAATTTAAAATGTACTTTAAAATGACTGTTAACTTATTTCATGGATTGCTGCTAGTATTGGAAAGTGATTTAAAACGACAGGATACTACAATGAGGGAAAGTATTCCTCCGTTCGAACGACTTGCTATTACTATAAGGTAAGTAGGTAATTTTAGATAGTTTTAATCACATTTTTTACCAAAATATTCGAATCAATAACGTTATTCAGGTAATCAGTAAATAACGAAAAAAAAAACTTGAGAGGTGTCAAGGGACACCCGGATGGAACGAAGTTCCTTTCGATTAATTAGTGAAGGAATTGTAATAAAATTCTTAAAAAACAATTTTAAATTACGTAAACAATATAAATTATAAACACACAATTGATTAATATTAATTTAATGTTCATTATTGATTATAAACAATGTTTATAAATATTTAGTTCAATGCGAAATACATAGACGAAACGAAAATAACTGGCTTGCTTTCTATGAGTAGTACATGAAAGGGAATCGGAATTAAAATTTCCTGTTATATTAGAAATTATTTATTTCTTACAAATCAAAATAGATATCATCAATTATATCCGATTCTTGAGATACATTAGTAACTGCCGGTGATACAGGAACATCAGTTTCTGAACTGTGTAAATATGATCTGTTTGAATAATAACCATATTGCGATTGATAATTAGTATTGGGTATATATTTTTTTATAGTGTTCAAAATATCTGTCTGAAGGTCCAATTTACAATCATCGGGTACTTTTTTTAAATGAGGTAGTATAGAATGCAAAAAATCTAAGTCAGGGTCATTACCATCTCCCCTTTTTCTTTTCAAGTTATTTGCAATTGTTTGTAACACTTCCCTCTCTTTATCTTCAACTGATGTCTCCGTTTTATTTCCAGACTGGTCTTTTTTAGACGTATTTGAGGGACCAGGATTATCATATTTTGTTGTACTCTCCTGAGAGGGTCTTGTTTTTGAAACATTTAATAAAAATGACATTTGCTGGTAATATTCATATTCCTTTCTGCAATTAGCAGCTGAGCCACTCTTCATGTTGTTCTTTTTAGTTTTTTCTCTATTGAAACATGTTTTCAAATTTTTCCATCGTTTCTGTAGCTCGACAACTGAAAATTGTAAAAAAAAGTATGTATATTTCAGATTTATTTTGTGATGTCGACAATCGTCTGATGTATCTAGTGGTAGTGAATCTGCCTACTAATCCAGAGGTAGCGGGTCCAATCCTGGACAATATAAATGTTTGTGTGCATAAACGTATCTATTTATCTTGGTCTGGGTGTGTTTCCATATAATATTATGTATATCTATATACATAAAACAAAGTCGGGTTAGTTACACCATTTATAACTCAAAAACGGCTGGGCCTGAATCTAGGATTATTGTATTAGCCGGTCCGGCGGTATGGTATATTAATCGCCTTACTAAAATACTTATTTTTTTTTAGGTATTTAGTAACTGGATGTGGCTTTGCTGAATTTGAAAACACATTTGGACGTGGTACTTCAACTGCAAGACGAATAGTCAAAGAAACTTGTCAACTTATATGCAATAAACTTGAAACTGAGTATATACCAGAACTAAATGAAGATCGATTTGTTAATATAGCAGCTGGATTCGAAAAAATAGCTAATTTTCCCAACTGTTTGGGTGCAATAGATGGCAAACATATTCGAATAACCAAACCACCGGGCACTGGATCTCTATATCATAACTACAAGGGCTATTTTTCACTAGTACTTTTGGCTACTTGTGATGCAAACTGTTTATTTACGTTTATCGATGCTGGCGCCTATGGAAAATCTTCTGATTCGACAATATATAAAGAGAGTAAATTATGTAAACAAATTGATGATGGAACTCTTAAAATACCAGAACCCAGATATATTTCGGGACTTCCTAATGCCATAAACTATTGCTTTATTGGTGACGAAGCTTTTGGTTTATCAAAACATATGTTGCGACCTTATTCTGGAAAACAATTGGATTATGCAAAAAGAATGTTTAATTACAGGTTATCACGAGCAAGGCGTTGTATTGAATGCGCCTTTGGATTACTAAGCAGTAAATTTCGAATATTTCAATCTCCAATGCAAGTATCAGCCGATTTTGCAGAAATAATTGTTAAGACATGTTGTATACTGCATAACATGATTCGAAAGCACGAGGGACTACATTTTCATGCAGTGTCAAACACACTTGCAAACACAAACAGTATTATGGGTTCTGAAAGGTCAATTAATACTAGGGATATCCTAAAGGACTATTTTATAAGTCCTGAAGGATCGGTTCCATGGCAAGATTTAATGATATAAAAGGTACTTGTACCTACCTAAATAAAGTTATAAAAAATATTACCTATTTTATTTTTTTCCCTTGCAGGCAAATCTTCAAACGTGACATTACTCTTTATGCCCACTTTTTCCCAAGCTTTTATCTTCTCTGTGCGACTAAAATATTCTTCGGCACTCAAATCCCAAATAGCACGATGTTTTCTTATTTCTTCGATAAAATCTTCTGTGTTCAATGTACCGTCTCTTGTACTGTCTCGGCTACTGTCGTCGGCTTGGTTTTCAGCCATATTAATGCGCACGAAAGTCAAGACGTGTGTAGTCGGCGACGTATTGAGCGGCACTTGACTGGAATGATCGGGCACAGGGAGAGGGGAGGGAGGGTGTGAAATCGCCCGACGCGTTGCGATTGACGGTTGAGGAAACCGGCAACTTTAAAAACCGGTATAATATTTAACAGTTGCTAGTTGCGGCAATTAGGAACTATCTTAGTCATCGATTACAGCAACTGAAAACTGTTGACGATTACCGGAACTCGAAACTCGAGTTGCTATGTGTGCGCGGTTCAATTGAAATATATGTAAACAGCTAGTTGCCAGTTGCCAGTTGCTCCAATAGTTGCTCCATGTGCAAAGCGCCAAGCAACAGAAAACCTTTATAACTGAATAATCCTGGTCGTTTCTGAAATACAAAAGGCTTGAAAAGCGATTGCCTTCTTATTCTTTATTAGAAAATGATAAATACTAGACTGCTCATATACAAAAGGAGAATACCAATGTTAGGTACATTATTATGCGCAGATGGCCCACTTGAATGTTTAATGCATGTTGCTCGAGGCGATGCTGCCATACAGAGAATACTTTGTCAGGCTTCAAAAATATATAAGCTATCTATTTTCATAAATAGATAGCGATTCTGTTGGGTAAGAGTCATGTTGGTTGGGTCAATTGGTTGACACATTTGCATTTGCTGCGGTAAAAGATCTTGAAAAAAAGATCAAGAAATTAGGGAATGTGTCTTTACATGCAGCACTGTCTACCTTTTTACCTACCCTGGTTCTGATTGGGTAATGTACTCTCGTAAACCAGTTGAACACAGTGTAGTAATTTATGTTATTCCTAATTATATGTAGTGAGCAAAATGGTAAGCGTAATCAAGAGCCTGTTTATTAAACGTTACAAATTTTAAATTGTAAATGTATTTTACAATTTTTATATCTACAAGTTTCTGGTTAATAAAGAATACAATTTACTTTACTATTGTGGACAAAGGACAAAATTGACATCGAAATCGATTCACAAATGGCGAATATCACTGAATATACACAAAAAAAGCAGACGAAAGGAAAACCTCCTTTTTTAGAAACTAGTCTTTTAAAGACTGCCGTTGCCGTTCACGCGTATATTCAGTATCACTAATGTCACTACTTCCACTACTAGTTGTTTTTTGAACCTTTTTTTTGCAATTAACAGTTAACAGTACAAAATTAACAGTACAAAATTGTTAATTTCTGACATAAGGCAAGTCTACCTGTCGGAATTTTTCTACTATTTACAAAATATGTAAACTTGTAATTACACGTTTTGTGTTCAATAACACAGATTTCCTCACAAATATGTAAATGCCACCTGCAAAAAGAAAATCTTTATTAAACAGAAATATATGAAATCGTAGGTACAATTTTGTAAATTTTCCTCCATTATAGATTTATAAATTGTATTTTTTATAAAACAGATACTTGTAGAATTTTAGCTTGTAAAATACCATTACAATTTGTAACGCTTATTAAACAGAGCCCAGGTTCCCACTACTGGGACACAGAATTCCCATTGACAGAGTATAGCGTAATCCTTCAACAGTTTTAGTAAGTACTTATAAAATAATTTACACAAACTAAAGTGACCTGGCCATAGTAGTGAGATATATACAAACACCAAGGCTAACAAAAAAGGGCTTAGCTGAGTTTGAACGTTTGTCGAACGTACATCGTACAAGTTAGGACACATTCGTTTTCAATGAGCCACCACTACGCAAAACGTCAAACGGCTGAAATAAATTCGTTCCAGAATTCGTTCGAAGAATATAAAATAAAATCATCAAATTGAAATTCTATTTGATTTCTGGTTTTTGCCTTTTTGAAACCAAAACAATGACATCGATTCAGAAAGCATCCAACCACATAATTGGATTAAAAAGCCCAAAAACCGAATAAAAAGGTTTTGGCTTTAACGCGCTCTTTGTTCTCTTCAATTACAATGAGGCCTAGCTTAGCAAAAACCGGTTTTATTTCTTCACTTTTTACCGGCGCTTGAATTTCCACCACTTATGGTTCCACTTCAAGAATAACCGAATACACGTGTCTCCTTTATTTTTCTTGCGGAAGCTTTCTGGGATATTATTTTTCCATATCACGTGGTTCGAGTTGGAATATTTTCTGTTATATTTGAATTTTCTTTATTGTTTTCTTTTTATAAATGAGTTGGCCTTGCTTAGGGCTATTATTGATACTCTATTGGGTACGATTTAAGGGACAAATCAAATGGTTTTGTGTGAGATAATAAATGTTCGGGTAGAAAAAATAAGCAGTTCGATCTTTGCCAAAATGAATGACAATATTGTTTAATTTGCATGATTGTTTTATAGAGGTTTGTTTTTATCATCAACATCATTTGCCTAGCTTTATTCCAACTATATTGGTTTCGGCTTCCAATCTAACCGGATGCAGCTGAATACCAGTATTTGACATGGAGCGACTGCTTATTTCACCTCCACAACCCGGATAATACTGTGTAATACGATGCCACTTGGTAAGACTGGTTGTCAGACTTTTAGGGCCACTGACTTAACGTGCTTTCTGAAACACTGAGGAAACTCGGTATGTAAGGGTGGTCACCCATCCACAAACCAACCCAGGCCAGCGTGGCTTAACCTAAAGATCGACCTGAGCATACCATGAACCAAAATATTTAAACAGTTAGATGCAAAAGAAGCGCATGATTATTCCGTTTTTTAAGTCAATTATGAAAAAAAGGCTCAAAAAGTCTCAATACACTCTGTGAGCCACATAAAACTGTTCGGGCTAATATTTGGATGCCAATCAAAGTGAATACCATTTATTAAAATACACAACTTTCACGTTTTCGTAAATTAGTTTCAGCTCAAAAATTGGTTGAAACTTCACTCCATTTAAACACCTTGTAAAACTTTCAAACCACATTATACGCAAAGTAAATCCATAAACACACCAGCGGACTGTATAACGCAATCTCACATGTTTACCACAGTATACATACGTAACATAATCTTATCCCGGAGTGTAACCGTAGCCTTAACTTTAAGTTCTGGATTTATTTCACAAAGTTTGGCAAAAAGTGTTGAATAGGGATTCGTAATGGCGGAGTCTGACGGCAAGAGAGCAGCGTTAAAATTAAATGTGATGTGTTGGCGGAAAGTGGGAATAGGAAAGTTCTTTGTGGTGAAGTTTATTTTTACTTGACATTTCATGTCAAGCATTTCTTTTTTCACCATTATATTTAATAGTCCACCCACATTTCACCACTTATGTTTAAGTTCCACGTAATAGGGGCCGAGCCTATGTAAGGTTTTAAAGATTCAATTAATACGTTTTTATTTTTAATAAATGGCAACACCTACCAACCGTCAATGTTGTAGCGGAAGGGGTCAAACTTTCAAATCATTTATTTCAATAGTAGTTTATACAGCATGGCACTTGGCCGAGAGAGCTCAATTCGGTTGGAGAAACTGTGGTGACTGTATCTCTGAGTGTGTAGTGAATAGAAAAATAAGATAGAAAGAAAAAGCATTTATTAGCCCGCCAAGACAAAACATACAAAAACAAAATGGTCAAAAACCATTATACAAAACTACCAGTGGCTTCGCTCGCGTGAAGTATCATAATTGTCCCATGGATAGAACCCACAGAACAAACTAGTAACAATCATCCATCTATACATCCATACTCAAAAACTTTCGCATTTATAATATTAGTAGGAGGTAAACTTAAAGACAAAAATAGAAAAATAATAAAATAAAATATTAGTCTACATTTCGTGAGTTTTATTACACCTATTGCTATCAACTCAGCGTAAATACAGACTCCGTGGCTGCTACTGAGAAATTCCTGATGGAAAAACCCAATACCACTTTGTCTGACTCGGGAATCGAACCTGAGCCTCATGCTCAGCAGTCCATAGTAGTAGCGGTAGTATTTTTCTTAGTGACCAGTAAAATACACAAGTAAGAAGATCAGAATTTGGTAATCTTGCGGTCATGCTTCTGTGTGTGATTTAGTAATATAATAGTAGTTTGTTAAAGAATATTTTAATTTGATGAACCTAGGTAGTCAGTCGCCCAAAAAGTCTGACAACCAGACTTACCAACTGGTATCGTATTACCCAGTATTAACTGGGTTGTGGAGATCAGATAGGCAGTAACTCCATGTAAAATACAAGTATTCAGCTGCATCCGGTAACTCTGGAAGGCGACCCCAACATAGTAGGTAAGGCTAGGCAGATGATGATAATTAATTTGAAGAACCTAAAATCACACAAATTAGACTTTGTTTACGGTGTAATTAGACATTATGAAAGGAATTCTGGACAAAGTCCCACGTTTATATCTTAAGTATAACTCCCGTTTGCTGTAAATTTAGGAATCAAAAGAAATGAAAAATTCCTTTAAAACGATTATTCTTTCATACCAAAAATGACATGAATTTGCATGTATCAAATTATTATTAATTCACCCTAAATCAGTTTCACGTAATTCGTGGATAAATATTAACCATTTTGCTGATCAACGATGCGGAATCGTTTCAAATTGCATGATCACAATATCTATACTGTATTACCCTAACCCGCTGCAACGGTACAAATACATGCATTTGAATTTAGAATATTACCAGGGTGATTAAATTCGGTAATTAAACAGTTATTTGATGTTTGATGTGGCTGATATCCGATGTGTATTTTGTATAAGTAATACTTTAATGTTAGAACTTAAATAATTTAAATTATTTCAGGACACCATTGCGTTAATAAATGTTAGTGCATGAAAAATTAAAAAAAAGATTTTAGCGATGAAATAGAGAAAGAAAGTAAAAAAGCATTTATTAGCCAGCCAGGACTAAGAAATTAGAAATTAGAAGAAAATAGATTAGAAAAGTAAATAAAAAAAGAAACAAAATTGGTCCTTTACGAGGCCAAAATGCTCGTAGTTCTGCATGTTGCTGCAACATAAAAACAAAAACCAAAGATGTTATAAATACAATTACTATAGTCCGCGCGCGAGAAATCGGTGGCTTGCTTATATCATTGGTGGTTTTATTTCAAGTACATAATACCCTCATAGAATCAAATCAGTTTATTCAAATCAAATCAAATCAGTTTATTCGCTTTAAGTATTGGTACAATTACGGTCTTAACATAAATAATCCAGATCCATAATACTTAGTCATAATAATGTGACATGCAAACATTTGGGCTTATAATTATTGTTAAATCATGAATCATTTTATAATTTAGTACTCCGCGTACTGGCGACGATGGTTTGGCCTAAGAAACCAGGGTCGATTAAAATGGCATTGGAGCATACGGATAAGGGATGAAAAGACATAACAGAAAAGAAGGACGACAGAAAAAGCCAATATATACCCCTCAGTAGCAGTAGTACCTTAATACCACTAATAAATTATCGGTTTTTTGTTATGAAAAAAATCGAAAACTCATGACCTTTTCCCACTTTGAAATGAAAGAAAGATACACCTTCAACACGAGTATGAAAAAGTACATAACAAAACTGATTGATAAATTGATCCCGTATTTGCTACTAACAAACAAACAAACAATGAATCTGTCTCCATAACTTCGGTTCCAGTAAGCAATATTGATAAAAGTACTTACATAATGACCATTAGTTGGAAATATAAAGAATAAGGCTCGGTAGATACAAATGATATCGTTAGGAAAATGACAGATAGGAAATTATTACAAGAGGCTCATTTGTCAGGATGACAACATTGACATATTAATTAAGGATTAAGTTGTACCGACAGGAAAAGATGTTAGACGTATTACTCTTTCATTAAACAGACCAAGAATATGATTGAATCACTAGTTAAGTCGTGGGCACAAACTAGTGTTACATAGACCTTTCCTAAGCTGGGCCACAATACCCTAGTTCTCTGTATTCCAAATTCCGTCTTTCTCAACCACCTTTTAAAAGTCGTCGGATCTAGCTGCCCGCGTAGCATGACCACCGTAGACACGACAGAGAGTCGACAAATCTTTTGTTCATCTGTCATTTTGTCGATTCAATGACAGATGAACAAAAGATTTGTCGAGTCTCTCTCGTTTCTCCGGTGGTCATGCTAAGCGGGCTGGTGTCCAACGCAGTGTTTACCGATGCGCGAGTTTCACTATCGGACTCTTTTACTTCATCGGCTGTCGGCCTTTCAAGCCATATTAAACTACTGTTAATCATCATCTTCCTGCATGTTTTCAATGTTATTTAGTCGGTGCAACGCGTTTTTTTCTTCCACTTTATTTTGTCAACCGTCACGCTATAATTTACTCCTTTACCTTCATATCATTCCTCACACAAACTATTAATTGTTTTTTTGGTTTTTGGCATTTATATTTATGAAACTACTATAACTATAAAATCTAATCTTAAAGCAATACTTTCACAAAACAATAAAATAAAAGAAACAAAATTCAAATAAACTGTAACTGAAAACAACAATAAAGGCCAGCTGGCTCTTGAAACATAAACATCAATACAAAGTACGAACAGTGATAAGTAGCCACTTGGCAACCAACACATAGGACATAAACTATGGTAGCGATATAGATTTCTGGTGCCAAGACCACCAATAATGTTGACATTCTACCATTATCTGCTTAACCATAATGGGAGACCATTCCAGGGCGCTTTTCATACATACATAAACTCATGCCTTTTTGGGGATTAAGAGGAACCATATTACACAGGTACATACTGCTTTCGCCTCATATATCTGGTCATAACGGGGGTTGCAAGCACTTGACCTATCCGAAGAACCTCATCAGTAAGGTCAGTGTATGCCCTTTACATCCTTGAAGCAACTACTTCTTATTACAGTTTCACCTAAATGTCACTTCAGTAAATCAAAGAGGTGAAGCTTGAATTTTATGGTTAAAACATTTAGTGGAAATACGTCTTTAATCATGGTACTTGGAAAGCAGGGAAAATGGGAGCAGGTAATTGTGCCAATCAAATGTCGTAACTGAATACTTTGATTGATTCTAATAAACCGTATGTTACTCGAGCTGAAAGTAATTGATACGAAGATACACAAAAGAGTGAACCAAGGAATTTGTAATCAACTGATGTTGTGAATTTTGAAATGAATGTTATTGTTGTTATGAATGATGCTATTATGTAACAGAGAGATAAGAGTAGTATGGAGTAGCTCTGTAGTCGTGAAGGGCCTCGGTAAACAGGTACAAAAACAAATAAAAAAACAGATAAAAACAAAAAGAAAACAGATTTGACGTTTTTTTTAGGTTATTGGAAATATGAATTAGATTTCAAATAGATGTAGATGTTTTAGATTAACATGACTGGCGATGTAAGTAATAATGCAAGAACTGTTATAAGTACTGAATAAAATAAAGTTGATGGCAACTCCAAAGAAGAATCTGGCGATATATTTTAAAATCGCGTAGTCTGTACCCCACCTTGCTCAGTTGTGAAAGCGAGAAACACATAACTCTACTTGACGGAACACTAACAAACGCATTTTTTCATCTCTTACATTATTTTTCTCGTTACACATTATTCTTTTGAACGTATATAGAAAATGGATGTGACAAGAGCATAGGTTCGCTTGAGGTTTTGAAAACTTAAAATTAAATTAGTTGGATTGAAAGTGCTTGGATTTTTCATCTGTGGTATATTTCTTGCGTTGTGCTTACTGTGCTTATTGTCTAGCGTTTGAGTGAACTTTTTGTCATGCTGGATAATTTGTATTGCGCATAGAGCTTTAGTGTTGGTCGGGTGCTGTATGACATCTTATCTTCCAAGGGTTTGATTTAGAATGCCCAGGAGTTTAGAATTTCACAAATTCACCTACTTTTTGTAGTTGGAGGCGAAGTCAGAAACTCATGGGCGGCACAAAAAAAACACATCTGCCTTGCTTTTTCTGGTCATGTTGAAGTCGGGTTATATTCCAACCCGGTTCAGCTAAATATCAATATTTAACACGAAGCGCCTGTCAGCTCGGGTAGATCTTTAGGTTAAGCCGTGCTTGCCTAAGTTGGTCTGTGGATAGGTGACCACCCATTACATACCAAGCTTCCTCCGTTCCTCGGAAAGCACGTCAAGCTGTTGGTTCCAGCTGTCATTTATAGATCTTTGACAGTCGTTACAGGTAGTCAGTGGCCGAAAATGTCTGACAACCAGACTTATCAAGGGGTATCATCGTATTACCCAGTACTAACTGGGTTGTGGAGGTCAGATAGGCAGGCTGCAACCGGTTAGACTGGAAGCCGACCGCAACATAGTTGGGAACAGGCTAGGCAGATGAACATGAAGCGACTGTCTGATCTCCTCAACCATGATACAAATCTATACTACGATTAACATTTTCATCATAAAATAATCAATTCCTCTTTACGTACCTCCTCAGACCACATCAGCCAATTTGCCAGCTGATCCATTATTAATACCAATCTGTTCCGCAAGGTGGCGCTCTCCTCATTAACATAAATCATGCTGAGACTTGATACCGCGGCTCCAAGCCAGTTTATGAACTGTATTGTGCTGTGTCTGTGAGGTGTAAATTAACTCGGCTTTGCATAGGTATTACAGGGATTTCGTTTTAATGCCTTAAGGATTTGTGGGATAGAAATAAAAGCTCTCAAGGTTTTTGTTTGGATGGTAAGACGATGCCAAACTCAAACTTAAGCATTTGTGTCCAATAGGCAACCTACAGTCACCTCAGCGCAGACCGAACGGAGGGAGCGCAGCGGAGAAGATTTTATTAACGCACTTGAAAATAAACTTTATAATTATTACAATAAAGTGCCTAAATTTTTGAACCTGACAAAAAATGCTAGCGCGTCCTCGAAGATATGCTCGAGCTTACGCGATCCGTAAAGAAAATGTCCGAGACCGCGCGGGGATTATTCCTCTCTGTCTGCGCTGACCCTAAGTTCCCATTCACACTATGCCGTGATATAATCATGCAGTTTGTTTGAAGTATCGTGGCTTGTGGAGGTGTTCACATAATAGGACAACGCGGTTACTGTCGTCGACGGCTTCTGTCAAGTAAAAACCAACAATAAATTCATTGTCACGACATGGTGGAAACGGGCCTAATAGCTGTGAATGTACAGTAGTTGCCTATTCCATAGCGTAGATCTCATGTAGCAGAATGTGGAAAAAACTCATTTCCCACTGCGCATTGAAGACTATAATGTTTTGGGATATTGTTTATCTTTTAAAGCGCTTCCTAACCGAATCATTCACTTGTAATGTAACCACAGATCATAAAAACAACAGTTTTGTTTCTATGATCTGAGAATGTAACAATCCAAAATTAGAATTTGAGATAATGATACATCTTTAATAATATTATGAAGACGAAATTTAATTTGATTTTTTGTTACTTTTTAACTTTACAAATACACGACCGATTTAAAAAATGTTTTCACCAATAGAAAGCCACGCTTTTACTTAGTAACATGATATTTTATCGACGTACTCTCACGGGAACGGGAACTACGCGGGTGAAACCGTGTGACATCCGCTAGTTACGCTCCATTTGCCTGTAATGTAACAATCCAAGTTTCGATTTTGTACAGAAACAAGTGATTGTTTCAAATTGTACCGTTGCGTGTTGCACACTGTAATGCTCAATCTTCCAGGCTCACTGATGTAATACTCGAATCTGAAATGTGTGTGCACATTGTGGAGGTATTTTAATAAAAATACGAGCCTTCGATATATACGGTAAAGTCATATTAGGAAACCTAAAAGCTTTCTATCAAAGGCAATTCAAGCAAAATATCATTAAGATATTGCCTTAATGACGAGGTACCTAAAGTAATATTGCAAAGCATCAATCGCCTTTTCTTAGAACGTTGTAGGTACGCAAAGGAAGTTAGCAAAGTGCTTTTCCCAGTTAAATGTTTCATGAGGTTGTACATTATAAGAAACTTGTTGTAGAATTCAGAGAATTGGTATAGAGCTTGAACGAAAATCTTATTACTATTTTGCAAAATTAGTAAAACATGATGTAATATCGTGCATTTCTTTATAAGTATCTACAGAACTTTCAACGTCTTTTTTATTTTTTGTTTATGCATATTTTTATCATGTTATCGAAACATTTCATATTGGTAGATTTAGAATCACGATCGAATCTTTGGAAGAGCTTGTGGATTAATAACAACAGTCGTTCAAGTCGATCTTAAGATTAAGCCGTGCTTGCCTAGGTTGGTCTGTGGATGGGTGACCACTTATAACATACCGAGTTTCCTCCGTGCCTCGGAAAGCACGTTTAGCGGTCGGGCCCGGCTGTCATTTGTAGATCTTTGACAGTCGTTACATGTAGTCAGTGGCCCGGCTTATTCGTCAACTGGCGACTGTGAAACTCGCAAGTGCTTGTGAGTTGGCAGCTTCCGATTTTAATTTTTTTTGTTGTCGTCAACTCGCGCGACCTTGTAAATCTGACGTAAAATACGTCAGATGTACAGTCAGCTGCGTAAACTTCTTATAAAACGTATAAGCTAATAATATATTTAAACGAGCAAAGCTCTTTATAACGTGCGTGCGAGTTGCCGAAAAAAAAAAAATTGGAAGGTGCCAACGCGAGCACTCACGAGTTTTACAGTCGCCATTTGACGAATAAGCCAGTAGCCCAAAAAGTCTGACAACCAGTCTTTCCAAATGGTATTACCCAGTACTAACTTGGTTGTGGAGGTCAGAATGATAAGCAGTCGCTCCATGTAAGATACTGATATCTACCTCACCCGGTTAGACTGGAAGCCAACCCCAACGAAGTTGGGAACAGACTTGGCAGATGATGATCGTATCCTTGGTAAAAGTTTGGAAATTTTACCTTCAATGTTTCCGTAACTAGAAGGTTAGGAAAAATAATGTCAATAACGAGCAATGAAATAAGAATGAATCAAGTTGCTTTCGGTTTTGTTAGATGCTTGGCTAATACCCGCTAAAGCCTCCCGAACCTCATTTTTAGGGTTCCGTTGCCAAGTGGCAAAAAACGGAACCCGTAAAGATTCGTCATGTCTGTCCGTCCGTATGTCACAGGCACTTTTTTCCGAAACTATAAGAACTATGCTGTTGAAACTTGGTAAGTAGATGTATTCTGTAAACCGCATTAAGATTTTTTACACAAAAATAGAAAAAAAAATTTTGGTGTTCCCCATACTTTGAACTGAAACTCAATATTTTTTCATCAAACCCATACGTGTGGGGTATCTTTAAAAATGATAAGGAGGTTTCTAAAATATTTTTTTATAACTGAATAGTTTGCGCGAGAGACACTTCCAAAGTGGTAAAATGTGTCCCCCCCCTGTAACTTCTAAAATAAGAGAATGATAAAACTAAAAAAAAATAAGTGATGTACATTACCATGTAAACTTCCACCGAAAATTGGTTTGAACGAGATCTAGTAAGTAGTTTTTTTTAATACGTCATAAGTCGTAAAAACGTAACTTTTATATTGTGTTACATGCTGCTACGGAACCCTTCATGGGCGAGTCCGACTCGCACTTGGCCGCTTTTTTTATGCATTTGATAGTCAGTCTTTGTTGAGTCTATCACTCATGCTCAAGCTGCCGAGAGACCAACTACGTAACTTTTCTTCCGTAGGGAATTGCATAACTTATATATTTATTCACTCGGATTGAAATGTATCGATACACTTCCAAATAATATTTAACATCGTAGGTAAAGTGACAGATACCCGCAATTTTTCATTGTTCGTTGAACAATTTGTTGAACACCAATGCCAATCGGCTTTCGTTCAGCTTGGAGCAATTTTAGCTAAGCCGAACGACTTTTTACCACACATTTACCAACTAATAATAATAATGGGTGTTATTACAGTACCCATAGTGAAGCCAAAAAACTTTTTCTCACCGTCACTGCGATTATATTTTTGTTCTACATAAATCATACCTTGGAATCTAATTGGATCATACATTGGGCGTAAAAAAAAACATTTTTTACAGGTTTTTTAATGTTTTATAACTTTCCTTTAAAATCCGTTAATAACTCCATGACACTGCTGATGGATGATCAGCACAATGTTTTGAGTGCGTTTTATTGAGTCCTTCTTTAAAACGTACTTAGTCTAATGTACAGAATGCTTGGTTGGCGGCTTCTTTTGCACCCTTTTTTTTTGTATATTCGATTTTGCCACGCGGCTTTACAAATAAGCCGAACTGAATAATAATATGTTAGTCGCACTCCTTTAATTAATCAATGATTTTCCCAAGTAAAAACGTTATCTCTCAAACATATTTTCTAACATTTGTTTTACACTAAAACTTTCGTGTTTATAAAAAATCAGTTTGTCTAACTAAACAGAAACATGTTTTACAACACTACAGTCTACTACTTTATCTGCAAGCAATAAAAAACCTCAGCAGCAAATAAGGTAGTTAAATGCACCAATGCTTCTGCACGTACACGTATCTCATGAATTTCAATAAAAAATAAATTGAGCAGCCACTTGCTTCCATGCATCTTTTACTTATTATATATCTCACGCTTGAAAATATGAATGAAAAGGACTCTGATTACACTACATTGAACAATTTTGCACAAGAAAAGCTATACCTAGAGACTTTTTTCGTCATAAAAATGACACTGGCCAAAATTTCTACAGATTTAAAAAAAATATTAAAAAAACATTAAGTTACGAAAAACGAATCATTGATTTCTAACATGTATAACTTTTGTATAAAAAATGGTTGACTGCCTCGTTAGTCGAATGGTCACGAGCACGACTGCAGATAAGGTCCTGAGTTCGATTCACAGGTAGGGCAAACTGTTATTGGGTTTATTCCATCAGGATTTTTTTGTCAGCCACAGATTTTGATCTGTTATCAGTTTATGGCAATATACAAAAATCCGCCCCCAATTACATGCGAGTCAAATATAACTGGCAAAATGTGAGTGTAATAATGGGTACACTTCTGCTTTACCATTTGAGGATTAATAATAGGCGTGAGATAAGATAATGTTTTGTAAGCCTACGATAATATGTTACCCGTCTTGAAGCACATATTGCACTAAAATCTTTCGTAATAATTCGCGTCACGATGCCTCGTATACCGTGTTTATTAGTGAAAAAATTTAGTGGAAAACCTTTAATAAAATACATCTATATGAGACATATAGGTACTCTTTTAGGTACATTTCAGGAAGAGACTAGAATTATTCACTTGTCGAAGCCATTGCCACTTAATTAAAAGCAATTTATTCAATACTAGCACTTTGCCCGCGACTTCCTCCGTGAGAATTGTGATTACATGCATAATATATAATATATAGCATAATTATGTTACTCGGTAACGATATAGCTTTCTAATGGTGAAATTTTTTTGGTAAAATTGGCTGATTTGTTCTTGAATTAAACACACAAACAAAAAATCAAATCTTTCCTATATATAATATTGGTATTATAGAAGTATAGATAAAGACTATTCAAAATATTCCAAAGTACCATTCCGGTACAGTCTTGATTATTCTACTTCGATACCATTAATAAGCTGCACAACATTATATTATTTTTTCGGCGTGAATAAGACGTCATAACGCTATTTCGATAGAGGATATACGTTAGTAGACAACATTGGATTTGGCAGTTCAATCATGTGACATTAATTACTTCATCCGACACCTCTATCTTTAGTGAAACGCTTGTCTATTCTTGGAACTGTTTCGTGATACAGGATTTGGATAACAAGATCAGAGTAGTATTGGTTCAGTATTAACAATCTTGATTCACCTGGTTGTTGTTTGAACTCAGATAGGCAATTTTTGGCAACCGTGCGCCGGCAGACGTTGCATTGCAAGACCTCCTCACCAGGTAGACCGATGACCTGGAGAAGGTTGCGGGAATCCGCTGGATCCGAGTCGCACGAGACCGGTCTATGTGGCGACACTTGAGGGAGGCCTATGTCCAGCAGTGGACGTCTTTCGGCTGAAATGATGATAATGATGAGGCAATTTTTATGTACTTCATTTATTTTATCTTTCGTCTCCGAGAAATTTTAATAAAAATATTACTGACTTCTTTGAATTGGATTTTTGTTAACAATTTCATGGGTTTTTTTAAAGGGTTTTTGCACTTGGAGTCCTTATTACGATGCCGGCTGCAACTTTTGACCACACTCAAAACTGGATTCCCCAATCTTTACAATTTGAACCGTCATCTTGATTGAAATTACACCGCAAAACTTAGTGATACTGTGAGTTTGCCGTGACTTAATGTCGACTTCCAGAAGTGAGCGAAGCAAAAGACAAAGAAAGAGGGTACACAGATTAATTTGTCCGCACCTAACAATTTATTTTCCATCCATATACATTGTTCAGTCATTCCGCGATCATGGCGCTTGCTGCAACAGCAGCGTCGAAATATCGAGAGATCAAAATGATCAAAAATTGCGGAAGATATATCGTAAGTCACAGTATTAGTAATAATATGATTAGTTGACAAAAAATCGAATAAAAAAATAGTGGTCAAAAACGAAAATAAACTATGTACGGTCGAACAAGCTATTTGGTTTACAGTTTAACGAACAAATTACATTGTAAAGTGTAAACCAAATAGCTTGTTCGACCGTACCATGTTTTGTTAATGGGATGAAAATAATCGTTTTATAGGATAGAAGGTAAACTGCTGCCCATCCTAATGACATAACACCCTTGGTTGCCTTTTATTAGATCCTTGGGACGAGAGGCCTATTCATAGCCCGCACGGCATATGCGATTATAGTGATAAAAGCCATGTCATAAAGATTTGTAATGGCTTTGTGGTTTCTGCATCTTTTTATTATTACAGGACTTGAATTCTGCCTCGTTGGTCTTCTGTTAAATTCCTTGATTCAGGTAAAAATGATATTTTTTTAACAAGACTTTTTCAGTAAAAGCCCGGAGTCTGGATTTATGCCCGGTTAATGGCCACAGGGCTTATTTCATGGGATTTAAATATAACTGGTGAAAGGGTATCACTAAATGCATATCTGCCTAACACTTCGGTAGTAATGGGCAGAAAACAAAAACATAAAACAAACACCAACGTAAAAAGAAACAAAAACAAACAACACAAAATACAAAACATAGTATATTTAGATAATATACTATGTTTTGTATTTTGTGTTGTTGTTAGTACACTCACAGGCATACCTCTGCTTAACTCGTCAAAGGATACAGTTATTGTGATGTAAAGTAGGTCTTATACATTATTCTTCTTGACACATGGTGTTACTCCTACAACTCGTGTTTCCCTAGTCGCTTTTACGACACGTCTGAGCGTCAGCACAGTCAAAGCTACCGCCGATTCAATATTTTTTTCCTGAAAAACATTTCTCTGACATTTTCAACATCCTACCTCCATTTTAGACCCAACTCTCACATTTCCAAAAGGATCATTACTATCGTGCAAAACGCTACTATAACGTAAACTTTACTAACCTTTTAGAAAGCGTAGAAATACATGTAAAAATTCTCTCTAGCCTTCAACACGTCACGATACGCCAGAGCTAATATATGAGTCTGCCTTTAAGTTTATTTTACTAGAAAATCTCGCTAAGTAAAGGTGTGCGAAAATTGCTATGAGATTCAACACCAAAGACTGAGATTTTGTTTTTCGATTCTGTATGTGAACTGATATTTGCTCTTAAACAAGCATTTGGATCTTCGGGAAAAACTTGCGAAAGATTTTCAATGTTATAAATAAAATTCAGGTATTTCCTAAAAGCAGCTTGGAAGCGATTTGTGCCCGGTTGATGGAGATAAGCTTACCCCCAATAACAAGTAGCTTATAACTAGCGGAATGTGGTTGCACTACCAGGTACAAATCATAATCATCTACTACTGTGGAAACAGCTGGATGCCTATATTTTAGACCAAGCGTCTGTTTGGTTGGTACTTGGAGCTTTTCCTTTCAAAATTAAAACTTATTATCGTGGTCTCCAAGCGGAAAACGTTATGACTACTCGAATTTCTTCGTCTAATATAAAATTCATTGAATTAATGTAAAGAAACTGGATTTACAAATTACTTTTATTAAATTTTTCTTGGCTCCCCAGTTCCACCTGAAATTAAAATAAATTATGTACCGGTTTATGAAACTTTGAAACAGGTACTTTCTCAACACAGCATTTGAAGTTTAGTTTAGGTTTAGTTAAGCTGTTTTCTGCCAACTGCCTAAAATTATAACAAAGGAGTAGAATCCGTCACTATACGGATCGTATGCTCGTCTGACTGCGAGTATTGAGATCAGATGAACAGTGAATCTATCAATATCAAATACTGATAGTCATTGGCATGCAATTAAACTGGAAACCGACCACAATGTCATTGAAAAAGGCTATACTCCTGCTGTTATCTTATTTGTTAGGGTGGGTGCAGTAAGTTGCTTTTTTTCAAGCGTCTCCACCAGTCGCTGTCATTAGATTGATCCAAGTTTTCTAATAAATCTATGTTACTAGCTGTAGTAGTATTATCAGCTATTTGGTTCATAAGATAAGTAATTTCTCCTGAACTAATAATTTACAATTAGTCTACAACGTTTCCACTCTTGGGACACCGACCTCCTTTCTGTATGATGTAGGGAATGGTTTCATGTTATCCTTCACCGTTTTTAGAGTAACGGCGATGAAATAAATCACACTAAGTAACAAGACTACCTAGATTCGAACCCATGACCTAAAATCTCATACAAAAAGGCCGGAACCAATGGGTTAGCACTGCTTAATCATCACATCATCATCATCTTATAATGTTTCCACTGCTGGGACAAAGGTCTCCTCTCTATGAAAGGGAATGGGCTGTAATCCAACATGCGGGCCCAGTGCGGATTGATAGATGTCACATGTCATCGATTTTTTGGTTCTAGGACAAGCCGGTTTCCTCACGATGTTTTCCTTCACCATTTTGATGGGTGATAAAATAAATTACACAATATAATGTACCTGCCTGGGTTCGAACCCACGAGTTACTGTTCGTAATTCGGGGCCGACAATACTGGGCCACCGCTGCTGCTCTCAACACTAGCACTGCTTGATCTTATGTAATCAACGACATCTAAGTTAACTCATGACGTCACCAAAGCCATACATCTTATTATATAACACGTGTAATTGAAGTTTAATTAAGTGTGACGATTTTCGTAACAAGGTTTATAATTATTCAAAGTTAACGAACCATATTCTACGGAAATGGAAATTTCCTCTTCAAGGATTAAGAGGATTTGATAAAATTTGCTTTTACTACATCCTTGAAAGCTAGAAGGAGATCAACGGCTTTGGATTATATCACTGTTTAAGTCTTGATAACTTTTTCAGTTATAAATATTACTTAAAATGTATCCCCTTTGTTGTTACTTTCATCATTAAAAAATGGAATAATTCTAAAATCTCTATTTATGTCATCTTCTCCTACTCCACTTGGCTTTTCTTTGTGTAGTTTATTATTGATACTTGTTTCAATTTGAATTGCAGTATTCCTTGAACCACCCCCTAGTTGATTTTTTGTCTCCATGTCCATCCAAAGATATCTCAATTCGCAGTAAGACAGCAATTTTGCAGTTATACCTCAGAATATCAAATGAACTTTGTTGAAAATGCTATTGAAAACTGAAGCATTTTTGATCTATTTTACAATACATATATTCGTGTATTCCATTTATCGATCTGTCATTTTAATTAAGTTTTCTATACGTGCTAAAATCTGCAAACGAGAGTTAGTGAGGTTCTCTCGCACGCTATGTTTTCAGCCAATCAAAGGACACCACAGACAAGGTTTTCAGACAGCACTAAGTCAGGTCTAACGAACCAAACAGTATGGAAATTTGTCCTGCCTTTGAGGCCTCGTTTCCACATTTCGAAAACGAAACAAGTTTCAAGTCGTACCTATTATTCCGTTTTCCTTGAGATTTGGCTTACATTTCCACTTTTTTTTTTGAATTATCGTTTTTAGTTTCCATGTTATTGCACCAATTTTGGTGCCAAAAACGACTTTTTTATTGAATAAGTATTTTGGGAGGCGTCCGTCCGGTTTTTAATCAAGTTTATTTTATTTCTGTCTGGTATGATTTGGGTCTCGACATGTACATTAAGTTTATTCAAGATTTTTAGGAAATTGAATGATAACTTAGTGTTCCATTTTATTAATCTTAATCTTTAAAAGAATCAATGTGCACCTTCATAGACGATTTTCTAAGAAATCAAGAAAACAAAAAGTAATCGGCCAGAATAAATGTAAAAATTAAATACGTAAATATAATATGTAGCTATTTCAACCGCCTCTAATTCTCAGATTATATCCGCCTTTATCTACTTAGAAATACCTCAGAAAAAGATGATTTCGTTTTACCATTGAATGATATTTTTTCGTAGAACAGCTACCTAAATACGACATCCATAAATTACTTTACGTTACACACCAGTGACGGTTAGCATCGGTCTCAAGTCGAGACAAATTATACAAAACGAGACGATAATCAGAGGTCAAGGTTGGCGAAGATGAAAGGCCGAGACACAATTGTAAGAAAAATGAAGATTTTTTTTTGTGTAATTATTTTCGCCAGAATGATTTCTGTTCGAACAAAGGAATTCGTTGGATTTATGGTGGAGGTTCTTGGTTCTTCAAATCTGTCTGCGTAGTTGGAGCCAGTATTGGCTTATGTGAAAATCTATCCCTTTTTAGGGTTCCGTAGCCAAATAGCAAAAAACGGAACCCTTATAGTTTCGCCATGTCTGTCTGTCTGTCTGTCTGTCTGTCTGTCTGTCTGTCCGCGGATAATCTCAGTGACCGTTAGCACCAGAAAGCTGAAATTTGGTACCAATATGTATATCAATCATGCCGACAAAGTGCAAAAATAAAAATTAAAAAAAACATTTTTATTAGGGTACCTCCCCCAGACGTAAAGTGGGGAGCGATTTTTTTTTTAATTTTGACCCTGACGTGTGATATATTGTTGGATAGGTATTTAAAAATGAATAGGGGTTTTCTAAAATCATTTTTTGATAATATTAATATTTTAGGAAATAATCGCTCCGAAAGTCAAAAACAATGTGTCCCCCCCCCCCTCTAACTTTTGAACCATAAGTTTAAAAAATATGAAAAAAATCACAGAAGTAGACCTTTATATGAACTTTCTAGGAAAATTATTTTCAACTTGATGAGTTGAATAGTTTTTGAGTTATATAGCACTTTTTCAAAAAAACGCAAATGATAACTTTGTTTTTCATACAAATACTATGAAAAACAAAGTTATTTTTGCTGACGAAAAATGTTGGTATTTTTAATGGTCTGGGAAGCTACGGAACCCTACAGTGAGCGTGGCCCGACACGCTCTTGGCCGGTTTTTTTTGGATTTTGGGATCGTCCAAATTATTTGTTTTGGTCGCGTTTACAGACATTATTGTGTATGCTCAGTGCAAAACGTTCTAAATTATTTGTTTTGGTCGCGTTTACAGACATTATATTGTGTGTGCTCAGTGCAAAACGTTCTAAATTAATGTCACGCTGACGGTCGGTCGCGTACGAGTTTACATTGTGTTCTATACAAAGGATGTAAACTACCTCATCACAAAGCCGTTAACCAAGCATTCTGTACATCAAACTAAGTAACTTTACGCAACAATTATTGCTGGGAAACAACTTTTTTTTGAGGTTATAAATCATGGTTTGTGGTAGAACTCAATGTAACGCACTTAAAACATTGTACTGGTGGAAGGATTGAATAGCACGGGGGTCGTCGAGGTTTTAGAAGTTAAAATCTTACAAAAAAAACTTGTTTATAAAAAAAAAACTTGTCAAAAAAGTTGTAACTTTGACTAGAAGGTTCCCTGGTATGGTGTTGGTGGTGGTATTGGATTTGTGTGAACAAAAAAATAATCGCAAGGATGGGGTGAACAAGTGCCTTTCCGTTCTTCTCCATAGAGATCTACGTTAGGGAATGGGCAACTGCAGTACTTTCACAGTTTTTATGTCTTGTGACTGGGACTGTAGCTACATTTAATTTTCATCTTTGTTTCGACAATTCAAAAGTGCCTGTTATTGGCTTACTTGGAATAAATGCTTTGATTTTGATTGATTTTGATTTTTTGATTTTTCGGCTTCGTGAAGAGGTGTTTTACACCCTTTATAATAATAATAATAATATATCATTTAATTCAGGTAACAAAAGACCCATATTACATATACCTTACAGACTAACATACATATTTATAAAAAATCACTAAACATTAAACTATTACACATGAGGAGACGGCGTCATGTTGCGCTGCGTGGTGTCGCGTAGCCTTCCGCGGAATCGCCGATATATGACACCCTTCGGCCAAAACTCTTCCTTGAGGAAGGTCTCAATATGATGATTCGGAACTCGCACCACGAACGACTTAAAATTTGTGTTGTGGCGCGACTCCAACTTCTCTACCCTCAAGGTCCAGCTGGTCTTCACCCGGACATACTCCACGATGTCCTCAACCTTCGTGGTGTGATGTAGCCGGGACACATAGAGCGGCGTCGTTGGTATCGCCGGACGCAGCAGCATATTGGGTCCTGCCAGTGCGGACCCGCACTGGTTCCGACTAGGTGGCTTCTTCCTCTTCTTCTTCTCCACCATCACAAAGCCATCCTTGTCACACGTGGCCGTTGCTGGGCCTTGCTGTTTCGAACCCCAGTTGGAAGGTTCACAGCAGCTCTTATTTTCCCCCTTCTTCACCTGCGATACAGGTTTGTGCTTGGTGACAATAGCAGCGTAGGCACGTTTAGGGGGCGACGTACCTACACGAGTCACTGCCTCGACCGGCACCGAGTCAGCAACTTCGGCAGCGCATGTTGCAACGCGTGCCATAGCAGCGGGTGACGCAGCGGAGCTCGCCGACTCAAAACTGCCGACGCTAGCGTTTCTCGCTTCGCAACGAGTGCTCACGTTGTTGGAGGCGCCAGGCGACCTATTTACCTTAATAGCGTTGCGCAACAACTCCACTTCGGCACGTAGATCACCAATGACGTTGTTCGACGCCTCCAACTTGGAGTGTACTTCGACCAGGCTTGCCTTGAGATTTGTGATGTCCTTCAGCAACCTGGTGACGTCGACGTGGTCAAACGTGACTGGGGGCAGCTTATGAAGCTCCTTCGCCACGAAAGCGGGCACGTCGTCCGGGTCGGTGCTCTTCATCAATGTGATGATGTCCTGCACACACTTCTGGCCACCATCCCTCCGGCGGGACTGCATCTGCTCGACTTTGCATACTGCAACGCTGACGTCAGCGGCAACCGACGCCCGCATTTTATTCTTACTGACGTCACGACCGACCGTGTGCGACCGACCGTCATCGCAACAAGAATTCAGGCCTAAACCTATTTTTTATAAAAAAAAATGTTTTATTTATTTTTATGTTTATAACTAGCTTCTGCCCGCGACTTCGTACGCGGATCCTGTTGCTTATGTCAGCGACAACGGGGTCGTCAAAATCGAAGATCTGAAACGTCTGATGTCGAATTCTAAGAGGGGACCGGGGACGGGAAAATAACGGATCTTTCCCACCTGAGCAACACATACCGTTTGTTTCTTTTTGCCATCTCAACTCCGATGGCGGAATATGTGGCGTATTCAATCATAGGAGTATACGTAAATGCACTCCGTTCCTTGTCTACCCAAGGAAGGTCGCCATGCCCTACGGCTATATCTTGAGACACATCCGACTCTTCAGATGATATCGACATTCTGTTCAGAGAATGTTGAAGTCTTCACGCTCTTCTTCTGTCTCTTCATGCCATACTCCAGCAGTTCTTTCTCTATCACTTTCTAACTGATTATGAATATTTTGTTGTGTGCGTGTTCGGGGCAATGTATGATAATCTCGATCAGTAGTTAGTTGCGCATCACGTTCATCACTCGTTTCAAAAGACTTGTTAGTAGATGTGCGAATACGCTGGGAACTCAAGCGTGATTCTGTATCGGTAAACGTTTCCGGTTCGCGAGATAATGCATGTCGCTCACGATCAGCGGTCAGTCGCGCATCACGTTCCCCACTTGTCCCTAGAGACCTAGAAGCAGATGCGTAGATACGCTGAGAACTCAAGCACAATTCTCTATCCGAGTACGTTTCCGACTCGCGAGACAATGTGACGTTCACGATCAGCGGTCAGTCGCGCATCTATTCTTCACTGGTCTCTAGAGACCTGGATGTAGATGCGTAAATACGCTAAAAACGCAGGCATGAAGAGGTTTAAACTTTCCACGGAGCAAGTTGCAGCCTGATGTTCTCGAACAGCATCAAGTCTCTCCTGACGCTCTTCGGTAGATTCTTGGGATCTTATGATCCTCAATCTTTTAGGTCCTTTGGAACATTGGGAAAGATTTGACCTCTTTCTAGGAACGGTTATAGTTTTGTTGTGAAGATACCTGATCAATTAAAATTTAAGTGACTGCTCCCCTGCGTTACCGAGTAGGCTACCGAGTCACTAAGATGAATGGAAAAGGAAAATAAATACTCAAATAACATAAGCCTGAAGACATATTTATTCAATAAAAAAATAAAATAATAAATGGGAGTTTTGGAAAGTAGAGTCAAATTTTCAATGATATATCATCGTCATCGAAAATCAGTCCTAAACTGTTACCGCCTTCACCGCGTAGAGGTACTTCCAGTTTATGTTATTTTATAATTATACAGTGAAATTAGTGATAGCTGTGCAATCATTTTCACATCAGATGTTTCTGATCTTCGATTTTTTATAAGTCAACAGGAAATGCCCATCAGACCGAATAACTTTTGCTAAGACGTCATTCCTATATGTTATGGTGTAGCCGGGCTATTGGAGTTCCACAACAGGTGTCCCAGATCTTCGATTTTTAAAAGTCAACAGAGAGTGCTCATCAGGTTGAACAACTTTTGCTAAGACGTCATTCCTAAATGTGTTATGGTGTAGCTGGGTTCTTGGAGTTCCACAACAGGTGTTCCAGATCTTCGATTTTTAAAAGTCGACAGAGAGTGCTCATCAAATTGAACAACTTTTGCTAAGACGTCATTCCTCAATGTGTTATGGTGTAGCTGGACTCTTGGAGTTCCTCGACAGGTGTTCCAGATCTTCGATTTTTAAAAGTCGACAGAGAGTGCTCATCAGATTGAACAACTTTTGCTAAGACGTCATTCCTATATGTGTTATGGTGTAGCTGGGCTCTTGGAGTTCCACATCAGGTGTTTCAGATCTTCAAATTTATTCTCTCAGCAGAAAATGCTCATCACGTGGAACAATTTTTGCTATGGTGTCATTTTTGTATCTCTTATAGTTTAGCTGGTCTGTTGCAATTCTGCATCAGGTGTTCAAGTTTCCAAGATAAATTATAGCCTATATGTTGCCCAGACTTAATATCTATACAACAAAAAAAAAACATTCAAATCCGTCCAGTAGTTCCGAAGATTAGCGTGTACAAACAAACAGACAAACAGACAGACTTTTTTTTTTGATTCGTGCTCTATTACTGTTTCTAAACCCCCCTCAATTTTTTCATTTTTTATTTATTCAATGTACAGACACAGTTTTTTTACTCTTTTATTATATGTAGGTATATAGATTTATTATACTAATCTAAAAAGATTTAGTGCATACTAAAAGTTTTTATTTTAATAATTGACACTTACTTTGAAAATTATAAATGTAACACTGTATTGTATTTTTTGACGTTAGCCTATACTGCCCCACTGCATATACCTCCCTATACCTTTTAAATATCTGTGTTCTGCACCATCATCTCATATCTGTGTTCATCATCTGCCTAGCCTTTTCCCAAGTTTATTGCGGTCGGCTTCCAGTCTTACCGGATGCAGCTAAATGGAGCGACTGCCTATCTGACCTCCACAATCCAGTTAGTGCTGCTGAGTTCTGCCTTATAATATTTAAAGCGGAATTTATATTTAGGAGCCCGCTAGCAACCGCAGGGTATAAATTTTTAACGTGTTAAGAACTGTGATAAATAGCGGCACTTGGCACCTGGCACTAGACATAAACTATCCGCGCCACGTGGGTACTACGAGTTTCTAGAATTTACCACTATTATCTACGTATTATAGCATAGCTACTGTTGGGAAGGTTTAAAACCTTGAAGTTGAAGTTGTTATTATTACCTTAATTAAGGTAATTTACACTAGTTCTTACGGGATTATACCCGTGATTTTCTTTTGTTTCTGTGAGCTCCCGATATTTCGACGCTGTTGCAAGCATCACGATCGCGGGAATAAGAGATATGCGATATGCGGGTGGGACGAAAATTATAAATTATGAGCAGACAAATCTGTCTACCCTCTTTCTTAGTCTTCTATTACGCGCACTACTGGAACTCGATTGTAACTCACGACAAAACGCACTCACAGTATTACTCGGTTTTTCTTTATAATGGAGACGTGAAAGTCTAAAACAGTGCATTAAGGTAATTTGTTGTGGAAACTTAAAAAAGTCAATGTTATCAGAAATCATTTTCAAAAAACTGCCTCGTTGGTCGCAATCGCGACTGCTGAGCTGATCATGAGGTCCTTGAGCTGATCATGAGGTCTGGTTTTTGATTCCCAGGCAATGGGACTTCAACATAACTAGTGAAATATAGGTGTACTGCACACCTCCGCGTAATCCTTTCGGGGACCACATGCATGATTTATGTTTACAAAAAAACTTCCTGTTCTTTACTAGAAAAAAATGGATTTTTTGTACTAACTTGTTTTAAGTAAGTTGAGCCCAGGTAGTAGCCCAAAGCAACACGGTCGTGTGGTCACTTGTCTGTCGCGGTGACTCGTAGCAGATTTCGTAGCACGATGCCTACGTTCGCATTACGACTGTTTTTTGGACTTTAAAGTAATGGATAATGCTGTGGAACCTATTATAATAAGTTCCACAACACGCTTGTCGCTCCAACGCGGAGTTTGTGGCCAAGCGCCTAGAAGTGCGGACTGTGGCTCGCCACACGATACCACACTGAGTTCCGTCTGAAACTCCGTAATTTGTTCCAGTCTTGTTCGGACACGGAACCTTGCACTGGTGTACCCTAGTAATAGTACAGTAAAATCACTTACTACTTCTTTTTGTTGTTATACCAGTATATGGGGTTTAATCCAGTTGAATTGGTAAAGTTTTACTGGCGATCAAAATAGTACAGGGGTGATGCAAGTTGCGTGGTTACGGATTAAGTTTGCGAACCAAAATTTTATACAGGGATAATCCTCCTGGACAGAAATGAATTAAGGCTCATCAGCCTGTTCCAAACTATGATTGTGTCGGCTTCCAGTCTTGCTTGATGAATATTAGTATCTTATAATAATATGGTCCAACAACCCAGTCCTACCGTTAAGACTGAATCTTTGAAAACCTCTTTGACGACCAAAGCACTTTCGTAGCTAAAAGCAATACCTGGTACCCGGTTGATAGCATGGCCGAAATGTGAATATACTTTATGCATACCTATAGCTCTGCTCAACCACTCTAGGATTACAGGCGTGATATTAAGTTATGTTATAAAATAAGCAAGAAAAATTTAAAATAGGTGAAACTAAATAAAAGCTTGTAAAAATCAAAAGAAATAGAAAGAAAGAAGAAAAAAAAAAGCATTTATCAAGGACGCACAAGACAAAACACAAAAATAAAATGGTGAAATTATCAGTAGAAATACCTACCCAATAAAAATTAAAAATAGATAAAAAATATAAAAGAAACGAAACAAAACTCAGCATGGCGCTGTAACATTAAAAAAACATCACACGAATATTCTATGACTCACACGTTTAGTTACACGGTAGTTTCATAATCCACTCTGATGCAATAACTGCGATTCATTGAGCGCCACAGAAATGCAGATGCAAGTGCCAATCGCAGTCAAGGATAGAAGGACAGTCGATTAAGTTCCGGCTCTGACAAGAAATCTGTACGCACTGGGTACGGTTACGGATATCCGGCTCGAATAACCGATGACGGATGGGTAGATACCTTACTATGGTTGGGCTTTGAAGTTATAGCACAATTGATGCAGAAAGGGTAAACGCTGATTGGTCAGACAAGTTTTATGTTTGATGTGAATGATCGATTGTTTATTGACATTTTTAGGATGTCTTCTCTGTTTCAGATGTCTTAATACTCCGAATAGCCACTACTTGCCGAAAACTTTCAAAAATGGAACAGAATTTGTATTGTGTTTTTTTTTTTTTGGTTGTATCTGCCAAGTAAGTTACGCGAACTTATTCGTCAGGCCCTAAGTATGATTGCTTATTTTTTTAGGATTTAAAAATGTTCGGTTTCGTTGTATTTTTTTTAATTTAGAATCAATAATAAAACTCAACGTTCCTCAAGTTTATAAATAGAAAGAGATACTTTACAATAAACTAATTTTATTTTATGGTAAAGTATCGTAAAGTATGTTGAGATGGAAAACTTTATGATGATTTGAAAAACAAACTGTCGGTCCACATCAGTTAGCGGAAACCAAAAAACAAGACATTTGGTTTGTATACAGAGCTCTATAAATTGGGGAGAGTCTGCCGAGGTAGACATTCACACTAAGATGTGGAAACTTTATATAAAGGTTCAGTTAATATGTTCTCATTTAATTTGAAAATTAAGTCATGTGAGACTGTAGAGATTTGAGAATTCCCAAAATTTCTACAAACTTCTTATTTATGATAATACCAACAAATTATTTGTGCTAATTGTGTTTACTGCTAAATTTTTGGAACAACAGTTTGTTTTTTTTTTTCAATTAATATAATTATATTGAAAATTGACAGACTTTATGGGCCACTGATTACCTGTAACGACTGTCAAAGATGTACAAATGACAGCCTGGACCAACAGCTTAACGTGCTTTTCGAGACACGGGAAAAACTCGGTATGTAGGGGTGGTTACCCAACCACAGACTAGCGTAGGCAAGCACGGCTTAACCTAACGATCGACTCGAGTGGCTGTTAATATTTAGCCACGGGTTCCTTAAAAAAAGTTTAAAAGCTTTCTCATTTCAAACGAACAATTATTCCAAAATAGCCTGCATTTAATTCACACCATTTAAACCCACAATACAACTCAATATTTCATCACTTGAACACTCAATATGTATAATTAATTACCTCTTGGTTGGTACCGGGTGATCTGTTAGGATTAGTTTCCCAACAGTTTGTCAATGTCAGTTGCAAGTTCCCAACTAACTTCAACTAGTATCGTGGTGATCGCTGACGTCAAACGTAATGCTCGTCATCGTTGGTATATAGGGCACTTGAATTGTTGGTGTTTTAGACGAATTAGTGTGATTTGTGTTGTGGTTTATGTTTGTGTCGTTTTCGGGTAGCTTTTCAAGGCCAGTGCCCGTAATACCCTCTCTGATGATATTATGGTTGCTCCGCATCTAGCATAATTTCCGTTTTTTTTTGTCGCCCAGAACCGTCAATTATTATTAGAGTGGGAAATAGAGCGCCCTGTCGAGCCCATCGTCGATGTTGTCGCATGCGATAGCGGTCGATCTGACTTTCTTTCTTTCTTTACACTGCTATTCCGTGCTGCTAGATTCAACCCTTAATTTTTATGTCCTGTCAGTGTCGAAAAGGGGCAGTTATACCGCACGACTAGCTCTATCTCTTTCCTATATTGAAGTAAGATTAATATAACACTGCTTAATGAGGCCATGTTAGACCACCAGGTTCTGATTACCCAAGGAGCCACGCGATTCAAATTATTACAAAGCAACGCTGCTTGGTGTATAAGTGTTGGCACAATAATCTAATGGGTTGAATGTTGATGACATTCGGAAAATTGCAGAGTCAGGGAATAATATCACAAAACTGTCTAAATTCAGCAGTGGGCTAAACACGGATGCCAATAATGGTGATGATAAGGATTGCTACTTGGTAATATAAATAGTCGTAGGCTTACAACCTGACCGAATTTTTGAAAGTTGTTGTGTTTTTAATTTATATTGGTGGTGTTTTTGTGTACACAAATTGTCTCACTACTAAAAAAATAAAATTTCAGTAATTCTGAAATGTTTGATGTTTTCTGCCCCTAAACCAACACTAAAACAAATTATTCCACAGATGTCACTATTAACATATTCTGATACCTTTACATTTCTTGTTAAACGAAAACCATCTTCAAGGTTAATCTACAGTTTTTCTTTCGCTTCTGTGAACCTGAAAACTGGTTACCGTTTATATTGTAAAAGCGACTCAACAATATTCCGCATAAAACTGAGTTCCAATAGCAATAGTTTTTATTAAATTCGAATTTTCACTTTCTTTAGCTTATTCATCAAAATTTAGTTCCATTGTAATAAATTATTTACAGTTACCTAAGTTCTAAGTAAAACATTGAAAGAAAAACTGAAATTATTAAGTAACACAATGTCTATTTTAGTTTCGAACTCATTTTAGAAATTTTCGTAAAGAGGCGAAAATACTTTTTTGGTCCTATATTTTTTTTTGCAATGAAAGAGTTGACGTAAGTATATATAAAATAGCCAGTCTTTGTTGGACTTTTCATAAACTTCAAAAATTTTTTCATTTTAATCAGTTAATATTCACGTACTTCAATTACGGCTTATAACAAAAAGGCATTATTTAACGAATGAAGAGCATCCAAATATCGCCTTACAAATTAATATTACATACTTAATATCCATTTTCCGTACCGAAAAGCACAAAATTTGGCCTTTTCAAACATCTAAGTACCCAATACGAAACAAAACACGAATTATATCCCACAACACAATACACTGCCTCTTTTCTTTAGAATAACATAATAACGTTGATGCCAAAAGCGCAATGAATATCAAAAGTGCCTATTGGAAATTTCTCGAAGCCCTTCATTTTAATAACACCCATTTGAGGGCTCGTTCAACCCAAAAGGATTTTGTTTATAGCCCATTAATGAATTTCGTTCAAGAATCATTGCGAACAGACCTTTCATACCTTAATTTGTAAAGGTATTGGATATTAAGCGTTGATCGTCTTTTGTACGCCGACCGGGCTCGTATTGTTTGTGGTAAGCGGATCCACAGCTAAGTTTTGCTTAAGCAAACGACTCTCAGGTTTTACGTATTACGTGGAAATGGGGTTTTAATTTTCATAAAGAGCTTTATCGTTTTATTTGTATAGAGTATCGGTTTCTGTTGTACAGAAAAAAATGCTGAAATAGATGCTGGAAAATGTAGCGTGCCTACCTAACGCTATAAATAAAAAGTATCAAAGATTTTTAGTCATGGGCATGATTAGATGAAGAAAAATGAGGCGATAAGTACAAAAAAGATATAAATAATTACGTTCTAATCATCATTAAAAATTATAATTATTTAAATTAACTTATCCAAATAATATTTTAAGACACGAAAACTGTGTATTAAAATACAAATCTCCCAAGCAATCACAAAAAGTATTCGTAACCGACATCTGATGAAAGCCATCAGTCGAATCCAATTCACAAAAAAATCCCCTATCGAATCCTCACATCTAATGGAATATGATGCAGTGATTCCGAAGTTTCCCTCCGCGTCAAAACCACGCCATGATGGATGATCGGTCCATTCATAATGTTATTAGTTCAATTGTAACGTGAGGGTAGATGAATTAATTTGTGGAGTTCGTTTATGTGGATGATGTGGTCGTTTTTCGGGTAACATTTTTATTTGGTTTATTTTTGAAGTTTTTATTGGCTAGATTTTGATCGGATATTTGGATTATTTTAAATATTGCTTGTTTGAGACGGACTACAGCCATGTTGTTTTCCTAGTAACAATGTATTGATAATACAGACATAATGAGAAGCTCGTGGCTAAATAATAACAGCCGCTCAGGCCGATTTTTAGGTTAAGCCGTGGTTGCCTAGATTGGCCTGTGGATGGGTGACCACCCTTACATACCGAGTTTCCTCCGTGCCTCGAAAAGCACACAACACACGTTAAGCTGTTGGTCCCGTCTGTCACTTGTCCATCTTTGGCAGTCGTTACAGGTAGTTAGTGGCCCAAAAAGCCTGACAACCAGTCTTACCAAGTGGTATCATATTTCCCAGTATTAACCGGGTTGTTGAAGTCAGATAGGTAGTCACTCCATGTAAAATACTGATATTCAGCTGCATCTGGTTAGACTGGAAGCCGACCCCAACATACTTGGGAAATGGCTAGGCAGAAGAAGACAGACGGTGTAAACGACATCGTAAATGTTTCACCGTTTGTCATGAACTCCCAGTGAATTAAACTAAACCAAGGTTGAAACTATCTCATACAATGTTCTTATTTGTAAAAAAAAAAAAAATGTGCGATTCAACCAAAGGGTGGTAAAAAATTACGAGGTAGATAGCACAAATTGATATCTAGTGGAATCATAATAGATTGAGAATTTCTTATTGTTGTTGCAGTACAAAAGTACTTCAAAAACCGGTTTATGATCTAAATTGAAACCAACTAAGCAAGCACCAACCCCTACTTGTCAAGCCTATCATAATAAAAACAATTTACCCTTGATAGAGACACTCAAAGGCTGTCAAGTTTAAATGTACAAAGTTAAACTGTACTTAACAGTCATTTTGAGTGTCCATTTAAAAGTTTTGGATTGTTAATGATTCTCCATTTACACTGTTTAGTAAATCACTGTTTAAATGTTGTTAATGGTTTTTTTGTGTATATTTTTCATAAGAAGAATAAAAAGCAACACAAAAGCATCGATAATCTCATAAAAGAGCTATAGAACAGATCACTATGACCTAAGATGTTAATTATGGTGGTGATATATTTTTGTACAAAATCTTCAAACTGCCAAAAATATAAGCTACCTGAGTATTGAAAAATCAACACTTATGTTACTAAGCTACTCTTTGTGCCGTGCTAATAAACGAGACAATTTTTTTTGGTCCCACCTGGTCGTTGCATTGATTATTCCTATTACACAAAAAAAGTAACCATTTTAATATAGCAAAAAACGAAATATTATATAGTATTGAAACCGGAATCTTAAAATCATAATAAATAAGCTATGTTATGATATTTTGTTGCGAGTCAAATCATTCCTGTTATAGTTAATGTCATTTGGCAGAAAATACTTACGTGAATAGCGTTTTTTCCGTTCACAAAAAAAGTACGGTACTTACCCATTTTTTTTTTTTTTTTAGAATGGGAAATCATCAAATGTCTTCTCCCACTCTGGGCGGAGCGGGAGGGAGTGTCAGACTTTTACTGACTAAAACCCATCCATGTTCCTTCCTCGCCCTTTATGTTCCGGGGCCGCGGTATCTCTTTCGAACAGGCCCGTAACCCCGGCAGGACGGTACTTACCCATTGGTAATCATTTCTGCTATTACCATTATTACAATAGAATCAGAATAGAATTTAACATAAATATTATTAAACTGTGAGCATTTTTAATGCTATTTATAAAGGTTTACACTAAAATCGCATAGATGGTTGACACAATCAACGTGGCACGGAACGTTATAAATCCATTTTTAAGTGGTTGACAGACAACTTCATTCTTTTGACATTTACTTTTTCTGTTTATTTAGGTTTTCGTAAGTGTTTTTGAAGATTTTTCGCATTTATTCACCGTGGCAACCGTGTAACCGGAATAAATGCTAATTTAACTACTGTAATCTAGAGGTTATAAGGAAGAAATCAATGAATGTTTCATTATTAAGTGCTACAATTTATGTGGGTTGACTAATCTCCAAACAAAAAAACATATCTTCTTTATTTTTATTGTACATTATAAATACATGAGTTCGAGCCCCGTTCAATTTACGGTGAACATATTTTTTAAAAATTTTATTATAAATACGAATAAAAGAAGGATATAGTACATTATGTTTGGCATTAATTGCTCCCAATTATTTAGTTACAAGAGAATAGCTACTGTTTTATAAAACAGATTGAATATTGGAATGAATTTATTCCGCTATTCAATCAATTACACAAAACCCATATTATCCTGATTCCAAATACAGTATTTTTGAATAAAATTTTCATTAAAGTACGCAGAATTATATTACTCACCGATTAAATGAGACGTCGTTTTTTATTTCTAACATCGCATTTTAATTACTCGAAATCACAATGTTACTTAAATCTATATAGTTTTCATTATTTCTGAGTTATAGTTGGATACCATGGTCTGGGTATTGGTTAGTTTTCTTTTAACCTTATTTATGGTATTATATTTGAACGACGTTTATAATTTAAAAGGCCTTCCAACGTAAACCTCTCACTAAGTTAACCGATCACCTGATGAAGGTTGCAGAGATCCCCTGAATGCGAGACGCACGGGACCAGTCAGTCAGGCCTATGTGCAGCAGTCACTGTCTATCGGCTGAAATGATAATTATGATGATTTGAACGACTAAGTACAGATACACCAATTTTGATGGAGTGTTGTAACGATCTTCTAAAGTATATATAAAAGACTCTTTGTCATACAATGAGATTCGTTTCTCCTACTATTTAAATTGCATTTTTCAGTTTCTTTTGCTGCAAAAATGTCCTCAGGCATAAATCTTTATTTTAAGTCCAGCATTATCTTTCTAATCTTAACTATATAATCAACCGCCGTTCACAACTTTAAATTAGCCATCCACGGAACATTACGCCTCCATCAAGTTTCATCTATTAAACGACGTAATCAGATAGGCATAACGTTTAAAGAACCATAGCGGTATTCATTTAGAAAACTGTCTCCAACTATGAGTCAAGTCCAATCATCTGACCGTTAACTTTCCTTTTATGCTAATAATGAACGAAGTCAGGCTGACTGTGGAACTTTCTTCATATAATATTCGAAAAGTCAAACAGTGGAGGGTTTGCCGTTTATAATTTTAGGCAACAATAGCTTTGCCCTTTCTATTCTGTTATTCGTTAAGTTCCATATTATCAATTTGTTATTTGGTTTGTGAAGTTGACTCGGAATATTATTAGCAACAAAATTTTATTGACCCCTCATATCCTATTTATCAACAACCAGTATTCCGTAATCAATCTCAGTGTGTGGTTCTTTATACTGTTTGCTATGAAAATTGGAAACTCTTCAGCCAATTTTATATGATTCACTGATTTAAGTGAAACAAAGGGTGGTATAATTAAAAGATCTATTTAATATTGCCTTTAATTAACGAGTGTTGTGTAAACAATTATTTTATTATCAATGGCATTCTGAGGTTGAAATCTGAAATTACCTGCCTATTTTTGAAATATCGTGCCTTGAAGTACCCCTCAAGCCCTCAACTAATTGTACCCTTTTTGATCAACAACGCTCTGCTTATTGCCTCTCGTCTAGCTATTTTGCAAAGGTAAATACCTAATTTACGTAAAGCTTTTGGCAACTTAGTCTGTGTCAATTAAAGTGGAAAATAAGTTCTAAATTGTTCATGCTATTTTAATTTGCGGGCCATAAATGTTGTTCAGTCTCAAAACGATGTTTTAATTGTTATGATGATTAGTATAGAAGCCAGATTATGTTTCAGTTTCTTTCAGTATATTTATTAAAAACTAGCTGACCCACGCTACTTCGTCTTCGTCACATAAGAGGAAAAAGCTCACAAAAGGAGTAAATTTTTCCCCGTTTTTGCAACATTTTTCATTTATGCTCCGCTCCTGTTGGTCGTTGCGTGATGTTATATAGCCTATAACCTTCCTCGATAAATTGACTGTCCAACACAGAAAGATTTTTTAATTCCAACCAGGCGTTCCTGAGATTAGCGCGTTCAAACAAACATGCAAACCCTTCAGCTTTATAATATTAAGTATTATAGATGTATGTAAATAAATATAATTGTAACGTACACTTTATTTAGCTTAGCGATGCTGATTCCTGTCACTCAATTGGTATTGCAAAAAAAAAAAAAAAAACAAAATAACATCGAAAAACAAAGAGCGTGGAAAAAACTACAAAGGCCCTTTTTGCACAAGTAGCTATAGCTATCAAACAGCAGATTTTCCTTTTGTGTATCCAGAACAAATTACATTTACATATAGCCGATAATACCATTCAGTCAAAGCCATGGCCGACCTCATCGATAAACCGGAAGCCCTCAAAACCTATTATGGTTTTATAACCTTTGTTATAAACATTGAACAAACAAGGTCGCAAATGTCACTTCTAATAAATCAAAGGAAAAAAGGGGAGAGATGACGAATTTTATTACGGGATTTTAGCTTTCAATTTCTTGTACAACTTGTTTACTTGCTCAGCCATGACAATCTTTTTTTGGTTTTATTTAAAAGTAGGTGTGATCGTTTAGCAGTCATTATGACAACAGTATTTTTCTCTTTTTTCTTAATTCGTATAATTCTCGGTGTATAGATTAAATATAACTTGTAGTTCATCATTCTATTGATCTCATCTATAATAATCTATATCTCATATCGATACTAGTCTCTATATAATAGCTTGAGATTTTGTGATAAATACATTTATTAGCATTATTATTTGCGAATAATTATTTGAGTGCTGCAGCTCAATCCTTATTTGATTGTTACAAAAATGCATGAAAACATGATCAACTAAATACTTTTTTATTTCGATGGAACTTCGTTATTCATTTTAAGTTTTAGGGTTCCATACCTCAAAAGGTAAAAAAGGAACCCCTTATCAGATAACTTTCTTGTCCGTCTGTCTGTCCGTCCGTCTGTCACCGCCGATTTTCTCAGGAATGGGTAGAGCTAGCAAGTTGAAATTTATACCAGATACTGAGGTCTGTAGACCCTATTAGGTGTAAAATAATCCAAGGTCCTGAATCAACATGATAAAAGATATGGGCGAATTTAGATTTTACCGCGAAAACTTGTAATTTTCAAAATTTACCTTAATTTTCTACTTTTTATTGTTTTCTGAATTTTCCCTTAACTTGTGCTGTAAGACCTTGCTTTCAATCACAATTCTAGGTCATCCGGAAGCTAGACCTGATGATCGATTAATTGATGGATTCTAGGTCTATAGGTTTTGGGTCGAAAACCTATTTAGTAGTTCCCGTTGACCTAGTTTCACGAAATTTGGCGAGAAGCAATGTCTTACTTTTTTTTACTTGTGGGAAAAATCTGAAAACCGTAAACATGTAGTTAAATAACAAATGAAAAGCGATTATACTATTACAAACTTATTATTTGCGGTTGGTGCAATAGCCGTCTCATGGGATCGAAAAGCTAAGTTAAGTTTGTCCTTTAAAAAAATTGTACGGAACCCTCGGTGACCGAGACCGACTCGGTCTTGGCCGGTTTTTTTATCTTCTTTTGAAACCAACAAAGTTGTACTATTTGATCTGAAGGTTGGTTGGTATAGAATTTCTTGTGTTAGCCCATGTACCTACCACTAATAAACATGACTCATAAATAAAAAAAATAAACGGAACTCTATTTTCAACAGACCAGACTTCGATGTCTATACGCCCTCTTCTCTAAATAGTACCTCGAATCTAATTTGTTGTAAAGATCCTTGTGAGATCAATCAATCACGGTGACAAAGCACGGGTTCTGTCGACACTGGCAAAGTTTTGTCGATTTTAGTCGATTAGCCATCAGTTTCGGGAAGCGCGGAATGGTTAAGCGGGTCGCTTGACGGATTGTTACTTAAGGAGCAGTACTGTTGTTTTATTCAATTGGTTCTGTTTTTTTAAAAATTCTCTTGAAAAATTGTATTGGTTTGCACCACTAAAAAGATGTTTTATTTTGATTGAGGAACATCTGTCAGAGTAGAATGGAAAAAATAATCATGTCGAAACCAAGTAACAGAAGACTGTCCGAAAAATGATGATAATGATGATGAATGATAAAAAAACATAACAACATAACACATTTTCATTTATTTTGTGCATTTTAACTGCACGAATTTAACCATACTGTCAATAGGTTCTACTATAGAAAAAACAAATTGAAGATAAAGTTCCAACAATAAATTAGTTTCACAATGACGAGTTCAACGCAAAGACAGTTCGTTGTGCAGACCTGGCTGTATTATCCTGTCTTCGTCTATTCAAAATTTTAGTTCATCGTATACTCATGAAATATGTTCCACAAATAATGACAAAGTTAGTCATTTGAACATTTATCTGTGGTATTCGCGAGGGTATCACATATAAACAATAAATTTCATGACAATGCATGATCTACATTTACAACTTAAAAAATGCAGTAAAAACAATGAAAAGTGAAATACGTCTAGATTAAACAGAAAGTAAAGATAGAACACCAAGCAATAAACAAAGCGAAGCTGAAATTGATTTATCAACAGATTCAAATGCAAACAAATCCACTAGAGACAGAACGAGAATTAATGACAATCCTATTCAAATAGATAATGAAAATATAAATACAACAGACGAACACGAAGTTGTAGAACGATCAATTTGTTCGCACAATCATGTGCAATCGAGAAGCATCGGCGTTGAAACTCGACGGCGGTATTGTTCACTCGACGATTGTTGGAAGTTGTCTCTGTGTGCGCAAAGGGAAGTTTTAGTTAGTCCACGTAGTTCTAACGCCTTATCTATACACCTTATGGTAGCATATTCTATGTTGCAGGTGACTAGGTTGTGAGTTATTGGTTAAGTTATCAATGGTCATGATTATTAATTTGGTTAATATAGTGTTGAGATGACTATCATTTCTACGACTTTTGACATTTATAACTTTTTTTTCTGCATGGGTTTTAAAACAATAAATGAACAAAAATTTGATGAATAATGAAGACTTAACTTGCTGCCATGAGAAAAACTGCTGTTTACAAAGTATTATTTGCTTGTCACTTACGTGTGCAAAGTTTACGACATGCGTGCAACATAATAACTTAATCAACTTTAATAATATAAAGACTACAAGCATTATACTTCATATTAAACAAATTCTCCCGCCAAACTTTAAAGATAATTGAAACAGCCAGTACACAGAGTGTAATAAAAACAAAAAGGCAAAGTTTGTAGAATTACTCAACGTTTCCAGCTAGGCTTATACAGATGTTGAGAGCTTACCCTTAACCCCTTCGAGTTGATGAATTGTACGAGTTAAGATTAAGACAACTGCCTCCTCATGCTAAGCAGCGGGACAAATTCGCACCAACTAAGATATTCTTGGCTGTAATTAAAGGATGAAACTCAAAATGTATGTCGTTAAATTTGAATTGCTTCATTTTGTTGCTGACTTACAGACCCTCCTTAGATGTAAATATAAGGTCTGGCCTCCTTCTGTTTTCATTGCCCCGAAATCATCTGGTAAGGCTTTTTCATCTGTACAATTTATTAGGGTTACTGGATAGCACGGTAGAAATAAAAAGTGGATGGTATTTATTATGAGAACCTTTTTTGGAACCTTATTTTTAGTTTTTTATTTAAGAGTGACTTTTCTAAAGGTTTGTTTAGGTCCTTTGGAAATTCAATCATAACACTGTTTTGTTTATAAAATTGATAAACCATTTTCGACAGAGTCAAAAAAGGTATAATTTTTATATTGTATTCAAATAGAGCAACAGATTCACTATATTTTGGCTTATTAATAATTTTGATCATTTAAATTATTACTCATTTCTACTTATGTGGACATTTGAAAACAAACAAAAATATCATACCACACACCATACTTTCCAAAAGGAGACAATGGAGCGTTTCCTCGAAAGTTGAACATTCTCAGCAGGTTATTCACAAGTGCAGTTTAAGGTGCTAACGCGACTTGAATACCTCCCTGTTTCCGTACAATTCAGGCACAATTTACATGGGAGTGTCGCAGAAATAAGCAAAATTAATGTAAATGCCAACAAGGATGAAACATGTGCACGTAATTTTAGCTTGCAGTGTTTTTTGAGAGTTTTTCAAAATGAATGTGGAGTGTGGAGAGTTGAGTTGAAGAGCATTTGATGCCCGAGTGTGAAACTGTCTGTGAAAATTTATTTTTTATGAAAATTTGAAATGGGTGGCGTAATGAATAATTATTTAACGGAGACACAGACGCATACTTAAAGAATGTCGTGGAGTAAGGCATCTGCTGCAGATATTGTAGAAATGTCTTAATACTGGCGGAATAGAGAAGTATAAGAAAATCTAAACAGGGCCCAGTTGATTCTTGATATACAAAAATGTACTGTGAAATCGTGAAATAAAACAGTGGAGACATTACTCAGAAGCTAATAACCTAGGGCTGACAATGATAATGATGATGATGGCAAAAAGAAATTCATTAGAACAACTGACTTCAATAAAACAGCATCGAAATCACTGTAAACTTCGAAACGCATTCGCTTGTCTCCACATTGAAATACAAAATTTCAAACAGATTTACACCACATTGGGATACAAATACATTCGCGCCACAGTAGCCATTTATCTCTGCTATTAGCTAACTAGTTCCAGAGTTACTAGCGAGAGCACAGACGAATTGCGAACGTACAAAGTTGGTCTGCCATTCTCCAATATCGTTAATTGAGTTGCTTCAGTATTAGCAAAGGAATATTGAGTGGTAAAAAGCTAGAGTTTTGGTTTAGCAAATGTAATTATTGCTAAGTGGTTTTTGAGAACTTCACTGGGTAATTCTTTTTTATAGTAATTCTAGATTGATAAAGATAACGTTATGGATAAGGGACACAAAGAACAGAGAAGAGTGGCAGAAGAAAGAGAAGGGAGGCCTATCAACAGTGGGTGATTCCGAGATTCTGAAATGATGATGATGACGATTTGTAGATTTGGTGATAGTAGCATTAGTGGAGCAAGAACACTGAAGAACTGAAGGGTTTATAATAAGATGCATTAGTGATTGCTGCGCCACGATTACAATGAATATTAAGGATGTAAATATCAAGATTCTAAATGAAAAAGAAATTACAAAAAATAGTTGAAAACCAGTACTAACAATGTTAAGTTTGCTCTCATTGTTTGGAGACGTGAATCAAAAGAACAAAATGATTACAAATTGTCTACCATCAGACCCTAACATAATATCTACAATAAGTCTGCGAATAAACTAACATATTGGACTTCTAACAAGTCGAAGTCAAGATTTATTCACGGAGACAATAGGTGCTTATCGTCCAAACTCTGGAAAGTCATAAGTTCGTATCCGAAACTACAATACCTCCGTTTTTGTGCCTTCCAATCTATTCTCAGAATCTGATATGAAACTTTTCAAACAAAATATATTAGGTACTTATGTTAGAGCTAGTGGACATTTATTTTTAGAAGAATTCAATTCATTGATTAGTTTGTAGGTTAAACTACTGGACTGACAATTTCATTATTTTCTTCAACGAGAGTGTGATATATTTTTTTGTGAAAATTTGAGTCTGTGTTACCTATATTATTTATCTTTCGTTCTACCATCAGCCTGTTTCCACTGCTGAGACACATGCCTCCTTCTAAGACAGGGATTGAACAGTAATCCGCCACGCGGGCCCAGTGCGGGTTAATAGATGCCTTTTGGCTTTGATTTTTGATTGCAATATGCCAATTACCTCAGTATAATTTCTTTCACCATTTTGAGATTTATTTTGAGTTATCAACCAAATATTTCGTGAAATTTCTAGATTAAAAAAAAGTTGAATCATAAATATTCCTTTACAAAAAAGCGTTACTTTATGAAAGCATGAATATATTCTCTTCTAGTAAATTCATGGCTACATTTTAATTCAAAGCACAGTTTTAAATACAGTATTTCACTGTTTCCTCTTTTTACAAAATGCTGTGCTAACAAAAAGTTAAACAGTACTCTTTATTCTTTCTCTGTTTCTGTAGTTTTTGCTTACGACTGGACTACCTTCATTTTGAACCTAATTAGGTGTTGTCCATAAGAAAATGTTTGTAGGAAAAAAAAAGGTCTGTTTATTGTGAACATTGAGTTTCATACTTTTATTCAAGCTCTAATTAAATTGGCTAGCGAAACTTTCATAGATATGACGAGTTTGATGTCTTTTAAACATGATAAAAAAAACTGGCCAAGTGTAAGTGAAGGGTGCCGTACCATTGGAGCTTCCTTTAATTTTTAAATTATGTTTGTTATAGCGGCAAAAGAAATACACATTCTGTGAAAATTTCAACTGTCTACCCAATACAAATCATGAGATACAGACAGACGGCCTAACGGAGAGACAGCAGAAGCTTATTGGGGTCCCGTTGGTTACTTTTTGGGTGCAAAACCCAAAAAAAAGAAATTATCTAATAATAAAATTCATTTTTTTGGGTTCAACGACCGCAGTTAGGGTAGATTACTGAAGTAAGAATTTAGAAAATGAAGGCGTGTTTTGCTTGAAAATATGTGACCTTGCGTGCAAGATTCTTTAAATAAGTGTGAACCAATGACAAAGATTTTAGAAATACGTTTTGCTTGCAGCAGTGGTGTTCAAATTTTACATAAATATTTATTCCTGAGCTTGCAAGCAGGTTTCTGAGTCGCCTCAGAAGCTTTGTTCAGCAAATTCGCTTTTGACTTACAATGAAATTTTACTCAAAATCAGAAATCTTGTGCACGTAGAAAATTAAGTTTTTGTGTATTATTTTAAGTGTTTTTGTGTATTATTTTAATGCCAGTCTACATTTTTTAGCTTGGTGCAAAAATCACCTCCTCATATTCAGCTTGGCCTTTTCCTAATTGGCTTCCAGTCTTACCGGATGCAGCAAAAATTACCTATTTCCCTTATTATTTAAAAAAGCAACCTCTTAATAAGTAACTCACGTTGAAAACCCAAAAGTGCTTTTGTTTAAGCAATCATTTAGTTGTCACTTAGTTCAGTCTGGTCAAAGCGAGAACTTTTCCAGAGTTACATCTTTTTGTACTACGAATACAATCATCTAGCAGTTTTGTAATTGTGTCCTAATTTTTAAACCAACTTTGTGATTGTGGTTGGTCCTAGAATTCTGTCAAAAACTGATGTCAAGCTTGCATAGCTTGTAAAAATACAATTTTCATTCCCTTTGTCGTCAAAAACACGTTTTACGGTGCACATAACACGTAAAGGATTTGAAAAAAAAACGATTGTTGTATATTGAAAAATAATAATGTCAAGCTTTGTTTTCATTTCATTCTCAGATAAGTATTTTTTTAAGTTTAGTACCTATTGTAATTTTGTAATAGTTGCCATATAGACCTTATATAAATTAAGTTAAGTTTCTTTTTAATAAAATAAAACCATCTTTCAAAGTTCTGTTTCTAAAATATACAAGCATTTTCTAGTTGTGCCTCAAGAAAGCTTGAAGCCACTCCAGTCCTTGAATCTAATATTCTAAGATTGGACAAGAAACCCACTTAAAAAAACTCACAAACTCGTTCAGAGGTCATAATGAAAAATTGTCCCCACAAAACAACGAAATGTCATTGCCAAAATTATGAAACAATCCACCCCACTTTACTGTTGGTTTCAAAAGAAGAAACTCGAAACGTCCAAGTTTTTATTGTCATAATTGGACCTCAGATTACTCTCCTTCAGCGAAAAATGTAAAAAGGAAACGTGAAACGATTAAAGATTATTAAAACGAAACCAGTGTTATGGGTTATTTCACGTTTATTAATTTCATTTCAAGTTTATGAGCATTTTTGAGTTTGTTTTGTGAAACTTCTCGGAGCCTAATTTGATTGCGAGGGTGGCAGATTTGAGAAGGATCAAAAGTTTTCAAGTAATGCCCGGAGTGCCTTATAAACACGGGATATTAAGTAAAATTATTATCTTTTATTTTCATATATTTGCGTACATTTTCTTTTCAATTTTGCATGTATGTTTATGGCGACTCTCATAACTTCTTGACGTTCAGATATTTCTAAAAAAACTTCAACCTTCAATAAATTATTTCCCCTTTCACACAACAAGGTAACATTTATTACCTTTGTTATTCACATAAATATCAAAAAAATAGACCTCCATAAAAAGTCCTCTAAGTTAGGTCACAAACAATACCTACAAAACGTAACTCGCATTTTGAATATTTTTCTGTTCAATATAAATCATATTTTGCTTCGGAGCGTCCATAAAACCGGCGGAAAAACAAAGCTAGCTACAGATTTATAGGAATTTGTTTCGGATAGAATGTTGTGTGACTCGATGTAATAGTCTTGTTTACTTTAACACTGCGGAATGTTAGTGCAAATCGAGTTATAGACAGTAATAAGTTTACGAGAAAAAAAAAACAGAAAATGCGACGAGTCTCATCGTAAAATATGGCAAGTAGGTATGTTTTGTTTACGGAACCTCGTGCTTCGGGCGTAAATTGTTGAATAGAAGTTTGTTCCGCGTTTGAAACTTGTGAAGTGTCTTGAACATGTTTAGTTATAGCGATAATGTTGTTACAAACACGTACGTCTCAGAGGTTTAGAGCTTATATAAGTAGCTAAGTGATAATAGATAACAAGGAAGGAATTTCAAGGAATAGTAGATTAGAAATAGGGAGGAGCTCGTGCCTTAATAATAACTGCCTTTCGAGTCGATCGAGTTTCCTCCGTGCTTCGGAAAGCACGCTAAGCCGTTGGATGTAGCTGCCAATTGCAGATCATTCCGGTCCTTACAGGTAGCCAGTCTTCCGAAATATTACTTATATTCTTCTATATTACCCATACGTACTGACTAGGTTGTGGAGTTCAGACACGCAGTCGTTCCAAGTAATATACCGGTATTCAGATGCATCCGATTAGACTACACACTTTGGCACCCTAACATAGTTGGGGAAAGGCTGGGCAGATGATGAGTAGATTATAAATAGGCAAAGTAAGTATGCCTGATGATGTTCGGTTCATTATGATTTATATGCGTAACCGTATGACAAAACCTACTCGACCATAATTTTGCGTAATTTTCGGCAATGTTCCTGAACTTACGTTGGGTCAGTGCCCCTAAAAACTTTCAGCCTCCTCATCGAGTACCCGTTTAGGGAGCAATGTGTCAAAAAAAAAAAAAAAAACGTTTTTTGGTACTTACAAGTTTTCGAAAATCAAAAATTCCCGATAATGTTTTATCATGTTAACTCAGTACCTTGTTTTATACACCTAATAGGGACTATAGATAAACCTCAGTATCTGTATAAATTTCAACTTGCTAGGTCCACCCGTTCCTGAGAAAATCGATGGTGACACACAAACAGACAGACGGACAAGAGTGATCGTACGGAACCCTAAAAATCGTGAAATATTCTCAAAAAAATCTTTAATACGAAATCTGTATACCTAAAAACCTTTATTTTATACTCAAATAAACACTAACCGATATTATTATTACAAAGATCGTTAGCCATTTCTCACACCACGGGGAGTCTCTAGTAACCTTGACCAAGGCAATTTGTTCTCCATAACTTATTGCTTTGTGCAACTAAGTTATAAAATATGAGGATTAATAGGAGGTCGTTAGTACAATAAGATTAGTGTTGAACCTAAGTTTTTGTTAAACTCTCGTTCTTGCAGCGTGCATTTGCTCCACTAAACTGGTAATATTTTCTTTAAGTTTTACAAACATTCGTTTGCGAGTAACTACAGGGAGGATTTAGTTTGACATATTTCTGTTGTATTCATAACTTTGTGTTAGAAATACAAATATTGGAATATACATAATAATACGAGTATATCACTGAGTTCTGACCAGTTCATCGTATCTAACTTCTCCTAGTCAAGCATAATCTTACTGCCCATAGAGTTAACTAAAGATACTTCAAATGAAAATTAATAATAATAATAATAATTTAATTTATTTCAGACCATGTCCATTTTGTTAGTAACAATGTTCTTATAGACTAAGTGTTAGTAGTAATACACAGAGAAACAAACAAACAAACTATTAAAAGAAAGTAAATATGTACAACAAGAACGTAAATACAACAATCACTGCTGCGCCACCCCATGACATATGGCGCTGCAGTGATTGATGTAACTGCAGTCCAGACGACTTACGATCATGTTAAGGATGCTGTTGGTGCTGCCACGTACTCTACGCACCAGGGAAGCGCATCTTTTACGCATCGTAGCGTAAAAGCAGTCGACGCGATGTTCAGCAAACATCCCTGATGCACTACAGAATCGTCGCAGCCCCATCAGCACCCTGAACGCATTATTAAATTGAACTCGGAGAGCACTGAACGACTTTTGAGTATAGTCTGCTCACAGGCTGCAAGTATAGAATGATGTACAATAAGATCTGAACAGTGTAATTTTGACTTCTGTCGAACAACGTGAAAATTGACGAGTTACATCAATTATTATAACAATAATTGTGGCGATCTATGTCCAAAAACAAAATCAGGAAAGATTTTTCCAACAGAAATAGTGGTAGGTAGGTACAACCGAGCTCTCTGGAGATGGCGGTCGAACACTTTTCAACCTAATTGCTCAGGGCATAAGGGTGAAAATTAGCAGACCGTCAGTGAACTTGGAACCTCCAAAGATTTTACAGATTTGTCAAAGGAATATGTTGAAATTCTCAGACCATTTTCAATCTACGTGCGACTCCTTTAATATTAAGCTAAGCAAAACCACATATTAAAATCTACGGTAGACTCTGTTACCTGAAATGTCTTGTTACACAATCCACAATTTATAATTTCAGTTATACAGGGTGGTCAATTTTGAGACAAAGTACGTGCTGGTCCGCAACAATGTTCTTATGTGTATTTTTTTATTTCTATTTTAAGTATTTGAAAAATACATTCATAGATTCTGTGTGCAGAAAAATACAGCCAGTTAGAAATTGGCCAAGCAATAGTAATCAAAATCATGTCAGCACCACCACCTACACTATCATCATAAAGGTCTTAGCCTAGTTACACGACTCCGCTCCTACCCGGCAAAAATAACAAAATTCAAATATGGGCTTTAAAAATTTCTCTTTAGATATACTTTACATTGGCATTGACAGCGGTAAGCTCGCTGACAGCGAGCTGTCTGCTAATTTATGTTGCCAATGTAAAGTATATCTAAAAAGCAATACATAAAGCTCATATTTGAATTATATGATTTTTGTTGAGTGGAATGTGGAGTCGGCGCAGCATGTCTTTTTCTTCCATACTTCTATAACTAGTCGTCTCAGCACTCTTCTCTTGCCATGTCATCCTTCAAAGTCAATTTCTTATAAATCCACCCTGTATCGAGAATAACCTTTCAATAACTCAGTAATTACTAGAATACAATAAAATCAGTGTTTCTCGTCACGCAACGTTAAATAGACTTCTGTAAAAGTTCCAGAACATTCTGGGCCAAAATCGTTTATCCGTGTTCAGGGGTACTAAACGATGTCATATTCTATTTCTGTGGAGAATTCTGCTTATCTAGATTGTTTATTAGTTCGGATATTATTTGATTTTGGTATAAAAAGGAGGTCATTTTTGTTTATCGACAAATTGATTGAGTAAGAATTCAGCCAGTATTATCTTCATATTAAAAAAGTCGGGTAGTTACATAGATAACCTGTCAAAAATAAGTAAACTACTTATATTAACAGAACAAAAGAATTGTTTTTGGTAATATTCTTGAGGGAATTTCAAACCATTTTTTTTTTTCGAAAAAGCAACATACCTTGGAGTATGCTAGTTTAAACAATTTTGAATGGTTGTTTGAACATTTTTAACTCAATGAAGAAATTCACAGAAATCCCAAAACCCAAAGGATAATTAAAAAAGATCGCTTTCCTTCTAAAACCAGGGTGCGTACCTAAATTTACCCAAATCTGGACAATCCTACCGAGAGTGGCTCCGCGAAAACCAACACCTATAATTTTAAATGTAAAGAATCTCAATATTAGACATTCTGTAGCAAAGACGGTTCAGCCTCAAATATATTTCCAAAAACATCCGTACAATCAAAACTAGACGTTGTTTTATTAAGGTTAAGGTTCAATTTAAATGTCGATGTTAAGGGGTTGAGAAGAGCGGGTGATTATGTAAATAATGCTGTAATGACGTCATCATGGGTCATGTCGTTTGCCTTGATGCGAGGAAGCGATATAATAAAATCTGAAATGTGTTCGTCCTGGTATTTGAAGTGCTAGGCATTAATATTGTAGAACAACGTTGTTTCTATAAAGACAGATAAGGCCAGTTTAGTGGACAATGTCTAAGGATTTAGTGAAGAAAATGGTCCCTTAAATGTCACTCATTGTTGATAATGGGTGACATTAAAGTCTTCGACTTTGTAAGGGACCTAAAGTTTTATTTCACAGTTCTGGGAATGGGAGAAAAATACACTTTGCAGTAAGAATGTAATTACGGGGCTAATTTTGTCGGGGCGGGTAGGTTTTAAACTCAATGAGCTTGGAAATGTTTGTCTGTAGCTAAAGAACTTATGAAGTAAATACGGGTCGAAAACAAACGAAAGTGAGTCGCGATGGTCATTGACATCTCTGTGATGAACAAATTAAACATACATTAAATATTCATCTCAGTCGATAAAGTTCCAAACTGACGACTTGGATTTTTTAATTAAAATCATGTATAATAATAAAATACATGATTTTTTTGATTGAAAATCATATACAGACGGTATATTAACTACTACAATCTGTCGAATTTCTTTAATAGACTTTCAACTTTACTGCTATAGTATTGGGTTTAAGGTTGATTGGGTTTTTTAGTGTCTGGTAGCATAATGCGCACAAGGTATTACAACCGACACAAAATACATTTAAATCATCAAAACGAATGAAGTCTAAAATTCTATAAAAGAACACGATACAACAGATGAATGTTATTTTTCGCGTCATGAACGAAAAAACGTCACCCTTATAACAACACGACTAAACACCAGCAAGTTGAAAAGATAATTTATTTATAGGAAACATCAATCATGGCGTTTTGATGATTCATTGTATGGACGCTACTGTTGACTCGACGGTACCATTATATCGAATTAATAAAAGATCAACGATGAATGATGATTTTTTAATTAATCTTGTAGCAGCGGCGAAAAATTGGGAATGAGGAAGTGAGATTGGAAGTGGGGAAAGTGAGCAGTGTTTAATGTCAAATCTGCATGTAGTGGAGGAATATCATTTAAGAAAAGTGATTGTAATTATTGTCAGGACAAGATAAGTATGTTAGAAAATTCTGATATTTACATTTGTTTAATTTTCTTCTCATTTTCTTGTTTTAGTAAGTAGCACCCACGTCAAATCAGACTGGGTCGCTAATTTTTAATAGGAAATTGACAGAACTGTGATTGCCTCATTATCTTGAGGGCTGCTAGCGTTAACGCTGATGCTGCTCGGTCTTGGGATCGATTCCTAGGTTGGAAAAAGTGCTATTGGGTTTTGCGTGTCTCTTAGGTAAAGCGATTTACTATTGACACTAGATTTATTGATTTACTATGTTTACACCAAAAGCCATCACGGCCATTTTCTCTGAAAAGTTAAGCAATGGTGTACCAATAGTATACCCAATCGCAAAAAACAGATGGTTCAAACAAAAAACAATATTGCACCGAACAAAAATCTCGACGACAGGCTGAAACAAAACTTTTTCATACAAAAACATCCTAAAAACCCATATATCATAGTACTTTGACGTTTACAACGCACTCAAAGCGCCAATTTCTACAATACGAGTTCAGTTATCGGTCCACGGGGAGTAAACCACAACTTGTTACGAATAAAACGGCCATCAGGAACCGAACGGGCGATATAAAGGGCTGAACAATGAAAATTTTGTGAGTTGTTAAAAATATGGTCGCAAAGCGAGGATAAGGAACAAATTTTCTCCCTGTGGAATCGACAATCGATTGTAATACGACTTAAGATGAGAATGAGAGAGACGTGGGTGAAGAAAATGTAGGGATTAACAAAGATGTAATTTCCCTCCCCCATTTTCAATTCTGCTTTGAAGGCAGATTGGTTACCATCTACCTTCAAAGCAAGAATTGAATGGGCATCTTCTGGGCACGTTCGTTCCCTCATAAACTTCATCCATCGCTTTTCATCAGGCGTGATCGAGGTCAAAAAAAGGCCCAGTTTGCAAAAAAAAAAAATCATCATCTGCCTATCATTTTCCGAACTATGTTGGGGTTGGCTTGCAGTTTAATTGGATGTTACTGAATACCATTGTTTTATATGGTGCGTCTGCTTATTTAATGCCAGGTATAAAGCATAGTTCTTTTGTTAGTGATGGTGAAAGATGGTCCTTCTTTGGCAATTCAGTCTGTAAACTACCCCGGTAGTTTTATCAAAGTTATGATTTCATTGCTGTAACACTTTTGAGTAAAGCCAATTCTCATGGTTTATTCTCCTGACCTTTTCTCAATTCATTTGGAATCGGCACTACATAGGTATCTTCTTCTATACTTTTCTACTACTCGTCATCTCATCAGACACCTTCCTTCTAGTAATACTATCCTTCACCTATTCTATCCATCGTTTCTCAACTCAACTCAACTCATTCTTACAAAAACCTTTCTTCAAGACATTTTACTCGTTTTATGGTAATTTCCATAAAGCCATTTTTTTTTTCGGAATGGCATCTCGCAGTTCAACCTAGAGAGGTTGTCGTCTGCTTAAGACGCCTGCGGAGCATGCGTATTTCATACAAACGTAATACCAAAATAATTTGCAAATTAAACATTTTCCTAAGGTAGTGTGTATTTATTTCGATTGAATTACAGAATATCTAGGTTCCCAAATATTCATTTTGATTGGACACTGATTTTAACAAGAGTTATAAGAAAAATAAGTTTTCTATGGAAATTTTAAATTCCTCATATCTCGTCTTTGTATCATTGTCCTCTCAAAAAATATATTTGGGAACATAGATATTCTGTAATCCAATCGAAATAAATACACACTATTTTATGAATATGTTTGATTAACAAATTATTTTGGTATTACGTTTGTATGAAATACGCATGCTCCGCCGGCCCCTTAACCGGACTATCTCCATAAAGCCAGTTTTTGTGGTATTATTTATAACTGATTTGAAACCTCTCTTTAGTAAAAATAGCTAGAATCTTGTCTGCTAATTGTTCTATTATTACGCTTTAAATACTTAATTCAAAATCGATTCTGTACAGAAACGAATTAATCTTCGTTACTCTGGGTAGCCGTTTTTATACTGTGTAATTGGCTGTAATCGATTTTCATGAAACTTTGCGATGAATACTAATTTTTGTCTGAAGGGTTTGCAGTATTAAGAAAAAAAGATTTTCATACTGTCTCCTTTAGAGGCTGGACAAAACTAACGCCCAGGTCTGGTTTACCTTAGTCCTGGATAGTAAATACTGATAGTCTTAAAGCTGTTACCCAGCAGTGGGAGAAGTATCGGGATATTCACACTGGTGAGACCAGCTCCAGTTGTAAAATTCACTGCCAACTTCCTTATTCCCTGATCATTATAATCTGGATCTTTTCAAAGTTCGAGTGAATCGGTTTCTGGTTGGCAATCGTGCTGCAGCCAAGGCCACATCATCGCTTCAAGAATAAAAAAAAAGTTTGGTTTTATTCATAAAAAAAACTTTCACAACACCTCTTCAGTATTCACACTTTAATTATCTCTAAACCACGTTTTAAACTAAGAAGTTCTTTCAAATTAAAGGCAAAAATCTTGTCAAAAACAGTCCTGGCTAATCATACGGTTCCACAGTTTTAGTAGAAGTTTGCACTAAAAGTATTTCATTGCAATACAAAGAATCGAAATGTTGATAGAATAAACTTCAAAGTTTCATCTTTTATCACAGGTTCAACGTCTATGAATCGAGCTGAAGCTCCCATCAATTTAATTGAACGTAAAATTACAAGAAAACTTTACCCAGCTACAGTCCCATTACTTTTTTTTACTCAGTAATTACTTGAACCATCTTAACTTGACAATGTATTCAAAAATTATACGTTGTCTCCTGAAACAGTGTAAAAGTGTAACACAATGGTGTACAAAACAAAGTCACGGTACCCTCCGTTAAGTAGGAGCCTTCCCAAGTAATTTTCTCACTGGAGATAAACTTAGTGTTACCATCGCTTTATTTCTTTTCATTGTATTTGAACCCTTTGTAAGGGTGTGACAGTAAGTCCATTGTTACCTTTGTGTACGGTTTATGATGTGCAACTTCTGTCGGCAGACGTTTCTCTTTAGAGCTTTGTATTTTCCAAATTAAATTTCGGTCTGTGTCAAAGGATTTTACTCAACAAGATCTGTTTTATTAAAAAAAAATCTCCTTTGAATCAACGCCTCGGAAAATTTTTGAAAAGCTCGCAAATTTTCTAGGTGGATTTAAAATGAAAAAGATTTAAAATTTTGGTCTAGTAAAATACATGTTTGTTCTGGAAAATTCTAAATGAACTGAAAAGTGAATTTTTAGTTCGATTTTTATAACAATCTCGAATAGAATTTCCATTTTAAAAGTAACAGAGGGTTTTTGTAACAAATCTAGATTTAGTCAGTGTTGAAATCTAAAAGTCCATTATGTATTTAGAACGAAATTGTCGAACCTTTTTTCTTCGTTTTACAAATCAGTTTATTTTTTATAACTATTTTCTTGAATTGCTGTTTTTGGAACCACTTATAAAGGCAATCTATAAAACTTTCAATTTGTCACATAAAAGACACAATTTAAAGTTTACTCCTTCAATTGACTGCGATAAAACAAAAAATTGGACGAAAAAACGAAAGACATTAAATAGCTTTTTTATCTTGAGACACCTTTTTAACTTTTTACGTCTGACATTTTCATAATTAATAAACAAATATTTTCAAAGAATAATTTAAACAGGTAAGAAAATGAATACGTTTCTTCTCAAAGACTATCTTTCTTTCATCAGTATGTTCGTCAAAAGTCAAAAATTCTCTTCAGAGATAAATCGGCTTGCTTGTTTGGCTATATTTCTAGATTGTAGATCTATGAATTTTTGTATATTGATTATTTTGATTTATTATTTTACAATTTCACAATAAATATTATATTCTCTCTACATTTTATCCATGTCGATGGGTGGAAAGGGAGAGGACAATTAAAGAAAAGATGCACAAATTGAGTGACGAATTATATGAAGGAAAGGAGGACTAAATAATAGCCTGACACTTAACAAGGGAGAATGGAAAAAAAAAATAAGTTGCGCCGACCCCAAATAACATAGGATAAAGTCAGGAAGATGATGATGAGTATTTATCTGAGTCAAGCCCTAAAACAAATATTGCGGATTAAACCAACATAATAATATAACTGAACGTGATGGTTGCAAGCTGAACTAGTTCGCCCGTTTTCTCTACAGTACCTATTGATTATACTAGCAAAAGTAAAGCGTTCAAGTCTTTAAATTGAGTTCACTCAAATCTGTATGGTTCAATTTAAAGACTTGAACCTTGACTATCTAGTGCCACACTAAGCAAGGCTTGTGTCGTGGACACCAGATAGTTGATCTACTACTTATATACTTTTTTGTTTGTAAATACATACTTATTATACTTATAAACATCCTTGACTCGGAAACAAGTGTCCATGCTCATCACACAACCATTTGCTCCTACCGGGATTCGAACCCAGGACCCTAAGAACGTAAGGCAGCCTCACTACCGCTACGCCATTCGGGTCGTCAAAATGTGAACACATCCATTTAAATACACTTAAAACTACACGACTATCTGTCGTCAGAACAAGTACTACAGTTCCAAATTCAATTGTATTGAACGATTGCTTTGTATTCATTCCGAGTGTCTAAGCGTTCTGCCTCGGTCAGTGCGGTTACCAGGAATGTTGGTTATGTCCACTACAACTGCACCACTCAATGCTATCGGTCTTTTAATATGTCTTTATTTAAATTCTCTTAGGCCCTAAGCTATTCGAAGTATGAATGGAAATTAGTTTTCAATAGAAATATGAGGTAGCTTTGTTATGGAATGATTTGATATCGATACCCGTCATTTCTGAGAAGTTTTACTTGTTAATATTAGTTGACCCTGTACTTACCTACAGGGTGTAAACCACCTCATCACAAAGCCGTTAACCATGCATTCTGTACATTAAACAAAGTAACTTTACGCAAAAAATTTTGCTGGGACGCCTTTTTTTTTTTGAGGTTATAAATCATGTTTTGTGGTAGAACTCAATGTAACGCACTTAAAACATTGTGCTGGTGGATGGATTGAATAGTGCGGGGGTCGTGGAGGTGTTAAAAGTCAAAATTTTAGAAAAAAACTTGTCAAAAAGTTGTAACTTTGACCCCCCATATCTCCGTAACTATAAGGTTCCCAGGTATGGTGTAGAACAAAAAAAATATCGCAATGATGGGGAGAACAAGTACCTTTCGGCTTCGTGAAGAGGTGTTTTACACCCTTTATTTAAATAAACTTGTTTTCTTTGTTATGAATAATATTTTCAACACATACTCGTATAATAAAACTAGCGCTTCGTCCGCGAAAATGGTGATAGCTCGGCTAATCTACATGATACCAATATAATTGATGGCATAAGTTACTCGGTAAAAATGTAGCTTTCTAATGGTGAAAGAATTTTTAAAATCAATTAAGTAGATCTTGAGTAAAATGGTAACAAACAAAGAAACATACAAACAAACAAAAAATTAAATCTATTTTCTTTATAATATTAGTTTAGATTATTTATCTTTTGGCATTACTGGAAAAGATAAACTATATATCCAAACTAAAATTGTGAAAGTGAGATTGTTTGTTTGTTTGTATGTCGCGCCGTCAGCACACTTTAATTAAATGTGAGTGTTGTTCCACAAACAATGGGACACTTAATAACGTGTACTGCCTGTCCTGTTGTTTGTATTTTATAGGAACTGATGGACGCTTGAAATTGTAGACGATTATGTATACCTAGGACAAACGGTCCATTTAGGTAGGTCTAACTTCGAGAAAGAGGTCAATCGTCGAATACGACTCGGCTGGACAGCCTGCGTTCGGGAAGCTGTGCGGTATCTTCTCGTCCAACTTACCGCAGTGTCTCAAGACGAACGAAAGTCTATGACCAGTGTGTGTTGCCAGTGATTACATACGGGACCGAAACGTGGTCGCTCACAATGGGCCTTATCAAAAGGCTTAAAGTCACCCAAAGGGCAATGGAGAGGGCTATGCTCGGAGTTTCCTTGCGTGATCGAATCAGAAATGAAGACATCCGCAAGTGAACCAAGGTCACCGACGTAGCCCGAAGAGTTGCTAAACTTAAGTGGCAGTGGGCAGCCCCATTGCTCGCAGAACGGATGGCCGGTGGGGCTGAAAAGTTCTGGAGTGGCGACCGCGAACCGGAAGACGATGCGTTGGAAGACCTCCCACTAGGTGGACCGATGACCAGGTGAAGGTTGCATTAGTCCGTTGGGTACGAGTCGCACTTCTCCCACTCTGGGCGGAGCGGGAGGGTGTCAGACTTTTACTGACTAAAACCCGTCCATGTTCCTTCCTCGCCCTTTATGTTCCGGGGCCACGGTATCTCTTTCAAACAGTCCCGTAGCCCCAGCAGGACAAAAACAAATTAAAGGTTGTATAATATAGGTAGGTATGGAATTCTTCATGCGTGAGTCCAGCTCGCACTTGGCCGGTTTTTTTATAAACAAATTACAAGGCACGTGTATCTATTTTCCACTATTTCCAAACAATAACAGTCATGAAAACGTACAGATTGGCGAAGGATTCGAATTTGTTTGAAACCCTAAACTTCAGTTGACAAAGGATCGGGGGTTAGGGGTTGATTACAATCTGTCTGGTCAAGTTGTATCTGTTGGGTTCGACGGCTCATTTGCTTCCAATCAAGACCTCGTAAGAACTAATGATTAAACTGTAAAACGATTTGATGGTATGAATCATGACATTGGAATCGTTAAAAGTTAACAGTGGAAGCACGTTAGAGTAAAACGTAATGGAAAATCGGCGCAGAAATTGGAAAGACTTGTGTTTTAATCAACTTATTTTTTTTAAACCTCAAACATAAAATTAGAGTGATACTAATGTCACAAAAATGTCAAGCAAGGTGCTAGAAGACAGTGTGTTTTTCACTCAAAATTGTAGTAGAAGTTAAACCTATAAAATTTTAGGAATTAAAAGATTTATGTATGCACTTTCGTATAGACACGAGACTTTCTTTAAGAAAGGGGAACCTTTTGCTATACAAATGAGGCCAAAGACTTTTGATCAGTTACAACATCAAAGGTTAAACGTGAAATATTTTCTTATACTGTCAGCATGTATCACATTTTCTTTACCTCACAGATACGAATACACAAAATTCACGGCAAAATAAAAGACGTAACACAAATTCTAAAATTCGAATTCCAAATTTCATAACCCTTTACAGAACATGTATTTAAACATAGCCGTGTGATACGACACAACGTAACGTTGTAAGGAGGGGAAGATCAGTGGAACAGATACAGTAATGCGTTCCCCATTAAGCTAAATGGCGTCCCTTCAGAAACAAAAGGGAACTTTCAAATGTGCGAATAAACTCAAGTTTCAACCGTACTGCTGAATAGGAACGAAATACAAAAGGTGAAATGTTTCGAGTGACTTGCCGGTGATGTATTAGCTATGGAGGTACTCATTTGTGCTCAGAAAGTTTAAGAATGATATAAAGTTTCTTCTGTTTTGTGAATTTTCCTGAAGTTTTTGTCTTTTGTTTGATCTTGGAGCCTGAGTTAATTACGTACTGAAGAGACTTTAGCTTCATTTGTATAAAATGAATAAAAGCGCTTTAGCTTGAGTTTTGTCAAAGTCGATAAAAAGATATCTTAAAGTTTGTGGTTCTATTAAAAATATATGAAACGACATAAAAGTCTCCAAGAGGATAATAATTATAACCTCATTTTCTTCGACAGAAAACTATAAATTGCCTGGATTCAACTTTGCGTGCTCATTTGGCCAGTTGGATGGAGCAGGAAGAACATTTGAAGATCTTAATGATTTGATGTATTCACCTACCACGGTCGAGAGTAGACGTGTTCACAAGTATATTTCCTACAAACCTACCTTCAATAATAACAAAAGTGTGTTCATCGACGAGATTCGGACTTAGCTCACTGTATTACGGATCCAACATTTTATCAACATTTTATCACCATCTAACATACCAGAGCATACTGAAACGTAAGAAGCTACTGCGCGCGACTACGACATCGAACGTCGGCTCGAGTCAACTAGCATCGCGGTATTAGAGACGAAGTCGCCCCACCTTCCCACTGGCCAGCGGTGACCAACCTTGCGGTATGAATTCCGCTTGTAAAAAATGCAAAAGATGTTCAGAAGCAGTGTTGGATGGCGCCCTCTGTTCGGGTTGTCGCCTGACTTTTCACTTCCATTGTGTAAGCCTCTCGGAGGTCGGCTGGAGGAGATTGGGTTCAGACAGACAGGGAACTTGGATCTGCCCGGAATGCAAAATTACACCACAACTAAACTCCCCGAAACCCCAATTACCAGAAAAACCGAATACGCAGGAGGACACTTCTAACAATGTCTCATCTCTTCAGAAAATCGAGGCAATACTACAAACTTTAATTAAATTACCGGAACAGGTTGAGCAATTACGTTCCGATCTAAACAGCATGGCCTCCGGCATGAAAACGCAAATAATCGACGAGTTCAATGCAAGATTTGAGGAAATTGAAGCAAAATTAGAAATTGTCGAGAACTTTAAAAAGGAGCGTAATGTCTTAACAATTAAACTGAATAAACACGAAGAACGCATATCTAGTTTAGAAAAAACATTTAAGGACAGGGAAGAGTTAATTAAAGAACTGCAAATCAAAACCAGTGTCTTAGAAAGAGAGTATAACCGCAGCCAACAGCAAAACCGATTCCTTAACATCGAAATAGTAGGGATACCGGAAAAACCTGATGAAGATTTGCCACAGTTGTTACTTAAAATAGCCACCTCCATCAACGCCAATATTGCCAGGGAAGATATTGAATTTATAACGCGAGTTCAGCCGCTGCAATCCCAAGCAGGTAAACCTAAGCGAATTATTGCCAAATTAAATAACAGGCACGCTAAAGATAGCATTATTGCCAACTTTCGGAAAATCAACAAATCCAAAGGCATTACCTCAAACGATCTAGGTTTCGAAGGCAATTCCACAAAAGTGTTTATAAATGAGCACCTCACTATAGCTAATAAAATCTTGCTTAATAACTGCCGAAAACGCGCCAAGGAACAAGACATCAAATTTGTGTGGGTAAAAAACTGCTCAGTCTACATGCGCCACCACGAAAAATCACCATCGGCTGCAATCACCTCGGACGAAGATTTAGAGAAGTTTTTAAACTTAAAGTAATTTGCATGTATTTCTTATTCTCACCAATTGTTTTTCTTATCAGTAATGTAACAATAATCACTTTCATAATGTCTAACACAGTACACACTACTTATATACACTCATCCATCAATAAACACATTCAAATCCAGACACAAAACAAATCAAGTGAAACACTGGCACTCGTAGCGGCCCCTGCGTTGAGAGCCACTGGCTTGCATAGTACTCCGTTGGTCCACGACAACTTTCGACACATACATTCTGGCAAATTATTTTCTAAATACCCGCGCTCATCTAATTATTCCTCTTTTCTTCAAACATTAATAGTATTCCGGTTACCCACTTGTCACACTTTAATCACAACATGAATAAGTTAAACATTTATTATCAGAATACGCGCGGACTTAGGACTAAACTACCTTTGTTTTATCGTAATATTGAATCGCAGGACTTTGATATTATACTTATTACGGAAAGTTGGCTGTGCGACGGAATACTGGATACAGAAATATGTGACGATCGTTATGATGTATTTAGATACGATCGCCCCAGTGGTAAAAAAGGCGGCGGCGTCATGATCCTTATTAAACGTGGGTACTCTGCTACTTCGAGGTCAGATATCCACACGGGATGCGCGGAATGTATTTGGGTGACTATTAGGAACAATGTTTTTATCGAATCATCACAGAAAGGCGACCTACATTTAGCAATAGTTTATGTACCCCCCAACAAAAGTTCCTCAATAGTGCTAAAGGACTTTAAAGACTCACTTCTTCAAACCTATAATTTGAGCCCAAATGATATGTATTTAATAGTAGGCGATTTTAACTTACCTTTCATAGCATGGTCGTCGGACGGATACGGTTGGAAATCCAAAAGTAATTCTGATTTATTTGAAGTCACAACTGAATTTCTTAACTGTTTGGATTTTATGAATTTGTCTCAATGCAACCTCAAAACAAACTGCTGTAACAATGTTCTCGACCTAGTCATCTCTAATATATCTTTAGAGTGCACCGTAAGTGAGATATCGCTGGTGGACATAGACAAGTTTCACGCCCCTTTGGTTCTTTGCATTGAGAATTGTTGCATTAAACCTATTCGCTCTCAACCTAGAAGAATAAAAAAGTTTTTCAAGGCTAATTATGAAAAAATTAACTCGGAGCTCGTTAACGTAGACTGGAATAACCGTTTTGACCAGCGTAGTGTAGAAGAGTGCGTCGATATCCTTTACGGAACACTAAACTCGATTATAGATTCACACGTTCCAACGGTAAAAGTATCAGGGCGTCTCCGATACCCGAAGTGGTACCCTCCATCATTAATAAATACCATCAAGGAAAAATTTAAAGCACACAAAAGATGGAAAAAATACAAATATCAAACAGACTATGCCGAATTCGCTTTGTTAAGATCTCGAGTAAAACTTCTCCAAGAAGAGTCGTACGATAAATATACAACTAGATGTGAGGAACAATTAATAAAATCGCCTAAAGAGTTTTGGAAGTACATAAACAATAAAAGGAAATCTACTGGATACCCTCGCAAGATGGTATATCAAGGGGTAACGTACTCGAACGGTGAGGACATCTGCAATGCATTTAATAACTTTTTTCAAAGTGTTTTTAGTCCTACTAGCAGTAATAGTAATTTAAGTTGCGATGATACCCCCTTGTCAGATGTTACTCACTCCATTGTTATCGCTCCCAAATCACTAAAAACCGTTTTCGGATTATTAGATAGCAAGAAAGGAGCTGGTACTGATGGGCTTCCTACAATATTTATAAAAAAATGTGAATTAGGTTTGACTACTCCCCTCATGATCATCTTCCAGCGATCTCTCGACGAGGGTACGTTTCCGCGACAATGGCGCGAGGCTCAAATTGTACCAATCCACAAAAAGGGATCCAAACGCGATGTAACTAATTACCGAGGCGTATCAATACTGAACAACTTTGGGAAGATGCTGGAGAAAATAGTATACGACCACATCTACGCTGCGACCAAACATTGTATACCCACTTCCCAACACGGCTTCGTAAAGTCTCGTACAGTCAATACCAACCTTCTTGAGCTTACCGACTATGTTGTTACTGGCATGAGCGACGGTGCCCAAGTGGACGTAATATACACAGATTTTGAGAAAGCATTTGACCGGGTAGATTTCTGCATTCTGACCGAGAAACTAAAAGCCGTAGGTATTAAGGGGAACTTGCTAAGATGGATAGACTCTTACCTAAGAAATCGGCGACAAGCTGTTGTTATCGGTAGTTACCGATCTGACTATGTGGATGTTACTTCCGGGGTGCCCCAGGGTTCACTTGTATCCCCTTTACTTTATAATATTTATTTATTTGACATAACGCAATGTTTCCGTTACTCTAAACATCTTCTCTATGCCGATGACAAAAAAATATTCATGAAAATACATAACACCAATGACTGTCAATTGATCCAATCTGACTTAGATAGACTTAGTGACTACTATGCGTTAAACAATATAAAGGTAAATACTCAGAAATGCCAAATAATAACCTTTTCCAGGAAACGCAACAATATTATTTATAACTACAGCATCAGTGATGACATTATACCGCGAACATCACAAGTTAGAGATTTGGGTGTGATGCTGGATGAAAAATTCACGTTCGAGTCACACATTGTTCACATCACCAGTAAAGCGTACAAGTCCCTAGGATTCGTTATACGTAACAGTCAGCAGTTTAACAGCCCACTATGCTTAAAAACGTTATACTACTGTTATGTAAGAAGCATATTAGAATCTGCAAGTGTAGTATGGAGACCTTTTTACAAGAAATATATTGACCTAATCGAATCCACCCAACGTAAATTCATTAAGTACTTAAATTATAGAACAAAAGTTGACATCGTAAATTACCGGGACTCCTGTCGATACCATAACTTAAATACACTGGAAGAGAGACGGCAGATGAATGACATGGTGTTACTGTACGACCTACTTAATAATAAATTTGACTGTCCAACGTTACTCAGCAAAATATTATTTAACGTCCCTCCCAGACGTACCAGACATACCTCTCTATTAGCAGTTCCTTCGGCCTCTACTAATTATATGCAGATGTCGCCATTTTTGCGTTTACCCGCATTATACAACGACAAGTTCCCAACGCTCGACCCCTTTAATACCACACGGAACCGCCTTAAAAAAGACATAATTTTAATCCTGGATCAAACGCGGGATATTCAGTGCCGCCTCTAGTGCCAGTTAGTCACAAATATATCATACACTCACCACCATACACATTCACAGACACCGTACAGTTACCCATACGCACACAGGCACACACTACACATTTTAATGCCAATTAATTCGCACCACTCTCGGCTAATCATAAGCTTTTCTGTGTAGTTCGTAATTGGCGTAATGTTCGTTTTATTTTTTCAAATTAATGTGCTGTAAGCTGTGAAGCTACCTTTATAAAATAAATAAATAAATTAAGTGATTCCTTAACCAATTATCAAACTCATACCACCGTTGAAGATATTATTATGATAATAGTTAAAAGATCCTATAAGAATAAATAGGGTGACTGACAATCAATATACGATAGTTAAACACTTGGTCCCATATTAAAAGTACTCGTTATCATGAACACAATCACGTGTTTAAGTATCGTACACTAATACCAGTCACCTTATATAACTAATGCTTATAGAAGCTCAAAAAGCGCAGGCAGCCATGTTTTTTTCAAACTGCGAACTAGAAAGAATCCTGCGATCTATCAAACATCGTATTTTCTTTACAGGAAACTGTGGAAACAAAAATATAGGCGAGATGTACCAGTTGTTTTCTTTTGCTCAACTTATAAAAGTAACAACAGAAAAGACTTCTAAGGTAACTGCAAAGCTTTGCTTCTAGGAAAAATAAAAGCAGACTTTACCTTATATTATTATACTTTGTTGCTCAAACCTACTACGAAAGAAAAAGAAAACATTTATTTATAGAAACTGGTGAGCAGCGGTGGCCCAGTGGTGGTGGCCGAAGTCGTGGGTTCGAACCCAGATAGGCTAATTCATTTCATCACCACTGTCCACCACCACCGTCCGAGAACCAAAAACGAAGACATATGACATCTATAAATCCGCACTAGGCCCGTGGTGAATTATAGCCCATTCCCTTTCATAGAGAGGAGGCCTGTGCCCCAGCAGTGGGAGTGGGGGAACATTAATAGACTGATGATGATGAGTAGAAACTAGAAAACCAATTTTTAACACCAACTTTTACAACTGATATCACTTATAATTATTGCATACAATCATGATTTTTTAATGACGCTTCGTCAGTCTAGTGGTCCCAAGCACGACTGCTGAGCGTAAGATCCTGGGTACGATTTCCAGATAGGGCAACGTGATAACGGGTTTTCTCATTAATATAATAATAATATCGATGGACATTAACACACAGCGCCATCTAGTGCCACACTAAGCAAGGCTTATGTCGTGGACACTAGATGGTTGATATACTACATAAATATACCTTTTTTGTTTGTAAATACATACTTAGTATACATATAAACATCCATGACTCGGAAACAAATGTCCATGCTCAACACACAAACATTTGCTTCTACCGGGATTCGGACCCAGGACCCTAAGAACGTAAGGCAGCCTCACTACCACTACGCCATTCGGGTCGTCAAATTAGCATTAGCAGCCACGAAGTCTGGATTTATGCTCGGTTGATGGCAGTGGGCTCGCTTCATATAACATGTGACCATAACATAACAGGCGAAATATGGGTACATCTCTGTCTTACCCTGTGGGGATAACAGGCGTGATGTTACATTAAGATTTGTGAAAAAAATATCAATGAAAATTTACGGTTCCGCCGTTACAAAAACAAACAAAAAACTAACAGCCAAAACTACAAACCGCGACGTCGCCTGGTGTACATAATGTTCCATAGCTATAACAAATAAGCAAAAGAAAAAGAAAAACATTATATTCCTCACCTGGCATTGGACTGTGATTGCATTTTTATTGGAACCCAAGGACGCTGCGGCCTACTCTTGACGTCATCCTATAATATAAATTTGTACCATGTATATTACACTACCTTATGTCCGCGGCTTCACTCGCGTGGAATTCGGTAATTGTCCCACGGGGTCGTAGTACCAAGATAAAAAGTATGCTATGTGTTAATCCAGGTTACAAAATATCCCGGATCAGTAGTTTATGCTTGAAAGAGTAACGAACATCTAGAACATCTATACATCGTCATAAACTTTCGCATTTATAGTATTAGTAGGATACGTCTTAAGACCTCTCGCGGCAGTGGAAATACTTTGACTTTAGGCTACTTACAAAAAAAAAAAAGAAAAAAATCTGTTCAGTACATTTTGACCAGTTAAGCGAACTAAATGTACTAACCAGCTGATTTTTTTTCGCTATTTCAGTTTTGGTACCATAGTAAAAGTTGTTTGTTATCATGAGTAATTGCTAGTCACCCTATATTAAAAGATCAGCTTAAAGCTTAGTTATCACTGTAGGGGTTTTTCATTTTTCTATAGCCTTTTATGATTCTGACTTCAAACACACACAAACATTGATCTCCAAAAACAAAACAATGCCATAGCTATACACAATATAGCATAGAGCTTCCAATCAGTAAAATTCTCGAGTGGTCCGCAGTAAAAACTGGAATACTGGGAAATTCAGAAACTGAAATGAAGCCAGTTTCTGTTTGTTCCCTCTTTTGAAGGAAAAAACCTATTGTTATTTGGAATTTTTGAATTTTCGGTCGTACGGCTGAATAAAGTTTTTGATTTCAGTGATTCTTGATTTTCTCTATTGGATATGCAAAATACGTATTACTGAGCACGATAAATTATTCAAATTCAAATTCAAAAAAATATAGTTTAACTGAAAACTGGTGGTTCGATGTTATTGAACTCGGTGTAAGACATGTAAGTTCATTGGTTCGAACCCAGACAGGCAATATATCCTTGATGTAATTAATTGGATAATATGACATCACTAGTGCTCCAAAATGCGCTTAATAGTTTATTTGTCTTGGGTTTGATTCACAGAAGATTTACAAATATCTATCTCAGATATAATTTTTCATAGTCACGAGATCGGACAAAGACAATGTCTGGACTAAAAACGTCTCTGGGTTCTTAAAGTTTGTTTTGGCTATTTCTTCTCACAGTAGCTAGTTAGAAAACACCGACCTCATCTACATAGTTTGTAAAGAAAATAACGTCTTGAATTGTTTGTTTAATAACCTAGTTACAAAAAATAAAACTGTGCCGTCAGGGGAGTTTTTTCTACTTCAAATTACATTTACCCAAGAAGGAAAAACCGAAAATTTTCGTCAGCACCATCTTGGATTTTCATTAAAAACGACCACAAAAATCACAAAAATGACAGCGGTATAAGGCATTGTGTTACTTGACGCGTGACGACTTCTACTAAATCGCGTAAGCCGCGTTAAGGAACTACGTTCCAAAATATACGAGTAACATTTCACTTTTGTTTAAATCTCTAATGTTTTACATAGAAAACTCTTGTTAGGAACAATTTAACCTAAGCAATTACACCAAGTCTTACCGAGACCCTTATCAGTACCTACTGAGATAACAATCTGTCGTACTTGGTAAACTTCTGTGTTTGCAGACCATCCAAAGTTTTATCATGGGCATAAATATTCTTTCTTTATGGAACACAAATAGACTTCACGTCACGGTCAACTTATACCTTTTGACTGTGCTATTCAAAGGTTGATGCCATAACGTTTCTTGTTACTTGCTTGAATTTATACAAAGTGTAAACAACCTCATCACGAAACCGTCAACCAAGCATTCGCAAAATCAGTAACTATGTACAAAAATTATTGCTGGGAAACGACTTTTTTTTGGGGTGAAAAATCATGTTTTGTGGCAGAACTCAATGTAACGCTCAAAACATTGTGCTGAAGGATGGATTGAATAGAGGGGGGGTCGTAGAGGTGGTTAAAGTAAAAATCTTACAGTAAAACCTTGTATTAAAAAAAAAACTTGTCAAAAAGTTGGAACTTCGATCCCCAATATCTAACTAGAAGGTTCCCCAGGTACGATGTAGAACACAAAAATGATCGCAATGACGGGAAAAACCTTTCGGTTTCGTTAAGAGGTGTTTTACACTCTTTATGTGAGAGATTCGTAAGTAGGTTGATCTGTGGATGGGTGATCATCTAACATACCAAGTTTTTGGATCTTTGGACTACGAGGGTGCTGTTAATCAATATTTCCAAGGAATGTCGTGTTAACCAGAAACTGGATTTTGGGAGTACACACAACCGTTATACGCAAAATACTAGACTATGTCACTAACCCATTTTATTTGGAAATTACCATTCAGATGATAATATTTAAATGCGTAAATGATAAAATTAATGCCATATTTTTGTACCTTTGCTTATGATTTTTGACTGTAATTAACTACTAATATATGGCCTTTATTATTAAGTTATTTGTTCCTCTCTTGAGCAAAGGTCTCCCCCATTCCTTCCACTTCTCACGATGGTGTGCTTTTTCATTTGCATTGAATTCATCATCTGCCTAGCCTTTTCACAACATGTTGGGGTCGGCTTCCAGTCTAACTGGATGCAGCTGAATACCAGTATTTTACATAGAGCGACTGCCTATCTGACCTCCACAACCCAGTTAATACTGGGTAATACGATACCACTTGTTATGGCTGGTTGGTTGGCTGGCTGGAATTATTCATTAAATTTGTAGCGATACTAAATTTTGTAACGTAATTTCATGTCTCACATGGTGCTTCTCAAAATAATCCCTGTAACTATGTCATTCAACAGGCGTATTACAGATCATACTTGAAAGCGTTAATTTCTATTTTGAACTAGGTGATTAATTTCAAAACACATAATATCCGCTTATCCAGCCCATAATTTTAATCGTTATGTCCTAACATTAACACTAACAAATATAATGGTATTTTAAAGCTCCGAATAATAAGCACTACACAAAATTGAAACTAAACAAATCCTTTTATATGCGGGTGGAGCTAAAAGAATTTATCAGCTTAACGTTTTATCATATCCATTTAATACTGCTGTGGTGAATAAATCCTAAAATCACTCGAATGAATGAATTTTGGAAAAAGACATAGGTACGGGATTTCATATACTCGTAACATTACATGACATCACGCATGTGTATTCATTTTTTATTCGTTCGTATTTGTTTGTTTGTTCTCTGATTAAATAATAACAGCCGCTCGGGCTGATCTTAAGGTTAAGCCGTGCTTGCCTTGGTTGGTCTGTGGATGGGTGACCACCCTTACATACCGAGTTTCCTCCGTGCCTCGGAAAGCACGTTAAGCTGTTGGTCCCAGCTGTCATTTGTCCATCTTTGGCAGTCAGTACAGGTAGTCAGTGGCCCAAAAAGTCTGACAACCAGTCTTACCAAGTAGTATCGTATTACCCAGTATTAACAGGGTTGTGAAGGTCAGATAGGCAGTGATGATTTGTCTGTTTGTTCGTTCGTTTGTAGTTTTTGTTTGTTTTATTTGTTTGTTTGGTTGTTTATGTGTTTGTGTTTTGTTTTGCTGTTTGTGTTTGTGTGTTGATTCTTTTTTTGTGTGTGATTTGTTTGTTTGCTTGTGTTTTTTTTTTTCATTTTATTCGGTACACAAGCGTGATGTTATGTAATGTTATATGCACACCCACATTATGCCATTTATGATTTTTTTTTGCAGTCCCATGTTACAGGAAATAGGCATTTTGCATTAAATTAGGCACAAAACCGAACACCATAGCTGTTACTGAGATATTTTTTTTTTTTCTTATCGCTGGACATTACACACAGCGCCATCTAGTGCCACACTAAGCAAGGCTTGTGTCGTGGTCACCAGACAGTTGATATACTACATATATAATTTTTTTTGTTTGTAAATACATACTTATTATACATATAAACATCCATGACTCGGAAACAAATGTCCATGCTCATCACACAAACATTTGCTCCTACCACATATTATATACATATTATTACCACATATTCTTTATGGAAAATCTCAATAACGGCCCTACCCCGGAATCGAACCTCGGACCTCATGCTCAGTAATCGCGGTTGCGACCACTAGACCCACGAGGCTGTTAACACAGCTGTGGAAAATAAATTCTAAAAATACTCGAACAAACGAATATTGTAAAAAGCAGATTGGTTTTATTACAATTTTGTTAGATATTGTATTGTATAAGGGGTTGGTGTCCGCAACTGCACTTCAAAGCGCGTATTTTGCATATGGGCTATTATAATACACCACGCAGGCCCAGTAAGGTAGATGTCACATGTCTTCGAATTTTTGGTTCTAAGACTTGCTGGTTTCCTCATGATGTTTTCCTACACCGGTTTTGAGAGCAGTGGTGATGAATTAAATTACACAAAGTAATGCGCCAGCCTGGGTTCGAAACCACGTCTTACTGTTTGTAAGTCAAGGCCGCCACCACTGGGCCACCGCTGCTCTCTTTTGTTAGATATTTAGAAAGAATACATCTACGTAGTCCTTTTCGAAAAGACTACGTAGATTTTTTTTAAAGGGCTGGCTTCCCGGCTTACCAGTTGCAGCTGCACACCAGTATTCGACATGGAGCGACAGCCTATCTTACTTCCTTAACCAAGTTTTTGGGTAACATGACACCCTTGGTAATACTGGTAAGAGAGCTTTGTATGATACTTACGATGATAATAATGATGATTTCCTCTCATAGAGAGGAGGCCTGTGTCCCTGCAGTGGGAACATTAATAGGCTAGGCATTCATGATGATGATGATGATGATGATAAGATAATAGGTATGACGAATGAAATAAATGAATATGTTTAGTCCGTCAGATAAATTATCAAAAATTATTGGATAAATGTTTTTTGTTTTATCAAATTAATTAAGAATGGCTAAGATAAAACGCGTCAAAAATCATAAATGGAGGCTTGTGGCGTCACGTTCTGGTAAAAAATGTACTTAAATGTGCCGTCATATGAGTTTTGACGCACTAATATTTTTTGGAAATGTATAATTATGTCGGATTTATTAGATTTTTTTATCGTTTACATACATCTTGTTACAGTAGCAAATCCTACTTCTAATAACGTTAAATAAGATTCAAAAATGTCGCGTTACTTGAATCTTGCGGGTTACCCTGGTGCTCTCTCCTTAAGTAGGAAGGAAGCATTTGAATTGAAAAAGTACCTCAAACAAATCAGCTGCTTCATTTCTCAACCTGCAAAGCGATTCAAAGTACTCGAACTGTAACTTACAACATTTTGCAATTACACAGAAGCCTGGCAACCGTACTTCTTTGCACTTATGAATCCCTAGTTGCCTGGTCTCATTAAATATGAATGTATTGTTAGTAATTTCCTTTGCTTCGTTTTATGAGAGTAGCTTACATACTTATCTAAACTAATATTAAAAAAAGAGGTTTTTGTTTGTTTCTTTATAACAATTTCTTAAAAACTATTCTACCGATCTTAAAAATTCTTTCACCTTTAGAAAGCTACATCTTTACCGAGTAAAATAAGCTATAAATTACATTAATATCATGCAAATTAGCTCAGCTATCACAATTTTCGCGGACAAAGTCGCGGGCGAAATGCTAGTTAATAATAAAGACAAAATACTGCATTGGCCACAAACACGACCAACTATTACGTACAAATACTTAAGGAGACTACAGGAGCTAAACGCGATATTTATAATGCCTGAAAGTTTATGATTCACTGCAATAAACAAAATCAGAAAAATATAAAGGGTGTAAAACACCTCTTCCCGAAGCCGAAAGGCACTTGTTCCCCCGTCATTGCGATCATTTTTAGGGTTCCGTAGCCAAATGGCAAAAAACGGAACCCTTATAGTTTCGCCATGTCTGTCTGTCTGTCTGTCTGTCTGTCTGTCTGTCTGTCTGTCCGCGGATAATCTCAGTGACCGTTAGCACCAGAAAGCTGAAATTTGGTACCAATATGTATATCAATCATGCCGACAAAGTGCAAAAATAAAAATTTAAAAAAACATTTTTATTAGGGTACCTCCCCCAGACGTAAAGTGGGGAGCGATTTTTTTTTTAATTTTGACCCTGACGTGTGATATATTGTTGGATAGGTATTTAAAAATGAATAGGGGTTTTCTAAAATCATTTTTTGATAATATTAATATTTTAGGAAATAATCGCTCCGAAAGTCAAAAACAATGTGTCCCCCCCCCCTCTAACTTTTGAACCATAAGTTTAAAAAATATGAAAAAAATCACAGAAGTAGACCTTTATATGAACTTTCTAGGAAAATTATTTTCAACTTGATGAGTTGAATAGTTTTTGAGTTATATAGCACTTTTTCAAAAAAACGCAAATGATAACTTTGTTTTTCATACAAATACTATGAAAAACAAAGTTATTTTTGCTGACGAAAAATGTTGGTATTTTTAATGGTCTGGGAAGCTACGGAACCCTACAGTGAGCGTCGCCCGACACGCTCTTGGCCGGTTTTTTTGTTCTACACCATACCTGGGATCCTAGTTACAGAGATATAGGGGGTCAAAGTTACAACTTTTTGACAAGATTTTTTTTTAAATACAAGTTTTTTTTGTAAGATTTTGACTTTTAACACCTCCACGACCCCCGTACTATTTAATCCATCCATCAGCACAATATTTTAAGTGCGTTACATTGAGTTCTACCACAAAACATGATTTATAACCTCAAAAAAAAAAGTTGTTTCCCAGTAATATTTTTTGCGTAAAGTTACTTAGTTTGATGTACAGAATGCTTGGTTAACGGCTTTGTGATGAGGTGGTTTACACCCTGTATACTATTCCTAAGGATGCAATTAATTTTACTCAATAAAAACAAACACGAACTCATCACTTAAAAAATTCTTTTAACGAAAAAAAAAACCATACTAAACATGCGATCGTTCTGATTTCTGTTTTGGTCAGGTGAGTAGTATGACCAGATGAATGAACGTGGACGAGGCAAAAGGAATATAAATAAAGGTGGCGTTCTGTAGGTTGTGTCTCTAACGCCCAAGGAAAAAGACCTTAGTATATAGTTTAAAATTGAACATATTAAGTTTGTACATAAAATCACGTAATGCCCGAAGTGTTTAGATGAGGTGTAATGATATAATATTAGACCCAACTTACGCCATTAGTCTTTAAAAACTACTAAGAAATAGGACTAAAAATATGATTCTGTTTAGTCCGTCAGATAGTTTATCAAAAAATATTGAATACGTGTTTTTTTGTTTTATCAAATTAATAAACAACGACGAAGATAAAACGCATCAAAGACAATGAGTCTAGAACGTAAAGAGTTTGTAACGTCCCTTTCAGCTAAAAAATGTTCCGAAATGGGACGTCACACGATTCTTCGACACACTGTATCGTCTTCAATTTTTGTTTAAGTAAAATAAGAAAAAATTAGTTTGCAATTTTTTTTTAAAAATTCGATTTTTTCCGTCGTCCTTTGAATCGATCAAGACCTCGTGTTAGCCAGCACTAAAGCGTCCATCTAAAATACAGTTTTGATATTTTATCTGTCCGTACAAAATCTCAATGTTAAATTAAACATAGTAGAACGAGACAACGTTTCTTAAGGCTAATTAAGATCAGGTGGCATACGATATTTTTTGCTGACCCCACACAAAATTGGCGTAGGATGATAAAGTGGGTCAATTTTCATATTTTAGGGAGCTTGTGTATAATAGATACTTCCAACATTTTTATTTCAAAATTGTTTTCTTTCTTCTATAAGATTACGGTCTCAGTTTTACGATTTTAATTAGATTAAAGGTCAGTTTAATATTAAGTGAAGAAACCTTCTTGAAGAACTAAAAATGAAGACATGTGCTACCACCAAGTCTCACAGCACCCATGTTGCGGATTTTGTCAGACTCCCACTTACAGAGATCCTGTACCCCTGCAGTGGGAAATTTTAAGCTCATCATCATCATCATCAGCCTATAATGTTCCCCCTGCTGGGACACGGCTTCCTCTCAATGAGAGCGAATGGGCTATAATCCACCACGCGGGCCCAGTGCGGATTGGTAGATGTCACGTCTTCGAATTTTTAGTTCTAGGACATGCCGGTTTCCTCACAAAATTATGGAAACACACTGCCATGTGCCTCGCTTGGTATCAAGTTTTTACCCAAGACACGCACATCCAATTTTTCATTCGTGTACTGTATAATTATCACTTGCTTTGATGAAGAAAAACATCGTAAGGAAATCACCTGAGAGATATTTCTCGACGGCATGTGAACCCAAAAAATAATGTACATATTTAGCCTTAAAGTATTTCAGATTTATTTTAAGATACCTCAACTTATACAATAACAGAACCTACACAAACATACAATAAGATACTGGGTATAAACCCACAATTCATCTCCAAAATTTTCTGCTCGTGACAAAAGACCGAGTTTCTAGTAATAACACAACTGAAGACATTCGACGACAGCAGCTGATTAAGTCCTGTACAGTCGCTGGCAGCAGTGATTAATGAAACGGGACGTACAGTGAAGGACAGATGTGTTAATTAGATTAACACATCCAGACGTTGTCAGTTCGAGATTTCTGTGCGACTGTACGTATTCTGAGCCAGGGATAATATATGTTGTATTAATTCTTAGGCGGAATCAAGAATGAATGGTCCTTTCGTCGGGACCAAATTAAGTAATCAGATGTGTTGTGTTGTATGTGATAAATTGATATTACGTACGGAAATGGCATGTCCTGTAACCTTGTCTGTTAGATTGAATTGTATTAATGGAAATATATTTCTGCGCGTGTAACACCACAGATATTTTTGATACAATAGCGCCGATTTGCTGAGCCGGTAAACTAGTATTAATTAAACGCTGATTTCTAATGATGCATAGTAAACGATTTTTTTAAGACTATGGAAATTTTTTACTCAATTCAAAATCAAAACTGCCATTTATACTTGATGAAGTTTTTAAATTAAATCATCAAATCAGGCCTAGTTCACATTCGAGTGGGAACGGTGAGTAGCTACGAAATCTTGGCTACGGCGTAGCGCAACTGCTACGCCGTAGCAACTGCGTAGCATAAACATTTATCTTACCTAACGGCTACAATTACCAATTTCCGCTCTAATGACCGATTTTAAAGGAATTCAATTTACATAAATTATCTTAAAAATACTTGCTTTTCTGACAATGGAACGCCATTATAAACAAACAATTTAGACCCTATTCATGACCTCAGGCGATGCGACCTGCGACACGACTTGCGTCAAACAACACGTGCGTTTAACACTTAATTTTTTTTTGAGCTTTGTCGTAGCGCAGTGAGTCGAGGCATCTTCTAAACAAAATCTGTCATTTCAATCATAGGCCGTTTTAACGAGTTTAGAACGTTCATCATACGCGATTAAACCCGATATTTTTTATATTAAGTAATAAATGAGTCCATACGTGGGCATAGTGGCTGAATAATAACAGCACTGTGCTTGCCTAGGTTGGTCTGTGGATGGGTGAGGTGGGTCCCGGCTGTCATTTGTAGATCTTTGACAGTCGCTACAGGTACTCAGTAGCCCAAAAAGTCTGACAACCAGTCTTACCAAGTGATATCGTATTACGCAGTACTAACTGGGTTGTGAAGGACAGTTAAGCAGTCGCTCCATGCAAAATACTGGTATGCAGCTCCTTCCGGTCAGACTGGCGACTCCATCATATTTGGGAAAAGGCTAGGCAGAAAATGACGTGGGCGTTTTAATACAAAGAATATTTTCTTGCCTAGCACGGTCATGGTATGCTACGGTGAGAGCAAAACCCTTAAAACCAACACGATTGTTTGAAAGCCGAAGAAAGTTATTGATGACGTTAATCGTCAACACTAAGGGAGATATACGATCTTCATAAAATAACAAACGCCTGTTTTATTACGCGGCCAATACAAAGAGTGGCAGTTAAGTCTTTCTAATAGCCTGTAATTCGTTTAACTGCTGACTCCGAGTTTGTTAAATAGGGTGATGGTGATAGGAGAATTTGCTGCGGTAGCGGTTTTGTTGTTTGTGTGTGCTAACCGGTTCAAACAGGTAGAATAATTGTAAGAGGAAAAGTAGGTGTTTTTATTGTATATCCTGTTGAATATATTATAACCTAATTCTAATTACGTAGCTGAATAAAATTCCGGTATTTTATTTCATGGAAAAATCTTTCAGTTGTGGAAGTCAGATAAGGAATCGCTTATCTGACTTCCACAACTGCTACTGCTTGGTATGACTGATTGTCAGACAGCTGCTATTTACGTAGCTGAATAAAATTTCAGTATTTTATTTCATGGAAAGATTGCTCATCTGACTTTCACAACTGCTACTACTTGGTAGGACTGGTTGTCAGGCAGTTGCTAGTCGGTGTTTTGACTTCCCGTTATGTCTGGTAAAAATCTTCAAATGAAATTTGAGACCAACAGCTCTAACCTACTTTCTGATATGCAGAGAAATCCCGCTATGTAATACATGGTCATGCAACTTATCTCTTGTTCTCGGATTTACTTCAGGGGGCACTGCTTAGCCAGAAGGAGTTTCCTTGCGTGATCGAATCAGAAATAAAGACATCCACAAGAGAACCAAGGTCACCGACGTAGCCCGAAGAATTGCCAAACTTAAGTGGCAGTGGGCAGGGCACATTGCTCGCAGAACGGATGGCCGATGGGGCCGAAAAGTTCACGAGTGGTGACCGCGAACCGGAAAACGATGCATTGGAAAACCTCCCACTAGGTGGACCGATGACCGATGAAGGTTGCAGGAATCCGTTCGTTGCGAGTCGCAAGGGACCGGTCAATGTGGCGACACTTGGGGGAGGCCTATGTCCAGCAGTGGACGTCTTTCAGCTGAATTGATGACGATGATGATGAAGAAGTATCTTAAAAACAACATCGTCGCCGTACTAACATTACTTCCGATTGTGTTCATGGTCTCTGAGTAAAATTAGTTTGTGCAATTCGGACAAACAGATAGATTTATACACTGGTGAAATGATCAAGATTTTGTTTATGAAACATTATGAAAACAGTGCATTAGCCTCTATTTCTTCAATTTCTCACAGTATCAAAGCCCATCCAATTACCACATCAATGAACACGATACCTATTATTATCGGTGATTAATTCTGTCCGTCTATTGTTCAAGTTTCGTGTCATGTCATTATCTAGACTTAGGTTATACAAACTGGTCTGGAATTCCCCTTTTGAGAGAATTAGATACTATCTGCTGAAGCTCGTTAACGGTAAAACAGATTTCATATACATAAATGGGTGTAATTCTGTATCTTGCTGGTCGTAATTACTTGCTATTTGTGTTTACGCTATTTCGAGGGCTATGCATGTATGTGTAATTAGAATAAGTAAATAGGCTAGCCAGATTGGAGATAAGTTTCTTGGTAAACATTTAAAAATTACCAAAATATTTTAAGCACTTTTATTTTTGGTCATGCTTCAATTTCATCTTGAGTGGCAACAAAATATCTCGTTTCTGTTATTTTTCTAAAAATTTTATAGCATTAAGGATAATTTTATTATACAAGGTATTTACTACTGATAATGATACTGTGTGCATGTTTCATCCCACTACTGGGCAAAGGCCCCATGATTTCCAGTTTTTTTCTATCCAGGGCTAATGTGGACTACAAGTAAATAAAAGAAAAATATAATGCTAATATAAATGAAGCGTCTCCTGTAATATTTTAAAATAATTAAAGTTTTCAAGAGTTTTAGCTAAACGATTTTTATAACATACTGAAAACCGTTTATTGGCAAACTGATTTAACTGTAAACTGAAAAAGTTTCACGTTTAAACTGAAAATACCCAAATCAATTAAAATCAGATCCCTTGTCAAATAAAACGCCACAAAATAAAATGTTTTATGTGTTGCTGTTATTTAGGTTAGTATCTACTTTACTCGTAATTCCTTATACCTGACTAATAATATTATCTCTTTGATTGCAGATACTCGACACTTTTCCGTCGGTAAGTATTTCTTCATAATATTTACGGTAAAGAAATATTCATCATCTGCCAATCCTAGGAGGGACTGGCTACCGGACCGCCACCACCCAGTAACTACTAGGTAATATGATACCCCTTGGTAAGACTATTTGTCAGAGTTTCGGGCCACTGATAACCTGAAACGAGTTTCAAAGGTCTACAAATGACAGCCGGGACCAACAGCTTTCCGAAGCATACTGGAAATTCAGTAAGTGATGGGTCGTCACCGATCTATAGGCCAACCTCGATAAACTCTTCACCTAAAGATCCCGATTGGTGTAATGGTAGTGACGCTGCCTTACGTTCTTAGGGTCCTGGGTTCGAATCCCGGTAGGAACAAATGTTTGTGTGATGAGCACGGACATTTGTTTCCGAGTCATGGATGTTTATATGTATAATAAGTATGTATTTACAAACAAAAAGTATATATGTAGTTTATCAACTATCTAGTGTCCACGACACAAGCTTTGCTTAGTGTGGCACTAGGTGGCGCTGTGTGATAATGTCCAGCGATATTTATTTATTTATCGACCGAAGCGGCTGGTTTTATTTAGCAAGCTCCTCTTTAGGAACGACGAACGTATACATTCAATTTATAATGAACCTTTCAAAGCACTGGCGTTTCCCCTTACACTCACTCTATTTGATATGAATCAAAGCTAAAACGTCTATACAACGCTAATTGCCGATACCGTATCAAAATTAATTGATTAAATACGTGCTATATTTTGTATAATCATGTCAGTCAGAATCCCTATTCAATAATTTATTCAACTTATCTCTCATTCAATTACGTTACTCTCAAATGGAATTGAACAGTCTGTCTAAATGAAAGCTCAGTAATCAGATTAAGACAGGTATTCTTTTAGTCCAAGTAATTTTGAAACAAGCCCGTTGATATATCTGCCCCCTAAGATACAGGCCTAGCCTAGTTTAGGGGACAGGGTTGAACTCATTGTACTTAATTATCTGTAAACAGTGCAATGTACGTGAACTTTGTGGTAATAAATAAATATTATTGTATTATATTATTATTATATTTTGTTTATTATTTACTAGCCTGAAGTATGGATGAAAAAGAAATGCTGCGCCAACTAAATTTAGATAAGGGCAGGGGGGGGAATGATAAATCACTACCCTATTTACATAGTTTTGATAGATTATTTAATTGCACATTTTTTTTTTATTTCGCCTTTTTTGTCACTGGTTTCCAGTACTTACTGGGTTGTGGAGGTTAGATAGCCAGTTGCTCCATGTAAAATACTGGCATTCAGCTGCATCTGGTAATGCTGGAGGCCAACCCCAATACATTTGGGAAACGGTTAGGCAGATGAGGATGACCGTAGTGGTTTCCAGGACTACTGCTGAACATGATTCTATTCCCCACAAAAGCGGTCTTATTCCCAAGTCCGATAAAGTTTTATTGCGTTTTTCGATCATACTGGAATTCTGCAGTGTCTTAGTGTCTGGATCCGTGGCCAATTGATGGCAATAGGCCCAATAAAAATCTGTGTTTAATTTAGGGTAGACATTTACCCAACATTTTGGGGATTACTGGGGCAATAATTTGTGTCTTTACTATTTATATCTTGAAAAAGCGGTAAGGGACAAATATGTGCCTTTTGTGACAACAAAAGGGACATACTTTCTTTACATGAGGAAACCGACATGCCACAAAGAAATAAGAACTGTCACGAAATCTTTCAACGCGCACATGGTTCTTGCTGTGAATTACAGCCAACCTTTCCTTCCTTCAGAGAGCCGTGTGTGCAACTGAAGCCGTAGACAAAAATATTGAATTTTGCAAAAAAAAGAAACATTATAATGATATAGATTTATTTTTGTGACATTTAGCATCTAGGCTGGCTGGCTGGGTAGGCTGTAATGTTGCTATATTTGGTGGTAAATAAAGAAATAAATAAATTTTCAAAACTCCGTGTTCTTCACTAGTAAACTCTAGACTTATTGCCGAAGAAAATTCAAGGACGGCATTGTCAGTATCTGAGACGAAGCAAATATGTAGTCAACAAAAGCATTCTCCCGTATTTTAGAACTAAATGTATTCATATTTTCGCCCAGTGAAACCAAACAGGTTCTTTTAGTAAATAACTGAATTTAGATTGATGGTTAAATTATTTTACTATTTACATTATAAAATTTAATTTTTATAAAGTAAGCTAATGCAAAACTGCTAAGACCATTGACATTTAAAATCTATGACTGAAACTAACTATCAAAGTCAAAGCATTTATTTCAAGTAGGCCAGTTTAAGGCACTTTTGAATTGTTGAAAGAAAGATGAAAATTAAATCTAGCTACAGTCCCAGTCACAAGACATAAAAACAGTGTAAGTACTGTAGTTGCCTACGGAACGGGCAAGAAACTCCATGGACACTCTTTTAAATCATAATGTTGTTACAAAATCTTGGTTACATCATTCACAAAGGCAACTTGTGAGCTGCTAAACCTACATTTTGAAAACTTCTATGAGATTTTATGGGCAAGACAGTCCGTCAATAAAGGGTGTAAAACACCTCTTCACGAAGCCGAAAGGCACTTGTTCTCTCCATCATTGCGATCATTTTTTTGTTCTACACCATACCTGGGAACCTTCTAGTTACGGAGATATGGGGGGTCAAAGGTACAACTTTTTGACAAGTTTTTTTTTAAACACAAGTTTTTTTGTAAGATTTTGACTTTTACCACCTCCATGGCCCTCGTACTATTCAATCCATCCATCACCATAATGTTTTAAGTGCGTTTCATTGAGTTCTACCACAAAACATGATATATAACCTCAAAAAAAAAGTTGTTTCCCAGCAATCATTTTTGCGTAGAGTTACTTAGTTTGATGTACAGAATGCTTGGTTAACGGCTTTGTGATGAGGTGGTTTACACCCTGTATTATATCATTACTACGATTAAAATTATATTATTTTATACCACATTTTACTACACAATAACCACAAAATAATTTACGGAAAATCAGTCCCACATAGAAATGGATATGAAATATCGTGATGCTAAAAATAGAAAGAGTTTTGGGGACCTGACATACTTTTTTAGTAATTTTGAAATGGAAGGAAACCAGTACAGTTTCGGCTGCTTTAATTCTAAGCTAAGTTAAATTAATGTGAATGTTATATCTATTTCTATTTTATTCACATTACATTCAGGTTGAAGGTTACACGAATACATGGGAAGTAATCTGCTGGATGCGAGTCGCACGGGACCAGTCAATGTGGCGACACTAGTGGTAGGCCTATGTCCAGCAGTGGACGTATTTCGGCTGAAATGATGATGCTGATGGGAACTATAGTAATCCAGTTCCCAAAGACGCCTTATATGAGTCACCGATTCTGTGCATTCACACAATGTAAGTGCGACCGCTTTATAAGTTTCGCGTCTCAGTTGAAACGGGTCCCGAAATATTTGAGCTCTCGTTTTTTTTGCACCCATTTTTTATTTAATTTAATGATTTTTGATGAAAATAGTTTGTGTAGTAAAATGACAGTCACGAGCATTGATCACCACGCTTGCTCAAGACGTGTTGGTGATTTCAGAGTTATATTAATTATGGGTTTATTTATACGCAATAAACTCAAAACTACTGCACCGATTTTCATGCTATTTTCAGCATTGGATAGATTGGTTCTTGAGGAAGGCTTTAAATATATAATTTGTACGTGGGTGAAGCCGAAGCCAGTGAAAAATAAATAAGCTAGTGAAAATTAACAAGGTTTTAAGGTTCATATAGACAATAGTGTACTCTTAGAGTTCCAATACTGTGTAATCTGATAAAGAAAACAAACGAAATAACCGTCACAATGTTCTTATTACAAGTACTAGAAAACTCAAACCTCGATCAAATATTAAATCAAACGCCCTTGAACACTGGCACCCCATCCAATATAATATGAACGAAATTGCGCCGACGACTGAAATGAGGAGAAATTGAGACAGATTTCAAGAAGTAAAATCATTTAAGGCGGGCGTCGAGAACGGAAATCCGTCATACACTGGAGAACTCACAAAAGTATATAATTCGATTTTTAGAGGTCGACTTCGCGACGTTTTTTTGCAATAATTCGCTCCTTTTCAAATGTGAGACGCTGTTTTCACTTAGAAATTGTGTATGCTTATTTTGTTTTTTCTCGAATAAAAGAGCTGTTGTGAATTCCTTTTGAGAATTGAATCAATATGGCTTAGGAGAAATTACTTTTTGTTCACCTTGTTTGGGAGTGGGTTTATTATTGTCTGCGTTAGAGTTTTTGGAATGTTGATTGTTATCAACAACAGTTCTATCTCGTGATTGTTCGTGTACAAATTGAATTTTCTCATTTCAATGTTTATACTAAGAAAACAGTGGTATAGTAGGCCGCACGGCCTTGCTAGTATACCAGTATAAGCTGAACTTCTGTTCTATTCAAACTCTGTTCTATATTAGGCCAGCTCAAGATCTGTTATCAGTGACCGTGCAGTCGACAGTGCCCAATTACATTCTAACTTACTATTTATTAACGTGATATAATACACTAATTGGACTAAAAACAACACAGTCTGTCTCTCAGTAAACATTACAGCAAGATTTAGTCTAGATCTAGTAAAAACAAAGGTCAGATAATAATATATAACACGACATCTCAGAGAAAATGTAGTGATTTCATTATTTTCGTTAATTGTGTCGTTGTATCCCACTAATGGGCAACCGTCTGGTTTTGTGGGACAGTGACATAATACTTGGAGATAGTCCAAATCTTTCTACTAGCGCTGTTTTGGAAGACATCTATGTTATCATAAATCAAGATTATTATTTAAAAGAGCAATGCAAATAAATTAAATTGTGTTATTTTGGTCCCGAACTTGTTAAGTGATTATTATTTTGAAGTTGGATATTTATAGCTTTGATTTTATAAATAAAGTGTTCTTGAGGAAAGTCAAATGGAAAGTTTTGATGAAGTATTGACTTTATCGAAGCTTTTGATAAAGTAATCTTTAAATTTTGCGGTCGGCGAAATTAGCCACCATCAAAATTTTGACTTCTTAGTTTTGGTGACACCGTATTAATTATAATTAACGTTTAAGATACATTATTGTTGATACCTGATACCATAAATATAATTATAATCCATCTACACTCAAGCAGTGATGGTTCAATGGTAGAGGTCCCAACATACGAGTCATCCGGGCCCTTTTTATGGTGTAAAATTAGAAAACGGTGAAGGACAGAGTGGAGACCGGCCAGCATGTTCTTGAAAAACTGGAAAATCTGTCTTTACCCGCACGGTGTATGGCTCACTCTTTCACAGAGAGAATGCCTGTGTCCCAGCAGTGGGAACCTAACCCGATTATGCTAATAAATCACACCAACCGACACCCAATGAACCATACTCAACAAAATTCCACACAATAACCTCTTTATCTACGTCTCAATGATCCCTTTTTTAGATAAGTACCTACATCAACACGTTTATTCCTATAAAAATCTCAACAATTCTCCTCGCCTAATTTCCGTCGAGTATTAGAACGGGAGGGCACTTACCATGAGAGAGAAAAAAGATATTGCTAAGGAAAATGGCAGGTCATAAATAAGGGCAAGTGGCACACTTTGCGCTTCGAAATCTGACGGTACTAAGGCGTAACATAGCTAAAACAGAAGGTCGACTTCAAACAACGACAGAAAATCCACGCACACATGGACAAGCTTCACGTACAGCGAGTGCAAGCGCACTTGCGACTGTCATTTGTTTAAGGTCACTGACCGTATGCTTCCAAGCGAGCGTGCGACTGTTATCGCTCGTTGTTCATAGCTAAACTTCTGTAACTTATCTATTTTGTGACTACGGGCTAAGGTTGAGTGTATGATTGCGGATATGAAAAATGGTAGCTTAGGACGTTTTTTTGTGTGAGTATTCGGTGCAGGCGTGTGCTGTTCGAGAATATTTTCTTATAAGATTCGAAATTTTCTCGTCTCATTTTTTTGTGGGCTTCAGTTTTATTTCTTTGACACAAAATATGCTTTCGTAAGTTCATTTTTGGGCTAAAATATGATTGATAGGTATTTGCTTATACAGTAATGTTAGATTTATTGTGGAGGCTTGTTATTAGCAATTTAAGTAAATATTTTGTTATTATTATGTCATTAGTCTGTAAGGTTTCCTAAAATGTAAAAAATAAAATAAAATAAATAAATAAATTTAGTATTTGTAGGTGTAGATTATCAAGGGAACTCAAACGAACAAATGCGATAATATCTGCTCGAGGACATCAAAAGTACCTAGTACTAGCTAACAAAAAAACTTATCGTAGTAACTAAAGATAAGTTTGTTTGTTAATTGCCCTATTGTACTACGAGTATTGTACCGCTTTCTCAATAAAATAGAATTATACAAAACAAAAAAAAGTACCCGTTTTCTTTAACCAAAACTAAACAAATAAAAAAGGAAATAATGTTACAAATAACACCAAGACTTTACCAACAGCCACAAAACATTATTGCCATACAAACTTCGTATATTTGCATGGCACTTACTAAAAACAACCATGAAACCAAGTCGAAAGCCTAAGTAGGTAGTAGAGTCATATTTATTTTCGCTCCCACTAAAACCGTCACATTGTTTTGAAGGAAATCTCACTTATACAAAAAAGGGGAATATAATAAACAGTAACATAAACATCTTCAAGTGTCTCTCAAACCTTTGAGAGAAATATATTTCTTTGTTGGCGAGAAATGGATAAAATAACTTCTAAGTTTGTTCTTGTCGTTGATAACGTCCTAGTTTTGTGAAGTGTTTAGTATGGCTTTATAACCCCTATAGAAGGATGAATTGCTTGTAGACTTTTTCATCCTAACCTATACAAATAAATAAAATTGAAGTGTCTGTTCATAATCAGCCTATAATTTTCCCATTGCTGGGACACAGCCTCTTCTCGATCAGAGGGAATGGGCTATAATCCACCACACGAGCCCAGGGCGGGTTTTGGGATGAAATATCACGTTCTGTGGTATATGTAACGCACTCAAGACATTATGCTGATAGAACGATTAAATAGTACGGGCTTCGTGGAGGTATTTAAAGTAAAAATCTTACAATAAAAACTTCTAAGTATTTAAAAAAAAAACTTGTCAAAAAGTTGTAACTTTGACCCCCAATATCTCCGTAACTAGAATGTTCCCAGGTATGGTGTAGAACAAAAAAATAATCAGAATGACGAGGAAAACAAGTGCCTTTCGGCTTCGTTAAGAGGTGTTTTACACCCTTTATACTGCAGTATAATGCTTCTGTTTCTACTAAGTACTGAAAGTATATTCTTTTTTAGAGAAGAAATTTTAGAGAAGAGATTTTAGATAGAAAAAGGGTTATGGTACCGTTCAAAAAAAGACAACCTTGAAATCGTTAACAAAACCATTCCTTTAGATGTATGTAAGACAATATGGATTTATACAAAAGTTTCAACAATTTGTATAGTTTGTAACTGGTTGATGAATTGAATAAATGTTATTTAGGGTTCAGATCTGGTAATTTTATGACCGAATGTCACTGTCAAGACTTACTTTAATAACTGCTGTAACTTAAAAAGTACTTTAAAACTGTCATATTCTTTTTATAGGTCCTTGACGTTTGTGCCATTAAATCCAAATCCAAAGAGGTTTCTCTTTAGATTTTGTTTTAATGGCACAAAATCCTTTAAATTCAACTCCAAAGGGCGAAGCTCAAAGAGGATTGATTTTCTTGTATATTTACTCATTTTTACTAACCTCATCTGTAAGATTTCAGTGTTTTCCTTTGATCACGGCCCAAATATAAAAGGTAGAGCCCTTAACTTCAAACAAGTGTACTTTCCCCCGTTGATTGAAGAGTCAAAATATTAATAACTAGCGGACGTCACTCGGTTTCACCCGCGTAGTTCCCGTTCCCGTGGGAGTACGGGGATAAAATGTAGCCAGTGTTACTCGTGGATAATGTAGCTTTCGAATGGTGAAAGAATTTTTAAAAACGGTCCAGTAGTTTTTAAGCCTATTCATTACAACCAAACAAACAAAGTTTTCCTCTTTATAATATTAGTGTAGATTGTCTAAGGAAACTTTAGCCTAAATTGACAGTAATGAATAATTATTTTCAACCCTTAATAAAAACAAACATTTCTAGATAAAAAAAATGCAGAATATCTGCAGATGATGAATTGATTTCTAAACCACAAATAAATTATCCTTTCGAAATGGCACGGATGCACGTGTACATAATTTAATTTTAATAATTTAATTAATAGTAAAAAAAAAACTTAAAAAGCTTGTAATAGAAATTGACAGTAGCTGCATATCGTGACCTGATCATGCTGAAGAGAAGCTTTTTTGTCACGGAAAACTTACTCAGCATGATGCTGTGCAATGATACCCACAACACATAACTTCATCGCAGCTCACCGCTGTCTACTGCTGGAGATAGCCCTGCAGAGCACAGCCCAGTCACATTTTTTCAATTAAAACCAGCAAGTTGGACAAAACTATCTATCAATTCGACACACGTAACACTAAAAACATTTGGTTGCCTCCCAAAAGAAGTTACGGCAATAAAAACAGGGTTAGCGAAACCCTACTCGCTGCATACATATTCCGTTCCATCCAGGACGAACAACAAAGAGCCCAGAGAGAGCAAAGTTCTACACGAGAATTGCAATCGACACCACTCGTGTCGGAATGGTTGAAAATCGATTCTGCCGTTGACACTTTTTAATTTGAATTTTCTCTTTTTTGGGATCCTAAAAAATTTTGACTGCGTTTTGTTTCGTTGAAACACCGTAAAGCGAAAAACCTTTTTGATTTGTCGTTTATTTGAAGATAGTTTCTGTATACCGCTTTGGTTGCTTGTGTTTCGATGAAAAAGCTTGTGTCAATCCTTTACTACCCGTAGGCTAGGTTTGTAGGCGTTTATAATGGGACCTTTGAGATTTGAGCTTTGTATTTGTTGATCTTACTTTTCGACTATTGGAAATGTGTGCTATTGTATGCGGTACAATCACCACCAATATTGCGCACAATAAGTTCAAAGCCACAAGTGGAGACTGCTAGGGAAGACATAATTGAAGTGGTTACTAATCTATTAACGTTGAAGTGCGTCATAAAGAAGCGTTACTAATAGGAGTGTGGACAATGAGAATATCGTGACTATGGCAATTTGTCTTATTAACCTTAGTAAGTATATCATTTGATATTTCATCAGCAGTATCATTAATTTCACCAAAATTGTAATAAATATTTATAACATTTTCAAAGTTTCCTCTTGCATTCTTTACGCTTTGTTGCCCTGCTTTCTCGAGGAGGTCGTTAGCTGTATCCCGCATATTTTTTCTTGAGATTAAATTTTTGAGTGAGCCTCAACAGCTCAATTTCGTGCGAAATTATTACTTGAGCTTCATTTTCTGGGTTCATTACTTTGTCTTACTGTCAAAGTTTTATGGTAAAGTATGAAGTATTCCAATTCCGGTGTAATAATGGGCATGTAACATCTTGTTTTTATTATTTCTGGAGCAGATAGAGTAATAGATTCAGTATAAAAGTTGTTGATTGAAATATTGTTTATGGATTCAGTTTTATGGGTTTCTAAAAACATGTATAAGCTTGTCTTTTTTAATTACTAGTGCCAGACACGTGTTTGGTAAATCTTTGCAATAAACTGTAGGTACTAAAAATCTTTCAATTCACATGTTTTTAGGGTTCCGTAGCCAAATGGCAAAAAACGGAACCCTTATAGTTTCGCCATGTCTGTCTGTCTGTCTGTCCGCGGATAATCTCAGTGACCGTTAGCACCAGAAAGCTGAAATTTGGTACCAATATGTATATCAATCATGCCGACAAAGTGCAAAAATAAAAATTTAAAAAAACATTTTTATTAGGGTACCTCCCCCAGACGTAAAGTGGGGAGCGATTTTTTTTTTAATTTTGACCCTGACGTGTGATATATTGTTGGATAGGTATTTAAAAATGAATAGGGGTTTTCTAAAATCATTTTTTGATAATATTAATATTTTAGGAAATAATCGCTCCGAAAGTCAAAAACAATGTGTCCCCCCCCCTCTAACTTTTGAACCATACTCGTAAGTTTAAAAAATATGAAAAAAATCACAGAAGTAGACCTTTATATGAACTTTCTAGGAAAATTATTTTCAACTTGATGAGTTGAATAGTTTTTGAGTTATATAGCACTTTTTCAAAAAAACGCAAATGATAACTTTGTTTTTCATACAAATACTATGAAAAACAAAGTTATTTTTGCTGACGAAAAATGTTGGTATTTTTAATGGTCTGGGAAGCTACGGAACCCTACAGTGAGCGTGGCCCGACACGCTCTTGGCCGGTTTTTTTTTAACTTCTACGCCAGTACTGCCCATGAAATGTGTTAGTACCAACTAAAGAAAAGATAATATGCTGTTTATTTTCGATATTGGTGATATGTAAGCACCCATGTTATTGTGTTTCCCTTAAAAATGTGTTTAGCAAAGCGTGAACAAATAAACACGAAACACAGCACCATGAAATAAGTCCAATAGATAAGAATCTCCTGGCATACAAACAGCCAAGTAACTTGTTTTGACCCATTAATATCACAACAACTTATGCGTAACACAACATACAAGTACTATCTGTTTTTTCCACTCCTTGATCAACGAAAAAACTCGACTTACAACCTCGATAGTATCAATCCTTTTTATTGGAACATTACAATATTTCCATCCTTATATTTTATGATTATTTTTAGATATAACTTTTTCGTATAAAATGTTATTGCTCTTGTAATCACATCGCAATGATTGAGAGCTATTTGTTGGAGGGAGTGATGTAAAGAGATTAACAACAAAACTTTTGCTATTAATAACTTTATGACTTTCATTAATGTTATTCGCTTTTAGCAGTATTTTTGCACTAACTTTAACGACGTAATGGCTAATAGATTTATTGGTGACGGCGACAGACGATTTTATTTATGAGTGTGATTTTGGAGTAAAATATGTCTATGAATAAGGTGAAGAAAGGTTCAGGGAAAAATATTTTTCTCGCAATGTTTTTGCAACTCTGTGCTGCTGTATCTTAAGTTAAGTATGGTTTAGTTGACATTGTGTTACTTATCTTATTCAGTACATATTTTTGGATATATTTTGTTCTATTCTTGTGTTCATACTGAACATTCATACAAAACTAAGAAAATGTGAAAAAGTTCCCACGAGTTTTTTATTTATGTATTTATTCAACTGAATGCACATCATGTGACAAAAACACTGTACAAAGGTGGTCTTAATGCCTTGGGCAAATTTTTTCTGCCCGAGAAGGCTCTAAAACATGTTATGAAAAACTTGTGACTAAAATAAAAAACTATAGTCATAGTATATAATATCTGGCTTGGTTTGGCTCGTGGCTATATAATAAAAGCCGCTCGGGTCGATTGTTAGGTTAAGCCGTGCTTGCCTGGGTTGCTCTGTGGATGGGTGACCACCCTTACATACTGAGTTTCCTCCGAGCCTCGGAAAGCACGTTAAGCTGTTGGTACCTGCTATCGTTTGTCTATCTTTGACGCTACAGGTAGTCAGTGGCCCGAAAAGTCTTACCAAGTGGTATCGTATTTCCCAGTATTAACTGGGTTGTACAGGTCAGATAGGCAGTCGCTCCATGTAAAATACTGGTATTCAACTGCATCCGGTTTGGCTGGAAGCCGACCCCAACATAGTTGGGAAAAGGCTAGGTAGATAATGATGAGTATATCTAGCTTGAGGTGTGACATCGCAGCTGCCGCTTCGATATTTCATTCTTGCACGCTTTCATTCGTCACGTCACTTATTTAAATTCTCAGGATACAACACAGATTTTCTTGTAGACTGTGAATCCCGCGAGTGCTCGCGTGTTGGCACGTTCCAATTTTTTTGTTGTAGTTAACTCGCATGTACGTTATAAAGTACAGTCTAATGAAAACGGATTGACCCAGTATCTAAAAAAAAGGTTTGCTCGTCTTAGCTGACTGTAACATCTGACGTATTTTACGTCTGATTAACATGGTCGCGCGAGTTGACGATAACAAAAAAAATCGGAAGGTGCCAAGTCGCGAGCACTCGCGAGATTCACAGTCGCCAGTTGGCGAATAAGCCCAGCAGCTTGCGTCAAACTACACGCGCGTGCGGCATACTCATAGTTTAAGTAATTGTGTCGCATTTGCCGCTCCCTGTATCTCTCTGTTACAACGTTCTCTTCTCCACCAATCTTGATATGTTCACTTTTTTCTTTTTCCATTCTGAAACACTCTATTTTCGATAAATGAATAATGTAAACAATTTGTACGATCTTGATAGCCAAAATACCCGAGTCACGCTTAAAAGTGACGCGATAAACGCCAAAGACAAGGAGATTCGAAGCTTGGAAGGGCCTACCATTAATATTAATGAAGCTAAGAAATTTTCCTTGATGTATTCCATCAAATACCTGAACAGGTGATACACGCGTTATCGTTTCCGGGTTTATTTTATTACTTTTTGAAAGAAAGAACGAAAAAACATTTATTAGCCCGTACAGGACAAAACACAAAAAATAATTTTGCCATTCCAATGCACTGGCATTTTTTTCCATTTCTCTGACGTTTTTTTTAAGGCTTACGCCCCATCTCCGGTAAGGAACACCTTATATGAAAGAAGTCAATCTTAGTCAACGTAATTTCCATAATTTTATTAGAATTTGATGTATTGACACTGACGCCTTTCGAGTTCAGTTATTGTTTTGTAATTTCAATCATTGTTTTCCTCTTGTAAGTTTGAATGAGATACAGAGATTATCGTTTTCCGAACGGGCACTAATGCAGACTCCATATCTACTAATAAGAAATCCCTGATGAAGAAGGCCAATAACTTTTTCGAACCTCGGAATCGAACCCCGGACCTAATGCTCCGCAGTCGCTCTAGCTAGACCAACGATAAAATCAACCCATTTCATGTAAAGTCTACACAAACAATTAATAAACTGAACTTTTCCGTTCACGTCTGCAGTTTTGCACACAAGTTCTCAATGCAAAAACTTCAAAGCTGAAATACGTCATTCAATCAATCATGGCGGATACAACGGTTGCTACTGACACGCAGTTTGCTACCAGGTAACAAACAGTTGCTGCACAAAAAATGTATCCACCTGTATTTGTTATGGGATTTTATTTCAATGTGCGGATTTTACTAGTAGTTGATTGACGATTCTAATAATGCGAAATAATTAAATTACAATTTTATCAGGCATTACCAAAATTAGAGATATTTTACCAGAATTTTAACAGCTGAAGTGAGCAAGAGGCCGGCCAGATTAGTCGTAGAACCGATGACCTTTGGGGTAGACGTTCGTAGAGACCGCGAATCGGCAAGCGTAAGACGCGACGCCCTCGAGCGTAGGGTACCTAAATTAGGGTAGCAACTAGATGAGAGTTACTGAGAATCGAGATAAGGTCTATGTCCAGCAATGGACTGCAGTTGTAGGTTGATGATGACCAGAGTTGGAAATATTTTGCCGAATGCACTTCTGATTTCTTATATTCGGAAAATTATTAAAAAATATAGAAGTTCATGCAACTGACAAAGAATGACCGTTGTGATATGAAAATTCTGACAATTTATTATCGATATCCAGATTCATTTTTGCACACAAAATAACAAATATACATTGCAATTGTTTAATAATATACATAGCTGTAAAATCACGAGCTTTAAACAGAAATAAAACATTTACGTTAGACCGCCTATTAACAAAAACATTTACCTACGACAATGACAACTGAATTTCTATAATTATAACCGATGAGGACTTATAATATCAAATATAAATACGCCATTCAATTCATACCACATCCACAACTGACATATCAGACAATCCATTTTCATTATCATTTAATAATAACATTCAATAATACGAGTAATAGAAATCACATTTCCAAAACAGTCAACCTAACGAAATACATTAATAATTTCGACATGATAGGATAAAAGCTGTCGATGCGAACGCAACTGCACCCATTATTCACGAAAACAAAATAAAATTTTGTATGAACGAACAAAAAACTGTTGAAACGTCGACTCATGAATGTGGACGAATGGAACAGAGCTCGGAGTAGTAAAATTGTACCGAGAGCAAATTTTTCGCGCGGCCAACCGCAAGGGATGTGGGGAACGGATAGCGAAACTTGTGTTCGTGTGTGTACAGTACTGGGTATCTGGGTTCATACCATTGACACAAATCTTCTCAATTGAATTTGGAATCCAAATGACGTAATGTCTTTTGAAACGTATAAATTACCTTTCGTATACGACTACTTTGAAGTCCAGCGCTCTAGTTAGAGGTTGATGAGCTGGAGTTGATCGAATTAGTTGCGGGTTTCCACTATGAATATAAATTGGTCATTCCAAAAGGGATAATGTGGATGTTAAGGTAGCAGAATTCAATACAAATATTTATTGATTAGCTATTGCAGACAATTATAATTATCGTCGCACGCGATGTTAACAATCAAATAAATAAAGATCCTTTTCACAACTACATAAATGTGGGGTCTGCTTACAGTTTGACCTGATGCATCTGAATATTATAAAGGGTGTAAAACACCTCTTAACGCAGCTGAAAGGCACTTATTTTCCTCGTTATTGCGATCATTTTTTTGTTCTACATCATAGCTGGTAACCTTCTAGTTACGGAGATATTGGGGGTCAAATTTACAACTTTTTTTAAAATTCAAGTTTTTATTGTTTTTTTTTTTACTTTAAATACCTCCACGAACCCCGTACTATTCAATCCATCCATAAGCACAATGTTTTGAGTGCGTTACATTGAGTTCTACCACAAAACGTGATTTTCCCCCCCAAAATAAAGTCGTTTCCCAACAATAATTTTTGCATAACGTTACAGTTTGATGTACAGAATGCTTGGTTGACGGCTTCGTGATGAGGTGGTTTACACCCTGTATTATAAGCATTTTTTTACTTGTAGCGACTGCCTAACGCACTTTCGCATCACTGTTAGTACTACGTATTACGATACCCCTTGTTGGAACTGGTTGTCAGACTTTTTGGCCTTATAATGCTACGATCCTGTGCCTGCCTCATTCAGGTTTTTCCCCCGACAGCAACTATGTTTTCTGCCCATAGCTGTTTTCCTAGTTCTTAGACGTCATTCACTGACAACCTTAGTCCACCTGTCATTACTGCGGCTTATTAGGCGTCCAGCTCAACTCCGTTTGAGTTCCGTAACGCGATATCGAAAACCTGTGTTAACCTGTGTTGAAAGGATAAAGAAAAGAGTAAATGGTAAGATGAATGTATTGATTGAATTTGAAGAAAACAACATCAAACAATTCCTCAAGTATTTGTAAGTGCTCCAAAAATAATAAAGATAGTATCACACAAAGAGGGCGGGCACCCACGCTTTAATCCTCAACACACGCCCACACACTCACAACCGAAAATAAAATGATACCTCCAGCTAACGTGAAAACTGATCGCAAAGCTATAGTGGATGTAAAACTTTTACTGCCCTACCATCCGTAACTCTGTTATACGGATATACCACAAAATAATTCGATTGTCTCGACCGGTGCGTCGACGGGGTGAATGTAACGTTAAAACTGTAAAACTGAATATCTTTGTGACCTGTGGGAGAGAATTTTAAGTAACACGATATACATGGCTGGTCTTGTTAGAAATTGGGGTGTGGGAATTAATGTGAAGAGAGCAATGGTATTTGAAATAATGTGCAATGAGGTTATTGTAGTTTTCATGCTTCGAAAGATTGGAGTGCTCGATTTCTGTATTCGATAACGTGTAATTGATTGGTGAATTGGTTAACCTTTCCATGAAATCCGCTGTGAGTTGCTTGTTAAGTACCATATTTTATTTATTTCATTGTGCACTGCTCAATTACTTTTATCGAATAGAGCATGCACGAAGTTCTCATCCATTGAACTACTTTATTTATGAAAAGAAATTCTGGAACTTCCAAAAATGAATTAAATACAACGATAATTCAAAAATCACGTACTTACGGTTTTAGTACTAATGAGCTCCCGATATTTCGACGCTGTTGCAAGCATCATGATCGCGGGAATACTGAAGAGATATGCGGGTGGGACAAAAATTATTAAGTGTAGTGAAAAACCGTGAAAGTCTAAAACACTGAATCCAAAAATCGTTCCATACTTCCAGCTTGCACTGTGTGTACTAACTCTAGAAAAACTACTATGATATTCATTTTTTCAACTATAAATTGAACCGTAGCCTGCCGCTAAGTTTATTTTCCCTAACTATCATAGTGCTACTACATTATTAACTTCCAGCTACGGAAGTCTCGGTCCATGCTTACGAAAAACTTCAACAACTTTTGAAGTTACTTTAACCCATTTTGGAAAAAACTCTATGTGAAAAAATCTCTGTTTTAAAACAAGCAGTTAAGGGATATAAAAGTCATTTTGCGTGTACATCGCCCGTAAATCACTAAACTAGGTTTGATGGGAGTTTTTTAAATTACAATACTTCTTCCTTAGTTACCGAGGAAGATTCTTTGACATGATCCCATGATTTCCTTACTTTACTTTATGGAGTTTTAAGTGCAAGCTTTTCATTGGTGGATTGAGCTAGACTGATTTGATTAACTGGATACGAAACTAGGCATAGTTGCAATAGCTAGGAAGATCGATCAGGAGGTAGCGCAGTTTGGATAAGATCTATGTCCAGCAGTGAATTGATAACTTTGAACATTGTAGAGATTTTTCTTCTACGGTGTGTGACTTACTGCAACTTTTAACAACTTACATAACTTGACTAGTGTGGATAGGCGGGTTCTGTTGGGTAGCTTAGAATAAACCTATTTGCAGCAGTGGACAGCAGTAGACCAGTACTGCTGTGTGACCACTTGAATAGGCTATCAGAAGAAAAGTCAGAGATGACATAATTGTCAAGTTTGACAGGTTAATCTTGTATCGACAGCATTTTTTTTACTGTTTACCATTTAAAAAATAATTACATTTGTTTTAGCAAAATAGCATATTTAAACCACTAAGGTTTTTACGTAATGCTACATCGAATATTAAGAAAATCAAAGTAAACAATAAATACAACATAATAACCATAGTTCGCATGACAGGCGCATTACTTTGTGTAATTTATTTTATTACCGCTGCTCTCAAAACGGTGAAGGAAAACATCGTGAGGAAACCGGCACGTCCTAGAACCAAAAATTCGAAGACATGTGACATCTACCAATCCGCACTGGGCCCGCGTGGTGGATTATAGCCCATTCCCTCTCATTGAGAGGAGGCCGTGTCCCAGCAGTGGGAACATTATAGGCTGATGATGATGATGATGACCATAGTTCGTGGTAACTTCATGTCTGGTGATATACTATTCACTACGTTAACTGCATTTTACATTGAGCATTCAATGTGGTGTAAGTAGTGGGACTTAAGGGGCCGGCGGAGCGTGCGTCGTTCATACAAACGTAATACCAAAATAATTCGTAAACCAAACATATTCTTAAGGTAGTGTGTATTTATTTTGATTGGATTACAGAATATCTATGTTCCCAAATATATATTTTGAGAGGACAATGGTACAAAGACGAGATATGAGGAATTTCAAATATCTATAGAAAACTTATTTTTCGCATAACTCTTGTTTAAATCAGTGTCCAATCAAAATATATACTTGGGAACCTAGATATTCTGTAAATCAATCGAAATAAACACACTACCTTAGGAATATGTTTAATTTACAAATTATTTTGGTATTACGTTTGTATGAAATACGCATGCTCCGCAGGCGTCTTAAGGTTTTTTTATTTTATTTTGACGTGACAACGTCTAATAAATCGATAAACGCCGGATGCACGCACGAAAAAGTGTCCCGTTACGCTCATTGCACCGTTACGATCGGAGCGTATGTATGCAATCATTTCATCAATGTTTTGTTAAACTGTCGTCCGTAAACCGACTCAATTTTATTTTTAACAAAATTACGTCTCTTTGCAGAGGCAAGACACAAGTTGACAAGACAAGACACAGTTGTACCGATACCAACCAGAGGGTTGGTGTCGGTACAACTGTAACTTGTCAAACTGGCCAATCATGTCATCTTTGACTTTTCTTCTTATCCTTTTGTACATAGATTACAATTTCTATTTTAGGCGTTACTACGTCAATGTCTTTGGGCTGTCATTGGATAACAAGATAAAACCCATAATAAACTCTATCCATAATTTTCTAGTTGAGTAACTGCAAGACACTCCTCCAAAGTCCGATATCAACTCAGGATCTCCCCTAACTCCACTTCCCCTAGTACAATTCAGATGACAAACCTGACAACCAAAAATTTTTTCCTCATTCATATTTCAACATAGAAACGGTAGTCAGAGGCGGTACATAAATAAAAGGGGTAGTCAAATAATACACGTCAAGCCATCCATCTTTCCGTATGAGACAAAACCAATAAACTAGAGTACCTATTCTATCAGGAGATGAAGCTGAAGGTATAGCTACTATACGAAAATATGTTTCGAAGTCTGTATGCGTACTTGTGTTTTTATTTTACGATGTTCTGGGTGTTGAGGTGATCAAAGTTGCTTGTGTTTTAAATGGTTAAGATGACATGCATGGCATGCATAATCAGTTTTTACTGTTTCTCTGCTTTTGACTTATACAGGGTGTAAACAGACTTCACCGAACCGTCAACCAAGTATTAACACTTAAGAATTTTTTAAATTGTGTTTCTCCTAATGTACTGCTTAAAATTTAATGGTATTACGTACATAGTATTCTGGAACTCATATTTTTATGAAAAAGATCCAATGTCCTAGTTACAATCGATATTTCTCGCAAAAATAGCTATAATATTAAGAAAAGTGTATACATATTAAATTAGACGTACATCAAATTGAGTAACCCAAACGTATTTTTTTTTTGCTGGGAAATTCTTTTTGGAGTGAAAAACAGGGGCGTAGCCACCGCCGTATATGCCGCTGAGCCCCCAGGCCACGGGGGCCCCCGACGTGCGTAAGACAAAATTAATAAAAACTTCCCAATTTAATTTTGTTTTCAGATATGACAAAAGTCAAAAAAAGCAAAGCTATAATTGATTTACTAAATCAGTTTGCCAAAAAAAAGGCAAAGAGCGTGTATATTTATTTAATTTGAATTGTTTGTAAAAAAAATTGGTAAAAGGGACAAATTATGATAAATAAATATTTCTTTTAATTTTATGCAAACATTTTTATTTCCGGTTTTTGAGAATTCTTTACCCTTCATGAGGGCCCCCAAACATTTTTTTATACGGGGCCAAGGCACGCTACGCCACTGGTGAAAAATCACATTTTATGTTATAGCTCAATGTAACGCATTTAACAACACATAATGCTGATGAAAGCATTGAGTAGTAAACGGTCCATGGAGGTATTTAACGTAAATTACATTAAAAACTTGTATTTAAAAAAAAACTTCCCAATATCTCCGTGACGAGAAGGTTTCCAGGTATGGTTCAGAATCAAAAAATATCGCAATGACGGAGAGAACAAATGCCTTTTGGCGTTGTTAAAAGTCTATTTACACTTTGTGTAGGCTCTCTGAACAGGAGTGGGCTGTAAACCAACAAGCGGGCTCAATGTTGGTGTTAGGCGTAGTGACAAGGGCTACGGGACTGTTCGAAAGAGATACAAAGGCCCTGGAACGTAAAGGGCGAGGAAGGAACATGGATGGTTTTTAGTCAGTAAAAGTCTGACACTCTCCCGCTCCGCCCAGAGTAGGACGGGTCATTTGATGATTTCGCACCCGAAAAAAAAAAAGGCGTAGTGACGAGAACACAAAACTTTGTCCATGGTTACTAAGTTTTTCGCAAAAGTTTCCCGCTAAGTAAACGTTATTTGAATAAAATAAAAACCTGTGAAAAAGAGACAAAATCTTTCCCTTGAAAGCGGATATTTCAGCACTCCACTATTTTAGGCAAACGTTGTGCACTCGCAATATCCGTTGAGTTGTAACGTATCTCTTTTATAACAATTTTATTACGGGGAAGCGATGACGAAATAGTATCGTTTGCAACGCTCCCGATATTTTAATTCGCAAATAAATTACAATGTGAGTAATCCTATTAGTTTATATCTGTTTCTGACAATTTACTGTTCGGTTATAATATGATTTAATTTATTCATGAAACATAACATTGTAGGTACGTTTCGGTTATTTTACATTTTATTATATCGAAAATTAGTCCGGTAAGGAAAAAGGATATTTAAACTTGGGGGGGATTTAACAGTTTATAATAGAAGAGGTATATGTCCAGCAGAGTACTACGACAGGCTGAAGTTGTTTATTTTTAGGGTTCCGTTGCCAAATTGCAAAAAACGGAACCCTTATAGATTCGTCATGTCTGTATGTCTGTCTGTCCGTCCGTATGTCACAGACACTTTTTCCGAAACTATAAGAACTATGCTGTTGAAACTTGGTAAGTAGATGTATCCTGTGAACCGCATTAAGATTTTCACAGAAAAATAGAAAAAAAAAAAAACAATAAATTCAGGAAGTTAATACATAGAACTGAAACTCAATTTATTTTTCATCAAACCCACACGTGTGGGGCTTTTATGGATAGGTCTTAAAAATGATATTGAGGTTTCTAATATCATTTTTTTCTGTAGTTTTTTTTTTTAATACGTCATAAATCATAAACCGCAATTTGCCGCTTTTTTTCTTTTTTAGGTTAAAGGCTTGCTCAAAATCGCTTTGTTGACAGTAAGTTATTTTTACTAGGTACTACTACTACCAGTGCTATGGTATTTTTGAAGAATGGGACTACGAAGTTATTATAATTCCAGCATGACATAAGTGACTGACTAAAAATAGCAGATATTGTGACTTTGATATCTTTCATACCCAAAAATCCTATCCTATCAATTATACAACCGAAGATGTGACCCATTCGTGTCAAAATTGACGTTTTAGAAATAGCGTAGAATCCTGTTTAACATGTATTAAAGCGTGATTTTGTTTGCAATGATAACATAAAAAGTCCGCCTCTGAACTTTGTGCTTGAAGTGTTAAATAAATACATAAAAAGTCATGGAGTGAGTTGATTAATTGAAACATCCGAATTGAATTCGCATCTACTTCCGTTTTATCAAACAACAATGAATAAATAGATCTTGACGAGACATGCGGCTATTCGAAACAAAGATCGCAAATCAGAGAACATAAACCGTTCAAGTTCTGCTTATCCCATAAGACGTGAGACAGGAATATATTCAAACGATGTCTAGACGATGAACGTTCCAATTGTCTTAGAGCTGTCTCTGCATTTCATAGACAATCGATCATTCTTCGACATCGCATCGAAATTCATGATGCATCGAACAAAGATGTCGAATTCGAAAAAGCTGAGGTTTTATTTCATCTTTGAGAAGAGACATTTTCAACCGACTTCCAAAAAGAGGAGGTTCTCAATTCGACTGTACTTTTTTTTTTTTTGTGTTTGTTACCTACCTCAGAACTTTCGACTGGGTGAACCGATTTTGGTGTTTTTTTTATTTGAAAGCTGGTGTTTCCCGTGTGGTCCCATTTTAATTTGCTGAAGATCTGATGCTGATCTTCGGAGATATACAATAGAACTCTTCAAAAATAGACGGCAAATCTGCAGTGATTGCTGCAATCGCTTGTAGGTTCATTGTTTATACTCCATCATGGCGTAACATCACGCCTGTATGCTGTGGGGGGTACGCAGATGTGTTCAATATACCCAGATTTCGACAATGTGTGTTACCTCTGAACTTTCGACTGGGTAAACCGATTTTGATGATTCTTTTTTTATTTGAAAGCTGGTACTTCCCGTGTATTCACAAATCAATTTGATTAAGATCTGACGCTGATCTTCGGAGATATAAATGGAACTCTTCAAACATACACGGCAAAGCTGCAGTAATTGCTGCAATCGCTTGGTTGTTTATTGTTTATACAACATCATGACGTAACATCACGCCTATATGCTCTGAGGGAGTACGCAGAAGTGTACAACACACCCAGATTTCGACATTTAGACGTGTTAAGTTCCATTTAATGGGATCCTGGAGAAATAGAGGGAACTCCTTAAATTATAGGCACACCAGAAGCGATTTGTGTAGTTTTAGGAAGAGTACTTTCTCGGAGTGATCCCATTTCAATTTGGTAAAGATCTATGAAGAACTTCGGAAGATAGGCAACGGAACTCCTCAATACATGATAGCAAATGTACTGGGATCGCTGAAATCTCATGTCTGTCTATTGTTTATTGTTGTTTTGTTCATAACAAAAAATCACGCCGATACGCTGTGAAAGGGTAGCACATGTGAACCACTAAAAAGTGAAAAATATTTTTTTTTTTGTAAAATACGAGTATATAACCGACTTCACACAAAAAAGTGAAAAATAACTTTAGCTTCAGAAGTCGGTGACCTTGGTTTGATTTATTTAGTTTTTTTGTCACCGACTTCTGAAGCTAAAGTTATATTTCACTTTTTTGTGTGAACTCGGTTCTATTTTTTGTAAAAAAGTTTTTATAATATACTTACATGCAAGACTACGCGCACAAAAGCTTACGAAACATGGCCATGGGCAGAAACAAAAATTATATTAACTTAAACTATTTTACAAGGTATGTGGAGTTCTTTGACTCGTGTCCCAGTGGCAGCCAGTATCCTCCCTTAAGATAATGACACAGCGTTATTTTTAAAGGAAAAAAAGCTGTGATGAAAAGATTACGACTTCCGAAACTAACGCATCAAACTTGTTAAACATATCACTTTTCTAGCGTCTCTTTTAAGGCATTAAATATATATTAGCAGCAGTTCAGCCAACGGCTAAACTATGTTACGTCCAGCGATGCAAACGTATAAAGCCATATTGATTCTAGCCATAGAATACTTACTTCCTTTTTTTTCTAAGTAATTTCTGCTGATAGAGGCTTCTAGCCAGTATTACCAAGTGCTATCATATTACCCAGAATTAACTGGGTTGTGGAGGCCAGATAGACAGTCGCTCCATGTAAAATTCTGGTATTCAGTTAAACTGGAAGCCGACCCCAACATTGTTGGGAAAAGGCTACGCTGATAATGATGAGAGGCTTCTAAATCACATTAAATCTTTGTTTTTATAATTTTCAAGTTGTTATTTCTGATACACATGTACAATAAATATGATAATATAAGTACACAATTTAGAGGATTAATAAAATAGTAACAACTATTTGCTTGTTTGTTTTTTTGCATTCTGAATTATTGAATATATAAAACATTTAATATTGATAAAATTCTATTGAAGATTTAAATTATTTACTCGGAGAAAAAGTTAACATGAAATGTAATTGGATTGAGTTATCATTTTCTCTCTGAGCAAGATAATTAAATTATCTTTATCTTTTCCTTATTTATTTAAAAGTAATAGGAAATAGGTTCTTCGTTTTTTGTCGTAGTAACACGCATCGTTTATTATTTATAATAGAGACTGAATTATGCCCGCGGCATCGCTTGCGTGAAGTTTGGTAATGTTCCACGAGATAAAAAGTATTGTACGCGTTAATCCAGGTAATAATCTATCTTTGTGCCAAATGTAATCAAAAACCGATCAGGAGTTTTTGCGTAAAATAGTACCAAAAACATCCATACGTTTCTCCATCGTAAATATCGAGAAAAAGCCACGGAACATACGAAACCAATTCCAATAAAATTAAAATAGCACCAGTGACGTAAATCGCGTAATGGCTCAATATAAACTTTAAAAACTCGTATAAAACTCCAGTAAAAAGCCGTAAATTCAGTGGTCGCGATAAAAATGTGAAATAACTATTTGCAATACAGGTAATGGGTGATGGTAATACTGCAATTCGGCCGTCAAAGTCTCACAATGGGATGGCAATTACATCGTTTGAACGTTGGACCAATCGCTTGTTCATGCTGCGTTTAGTTTGGGGATAGTAAAGTTGCTTGTTACGTCGTATGTGACTCATTTCACTCAGTTAAACAATTGACGTAACATTAACATGAAGTACTTGTTAATGTTTGTCTAGTATATTTTTATGTTAATGAACAAAAAGAGGTTAATTTCGCATTCTCCAAGCAGGAGATGCACAAGCTGGATAGAACCAACGACCAGTGGTCGACATTAGCTCTAGATTGAAAGATTTGAAGGTCATGGGGAGAGAGGTCTTTGCCCAGCTGTGGGATAGACACAATCATGCTAACAGTTACAGTAAATCAAAATAGATGGCCACTAACATAGAAATATACAAGAAGAAGACATACTCCTCCGATCCCAAAGAATCGTGCAGGCAATTGATGATGAAAATGAATTGAACAACAACGAAAGTAACGTTACTTTATTTTAGGTTTCCTAAAATTTGCTTGTAAGTACTCCTTTTTATAAAACACAACCTTTTTTTAATTTTTCGTTTATTAAAAAAAAAAAACTATAAAATGAACGCGATATAGGAGGAGCTCGTGACTAAATAATAACAGCCGCTCGGGCCGATCTTTAGGTTAAGCCGTGCTTGCCTAGGTTGGTCTGTAGATGGGACCACCCTTACACACCGAGTGTCCTCCGTGTCTCGGAAAGCACGTTAAGATGTTGGTACCGTCTGTCATTTGTCCATCTTTGGCAGTTGTTACAGGTAGTCAGTGGCCCAAAAAGTCTGACAACCAGTCTTACCAAGTGGTATTGTATTACCCAGTATTAACTGAGTTGTGGTGGTCAGATAGGCAGTCGCTCCATGTAAAATACTGGTATTCAGGTGCATCCGGTTAGACTGGAAGCCGACCCCAACTATAGTTGGGAAAAGGCTAGGCATATGATGAAATAAAGGCGATATAAACTTATTTTTTAACAACACACAAATCAATGAACTTTTCCAGGACATACTTACTCCCGTTTACGTAAACCAATATGACAGTTCCAATAATTTTCCAATAAAGAATTGACTTATAGATTCGTGGAAACCAATCCATCAATCAACCTAACATTACCTTACCAGTCCTCGTCTATGTCACAAAGGATTCTCCAAAGCCTAAACACAGCCCGAATCGAACAATTGGAACATACGAAATCAAATTGCTCCTCTGTCTACTATCCAATCTAAACGGACCTGTTCTAGTGGTTACAGGGAGGTGAACGGATTGATCTGCACTCAGCAATTTTGACACAGTTTCCTGTTAGTGACTTTGTCATTTCATAAATAACAAGGTCGTGGAATTTCTTTACCTTCTTGGAAGTAATATTTTGGTTAAGGCGTTAGGTTTTTCGTAGTAGAGTGCATTCGTTGTTATATGTTTTGTATTCGTGAACTTACAAGGACGTGTTCTTCGGTGTTACAGTCTTCTTAATCACGTATTACACTTATTTTTTGAGCCTTTCGCCGGGTCGTTTTTCAATATCCTTTATCTTGAAGTTTAAATTTCATCAGGCTTTGCTGTATTAGTAGCCCTAAGGTTACCACTCTAATCACTGCTGAGAATAGACAGAAAGAGAAGTCCTTTATGTGCTATGCTTTCCTGGTCTCTGCAAATTTCAGCCTCTATCCACCATCATCTGAATGTTACATACCCTTCTCCGTAGCTACGAGTACTTTAACACTAGTGGATGTCACACGGTTTCACCCGCGTAGTTCCGTTCCCGTGGGGGTACGGGGATTTAGTATAGTCTATGTTAGTTCAGTAAAGACGTGGCATTCTAATGGTGATATTTTTTTTTAAATCGGTCCAGTAGTTCTAGAGATAAATTTTAAGAAACACACAATCAAACAATCAACTCTTTTTTCTTTACAATATTAATCTGGACTAGTTTTTGCTTGTGGTTGCACTCCCGTTATTTGTATGGAAATAAACCCACGAGAAAGCTTTAAATATAGCCTATGATACTAGGGGATAATGTGGCTTCCCCTTGGTGAACGAATTTTCGGAATTGGGTGAGTATAGGTAAAGATTACCCCTTACATACCCCTCTTTATATTATAATAGATAGCTCAAATAATACTATTCTATTGAAGTGCCGTTTGTGCCTGTGACTCTAGATTCTCGAGATTTTCCGTTTTCAAGCCAGACCTAGTATATGCATTGGGCGGAATACAGCAATGCCAATGAAATAAGTATGGCTGTAGAACTACGGACGAGAGGTCTAACCAAGGAGTTTCACAACCTTTTCAGGCTTCTTGTTTTTTCACCGACGCAACATTGTAAAACTCTATTTATAGTTGCATTAATCACTCTTTGATGTTAATTAAGCTTGCTGTGCACTTCCATTTTTTCTTATAGATTCCAAGAAAAACTTAAGGAAATCTTTTTTGCTAAGCTATAGGAATTTTCTTTCTTTGAAAACGGGGAATTCGATTCGTCGATAACGATTGGGTCCATGTGCCACATAACAGATTGGTCTTAAGATTGTAATAGTACAAGCAATAAAGATTTGTTTTCGCTGTTTTTGGCGTGACATAGTAACCTATTTCCTGAATCGGTTTTACGATTTGAGGGAGATTATGAGATGATATTAAACACGTAATTTCAGTCGTTATTGGTAGTCATTGGCCTGAAAATCTGTCAACCAATCTTACCAAGGGGTATCGTACTATCCAGTACTTACTAATTGGGTTGTCCACAATAGGCTTGTTAACTGAAAAAATCTAATTAATCCGTCACTTAGATTATCAAAAAATATTTAACCCGTATTTTTTATTTTTTCTTTTGTCACATAAACCAAAATTGACGAAGATACGACGCTTTTAAAATTCCCAATACGTCACTGTTTGGTATCATTCTTAGTGAGTACTGACGTCACGAGCCCCCACTCCCGAGTATTGATGCGTTTTATCTTTGTCAATATTCGTTGTTTTACAAAAACAAAAAATACGTGTCCATTATTTTCCAATACTCTAACTGACGGACTAAATAGATTTGCAATTTATTGATGGTGGAAACTAGCGTATTATGCAGGTTAATACAGACCTGCATCTGGTTAAGATTACAAACCGACCCCAAAATAGTTAATTAAAGGCTAGGCAGATGATGATTCAACGTGATTTTTGTTCGATAAGGTTTTATTCAAAATCCGTGGATACCCACTTGGGTCTACGGAGCACGGTTTCGGTCCCAACCCAGTTTAGGTCCCATAGTAAAATCTGGGTAATGGGAGCGAAACCCGGTTCCGCATGCCTTATTGTATACCTACCTTACAGAATCTGTTCACCATAAGACGTTACCAAATTTTATTGTTTTCTTTATTTATTCACTATAATGATTGAGGTAAAATATTAAATATAAATATCGCTGGACATTAACTCACAGCGCCATCTAGTGCCACACTAAGCAAGGCGTGTCGTGGACACCAGATAGTTGATATACTACTTAGATACCTTTTTTTTGTAAATACGTACTTATCTATCTTCTATATTATAATATATAATATAAAGGAGAAGTCCACTCACTGACCACTCATCACGAAATCTCGGAAACTACTGTTCCGTAAGGACTCAAATTTGGCACAAGCACTCTCTAGGGGGTGCAGGCGCGTACTAAGAAAGGATTTTTTTAAATTCGCACCCCAAGGGGTTGAAAAGGGGTGTCAAAGTTTGTATGAAAGTCCTATGTTTTTAAAGTTAGAGATATGAATGTAAAGCCTGAATGTTCCTTTTGGCTTCTAGGTGCTCACTAAGAAAAGGTATTACAAAATTCGGCCCATAAGGGTACAAAAAAGGGTTTTTAATGTTTGTATGAAAAAAGTTAAACATCCAAATTGAATCTTACGTCAACGCGTTATTGCATACTTTACATTGAAATGAGAATTCGGAAACCGATATGGATCCAAATTGAATTTTACGACAACGCGTTAATGCATATTTTGAAATAAGAATTTGGAAGTTCATTGAGGGCGTAATTTCTAGGTGGCCAGTATGTTTCAGTGATATGCAGGCGTGTGCTGAAAGGTATTGAAATGAGTTTCTATAACGTTTTAAAGTTTTATGCCAATTTCTAGGTGGCCAGTATTTTTCAGTACGCAGGCGTCTGTTGAAGGGTAAAAAAAAAACGTTTCAAAAAACGAACTTAAGCGAAACACGCTCAAGCTCAAGCTCATTTCTGTTCTGCGATATTTTGCTGTTACTACTAATTTGATTTGAAATATTTGACATCATCGTTGTTTGGGTTGTCTTCGTTTCGGTATGTTTCACTTATGCTGGGGCTACACTATCGCGATAACGCGAAGATTTGCGTTGTCGCGACACGTCTGGCCAAAGAATTCGTCCTATCGCGAATCATCTTCGCGAATACGAACGCCCTTCCCGCCGCTGTCGGTAAATTGCCGCACATCAAAGGCTTTTGTCGCGACAAAGTTCGTGCGTGCGTTCGAATCTTCGCCTACAAGTCTGGCCGTAGCATTAGTAATTTTAAATTGGAGGATAATCATTTTATTGTGTTCTTACCTATTGCCTGGTTGGAATTTTGTTATGTCTATTTCTTCGCGAATCACATATTGTGAATTTCACACTTTGGTATTACTTTATTAGGTCTTTTAGTATTAGTCGTTCTTCCTAGAAAAGGTGTCCTTGAATACCTACGTTCGTGTTTTAATTTTAGTGTTGTATCTTTGGTTTAGGCTGGTGTTGCAAAAGAACAGCTATAAAAATTTACATTCCCAATTTATTTGTTACTAATAGGTTTTGAGCATTGTTTAATTAAAATGGATAATCAAATTATTATCACTACTAATGGGGTGCAAATTCTTAGCCAAATAGTAAATATTCCTGGCGATGGCGCATGCTTATTTTCATCTCTATCCTATTTGATGCATCACTCATAGCAGCGGGAGAATTATTTCCATTTGAGTTCCAGGTGTTTCAAACCTTCAAGGGACAAACAGGGAGTAAAAATAATCCGATCCTCAGGAAACTTCAATGAAGGTCATTTTGATGTTTTAATTCCGTTGGCCAATTTGAATGTGAAAGCGCTTTTTTTGCGTATGGGCAAATCCACCACGCGGACCCCAGTGCGGTTTGGCAGATGTCACATGTCTTCAAATTTTTGGTTCTAGGACATGCCGGTTTCCTCACGATGTTTTCCTTCACCGTTTTGAGAGCAGTGGTTATGAAATAAATTACACAAAGTAATGCGCCTGTCTGGCCCACTTGTTCGAACCAGCATTGTGCGCCACGTGTCTAACAACTGGGAAAGGTTTCAACCTTTCACCCAGGAGCGGTCAGGAGCTGTTTATTGTTCGATGCGTAAATACGTCACTGAAATGTCTTGCCATGGCACCTACGGAACCACCTGTGAAGTCATGGCAGCGGGAAAACTATTCCCATTTGAGTTCGAGGTGTTTCAGGATGGTATTTTTATTGCTGTTTTATTAACTTGGAACATTTTCTTGCAACATTAACACACTAAATCTCATTTGATAAACACCAACGTATGAAACACGCGAGTGAAACCGCGCGGGCACAACTAGTTATGCATATAAACATCCATGACCACTAACACTACGCCATTTGGGTCGTCAATCATTTGTATAATATATAATTATAATATTGATGTCAGTATAAAGCTAGATTCACACACAAACAGTGTTGTATGAACCTATGTTCACTGGGTTTACTTATGCACAAATTACAGCGATTGCCCGTTGTAGATCGTTGAATATCACTCTTTTAATTGTAAAACTGGAAGGCACTTTCAGTACGCGTTCGGGTCCGCCGAATAAATGATCGCAACGATCGTGTGTTTGCGAGACAATCGCTCTGATTAGGACATTATCTGAACTCCGCCAACTTACTCGTATGTTTGTGTTCATTATTTGTACAAAAATCTAAAAATAAATAGACACTGGCTTTGAATAAATTCAATAAACATACCTGTATGATTAAAGCAATGTTTTTGAAATGTAATTTTTTTTTAAAGATTTTTACTTTAAACACCTCTACGACCCCCGTACTATTCAATCCATCCATCACCACAATATTTTGAGTGTGTTACATTGAGTTCTACCACACAACATGATTATTCATTCAAAGTCGTTTTTTGGATATTAGTTGTTGTTAGTTGGATGTACAGAATGCTTGGTTGACGGCTTCGTTATTAGGTTGTTTACACCCTGAAACAGTGGTTTTGAAGATATACTTAGCATGAAAATAATTATGTTCTGTATCTACCGAGTTCAAACAGGTAGTCAATGACCCGAAAGTCTGACAACCAGTCTTACCAAGGGTATCGTATTACCGTATTACTAACTGGGTTGAGGAGGTCAGATAGGCAGGCACTCCATGTAAAATTCTGATATATAACCGCGTTCGGTTGGACTGGAAGACGACTCCAACATAGTTGGGAAAAGGCTTGGCAGATGATGATGATTTTAACAATTTCCCAAAGGAATAGCTCGAAGTCTCAATTTCGTCCGATTGGCTACTCATATTACATAGGAATTCAAAATCTGAGTTACTTCTTCCTTGCTTTTCCCTTCAGAGACAACAGATGTTACATTTATGATACCTTCTCGTAATAATATTACCGAAACCTTATCTAATCCGTCATTTTATTTCTTTGACGTGTTAAAGATTTGCTGAGAAAATTATTAATATTATGGACATATTTGCTTAAGTCCATTTTGAAGAGTAAGTAAGTTTGTTTTTGTCACGTGTAAAAATTTAACTTATTTTTCTAGAAGATTTAAGACTTTAGGCGGTGATTCGTGATGAATAAAATAGCTGATGATGTTAGTTATTAACAGGCACGGAAGATCATCCACTAAACCTTTTCCCAATTGTGTTGGGGTCGACTTCTATTCAATTTTGATTCTGTTGAACGCTACATTTTATTGTACTGTTACGTAAGTACCTAGGGGCGGGCTTTTATTGTGAAGGGAGATAAGATAGAGTATACTGAAGTACTGAAATATTTGTTCACTGCATAAACTCTGAAAACAGCCCGAGTTATTAAAATACCAAGCAAGATTAAAAAGTGCTTACGGGAAAATTCGCACTAAAACACTTTCAGTCACGTTCCAGTTAAAATTCAGACAAAAATCTAGCTTTTATACTCGCCACAACAGAATAAAAACATCAGCACCAAAATAAATTGAATAAAATCCATGTCAAACAGCTAGTTTGAAAACAAACGTGTAAAATTTATTCATGAGCAACCACCGTTGGAACTTGCACTCAAGGTACTGAATCTGAATGTCGCGGAAGGTACTACGTGATGGTTCCGTTTCAGTGTTGGCACTTCCTGTGGTACTATTGTACTTGTAGAAGTCACGCGCCGGGAACTGGCGTGATAAAGAGTCGAGAAGCTTGGACTGAATTGGAGAGGAAGAGTCAGACTATGTTTAGTTTTGTCGGCAGTAGCATTGCTGGTCTCTAATTTGAATGTTGAAATTGACTTTTGAAAAGGAAAATAGTTTAATTATTTTCTAACTTTTGTTGAGAGTGGTGACTGACAACAATGTTTAGTTTAGCTTGACGTATTGCCTACCCAACAACAACGAGGCATTATGATATCTAACATTAACCTATTTATTTAAAAAAACCGGCCAAGTGCGCTTTAGACTCGGGCACCTAGGCTTCCGTATAAACTTGTACCTAGGTATTTTTTTATTAAACTACATACTTACGGTTTTCAGTTCTTTTTCCTTTACTTGTGCAATAAGACATTGCTTCTTGCCAAATTTCATGATTCAACGTCAACGGGAAGTAACCTGGGTTACACGGGTTCTGATTCCCTTGTGAAATCACAAAATATGCGACATGAACAGTCACATTTTTTTTGTTGACTTACAAATTTGATTTTTCTCACTGCTCCATTTGAGTATTTGGTAATAATTCAACTTGATACCTGACCTGATAAAAAAAGGGCTTGACAGACGGATAGACATACAGACGGACAACAAAGACGGACAACAAGGTCTTATATGGGTTCCGTTTATGCCGACTGAGGTACGCAACCCTCATAAACTAGCGTAACTCTCGGCTTTGGTTGGATTTGCAGCTATGGGAATAATTTGACATGTATGTTTTATCAAGATCGAGTTAAATAGTCATAAACACACTTCAAAAATTGACAAACAAAATCAACAAATAAGTCGCGTAGTCGCGCCTAGAACATACACAACAAGTAATTGTAAACGTACGTACTAATCCTAAAATACTGTGAGAAATATTGTTTGTGTTGCTTTTAAACTCGCTTGTGTGATAATTAGGAACATTTTGGTAGAATTACGGTAATGGAAATTTATGGTCAGCGGGTAATTTGAACATGACATTGTTAATTATTTGAAGTGATATATGAGTTTCGCCTAATGTTTCTACGTAAAATAATATTTAGGCTTGAATTACTACAGTACTTGTTAAAAAAACTGGTTGGTAAAATTACATAGCGAGCGGCACACGGTTTAGAAAAAGCTATTAACCTGCTTTTAAGTTGTGTGCACACAGATTAATTTGTATGTTAATTTTGTGTGTGTCTACATAGGTAGATAGGTTCACCTGCTAACATCAATTATAGGAAATGATTATACTTTTGAACTCTTTACCATAATTATGGTTTTTCTTACAGTTCAGTAAGACTTCTTCTTCCTATCCGGAATGATGCTTCAAGCAATTGTTAACTCTAATCGGAGTTAATTTCAATTCTCCCTGTCGTTTCAGTCGTAAACCTGGCAAAACTCAACTTTCGATCCCAAATTGAAAAATCAGCACCTCAAGTTATTTTAATTGGGCTGCGGGACTGTTTGAAAGAGATACCGCGGCCCCGGAACGTAAAGGGCGAGGAAGGAACATGGATGGTTTTTAGTCAGTAAAAGTCTGACACTCCCTCCCGCTCCGCCTAGAGTGGGAGGCGTCATTTGATTACTTCCCACCCGAAAAAAAAAAGGTATTTTAATTATGTATTAACTTTTTGACAAATTTATTCCAGACGCAATACCGAAACCCTTGTGTGTGTTAAATCATTGGCTAATCCATTTATTTCCATACCGTTTCAGTTAAAAATCAAACATCCAGTCACATTAATTCTCTAATCCCGTAGTAACCCTCACTCCAAGAGTTGCTCGAATTAGAGACACTCATATTTCCACTTTTCTTCAGCACTCCCTTCCTGTTGGACTCCCATTGCCGCCTGCTGAAACTTTCACAAAATTAAACCGTTTTTCAGACGACGACGGCGACGTTTTTCAGACTCCATCTGAGTGCAATGTCGAGGGTAAGCGGTGGAGTACATCCGGACCTTTTTATAATTACTCGCGAGTAATTTTTACTGGAATAAGATGTGGATTTTGAAGGATTAGAAGTTGTAATTTGTTGTGTAAGGTTTTGTTTTGTTCGCATTAAAGCTGTATAACATTTATCGTGGGAAAAAATTGACTATGGATGTTGCGACCAACAAATATTACGTAAGCCATGAAATTATTGAGTTACAATGAATTGTCAGAATGACAAGCACATATTACGTCCTGGCCACAGCTACGAGTGGCGCGAATTGCGGCGCGACAAGCGGTGAGTGGCGAAAACAAATTGTAGACAACATATATGAAGTATGCCACAGCTACCGGCTGGGCGATTTGCGGAGCGACCTGCGGTGCGGGTAGGGCAAATGAAACAAATGCGGGAGCAGAACACGCGGCGTCATCGGTGGGCGGACTCGGCATCGCGCAACTGAAACAAAGAATTTTGTTTTCATCGCGCGTCCAGGTAATAAATGCAAAAAAAAACTTGAAATTAACATGAGCTTTCAAGTCTTCATGTATATGGACGAGTGTATAATAAAAGTTTCTATGGCAAACATCGCATATTCAAAAAACTTATCGAGATAGCTCCTATTATATTCATGGTACAGATTGTGTAATTCGCCATGTTCTCTTCTTTTCTGGTTAACTGGGTGCGCTCCTATTCTTGACTGAATTATATCTTTAGCTAACGCACTTATTTCAAGGCAATACCCTGCAACTTTTGAAAGGGCCATTTGAATAATGTTCACTAAATACGTCCACCGCTGACACCGCTGACGCCGCCGCGGTCGCTACTAGTCGAGCTGTGGCATGCCACCGCGGACCGCGCCTCACAAGACGCGTCGCGATTCGCGCAGGCCGTTAGCTGTGGCCAGGACGTTAGAAGAATTAATAATTGTGTTATTGAGTGATGGATTTTTTTTGCTGTTTATTTAGTGTATGTCAAATGTTACCATTAATGAGGTTTTGAAAAAAACATTGTTTTATCCGTGCTAACGACCACAGAATAGTTTAAAATCCATTTAATTGCACATCGAAAAGCATTTAAAATATTAAATAATTCCAACTTGTTTAGGCCCTCAGACTTCCGCAAAAGAATTAATGGAGACTTCAAAACTAACTTTATGAAACATTTCTGATATTGTTTATAAACTGTAATAAATAAAGTGCTTCCTCCATTGACTTACGACTTGCATGCGGAGTAAGCAACAGAATTGAAAAGTTTTCCTTTATTTCTTCCGCTGTAGGTATATTTCGTTTTACCCAGAACATGATAAATCTTTTACACTTGTAAAAAAACATTAGGGTGAATTAAAGATTATTTTTAATGAGGCTAATGTGTCCTACTGCAAAGCAAAAGCCTCCAGTGTCCCTTGAATATGAACATAACAATTTTGGGTGTTTTTTTATTATTTTCTGTTGCAACCAGTAACAAAATAACATAATGGCCTAGAAATTGGATCTTCACTTTCAAAACGTTTCGCATTTCAACCTTTGACGGGATTTAAATAAGTTTTAATGGTAGCATAGTAATTAAATTCGATGTATTTTTTTTAGTTTTGTAACGTGTTTACTGATAATAGATCTACTTTTAGTCTCCACGAATTTTAATTAAGGATTAATTACTACTATCATATTACTTTACATTTTATCCAGAAATCTAAATTTTAATTTAAACTTTTACACAAATAATTTCCTGATAAATCCGCTTTTTACATAAATATAAAGTGAACATTTTGATGAAAATCAATCAAAGACCAAAAGTTGATTAAAAAACAACAATATTTATTTGTGTTGTTGTTGTTTTAAAATTAATATAATCAATAGCCGAGAGCACCAGGAATCGGAACAGAAACTTTGTTATTGTACATTGAAATTTTACTCGTATTCAAACAAAACAAACTTCAACAGATATTGAAAATACAATTTGGAAATTAATAAAAGCAATTGCTTGTTAAATTGTCGTTTATATTAATTTGTTAATAAATTCTTGTTTTGATTTATACATTGTCTTAAAAACTTAAGATTCGAAAGTGATTTGAATACCAGTCTAATTTTGAAGCTCTGGCTTTCGATCTAAAACAAAGTTAAAACTGTTGAGTTTGAAACTTTCTTCGTATTGGAAATAGAAATACCAATTGATTGCTTATTTTCTGACTCGTTGGTTGAGTGGTCGCAAGTCTGACTGCTGATCATGTGGTCCTGGCATCGATTCCTGGGTCGGGATGTTTTTCCATCAGACACTTTTCATTAACAGCCACGAAGACTAGAATTGTGTCCAGTTGATGGCAATAGGGTTGCCCCCTATTACATGGGACCTTAACATAACAAGTGAAATGTACCCACATTTCACTAGTTATACACCGTGTTCCTGAGGATATACATTAATTTTGAATAATACTTCTATAGCTCTTGTTAAATATATCGTACAAAGGAAGTAGTAGTTTAAATGGCATAGTTTTTAAGTTATTGGTAATTTAAGTTTAACCAATTTAATTATGTTGTGCCGTGAGAAAGAGTCTTTATTTGTGAGATGTTGCCACTTTGTGCAACCAAAACTATCAATTGAATTTAGAAGACTGAAACTGATTTTTGTTTTTTTTTTTAAGTTAGAGGCATTTTGTGTTGTGTTGTGATAAAATGAGTTTGTAATCTAAGATGAACACGATATGTTTTACTTATTGCCACTAAAAGTGAAAAAAAATGGTAAAAAGAAAAAAAAAGATAGTAAAAAATGGTCAATTTAATGGTCTGAATAACATGCCGAAGTTAATGGTATAACCTCAGGAACACGGTGTATACTATTAGGTACCCCTCTACCTAATTTTTCTGTTTTGTTTTTATAAACATAATCGCATTTCATTAGGACAATATTCAGACATACATAGATAATTTCAAGTCATCGTTGACGCAAAACGTATTTTTTTCGACCTTCCCAAATAATCTGCTCATAACAAAAGCGATTACTGTTCCTAAGAAACCCCAAGAAAACAAACCACCAGGAAAACTCCCCAATCGGAACAACTACATTAAACAAAAACTGTAGAAACAGGAAACTAATAATAATCACGATATTTTATCTTAATCTGTCCCAAAGAAAAATAAAGCGGAGCTTCCCCTTCAGACAATAACTCCACTATTCTGCAGTCCGTAACAAAAGTCGTTTGTTCGAGATACCGCCTACAGTGACGTCACAGTAATGGCCGCAGTAAATTTAACGCCGAACGCTGTGTCACTACGGCCTCTAAGTCATAAGTGCCAGACTGTTGCCAACTTACTGTGGTTTACATTTTGAAAGATATATTTATGGGCTTTTAGTAACACGGGGCTGGACTACAGTAGGTCGAGAGTAGGCGTCGTGCTCGGTGAATTACGTGGGGTAGTGGTGTTTTTTTTTGTACTAAAACATATCTTTATGTCACTCCTCTTCATTAGTGCTTAATTCTGATTTTTCGGATTCATATGCGTATTCTTTGGCAGTCGATACAGGTAGTCAGTGGCCCAGAAAGTCTGACACCGAGTCATACCAAGTGGTATCGTATTTCCCAGTATTAACTGGGTTGTGGAGGTCAAATAGGCAGTCGCTCCATGTAAAATACTGGTATTCAGGTGCATCCGGTTAGACTGGAATCCGACCCCAATAAAGGGTGTAAAACACCTCTTCACGAAGCCGAAAGGCACTTGTTCTCCCTATCATTGCGATCATTTTTTTGTTCTACACCATACCTGGGAACCTTCTAGTTACGGAGATATGGGGGGTCAAAGTTACAACTTTTTGACAAGTTTTTTTTTTAAATACAAGTTTTTTTTGTAAGATTTTGATTTTTAACACCTCCACGACCCCTGTACTATTCAATCCAACCATCAGCACAATGTTTTGTGTGCGTTACATTGAGTTCTACCACAAAACATGATTCATAACCTCAAAAAAAAAGTTGTTTCCCAGCAATATTTTTTGCTTAAAGTTACTTAGTTTGATGTACAGAATGCTTGGTTAACGGCTTTGTGATGAGGTGGTTTACACCCTGTATAGTTGGGAAAAGGCTAGGCAGATGATGATTGATGTTGCTGCTAACTTGGTCACTAACTCTCAAGATATTAGTGCCAGATTATCAAAAACTTTCAGATATACGTTTTTATTTATAGTGATTTTATGACAGAATATTTAAAGGTCGAATTAAAAAATATATATAATACTCTCTACTGTTCCAGGCTTTGGGCTTGTACGGTGATTACCTTACACTTTATTTGTTAATGTTAAAATGTTATGAGTACCGCGCCGCGACCCTAGTCAGGGAATTTGATTAAGTAAAACGACGTTTACTGTTACACGGATTTATTGGTACTAAAGTAATTAACAAATGGAGCGCTATGCATCGCATCGTGAGTGCAAACGTCAACATTATTACTAAACAATACAAAATGTACGGGTTTGCTCGTACATACTCCCTACAGGAGAAATTAACAAGATACAAAATAAATGTTATCAGATAAAAGTCAGAATATTTGAAAATAATGTTTTAAGAAAATACAAAAAACGTTACAAAAAATATTGAGAGTACAATATAATTCGAAAAAGACTTAAATATAAAGTTAAATGTTGTCTCTGATAGCACTTAACGAACGCAAATAGGTGACGTAGACTTATTCACTCGCGCACTATTGAGATTGGAGACACTGCTCTGATTGTTTTCATTTAACTCACTAACACTGTGATAAAACACTCGGTCACCGAGAATCACACACGAGTTGTCATGGTTTCTGTGAGGAGGCGCAGGCGCACCCTGCGTTTGCGCTGTTGTCGGCGCTGGCATCGGCGCGGCCGGCACGCTCCAGGCGCGCCAGCGACGCCACACGTACACCAGTCCCGATATTCCCACGATGCCGACGATGATGTATATCAGCGTGTAGTGGTGTATATCATGAACAGAAATGCCTTCATCTATAGCGGCATTATCTTTCAAGATTTTAATTTGCTGGCCAAGTTCTTCCAAATCCATTTGATTCTGGTCAGATTCTGAATCATTCATCGATATCATATGCGGGATCGTAATGTTAATAATGTGATTTATCGGTGGTATCAGTGGAGTGTAAACCTCAGGTTTAATGTTCATTTGGCTAGACTGTTGTCTGTGTGCAATCAAAGTAAATGCTTGCGTTTTAATAATGCACCCATTGTCTATAGCAACAAGACCGGCACCGGTCAGCTGATGACTGGCAACTTGATCCTCGCACATTATACGTAAAGGGCATTGATCGCAACAAAAATAGATATAGTTATTAATTGTGTTACTTTCTAACCAACTGTTTTTGCAGGGAGAGATCCTTGTCTCACACTCAAACTCTTCGGTTTGACAGAAATCTTTATCCCCATTTAGATGATAAATAGGTCTCTGGATATGACACAGATAAGCATCTGATATCAGACATGACGTCAATGTTTTCTCTGTCATAGTTAAGTAGGTATCCTTTTTCAAATTTATGGCCACATAATCTGAGATTGGTTTAATGCTAACCATATTAGCTCGTTTGACTTGAGGTATAGAAAATATTTTGAATATTTCGAAGGTGTCTCTACTGATAAGAGGAAGTCTGATTTCAAAGATGAGGTATTCTTCCAGCATCCTAGTCTTTACTTTGAGAAGCTTATATATTTTCTTTAAATCTATTTGCACATTTTCTACAGGCAATGTCACATCTTTAGGGAGCTGACTAGCGATGGTACTCAGCTGATCTTGCAATTGAACGGGAGTCAAAAGGTGTGGATTAAACTGACCGTGATAGATGTCAGTGATAGTGTCCAGCAAGGTGCTTTGTAATGACTTCAAGTTATGTAGCATGTTGCTTCCAATAATAGCTCCTACAGTTAGCTCGTTTACAATAGATAGGTTTTGTGTTTCAGATTGAAGTTGGTTTAGCGCCTTTTCGATGGAAAATATATGTTGGGAAATCATTTTATGTTGTCTGTTCATGGATTTCTCTGTTCGTTTGAGAAGATTATATTCAACCTCTATAATTGATGTTTGATTTTTCCAGTAGGACGCAATATGACGTTGGTTGTCGCGTAGTAACGTTATGTCCTTGCGATATTGTTCGGCGAATCTCGCATCTAATACCCCGAAGAGGCTATTCGCAAGATATCCGACACCGTCGATAAGACCGCGCCGCTGTCTAGCGCGCTGCTCGTTCACGTGCTGACCCAGCAACATCTGGTTGTAGTACTCAAGTTCATCGAAGCCTTGAACCAGCTGTAATATTATGATATCACAGTTCATAATATTACGTATTGTTTTGCATGATTGTTCTAGGGACTCCGTGTATTTGTTGAGAGCTGTTATGCCTTCCCAGTATGGTTGCATATCGTAGTAGATAATGAGCTTCCATTCATCCCGTATAATAAGCATGTTAGATAATTTATCGAAATAAAGACTCTGATTAGGTCTAAATCTTGTTGATTGGAAATCGCAGTATCCTCCAGTTACGATTGTCATAAAAAATAATAAAGACGTGAATAATGTAATTACGCTAACTCTTTTCGATTTCCTTTGAGGTTCTGTTTCTTCGCTGTTTGTTTTCAATTCTTCCTGGACGTTTTTAGCCGAATCTGATAAGTTTTGGTTTACAGGTAACATTGATATTTTGGTAATTGGTCTTTTAAGAATTCCATTCTTCGTTTTTAAGCTGATAACGCGAACGAATCCATCTGCTCCGGGATGTAGATCGACGACCCTACCCATAGACCATTTTCCAGGAGGTAAATTGTCATCGTGCAAAAGGACTACGTCGTTTAGGTTTATGTTTTCACGAGACTGTCGCCATTTGCTTCTCGTTGTTAGTTGTGTTAGATACTCAGAGCGCCATCTTTTCCAGATGTCATCGAAAATTCTCTGAGTTAGCTGCCACCTAGTCCTCAAGTCCCTTTCTGTTTCAACTAGGGTAAGTGCTGAACCGCCAGTCAAAAAGTGAGATGGAGTTAAGTAGTCTAAGTCCTCTGGATCTTCCGTGAGAGGACATAAAGGCCTTGAATTGAGGCATGCTTCGATTTGCGTGAGGACTGTTGACAATTCTTCGAAAGTCAACTTTTGCTCTCCGACAACTCTTCTAAAGTGGTGTTTAAAACTTTTGACTGCGGATTCCCAAAGACCGCCTGCGGAGGGCCAGATAGGTGCATTAAAATGCCACTTGATTTCCATATTTGTTAGTTCCGCCAAAAATTCGGTGTTAAATATTTGTAGCAGTTCCTGGTATTCTTGTTGGATTTGTTTGTTGGCTCCGACAAAGTTTCGTCCATTGTCACTATAAATGTGACTTGGAGTACCTCTACGTGCTGCCATTCTCCTTAAAGCAGCGATGAACGAGGAGGTGCTTAGATCGGAAACTAGCTCTAAATGTACTGCTTTTGTAGACATGCAGACAAAAACAGCCACGTATCCTTTAGTGGTTTTTATGCCACGGCCCTTGTTGGCTTTAAGGAGTAGATGCCCAGTAAAATCTATTCCGGTGTGTTCAAACGGACGAGAGGGATTGCTCCTCGCTGCAGGTAAGTCACCCATGATTTGGATATGCTTGTTAGGACTTAGCCTTTTACATTTAATGCATAGACGTATTTGCTTTTTTGTTGCTTCATTTCCGCCTACAATCCAGTACTTTTGTCGGATAAATCCCGATGTTAAGCGAGCTCCGCCATGGAAAGTAAGCTTGTGTGCATGTTCTATAAGAAGCTCTGTTAAACGTCCACGTTGTGGAATAATTAAAGGATGTTGCATGTCTGCATGAATATGAGCATGTCTTAACCTTCCCCCAACACGAAGAAGTCCAAAGTTATCTAAAAATGGATTTAGATTTAGTATTCTGCTTTTGTTGTTAAGCTTTTCTTTCTCTCTTAAGCTTTTAATTTCTTCTGCAAACTCTTGCTGCTGTACTTGCTTTATGATATCCATTTTGGCTTTTCTTATCTCTTCTAGCGTAAGATAGAAAGTCTGCGTCTTGTTTTGCTTTCTTGTTAAAAATCTATACACCCATGCTAAAATGTGTACAACTTTGGTAAAAGAACTGTGACTTTTCAATAAGTTCATGATTATATTGTCCTCTTCTGATTGTTTCATGACAGTGTTAACTTGCTTCTGGGGTTTGATTTCCAATGTTGTTGTGTAATTTATTTCTTCACTTGCTTCATCGGCATTAAATGTTTTTAGCCAAGATGGCCCTTGCCACCATAAAGGATGTTGCATTAATTGTGACATCGATAATCCTCTACTTGCACAGTCTGCAGGATTTTCGGCAGACTTGACATATCGCCAGCAGGCAGAAGGCATGATTTCTGTTATAAATCGTGTTCTGTTAGCAACAAAGATTTGCCAACGTCCTGGATCTCCTTGCAGCCACCCCAGTACTGCTGTGGAGTCAATCCAGCCGTAAATATCAATCTTGTAGTCAGTTAAAGAAGTCTTGACCTTAGCCATGAGTTTAGCTAATAAATGAGCACCGCAAAGCTCCAATCGTGGCAAGGATATGTTTTTGTTTGCCGGAATTATTCTTGATTTTCCAGCCACTAATATGATGTTTGTTTGTTCGTTATAAACTTTACAGTAAATAACGCAAGCGTATGCCTTTGTTGACGAGTCGGAGAAACCATGTAATTCGACTCTTTGCTTTGGTTTTGTGCCTAACCATCTTGGTATTTGAACGTGACTTATTTGATCGATGTCCGCCTTAAGTTTTTTCCATTCTTTCAAAATATTTTCAGGTATCTGCTCATCCCACTGAATTTGTGAAGTCCAAATTCGTTGAAATAAAATTTTGAGTTTAGTTGTTGTAGGAGTGAGCCACCCCAAGGGGTCAAAGAACTTGGAAATATCGGACAAAACGGATCGCTTTGTAGCTTTGTTGACTGTGGACTTAATTTTAGGCTCAAATGTAAAATTATCCTTGACAGGATTCCAGCGCAGTCCTAATGTTTTAGTAGACTCTGGCTTTCGAAAGCTTTTGCTTTGTTGTTGGCATGGGACTTCATCATGCATTAAATGCGGATCGTTAGAGGCCCACTTTCTCAGATTGAATCCCCCGCGTTTCAGGAGTTCAATTAAATCTTTTTGAAGTTGGCGTGCCGCTGATATGCTGTGAGTACCATGGAGAAGGTCATCCATGTAAAATGACTCCTCGAGGACTTTAGATGCTTCTTGGTATTCAGAGCGTTCGTCGTTCGCCAGCTGTTTGAGCGTCATCATTGCGAGGAAAGGAGCCGCTTTAGTCCCGTATGTGACCGTGGTCAGCTGATATTCTTGTAGTTTATCTCTGGGACTATCTCTCCAAACGATTTGTTGTAGGCTCTGATCTTCATTATGGACCAAGATCTGGCGGAACATCTTCTCGATATCAGCGGTGAAGGCAAATTGATACTGCCTCCACTTAAGTATCAATGACTGAAGGTCCTGTTGCAGATTTGGGCCCTTGTGCATCAGATCATTTAAACTGTGCCCACTTGATGTTTTTGATGAGGCGTTAAAAACGACTCTGAGCGACGTAGTTGTAGAATCGTCACGTAGTACACAATGATGGGGCAGGAAACACTCGAGCTTCGTGTTACAAATAGCTGGTTTCATATGTCCTAACGCTTGGTACTCGTGTATGAATGATTTATATTCTTTTGCAATGTTTTCATTTTTAATTAGTTTACGTTCTAAGTGACCAAATTGTGCTAGGGCCTTTGATTTCGAGTTGCCCAATTGTTCTTGCAAATTTGTTTTCAGAGGGAGCCTTACTACATATCTTCCATCTAACAATCGGATTGTTGTTGAGCGGTAAAATTGCATACACTCTTGATCATCTGATGAAGGCGAAGTCAACTCTGCAATTTCCTCTGTTTCCCAAAATTTTTGCAACTGGTCAGTATCAAACTGTACGACATTGCATTGTAGTGTGTTAACGTTGCCGCACAGGATCCACCCAAGCCGAGTCTGTTGAGCAATGGGCGTTGTTTGTTCAAGTCTGCAGATTCCTGCCATAATAATGTTTGAATATATGTCCGCGCCAAATAAAATATCTATCGGACGACTGACGTAAAAGTCTGGATCTGCAAGTTCTATGTTCTCTAAGTAAGACCATGTGGGCTTTGCAAAGGTATAAGTTGGCAGATTTTTTGTTAGATTTTTCATGATGAAAACGTCAGTATTAAAAGAATAAGACTCTCTTCTTGATGAGCAGTTTATGTTAATAACTCCTTTACAGGCATTGTCCCTGGCTCCTATACCGGTTATTACGCCCTTGCAGCGTTGTCGGGGAAGTCCTAGTTGTTGCGCCGCATTTTCGGTTATGAGTGAAGTTTGGGAGCCCTGATCAATCAAAGCTCGCATATTGATAAAAGATCCATCATATTTTTGAACCTTAATCACGGCTGTGGACAATAATGTTTCCGGTACATCACGTTGTTGAGCCACGTGAGTCTTAAGTTGCTGATTTTGCTCAGGCAACGCACGGGAAGTTCCAGCTTTAGTTATTGCTTGGCTAGGCGATGTGTTTGCGGCTTGCGAAAACGCCTCGTGTAGTATCGTATTATGACTTCCGTCGCACTCATGACACCGTTTCGTTGAAATGCATTCCTTGCCTTTATGACTAAAAAGACAATTTTCGCATAGCTTGTTATCCACGACAAATTGTTTTTTGTCGATTGGGGACAATCCGATATATTGTTCACAATGGAATAATCCATGTCCATTTTTGCATAATGGGCAAATTCGTTTATAATGAAATTTTCCGTTCGATTTCGCAACGTTTTTGTTGCTCGAATAAGATTGTTTCGAATTACGATTGATATTTTTGTTATTTAGATTATTATCCTTAGATGATTTTGCAGTGTTTGGAGATTTCTGATCTTGTTTACGTCGCGATGACTCCATGCTTGTAAATTTGGCTTCTAGGAAGTTCAAAAACTCTGATAAAATGGGCAGTTCACGAGGTTTCTTAAGAGATGCGACGTATTCGGAATGTGTGGTAGCATCTAATTTGTTCGACATCAAATAGCAAATTACGGGGTCCCATGTGCTTACGTCTGCTCCCATGTTCTTTATAGCGTTAACACATTCGATGGTTGTATCGTGGATGCGTTTTACATAGTAGACTGAAGGTTGTTGCATGACCGGAAGGTTGGTTAGAGTATTCATGTGTGAGGTGAATATAAGCAGTTTGTTATTGTACCTATGATTAAGGATTTCCCAACATGTTGAATAGTTCTCAGAGCTAATCAGAAGATGATGTATTAAACCCTCGGCTTCCCCTTTCAGTTTAGCTTTAAGGAACTGCATCTTTTGAGCTTGAGAGAGCGACGGATTATTGTGGATGGCTTCCGTGAACAAGTCTTTAAAGGATACCCAGTGTTGATAATGGCCATTAAACGTAGGCACTTCCATCTTTAGTGTTGACTGTTCGCGGTGCGATACAGACCACAATTTACTATTCAGGGACTTCTTCATATTGTTGTACTTTATTTCATACGAGGTAAACTTTTCCTCATACGAATCATCTTGCCCGTCCAGTTCTCCTTCCAACTCCCAATGAAGCATGTCAATGGCCGACCACCTTGTTTCCAATGTTTTCAACGTATCTTGAAACTCCCATTTCTCGGTTATGGCATCGACGTTGATGTTCGTTACCGTTCGATAGAAAGCTTTAAAGTTGATAGTTTGCTTCTTCAGTAATTCATCTAACTTGCTGTTAGTGCCCTGAGATTTGAATTTCGGCGTTTCAAGAAATGTCGTAGTCTCGCCCTCCTCGAGATTCTTGTTTTTAAGGGTCCCGTCTACGCCGGCCCTGGATGTACCGGCTAACGGAGTGGCAGGTCTTAAAATAGACGGAGGTCCTGCACTTTTAATAGTTTCACGCGTCGAAAGATAGAAAGTATGAGTTTGTTGATAGCGATTCAATGCAAAATACTCAATCGATTTGTTGCTAAAGGGGTTCAACTGATCGTGATTAGATTGAAACTCCTGCCAGTAGGAATCTAAAGTTTCCAATCTACGTTTGATATATTCAGGAGTTTTGCGTTCCTGACCATCCTTCTTAAAGTTTGATAAAAGTTGGTTCATGGCCACCATGATTTGGTTCTGGTTGGCCAGAAGATCCTCCATTATTTGGCTCATATTGTTAGGTCAAGCAAAAAAGGAAAGATCTTACTTGAATCCTGCTGAATGTTGATTGCGCTCAAGACTGCAGTTTACTCCCGAGCTGCAACTCCACAGCGGTTGCTGATATGGAACCACTCACACGAAGTGACACAAAGTCCACGGATTGTTCGCGAGAATGATCCGGCTCGAAGGACCATTAAATGTACGGTGATTACCTTACACTTTATTTGTTAATGTTAAAATGTTATGAGTACCGCGCCGCGACCCTAGTCAGGGAATTTGATTAAGTAAAACGACGTTTACTGTTACACGGATTTATTGGTACTAAAGTAATTAACAAATGGAGCGCTATGCATCGCATCGTGAGTGCAAACGTCAACATTATTACTAAACAATACAAAATGTACGGGTTTGCTCGTACAGGGCTTAAGACGGATAAATAATAATAATAAATAAATAAATAACAGGAACAGTGTGAGTATTTTCGCTGAAAGATTATTAACCTTGGAGTTGAGGCAAAATATTTTAATTATATTCGTCACATGTGCTACTCTAGAAACCTCAACTTAGAAATCCTTATAGTCCCATCTTCTTCTGAATATGAAAAGTATTCTTTCAAAGAAAAGTTAAAGAGTGTGTTGTGGGACTAACTTAAACATTTTCATGCTTAGATTAGTCATTTAAAGTTTTTCTCTGAATATGTCTAGACATACTTATTTCTAGGACTGAATGGAACATTTGAACGAACTCCAATATATCTTTATGAAAAAAGTTTGAAGGATTAGTGAGATGAATACTAAAACTTTCATATTGAGAAAATTTCATATATTTTTTTAAATTTGGATTAAGTATAAATGTTTATTTTTTTGATTCGGTTTTTTTTTCTAATTTCGTTTTTTATTTTTATTTTTCATAGGCCTGTGTCGAACAATTTTAAAAGCAATTGCTGTGATTTTGGTAATAAGATCTAAGGGAAATCTCACGTAGATAGCAGTTCACCATTTTGGACCATGAGGCAATTGCTATGACGCTGCTAGCAACGTAAGCACATTACCTTTCACCCAATACTGCGACGATAAAGGCAGAGTATGTTTTCGTCTTGGTTTTGTCATCATCATTATCATCATTTCAGCCGAAAGACGTCCACTGCTAGACATAGGCCTCCCCCAAGTGTCGCCACATTGACTGGTCCCGTGCGACTCGCATCCATTGGAATCCAGCAACCTTCCATAACATCGACCGCTGCCGTAGTCGAGGGTAGACGGGCTGCCGTAGTCCAGGGTAGACGGGCTTCCGGGCACTAGGGGCCATTTATGTAGTGTGGTGTCCATTTTGGGGGGTTTTGCCATAATCGCCACGCTTGGCAGGCGGGTTGGCGATCGCAGTACGGTTGTTACAAAAGCATAGAGAACGCTGCTGCCCATTCTCTGGTGAGTCCCTTAGTCGCCTCTTACGACACCCACGGGAAGATATGGGATGGTGCTATTGTTTACGTCCGACACCATGCGGAGCTTGGTTTTGTACGTGGTTGTAATTGATCAGACATAAAGTCGGTTTAAATACTTTCGTTTATTAAAATATCTTAGTTAATAATCCAAGACTGGGTTGATGATTTTTGTTTTTTTTTTAACCCTGAATTTCCCCCTGCTGGGAAAAGTGATTTAATACTAGCATTAAATTGTTTCAACGTGATTTATTTGATATGTTACGCACAAATGTACAAAGGCGGATTTATTGCCATCAAGGTTTCCTACCAGTCATCAACCTTTCTCAAATTCATGATGTTACACTTACATTCTTGATGTCACATGATCGTGTTATATTACTTGTTTTGCTACCGATACTGACAACACACACACACACATTGACACATAACCCTGCAATGAATACAATACAACTTCTCGAAGTAACAATGTCAGCACATTTGGTGGTTTTTACACCTCCTTTTACTACTATCTAACGTTTGTGTATAATACATCATAAAGTCAGAATTCCAGGCAACGTCGTAGCTAGCTTTACAACCATATAACCCCACCATATTTATATGCATATGTACGTGACTTATAGATACTTGACTTCTATGGCAAAGGTATGAATAATTTATTAATATGTTTTTCTTAGGTTAATAAATCTTGGTTAAGACGTAGGTACGTGAAGAGTTATGTGAGATTAGAGTCTAGCTAAAGTGACGTTCTATGAGCAAAAAGTTAAAAATGTCTTCGATCAATATAAACTATCGAAAAACTTATCAAGATATGTAAAAAGTCGATGTAATAAAAAAAAGTAATAAGAGGTTTTCTTTTTGAGAATTAAAACAAAACATACTTTTCAAGAACTCTGTAGATGGCGCTGAACTGACTACGTTACGTGCCAAAGCCAAAACGCTTGAAAAAAAAACTCGATTACTGACACTTTTGTTTGCATAAGCTTCCAAATACAACCATTAGATCCAAGTGAAATGGTGTGACATTCTGTTCCTTGCAGTTACTTACCGAGATAAGCGCCATCTATCCAGTGACTAGGAAAGAGTTGAAAATGAAAATCCCCCACTTAAAAACCAAGAAATAAATTAAAGTTGGGATCAGACAAAACCCATTCTATTTTCATAATTTTATATTCAAATAGTTCTCTTTTAGTTCGATTATTTTTTGTAAGAACTCGGTGTACCTACTGTCATAATTTTAAAAAGTAAAAATAAAATGTGACGTAACTAATGTCGTGATCTTTTGTAACTTGCACCACACTTGCACTGCACTCAAAGTTAGTTGTTGACATACCCCAATCTTAATACATACCTGTTTTATGTAAGTTACAACAGCACTAACCGATTTAAGACACAAGTTTCAGATTTGATAAACGGAGTCGTGAAATTGGTACGGGATCTGGGACTTTTGCGCGAAAGATTGCGCGAAAGACACTTGCGCGAACCCATTGGCGTGAAAATACAAATGCGCGAATGGACTTTTGCGCGAACAGAATTTTGCGCGCCCGGACACTTGCGCGAATTGACTTTTGCGTGACTTAATGGCCACAGAAGTTTACGAGTACTCTATGGAGTAAACATAATTATGATCACGCCTTAAATTACTTGAAGGCGGATTTTTTCTTAATTTGTACGTCATGGGTGTCGTTTCGCAAAATACTTTGACTAATGGGAATCTACATTGTCTCTGAGGGCATTAAGATATAATATTAAAAACGTTACCGTGAGATAAATTCAGACTATATATAACAAGGCCAGATAAAACATAAACCGTGCGCCTAATGAGTTTTTATCGGCAAAAATAACTACATTACATAGCAACTACCAAAACTCTTTCAGTAGAGATTTTTTTTAAATCTTTCGTTGTCTAAGCAACTGCTACGTAATTCGAATGAATGATAATGTTCAGGAATGAATTCATTTGTTTATTAATTTTCCATTATGCTATGAATTGTAGCTATCTGAGGAGAATCAGTAAGGCTAAAATGTCTATGCATTTATCCTTAACAACAGCTATGTATTTAAGCTATTTTGTTGGCTAGCAAGTTGCTTTGGATTGATGCAACATCCATTGTCAGTCAGGCTACACGTCATGAAATCCCATCCCGGACACATTCCTCGTGTCTGTGAAAGTGAATAACCCGTTCTACACCACGCAAAGCCTGTACAGGTGAACGGTTAATCTGTATTTCCAAGCAATTCCGAACAATAAAACAAAAACACAAATAAACCTGTACTTATTCATAAATATTATCACTTTCAACCCATAAACAACTCAACCTGAACTCCATAAATCGCGAAATATGTTTCCACGAAAAACAGAACATATTTTTTTTTTATAATTTATTTGGCAACCGCGCGAGTCAAATTTCCGGGGTCGCCCGGAACCGGTATCCTTTAACCCTCTGACAGATGTCTTCATTTCAAACCGACCCTCCTGTGGTCTTTTAAACCGACACCGATGATGTTCCCGGATAAATGAGGACCCGAATTTGAGTACGTGTTATTTGTTAAATTTTTGACGCCTGTTTGCTATTTTGGGTTGTTGTTTTCTGGAGTTTTCCATTCTTCGTTTGAGTGTTTTCAAACACACGTTATTGTGCAAATAATGCAGGCTAGGAAGCACCCTAGAAGAACATACTATAACCTTATAGTGATTTCTCTCAGATAGGTAAGGTGTGTATAAATATTCGCAACCGGCGTGCGTGTGACCACGTGAACATGATAAAAGTGGTTTGTAAGGATCTTATTGGGTGGTGTTCTGAATTTGCCTATCCCAAGAAAAAAGGTGTAAATTATGTATTAATGATAGTTAACAAGTAAGATTAAATTAAAAATTAAAAAAAAACCCCGACACGATGTACTAAGAGTTACATAGAAAATAATTCGTTAGTTCGCCATTTTGTGGTGGCGGCCATCTTGGTTTTTTTTTTTAATTTTTAATTTATCCACTAGTCAAGCTCTTTCATTTGATATCCATATTGAGGGAGATGTTGAATAAATATGTAATCCACCATTTTGTGGCGGCGGCCATCTTGAACCGATTTTTATCAAACATAGCTAAGAACACTCCCGACTTATACAAATTTCAAACAAAAAAAACTAAATCAAAATCGGTTCATCCCTTCGGGCGCTCCGATGCCACAGACAGACACACACACAGACACGTTAACTTATAACACCCCGTCGTTTTTGCGTCGGGGGTTAAAAATGGTGTGTCTTATAGGTATCTATAGATCGGCAAAGTATTACTTCATAAAAATCATTACATTTCAACAAATTCCTCCGCCGCGTCTGTCTGTCTGTTTGTTCGCGATAAACTCAAAAAATAATGAACATATATTCATGTTTTTTCGACCAACGGATAGAGTAGTTCTCAATAAAAGTTTTAGTATATAATTGTACGCGGGCAAAGCCGCGGGCACCAGCTAGTAGCTAACAATATAATAATATGCTGAACATCATATGTAGTCGCAAAAACTCGAGGACCACTCGTGGATTAGACTTTGTTTCCTTAAGGAACAAAACGATTAATTAGTAATTTCAAAAGAATATCGAGGTATCATTATTCCTCTAGAAAAGGCAATGTCGCATGTAATGAGTTCATGATGCGAAGTTGTATTTCTTAGCACACTGTCGGCAACTCCAAAACATACTCCAAAAACGAAAATAAACTGTCAGGGTAAACTTATCTAACATTTTTTGTAAATGTTGGGAAAATCAAATTCGAAAGTAAAATACCGGATACATTTCATCAACAAATAAAAAATAAAAACAAACTATCAAACCGAACACTCATCGGAAAACGAAAACACGACTGCACGATACCAAAAAAAAAGAAAATGCATAAAACACAAAAATCTATTTTCCGAATTTTCGTTTTATACAAAATAGCATAAATACGTGTGGCGCTTTACTCGGGTGACGCACCAACAATTTATTGGGCAATTTGTTCACACAGTAAGTCAGCTGCGAATGATAACGCCTCTAGTAAAGATTGATTGTAATATAAATACAAATTGTTTCTGTTCCACTGGGTACTGGAGTGAAATGTTTAAAAAATCGTTGCATTTCCTTGCAGGAGTGGGTTGCAATTTTTCGTGAGATAAGCTAGCGACCCAGTTTTAGAGCTGGATGAACAGCTATTTTTCTCAGCTTGTAACATTGGGATGGGAAATAGGCCAAGTCCTACGGACTGAGCGTGTCATGTTCTTAGGATGGACGGTTTACTTGGATTCAATTTGTCTGTTTATGAAGTCTTCAGTGTAGCTATGTGACTAGTTTCGAAGCTTGTGTTTAACATAATTTTTTAGGCTACACTTGCATTTATTTGCGTTCAATTCAGGACTAGTTTGTTAAATAGTTGCTCTGTCTTATCCTTGGATTCATACATCGATACTGTTTATTTGCAACTAGGTAGCATACCCAACCCAGTCATTATACTGGCCACTCCCTTAAAATGCCGAAGGTTAGGCAGAGAAGTTTAATTATATAATATAACACCCCCATTTCGAGGTCTCGTGTACCAAGGCAAGCACTTCTGATTTTCGAATTCATGCGCGTATTGTAAAATTATCACTTGCTGTGTGAAGGAAAACATCGTAACAACACCAACATTCCTGAGAAATAATACTTGACGGCATATAGAGCCAAATCAGAGGCACCAGGTGACAAAAAGATTAAACAATAACCACACGGTAAAGAAGAAGAATACCCAGATTTCATTAACAATTGTAAGAGTCACGTAGTAGAAGACGTCCCTATTGCCATCTATCGGGTACCTACATATAAAGACTACGAGCTGCAATTGAGAAACTCCTGATAGAAAACCCCAATCACAGTTAACCGGATATCACAACCAACGAGTCAGCGAGTCTTCCATCAGAAAGTAACAAAACCAAATTCAAATTTGCACGCTCATAAAACAGAATAAAACCAGATTTTCATCGTACTTTCACAACCAGAGCAACTCCAGCAACTATACACCATGTAAGCACAATGTATGCTCCCAGAGTTTCCACATTACGTGTAACATAGTGCACATTTAACTGCTACAACTATAATCAGTAGATTCAATGCTAGCCGTGGACGTCCAAATGGACTAACATTAGTTTTACGAACTCACAAAGGTGTTGGTAGCAGGTTAGCAGGTTCTGCTAGAATTGTAGAACATTATTTATAATGCATGTGAGAATTCAACGCTTAACGTGCTTTTTTGCTTTTTTTTAGGAATCTTGGGTTACTGGTACTTTTTATGTTTTCGGAAAGGGCCTTGTTATTTTCTGGAGTGAAAACTTCTTTAGACGCGTTGAGCACTTTTTGGGTGAACAAAAATCATGGAACTTGCGTCATCGTCACCGAACGCCGAACGCGAGATAAAGTTTATTTTGGATTATTTAGTTCTTACTTCTATCCGCAGTCCCCAAAAACTGCACCGCAAGTTTATTTTGAAGTACATTATGTACTTTTAGCTGTGCTTAACCCAACTTATTTAAATTTTAGTAGTGATAGCCTAGTGGTATAACGGTCAGACTGCCAAATCGTAGGTCTCAAGTACGAACCCAAGACAAGCACCTCAGATTATACGGATACATGTGCGTTTTGCATAAAAGGGGATGTTCCTGACTAAAAAAAAATATTAATTAATTTATTGTTATGTCAAATTAACAAAAAATGACAAAGATAAAGATGGGCTTGTGGTGGGGGCTTGTGACGTCACTTGATGGTAAGAAGTGTACCTACATCTGACGTCACACGAGTTTTTGATGCACTGTATCGCCTTCAATTGTTGTTTACGTGAAAAAAAAGAAAAAATAAGTGGCCAATATTTTTTTTAAAATCTCACCGTAAGAAAGCCAGCATACCTGACAGATATTTCTTGATGACTTGTAAAACCAAGTCACGGGCCCTTTGTCGGCATAACACTCTGACAGCACATTATGTACTAACCACACTATAAAGAAAGATAGATTTATCTATATTAGTCGCTTCCACAGCAGTTACCCCTTTTCTGGCCATATCATCTATCACACAGATATTCCCTACTGCTATAGCAGTTTACTTCAAGTTCATTTTAAGTCACAACAACAAAATACTCGTATAAAAGAAAAAAGATATAAAAATGAAATGTTACAAGAACGTGTGTAAATGATGTTTGAAATAAAATATCTTTTGACATAAGACGAAACGTGACCTTCAGATTGGATAAGATAGACGGTATAGAACACAAGCGGGGCGAGCACGGTAGCGATTAGGATGGTGAAACAATATATGTATTGCAAGAATTGGTTATGGTGGTATAGTGGATCAAACTGAAAAAGAAAAACATGTGGGGGCAGTCGATAGAAGTGAAAACTCATCGAAAGTGCGAAGCATTAGGTGACGGTCACGCGACTTTCGTGATTTTTGTTCACTCAAAAAGTGCTCAATGCACCAGAAGTTTTTATTTAAGAAATACGTAGCTTGTAATAATATCTTTCAGTAGACGTAGTAGAAAGTAGTAAATATTGTTTTAATTAACACAAAATATGAAGGTTTGGAAGGTCTCCCACTAGGTGGACCGAAAACCTGTTGAAGGTTGCTGGGATCTGCTGGATGCGAGACTCACGAGACCGAACAATTTGGCCACACTTGGGGGTGGCCTATGTTCAGTATTGGACGTCTTTTGGCTGAAATGATGAATAAACTGTAATAAACCGACTTTCAAAAAACAAATAGTGAAAATTATAAACGGAGATAAATGACAAGCAACCAATCTTCTACTTCAATCTTCTTTTTCATTTACTATCTTTGATCATTCAGCCTTTTTAATTTAATTTTTTCAAAAATTTTCAAAGTTGTAAAAATGAAAAAAAAAATATATACCTAATCTAAATCTAACTTAAAAGTAATTTTGTATTGTATTGTTATTTTATTTTGTTGTTCATTTGCAAATATCTAGCATTAGTCCGTTAGGGAAACCTATAATTGACCATAGTCACTGTCACATGCATATTTTGTAAAACATTTATGTTTCAGTGTTGGTTACCTAAATAAAAAATAAAATAAAAATAAGGCTTATGACTGAAATCGTACCTAGTGATTTTTTGGAAGAATATTATTTTGTCAAAATAATCAAACCGAGCTGAATCTTCTTCAACAAATCGCTCTCACTCACTCCTAAGGCCGATATCTAACAGTATGAGTAAACATTCGTACTCTCATAGCTTACAAAGCGACCCTGGTTTTATTTACTGTAACAAAATAAAAGATTATTACATTAGTACACTGTCTCCTCAAATAGAAATGTGTTTTCAGGAAAAAAAAATATTTGAATCGTAAATTTTTACACAATTTTTGTTTATTTTATAAAAAGCCGTGGTTTCTTCATTAGTCATTTATTCATAAACAATATATTAATTGTATTTGAAATTACATGGTTTAAAAAGAATTAAAATTACATAAACAAAAACAAAAACACCACATTATAACATTACAACAATGCATAATTATACATATAACAATGAAATAAACATACAACTTATATAGGAATTTCGTTATAGATCTTCAACAGCTTAAATACACTTATTCAATAGGAAACTTTTAAGTTGTTTCTTAAAGGAGCTTGAGTAGATAGCGGTTTTTATATGTAGAGGCAACTTATTAAATAATATAACCGTCTGCGTGGTGGTCAAATATTATCCTACGGGAACCTAATTTACCGAGATGGAAGGTCTGACTAAACGCGGAGATGGCCGATGAAGTAAGGTTTTGACCGAGTGGTGGCCAAGTTTGGACCCAAAAAACCAGGGCCGTCGAAATGCGCGTTGGGTTGACAATATCGTCAAGATCGCGGGAAACGTATGGATTAGGGATGCACATAACAGAAAAGAGTGGCAGAAGAAAGGGGGGGCTATACCCAACAGTGGGTGATTCCGGGAAAGTTGACACACTTTTGTATTTCTAATATTGGTAAATAAATAAATATCGCTGGACATTACACACAGCGCCATCTAGTGCCACACTAAGCAAGGCTTGTGTCGTGAACACCAGACAGTTCATATACTACATATATACTTTTTATGTTGTAAATACATACTTATCAAACATACGAATAGAAACATTCGTGACTCGGAAAACAAAATAATGTCCATGCTCATCACACAAACATTTGCTCCTACTGGGATTCAAGTCCAGGACCCTAAGAACGTAAAGCAGCCTCACTACCGCTGCGCCGTTCGGGTCGTTATGGATAGTTTCTTATATCCAGGAGACCCTTTCTCCATTCCATAGAGTTACAGGCAATATCCTGTTTCACAAGCCATCACGTCACTAAACATCTTATTCCACTCAATCAACTCCGTATCTTTTCCATTCCGATACAAAAACAATGAAAAAACTAGTTTATTTAACCAGTACATAAAGCTGATAATATAAAAACTTGAAATATTCGCTTTAGCGGAACCGTAGGCGCGTCCACACGCCGTGAAAATGTGGACATGTTGGCAAAAATAAAAAATATTTTTAGCAAAACAATTCCGGAGTGAAATTGGACATTTTCGCTTTTGTCCCCGCGTGTACCGGTAACCGCTTTTGCATCGCAACAAAGATTTAAAATAATATTGAATTTTTACTGGAACAGGTTGTTATAATGTCTGTAACTTGGTTTCCTGGACGTTTTAGGTTTTGTCCGTCGGTGGCAGTTTTTGTAAAAGCGTTTGTTGCTTTCACGGTTTACAATATTGTCATATACATAGTCCGGTGCCTCGTTTCAAAATTAATAGACTGAACTATAGTCCGCGCCACGAGAAGCTATAACCGAGAAATGCAGCGACAATTTAATCAACAAGAAATACTCCCAAATTCAATCAACTCAAATTATCATACGTGTAATACGAAACTTCACTTGGTCCGGTTATATTTTGGCGATATAGAGCACTGTCGTCTATTGTTTTGTGGTACTGGAACGCATCTGACATAATGGACCGTAAACATTTGGGACCCATTTTGAAGTAAGATCACGCTGACGCTGTCATTTTTTAATTTGATCCTAAGGTTGCGAACCTGAATGTGTGTTTACAAAATGTATAGCTTCTTGTGGCGGGGACTATAGTAATAAACTGCCACGTTGTCACAAGCGTGAGTGCTGAGCATGAGGTCCTGGGTTCAAATCCCGGGTTGGGAAAAGTCTTATTGGGTTGCTCCATCAGGAATTTCTCAGTAGCAGGCACAGAGTCTGGATTCGTAAACGGTTGATGGCAGTAGGCTCACCAGAACTGGCGGCCTGTTGGTGTACTGTCAGGTACACCTCCGTCTAACTCTTCGGGGATTACAAGGTGTTATGTTATGTAAATAGTCGGTCATCACCTGAGATGAGACTCCTTCATCAACATCATCATCATTTCAGCCGAAAGACGTCCACTGCTGGACATAGGCCTCCCTTAAGTGTCGCCACATTGACCGGTCCCGTGCGACTCACATCCAACGGATTCCCGCAACCTTCACCACCGCAACCGTCTGACCTTTGCACCGCATAAAACTTATCAACTAATTTTAAAAGGTGATCTTAAATCGTGGCCGAGTATTAAATTTAATAACGTTCCCGTGAAAAGAAAGCAGTCCGTGTGCTACCTTGGTCTGGTCTTAGAGAGGAATTTTTCATTCATTGATCACATAAAAACTGTCGGTGAAAAAGCTAAAAAGAACGGTTAGTACTGAAGCCATACCGGTGCTTGCGGGTGTACTTCCAGTCGATCTTGAGGTGCAGCGGCGGGCTGCAATGTACTATAACGCGCGTGAGTCCACGGACGCAGACTTTCTAACCATACGCGATCGTGCTAAGATTTCTAGATTATTCAAACCACAGACCGACGTCTGGGAGGAACTTTTATCTGAATGGCAATGTAGGTGGGATAATTCCATCAAGGGCAGACACCTCCACCAGTTCTTTCCATCCGTTCGTGAGCAGCTGGACAGGACATAGCTGGAGGTTGATTACTGTGTTGCCCAATTTCTCACGGGTCCAGCTTGTTGACTCGCCTTTTTGTTAATGTTCCACATCTGACTGCGAATATGAACAATCTGCACATCACATTTTGTGGGAGTGTAGTCTTTGGCAAAATGAATGTACAGGTTATATCCGGAGTAATTTACGATACGGACCTTGTAGAAACTAGAGCAAATTTCCGTGCGTTCAAGCGTGTTTGCCATATTTATTATTGGAATCAAATATAACAGCTCACAACTTAGGACCCATTAATGTTAATATTTATCCGTGGTGCTAGGCAACTGGGCCTATCCTAGTTGTAAACGTCCCTTTGTGCCTATTGGCCTTGTTTCATTCTGTCTCCTGCTGATATGGAGGGAAGTGGAAATTACGGTTTTTTTCCTACTCCTCCGCTATACTTTCTGATTAATTTCGTTGCGGGATCCAAGACAGTTAAATTTATTCTCTGGGACTTCGTCGAGCTTCATTGTCTCGGCGCTTTTCTGGTGGTCGCCACTGTTGATTCTGGCTTTCAGGAGTTACAGTGGTTTGGGAGTGTGTGGCGGGCTTGTCCCAAAAAAAAACCTGCACCAGGTCATCGGTCCACCTAGTGGGAGGTCTTCCAACGTATCGTCACTCCTTAGTCACACTCCATTTCATCGGAGTAACTCCATCGAGCTAAGTTATACCTGCAACAATCCACCTGGCTTCGCAGTTTCCAGATAAAAATTTTAACAGGCATCCAGGAAATTTTCTTCCAATTTCCCAAAATTTCCTCACTTATAACTTAAATTGCACTTAAAATATTTAACCACATATCCAGAGCACTTCGATTAACTCCACGTCACGGCATATAGGAGCGAGGTCTCGTAAAAACGTGTTCAACAACCTGAAATATTAAATGCACGCGGTTAATTGGCTGAAACTTTACTGCTGATGTTCAGATATGGACGTTGTAATAGACACATAGGCTGACTACGACGAGTTTTACGGTGAAATATGCACCTGTTTTAATGTTTTTTTTTTTAAGTAGACGAAGTAAATTCATGCTTTAACCCCCGACGCAAAACCGACGGGGTTTTATAAGTTTGACGTGTCTGTGTGTGTGTGTGTCTGTCTGTGGCATCATAGCGCCCTAACGGATGAACCGGTTATGATTTTGATTTTTTGGTTTGCAACGTGAATATATCGGGAGTGTTCTTAGCTATGTTTAATAAAAATCAGTTCAATACGATGGTAATACGATATCCCTTGGTAAGACTGGTTGACAGACTTCTTGGGCTACTGACTACCTGTAACGACTGTTAGAGATCTACAAATGGCTGCCAGGACGAACAGCTTAACGTGCTTTCCGAGGCTCGGAGGAAACTCGGTGGTCACCCATCCACAGACCAACCTAGGCAAGCACGGCTTAAAGTGAAGATTGTCTCGAGCAACTGTTATTATTTAGCCACGACCTGCTAGTGTTTGTGCTAGTAGCATTACATAGTTTATTTTTGATAAGTTTATACTATTTCTTCTTTCGTATTGAAGGTAACGTTCTTATTAAATTAACTGAACTCAGTAGGATCCCACTATTATCAGTGTCAGTACCCTATCTGAAGTCATTTAAAGTGCAGGAGTATGGATACTACTAAATCGTACATAAAATAACAACTGAGAAATTTCGACAAAAATCGGAATAACAGCTACAATGATGTAACTATGAAATAATAGCTTCGACCCGCGGCTTCGTTTCTAACACAATATCAAATTTTTATAACAGTTTTGGCGTGAAAACGGACAAATACATACATCAATACATTCATTCTCACAAATCGTAGTGCTTATACTCGTAGAAAAATAAGCTAGTTTTTTGTATAAACATTTATTTGTTTGTTTGTTTTTTTTTTTATGTTGTTTTCACTTACTTTATTTTTTTTTTTATTTGTTGTGTGCACTTATGGCATGTGCCGAATAAATATGTTTTCTTTCTTCTTTCTTTCTTTCTATTTTGGCTTTCTGAATTGTTCTAAAATTATTACTAAAATATGTTATATAGAAATAAACGTTTGTGTGATATTTCGTTTTATTCTGAAATTGACCCCTTTTTGGCATAACTACTGCATTTTCTGGCATAAGCTAGCATTTAACAAATGTTCAAAAAATTCTGCCTTGATTAGAGCAATTTGGTTATTAGTATTTCTGTCTTCGTTATTCTCATTTCCGGGCAAGAAAATAACTCTGTGATTGGAAATGTATTTTCAAACATGCCAGCTAGTGGATGCATTTTTAATTAAGTTTTACAGCTGAGTGAGTGCTAGTATTTAGATGAAAGAGTTACGGGCGCCTTATTACAGGCAAAATGCTTTTTATAATATTCAGTGTGTTAATAAAGTAGTATTGGAAAACGTGTTAAATTTTCGTGATTTGTAGAATAATCCATCGAAGCATAGCTATGGTGCTGATAATTAACAGAAACAATAATTTCTACAAAGTTACATTAATGCCTTTTATGCCTCGTCAAGAGTGATTTTGCTTCAGTCGAGGCACATCGAATACTACTTCACTTATAATGAAATCGTCATCATCATCTTTCTGCCACTGTCTTCATAGATGGGAAAAGGCTAGACAGATGATGATGATGTTTCAGCTCTAATGTTGAGTTACACTTCTCTCCAATACTTCCACCTGAGCTCAGCTTCGACTAACATTCGTTATAAATCCCTCATTTGAAAAGTAAACGCAGCGCTCATTTTAGCGAGGAAATACAAAACTTATTTCAATACTCTTCCTCAAGAACTGGCTTTAATCGCACCACGATGAGATTCAACAAGCGTGTGCATGCGCGGAAATAAAAAAATCTTCAGATTTCATATTTAAGTCCAAATTGGTTCTACTCTGCGTGTCGACACATTTACTTCTCACATTCTCCTACAATAATTTAGAATGAAAACATAAGTCCGTCCTATTTCTATGTCCTTATTTCATTCTAGTTGTCTAAACGGCTGATATTTATGACAGAAATCTGACTTTTAAATCAATTTTAAATCATACTCTAGGACATTATCTGACTTGAATTTCTATCGCTTACTTACAGTTGCTTTTGCCGAGGCATAAATCATGTAAGAAAGGCAGTCTGAATTTTGCCCGAACATATAATAATACAAGCATTTGCCCGCAGTTCCGTTCGCGTGACCGCTATTCTAATAGAATTGTTGGTGGTTAGTTTAAGCAAGTTTATATTTTATTACCTTCTTTAAATCGTCGTTATTGCTGTTCTATAACATTTTGAGTACTTACTGTAGTTTTAGAGGCTTACTTCGGTTGTTAATGTTGTTACCGTGACATTTAAAATAATGCCTGTATTTGAACTTACTTGTATCTTTTATTTTCTTAAAGTGGGTTAAGCTAATTTACGCAACCCAAGCTTAATATGTGCTGAAGATGAACCTTTAAATTTATTTTTTGTGTTAGGTATCTAAATTACTTCATTAGAAACACTATTGTTTTAATCCCAAGCGTATCTGCTTTGTTTTCATCATGCTTTCGATTCTCAGTTCAGGCAAAGTTTTATTCCGGGGTTGGGGGCCTGTTCGAATGAGATACCGCGGCCCCGGAACATAAAGGGCGAGGAAGGAACATGGATGGGTTTTAGTCAGTAAAAGTCTGACACTCCCTCCCGCTCCGCCCAGAGTGTGAGAAGTCATTTGAAGATTTCCCATCCGAAAAAAAGGCAAAGTTTTATTGGGTTTTTCTGTTAGGAATTTGTCAGTATCAGCTCGGAGTTTAGAAGTTTGCGTTATCATACCACCGTATAACCCCCCGTGTGCTTCTAAAACCACATCAAGCCATCGCATTGGTCATGCGGATGATCCCTCACTGGTTCCCATCGGACTAACAGAGAGTGAAGTCGTGCCTAGCTGCGTTCGCATTTGCGTATAATATCTCCAGCATCGATGATTTTCTCAACTGAGATTGGTCACCTAGACTTAAATTCGCTCATATTATCTACATTTGGCACAGGAATTATGCTCTTACCAGATTTACTGAGAGTTTACACCTTTACGTGTCTTGTTTTCACATTTTCCCTACGAGCTTAGGCGTCGGTATTTTTGAGGCAAATCTCGATCACCAATATCCGAAAACCAAACAAATAGTGTACCAATATGATAGATGCACACCAGTTGGTATATATTGGTATTCCATACGCGGCGTTCACGCACTACGCCAAATGTCAGCCATCCCCGTTTATACTACGCATCGTGGTTTACTACAATGATGGCCTATCGCGAGGATAGGGTTGGCAAAAAGTTAGCCAGAAACTAAACTATAGGTTCCCCTGAAACATGCACATGAATAGATGGATTAATAATGATCTAGTTTTATTTCGAATTATCACATAAACACACATTCTCTGCAATTAATGATAGAGTATGGCAGACCGTTCGCGTGCTGACAGAAAGTGAATTAAAACACATTTTATTAAGTAAAATATGATTAAATATATTTCTACCGAATTTGCCGTAGAATTTAAAAGCATGAAATTTCCACGATCTCGTTTTATGATCTTCATTCGTCAATATTCAAAGTCATGCTGATTGCCAAACTTTTTAGCATTATATGTATGCATGATGCATGTAATGACTGTAATTTAAACCCATTGATGTAACAATGAACAGGGTGTCTGAAGTGTCTTCCGGCACTCCCCAGATACATTTTTTTGTTCTTTTATTTCATCTTGACTTTGTCGAGAAGATGAGCTAAAATCCAACACGTGAACTAAGTGCGGGTTGATTGATGTCTCAATTTCTTTGATTTTTTGGTTCTGGAATATGCTGATTTCTCTAATAGGTAGTTTTTCTTCGCTATTTTGAGAGCAGTGGTGATTAAATTAATATCACTACGTACTTGTGTGTGTTTCAACTTTTAAATCGGTGCTAATACAACAAACAATCGGTACTAGGTCAGCCTAGTGGCTCAAACGATATTTTGACTTCTGATATATCTCACGAGACAACCCTGAAGTCATCGTCGATATATCGCGGGTCGATTTAAATATTCCGCGCGCTGACGCCTCATTGCGCCGAGTTGACATGAAAGCGCGTCGGATACGCATTGTGGCGCGTTCCATATTGTAATTGAGAAGTTAATCGGCTATCTGGAAGGATTTAATCGTGTATCCACCGCAATTTTTGTCATCTGTTATGCAGCGTTGGAAATATTACGGTATTTACAAACGTTTATGAGTGGACGGTATTTTGTGTGATGTCAGTTTTATCGCGGTTTATCAAAGAAAAAGTGAGGTTTTTTTTAGGTTTCGTTGGCTGAGCATTTATCTCATTTTAAGTTGACGAATGAGTTTGTAAAATACTGGTATTCAGCTTCATTCGGTTGGCGTGCCCAGATGATGGCAATTGACGCACCCCAAGTAATAACGGGGCTTAAACATAAATGACAAATACTTTAGTACACTTCTGCCTAACCCTTCTGTGAAATACAGCCGTGATGTTATTACAAGAGTAGTGAGTAAAAATTGCAATCAATCACCGTGCATGGTTGATGGGTTTGTGATTACAATTTGTTGCTTTGCTGGCATTACTTCAATATTTCAACATTTTTATTCCAGGTCAAACTTACCTGAATGACGAAATGCCTTTCAAAAATACAACAGAATTTGGTATTACTATCTTACCTACTTTATTCCACTGCTGGGCAAAGGCCTCTAACCATTTTCAAGAATTTCAATTCTTTCAATCTAGGGCCAATAATTATGAACCATTGATCGTTGATTTGACCAGCTCCTCCCGCTCTACAATGTCTGCCACTACGTCTTCTGGCTGTGTCAGGTGTTTGTGGTTATTTTGAGTTCAGTTAGTATTTATAATAATACCTACCTACCATTTAGAAAACAAAATCATTTCAAGAAATAAAATGTAAATACACACAGTTGTTCACTCAAGTAATACCTAAGTCGCAGAGATGTTTTTGCCAAGTACATTGCGACAAGACCGAGTGGAGAAATACAATATTTTTCACTCGGGTCAATCGTATACCGAGCTTTGTCTCACCTATTTTGAGGACGCCTTTCAGTCTGACTGAATGCAGTGTTACTGCCTATCTGACCTCTATAACACAGTTACTTGGTAAAACGATATCTCTTGGTGAGACTGGTTGTCAGTCTTTCGAGACTTTGATATCCATAAACACTGTCTAAAATCTACAAATAATAGCCGTAGAGCCACAGAGGAAGACCAAAAAAACGATGGGTAGACTGTGTGACGGATGATATGACACCAAAAGCGACATGTCTGATGAGATAAATAAATAAATATCGCTAAACATTACACACATCACCATCTAGTGCTAAAGCAACGAGGCTTTTATCGTGGACATCAGATCGATGGTTATGGATGGTGGATAGATAGACGGTTAGATGACGAGTAATACAGAAGTATGGAAAACGATGACACTGCCCAAATTAATTAGGATATAGGTGGAAGAATCATGATGACTGCTGACTTACGGTCCGTCAGTACTGAGTTATACGATATCCGTGGGTAAGACTGATTGTGAGACTTTTGGGCCGCTGGATACCGCTAGCTGATCGTGCCCACTCGAAACTCAGAGGAAACTCAGTATGTAATGGATAGTCACCCATCCTCGGACCAACCTCGACCAACGTTGCTTAACCTTGAGTGAACTTGGTGAAGAAGATTCATGTAACTGTGCAAGTAAAATGTAAACTCTTTGTTACGCCCATACGCAATAATATGTGCGATGTATCTTAATGTATTTTTTACTGAGAACATGTTTATCACAGGAAAACACCATTTAATCCGCCATTACGACAGATGACGAGGGTTGAGAGCACAGGGGCGGACTGTGAACTTTGATTGAAAGGATTAAACGCATCGACGCGACGTGATTTGTCGTTTTTAAAATGGTTCGTGTCGTTTGGGACTGAAAAGTTTTAAAATTGACGGAAATACTAAATGTTTTGGGATTTCGTTTAAAGTTTAATGATGTTTAACGGTTGAGCCGTTAATGATTACATCGCCATTAAAAATAATCTTCATAACAATTTTATGAATACCAATTTTTGCAGCGGCCATTCATAGTTTAGTGGTCTGTGAACCTTCGTGATTTTTTTTTTCATGTAAACCTTTGGATAAATAGGCAATAAATGAACACAACTTATTTTTAATACCAGCAACTTTATTATTAAGCAACAAGTCACATTCATTTCTTTCTAGTGTAAGCTTGTTAAGAAGAAAACAAAATATCTTTATGACAATAGTTTGTTCTCAAGACAATCTGCATAATAATTCTTTTCCGAGTATCTGATCTTGCATAAATTTCAAATATTTATCATAATATTTCAATATTTTCTTCCTTTGTTACAGAGTATACTACACTTGAAGCAGTTCAGAGGCAGTTCCAATTAGCAGTAAGTTTCATGTCTTATTCAATAGCAGCAAAAGCAATATGCAGTCTATTTTGAACAGAAATACAATAGGTATGCGAATTGCAGGAACTGTACCTATTGTTGAAATAATATTAAATTCCTGTTACCCTCAACCTGAATATCATGTAGTGTGTATCAAATCCAAATTGAAACAAAACAAAGAAGAGTAAAGCTAGCTTGCAGAGCAGTTTCTATACATATAATAAAATCGTTGAGACCAAAAAATCTGTACATTGAAGATTTCAAAAAAAAAACCGATCAGGGTGACTTAAAATAAGTAACTGAACATATTAAAACCATTTTTAAATTTTTTGTTTGTTTGTTTGTTTGTTTGTTTGTTTGTTTGAACGCGCATCACGTAAAAACCGCTGGACAGATTTTGATGAAAACTTCACTATTCTATTTAAATAAACTCAGAATAACATTTAGGCTATAGAAATTATGGGAAATTTTGGAAAAAGGGGGTGAAAAGAGGGGGTTAAGTTTGTATGAAAAAAAAATTTAGATTGTTCTAGAATCATAAAACTCAGAGTAAATACTTATTATTAAAAATAAAGAAGTACCTGTTTCAGCATTTTTTTAAAATCTCATCCAGAGACGTAAAAAAGAGGGTTTTGGGTTTAAAATTAACTAACTTCATACACCTATAGAATAAAATCCAATGAAGTGTAAACCTTTAAAAGTTGTTGTAAATACTTCAAATCTAATACAGGTAAATATAATTTCTCAATTTTTTTGAAATTTGATTTTTGAAGTGAATACGCCCAAAATAGCGGAACTCAAGAAAATCGGCTTTCCTCGGTATAAGTAGTTGGTAATACAGGATGGAAACGGTTAACGTTCCCTTGCTGCTCCCCTTACTTCCCGTAAGGGGAGCTGCAGCTGCACGAAAATGGTCTTAGAAAACACCCCGTAATTTTTTCGAGAAATGTTGTTCACAGATTTAATAAAAAAGTAAAGTACAGTTAGCAAGAAAATTGCCATTTTACATAAAACAATTTTTTTGATTCAAATCGATCTTCTTTCCGACACTGATCAAAAAGTTCTTCCAGACCAACCCAGGTTAGAGTACTCAAAAAGTCACTGCAGCTACATGAAAATGGTCTTAGAAAACCATCCGAAATTTTTCGTGAAATTTTGATCCCCTTTCACAGATTAAAAAAAAAACGTACGGGTAGCAAGAAAATTGCTATTTTACACAACATTTTTTTGATGCCAATCGATCCTGTTTATTATACTCAACGGTTAAGGTAGCTCCCTTTACTGCCCCGTTAACCGTTTATATTACAAATAAAATAATACAACGAACTACTGGGGGTCTAAAATCGCCACTTTAGCAGAATCGTAAATGAATCACGTTACAAAAATTAAAACTCTTAAAACGGTCTTTGTAACCATTACCATAAAGTACATTTTAAGAATTTTAAAATTTTGTTCAAAAATGAATCACGAAAATTAAAAATTCTTAAAATGGACTTTATGTCAATGGTTACAAAGACCATTTTAAGAATTTTTTTTTTTACGTGATTCATTTACGATTCTGCTAAAGCGCCCATTTTAGACCCCCTGGTCCAATCTATTTCAAATTTTTAACAGAATTGATGGAAGACGTGTTTAATTGAAATTGAATTGATGAAAAAAGGGGTTGAAAGTTATTTTGGCGGTGATTTGTTTCGAATTTGATATCAACACTCCTTAGGTCCATGTTCACCGAAGAGATAACGGTCTGATTTTCTAAAAACCGCTGTCCCTGTGACATGCTCCCATACAAATATGTGTTTTAAACAGCTGTTTTTAGATAATCAGACTGTCATGTTTTTGATGAACATGGACCTTAGTGCTTTTGATTTAAACTACATGTTATTTTGGTAAATGTTTGAAAACTCAATCCTATTTTATTCAAAAAAGTTTGGACTCACATAAAATCTTGGTGCTAATACTCTTTAAAATTGGAATGTCCCGATAGTCACCGTACTATATTAACACCGCATTTGAAGGTTTCTAAGCTTTAAAGAGGTTGTGCACTTTAGGACACGGCCTCATAGGCACGTAGAGTTCGAAATTTGAAATGCCTTATAGTTGTAAGAGGTCCGCAACAGTTTACAGCAGCTGTATCGTGTCGCGGCTCATTTCATACACGTTGATGAGAACTTCAGACCTAGCTGGAGTGTGAGACTGTCATTGAGTGTCTAAGGATGAAGACGTTAGGACGTCGAGAGAAGCTCTTAAAACTGTTTTTGTAAACATGGTAATTTATAATTATCAAAATAAATACGTTGTTAATCACAAGTATTTAATTTTAAACATAATTGCCCTTGGATACGTAATTTGATTTCAATGAACATCAGAGATACACCGTTTTAAATAACTCAGCAGCAAAATAATGACCATGTACCGGACGCGCTTTTCATTATGCGGAATGATGTGTGTGATGTGATGTGCTCTTTGACAATTGTATTAGAGGTGCTTACGACCCACTCTCTGTAACCCTGTCTTTCACTTATGTGTCGCAGACGAAGTTGCGCGGGTCAGCTAGTATTATATAAATGTAAAACTATGTCTGACACAGTCTGACATTACAAATGACATCAGTGTTAACTCAAAACTGCTTTCAAAAGTAAAAATTAATATCTGTGAATGTCATGCAGGTGGAACTAAGGTGACTTTTACTTCATCATGCTTAATTAAATCATGATAATACACACATCAAAAGTGTCTAGGGATCAACATATATTTTTGCAATAACTTTTCTCCTGATTGATATTAATTAAAATTTTCTTTATGGATTCATCAAATAAAGTGTTTTCGTTTGTAACGATAAACCAAGTCACCTTTGCATTAATAAAGAAATTTGCCATTTTCCTATTAAAGGGATTTTTTACATTTGAACCACTAACATTAAAGTTCAAAAAAAAGACTGAAATAACAGTTTTCTTTAAAATTTTATTGGGTAACTTAAACAATTAATAATCCGTGTTTCTACCGCGAACACTAACAACACAAGAACATCGGTCTGGCATACTCAAAATGAGTTCATCCAAAACACGCTGTGGAATGGCCGCCCATGTTCGTTGCAACAACAAAAAAAGGTCTTCTTGCGACTGGATACCCTCCATATTCGGCAGAGCTCTTCTTTGTAGCATATCCCATGCATGCTCAATCGGGTTCAAGTCTGGCGACTGAGCAGGCCAAATCTTAACTCGAAGAGCTCCAACAATAATCGCCATGATGTTAGCCGTGAGGCTTCATCACTCTTCAGGGAACTTAATTAGCGACCAAACAGTCAGAAACCACTTGCATGAAGTGAACCTTCATTCCCGAAGACCGCTATGGGTACCACCTATAGCAATGCACAATCGTAGGATTCGATATCAATGGGCTCTTGAACACAGAAATTGGGCAGAAGAACAATGGCGTTTCGTGTGCTTTTCTGATGAGTCTCGTTTTGGTATGAGACCGGATACAAGACGTATACGACACTGGAGAACCCCTGGACGCCAACAGCGATTAAAATCCTGCCAGGAAGTCCATCCTTATAGTGGTGGAACCATCATGGTATGGGCGGGTATTTGGATCGGCGGAAGAACTGAGTTGATTTGGATCAGAGGCAACCTCAACGCTCAAATTTACGCTGAGACGATTGTATCAGACGTCATCGTTCCTCTACAAGTGCAAATCGGTCCCTTATTTCAGTTAATGCATGATAATGCACGACCGCACACCGCAAGAGTTGTAAGACAGACTCTCGCCGCAGCTAACATCAATGTCCTGCCCTGGCCTGCTCAGTCGCCAGACTTGAACCCGATTGAGCATGCATGGGATATGCTACAGAGAAGAGCTCTGCCGAATATGGAGGGTATCCAGTCGCAAGAAGACCTTTTTTTGTTGTTGCAACGAACATGGGCGGCCATTCCACAGCGTGATTTGGATGAACTCATTTTGAGTATGCCAAACCGATGTTCTTGTGTTGTTAGTGTTCGCGGTAGAAACACGGATTATTAATTGTTTAAGTTACCCAATAAAATTTTAAAGAAAACTGTTATTTCAGTCTTTTTTTCGAACTTTAATGTTAGTGGTTCAAATGTCAAAAATCCCTTTATTAGGAAAATGGCAAATTTATTTATTAATGCAAAGGTGACTTGGTTTATCGTTACTGTGACAAACGAAAACACTTTATTTGATGAATCCTTAAAGAACATTTTAATTAATATCAATCAGGAGAAAAGTTATTGCAAAAATATATGTTGATCCCTAGACACTTTTGATGTGTGTAGTTCCATGACTCGTGTAAATAACAGTATTTTGAAAATTGTTGTCACATTCTAATTAATTCATAAATTAAATCGCCATCACAGCAGTCACCTCATTAAATTTTTTACTGTCTTTTCTCATCGATCTACATAATATTCAAAAGAAAAAACAAAATTCGCACGCATTTCCAAAAAAGTATAAGATTCGGAAGCAAAACACACGAGCATTTCATTCCGACTATCTTGGCAAGCTCGATAACTACGAGATTAAGAGCTTATCTCGTCCCCTAGAAGCGGTTGTACGTATTGTGCTTGACACATATAAGGATAAGCCAATTATTGCACTGCACCGTCCAATTTCCTACAAGTACGGTGGCAACACTGGCAACCCTATCTTGCGAGAGGTATTAATGAATAAAACAGGAGGTTTTGCTTCTATGTATATTGGATAAACAAATAAAATAGGTATACACACTATAAATTTATTTCTACTGTACTGACAATATTCACCCATTTTATTCTATAATCTGTGCAAATTAATTTTGTCAATTTCCCGGGAACCGTAAAGGCTATTAAATTTTATTTAGGAAAACAGAAATTATTTGTGCCACAGATAATTTATTTATACAACGAATGATTGGTCTGTTCACTATCAAATGGAATATTGATAATGGATTGATCCCTTGCCATTCATTTTTCATCCGGTTTTTGAAATAGGCGATATCCAAGAACAAATCTTAAAAATAAAATTATATCTACCCATCATCTCATCTGTCTTTGTCTTTTTATCTATCTATAGAAAAAAAACCTGGCAAGGAAATAAACATGACCAGAGAGTATCTATCAATCTAATTTAAGGAGTTTGTATTTTTATTATACGAGTACTAACAATTATAGAAGCAAGTCGTCCGCCAAACAATGTTATTTTACAAAATTAAACCCAGTCAGACCTCACCAACTCTCGACCCAAGTGCGGCCCTGCCGGACTGTGCATTTAGTTCGCAAGTGTATAAAAGCAAACATACATCACGCGGCTAACTGGGCCTGACAAGCTCGAGGTGACTTGCTACAACTTGTTTATTTTCCTTCCATTTACTTGTCAGCATGTACATGCATGTCCGGCGATACGTTTTTTTAAGGTGTCTGACGGAATTTATGAGACATGTCATTTTTGCATGTCGCTTTGGTTCCACCCGTGAACCCCAATGTATTTGTAGTGCTTTCAAATGAGTAATATGTTGGCGTGGGTTTTCAGTCTTACCGGTGAATACCAGCATTTTACATGGAGCGACTGCCTATCTGCTGACTTCCAGAACCCAGTTAGTACTGAGTTATACGAAACCCCTTGATAAGACTGGTTGTCAGACAAGCGGGCCGCTTATTACTTGTGACGACTGTCAATGAATTAAAAAAAAAAAAAAAGTTGTCTGTAAAGTCGGTTTACGGACGATAGTTTAACGTGACAACGTCTCATTGCAACGTTACGCTCCGATCGTAACGTTGCAATGAGTGTAACGGGACAGAGCGTAACGAGACACTTTTTCGTGCATGCAGCCGGCGCGTTCATCGATTTATTAGACGTTGCCACGTCAAAAAACTATAAAATGATAACCGGGACCACAGGCTTAACATGCTTTTCGAGGCACGGAGGAAACTCTGAATGTTCACCCATCCACGATCCGACATTGACAGGCGTGGTTTAACCTGGAAATCGACCGATGCGGCTGTTATTATTCAGCCACGAGCTCCATGCTAAGAGTTACGGTAGTGTATCTTTTACACACTAGTTGTGTATGCTGGAGTTGGTGGATATTAATGCTCAGGCGACATGTCGTATTAATAATGGATATTTTTCTTTTTAAATCACTTTAACGTAGTTTTACATCTTGAAGACGTTACAGGGACGCCAAGCAAGCGACGTCATGACAGTCATTTCTTAAACATAACCTAGTTATATGTTGTGTTGCCAGATTATAAATCAAGATTTTAATATTTACCACAGATTATAATAGTGTAATCAAACGCTCGAACCCAATAACATATGAGTATATCTACATTGTTGATAATGCGGACAGGGAGTGTGAAAATTTAGAATCTTGGATTTACGATGCAGTTCTCGTTTACGTGTGGACCGATGCCAATATGCTTGATGGCTAGCCGTTTGAGTTTCTGCTTAGCTGGCTAGAAAGGGAAACGAAATGTATGTATAAACCAGTCATGTCTAGTTTCACTAGTTTCACTCAGGATAGTTTTTTATCGAAATGATCGTCACAGATCTTTTAATAAGAAGTCTTAAGTCACATGAACACAACGTCATGCCTGGAAATGTTGTGTGAGTTCTTATCATACAATATTTTCATCCTGTTGTAATTTAATTTCGAAAAATATATAGGTACCTAATGATAATTATACCAGCCTATTACTGTCCCACTGCTGGGCAAAGGACTCTTCTCATACAGAGAAGGCACGAGCATTGATCACCACGTTTTTCTCAAGACGGGTTGACCGGGTTGGCCAGGTTTCCTCACAATGTTTTCCTTCACCGATGTCTGTGGTGTCCAAAATAAATTTAAGTACATATGACTTGAAAAAGTCACATTGGATTTGTAAAGGCATTTTGGTTAAGGCCCCAAGCCTTCCAGTGTGCTTTTTAGAATAATGTAATTTTAAATCTACACATAAACTATAACTACAAATATTTCTAATACATTTCTGAAATCATTTCAGTTTACTCTAGCGTAAAGTTGACGTCAATAGGCTAGTTTCCACTGTCAATAAATTTCAAAACTATTTAGTCCGTCAGTTACAGTATTGGAAAAAAGGGCACGGACAGGACAAACATAAAAGGCATCAAAACTCGGGGAGTGCGGGTTCATGACGTCAGAACGCACTAAAATTTAGTGGCTTGAGTTGGCATGGCTTGACGTATTGAGAATTTTAAAAGCGTCGTATCTTCGTCAATTTTGGTTTACGTAACAAAAGAAAAAATATTGGTCAAATATTTTTTGATTATCTAACTGATTCATTCAGTTCATCAATTAGTATTTTTTTTTTATATCTACCCTATTGTAAAAGGAACTGAATATTGAATTTTTTTTTCAAGCTAGCTTTTTATCTGGCCATTTTTAGTCTTTTACCATTTTCAACTAGACGTGTTCTAAACTAACAATTTAGCCCATCAAAATTCAAACCACGATTTAATTACTAGATAAACAACACCTATAACCGGTAGCAATAACAATATACCGATAACAACTATGCAATTCAAAAAGCCCATATTTTCCATCTTCACCCCGATACCGCGAGCAATTTTAAGGTATGGCAGGTTTAGTGGTACGGTAATCTTTAAATCTAATCTAACGTTATTAATATTGCCCCAAGCTCATTTCCTTAATGGGTTATTATGGTGTTGGAAGCGATAATATCTCGCGAAGTTAATTACAACTGCATTGTTGAGTGGTGTTTTAATAGTGCCAATTTTATTTCACGAAACGATCCATTTTGTGATAGGATGGGCGTGATGGGACTATGGATATATTATAGCTGGTTGGGTAACCTGGGGGTCTAAAATGGCCGCTTTAGCAGAATCGTAAATGAATCACATTAAAAAAATTAAATTCTTAAAATGGTCTTTGTAACCATTGCCCATAAAGTCCATTTTAAGAATTTTTAATTATCGTGATTCATTTTATTGAACAAATTTAAAAAATGGACTTTCTGGTAGTAGTTACAAAGACCATTTTATAAATTTAATTTTTTTTAACGTGATTCATTTACGATTCTGCTAAAGTGGCGATTTTAGACCCCCTGTTCAGTTCATGGAAAGATAACCCAATCTGTACAAATAAACATTCTGATTCTGATTCTGATTCTGATTCTGTAAGCTCGAGCAACATTTTCTGTTTCCGGAAATATGTCTTTCATCATCATCATTTCAGCCGAAGGAGGTCCACTGCACATTGACCAGTCCCGTGCGACTCGCAACCAGCGGATTCCTGCAACCTGCACCAGGTCATCGGTCCACCTAGTTGGTCTTTCAACGCAACGTCTTCCAGTTCACGGTCGCCACTCCAAAAGGTTTTCAACCCCATCGGTCATCCGTTATGCGAGCAATGTGCCCTGCTCACTGCCACTTAAGTGTGGCAATTCTTCGGGCTATGTCGCTTACCAGAGAATTGGCAGCAGCCCTCTCTGTGTCTTCTGTGGGAACCATTCTGCGATCGCCAACACGCCTGCCAAGCGTTGCGATTATAGCAAAACCCCCCAACGAATAGCGCATCACGTCTTTATTAGTATATCTTTTTATTTAGTCGGTTAGTCGTTGTAGATTTCATAGTTTCATATTTAAAACTAGACTACTATGATATTATAAAACATATGAAAGCGGATATTTACAGCGAATTTATCTTTAATTTAAGCCCGACGTTTCGACCGGATTGCACCAGCCGTGATCGCGGGGAGACAAATACCCGTTTTCATATGTTTTACAATGTGTTCTGATCGTGAAAGTAACAAACAAGCAGTAAGTCGTCTATTGTGATAACATAAACCAGTAGCTAGAGGAATAGATAGGGTGGCATATTGTTACTCTACAAGAAAGATTCGTTCACTGTACTCCTAAACTACTTAACCGATTTTAATCAAATTTGTACACCGTGTGCAGTTTGATCCAACTTGAAAGATATGATAGCTTACATCTCCATTTATGAGACGCAGACAAAGTTGCGCGGGTCAGCTAGTATTATATTATAGAGTAATCATTTGAGTTAATGTTTGTTTGTTTTTTAGATTTAACTCAAGAACTACTCAACCGATTTAAACATTATTTTACCATTACAAAGTTACATCTCATTAGTATTGCCATTCAACGTGGCAGTGCTGCCAGTCTTCTGGGCACGTTTCCGGATGACAGCGATGCGGAGGAGTACTTTGACGCCTAAGTGTCCAATTGACAGCGTTGTATATTTGTAGGTTTAGTTTTTATTTTTGTAATTATATGTATATGTTTTAAGTGCGTTACATTGAGTTCTGCCACAAAACATGATTTATAACCTCAAAAAAAAAAGTTGTTTCCCAGCAATAATTTTTGCGTAAAGTTACTTAGTTTGATGTACAGAATGCTTGGTTAACGCCTTTGTGATGAGGTGGTTTATAGCAATAAATATGAGATTTTAACATTCTTCATCTTGATTTAATTATAAAAAATATACATCTCATTCAATCAGCTATCACAATTTTCGCGAACGAAGTCGGGCGAAGTGCTAGTCAGTTTCACAGAACAGTGTTTTATTAAGGCTGGACTGCCAGCATAATTAACTTAACATTCAATTACAAAAAGACCCGCTTACCCTAACGCCATTGCGGATGTAAAGCTATCGCTGAAGTCTTCAACTGATTTTAAAGGTGTGGCCCCGGTGACAGAAATTGAGCGATAGTCTGGAGAAAACCAACACCCTTAGTAGCTCCTGTTACCCGCGACTTCGCTTGCGTGAAATTTAATTAAAAATATTGATTGATTAAATAGGTACTCGGCTTTTCTTCTAACATAAAAATTGCCTAAAGTAGACATTAAAACGTCAGATATCAGCCAGTAAAAGATCTATCACAATCAGTCCAATGTTTCTGAGATTAGCCGGAACAAACAGACAGACATCAATAAAAAAAAATGTTTGCTATTAGTATCATAAATTTTATGCGTTGTATGTGTTTGAAGTGAAAACTTCTTTAAGGGGCCGGCGGAGCATGCGTTTTCATACATACGTAATATCAAAATAATTTGTAAATCAAACATATTCTTATGGTAGTGTGTATTTATTTCGATTGGGTTACAGAATTTCTAGGTGGGAACCTAGATATTCTGTATACACTGATTTAACAAGTATACACTGATTTAACAAGAAACATACTTAAGGAATTTAAAATTTCTATAGAAAACTTATTTGTCTCATAACTCTTGTTTAAATCAGTTTCCATTCAAAATATTATTTTGGGAACCTAGATATTCTGTAATCCAATCGAAATAAATACACACTACCGTATGAATATGTTAGATTTTCAAATTATTTTGGTATTACGTTTGTATGAAATACGCATGCTCCGCCGGCCCCATAAGCGCGTTGAGCATCACCTAACGCTACGTCGCAATCGCAGCCGATCCACTACAGCGTGCGTAGCACTACTTGCGTGCCCGGGGCGCAACCCATAGCAGACATAGATGACTTAGTTATAACTTCTATCGGCAGTTCCCAAAGACTGCTCCACATGTTTTTTTTTTAATATTAATATTCAAATTAATATTTTTCTTTAATATTGATATTCATATTAATATTTGTTTTCTTTATTTTCTGTGCAACCGTTATAAATAAATAAATAAATATCGCTGGACATTAACACACAGCGCCACCTAGTGCCACACTAAGCAAAGCTTGTGTCGTGGACACTAGATAGTTGATATACGCTTTTTTGTATAAACCGTGTGTAAAGGTTCCTCCCAACAGTGCGGCAAGATAATATCATTTTCACTCTCCTTGCACATAAAAGTATGGAAATAAAGAAAATTCCATTTTATTTAGAGTCAACGTATAAATTATTTTCACCCGCTTTAGGCAGAAGCCTTTGATAAATTGTAATCGTCGCTTGCACCGCCACCTAAACGGGGCAAGGAAGACTTTAAATATCTTCCAGTGCAAAGTGGGTCAGCAGAGTTGTAATTACCAAGCGTCCATACGAATATATTAGTTTAGTATTAACATGTATAATTGCATAACCTCGGTTATGGTATTCATTTTCGGGGTTGAAATAACAAGATGTCTGATTCCTAAACGTTTGAAACGTTGTCTTTAATTTGTGGAACGATGTTCATTTTGATTGTGATGATTTAAGTGCTTGAGTGTTTTGGTTTCTTAGGTAAATATTAGGGTATAAACGGACACTAAAAAACCGTCAACCGAGCATTCTATACATCAAGCTAAGTAACTATACACAAAAATTGATTGTTGGGAAACGACTTTTTTTTTAGGCTAAAAGATTACGTTTAATTCCCAATTTATTGTTCCATTTGTTTTAAATAAAAAAATAAAAAAAAAGTCTTTAAAAAGCAAGGCGTCGCCATTAAGAGTGTGCCACGAAAATAGCCCTTATATATCTTGGCAAATATTTATCTTTCAAAATAATCGGTGTGCCGGACGGGCGTGATCGCTAGACTCGGGGGTGTATGTGTGCCTGTTTGGTCCTACGATAATATTGGTACTATACACGCATACTCTTCGAACCTAGACGGCGCTGACGTCCTACACCTGTAGGTTGTAGATACCTCAGTCGTTTACTAACAGGGAAAGGGGTTACTGGGAATAAGAACACTGATAAACTTTCATAACTTTTCAGGAAGCGATTGGCATGACTTTCGCGCACTACTTTTTACTGCTTGATTTACTCACTTTATAATATAATATTTGCCGTACTGATGACTACAATTTTGATACAATCTGATTTTACTAACGTACTACGGAACTTGACTGTAACGAGAGCCGCGAATCGCTTCCTGTTTTTTAGGATATTTTATTATGTAATTTCACTTTGATATTTACATTTTTCCTGTTTTATTACAATTCTGAACTTATATCTAATTATATTTTAATCGTAACATAGTTTGTACATAGTGTTATCTATATACTAACACGAAAAATAGGTAGTTCTTTATTGAAATTAAAGAAATATAGCTAAATGAGTACAAAACTTTTCAAAACTTGGTTGGTTGAAGGATCTTTCAGGATAATTTACACGAAAACCGGTGCTGTTACTGTAAGTATATAGAGTGCCATATACAAGGAGGTTGTATGGCCTATCGAGATCTACTATTTACTTTTATGCGTTTACATTATCCAGCCTGTAATGATCCTTCAACTGTCGGTATGTTAGACCAAATTTACATGCTATGAACACAGATTAGCGCGTTAGACCGTCATATCCTCGACAAGTGGCTTTCCTGAAGGGCTACGTTCATGCTAAAAAACTATATCCAGGCCTAGATCGCAATCTAGGCTACCTGGATCTCATTAAAATACTAAATTAATCAAATACAATGCCACTTTCGAGCCGATATGAGTGTAACGCTTACTGTTCGGTTTATTTACTAAATCTAATCACTGACGCGCTTGTTTATTCGTCACTGTTATTGCCCATGTATCACTGACTCTACACTATTGATTCAAAGACACTATTTACACTTGTTTTGGTGACGTTCGTCGCGAACATATCTCCCGCCGTGCAGTGTAGTGACGACTCGCTGTACGTCGGCGCGGCACTGCACCATGCCGGCGAGCGACGAACATAGTCGTCGGGGCCCGCCGTCACGATGCCCACCGCCTCGACGTCTCGATGTCAGGATCATTTCGGTAGGGGCACGAGTTTCTTCACCGGACGCTTCAGGGTACCGCCGGAAGTGCGTACCTCAGCAGTCCGGACTTCTCCGTCGCCCCCAGGGAAGACGGCTATTATGCGGCCTCGTGGCCACGTGTTTCGTGGCAGCTGACCGTCCGCTATGAGGACGGGGTCGTCGACCTGTAGACTGGGGCCGCGGCTGTGCGGCTCCCGCCGGTACTGAAGCTCCGGCAGGTACTCTCGTACCCAACGACGCCAGAACATGTCGGCGAGTATCTGCGAGCGCCGCCACATCTTTTTGCTGTTGATGTCTTGTTCGGTGAATGTGCCAGGTATTGGCAACCTTGCTGACCCGCCGAGAAGGAAGTGATTCGGCGTGATGGCTTCGTCGTCGTCGCTGTCTACGGAGACGTGCGTGAGTGGCCTACTGTTGACTGTGTACTCCGCCTCACACAGTAGAGTGGACAATACCTCTTCGTGCGGATGTCTCTCGTGGAGGACGGTGTACAGGGCGGACTTCACGCATCGTACGAGGCGCTCCCAGGCGCCCCCCATGAAGGGCGCTGATGGCGTGATGAAGCGCCACACGATGCCTCTACGACTGGCCTCCCTTCGGAAGGCGTCTCGGAGCTCCTTGTCGGCGCCGTGCATGTTGGTGCCGTTGTCGGAGTGTATCTCGGTGGGGCAGCCTCGGCGAGCGGCGAATCGGCGCAACGCTAGTATAGCGGAGTCTGCGCTGAGGCTGGCGGCGATCTCGAGGTGGACGGCTCTGGTGGTGAGACACGTGAATAGTGCTACGTACCTCTTGTGATGCTGTCGACCGACTGTTACTGAGAGCGGGCCGAAGTAATCGAGCCCGGTGTAGGTGAACGGCCGCTGATGATGTGCTAGGCGCGTTCTCGGGTGGTCGCCGGTCGCAGGCACGGAAGGTTGTGCCTTGCGAATACGACACTGCAGACATTGTGCCAGCACTTTCTTCGTAGTTGGCCGCATCCTGATGACCCAATAGTGTTGGCGCACTTCGTTGATGGTAAGTTCGGTACCGCTGTGCTGTAAACTTCGGTGCGTCCAGTCTACATACAGTTGGGTGATGCGATGGTCGCCGTGGAGGATAGGTGGTTGCTTCGTATCGTCAGCTATTTCGCTGATGGCGGCTATACGGCTTTTCAACCGTATGACGTTGTCGATGATTTCCACTCGAAGCGGCTTGAGTCGACTATCCTTTCCTATAGTTCTGTGTTGTTGCAGATCTGTTATTTCTTGAGAGAACGACTGTTGCTGTGAGACTTGTACGAGTAATTTCTCTGCTTTCTGAAGAAATTCTGCTTCTATTATTTGTTTCTCGTGTCGAGTGCCTGATGTCTTCGCCATTATCTTGGGAAGAGGTTCGGTCGCCTTCTTCTGTTGTTGTCTCCAGTCAGGATCCTTTTCTGTGTTTTTTCTAGTTCTCTTGTAGAACGTTTTCTCTGTTCTGTTCTGACACAGATGTATGAAGCGAAGGACGCTTGCTGTAGCTCGGAGTAGTCGCTCCCATTTTGAGAATCGGGATGGATCTGGAATAGCTTCTATCAGGGAATAACTGTTGACCTTGTCCTCGGTGACTGTGAGAGTTCTTTCCTCCCCTGTTTCTGTATCCACCGGGGGTTTTTCTGTTGGCCAAAATGACGGATCGTCGAATAAGAAGGTAGGGCCACGGTACCACTCATGATCCTTGTCAAAGTGGTGTGGAACGTCGCGAGTGGCGCTGTCAGCTACGTTTAGTTTCGTGGGTATCCATCGCCAGTCTTCGACCTTGCTGTTTTCTTCTATGGCCGCTATGCGATGGGCAACGAACGGCTTGTACGCTCGAGATCCTCGTCGAATCCAAGTGAGGACGGTTTTGCTGTCTGTCCAGTATGTCACCGCAGCGGGTTTGATGCCGTGTTCTTCGATGACAGCTGCGGCTAGGCGGGTTCCCATTACCGCGGCCTGAAGCTCGAGGCGCGGTATTGATTGGAGTTTGAGTGGTGCCACTTTCGCCTTTGCCATGACGAGAGTGACATGACATTTTCCGTCAGCTGTTGTTGACCGCCAGTATACCGCTGCTGCGTATGCCATCTCGCTTGCGTCGGTGAAGACATGGACTTGTGTTTCGGTAGCTTCGCTGTACCCAGGATAGCACCTTGGTAGGTCGACGTCCTTCAAATGTCGCAGATGTTGTATCCATCTTCTCCACTGGGCGGACAGGTCTGGTTCGAGAGCCTGGTCCCAGTTGGTTCCTCGTCTCCAAGCTTCCTGTAGGATCTGTTTGGCTCGAATAGTTACCGGCGAGGCGAGACCAAGTGGGTCGTACAATGACATGACGATTTTCAGCGCTTCCCTTTTCGTCGGTGTTTCCTTCTCGAGGATGTCGCTTGGAAGCCGTGCGAGTGTCAAATTGAAGCCTAGCGTGTCCTCAGTCGGTTTCCAAATCAGACCGAGTATCTTCTCTGTGGCGTTAGTTTTCCCGATGTTGACTACTTCAGTCCTGTCCTGTGTCGGGTCTATGTTGTCGAGGACTTCTGTGCTGTTTGAAACCCATTTTTTGAGTTCAAACTTCGCCTGTAGGTGTATGTCCTTGACTGCTGTTGCCACACGCGTTGCTTCTTCAACTGTTCTATAACTGTCGAGGTAGTCATCCATGTAATGACTCTCTATGATGGCTTCTACTGCTTCCGGTTGGTTGTCGCTGTACCGCTTTGCGTTCCAGTTTTTTGCGTAGATGGCCGTGCACGGCGAGCTTGCCGCGCCGAATATTATGGATGTCATGCGATATTCTTCAGGAGCTCCCTGTCTTCTGTCGCCCCTCCACAGGTAGCGGAGAGCATCTCGATCTTGTTTACGCACCTTCACCTGCATGAACATCTCCGCTATGTCGCCGGCGACCGCTATAGGGTGTCGACGGAATCTCATCATGACGCCGGGCAGTGACTGTAGTAGGTCTGGACCCGTGAGTAGGAAGTCGTTCAATGACATTCCTCTCGATTTGGCTGCGGCGTCGTGAACTATCCGGAATTTCTCCGGTTTCATGGGGTTGTACACCTCGAAATGGGGTAGGTACCACGTCCTACCAGCTGTGGTTGCTTTGGGCGCTTTTTCAGCGTATCCCTTGCTGATGTACAATTCCATCTGTTCTGTATATCTGTCGCGAAGAGTGGGATTGTTGTCGAGCTTCTTTTCTGTTGAGACGAGCCTCTTGAGCGCTGTCCCGTAGCTGTCGGGCATTTCGATGCTTTCATTTTTCCAAAGCAGGGCCGTTTCTATGTGTCCGTCTTCTGTTTGTTTGGTGTGACGGTCTAATATGTCTTCTGCCTTCTTCTCAGGATCGGAATCAGGACGGCGTGGGTTGATGACCAGAGATTCGAGCGCGAAGAATTCACGCAGCTGTTCGTTGAGATCTTGATCATTTTCTGTGAGCCTGTTGACGTAGTGTACCTGGTGACCCAGAGTTCTTGTGTGCGCACCGTGAAGAGTCCAGCCCATCGCGGTGAGTGAGGCAACGGGTTGGTTCTTGGGGCCTTTGCGGACCTCGGTGGCCAGCAATAGGTGCCAGTTGTCCTGACCTATTAATATCTTCGGCGCGCCGGTGTTGTAGATCAGCTGTGTTCTGAGGTCATCCAGATGTTTACACTGGACTACGTCTTCTTCGCGTATCGATTGCGCTGCGAGATTGAGCTTCGGAATGGTGCGCGCTCTGAATGGCATCTTGTCCTTCGTCTGGCTGGAGAGGGTGACTGACACTCTTCTTGACTTGGGAGTGTCTATCATCGTGTTCCCGATCGCGCCTATCGTCAGGGGTTCGACGCGGCCTTCCGCTCCGACTTGCTGCGCTAGCTCTTCGTCAATCAGCGATACTGTTGACCCATCGTCGAGGAGAGCATACGTGGAAGCTTCTCCCGCCGGTCCTACGACTCGTATTGGTATTATTTTGAGGTAGGCTTGGCTCGCTGTTGTTCTGGAGCTGGCGACTGTTTCTTTGGCCACCTCTTGCTTTGGCGGCTGGTCGACCGCTTCTTCGGACTTCTTTGTGAAGTGCAGCAGTCGATGGTGCGTGGCTTTGCACCCCCTTGTTTCGCATCTCTTTGGTCGACACCTATGACCGCTTCGACGGTATCGCAGGCAACGGAAGCATAGGCTGAACTTCTTCGCGAGTTCCCATCTTCTCTCGTTGGAGGCCTCTCTGAATTTGTTACAGTCAGACTCGTGATGGCTCTCCTTTTCACAGATTCGACATTTCGAAGTCGACTTATCTGTCGCTGTATGCGTTCTTTGCAAACTCCGTTTGCCTGTTGCATTTTCGGATGAGTGTATGTTCTCAGGAGGAGCGAAGGCGCTGCAGAAGCGCGCTTGTTCTGTTATAAATTCGCTGAAGAGCGACAGGTCCGGCAGTGATTGGTACTTTTCTGTATAAGTCCTGTACCACTGTACACGCAGGGAGTTCGGCAGCTTTTCCGTGAGGGATCGCATCAGCTCGGCGTTGATGAGGTAGTGCTCCTTTTTCAATGCTCGTAGAGTCACTACTCCGCTTCTGACACGACTTGCGAACGTGCAGATATCTTTAGGTGCTTCGCTGCAACGCGGCAATCCTCTTAGCCGATCTGTTTCGGCTTGGGCTATCGAGTCTGGACGGCCGAACTGTAACTCGAGTTCCCGCATGATGTCATCTGGTCTGGCGTGACCGATGAGTTCTGAGCTCACTGTCTCCAATGCTCTTCCTTGAAGGCTCCTTCTGAGTCTCGCTGTATTCTCGACGTCATTGAAGTACGTCCGAGTTGTTTCGTAAATGGCGCGGAACGAAAGCCATTCCGTATGTGACCCACTGAAATTTGGTAGGGTCATGATGACCTTCGACGCCGAGGGTTGGTTCGCTGTCCCTGTTTCTATTTTCCTGTCGGCGAGCGACGCTATAGCGGATGTCAGTTCCGTTATGAATGGACGTAATGAATCCTCCCCCCTGCATTGTTCGGGCTTCTGTGTTGGTACTGTTTCTCTTGGCACATTTTTCACTGTAGGATGTAACGATGGTGCCCTTTCCCGGTTTCCTATTTCTTTACTGTTGATGTCCGCAGGGGGGGGTGTGTGGTGTCTATCTGTATTCCCCTCGGCGGCGTCATCTTCTGGAAGCGGCGCTTCTTCGGGCGCTTCTTCCAACCAGGAACGCACGTACTCATCGTTTGAGTTTCTGTCATCCATATATTCAGCTTCAGAGTTGTCTTCTTCGGCCCTCTGAAGTGCTATTTGTGCAAGCTCCAACCTAATTTTTAATAAAGCCTCACGTGCTTGTGAAACTTTTCTGTTAGATCGCGTCGTCTTGTGCGACGGCGATCTGCTATGTTCGATACGGGCGTCACCCCGGGTAGTCATCGGTACGGCATCAGTAATTTGTTGAGTAATCCTCGTTCTGTCTGAAGGCTTAGCTGAAGATCTAACTGAAGGCTTACACGTAGAAGGCTTTCTCGTCGTATTTGAAGGCTTAATAGTTTTATCTGAATTACCTTCTGACCTGGTTCGTTTAGTAGCAGATGGTGAGTCGGCTGCGTCTTCACCCCCCCGCGTAGCAGAGGGGCGGTTGGCCAGCTGTTCCAACCCCTCGGTAGAGGACGGTGAACGGGGTGGCAGCTGGTGATGGATGGCTGTGTCCTGACGCGTCTCGACCGCCTGTGTTTCCGCGGGAGATCTGCCTTGCGATCTTGTTCGCATCTTGATTTATTTATAAACCGCACTGTATTATTCGAACCGATCTACTGTTTATTTTTCACTGTTAACGTAAGTCTTCAGCGTGTAAACTTCACTGTTACTTCACTATAAGTTTTATCCATGTAAATAAGTAGTTATTTGCTTTAAAACGCGTTTTATTTCTCAGTTATGCACTTGTTATACGCTTCACTATGTATTTTTACTATATACTGTTGTTATATACTTCCCTATTTACTTTCACTTATGTACTTTTGTTATATACTTTCACTTATGTACTGTTGTTATATACTTTCACTTATGTACTGTTGTTATATACTTTCACTTATGTACTGCTGTTATATACTTTCACTTATGTACTGTTGTTATATACTTTCACTTATGTACTGTTGTTATATACTTTCACTTATGTACTGTTGTTATATACTTTCACTTATGTACTGTTGTTATATACTTCCCTATGTACTATTGTTATATACTTTCACTTATGTACTGTTGTTATATACTTTCACTTATGTACTGTTGTTATATACTTCCCTATGTACTATTGTTATATACTTTCACTATTTACTGTCACTTATGTACTGTTTACATAAGTTATCGGTATATAACTTTGAGGTACTGTTCACATAGGTTTAACTCGACGCACTGTTTATTTGAGTTAACGTATATAACTGAGGTATATAACGTTGACGCACTGTTCACATAAGTTACCTGGACGCACTGTTTATTTAACGTATATAACTGAGGTATATAACGTTGACGCACTGTTCACATAAGTTACCTGGACGCACTATTTATTTAAGCTTACGTATATAACTGAGGTATATAACGTTGACGCACTGTTCACATAAGTTACCTGGACCGGTACAACCAGAAACTACACTATCACTGACGAACTGAGGATATCCGGCTCTGAAGGACCAAAAAATGTGCCGGACGGGCGTGATCGCTAGACTCGGGGGTGTATGTGTGCCTGTTTGGTCCTACGATAATATTGGTACTATACACGCATACTCTTCGAACCTAGACGGCGCTGACGTCCTACACCTGTAGGTTGTAGATACCTCAGTCGTTTACTAACAGGGAAAGGGGTTACTGGGAATAAGAACACTGATAAACTTTCATAACTTTTCAGGAAGCGATTGGCATGACTTTCGCGCACTACTTTTTACTGCTTGATTTACTCACTTTATAATATAATATTTGCCGTACTGATGACTACAATTTTGATACAATCTGATTTTACTAACGTACTACGGAACTTGACTGTAACGAGAGCCGCGAATCGCTTCCTGTTTTTTAGGATATTTTATTATGTAATTTCACTTTGATATTTACATTTTTCCTGTTTTATTACAATTCTGAACTTATATCTAATTATATTTTAATCGTAACATAGTTTGTACATAGTGTTATCTATATACTAACACGAAAAATAGGTAGTTCTTTATTGAAATTAAAGAAATATAGCTAAATGAGTACAAAACTTTTCAAAACTTGGTTGGTTGAAGGATCTTTCAGGATAATTTACACGAAAACCGGTGCTGTTACTGTAAGTATATAGAGTGCCATATACAAGGAGGTTGTATGGCCTATCGAGATCTACTATTTACTTTTATGCGTTTACATTATCCAGCCTGTAATGATCCTTCAACTGTCGGTATGTTAGACCAAATTTACATGCTATGAACACAGATTAGCGCGTTAGACCGTCATATCCTCGACAAGTGGCTTTCCTGAAGGGCTACGTTCATGCTAAAAAACTATATCCAGGCCTAGATCGCAATCTAGGCTACCTGGATCTCATTAAAATACTAAATTAATCAAATACAATGCCACTTTCGAGCCGATATGAGTGTAACGCTTACTGTTCGGTTTATTTACTAAATCTAATCACTGACGCGCTTGTTTATTCGTCACTGTTATTGCCCATGTATCACTGACTCTACACTATTGATTCAAAGACACTATTTACACTTGTTTTGGTGACGTTCGTCGCGAACAATCGGATTTAGCACAAAGTAAACTGAACCTGGCTAATAAATAATGATAAACTGGGACGCTTCTGCGTTAATTAAAATAATATGAAAATTGGTGTTTTATTAAGCCGGTTGCAGCTGAATATTTCAAGATCTCAAACTCTTGAAAGGTAATATTTTAAACTTGCAAAATGCAATTAAGATAATCCGTTTCCCTCTGCCCGTTGTGGATTGAGACCGACTTTTAAAAATATGCTAAGGAGTGTCTATAATTTACAATGACCACGAATCTGTTTAGTAATCTGTTTTGTAAAATTAATAACCACGATGAAGAATAATGCATATTGAATTAGTTAAAGTCCTCTTCGTTCTAATTCCCCGGAACTCCGGTCCCCGGAACGCAAAGGGCGTCGAAGGAACATGGATGGGTTTTAGTCAGTTAAAGTCTGACACTCCCTCCCGCTCCGCCCAGAGTGGGAGATGTTATTTGATGATTTCCCATCCAAAAAAAAGACACGACTACTGATCACGAGGTCTTGGTTTTCGATTCTCAGTTCGTGGGTTTTTCTTTAGAATTTTCTTATTAACAGCCATGGAGTCCAAATTATGGCAATAGGCGTTCCCCTATTAAATTGAGCTTAATCTTAACTGTACACCTCTGCTTAGAGAGGTTTATCGTCATCAGCCTCTTAATGTTCCCACTGCTAGGGCACGGCTTCTTCTCAATGGAATATAATCATGGAATGGGCTATCCACCACGCGGGCCCAGTGCGGTTTGGTAGATGTCACATGTTTTCGAATTTTCTATTCTAGGACATGCCGGTTTCCTTCACCGTTTTGACAGCCGTGGTGATGAAATGAATTCTCGTTATGTTATGTGATTCTTACCAATACACCGAGTAGCTCGTTAGTAAATTATTTAAATCACAACTTATTTAATCTGACTCTGTTACAAGTCTAAACCGTCGGTTTCTCGTCTACCAACATTACAATATTTACGTACAGAAATGAGATAAACAACACAACAACCTCTGTAATTACGGAGAACATATAAAAACAGAATAAATAGGAGACGAACATGCGCGTCACTACCTGAATATTTGTGTAAGGTACGATACACAACAAGAGTGGAAGAAAATGTTCTAAGAAAATATACAAAACGGGAATGAAGCAGTTGCTGCAATAATTACAATAATTTAATTGGTAATTATGTATTTGAGCCGTTTGGGGTGGAAACACTAGGGCTATGGGGTCCGAGTACCCACCTAGTATTTTTGGAAATTGCCAAATGGTCGGCTCTTAACGTGAACAAAGGGCGGGCCTATTTGTTGGCCAAAGAATCAGCATTGCCATTCAACGTGGCAATGCTGCCAGCCTTCTGGGCACTTTTCCTGTTGGCAGCGATGTGGACGAATTTTTCGATGCTCTGTAACCCTTTTTGATACTTGTACATATCATAGAGTTAGTGTGTATTTATTGTAAATATTTAAATAAATTGATTTTGTTGCTGCATGTTTCAATTTAAATTAAAATGTTATAATTATACAGATTTGAAAACAGAAGACAAACATTGAACAATTTGTTTGAAACTTCTCATTTCGGTTATTTAAGCTATGAGGTCTGATTTGGACCGTCATGTACCTAACATCTGTCTAAGGAGAACCCTTCTCTGTTCGTAATCATGGTTGCGCTCCGAGGAATAATTTAGTTGCGCTTAGATGGTTGCGCTTAGATGAGGATGAGGATGACAGTTTGCCAACTTTTAAAGTATTTATGAATAAAAAGAAAAAAGCAAGAAAAACTATTTACCTGTTTGTCGCAAGGACATGTCGTGCATCATACAAAATGACAAAAAAACAACAAAACGCTTCTCTACTAAAATGCATTGCCTGAAAATAACCACAAATTAAAAGAAAATAAAAACATGTAGATTTACAAAAATAAACCACTAACTCACAAGACAGCTTCGTTAGCGCTGAAAATATTAATAAACAAAACTGTACAACCTGTATATTTTTATAAAGTTAGCGACATAACTGGCACGAATGAGCGAAAAAGTGTTAATTGTTTAATTCCATTTACCTGGAAACGACTGCGTGTTAGTTCAATGTAGCGGACGCAGAAATGTGTGAAATGAGTGGCGAGTTTTGGTTAGTTAGTACGAATATTATGCAGTTAGCTATACTAATATAAAATATTTTATAGCAGAAGAGTTTGTTTGTTTGTTTGGTTGAATGCGCTAACCTCAGGAACTACTGGTTCAAATTGAAAAATTATTTTTGTGTTGGATAGTCCATTTATTGAGGAAGGCATTAGAATATTTTATCACGCTACGACTATAAAGAACGGAGCAGGAATGAAAAATGTTGCAAAATTTTTTTTTCCTTTCGTTTTTCTCTCTTATGTGATGCAGGCGAAGTTGCGTGGGTCAGCTAGTTTAGTAACAAAGTTTGTAAAAATTTGTACTATCCTCAAAATTGAGGAGTATCTTCGATCGTGTTTACTTATACTTAATTCGGCAGAGGTGTACCTAATAGTACCCCCACATCTCTCCAGTTATGTTTAAATTCCATTTAATTGGGGCGACCCTATTGTCAGCCTGGAAGACGATGCGTTGGAAGACCTCCCACTAGGTGGACCTGGTGATGGTGGTGGGAATCCGTTGGATGCGAGCCGCACGGGACCGGTCAATGTGGCGACACTTGGGGGAGGCCTATGTCCAGCAGTGGACGTCTTTCGGCTGAAATGATGATGATGATATTGCCAATACAAATCCAGACCCTATTGCTACTACTTATAACATCCTAATAGATTACCAAGATAAAGTTCCCGACCCAATAATCGAACCTAGAAGGACTTCACGCTCAGAAGTCACACTTGCATTTACTCGTAAAACGTTAGTAAGCACTGTGTATAGCACTGACCAAGTGCAAGTCAACTATGTATTTTCCTAAATATTATAATTTCAATCAACATTCCTGCTTATTGTATCACTTGATCAAGAAATACTTATAAATAATGAGATTCCAATAAATTACAATTAATTTATTTATTCATTTAATCGGTTAATAAAAACTTACCGAATATAATTATCTAGATAAATTCGAAACTAATACTGAACAAAACTTGCATAAAACATTGATAAAAAGGAAATGAAGCTTTCAGTAAAGTTCTTTGTACGATTTTCTACATTTTCTTCGAACTCGAGAAAAAAAAACTACCAATGTCATGCTTTAAACTTAGTTTGCAAAGTTTAGTTTATCGGAAGAAGTTTTCAACTTTAAATAAAAAGGAGAGAGAATCCTTTCTATGTAGTTAATTTTGTTGCTTGCACTATCGAACGTAAGTTTGTTTTGGAAGATGTTGTTTATGAGATGAAGAACGAAGTCGATATTTTTCTTTTATGGCTCCTTCATTTTATTTGCTAGCCATAATAACTTACTTTCCGTTACTTCACATCAACCTGTTGTCATAAGGGGCTTTTAGCATAATGAGATTTCATAGATAGTTCTTTAGAATTTCTCCTTTAAAATTAGTGCATTTACAGACATTTAAACACAAACCCGGAAGGAACAACTACCTGTAGGCCATACAAATATGAATGTTTCTTGCGGGAATCGAACCCATGGCATGTAGCGCAACAGCCAATTTCTCAACCACTGGGTCAACCGTGCCATTGTAATTTGTATCAATTATTGATTGCTAGGTATTACTGTCCAATCACTGTACTATTGATTTTCTATCTTTAATGTATTTTATTGGTTTTCAACCATTTTGGACCAATTTAACACAAGAATAACCCTGATAAGACCTGGCTAAATACGACATAAATGATAAAATTCTATTAGGTGCTAAATATAATTATTTTGTATTTAGCTTGGTAACACGTTCTCGTGGGACAGTGTTCGACTTCCATTTGGGCGAAGTCGCGGGCTGAAGCCAAATTACTAGGCGAACATTATCTTAGAAAGTGTTGGTGTTTCATTATTTATTAAAGAAACAAGACATTTTTGTGTGTTTAGGCTGAGCGCAAATTTAAGACAAGACTGTTTTAAGACTAATGGTGCGCACATTCGCTACAATAGCAAGGGGATAGTGACTTTTAGTGACGACCCGAATGGCGCAGCGGTAGTGAGGCTGCCTTACGTTCTTAGGGTCCCGGGTTCGAATCTCGGTAGGAGCAAATGTTTGTGTGATGAGCATGGACATTTGTTTCCGAGTCATGGATGTTTATATTATGTATAATAAGTATGTATTTACAAACAAAAAAAAAGTATATATGTAGTATGTCAACTGTCTGGTGACCACGACATAAGCCTTGCTTAGTGTGGCACTAGAATGCGCTGTGTGTAAAGTCTAGCGAAATTTATTATTTATTTATTACTTTTAACATTGCGGCAATAGTCTGTCTTAGGACAGTCTTGTCTGCACTCTGCCTCACCAAACGCATTGATTCCGTGTTTTCTATTACTTTCTATAAGCCTGCATAGACAAAACCTGTCTGCAACATACACACGTTTGTATTCCCTCGCGGTGACCTGTAAACGCCACGTCCTAATCCCGTTAGTTTGTCATTCCACCTGACCAAAAAAAAGCATTATTCAACGTATTCTGCTTCCTTTGTTTCCCTAACTAACAAATGTAAAGCCACATGTAAATTTCGCGCTTGCATCTAAACTAAGGACGGAATTTTCTCAGTGTGAGCCAACCCGAATCTGTGTTTCCGCAAACTCATCGCGGGAACAAATGGGAACCTTTAGATGTGACCAGGAGAGACACTCGTTGCAAATGAGACTTCTTTCATACCTTTGTTGGGAAGCTTATTTACTTAACGTGTCTCGCTGTTGTGGAGTCATTTTGTGGATTAACTACCTAGGACTCCTTGGAAAGTTGGAACTTGCTCGGTTTAGATCTTGTGGGGGAATGTTTGGGTTAGGTTAGACTTAGACTGTAGGAGAGAATAGTTATGAGGTTTCTGTTGGTGTTTTTGGGTGGTTTAGCCGTCTCCTTTATCCTGTGGTTGGTGTCAAACCTAGTCTGAGAGTTTTTTTGCCGCTCATGGGGTATCTTGGGTTTACATGCCGTCAAGAAATGTCTCAATACTCAATAGGTACTTTATTGCATATTGGTTCCTTCAGCGAAGTAAGTGATAACAATACAACAAGTTAGACTCTGGAAAAGAATAGTTATGAGGGTTCTGTTTGGTGTTTATACTTTAAAAACTCACCATTTTTTACACGGCATAAACTATAGAACGTCCCAGTCACATATTTTGCTTTTTACGCGCACGCTAATATTGCAATATTCACTTTTTACTTCTGTATTTCATTACTCTATGGTTTATGATAGTATTTATTCATTTGCGCAAATAAAAATAAGCCGAGTGTCAACAATAATTTTGCAAATAGCAGTACTTAATTCAGAAAAATGCTGTTAGTTTTTCATTTTGTGTTTTGTATAATCTGTTTCTGTTTAGAGTCCCGTTGTTCACACAGATCTCGTAATAGTCCAGGAGATACCGTTGCCCTGCCGGGGCTGCGGGACTGTTCGAAAGAGATACCGCGGCCCCGGAACGTAAAGGGCAAGGAAGGAACATGGATGGTTTTGAATCAGTAAGAGTCTGACACTCCCTCCCACTCCGCCCAGAGTGGGACCCTCATTTGATGATTTCCCATCCGAAAAAAAAGGAGGTTCCGTTGCAAATAAAAAAGTCATAGTAAGCCGGCTGATCATCGAAGGTTGACCTTATATTACCAATAAGTAAACCAATCGTCAGCTGCTCAAGTAGCGGTGGGTGTAGGATTGGGAGGTTACGAAACTGTAAAAAAAATTAAGTCACAGTACGCCGGCTGAAACTTGTAAATAGTTGACATCATAATGAGCATAAAAAAAATCGTCACCTGCATGGTGGAGCCCTCTCATCTCTCTCTCTCGCTCTGGAGGCAAGCGGCTGACGCATAATCCCCCCACCACTATGCAGCTAACATTTTTATTAAGCTCAGTATGATGTGAGCTATTTATGGAACTAGCTTGAGTCGGCGAGGAGTACTGTGAGTTTATTTTATTTTTTGTTCTAACCTAACCTAACCTCCCAATCCTACACCCACGGCGGGCGCGTCAGCTGACGCTGGGTTTACTAATCAGCCATTCGAGATTTATTGAACAAGATGGCAACCTATCGGCGTAAAAACACTACCTAAAATGTAACGGTACCTCCCGGACTATAACGGAAAGACAGCATTGCTGTATGTAATAATAAGTGATCACTACTCTTTAATCACCAATCACTTGCCAACCGTGATAATCACGGCCTTACGCTCTCAGGATCATTAATTATTATTTATTACGACATGGAAGGTTCACGCAAGCCGGAAAATGAGCCGAACTAGGCATTTTCCGGGTGACATAGTTTGTGAACGTGTATGTATGGGAAAATCGTTATACATCTATTAGAACTAGATGAATTACTTTAATTTTGGACTGACTGGGTTTCGGATGTCAGTTACGCAGTCGCTCCATGTAAAATACTGGCATTCAACTGCATCTGGCTAGACTGCTGGAAGCCCATCCCAAAAGGCTTAGCAGATGATGATTATGATTATTATCTCTAAAATATACAGAGCAATAACAGTAGACAGCATCATGCTGGCTTGACACCATCACGAGATTTTTGTTTGATTTTGAACATTGTATGTGAGTTCTGTAATCATAAACATGGACATCATAATAAATCATGCCCATTTCTCCCGAAAGGATAAGGAATGCTGTACCCTAAAATAATTTTGCCATTTTGGAAGTATACATGGTTTTTTTAGTTTTATCATTCTCTTATTTTACAGGGGGGGGGGGGGGACACATTGTACCACTTTGGAAGTGTCTCTCGCGCAAACTATTCAGTTTAGAATGAAATGATTTTAGAAACCTCAATATCATTTTTAAAGACCTATCCATAGATACCCCCCCGCACGTATGGGGTTGCTCCCCCAAAATTTATATATTTTTTTTCTATTTTCGTGTGAAAATCTTAATGCGGTTCACAGAATACATCTACTTACCAAGTTTCAACAGCATTATAGTTCTTATAGTTTCGGAAAAAAGTGGCTGCGGCAACGGATGGACAGACAGACAGACAGACAGAGACATGACGAATCCATAAGGGTTCCGTTTTTTGGTATTTGGCTACGGAACCCTAAAAAGCATGCGGGGCAGTCTTTGGGGACAGCCGATAGAAGTGAAAACTAAGCAATTTATATCTTTGCTACGGGTTGTGCCCCGCGCGCCTAAGTGATGCCGTAGCGGATCGGCTACGAGTGCTACAAAGCGTTAGGTGACGGTCACGCGAGTTCCTTGATTTTTGTTCACCCAAAAACTGCTCAACGCGCCAAAGAAGTTTTCACTTCAATAAATACGCGCTCATACTGTTAACCTGCGTAATTCCACTGCTGGATAAAAGCTTCTTCATAACTTCCAGTTATTCAATTAATTTTCTTGGAAGCTCATAAAAATGCCTACCAGTCACCAAAACATTTCCGAGAAAAATATCTCCGAGACCCCAAATTCAAACCACAAATAATGATGTACAAAGTAATTACAGAGCCCATTTTCTGCGTCCAGTTTCCGTTCACCATATCTCGCTATAACTAATGTCGTCGACCCTAATTTCTTCTAATATGTGCCACAAGCTTGTGGTTCTCATACTGCAACTAGAACAGGACATTAATCCAAGAATTACGCCATAAAAACGAGGAAAACCGGGAGAAATAATATGTTATTTTATGTTTTTATGTGTCCCCTATTTTGGGGAGCGTTAAAATGGTTTGTCTGCTAGAAAGATGAGGTTTGCTGTTTTGCAAGATAAAAAACAATAACAACATAATTTTGAAACTCTGCTGTGAGTACATACCAATGGTTGCTACCGAGTCTTTTCCTCACAGTTTTGGGGTCGGCTTATAGTATTACGATGCAGCTGTAAACCAATAATTTTTTGCAGTGGATAAACATGGAATGGAAATAAATAATAAAATATAAAACAAAAAATATTGACTATAATATTTTAAGCACAAAAAAATGAAGTCAGTTCAAGATTCAAGATTCTTTATTTGCATGAAATATGGTATGTTACATGATGATCTTATAAAATAAAAGGTTTCACATATTTCGCTGACTTCACATGCATGACTATCAGCATGCAAACTTAAAAATTAAAATATCTGACACATTTTACTAGTAATGTACGTAGTTATAAATTTAACAAAACATCTAAGAAGCATTAAAATGTCAATTTCGTTTTTATGGCGTAAGTCAGTTTATGTAAAATCAATTAATGTAAATATCTAGATCTTGGATCCGGCTCGCAAAGTTGTTTGATATGTGAGACGTGGGTCCGTCCGTACGGTACCGATAGCCGTGTCGGCCAATGGCATAATAGCCAATAGCCTCGACCAACATCTGAGGAGGGTCTTAGAAAGCAGCAAGTACTTCTGGTCTCAATTGAGGAGTTTCCTCTCTAAAGAGTTTTGACCACCGGTAGCTCAGACCCTGTTCCCGATGTTGGTGGGCTACTACTATATTTATATTATTTAATATTGTACATAACTTTTAATAAAAAAATAAAATGTAAATAGCAAATAAGGAAAATAAATGAACGAAAATAATAATCCTGTACAAAGTAATCACTACTCAGGAATGATATAGATACCTAAACTAAAAACACCTAAAACTTCAAACCCAGGTATTGAAAAACAATAACTCTTGCCATTCCTTAACAAACGGACACAGCAGTATCCCAGATTATCAAAACACGACCATTCAAAGCATGACGTTTCAACGTAAATTTATTCCCTCGCAATTTCCGTGACATCACTAGCTGAAACTGTAACGCGTCGGACCAACACTGTGTCACAAAAGGGATAAGTAGAAAAGGTTAACTCCCAGACATTGAGCGACAACGCACGCACACATAGACATGCTTCACGTACAGCGAGTGCAAGCGCCCTTCGCGCTAGCGTCATTTGTTTGAGATGACCGTACGCACGCGTCTATGTGTGTGCGCCAGTTTTCGCTGACCGTATGAGACCTTCTGAATCTGTCTATTATGTTGTGCGTCTCGTTACCGTATCGAATATTCGATACCGCCACCATTCGATTCTAGGAATCGAATCGAAACGATGAATCATTTTGAGTGAGCAGTAAATGTGTCTATTTGGGAAGTATGAAATGATTTACGATATTCTATAAGGAGATTGAGGTGGTTGTGTTCTGGACTTTAAAGCTAGGACCGAAAGTAATGCACTATTCAAAGTTGGAGCATTTTGAGGTAAACTGTTCAGCAGTACTGTACGGAATGTAACAAGAAATGGGTTTAAGATTAGTTGCTTATAAATTAATGAAAACTAAATATTTTCAAAAAGTAAAAATATAATTATGTAAAAAAAACTAACTAATCATCCTCATTATCATGAAAAAATCATCATCATAAAATTGCATCCGGAAAAGTGCCCAAGAATTGAATTTCGTACTGCAATGAGAAAATGATTTTTTCGTTGTATTTTTTTTTTTGATTATGGTTCATAACAACAAAATCAGAAACGTAAAATGAAGTACCTACCTTTTTGTGTGGGAAAATCCTTATGGAAATGTTTCGTCTGGGAGAATGCAGGGTGATGTCCGACTACTACTGATTGATACCCCGCGGTTCCTACAACTACTATAAGTCGGGGGCCAGTGACTCGTACATTTGCACGTACCCCATGCTAGTATCAGGTCTCCATGCTTAAAGGGGTATCATCACAAACTGCGGGAATATGACCGAAAACCAGTAAGAATGACAGACTTGTAGTATCACTAGCTTCGGTTACTTTAACGTCTATAATGTGAATTATTCAATCTGTTTAACGTTGATGAAGCTTTGACAGTTACTTTTCTTTCAATTAAGTCTTTTTCCAACAGATGGAATAGCAAGCTAGCCATTCACAGTCTGTATTGACCAAAATGTACAGAACCCTCTGTATTTTCTCTTATTCCGTCTGATTAGTAAATGTAACCTCACACGAGCGCTGTCAAAACAAAAACATAAAATAAGCCTACGGTTTCGATGTTCAGGGTCAAAGTGTTCAGGCGGCTCCGAGGCGGAGCGTAAGTCCAAATTCGTAAAGGAGGTGGAAGCCGCCTTAAGAAGTGTGGCCTTGAAGGTGAAGGTTTCCTCGAAACTCAGGGCCATACCTGCGGCTTCCTCCTCCATCTTGGCGGCAGCGGAGGCGAATTTCTCGGGGCCTCCACCTCCCTCCTCACAGGGGGACGAAGTGACCAAGCTGCGCGCGGATGTGGCCCGTCTGACGGCCGCCATGGAGCTTCTCCGAAAGGAGAACGCGGAGCTCCAGGCGGATCTGGCCAGCCTCCGAGAGACTAGCGCTCGCGCGGCGCCTAAAAATGGGGAGGCCCAGGCCCAGGCCCAAAAACAGCCAATGCCGGTGGAGAACCAGGTCTTGGACCTGGTCCGAAAGGAGCTGGCCTCCTTCCATGCACGGTTCTCCGTCCTGGAGGGAATTGTTCTGCGTCCTCCCCTGGGCGCGAACAAGGCGGTCGCGGGGCCGAGTACGGTCTCGTATGCGGCGGCTGCTGCTGCTGCATCCGGACCGGGACCGACCGGCCAGCCCTCCGGCGGGGCTGCGTTGCCCCCCCCATCATCCTCCGGGAAGCCGACCAAACAGGCGGGGGCGCCGGCCAAACAGGTGGCGGCGCCGGCTAAGAAGAAGAAGGCGGGCCGGAAGAAGGGCAAGGGCAAGGCAGCGGCACAGGTTGCAACTGTGCCGCTGCCAGTGCCAACGGCGAGTGGGCCGGCGCCAGCGTCTGCGGCGCGTCAGCCGCCGCCGCCACCATCGCCTCTCCAGCCCCCTACACCTGCCACGGCTGAAGCCGGATGGCAGCTGGTTGGGGAAAAGCAGAGGGGGCGAAAGGTGGCCAAAAAGGCCCGTAAGCAGGAGCGGCAGCGCCAGAACAGGGCAAAAAGGGCCGCGGCTAGGCTTCGCGCCCCAAAGACCGCAGCTGTAGTGATAACGCTACAGCCGGAGGCGGAGAAGAGGGGCGTGTCCTACCGCGACCTGCTGGCGAAGGCAAAAGAGACGGTGAATCTCGGTGAGCTCGGGATCACCGGGGGCCTCCGGCTTAAAGTCACCGCGACGGGAGCGCGGATGCTGGAGATCCCCGGTGAAACCAGCGGCTCGTCCGCTGACGCTCTGGCTGAAAAGCTGAGAGCGTCCCTAAACGCGGACGAGGCCCGAGTGTCCAGACCCATCAGGTGCGCAGACCTGCGCATCATAGGTCTGGACGACTCAGTCACCGAGGAGGAGGTGTTGGCCGCCGTCGCTAGGTCCGGGGGGTGCTCTGCCGAGCAGGTCAAGGCGGGCACCCTACGTCCGGACCCCACGGGCATGCGAACCGTAACGGTGAGCTGCCCCGTGACGGCGGCTAAAACTATTGTGGAGGGCCGAAGGCTTCTGGTGGGTTGGGTTTCAGCGCAGGTTAAACTGCTTGAGCCCAGACCTCTGAGGTGCTATCGCTGCCACGTGGGACACCACGTGTCAGTGCAGTGCGCCTCGGAGGTTGACCGCAGCGGTCTCTGCTTCCGCTGCGGTCAGCCCGGCCACGTGTCGGCGACCTGCAGCGCTGCGCCGCACTGTCCTGCATGTGCGGCGGCTCACAAGCCGGCCGATCACTGCGCCGGGAGCAAGGCCTGCGCTGCACCCGCCAGGCCCAGAGCCAGAGGCAGAGGAACGCCCTCCGCTGCCTCCGCCTCCGCCAACGTCACTGTCTCGAACGCCGCTGCCGCTGCCGTGACCGCCACAGCCGCTGCCGCTGTCGCCGCCGCCGCCGCGCCCAGCACGTCTAGTTCGCCTGCGGAGGGGCCCTCACAGGGGGCCCGGGGGGAGGAGGCGTTAATGGAATGCCAATAACGGCGCCATTACGCTTCCTCCAGGCGAACATCAACCACTGCGCCTGTGCTCAGGATCTGTTGCTCCAGAGCATGGCGCAGTGGTCGATACACATCGCTGTGGTCGCTGAGCCGTACTTTGTCCTGCCCAGGGAAGACTGGGTGGCGGACCTTGACGGCTCAGTGACCATAGTGTCATCGGCCGCCGCCGGTACTCCGACCCTTGAAAATGTCAGGAGGGGTCGGGGGTGCGTAGCAGCCCGGTTCGGGGAGATTGTCGTGGTGGGAGTCTACTTCTCCCCGAACCGAACTCTCGCCGAGTTCCACAACTCTCTCGCAGAGTTGAGTGTCGTCGTCGGAAACCATTCCCTCCCCGTGCTTGTCCTCGGGGACTTCAATGCCAAGAACTTGGCTTGGGGTTCTCGTCGCACAGATGTGCGGGGAAGGATGGTGGAGGACTGGGCCCTGGAGAAGGGTCTGGACGTCCTTAATCGGGGTTCTGTTCCCACGTGTGTGCGGATGCGGGGCGAGTCGGTGGTGGACATTTCGTTCGCTAGCCCCGTTCTGTCGCCGCGTGTCGTTGACTGGCGTGTCGTGGAGGGGGTGGAGACATATTCCGACCACCGGTACATCCGGTTTGACGTCTCCGCCCAGTCCTCAAGCGCGCCAGTCCAACAGGCCCCGAGTGGTCCGCGTTGGGCGCTGAAGCAGCTGGACCGGGAGCTCCTCCTGGAAGCCTCGATCGTGCAGGCCTGGGTGACATCACCGGACAGGCCTGCCGACGTTAATAGTGAGGCAGAGTGGTTCCGGGAGGCCATGTCCGACATTTGTGACGTGGCAATGCCCCGAGTCCGGCCAGGAAGCGCCCGACGCCAGGTGTACTGGTGGTCGCGCGAAATAACGTCTCTTCGTGAGGCGTGTGTTGCTGCGCGGCGCCCGTACGCCAGGCATCGCAGGCTCCGCATTCGCCCGCCGGATGCGGCAGCCATTGAGGCGGAGCTTTACGAGGGATACAGAGCGGCGAAGACCGCCCTCCGGGAGGCTATCCTGCGGGCCAGGGAACTGGCCCGCTTGGAGATGCTGGACACTCTCGACAGAGATCCGTGGGGGCGCCCCTACAAGATGGTGCGGAATAAACTCCGCACCTGGGCCCCCCCGCTGACGCAGAGTCTCCGGCCAGAGCTCGTGGAGGACGTGGTGAGCGCTCTGTTCCCCTCGCGGGGGGAACATCCGCCCCCGCCTATGGCTCCGCCACCTGCGGTGCCAGAAGAGGACCCAAGCGACGACGATGACACTCCGGAAGTGACTGGGGTAGACCTGAGAGTGGCGGTAGGTAGTCTTAAGGCCAAAAATACCGCCCCGGGACCCGATGGCTTGCCTGGCAAAGCCTGGGTCCTGGCCTCGGATGCGGAGGCTCTCGGGCCCCGACTGAAGGGGCTCTTAAGCGCATGCTTGGAGAGAGGCCAGTTCCCGCTTCGTTGGAAGACGGGGAAACTGGTCCTCATCCAAAAGCCGGGGCGCCCTGCGGACTCTCCGTCCGCATTTCGGCCCATTGTGCTGCTCGACGAGGTGGGCAAGCTCTTTGAGAGAGTGATTGCAAACCGCCTCGCCGAGCACCTTGAGGGGATGGGGCCGAATCTTGCGGAGAACCAGTTTGGTTTCCGCAAGGGGCGCTCTACCGTGGACGCAATCATGCGCGTGAGAGCCCTCACGATGGGGGATGCGATATCCCGGGGTGGGGTTGTCTTGGCGGTGTCTCTCGACATCGCCAACGCCTTCAACTCCCTGCCCTGGAGCTGCATCAGGGAGGCACTCCGGTATCACCGGGTGCCGACCTACCTCCGTCGTGTGATCGGGGACTACCTGACGGACAGGGCCGTCATCTACCCCAGTCGCTGCGGAGATTGGAACCGGCGAGAGATGTCGTGCGGTGTCCCACAGGGATCGGTTCTGGGACCGCCCCTGTGGAACATCGGTTACGACTGGGTGCTGCGCGCCGACCTCCCTAGTGGTGTCAGCGTCGTTTGCTACGCAGACGACACCCTGGTGCTGGCACAGGGGAGGTCGCACGAGGCGGCGGCCGAAGTGATGACACGCGGGGTTGCGATAGTCGTTGAGAGGATCCGGCAACTGGGTCTCGAGGTGGCATTGCACAAGTCCGAGGCCATGTGCTTTCATGGGCCTCGGAACGCGCCTCCGTCGGGATCCACACTGACGGTAGGAGGGGTATCCATCGGCGTCGAGTCGACGTTGAAGTACCTAGGACTCGTCCTCGACAGCCGGTGGAACTTCGTGGAGCATTTCCGACGTTTGGCCCCCAGGCTGGAACGGACCGGGGCTGCCTTCAGGCGGCTCCTGCCCAACCTTGTGGGGCCAAACGCCTCCTGCCGCAGGCTCTATGCGGGGGTCGTGCGGTCCATGGCCCTCTACGGGGCCCCAGTGTGGGCGCGTTCCTTGAAGCGGCGTGCCGCTCATTATCTGAACGCGCCCCAAAAAGTGGTGGCCGTAAGGATGGTCCGTGGGTACCGCACGATCTCCCGCGAGGCGGCGGGCCTGCTTGCCGGATTGCCGCCATGGGATCTGGAGGCGATAGTCCTCGCGCGCCTACACGAATGGCGCGCGGAGGTACTACGCCGGGGGGAAACTCCGCTGCCGCGGCAAATTGCCGCTCAGCGGACTGACCTCCGGCGCGATCTCATGGCGACATGGAGAGACTGTCGCAACCCCGTGCAGGGCACGCCACGATAGTGGCGGTAAGTCCCCTCTTTGAGGAGTGGCTAGAGAGGCGCCACGGCGTCCTCACCTTCCGCCTGACGCAGGTCCTCACCGGACACGGATGTTTCGGGAGGTACCTGCACCGAATCGGGCGGGAGGAAACGCCCGGGTGTCTCCACTGCGAGGATCGACCGGAGGACACTGTGGAGCACACGGTGGAGGTCTGCCCCGCGTGGGCGGAGCACCGCCGTGTCCTCGAAGCGGCGATCGGCGGCGGCGACCTCTCGCGTCCGGCCCTGGTTCAATCCATGGTCCGGAGCGAGACGGAATGGGAAGCCGTCACCTCCTTCTGCGAAGCAGTCATGCTAGCGAAGGAGGTGGCGGAACGAGAGAGGGAGAGATCCTCACTTCCCGGCCGCCGCGGGAGACGCACCGGGCGTCGGGGGCCACGTGGTGGCTACCGGCCACCGTAGATGCGGGCCTGTGGACGGTTGGCTATGGGCTAGCTAGCCGTCCGTCCGTCTAACGACGACAGGCCGTGTCGACGGCGCGTTCGTGTTCCACGCGCGCCTCAAAGAGATGTCAGCATAAGAGAGGGGCCCGCAAGGGCCGAAGCCTGCCGGGGTTGCGGGACTGTTCGAAAGAGATACCGCGGCCCCGGAAAGTAAAGGGCGAGGAAGGAACATGGATGGGTTTTAGTCAGTAAGAGTCTGACACTCCCTCCCGCTCCGCCCAGAGTGGGAGAAGTCATTTGATGATTTCCCATCCTAAAAAAAAAAAAAAAAAAAAAGGGTCAAAGTGTTGTATTGTAATATTGTATTGAGTATCTGAGTCGCTTTGTATGTAGGAAATATTAAGGGTAAAATTCAATAATCAATCTGAACGAGATCAGCTTACCTGAACCTTTTTCAAGATCTGCCAGTGTCATACATTGAACATTTTGAAACTTTTGCATAGTAATGCTGATACCGTTCAATTTGTTCTGTGGAATTCAGTCTTGGAAGTTTACTAATGACCTGTCTCTGTTTCGCATAATTTCTATGGCTAGAGACTAATTACATAAATATATGATATTGTAGGGTATAACTGTAGGTAGTCTAGCTTTAAGGTCATCACAGTTTAAATCTAACTGGAGGAGCTCGTGTCTAAATAATAACAGCCGCTCGGATCGATCTTTATGTCAAGCTGCTTGCCTAGGTTGGTCTGTCGATGGGCAACCTTTACATACCGAGTTTCTTCCGCGCCTCGGAAAGAACGTTAAACCGTTGGTCCCGGCTGTCATTTGTAGATCTTCGACAGTCGTTACAGCCAGTCTTACCAAAGGGTATCCTATTGCCCAGTACTAACTGGGTTGCGGAGGTCACATAGCCAGTCGCTCTATGTAAAATATTGGTATTCAGCTGGAAGCCGACCCCATAGTTGAGAAGAGGCTAGGCAGGTGATAATATTAAATCTGTGATCTTCTCTCTTCAAAGGCGTTGACCTGCTGATGAATATAACGTCTCCACTTGGGCTAACAGTTATATCCTAGAAAGCCATCGACTGCAGACGCTGAAGCCGAAATCGATTAGATGATATCATCCTTATCATCACCATCAAATGTATTGAATACATAACTTTCCGGAGTATGATGAAAACTGTTTCAAAATCGGTTGTGACATTTAAAAGAACAACACGCCTATACAGGCAGACGCGAAAACCGACTGATATATTCCTGAATATGTAGCTATAGATATGGATGTAGAATTCATGGCTCTGTATGGCTTTAGGCCAAATTCTAAACGGCCGGACTTTCACTCTATGCCAGCTCGGTCAAGTATTGGAAGACAGTTATGCATGAGGCTATACCGGGGAGGTCGGAGGAAATTCAATCGGGTCGATTGACGCTGTTATATTCTAATTTTTAGTGACAAGCTGAAGAGAAAATTCGTTTGAGCTTTATGTCGTTTAGCTAGGAGAGATACACAAAAGACTGGCTTATGTATTCTGTCCAAAAAGTTTTGCAGAACAGCAGAAGTGGTGTTAAACTGTTCTAGTTTATAAACGATTCAATTGATCATGGTCGCATAGATACCTTAGGTACGACTAACCACTTTTTAATGGTAATAATTTGTCATCGACAATAGGCTTGTGTACTGAAAAAATCTAATTAGTCTGTCAGATAGATTACAAAAAAATATTTTTTTTTTTTTTGCTAGCCTGTTCCGTCCCACTCCTGGGCAAAAGCCTCCCTCCACTCTTTCCACCTCTCGCGAACCCGCGCGTTCTTCTTTCAATTTGGACGGAACTTGTCCAGTTCGTCCCGCCATCTCCATCGTGGCCTGCCGCGACCCCGTCTCACTGTGTCAGGGCACCAGTTTCCTGCTATTTTGGCCCACTGTTGGTCCAGCATGCGGCAGACGTGTCCTGCCCAGTCCTTTTTGAGTTGGGCAGCCTTTTGAGCCACGTCAGCTATGTTTGTTTTGGAGCGCAGTATTGTGTTTCGGACACGATCCGTTAATTTAAAACCTAGTATACTGTGCTCCATTGCTCCTTGACAAACCCTGAGTTTGGACTTCTGGATGTTAGTCAAAGACCAACTCTGTGCTCCATGGGTTAAAACGGGGAGAATACACAAATGTCCATAAGTTTACGTTTCAGTGCCATTGATTGGCAACTCTCCCTTGAAAAATATTTGCCCCGTATTTTTTTTTTGTTACGTAAACCAAAATTGACAAAAATACGATGCTTATAAAAGTCTTAATACGTCACGCCGTGGTATAATTTTAAGTACGTTCTGACGTCACGAGCCCCCCACTCCCAAGTGTTGAATTGTTGATACATTTTAAGTTTGTATATTCACTCATTTTGTCAATATTCAATTTCATTGATTTACAAAAACAATCAAGTTACATTAAATTTAAAATTTAAAAAAAACCCCCGCCGCATAGCGTCATTCTACTAGTCTTTCATTTAATACCCATATTGAGGGAGTTATTGAATAAATACGTAATCCGACATTTTGTAGCGGTGGCCATCTTGGACTGATTTTTATCACACATACCTAAGAACACTCCCGACTAATTTACCTCTCATACAAAAAAAAAACGAAATCAAAATGGGTTCATCCGTTCGGGCACTACGATGCTACAGACAGACACACACAAACACACACACACATACACGTCACACTTATAACACCCCGTCGTTTTTGCGTCGGGGGTTAAAAATACGTGTCCATTATTTTCCAATAATCTAACTAATGAAGTAATTAAATTTACATGTATGTCGATTACAAATATAGAGAAGTGTTATTTTTCCACAGCTTATTTCGGTACAGCACAAGAATTAACCGCAACAAAAATGGAACGAAAGTCGAAGCAAAACGTTAGTTTAGTTCATAAAGTCGACAGAAACAACAGTAATATGTACGTTTACCGAAGGAGACCTTTTTACCACCTTTTTATAGCATATTACGAATCTACTTGGGACCAAACGAAATGGATATTACTTTGGGGTCTTACGACGTTGTAGAAATATTCGTTCATCTATAATAATTTTCCCTTGGCTTCTGCTTCATCAGCTGAGTAAATGTGCGATACAGCTAATATGAGTTGTTTCTATCTGTACTAATATTATAAATCTGAAGTGTTTGCTTGTTGTTTGGTTTATGTATCTCAGGAACTACTGATTGGAATTGAAAATTCTATTAGCGTTGGCGTCCATTTATCGAGAAAGGTGGAAATGGCTATATAACATCACGCTACGACCAATATGTACGCAGCATAAATGAAAAATGTTGCATAAACGGGGAATATATATATTCCTTTTGCGAGCTTCTTCTTTCTTATGTGACATGAGGATGGACAGAATGCACGAACACATCGTCCGTTAATCCTTAAGACCTAACCAATTGATATCACTAAACCTACAAACTTATTGCTTTATTGAATCTCTTCAAGCCGCTCAAAGGTAACATAGAAACACCGACAAGATCCAGCAAGCGTCACTGGTCACAAATTACGAGATAGTCGCTCGGCTCTCCAATCAGGTCTATTGCCTGCCTTTGTAGCGGGTAGGAGCGCCATGCGGCTAACTTTGTCGGATATTCTAGTGTCGAAGTGATAATATGGTGCGAAAATATTCAAACATTTGCATGTTGCTGAAATGAGAATACTATGGTGTTACGCGAATGGATAAAATAAGAAATGATGAGCATGTAGGAATTCTGAAAGTAGCCGGTGACTGAAAAATTGTGTGATAATCGGTTGTCTTGGAAGACCGGTCGGACCGGATTGGTTGTCTTGTGCTTGTCCCTGAATATCACATGTACACGAGTACGCATGTGATGTTCAGGGATGAGAAAACGTAGTGAGAAAAGTTTTGAGTATGAATGCGAATGGCTTTAATAGAGGAAGACCAAAGATACGATGGATGAACTGTGAGAAATAGATTGGGGTAAGGGTAAAAGAATGAAAATGAATTTCTGAATACCAGGATTTTCCTTCACGATTTGAAATCCTTGTTACTAAGTCACAACACGGCATTTAGGAAGGCAGGATGCCGTTTAAACCCAATATCCAGATTGAGGCCCAACCTTTCAATGGCGATAGTGTCGGAATTAAAGGCTTTGCTGCACTACAATAATAGGAGTCACAATAGGGTGTAGACCATTATTCTTCTTACGTTATTTTTCAATCTGCAGGTCAGTGTAAGGATAAATGTGAATTTTAATATGATTGTAATAATAATAATTATTTTATTTTCAGGCAACTAAGGCCCGTAGATAAAATACACAAAATAAAAAACAACAGTAGCAATAAACTAATACATATTTAAAACCTTATAAAACTGACTATACACGCAAAGTTGTCGGCGTCGTGTTTCGCTGCGTGGTGTCGCGTAACCGTCCTCGGAAACGTCGATACACTACATGACACCTCTCGGCCAAAAGTCCTCCTTCATGCAGGTCTGTAGATGGTGGGTTGGAACTCGTACCACGAAAGACTTAAAGTTGATGTTGTGGTGCGATTCCAACCTTTTGACCCTCAGAGTCCAGTTGGTCTTCACTTTCAAATACTGCACCACTTCCTCAGTTGTAGTGGAGTGATGCAGACGTGAAATGTACAGCTGCGTCGTACATTTCGTCGTGTCGTTCGTTGGGTCCACTCGGTGCGGTACCGCACAGTTTACGAGAACAGGGCTTCTTCTTCCTCCTCCTTTCCACTTTTGTGAAGCCCTCCTCATCAACTTGGCTCGTTCTTGGCACGGAGCTACGGACCGCAGCCAGGGCAGGCCGAGCCAATTTTTCCCCTTTTCTGGTTTGTCGCTTAGGCTGCGACGCATCAGATTTTCCGCTAGTGATAATTGCAGCATAGGCACGTTTAGGGATCGACGTACCTACGCGTGACGTATCCGCAGCTGGTGTTGAGGCGCGGGCGATGACGGCGGCGGGCGGCGCTTGCTCAGCGTTATCGGCAGCTGGTGACGCACTTGTGCTTGCCTTTTGCTCGATGGTTGCATTTTGCGCTCCTCGACGTGTGTTCACCTTTGAGGCCTCAGGTGACCCAATTGCCGAACCAATGTGGCGCAATAATGCTATATCCGCACGTAGTTTGGTATTGGTTTTTTCTGATACCTCCATTTTCAAGGCAGTGATATCCTTTAGCAGCCGTGTAACGTCGACATCATCGAAAGTGACAAGAGGCAGTTTACTTAACTGCTTCGCCACGAAATCTGGCACGTCGTCCGGGTCAGTTTTCTTCAGCATATCGATGATATCCTGAAGATTCTTCTCGGTTCTATCTCTGCGCCGAGAGGGAATCTGGTTCAGTTTTCCAAGAGACTGGAACAGCAAGAGTTTTCCGCTGCTGATGTCATCCTCCTTGAAATTTGACCGGCAGATCTGCAGGATGCTTACCTCGTCCATATTATAGTCGATGGCATGGACTAGGGATGCCAGCAATTCATTTACTATGAGTTGTTTGGAACTCATAGCAATACGGGCAGCGGCTATGGCCGCGCAACACGCGAATAAAATTCGAGTCGATTATGATTAATGATTTTCAAAGAACGTCAAAAAATGGAATTCGTGGGCCGTCCTAGCACTTCCACCTTAAACTTTCAAATAGTTTCTCCAAATAAATTATATAAACTTTTTTTATTGAGTTCATTAAAAAGAGGTACTATAAGGCCGTCACCGAGAAATTTAAGGCATTTTAGGCCTAAAAGCCAACCAATCAAGACACCGATTGACGAAGCAATAACACGGAAGACAAGCGAGCATACAATGTCCGAGTAATGTGTTGAGCGTGTTGCAGACATGTCAATCAGATGTTAGATACTAAGTTAATGCCTGATTACATTGTTAGCACTTGGTCATACCGAACGTGTAATATGTAATGTTTATGCAGCTACTAGCTCACTCGCAGGAGCTCGTCGCTAAATAATAACCGCCGCTCGGGCCGATGTTTAGGTTAAGCCGTACTTGCCTAGGTTGGTCTATAGATGGGTCCCTTACAATACCGAGTTTCTTCCGTGCTTCAGAAAGCACGTTAAGCTGTTGGTCCCGACTGTCATTTGTTCATCTTTGGAAGTCGTTACAGGTAGTCAGTGGCCCAAAAAGTCTGACAACCAGTCTTACCAAGTGGTATCATGTTACCCAGTATTAACTGGGTTGTGGAAAAGGCTAGGCAGATGATGATATGCAGCTACTAGCTAAAGCCTGTGGTTTCGCCTGCGTGGTGATCGTATTACCGGGATAAAAAGTATTCCATGTGTTAATCCAGGTTAAACTATCCGTGTGTCAAATTTCATCCAAATCCAATCAGTAGTGTTTGCGTGAAAGAGTAAGAAACACTCATCCATCCATCCAACTATCTTCACAAACTTTCGCATTTATAATATTAGTAGGAAGTAGAAAGAAGGTTTAGCGTTTCACAAAAAATATAGTTTTAGTGAAATTGGATATTCCCGTCAGGAATAACCCAGGAGCAGCCATTAGTCTGGATTTACATACATACATTTGGCTCTCTAGATCAGTCTTTGCAAGATTTTGTGAACCCAAGTTTTAGGACAGTCGTTTTATAAAACTAGAAGCGCTGTTTCTACCCTTGTAGAGCAATGTCACACGAATAGAGTACTTTTGCAATTATAATATTAGGATAGATTAATATAATAATATAGTCCCCGCCGCGACAACCTATAATTTTTGTGAACATACATTCGAGTTCGCAATATTTGGATCAAATAAAAAAAATGTCAGCATCAGTGTGAACTTACTTCAAAATAGCGCCCCAAATGTTTATATTCCATGAAGTCAGACGCGTTCCAGCTTCCAGTACCACAAAACATTAGAAGACTGCGCTTTATATCGCCAAAATATAACCCGACCAAGTGAAATTGCTCGTAAGTTTCGTATTACAAGTATGATAATTTGAGTTGTTTGAATTTGGGACTATATGTTATTTGATTTGTCGTTATGTAAGTTGGTAGAAATTCTTTGTTTACATAAATTATAACTTCTTGTGGCGATGACTGTAGGTACATATATTGTGAAAACAATTGCATTCAACCAAAGTGATTCAAACATTATTTAGACGGGACAAGATAAAAAAAAATATAATCCAATACATAAGAATTAGAGACTTGTAACAAATCGGTCAGTCTAGGTGTCATACGCCCGCTTGTCAGGTAGCATGACTGTGTCAAAATCGAAAATGTTTGATATATTATGAAAATTGTTGCATGACTTAATTCCCAATGAATCTCCGTGCATACAACGTACCAGATACTACGTCATTACTTGTTTAAGCTTCCTCACTTCGAATAAAGCCGAAAACGCCAATAGACGACTAGTGACGTCAGATATTGGTTGTTCATCGACAGCTATATAAGGCATCTGTTCCTCCGCCACCAACGAGGAAGCCAGTTACCTGCTGCCGACTATTTTCTGGCAAAAAAAACGTACATAATATTGTAGTCTCATGTCAATACACATACACCCCACATATAAGGTAATAGATATTAGATACTCGCTGACTGTAAATACTGACGGAGAAAGCTCTGTCTAACAATTACCTATTGTTTATACAAGGCGCAAACTAAGCCATCACGAAGCCAAAAAGCCAAAAAGAAAAAACATTTTGTACATCAAACTAAGTAAGTCTATGCAAAAATAATTATTGCTGGCATTTTTTTTTTATGGAGATCAATCAATGTAACACACTCAAAACATTGTGCTGTTGAATGCATATATTGTATAGTTACAAGATTAAAAACTTGTTATTTTCAAAAATAAGTGGTGAAAAAAACATTAAGACTTCCTTGGCAGTCGTTTAAAATTTGGAACTTTTACCTCCAAGTTTTTCGTATTTTTTGGCTCGGAAAAAAATATCGCAATGATGGGAAGAACACTGCCTTCGGATACGTTATAGGTTCGTTTATATCTTGCATTGTAGTTACTAACTCTATTCGCTTCCCGCCAATCGCCGGCGGTAGGACATTTTGTGTCCAATCTAGCATGTGGGTAGTACACACGACGGGATTTGATGGCCGAAGTATTGTCCGCTGTAGTACGAAACAAGTGAATTGTTACGAGATTACTGGGAAAGGATAGACTGGTGTTGGTGATACCAGCCCCAGTCTCCCACTTCCACAGATGGGAGAGTAGGAAATAAAGGAGATCATTCATTGTCGACCCAAAACCAAAGGCCAACGAAAAAAAATTTTTTGACGATTTTTCTCTTTTTTCATGGAAATCTCAAGATGTATGCTTTTATATAGAGATATTTTGTGACCAGATAAAGAACAGGTCGTGAACTTTTACAATATTGTTGAATCTATGGACTAGATGTCTTTTAGTGTCCGTGAGGCACATGCTTACTCAAAAGTTTCCATATTCAAATGAAACTAGATAACCTAATAGAAAATAACTTTATTTCTATGACAATCGTGGATTTTTCACCAACCTTAACTTCGTGAATTTAGAATCGTAATTCAATCAAAACACCATTAAATCAGGAACCATATTCATTTTCTATCTATTGGCCTGAAGGCGCCCTGACGTTAAAATCTGGCACACGACTTCCGACAAGCCAATATTCCCCGCATTGTTCGCTGCAAGGTATTCCCAGAGAACATTGTTCGTGACAATTAGATAATTTAATGCTGTGGGCATTATTTCAAATAACATTATAAATGTTGCTGTTTGATTGATTGTGGCTCATTAACCGCTGAGCCGATTTCAATAAAAATGAGAATGGGCAAGTAACTATGTGTATCTGTCCAGGTCCCAATATCCATAACATATACACAAAAAGAAAGTCACACGGACTGACCATAACCTAGGTTAGGACAATATTCTTTACCCCGGTAGAATGTCACCAAGGGGCATCGTATTACCGAATTACTGTGTTGTGACGGTCATATAGGAAGTCCTTTCATAAAATGCTGCTATTCAAAATGGATCCATTAAACTGAAGCCCATCACAAATATTTCGGGACAAAGTATACCCCGATGAAGGGAACATTTCCTTAGGATAATGTTAGACTACTAGGCAAGTCAAGCTATAGACAAAAGTTAGTTTCAATATAATTCATTTTAAATCTATTTCTGGATTGTTCTCTTTGATATTACTTGAGCAAGTCTGTCAGCTGTCGGGTTAGGGATTTTGGTAATGTTTTAAAGGGCAGCAATAATATTAGATTATCACCGTCCAAATTAAAGGCAAATGCCCGTTATTTGTCCGAAGAGTATCAAATTACCATGCTTGTTCTTTGGGTGACGGCTATTCCAGAAACTTGATTTAATTATAAATGTACCTTCAAATAAATTAAATTAAATTAAATGTTATTTCGAATGAGGTCTAATTTTAGAACTCTCTTCGTTGGGTCGTTAGAGTGTACCCGTAATCGGGACCTTTAAGACAGAACATAGGACAGGTACCTTAGGTAATAAAAAGGGTGAGATGAACATTGAAATAAACTAAATAAACATAACATCACTCCTGTTATCCCTGAAGCCTGCCGGGGCTGCGAGACTGTCGGGCTGCGGGACTGTTCGAAAGAGATACCGCGGCCCCCGAACGTAAAGGGCGAGGAAGGAACATGGATGATTTTTAGTCAGTAAAAGTCTGACACTCCCTCCCTCTCCTCATTCAGCAGTCACTTAATGATTTCAAATCCGAAAAAAAAAATCCCGGGTTTGGCCTAACTAATGGTGTAGCATGCGCACCAAAGCCGAAATAGCTTTTTTTTTTTTAGGATGGGAAATCATCAAATGACTTCTCCCACTCTGGGCGGAGCAGGAGGGAGTGGTCAGACTTTTACTGACTAAAACCCATCCATGTTCCTTCCTCGCCCTTTAAGTTCCGGGGCCGCGGTATCTCTTTCGAATAGGCCCGGAACCCCGACAGGCTTCGGCCCTAAGCCAGAACACAACGATGACGACTAAAGCACGATGTTCAAAAACTCCACAGAATGTCAATAGCAAATACAGTGAATACACGTTCCTTGGACTGCTACGACACACGCTGAGCATTCCACCTCCGTTGGTTCCAAGGGCAGGAACACAGGAATTCCGGGACGCGAGTTTGAGATTTACGCGCGTAGAAGAATGAACACGATGATTTGTCCAGTGTCGGGTCAAGAGAACGTTGAGCGCGAAAGGAGATGTTCTCACACACGGGCTTTTGAAACAAGTGCGTTTTCGCCCCAACTTTTTACGAGTCACAGTATGCACTACGGACTATTCAAGGTCTGTGTTTTGCTATCGCAAACTGATGGAACGTTGAACATCGATGATTTGTAGGATTAGAATAAATTGCGTTTAGTTTTGTTCGATGACGGAATAAATGGTACTCTCACATTTCACCAGTTATGTTTGTAAGCCTATAGCCATCAATCATGCACAAATACCGACGAAAATAAATCAGTTTCATAGTTATAACTGTAAAATTGTTCAGTTTTATGGTCCGAGAGAATATAGAATACTAACTGACCCACGCAACTTCGTCTGTGTCACATAAAAGAAAAAAAGTTTACAAAAGGAATTCATTTTCCCCGTTTGAGCAACATTTTACATGTATGCTCCGCTCCTATTGGTCGTAGCGTAATGTTATTATAACTTATAACCTTTCTCAATAAATGGACTATGCAATACAACAAAAAAAATCCAACCAGAAGTTCCTAAGATTTAGTTGAACGCGCTAGCGTTTGTTAACCTAGTTGCAAACTAACCTTTAAAATATTGGTATTTAACTACAGCCTGACTGACTAGTAGTAACTAAATTATAAAAAAAAAACTTTAAGAAAATTGTTACCAGCACTCACAACAGATAAGTTGTCTTGGCCTAGTCTGCATTTCCATTATTAGTTCTCAAAATAGATCATGTAGGAGCCTTGGAGCCTTTGCCAAGGTCCTTGCTAATTTAGACAGAGTGCGAAATTGACGTTCGCAGCGCTTAGTAATTACTTACTGTAAGGACTAATACAATGCGTCATTGTAGCACCTTCGAGATTGGATTCCAAATTACAAATATCTCCCTACATACATTCAGGTTAATGGGTGGGGTTTCTCATGAGATGACGAGTAATAGAGAAACATGGAAGAAGAAGACATGCTGCGACGACTTCAAATGAATTGGGATGAGGGGAAGAGAAAAATGATGAGTAAAGTAATTGGTTTTTCCAATTGCACTCGGGGTTTCTTATCGCGTATTCCAATTTAATAACACATGGCCAACCCAGGAGTTGAGTCCAGGACCTCAATAGCGCTTTCAGCTAATAGATCGACGGGACTGTTTTTAGGGTTCCGTTACCAAATGGTAAAAACAAAAGCTTTATAGACTGTTGAACTCTGAGACTGTTGGCACCACACCGTTGAAATTAAGGGGTTATGAATCGCTACACAAAACTGATGTGAAATCGTGAATAAAAAAAAATGGTTCATAAAACACTTTTTTCTTAAATCAATTGTTTATGAGATATTCACCACTCATCGTCTGCCTAGCCTTTTCCCAACTATGTTGTGGTCGGTTTCAGTCTCACCAGTTGCAGCTGAATACCAGTATTTTACATGGAGCGACTGTCTATCTGACCTCCACAACCCAGTTAGGGCCAATACAAAATCCCTTGGTAAGATTGGTTGTCAGACTTTTTCGGCCACTGACTACCGGTGAAGACTGTCATATATCGACAAATGACAGCCAGGACCAACGGCTTAACGTACTTTCCGAGGCACGGAGGAAATCCGGTATGTAATCGGTGGTCTCCCATCCATAGACCAGAGATATTCACTTTTAAAGCACTATGAATGAGCTTATTTTAAAGTATATGCCCACACACGTAAGTAAGAGATTTTCTAAACTACAGCAGTCAAAATCCCTGCCTCCCTTCATAACTTCAATATAAATTGACTTGACCACAGCCTGGCCCAGTTGCTCCACAATATCGAACAACTAAAGCCTTTCCAGACATCAGAAGGCAAAGCGTCCACCTTGCATACACCACTTCCTTCCATCCATAGTTCAAAAGACAGGTAGCAAAAAGGTTAGCATGAAAATGCACTTCGGTCGAGCTCCGTTCAGCGGAAGATAATAACCGGCACCAATATTATATGCTTTGTCGTCGGTTCTATAATATTGCGATGCATCGTTTTTGCCTTGTGTTCGGGTAGCATAACAGACTGGCTGTTACGCCCTTTCAAATATAGTAACTTACCGACATGGAGAATTTTTTTTTCACACGAATCTTATTAAACTGTAATATGAGTGCACTCAATGGAGTGCTTTATGAGACTGAGACGAGACGCTTCACGAACGCATTAGGGGATCCGTTAAAAACTATACACGTTGAAAAACCTCCTATAATTTTAACAAAACAAAACATCACGCCTGTTGTTCAAAAGGGAGCTTATGGCCAACAATCGGGCACAAATCTAGACTCCGTGGCTTCTAGTGCTGTAATTTCTGAAGGAAAAACCAAATAACACTTTGCTTGACTTAAGAATCGAACCCACGAACTCATTTTCAGCAAAAATCTTGGCGAAAAAGGCCCTCTGAGTTGGAATATTAAATAAAGGTTTGAACTCACATTAAACATATTAAAACCGCTTAATCTCTTAGTTAAATTCTTTTTTCACATCATTCATTTACGCCAGCGTGACCGCCAAGTTTTCTCATTCCTAAACTTTTAATAACCAAGCATATTTTGTTAACCCCATGCACAAACGCAAGGGGTTAAACAAAAATCACCTTTCAAAACACTTGTGTAAGGTGCTTTTTGTTTAACCCCTTATCGTACAAGGACACATCGATTGACAGGACCGATATTACAAGCTTTATTGTCGTTTCCATAAAGCTGCTATGCACATCGTGTTTCCTAGTGTTTAGGCAGTATGGAATGCCAACGTAAGCCTTTTCAAATATTTTGATATAACCGGAACTGCCTGTCAGGGTATTCAAAATATAGCGGTCGATAATCTGTGGTTAACTGTTTATTAATGGCTATTTTCCAGAGGGAGAGAGAGAGAGAGGAAATCCGTTGGATACGAGTCGCATGGGACCGGTCAATGTGTCGACACTTGGAACAGGCCAATGTTCTACAGTGGACGTCTTTCGGCTGAAATGATGATTACGAGGAATGACCATTTATTATAACTTACGTACGTATAACTGTTAGTCAATATGCCTACGTCTCGTAGCTATCGGTGTTTCTATTAACAAAGTTAACTTGGAATATTCTATCCGCGTCACCTACCGTCACTCGGAGGACTGTGACTCATAGGAAAAACAAAGAAAGCTATTCTGTGACGTTTTGTTTCTAAAGGTCTGTAAGCTAACTGTCAAACAGTTTCAGATAGCAACCTTCCGTTACCTGTTAGTAAGTTATTGAAAATGGCCGTAAAAGTCGTTGCGACATTAATTGCTTATGTAAGATAACATCATTTACATTTTTCTGTATACTTATTTCAATGCTGGGACTCCATTGGCCTTCTCTATGTGCAAGTCAGTATTGTGCGTTTGTGTGGGTCGAGTGGATGTCACGCAGGTCTTCGTTTTTAGGGTTCCGTAGCCAAATGGCAAAAAACGGAACCCTTATAGAGTTGTTATGTCTGTCTGTCCGTCCGTATGTCACAGCCACTTTTTTCCGAAACTATAAGAACTATGCTGTTGAAAATTGGTTAGTAGATGTATTCTGTGAACCGCATTAAGACTTTCACACAAAAATAGAAAAAAAAACAATAATTTTTTAGGGTTCCCCATACTTTGAACTGAAACTCATCATTTTTTTTTTCATCAAACCCATACGTGGGTATCTGTGGATAGGTCTTCAAAAATGATATTGAGGTTTCCAAAATCATTTGTTTCTAGACTGATTAGTTTGCGCGAGAGACATAATCTTCCTATCCGGGTACTATTATATTTGGGGTCAGTGGAATATACGTTTTCTTCTTTTATTCTTCCCTATCAGACTTCTTTCATTCTCCACTTTCATATTATTCGTCACACAATCCATCCATCTTTTCTTTGGCCTTCCTTTCTCTCTCCATAAAAGAAAACTCACATCCATCACTCTTTTTGTCACATGCGTTTCCTCTCTTTACAATGTCCATACCAAGACGAAACGACTTCCTTTCACAATCTGACCAACCAGTCCTGTAGCAAATAAAGTATTCTTTAATCACTGTTGTAGCCAAGCTACAACTAAGAATCGACATAGCAAACATTAATTAAAGTACCTATACATCACTGGTTTTCTCTTTTCTCTCAGCAAAAGAACCAATACAATAGAAAGAGAAAGAAAAAAACAATTTAGCAACGTTCAACAAACAGCAATGAATATTGCCGCGATAATTCAAAGTGCCGTAATTTCCGTGCCGTCAGTTCCATGCGACTAGATCTAGGTCCAAACGTATACCAGTCAACCCTGTCGAACGGATTGGAAACAAGCGAGACAGCCCTTTCACTCTAACAATGTAGCGATAGAAAGAGATGGACGTTTAATTGTTGTTGCGTTTGAACGGTAGTAGGATGACATCGACTAGCCATTGAGCCCCGGACAAGACTGAATTTGACGGTTTGTGGTTTCAATCGAACGGGCCGGGATGTTTTAATGACTACGAGGTGCGTTGTTTTTTTTATTTTCTGCAGCGTAGCCCATCTACGAACTTACTGACCAAATATTTCGAAGATGTTTACTTTTTTATTTTTACAAAATATACATCCTCATTCTCCTGACCAATTTATTTGGGGGTTATTTAATAACTATTACAGATCTAAAGTAATAATAACAATATGTGTCGGATCCGGTCATTGGTATGGACACGGGAATGAATCAAAGCGCGCCAGTGGTGACATCACCTGACCTAGAGACCAGTCTACCCCCGCAATGGCATGCTTCTACAGAGTCCTGACGTTAACAGCTTGCCGCGAGGACGATATTCTGGGTCGGATCGCAGCGGAGTTGAGACGTCTTGAAACTGTATCCGATTCATTGTGCCCAGTGTTATAGTGTGAAAGTGTTATGTCAAGTAATTTGTTAGTTTACTCAGTGGAGGTATCTGTTTGAAAAGAGTAACCATGGAGTTTCTTGCCGGTTCTTCTTCATGGAAACAACCAACCCGAACCGAGCACCTGACAATAAACAGTGTATCCCATCCAGTGAGTTTTCATAGCACGAAACCCGTCTTCTGCCCACATAATGCTCGAGCCTAACGAAATATAATCCTGACGACCCGACATATGTATATTTGTATAAAAGCAGAACACAATTAAAGGACTCCAAAAAGTTAGCTGTCAGCGGAGAAAATGCCCAGAAGGCTGGCAGCATTACCACGTTGGATGGCAATACTGCTTTTTCGCCGAGAAATAGACTAGTTTTCTAGATACGAGAAGAGTCGACCACTTGATGATGTCTCAAATAACTACATTGGCAATCAGACCCCATGGTCCATGTTTCGACCCCAAATGGCTCATACGCGTCATAAATATCAATTACCGCCGTATTAGCACCGTTTTAGGTTTTCTTAAAAAATGTGCTCTAAAAGTCGTACTCGTTTTTAATAACACTAAAAAATACAAATAAAAACACTGGAAATCAAAAAGCGCGCTTTTATTGAGGTAAGTATTCATTTAGGTTTAGCTAACAGAGTTAGTGAAAAAATAAGAATTTCTTATTTTTCCCAAAAATATGCAATAACAGCAAAAATATAAGAAAAAAAATTGCCAAAAAACTTTTACCTCAACTTCATTAAGCCATATTCCGCATTTTCCCTTAAGCCCATAATGACATAAAAATAAAAAAGAGAAAGTAGGGTTTCGCCTCTAGGTTTATTAGGGCCCGAGATTTAAGGGCCAGTTAGGGCGCTTGTTATTCGGGACCTCTTTCATAGTTCAGATTTGAACGAGTCCTTGGCAGTGATGTGTTTGAGGAGAGACCTTTGAATAGGAAAACTTGAGGTTATTCGTAGGTAAAAGGGGTTTTTAAATTTTTAAAACAAGATGGTGTCGTCCACTTTAACTTTCAGATTATCTAGAGTAGGTACTACTAGGCAAGCGTACTGCAACCCTAGGCCGCGTCATCGCTTCATATCAGGCAGGTCAAACATAAGCCTATTAAAAGTACTCCCTAGTACTTTTATATTAAGGCGACTACAGGAGCAAAACGCGAGTTTTATAATACCTGAAAGTATATGATTCACTGCAACTGCAATAACCAAAACCAGAAAAATATATGATATTCTTCAGAATATAATATGCTAGTATGATAGCGTTTTGAAAACATAATAAGTACAATTAATGTTACTCGATAAAAAAAACACGTACTTATTCCAAAAATTTCTTTTAACGAGTAAAACCCATACTAAAATACATACGATCATTCTGATTTTTTGGCAAATAATTCTACAAGCAACATTAGCATACATAGTCTTTTATTTTTTTGAGTACAATCAATAGATTTTTTGTAAATCGATCGAAACTACTCATTTCGCAATATTCGGCCCGCAGTGACTGACGTAACAACCACTTTGTGGTGCAAGCTGATTAGAACTTTATTCTTACAATATTTCAAACGTGAACCACTACGAATAGATTTGCTAATTTAGTTCCTGTAGTCCCTTTAATAGGCTTGCGTTTGCAGCTTGTACTAATTGCGATACTTACATCTATACCTATCGTTGGTGTTATTACAAATATATATAATTACAAAAATCTCAAAGGATTACACACGATCTTACATCCAGATTACGAACAATTACTATCTTAACAATATACTTTGCTGGATGGGTCTGGGTGGTGGATTATGGACTCTATTTCTCGCACAGAGATGCCTGAGGCCAAGCTGTGGAAACAGTTAAGAAATAAAAAATGCATTTACTGGTAAAAGAACAAATAAGTCCTTTGATGTCGTGCAGGTACACCGATTTGTTCGGCGCAACATGTCTTTTTCATCCATAATCTATTACTCATCAGACACCTCTTACTTGACATATCATAAAACCCCCTTAGAAGTGTTAAAATACATACATACAAATACTAATAAGAGCTCAGCAGAATGGCAACACTGAGCTGTCGCTTAAGGCCTTAATTCTTCTCGCGCTGACGCCATACTGCGACGCTGGTGTCAGCGGCGACCGACTGCTGTATTTTGTCCTCGCTGACGTCACGACCGACCGACCGCGACCGACCGTCAGCACGACAAGAATTCAGGCGAGTGCCACATGCTAAGCCATTTATGCCAAGAATCAAACTCGCAATCACAATACCAAACGGGCTGTCAAATCAATCCGTATCCCATTATTTAATTAAAGCATTTAAATAGGAAACTTAAGCATCCATTACACTTGAAATATATAACAATGGAACCGTGAAACACAATGCAGTATTGTCTGTTATTTGACGCTTTATATCCTGGTGGTAATATGGCATTGTTATGGGACGCTTTGATTCGGTAGCACAGGTCGGTAAAGGCGAATATATGCATGTAGGCACGCGTTAGTGGAAGAGCCACTATGACCTCAAATAGGGTAGAGGACACACCAATCAATTGACATACTTTTAAGAAGCTGTCAAAACGCGTTTCTCTCATAGATTTTGTATGGCAACAGGACGCTGTGAAGTTACTGTTTAGCTAACTCAATGACTCAACTACATATTTATTGATTTAAAACAGCTAAAATCAAATTTGGCAATTGATTGAATAAATCTAGTTTTCAGGCCAAAAATAAAGTTTTTTTTAGAATATGGTGTCTTGGAATTATTGTTTTATGGTGTCATCAACCCTATTGTGCCGGACGAACTCAAATGACGACGTTCAAATTGTGGTTGGGTGCTGAAAATGCAGACAAGGTGTTGTGAAAGATCTTGTGAAAAGCCTGTGAGAACTGCGATAGTTTGTATTTTGCTAGATGAAACAGTTTGTCCTCTGCCTAGCCTGCATATTGGGGTCGGCTTTTAGTTTAACCAGATGCAGCTGAATACCAGTATGTAACATGAAGCGACTGCCAATTGGCCCTCCACAACCCAGTTAGTGTTCACCTATCCACCTACCAGCCTAGGCAAGCGCCGCTCGTACAGATTCGTCCGTGCGGCTTGTACTATGTAGTCACGAGCTCCTCGCTGGCTAGATAAAACAGTTTAAAAACACAACATTATCGTAAAGACATAACTAATGACACAGACTTTAACCATCCAGCACAATGCCAAGTTACTATAAATTGCCAAAACCTTTGTTATAAGCCAAAGAATAAGGAAGAAAGTACGACAGTAAATAAATATAATAAATACTTAAACTTTTTCACGAAATAATGTCGGCAAAAGTTTCCAACAAGCTCCAAATTGGGGGAGGGTTTTCTCAAACAGTGGATACGTCCATTTCTGAACACTTTTAGTTGTTTCTAAATAGATAAATTGGGCACTAAAAAGTTACACGGCTAACTTTTCAATGTATAGAAGTTCGTTGAAAGCCATTTGTTAGAAACTGATGGTTACTAAAAGGTATTGTTTAGTAAAATGTGGTAAGTCACGGTTCAGTGAATTTCTTCTTGTTTACAATGGATATTATTAGGGATTATGTATCTATTCGTATTTATTTTGGGGTCGTTGGTTTCATCGTTTATTCCAAGGTCTGAACGTATGATTTCCAAGGTCGATCTATGGATGGGTAACCAAATTCCTCCGTACCTCAGGAAAAACTATAAACCGTTGGTCCCGGCTGTCATTTGTGGATCTTTTACAATCATTACATGTAGTTAATGTCAAGTCTTCGGACAATCAGTCTTACCAAGAGACATCGTATTACCTAGAAATAACAGAGTTGTGTAGGTTAGATAGGCAGTCGGTACATGTACAATAGGCTTGTTTCCACCATCAATAAATTGCAAATCTATTTAGTCCGTCAGTTAGAGTATTAGAAAATAATGGACACGTATTTTTTTTTTTTTTTGTAAATCAACGAATATTGACAAAGATAAAACGCATCAAAACTCGGGCGTGGGAGCTCGTGACGTCAGTACTCACTATGAATCATACCGAACAGTGACGTATTGGGAAATTTAAAAGCGTCGTACCTTCGTCAATTTTGTTTTATGTGACAAAAGAAAAAATACGGGTCAAATATTTTTTGATAATCTAAGTGGCGGACTAATTAGATTTTTTCAGTTAACAAGCCTATTCTGGTATTCAGCTGCATCTGGTTAGACTGGAAGTCGACCACAACATAGATGGGAAAAGGCTAGGCAGCTTATAAATAAGTAGTATTATAGTTATACAGCAGTTTCGAACAATGTAAGATGATGACAAACACACACACACCGTTATGTGTTGATTTCAGACCATTATTGAGACACCTGCCGCGCGTTGTGTCTTCTCAATTAACCTTTCTTTATGGGTCTAAGATTACCGAATTTTGTAGTACTGAAAAAGTTAAAACATGGCTGAAGTTTAGACATAACAAACCTTCAGTGGGCTGAAAACTAAATATTGAATCCATCGATGCCTATGCCAGACGCGGTCACCATCTTTTCATTTTTCAGCCTGGAATCAACTACTGCTGGGTATGGACTTTCCTTTTCTTTTGCTAGATAAGGAGTGATAGTGGTAAAATCCTCAGGCACAACCATGAATAAATATTTTCATTTAGGCCATCTAGTAACATAAGTTAGGTGCACAAAAACAAATGCAATACTTTAGAACACAGAATGCACAAACGCGGCCTTAATGCCAGTGGCATTCTCTACCAGTCAACCTTTGGGTGATGCTGAGACATACAAAAAAAGAATCCTATCAACCGCACTAAGGAAAACCCTAAACGATACAACCATAGTACATCATTCCTATCTAAGTACGTTATCCAAACTAATATTGTATACGGATTTAATTTTTATGATTTAACTTAAGAATTACTCAACCGATTTTAAATTTTTTTTCACCAATCGAGAGCTACATCTGTACCAAGTAACACAAGCAGAACATTATATTGATATCATTGAGCCTAGCTATTACAATTTTTGCGGACAAAGTCGTGGCCGAAGTGCTAGTAAAATATACATTCAGCCCACTTCGCATTTGTAGTAGCTAAGTCTGCGAAAATTTTAACCTGAACTCTGAATACGTGCAACCGGGATAACAGTTTTCTTATGTTTACTGCACTTTCTTTTAAGAGGTTTTTCTGGTGGTGTTATTTCTGTGCAATTGTGCGGTCGGTCCAAACTACCGAGTGGTTCTGTAGGTGCATGCAAACGCATAAAGTTTGATGGTTTAAAAGATGCAGTGGAAAGTGCGAGGTAGTGGGTTCGCTTTTATGTCTGAGGTAAATGTGCGTTTCCGTAAGTACTCTAAATAGGTGTTTCAAATGGTAATAGGAAACGAAATAGGTGTTTGTACTGCTCCGTAGGAGACGACTGCTGAGCAAGGGGTCCTGTGCTCGATTCTTATGTCGGGCAAACAATGGTATTAGGGATTTCACATTTAGGAATTTTCCTCAGTTTGGAAGTCGGCGGTATGATACCCCCGTGCCTCGGAAAGTAAGCCGTTTGTTTTGCGCCTGATCTCTCTCCAGTCTTTTCTGATTGCCATCCAGAACTTTTTGAACTTTCAGAACTTTACCTTTACAGAATCAAAATCTAAAGTCACCTATTCGAATTAGGCTGATAATCAGCACTTTTTGAATGTCAAAATTTACAAAAAACAGTCACCCGAAACGCCCGTCTTTCAGCACTTCCTAGCTGGGAAGAAGAACTTGCAGAACGAAATTTCCAGCAACACTTCTGGTCCGCCTTTGTACTGTATTTTTGTGCATAAAGTTGTAATGTATAAATATCTAGATTTTACACAAAATTGATTGTTAAAAGAGAAGAAACAAAGAATCCATTAAAATCTATGTCTAAGGTTCTATGATTTGCCATGGCAGGTTTTATCTCTACGTTTTACACTTCCACATCCAAAATTATGAATAGCAATTATGGAGGAATGACATTCATGTCATTCCTCCTTATTTGCTATAACGACCTGTATGCATATCTTTTTAAACTACATATTAATCTATCTATCTAGTTAATATTTCTATCAATCAATCATATAAACACTAGGGGTCGTAGCATGCACACCATAATGTATACTTACACTAAACCATTAACCCCATTTCAGTTCGTGAAAAAACCTGATCTTCGTTCGTCTTTTGTCTGCCCATTCGCTTTTGTTTTATGTTTACGAGTAAACCGCTCTTCATCGCCGAAAACAACCAATAAACTACACAGACAGAATTTTCCTCATACGACGTTATGTCAAAAGTTTTTGCCTATGTTTTTGTCGAAAGCACCGAACCACGAGAGATATATGTCTGTTTTATCATTCCCCTACCTGAAGATGACCAGGGCGGACGCAAAAAACCTTATTTTGGTCGGAATTAAGTTACCAAAGTTGGTCGACAAACTTCGGAGAACCTTATTAAGGGACCAGAACGTATGACGCACATATTTATTCAATGTTATTTAATAACTTTGCAACTTTCTAATATCACATATTCTTGGAGAAAATATCTTCGAACAAAATATTTTTTTCGTCTCCCTCTCCAAAGTCGCGTAATATGTTCTAGACTTAGATTACGTTATGAAGGATCACTGAGTGTTTTCAAGAATTCTTTGATGAATGTTTGTTTACTTCTTCTGATGGGAATTCTTGGTAATAATATTGTTGATGAACGATATAATCATTCCACTTTGGATTGTTGTTTTGGCCAATTTTTTTGAATAATTTACTATGAGCTGTGTCTATTAAGAGACAGCATAATAGAAATGCGGTTAGATGGAATTACTCGTAGATTATTAAATATTGTGCTAATGCATGCTTAAATACAGGGTATAAAAAACTCTTAACAAAGTCGTTACCCAAGCATTCGGTACATCAAACTAAGTAACTTTACGCAAAAATTACACATAAATAAGGTGTAAAAAATGAATTGCAAGAAACTTGAGTTGAGTTGAGTTGTTTGGAATCACAGATAAAAACTAATCACGAAAAAAATTATATTACTAACGATCCGTTTCAAAGATATGCAATATTTTCACTGCGCACAAAATTATTGAATATGCGCACTTGACTGTACTGTGACTGCACGGTGCAGGGCGCCGCGCGCGTGGTCATTCACCCCTGCGACAGCGCAAACATAGACAGCTGATTCTAACTTTCCCATCACATTGTGCAGACTGGCAATGTTTTTTTTATGTAAAAACTAAAAATGCTTGAAAAAAGTTTTTTTTTTTAAATATATTTGTTTTTTGATACCGAGTACGTACACGAAATTCTTGCAGTTAATTTTTTAACACCATAATAATAAAAATAAAATTGGGGTTTAAAATCACATGTTACGATAAAACTCAAAGTAACGCACTAAAACAGTGTGTTAATGGAACAATTGAATACTGCGGGGGTAGTGGAGGTGTTGAAAATCTGGCACAAAAAATATGAATTAAAAAAAAACTTGGGAGAAAGTTGGAACTTGACCCCCAATATCTCCGTAACCAGAAGGTTCCCAGGTATGGTCGAGAACCAAAACATGATCGCAATATCGGGGAGAACAATTGTCTTCCTTACACCCTTTAAAACCCCTGTTTGTCGTGGAGGTATTAAAATACAAATAGCATTTCAAAATGTTTTAATAAGAAAAAACGTGTGAAAAAATTGGAACTTTGACCTCCAATATCTCCGTAGCTAAAAAAAACACACACTCGCTTTGGGGTTCGTTAAGGTTGTTTTTACAATCTATTACCTAGATACGCTAACAAAAGTGATTCAAGATTAATCTGATCACCCAAAACACCTTTTTTTACTCTATCAAAGTACTAGGGTTTCAGACAACTCCTATAAGATCTACCATAAAATAAAAAATTAACGCCTTCCACCGCACCACATCTTGAGTATATCACAATCCTAAAACAGGTCTGATTCGGTAAAATATTGAAAAACTTTTCGATTATTTTTGTGGAAGCTGTCTCTTCTATGTAGATTCGACTGAGAAGGCAGGATATTATTAATAATTTAATAGACATGGGATAACAGTTTCTTCTATATAGATCAGTTTTTATGTTTATTTATCCAATAAAATAGTGTTAGCTACACGATGACTGATACGATACTACTGATGTGTGCTGTCTGTGAATACAGGCAAACTCAAATATGCAATCTCTTTTTCGTCGCACAGACTAATCTAGTCAAGATCGTCTAATAATAATAAAGCCAATGGCTAATGGTTTAATAGCCAATAGCCTCGACCAACGTCTGAGGAGGTTCTCGCAGCTGGATGAAGGGTTTGATTCAGAAAGCGGTACTCCTGGACACGGCGCGTATTCTGAGCTGGTTCCTTTCTCAAGAGCCCTAACTACCGGTAGTTTGGACCCTGTTTCTGATTCTGGTGGCCTCCAATTTGGTTTTAGTATTTTTTTATGTTCTATTTACGGAAAACAATTAAACGAAAATAAATGAAATTGTTTTGTAAAATCTCTTTAAAGTCCGCTTACAAGAATAACTATCATTTAATTCACCGAACTATCAACTACCAAACTTCATTTCCCCTTACCGAACGCAATCAACCACCAACTGCCCCAATTGCCCGAACTCTCAAACAACAACCACCAAGTTCCTTATAATCACTCTTTTCCACTTTCATGCCTTTAGAATTCCCATCTGATATATAGTCGTTCTAATTCGGACGGTTGGCAACACTCCAGCGCTCTATACCTACGTTTAACGTACCACCGCAAACTTTAATATTTGTCACTGGAAGATATATTGAAGTTTATGGCGGATTTATTAAGCAAGGAGGTTGGATACGGTGATTTTGTTTTTGTTAGGTTGGTTACTGGTGGTGGGGTTAAACCAACATGTTAGTTAATTAAGTCATCATCAACATAACATACTGCCTCGCTTTTTCCGAACAATGTTGGGGTCGCTTTCCAGTCTTAACCAAATGCAGCTAAAATCAGTATTTTACATGGAGCGACCCTATCTGACCCCCACAACCCAGTTGATAAGTAATCGACATCCCTTGGTAAGACTGGCTGACAGACTTTCAGGCTTCTGACTATCAAAGTTTACCAATGACAGGCGATGCCGAATCATGCAGGAGTAGAAAATCCCTACGAACACCTTGACAATTTTTCTTGTGAGACAGTCGAGGTAGTGCTTGACTCAAACTGGCTAAAAACCAGTGCGTATCCCTCTGACATAGTCAGATACCTTGTATAATCTTTAATCGTTTAGATGCTATTTATTCAATAATCATTAATTTTGAAAAAAAAACGAGATTCTATTTTAATTGCAATTGATTTGATTAACTATTTCAGTTTCTATGTTTTTTTTTTACATGCCTAATCCAAATATCTTTTCTTTAATGGAAATATTCATACTCGGAGGAGCATATTTTTTTAAATATCTTGGTTACGTTTGATGACTTTACTTACAACTGTTGGGTCTTTTCCTGTCCTCCGATTGGAACTCCGATTGGTAGGAGGAGCGGGACTATTTTTTCCCATGCCTCCGATTGAATGGGTTTTGTTTTTATCACTTACTTTACTTAACCAAAAGTACAGTCAAGGCCATGACCGATTATCCGCGTCGATATTAACGATGTCGACTGTACAGTCAATAAAATACAAAAGTAAAACTTAATTTTTTACTCTTTCTAAATAATGTTCTATGCTAATTTCAGCATCATTTGACAATTTATTAAAAAATCATCTCGTATTATGTGCTCTTTTGTCTTAATTGTTACTTCTAATCCTCTCATTATGGGTGTTTGAAACAAAGCGTCGTCTTCTAATATTTGCAACAATGTTACCTAAATACTGCACAACAGTTGCAAGTTCTTTAAAATTTGTCAGTGTTTGGTTTCTGACATCATTTTTTTTGGCAAATTTATTACATTTATTTTAACCGACTTCCAAAAAGGAGGAGGTTCTCTATTCGACTGTATGTATTTTTTTTTTTTTTTTTTTATGTATGTTCACCGATTACTCGAAGACGCCTGAACCGATTTGAAAAATTCTTTTTTTGTTTGAAAGGGTATACTTCCAAGTTGGTCCCATAGAAATATTGTCATGATTTGATCACGAACTTCGGAGATATGGAACGGAACTCCTCAATAAATGATAGCAAATGGACTGGGATTGCTGAAATCTATTGTCTGTCTATTGTTTACACCAGTTCATAACATAAAATCATGCCACCGCACCGGTACGCTGTGAAGGTGTAAGCACAAGTGAACCACTAAAAAGTGAAAAATAAAAACTTTTTTGCAAAAAAATAGAACCGACTTCAAAAAAGTGAAAAATAACTTTAGCTTCAGAAGTCGGTGACAAAAATACTTAATAAATCAATCAAACAATGGTCACCGACTTCTGAAGCTAAAGTTATTTTTCACTTTTTTGAAGTCGGTTCTATTTTTTTGCAAAAAAGTTTTTTTATATCTAGCCAGTAAGAGCACATTAATTATTTAGACCTTGGCTCCTTAGGTCAGTAATCCTTTACGCAAGCTTCTTTTACTGGTAGCCACTTTCTATTACTAGGTCATCACGGTGAGTTGGCCAAAACTAATAAAAATACCATTAAGTTAATGGACTCAGTAGATACTAAGTAATTTGAATGTTGGTACGACGAAAGCAATAAAACAAAGGTTCCTGGTCGTGTTCTACTTTTGCAACGATTCAGACACTCAAGGTTTTCCATTTGACATTGAGTCGGAACAGGAATGAGATAAAATGACGATTACTCTAAAATATTGCAGGATAAAACTTGAGGGTGTAGACAGCGATTTTCTATCGATAATAATCTTACTAATATTATAAATGCGAAAGTTTGTGAGTATGTAAATATAGATGGATGTTTGTTATTCTTTCACGCAAAAACTACTGAACGGATTTGGATGAAATTTTGCACACAGATAGTGTACAACCTGGATTAACACATAGGATACTTTTTATCCCGTTAGTAAGATCCCATGGGACAATTTTGAAACTTCACGCGGGCGAAGCCGCTGGCAGAAGCTAGCTAGTACATGATAATTAATCAACAGTAAAAGCCAGTGGTGTGACCATCGGACTGAAGTGACGAATTTGAATCCAAAGACCTCTGATTTTTCGGATTCATATTCATAATCGTATAATCATCACTTGCTTGGGTGAAAAAAACATCGTGTGGAAATCAAACCAGGGCCTCGATTCTGCTGTTACAATAGTGTCAGAGTATTCGATCATTGATTTCATAATGATCAAGTTCTGTCAAATTTTGACAAGTTTGTTAATTCTACTATCATAATGGCGCCATTATGACTTCTCAATGAACAACCACTGACACTCCATTGAAAGAAATGTCATAGAATATTAATCTCGTACATGAAATCTGGCATGAATAAATGTTCGCATTTAGTAGTAGATTTCGAAAACCATTTGTACTAAGGGTTTTATAATAATGACAATACGACAATGCCATTAAAACACAATTTTATTACGAGACCATTGACCGACCATTGTGAATTTAGCAGATTACGAACTTTAAGCAAAATGACAATGGGATGAGAATGGAATCGTTTTGGAGTGACGAATTTATTAAAATAGCAGAATTAGGCCCCATATGCCTGAGAGATATTACTTGACAGCGTGTGAAGCCAAGTCTAAGGCCTATGGATGGCATAAAAACTCCTAACCACACGAATAAGAAAGAAAGAAGAAGTGAAAACAATGATGACATAGTAAGATAACCAAAAAGGCTATGTCAATCATGTTGAAAGTCTAAGGTCTCTGAATGAGACGTACACAGACTAGAAAAGAATGACCCAAAAGGCTAATACCCAGCAGTGTATGAATAAAGGTTGAAAAGGAAAAAAAGATGTTGACAGGAAAACATAGAATAAAACCTTTTTAGGTCCATAATATTGTTTCGTTTCTAATCAAATAGGTCGCGAACTAAGGTTGCCAAGGCGACCTTAGTTCGCGATCGAGAAAGGATTGACACAACACCATATTTATCTGTTTTAGTTATATTTTATTACACGTGTACGTCCCACGAGTGGCTATTGTTGAATCCTTGACAAATTGCACGTGTTTTTTCGTTTGTTCAGACGGCTTTCGGCCAAAAAAACTGAGATATATTCGACACTATTCATAATAGTGACACAGAAATCCGGCGTCCGTGCAAAGGCTCATTTGGACTAGGGGAGTTACTAGCTTGAGAATGTCTATCCATGCAAGTTTAGTAGGCGAATTTTTTGCAGTCTTTTGTTTATTCAAACGATAGACTCACTTTAACTAAACTTGTCATCTGAAATTCCACGGACAATTTTTGAGGGCGAATTTCAACAATGAAACCGAAAAAAGCAAATTTAAACTACGTTTAAGATCTGTTCCAGTGTTAATATTCCTCAAAAAGAATTTCACAGACAGCTTTTGAATGCCGTTCGTCCTCAATCTGTGATTTGAAAACTTTGATAAAATTAAATGTATTTTCTTATGACAACATAATTCTTGCTGTTCATTATACACTTGTCATTTATTATTCTAATCTGACAGATGTGTTATTAGGGAGTTTGTTCCACATATTCTTCTTGCCAGCTAAAGCACAAGAAAGTGGTAAAGGGGGATTGTCTCTTGTACACTTTGAGTCGTTATCGGTCTAATTTGAACAAATGTTTTATAATTATACTACGCTATAGGGAATGGGCAACTACAGTACTTTCACAGTTTTTATGTCTTGTGACTGGGACTGTAGCTACATTTAATTTTCATCTTTGTTTCGACAATTCAAAAGTGCCTGTTATTGGCCTACTTGAAATAAATGCTTTGATTTTGATTTTTGATTTTGATTTTATTTCATTTTTACTCTCCTCGCAAAATATCTTCCAAAGTCGAGCAACTGCCCGCATGTAAAGAAACCTTCATGTTACGTAACACAAACGTCCACGATACAGTTTCAAGTAAAAAATAAAGGAATCTTTTTATTATTTCATATTATCTTTTGTTTTAGTGGCAGTTTGTGGCTGGGCAATAAATAGCGTAGCGCGTTTGAAGATATGTTTTACTTAGAGTTTTGCGGCTGTTTTCTTTAATTTAGATATTGTTATTGCTCACTGGCACAAAACAGGAGTTGATCCAATTTAGTTATTTATTTTACTCTTTGAGAACTGTGAAGACGTTTACTATTCTGATAGTTTAAATATACCTATTGCTATGCAGTATGACTTCTTAAAGATAGTAGTTCAAGGTGGCGTGCGCTGCTTGTTAAGAAAAAATGTATCAGTGTTTTAAACTTGGTACATTTATTTTAGTTCCGTGTTTTCCCGCTTGCAAAATAAAAGTAAACCCGGCCAAGGCCAGCCTGTCCAAGAACCAAAAACAAAATCGAAGACATTGACATCTACCATTCCGCGCTGGGCCTGCGTGGTGGATTATATGCCATTCCCTCTCATAGAGAGGAGGCCTGTGTCCCAGCAGTGGGAACATTAATAGGCTGATGATGATGATGATGATGAAAGATAAGATAGCTGAAGTGTACAGCAAGCCATATGAAAAGTCTCTGTTTGACATTGAGAGCGCTTTTCTGACATAGCAATAAGTTTATTAATCGTAGTGAAAGTTAACACTAAAAGTGACCCAGTAACCCTCTGAAGAAATCGGTTGAAGGAACTGAAAAAAAAACTAAATTCCTAAGTAGATACTTTTTATTTTTAACCGACTTCTAAAAAAAGGAGGAGGTTCTCAATTCGGATGTTTCTATTTTTTTTTAACTCCGTCGCTTGCCAACCGATTTGGAAAGGGTATACTTTCCAAATGGTCCCATAGTCACCAAGTCGGGATCTGATGATGGAATCTTGGCGAAATCGAGGGAACTCTTCAAATTTTATAAGATAACGTACAGCGATTTTGGTTCTAAACAAGTGAAGCATTTGCGTTTGATAAGAACCATTCTACCATCAGATCTGATGATGAAGCCAAGAGTCAGGCACCGGAACTCCATAATGAGACAATGTATCCTAGTCGTGTTTGGGCTTGTATGCACTTTCCATGTGTACCAAGCATATGTGAACCACTAAAAAGTGAAAAATAAAAACTTTTTTGCAAAAAATAAAACCGACTTTAAAAATCAAACAAAAAAGTGAAGAATAACTCTACCTTCTGAAGTCGGTGACAAAAAAATTAAATCAATCAAACAAAGGTCACCGACTTCAGAAGCTAAAGTTATTTTTCACTTTTGTGCTTGTTTTTTAAAGTCGGTTTTTTGATAAAAATAATCATTCCCAAAGTATAAAGTCGCTAGACATATCCATTAAAATTGACACCAAAACACCAAAACCTTTCCTTCATTTCGAAAATTAAAAAAAAAAAACGCTCAATAGGTAGATGTCCCCAAGTAAAATAAGATAATCTAGATCTCTCTAATGCAACCTTTAATCATCTAGCATTACACGTAATAAAAGGATTTTAATCTAAAAGTCCTTATTCGTACTTTACGAGTGATTTAGATCCCATAAGAAGATTTTGTAATTCACAGGTCAAGTTAGGGGAAGATGAGAGTATTATAGAAAGGAATATCCTATGTTCTCGTACGATTTGGTAAGTAAGACAGCTTTTACCCGTTGTTTAGGGTTCCGTAGAGTTGAAATTTTCACGGAATGTGTATGTCACCGTAAAGTTGCTAGAGAGACACACGTTAATATAACGTGTGTCTCTCTAGCGATATTGTAAACTCTCGAAATATTGTCAACTGAACATACGGAAGTATCTCTGCCCCCATAATCGGGACTTGGGGCACCCCCCGTTAGGTAAGTTAGGTTCCTTTAAACCCTGCACTCGGAAATAGTATAATATCGGTATTTCTCAGGAATGGTACATTATCTTTTCATGAGAGTTGTACCACTGGGCAAGGGGGACCCCTCTTTCCCTCCACACTGCGTGAGTTGACTACCATCGCATGCATTTCACGAAAAATAATACGTTTTGTTGTAAGCAGTATGTTCGTTTGACAAAATTTCGAAATTTTACAATATCGCTAGATATATTACAATGTTTGACAATTTTACGGTGAAATGTACATTAACCCTTCATGCGTGAGTCCGACTCGCACTTGGCCGTTTTTAGGGTTCCGTTGTTTTATTTTGTGCAGTTTAGTAAAAAAGGTACCTGTTACATGAAAAGACAAGCCCCGTAATCGCTTCACATAATGTAAATACATATATGCATGAAAGCTTATGAAATTATTAAAAAACGATCGGACGGATCCAGACACTCCGTCGGTCTGCCGTATAATCACAACCATCTAACTTAGACTAAGCAATCACTGTAATAGAATGACAGGACAAGGAGCAGCCGATTCCTTCTCTTTACCTAAGGCAGAGTTTGTCGCTAGCAAACCGTGTGTTTTTGTGGAGAATGCAATTGTGTACCCGCACCCCAAGTGACGAAGAGGAACCAACTTCACGGCGAAGGACATCCATTGAGGATTTCCACTAGTAAAAAAAACATGCGGGGCAGTTTTTGGAGACTGGCGATAGAAGTGAAAACTCGTAGCCAATCGGTCCGTCCGTCTCTTGTCCGACTCATAGCCCATCTGGAGTGGATCGGCTACGAGTGCTACGAATCGTCAGGTGACGGTCACGCGAGTTCCATGATTTTTGTTCACTCAAAAAGCGCTCAACGTGCTAGAAGTTTTCACTTCAAAAAAGTAATCATGCTAGCAACCACTGGACCAACATTTTTTATAATCTAACGTCTCCAAAATATGTGATTAAGTTGTTTAATATTTTCTTTGGCAATTCTTATCAAAGCAATAAATAACTTATTTCGGCTTAATTAAAGCTGATATCATTTCATAGGCGTTGTCATAATATACTGTCGTTTACTGTGCTGGAAAATATTGAAAGACTTCAGATTCTGAGAATCTACAACACACATAACAACATATACAATAGGGTAGACGACAAACAAAAATCTAATTAGTCCGTCAGGTAGATTATTAAAAAATATTTGGCCCGTATTTTTTCTTTTGTTACGTAAATCAAAATTGACGAAGATACGACGCTTTTAAAGTTCCCATTACGTCACGTCACGAGCCCCCACTCTCGAGTTTTGATGCGTTTTATCTTTGTCAATACTCATTGATTTACAAAAACAAAAATAACGTGTCCATTATTTTTCAACAATCTAACTCACGGACTAAATGGATTTGTAATTTGTTGATACTGTCGTCATGCCTATTAAATGTAATGTTAAATACATTTAATAGTGTAAAAACCTTCATGCTCCACCATAGATTATATTTCTATAGTATTGCAGAGGCTCCTCATCCTACCTAGTCTTATAACCTAAATCTAGCAGTTTCAACAACTTTTAGATAACCTAAACCTAGAATCTGTTTATTTATAAGTTTACGCATGTTTGGCCGAAGTATAATTTAGCTGTGATCGTCAATGGTAATATTTGGACCCCTATCGTTGTGTGATTCAGTTTAATGCGAAAGTTGTTTATTTATGCATAACTTATAATTAATCGTACACATGAGCCAGAAGAAAGTCTGACTAAATTGTTCGAGCTTTAGAGAAAAATAAGAAGGTAACGGATCGTTTAAAATGGGAGTTATTAGAATAGAAATCCGCTGAAAATAGCTCGGAACGTTCGAGTTATTGCCTACAAAGCATAATTTTAAATTCCTAAGCTGTAAAAGAAGGCACATGATGAAACAAAGTGATTATAGATTCAACAATTATACATTTATAGATGAGTTTTTCATCAGACACGCAAAAATAACATTTGGTTTAAAAGAAAAGTGAGAATAAAATTACATGCAATACTCACCCCTGCCCCGCTTACATAACTTTCTTCTGTCTTCAAACACTTTACTACACTTTGACAATTATGGGCCCGATTTGGTTAATTTCTATATTTAATATAATAATGTATATGAATACACATATATCAATATTTATGTAGGTGTAAAATAAAATTAAAGCTTCCCAATAATGTTTTAGGTTAAAATTACTCACTCTCGAAGAAATTCGCTCGTTTATCCTTCTGCTATGCTGCAACTAAAAGTCCCGACCCAAATGACCTTTGAAATAAGACCTTTAGGTCTTGAGTTCTAACCCTAGCGAGAGAAGTATGGGTCTCCCTACACGCCTTTAACCCATCCTGAAAGAAGTTAGCTAAGAAGGTCCGGAGTCAGAATCCAGCCCGCTAACCCTTTCTCCTGCGACCGAAATTTCCCGACCTATACTAAACTACGCCCGATTGAGTTCATACTCGTCATCTCGTCATCCTTCTCGCAATCACCTCAAACGAATCTGCAGATTTTGATGTTCGGGATAGGAAAGGGTTAATATATGTTTTAAACAAGTTACAATGTATGCTAGAAAATTTTACCGGAGGTTATGAGTTTACCGTCTTGAAGTTTTAAACAAGTTACAATTTATACTAGAAAATTTTACCGGAAGTTATGGGGTTTCAGCCTTCGTGGCGTTCTTTAGAATAGTAAGCCCGTCCTGCAGTAAGCAATCACTTTTCGCCTTCAAAAGCTGCTACGTAGGCAGACCAATCTCCAAGGAGAAATGGTTGGACGTGGTTCGCACAAAGGTGTTAAAACCCCGGGTCATGTACACGCCACTCTCCCCCACCGCATGGCACAGTTAATGAAAGCAATGAAAGCAGCAACGCTCCTACAAGTCGACATTATAATCCTAAGTCGCCCCTATACTAAAGAGACATATAAGTTAGTTTTTAAAACAAATAACGCAACTATTCCTAAAAATTTTACTTCAAACGATTGGTTAAGTTTTGTGTTAAAAACGTCGTCCGTAAATTATATTTCTAATGAATGTGAAGGCTCGTGAGTACAAGGTTAGGTGAGGAATTATACGAGTTGTGAGTTCGTACAATTCCTAGGTCAAATAAATGAGTCCCACGGTGTCGCTTATAGCGAAACATTATCCCACGGTGCGCTCATATTAGCGACAATTTGATCCCTCGGTGCGCTCATATTAGCGACAATTTGATCCCTCGGTGCGCTCATATTAGCGTAAATTTGGTCCCTCGGTGCGCTTTATTTAGCGAATAAAGTTAATTGGGTGGCTCACACTCATATGCAAATAAGGTCGATGCGTTGTATTTAAACTCTAACAATTATTTACTTCAGGAACTCGATTCCAAGTCGAATGTTCCATGTGGTCGATGTAGATCCAAATAATAATTACGTTGTAGTTGCCAGCTTTATGAATTAATGGTGCTCTGTCGAGACAAGGTCTTCTTTAAAATGTAGTGTCTCAATGAATGAATTATTGCAATGAATAAAATTATTGAAAGGTGATTCCTTTAAACATACTTGTACTGTCTGCTTGCTTTAATTAAAATAGAAATGAAGCTACAGCTTGTCAATCAATTCGATCGTCGGCAACATTTAAGTTCAACGAGTGTGAGCCGGAGTAATAAAATATTAAATCTCCTATATGCAATCTGATGTCGGTCTTAAACACGTAAAGTGTTCGTTAGTCTGTATTTCGCGCCTACGCGTGAAAAATGTTTGAAGGAGAAAAAGGGAGATAGGAAAATACATTCATCCGCTCCTAAACAGTGCTACGTCTAAGCTAATTAAATGCTGCGTCTACTCAATACGAAATTAGCCCAAACGACGTCGCACCTCTTCTCTGCTTGCACCGCTGTCCACTGGTCGATAACGCTATAAAAAGAACGCCGACTAACCCCTAATTCAACAAGAAAGTATTGGCTCCAACGGATCACGATTCCTGCAACTGCTCTGTGAAGAAATATGATTAGCGACTTACCAAAATGAAGACACTTTACATACAAATAATAATACATGCTATAATTAATACTACTCTATTGCTATACACCCGCGACGCGTGAATTTAAGGTTAATTTAATACTCGAAGTATTTCTTAAGTCACTGTACTTCAAAACCGACGCAGACAAAGAATTGGTTAGGGCTTTCGTGCCACTACCGAGGACCAATCTCGATGCACACAGTTTCGCGACCCGACGTTGATTAACTCCCAATCTTTTTCTATTTCATAAGTCAACGTTCAGCCCCCGCGCCCCCCATCCTGTTCCCACACTATTTTTAATAAACAAATTTTTTGTCGATCTGTACCGTCCACTTTAAAATGTCCGGACGCAATAAATCCCAAATTTTATTGTCCCTCATTATATTAGTGAAATATCTGCATCTTGAGTACTCATGTTACATTCTAGAAAATAATGTTTAAAAATGTCACCTATGAGCGATTATATCTGAGTTATATCTGAGATCGAGTGCTCTTTCAAGCCACCGCCATAAGACAAATATACAGTTTCGTTTTAGCCTCTATAGTTTTAGATCTTATTCCCCTATGTTTAAGGTATATTATCACTCTTGCAATTTGTTTGTTTAATTTTGTATGTTTTTTCGTGCAACAAAGGGTCTCACACGGGGCGATGGCGTCGAATAATTTTTTATAACACTCGAACTCCGACATTAAGATTTCAACAAAAAAATTGACCGCGCCCGACGCCGCACCAACTGTGGTCGTACTTACAAGTTAGCAAAAAAAAATGAATCATGACGTAATAGCCAAAATATACTCTTTGTATTTGATGTGACAATTTACGATTGCCACAGTCGCCCCTTGATTTCAGAAATCGTTATCTGAAAGCCATTTGCAAAATTGGAGTAAGAGAACGACGAGGAAATCACTAACCGCAATAAGGAATAAATATGTTGCCCTTATCCTAAATATCGAAATCTATTTTGTTTTATCCTAAATTATTCCTCCCCTCGCCCCTATCTCAAAACACTGTGAATCACTTTAGTTCCTGATATGATTATTTTCGTCCCAAATCCGACATTAGCCTTTAGATTTATATTTCATTGTAAGTAAACAATTGTAGTGAAATCTGTCCGTGTATTATTAAGACACGATACTTGCATTAACGCAGCGGTGGCTCAAACCCAGGTGGCATAGCCCATTCCCTTTCATAGAGAGGAGGCCCGTCCCAGCAGTGGGAACATTAATAGGCCGATGATGATGATGACTTGCATTAACAGGGAGTCGAACCCATAATTACTGTTGCTAGGCCGATCGATGATGATGATGATGATGACTTGCATTAACAGGGAGTCGAACCCATAATTACTGTTGCTAGGCCGATCGATGATGATGATGATGATGACTTGCATTAACAGGGAGTCGAACCCATAATTACTGTCGCTAGGCCGATGATGATGATGATGATGACTTGCATTAACAGGGAGTCGAACCCATAATTACTGTTGCTAGCCCGACGATGATGATGATGATGACTTGCATTAACAGGGAGTCGAACCCATAATTACTGTTGCACTGGGACACGAGCAAATGCCTTATAAATCGTTACATACACTTATAAAACTAGGTACCTCCTTATATAGCATATGGGAACTGAACCCACTAACCGTTACACAGGAATTTAATTACTTATCAACTATTGTGCCAGGCGGGAATCGAACCCAAAACCCATGACAACGGAATACAGGTTTATATTATTGTATCAACTGATAAACGACGCGGGAATCGAACCCGCTACCAGTGGATTCAATCACGACAACTAAACCATTATCGTAACATCTGTTATTTATTGTAGCCGTCTTCAAAACGTCACAGTCCTACATAATTCGTAGTCCACACAGAAAAGAAAAAATGTAAACACAGATGTTAACCTGTTTCAAACCAACAGGTGCAGCCCGCAGTTGTGAAAAAAAATGTAAACAAACATAGATTCCGTTTCGGTCAATGATCTTATACAACAATACACCCTTTGTTCCCCGGTTTCGTCCGATCGGAAACAAAGAACTTACCCTTTCGCTAGATTTTTTTTTTTTTTCACATGAGAATGAGTTCCGAAAAGTATCTTAATTAAAGATATTATAACATATTTTGATAGCAATATTAAAACGCAATACAATATGTTCTTTATGCAAGTTTAACTTTGCACAACTGTTGAGGACAGCGCCATGTATGAACAAGCGGAACTACGAGAGCATCGTCCACACATCGCTGCATTGCGCACGCGTCACTTCACTAACAAGGCAGCGAGCTACGTGATTCATCCAACGTAGACGAGAGGGCGCCTCACCAAATCTATAAATAGCCTCGCCGATCCCCAAACACTAAGGAACAACCCCTTTCAGTTCGATTGGTCGGTGTCGCCAATTTACTTCAAACTTCGCGCCCCTAGACCGTAATTACCTGCATGTATTTATTTTTACTTATTAAAATATTCGAACAATTGATCAATACTATTTTATTATGATTTTGCAGTCGTCACTTAATTGAGTCAATTTAACTTATTTATCTATTTACAACTTCCCAGTTAAATTAGCTTGTAGAAACAAACGAAAATTAAGTTAAAAAAAAATGCATAAAATTCCATTAATTATTCAAGGAACCGTAACTTCTATTTCTTTTAACAACCAACCGTAAGCCACTTGAAAGGGACCCATGCGATCCTGTGTTTTTACACAAAAATTATGAACAGATGTTCATTCTCGGTTAAGATCTTGTAACTCTATTAAATACGCAACTTCGACTGACATCAAACAAAAAAGTTATGAAAACAAAAGTAAAAGCATATTTCGCAAGGTATTTTATAAAACACATGAGTTTACATAAAAAAAAATTATGGAAGTTGTTTAATCATAAGTCAATTAAAACAATAGCACTTTCGAACTTCAAATTATGATCAAACAAAATGATAACACATCCAAATCTGAATTTATAATAGAAATAAACACATTTTAAGTATATAATTTGCCTAAACCTGTTAAATACACGTTTTAAATATATATTTTCCTAAATTTTCCAAAACATTCCGTAGTAACTCATTCATTGTTCTTTCTCGTTGCACTGAAGTGAATCAGTACATTTAATGACGAGAATCCTGGTCACGGCACCACATGTAAAAACCTTCATGCTCCACCATAGATTATATTTCTATAGTATTGCAGAGGCTCCTCATCCTACCTAGTCTTATAACCTAAATCTAGCAGTTTCAACAACTTTTAGATAACCTAAACCTAGAATCTGTTTATTTATAAGTTTACGCATGTTTGGCCGAAGTATAATTTAGCTGTGATCGTCAATGGTAATATTTGGACCCCTATCGTTGTGTGATTCAGTTTAATGCGAAAGTTGTTTATTTATGCATAACTTATAATTAATCGTACACATGAGCCAGAAGAAAGTCTGACTAAATTGTTCGAGCTTTAGAGAAAAATAAGAAGGTAACGGATCGTTTAAAATGGGAGTTATTAGAATAGAAATCCGCTGAAAATAGCTCGGAACGTTCGAGTTATTGCCTACAAAGCATAATTTTAAATTCCTAAGCTGTAAAAGAAGGCACATGATGAAACAAAGTGATTATAGATTCAACAATTATACATTTATAGATGAGTTTTTCATCAGACACGCAAAAATAACATTTGGTTTAAAAGAAAAGTGAGAATAAAATTACATGCAATACTCACCCCTGCCCCGCTTACATAACTTTCTTCTGTCTTCAAACACTTTACTACACTTTGACAATTATGGGCCCGATTTGGTTAATTTCTATATTTAATATAATAATGTATATGAATACACATATATCAATATTTATGTAGGTGTAAAATAAAATTAAAGCTTCCCAATAATGTTTTAGGTTAAAATTACTCACTCTCGAAGAAATTCGCTCGTTTATCCTTCTGCTATGCTGCAACTAAAAGTCCCGACCCAAATGACCTTTGAAATAAGACCTTTAGGTCTTGAGTTCTAACCCTAGCGAGAGAAGTATGGGTCTCCCTACACGCCTTTAACCCATCCTGAAAGAAGTTAGCTAAGAAGGTCCGGAGTCAGAATCCAGCCCGCTAACCCTTTCTCCTGCGACCGAAATTTCCCGACCTATACTAAACTACGCCCGATTGAGTTCATACTCGTCATCTCGTCATCCTTCTCGCAATCACCTCAAACGAATCTGCAGATTTTGATGTTCGGGATAGGAAAGGGTTAATATATGTTTTAAACAAGTTACAATGTATGCTAGAAAATTTTACCGGAGGTTATGAGTTTACCGTCTTGAAGTTTTAAACAAGTTACAATTTATACTAGAAAATTTTACCGGAAGTTATGGGGTTTCAGCCTTCGTGGCGTTCTTTAGAATAGTAAGCCCGTCCTGCAGTAAGCAATCACTTTTCGCCTTCAAAAGCTGCTACGTAGGCAGACCAATCTCCAAGGAGAAATGGTTGGACGTGGTTCGCACAAAGGTGTTAAAACCCCGGGTCATGTACACGCCACTCTCCCCCACCGCATGGCACAGTTAATGAAAGCAATGAAAGCAGCAACGCTCCTACAAGTCGACATTATAATCCTAAGTCGCCCCTATACTAAAGAGACATATAAGTTAGTTTTTAAAACAAATAACGCAACTATTCCTAAAAATTTTACTTCAAACGATTGGTTAAGTTTTGTGTTAAAAACGTCGTCCGTAAATTATATTTCTAATGAATGTGAAGGCTCGTGAGTACAAGGTTAGGTGAGGAATTATACGAGTTGTGAGTTCGTACAATTCCTAGGTCAAATAAATGAGTCCCACGGTGTCGCTTATAGCGAAACATTATCCCACGGTGCGCTCATATTAGCGACAATTTGATCCCTCGGTGCGCTCATATTAGCGACAATTTGATCCCTCGGTGCGCTCATATTAGCGTAAATTTGGTCCCTCGGTGCGCTTTATTTAGCGAATAAAGTTAATTGGGTGGCTCACACTCATATGCAAATAAGGTCGATGCGTTGTATTTAAACTCTAACAATTATTTACTTCAGGAACTCGATTCCAAGTCGAATGTTCCATGTGGTCGATGTAGATCCAAATAATAATTACGTTGTAGTTGCCAGCTTTATGAATTAATGGTGCTCTGTCGAGACAAGGTCTTCTTTAAAATGTAGTGTCTCAATGAATGAATTATTGCAATGAATAAAATTATTGAAAGGTGATTCCTTTAAACATACTTGTACTGTCTGCTTGCTTTAATTAAAATAGAAATGAAGCTACAGCTTGTCAATCAATTCGATCGTCGGCAACATTTAAGTTCAACGAGTGTGAGCCGGAGTAATAAAATATTAAATCTCCTATATGCAATCTGATGTCGGTCTTAAACACGTAAAGTGTTCGTTAGTCTGTATTTCGCGCCTACGCGTGAAAAATGTTTGAAGGAGAAAAAGGGAGATAGGAAAATACATTCATCCGCTCCTAAACAGTGCTACGTCTAAGCTAATTAAATGCTGCGTCTACTCAATACGAAATTAGCCCAAACGACGTCGCACCTCTTCTCTGCTTGCACCGCTGTCCACTGGTCGATAACGCTATAAAAAGAACGCCGACTAACCCCTAATTCAACAAGAAAGTATTGGCTCCAACGGATCACGATTCCTGCAACTGCTCTGTGAAGAAATATGATTAGCGACTTACCAAAATGAAGACACTTTACATACAAATAATAATACATGCTATAATTAATACTACTCTATTGCTATACACCCGCGACGCGTGAATTTAAGGTTAATTTAATACTCGAAGTATTTCTTAAGTCACTGTACTTCAAAACCGACGCAGACAAAGAATTGGTTAGGGCTTTCGTGCCACTACCGAGGACCAATCTCGATGCACACAGTTTCGCGACCCGACGTTGATTAACTCCCAATCTTTTTCTATTTCATAAGTCAACGTTCAGCCCCCGCGCCCCCCATCCTGTTCCCACACTATTTTTAATAAACAAATTTTTTGTCGATCTGTACCGTCCACTTTAAAATGTCCGGACGCAATAAATCCCAAATTTTATTGTCCCTCATTATATTAGTGAAATATCTGCATCTTGAGTACTCATGTTACATTCTAGAAAATAATGTTTAAAAATGTCACCTATGAGCGATTATATCTGAGTTATATCTGAGATCGAGTGCTCTTTCAAGCCACCGCCATAAGACAAATATACAGTTTCGTTTTAGCCTCTATAGTTTTAGATCTTATTCCCCTATGTTTAAGGTATATTATCACTCTTGCAATTTGTTTGTTTAATTTTGTATGTTTTTTCGTGCAACAAAGGGTCTCACACGGGGCGATGGCGTCGAATAATTTTTTATAACACTCGAACTCCGACATTAAGATTTCAACAAAAAAATTGACCGCGCCCGACGCCGCACCAACTGTGGTCGTACTTACAAGTTAGCAAAAAAAAATGAATCATGACGTAATAGCCAAAATATACTCTTTGTATTTGATGTGACAATTTACGATTGCCACAGTCGCCCCTTGATTTCAGAAATCGTTATCTGAAAGCCATTTGCAAAATTGGAGTAAGAGAACGACGAGGAAATCACTAACCGCAATAAGGAATAAATATGTTGCCCTTATCCTAAATATCGAAATCTATTTTGTTTTATCCTAAATTATTCCTCCCCTCGCCCCTATCTCAAAACACTGTGAATCACTTTAGTTCCTGATATGATTATTTTCGTCCCAAATCCGACATTAGCCTTTAGATTTATATTTCATTGTAAGTAAACAATTGTAGTGAAATCTGTCCGTGTATTATTAAGACACGATACTTGCATTAACGCAGCGGTGGCTCAAACCCAGGTGGCATAGCCCATTCCCTTTCATAGAGAGGAGGCCCGTCCCAGCAGTGGGAACATTAATAGGCCGATGATGATGATGACTTGCATTAACAGGGAGTCGAACCCATAATTACTGTTGCTAGGCCGATCGATGATGATGATGATGATGACTTGCATTAACAGGGAGTCGAACCCATAATTACTGTTGCTAGGCCGATCGATGATGATGATGATGATGACTTGCATTAACAGGGAGTCGAACCCATAATTACTGTCGCTAGGCCGATGATGATGATGATGATGACTTGCATTAACAGGGAGTCGAACCCATAATTACTGTTGCTAGCCCGACGATGATGATGATGATGACTTGCATTAACAGGGAGTCGAACCCATAATTACTGTTGCACTGGGACACGAGCAAATGCCTTATAAATCGTTACATACACTTATAAAACTAGGTACCTCCTTATATAGCATATGGGAACTGAACCCACTAACCGTTACACAGGAATTTAATTACTTATCAACTATTGTGCCAGGCGGGAATCGAACCCAAAACCCATGACAACGGAATACAGGTTTATATTATTGTATCAACTGATAAACGACGCGGGAATCGAACCCGCTACCAGTGGATTCAATCACGACAACTAAACCATTATCGTAACATCTGTTATTTATTGTAGCCGTCTTCAAAACGTCACAGTCCTACATAATTCGTAGTCCACACAGAAAAGAAAAAATGTAAACACAGATGTTAACCTGTTTCAAACCAACAGGTGCAGCCCGCAGTTGTGAAAAAAAATGTAAACAAACATAGATTCCGTTTCGGTCAATGATCTTATACAACAATACACCCTTTGTTCCCCGGTTTCGTCCGATCGGAAACAAAGAACTTACCCTTTCGCTAGATTTTTTTTTTTTTTCACATGAGAATGAGTTCCGAAAAGTATCTTAATTAAAGATATTATAACATATTTTGATAGCAATATTAAAACGCAATACAATATGTTCTTTATGCAAGTTTAACTTTGCACAACTGTTGAGGACAGCGCCATGTATGAACAAGCGGAACTACGAGAGCATCGTCCACACATCGCTGCATTGCGCACGCGTCACTTCACTAACAAGGCAGCGAGCTACGTGATTCATCCAACGTAGACGAGAGGGCGCCTCACCAAATCTATAAATAGCCTCGCCGATCCCCAAACACTAAGGAACAACCCCTTTCAGTTCGATTGGTCGGTGTCGCCAATTTACTTCAAACTTCGCGCCCCTAGACCGTAATTACCTGCATGTATTTATTTTTACTTATTAAAATATTCGAACAATTGATCAATACTATTTTATTATGATTTTGCAGTCGTCACTTAATTGAGTCAATTTAACTTATTTATCTATTTACAACTTCCCAGTTAAATTAGCTTGTAGAAACAAACGAAAATTAAGTTAAAAAAAAATGCATAAAATTCCATTAATTATTCAAGGAACCGTAACTTCTATTTCTTTTAACAACCAACCGTAAGCCACTTGAAAGGGACCCATGCGATCCTGTGTTTTTACACAAAAATTATGAACAGATGTTCATTCTCGGTTAAGATCTTGTAACTCTATTAAATACGCAACTTCGACTGACATCAAACAAAAAAGTTATGAAAACAAAAGTAAAAGCATATTTCGCAAGGTATTTTATAAAACACATGAGTTTACATAAAAAAAAATTATGGAAGTTGTTTAATCATAAGTCAATTAAAACAATAGCACTTTCGAACTTCAAATTATGATCAAACAAAATGATAACACATCCAAATCTGAATTTATAATAGAAATAAACACATTTTAAGTATATAATTTGCCTAAACCTGTTAAATACACGTTTTAAATATATATTTTCCTAAATTTTCCAAAACATTCCGTAGTAACTCATTCATTGTTCTTTCTCGTTGCACTGAAGTGAATCAGTACATTTAATGACGAGAATCCTGGTCACGGCACCACATGTAAAAACCTTCATGCTCCACCATAGATTATATTTCTATAGTATTGCAGAGGCTCCTCATCCTACCTAGTCTTATAACCTAAATCTAGCAGTTTCAACAACTTTTAGATAACCTAAACCTAGAATCTGTTTATTTATAAGTTTACGCATGTTTGGCCGAAGTATAATTTAGCTGTGATCGTCAATGGTAATATTTGGACCCCTATCGTTGTGTGATTCAGTTTAATGCGAAAGTTGTTTATTTATGCATAACTTATAATTAATCGTACACATGAGCCAGAAGAAAGTCTGACTAAATTGTTCGAGCTTTAGAGAAAAATAAGAAGGTAACGGATCGTTTAAAATGGGAGTTATTAGAATAGAAATCCGCTGAAAATAGCTCGGAACGTTCGAGTTATTGCCTACAAAGCATAATTTTAAATTCCTAAGCTGTAAAAGAAGGCACATGATGAAACAAAGTGATTATAGATTCAACAATTATACATTTATAGATGAGTTTTTCATCAGACACGCAAAAATAACATTTGGTTTAAAAGAAAAGTGAGAATAAAATTACATGCAATACTCACCCCTGCCCCGCTTACATAACTTTCTTCTGTCTTCAAACACTTTACTACACTTTGACAATTATGGGCCCGATTTGGTTAATTTCTATATTTAATATAATAATATATATGAATACACATATATCAATATTTATGTAGGTGTAAAATAAAATTAAAGCTTCCCAATAATGTTTTAGGTTAAAATTACTCACTCTCGAAGAAATTCGCTCGTTTATCCTTCTGCTATGCTGCAACTAAAAGTCCCGACCCAAATGACCTTTGAAATAAGACCTTTAGGTCTTGAGTTCTAACCCTAGCGAGAGAAGTATGGGTCTCCCTACACGCCTTTAACCCATCCTGAAAGAAGTTAGCTAAGAAGGTCCGGAGTCAGAATCCAGCCCGCTAACCCTTTCTCCTGCGACCGAAATTTCCCGACCTATACTAAACTACGCCCGATTGAGTTCATACTCGTCATCTCGTCATCCTTCTCGCAATCACCTCAAACGAATCTGCAGATTTTGATGTTCGGGATAGGAAAGGGTTAATATATGTTTTAAACAAGTTACAATGTATGCTAGAAAATTTTACCGGAGGTTATGAGTTTACCGTCTTGAAGTTTTAAACAAGTTACAATTTATACTAGAAAATTTTACCGGAAGTTATGGGGTTTCAGCCTTCGTGGCGTTCTTTAGAATAGTAAGCCCGTCCTGCAGTAAGCAATCACTTTTCGCCTTCAAAAGCTGCTACGTAGGCAGACCAATCTCCAAGGAGAAATGGTTGGACGTGGTTCGCACAAAGGTGTTAAAACCCCGGGTCATGTACACGCCACTCTCCCCCACCGCATGGCACAGTTAATGAAAGCAATGAAAGCAGCAACGCTCCTACAAGTCGACATTATAATCCTAAGTCGCCCCTATACTAAAGAGACATATAAGTTAGTTTTTAAAACAAATAACGCAACTATTCCTAAAAATTTTACTTCAAACGATTGGTTAAGTTTTGTGTTAAAAACGTCGTCCGTAAATTATATTTCTAATGAATGTGAAGGCTCGTGAGTACAAGGTTAGGTGAGGAATTATACGAGTTGTGAGTTCGTACAATTCCTAGGTCAAATAAATGAGTCCCACGGTGTCGCTTATAGCGAAACATTATCCCACGGTGCGCTCATATTAGCGACAATTTGATCCCTCGGTGCGCTCATATTAGCGACAATTTGATCCCTCGGTGCGCTCATATTAGCGTAAATTTGGTCCCTCGGTGCGCTTTATTTAGCGAATAAAGTTAATTGGGTGGCTCACACTCATATGCAAATAAGGTCGATGCGTTGTATTTAAACTCTAACAATTATTTACTTCAGGAACTCGATTCCAAGTCGAATGTTCCATGTGGTCGATGTAGATCCAAATAATAATTACGTTGTAGTTGCCAGCTTTATGAATTAATGGTGCTCTGTCGAGACAAGGTCTTCTTTAAAATGTAGTGTCTCAATGAATGAATTATTGCAATGAATAAAATTATTGAAAGGTGATTCCTTTAAACATACTTGTACTGTCTGCTTGCTTTAATTAAAATAGAAATGAAGCTACAGCTTGTCAATCAATTCGATCGTCGGCAACATTTAAGTTCAACGAGTGTGAGCCGGAGTAATAAAATATTAAATCTCCTATATGCAATCTGATGTCGGTCTTAAACACGTAAAGTGTTCGTTAGTCTGTATTTCGCGCCTACGCGTGAAAAATGTTTGAAGGAGAAAAAGGGAGATAGGAAAATACATTCATCCGCTCCTAAACAGTGCTACGTCTAAGCTAATTAAATGCTGCGTCTACTCAATACGAAATTAGCCCAAACGACGTCGCACCTCTTCTCTGCTTGCACCGCTGTCCACTGGTCGATAACGCTATAAAAAGAACGCCGACTAACCCCTAATTCAACAAGAAAGTATTGGCTCCAACGGATCACGATTCCTGCAACTGCTCTGTGAAGAAATATGATTAGCGACTTACCAAAATGAAGACACTTTACATACAAATAATAATACATGCTATAATTAATACTACTCTATTGCTATACACCCGCGACGCGTGAATTTAAGGTTAATTTAATACTCGAAGTATTTCTTAAGTCACTGTACTTCAAAACCGACGCAGACAAAGAATTGGTTAGGGCTTTCGTGCCACTACCGAGGACCAATCTCGATGCACACAGTTTCGCGACCCGACGTTGATTAACTCCCAATCTTTTTCTATTTCATAAGTCAACGTTCAGCCCCCGCGCCCCCCATCCTGTTCCCACACTATTTTTAATAAACAAATTTTTTGTCGATCTGTACCGTCCACTTTAAAATGTCCGGACGCAATAAATCCCAAATTTTATTGTCCCTCATTATATTAGTGAAATATCTGCATCTTGAGTACTCATGTTACATTCTAGAAAATAATGTTTAAAAATGTCACCTATGAGCGATTATATCTGAGTTATATCTGAGATCGAGTGCTCTTTCAAGCCACCGCCATAAGACAAATATACAGTTTCGTTTTAGCCTCTATAGTTTTAGATCTTATTCCCCTATGTTTAAGGTATATTATCACTCTTGCAATTTGTTTGTTTAATTTTGTATGTTTTTTCGTGCAACAAAGGGTCTCACACGGGGCGATGGCGTCGAATAATTTTTTATAACACTCGAACTCCGACATTAAGATTTCAACAAAAAAATTGACCGCGCCCGACGCCGCACCAACTGTGGTCGTACTTACAAGTTAGCAAAAAAAAATGAATCATGACGTAATAGCCAAAATATACTCTTTGTATTTGATGTGACAATTTACGATTGCCACAATAGGCAGATTATATTCACACGAATACTTATTTATTTATTCATACTTCTCTACTATGATAATTATAAATATTTTCCCCTATTACATTCGAATTTTGGAAAAAACTCAAAAACTTTCACTGTAATTTACAAAATAACGTACTGTAGACTTTTTACAAACTGATTGTTAAAATCAGATGTGTTAACTGATCAATATTTAATAAAAAAAAAATTAGTACAGTAAAGAAAAATAACCTTATTTGTAACGTTGCACGTCTATTCTTGAAAACTTTAAAAACATAAAAATCAATAACTTAATTATTACGTAAAAAACTTGCAACACCACAATTGTTCTGGCAACACAATTGCGATGACAGCTACGTCGTGATTGGCTGTATTCTCCTTCTACTAATTACTTCTAGAAAAATCCGACAATAGGCTTGTTAACTGAAAAAATCTAATTAGTCCGTCACTTAGATTATCAAAAAATATTTGACCCGTATTTTTTCTTTTGTCACATAAACCAAAATTGACGAAAATACGGCGCTTTTAAAATTCCCAATACGTCACTGTTCGGTATCATTCTTAGTGAGTTGATACCGAACAGTGACGTCACGAGCCCCCACTCCCGAGTTTTGATGCGTTTTATCTTTGTCAATATTCGTTGATTTACAAAAACAAAAAATACGTGTCTATTATTTTTCAATACTCTAATTGACGGACTAAATAGATTTGCAATTTATTGATGGTGGAAACAAGCCTATAGGTTATAAAAGGGCCGGTCAGCTCATTTGACGTGAACAGAGCTACAGTGTCCACTTCTTTTAAATCATTTACGAACGACGTCTTATTGTGGTCACAACTTTTATTTTAATTTATTAACTTCAGTGAAGTGACAACCCCAGACGGGGTTCCTTCCTTCCTTCTACCTACAACTACCTACATCTGCGCACCCCGGTGTCAGCCCGGCGCGTCTAACCGCGTTGTGTCTACGCTGCACCTACACCAGCGCGCCTGCCAGCGCTGCTCGACGCAATCTCCAGAAGCGGTTACTAACACCAGACCGCCGTCGCCACAGGGGAGTGGCTGGACGACCCTGTTGCGGCGCTACGGGACCCTGGGCCATTTAACTCCAGTCCCCGCTACCTACGTCTGGAAGACCTGCAGGACAGTAGTGTTCCATAGGCAGTTCTAACCTACTCGCGCGCTCGATATCCTACCCACGCCCGGCTCAACCGGCTTGTAATTACTTGTACTACAAATTAAACCTATCTTTGTAACGCAGGTTTTTATTTATCTTCTACCTACCGCTAGGCACTACCTAACGCATAACCTTGTAGTTCCACCACTAACGTGGAATACAACTAAAAAAACGTTACATATTGCTTAGTAACAAATTGACTGACAACTGGCCCATACAAGCACATTGACCAGCTGTAAAAAAATCACGCTTTTATGAACTGAATGTCATTACGGTGACTACAGAACATGAGTAGTTTTCAGTACCTGAACCGTTGTTAATGAAACATTTTTTTTAAATTATTACTACTCTATGCTGTTATTTCTAAAGGGTGTAAAACACCTCTTAACGAAGCCGAAAGGCACTTGTTTTCCCCGTCATTGCGATAATTTTTTCGTTCTACAACTTACCTACCTGGGAACCTTCTAGTTACGGAGATATTGGGTACAACTTTTTGACAAGAGTCTTTTTTAAATAGAAGTTTTTATTGTTAGATTTTACTATAAACACATCTACGACCCCCGCACAATGTTTTGAGTGCGTTACATTGAGGTCTACCACGAAACATGATTTTTCACCCCGAAAAAAAAAGTTGTTTCCCAGCAATAAATTTTTCGTAAAGTTCCTTGGTTTGATGTACAGAATACTTGGTTGACGGCTTCGTGATGAGGTGGTTTTGCACCCTGTATATTCTGGGTTTGCTTTGTCCATCATCATGATCATCATTCTCCAATTATTTCCAATTTATTTGGGGCCGGCGCAGCATGTCTTATTTTTCCAATCTTCTCTCACGTCATCACAGCAGACACCTCCAATTTACCTTTATCCATAAACTGAACACATTTAAATTAGTGTTCAAGCAAGCTTACCCTCCCCACACAATTAAAAGCCCCAACTTTACAAACCCGTAACATATTAACAAGTGAAAGAATTTTTGTCACACAAGTGCTACAAGAAGCTCGCTAAGTTACCCTTTGTGTGAGAGTCTGCGACATGACAGTGACAAGTAGACTCGACTTGATAACACTGTACCACACTACAACGTTTTGGTTGTCTCGCGGCCTGTTCGTGTAATAAAGGGTTTTGGTGGCTGTGTTTATATTTCGGTTTAGATTTTAATAAGTAATGATATGTGTAAGCTGTACTTATGTAACCCAATTACTTTTAATTTTGCGGTTGTGCAAGGCGATAATTTTAGCCAGAAAGAAAGTAATGGCGGAAAATATAATAGATTTTTATAAGAAGAACAAATGCTGCGTTGACTTCTAATGACGTAAAAGTATGTGAGTCTGGATTTTGGAATGGCTGTTGTATCTTGGTTTTCGTCAGTTTAGGGTAAATAGTATTATTTTTTTCACACAAGTAATCATTTCGCTCAGTAACATGACATGACAGTGACACGTAGTCTCGACGTGATAGCACTGTACTATACAACACCGTTTTGGTTGTCTCGCGGCCTGTTTAGGTTGGATTATGAATTAATGAAATATTTTAGGGTTTTGTGGGATGTTATGTGACAGTTTTAGGACGGGTTTGTGATGACAAGCGTTGACTTTTGGTGCGACCGTAAAATAGGTTAAATTGGTAAAGTTTTCAAGAAGGAGGTTTTATGTTAAAAGTAGTTCTAGGTGTGTCACAAAATATCTTGAAATATGTGTATCGTAATTATTTACTTGTACCTTCAGCATTTAATTTTGCCAAGCGAATGGAAATTCGCAGAAGCATAGAGCGTAGAGATGTCGGTCGTGACGTCAGCGAGAACAAAATACGGCTGTCGGTCGCCGCTGACGTCAGCGTTGCAGTACGGTCCTATATAGAACACTATATATACTCGTACGCGACCGACCGTATGCGACCGACCGTTAGCGGTACAAGAATTCAGGTCCAACAGTAGGTCAAGTAAGGCTGGGATGAAGATGAAAGTATTACCAAGTAACTGGGTTGTGGATGTCTAATATAGTCAGTCGTTCCATGTACAATTTTGGTATACAGCTGTCCAGTTAGACGTGAATGAAAAATGATGCATGATGTTTTTTCTTATTAGGAAATATTTTTTAAACTCGCGGACGAATTTCCTTGAGAATTGAAAAGAAATTGCACAGAATCGTGATCGTTGGGAATAATGAAGGAAGGCCTTTACCCAGCAGTGGGACAATACAGGCCAGCTATAATAATTTAGATGCAGCCAGTGTTTTCTACCTGACTACTCTGAGAAAAAACAACTGAAACAAACTCAGAGTCTCTTTTAAGGTCCAGACATTTTGAGGGAGAATGCCTCTCGCCCCAGCCGGCAGCCGCCGCGGGAGACACACCGGGCGTCGGGGTCCACGTGGTGGCTACCGGCCACCGTAGACGCGGGCCTGTGGATGGTTAGCTATGGGCTAGCTAGCCGTCCGTCCATCTAATGACGACAGGCCGTGTCGACGGCGCGTTCGTGTTCTACGCGCGCCTCAAAGAGACGTCAGTAAAGTGAAGAGGCCTGCAAGGGCCGAAGTCTGCCGGGGTTGCGGGACTGTTCGAAAGAGATACCGTGGCCCCGGAACATAAAGGGCGAGGAAGGAACATGGATGGGTTTTAGTCAGTAAAAGTCTGACACTCCCTCCCGCTCCGCCCAGAGTGGGAGAAGTTATTTGATGATTTCCCATGCTAAAAAAAAAAAAAAAAAAAATAGGTCCAGACATTTTGATCCACTCACATGAGGACTATACAGATTAGTGTAAACAACTACCACAGTCCATGCAGTCACCTCAAACATTTCCAAAGTAGCTTCTCTACTATACATTAAGTGAATGGTCACACACGAACAACGCGTCAAAGGAGGCTGTTGCCAGTTTGTGCACACCGCATGGAGTTTGCTTAGTCCGTGAAACACCGTACCTTACTTGACGTCATTAACTTATGCGTCGTTTGACTTTTAAAGGACTTAAAACGTCCACTCTTGACTGTCGGAATAGGTATATTAATAGCAAAGAGATGCTAGTGATATGGAGCTAATTCCTCATTTTCGTATCGTTTGAACAGCATTCTATTTTTCGTAGCAGTAACCGTATTTACACCTCAAAGACTTTGGCCTTTTTACGGGAAACAGGCTTCCGTTTTGACGTACGAGTAACTTACCTAATGTGGAGTGATGATGCGGCGTTACTGGAATAACAGCGTGGACAAAGACGTTGTTTCATTGAGATTTATAATTGTACTTAAAAAGCGGCTAAGTGCGAGTCGGACTCGCCTATGAAGGGTTCCGTAGCAGCAAGTAACATAATAAGCCCAAAGAAAAAGCCACAAAACAATTCTTGTCTTGCCCATCAACCGTTACAATATTGGTTAGGCTCCCAGAAGTATTGGCGGCTCCCACACTGAACTACTTCAAGAACCGATAAGTTAGATTAAAATCGTCGTCGTTGGGCGTCGGTCACAATAGCAAATGGTGAGCATGACGCCCTATGTACGATTCCCAGGTCGGAATATGTGCTATTGGATTTTTCCATCAGGAATTTCCCAGCCAGAAATAATCAGTACCGTCCTGCTGAGAGGCCTGCGGAGCATGCGAATTTCATACAAACGTACCAAAATAATTTGTTAATCAAACATATTCTTAAGGTAGTGTGTATTTGTTTGATTGTATTACAGAATATATAGGTTCCCAATGACATATTTTGAATGTTCACCGATTAAAACAAGAGTTATGAGAAAAATAAATTTTCTATAGAAATTTTAAATTCCTCAGATCTAGTCTTTATATCATTGTCCTTTCAAAATATTTATTTGGGAACATAGAAATTTTATAGTAAAATCGAAATATATACACACTACCTTAAGAATATGTTTGATTTTCATATTATTTTGGTATTACGTTTGTATGAAAAACGCATGCTCCGCCGGCCCCTTAAGTATTTTGTTTGTACTTAAATTTATAAACCCTTTGGGGATTATCGTAAAGGCGTTATGTTATGCTTATTAGTTGCAACTGCAAATGTACCAGCAGTATAGCAATAGTCGTATTTGGCCCATCAAATGGTTCCGTAATATAGTGTTATGTTCTGTCGGATTAAGTGCTTGCCTTAGGGGTCAAATTAGGGGTTAATAGATACATTGCCTAAGATATCGCTGGTATTCTAGACCAGCTGTAATAATAATATGTCACTACTTGGAACAACAACATAATCAGCCAAGTAATTGAGCCCACTGCTGAGACACAGGCTTCCTCTCTATGTGGGAGTGGGCTTTAATCCACCGTATGGGCCCAGTACAGGTTGGGTGGACGTTTTTGGTTTTATTTTTATTGGTACGTATCGTTTAGTCGCTCCATGTAAAATACTGGTATTCAGTTGCGTCCGGTTAGTCTGGAAGCCGACCCCAACATAGTTGGGAAAAGGCTAGGCAGATGATTATGATCGCTTTACTCACGATAATAATATATTTTACTACAAAACAAAACTACGTAATGAAATAAATTACTCAAAGTAACGTGCCTCTCTGGGTTCAAAGTACCGATCTGCACTAATTGTTTTTGCTAACATTATAATGCAAGTTTTACACTACAATCATTATTGTCAATACGATTGAATTGCATTAATAAAATTGAGAAAAAGGTGACTTATAAATATCACCTCTTAGTTCAGTCATATAACATCCGTTTTTCCAACCCTATACATAGTCCAACTAACGCTATCAAAGAAAATCAACTGTTTATTACGGCCACTGTTTACTTACCCCCGGTCCTCTGTAACATGTTCCTACGTCCAACGTCAAGGCACAATATGACCAAGTGCAGAAGACCAGCTTCATACAAAGAATTACAAACACATGCGTACAAAGATTTCAAACAAATGACAGTGCGAACGTAGAATGTGTTCATTTTTGTTTCTTGTCTTAAACTAATTGATTGGTCACTCATTTGGTCCGAAAACTTTAAAGCGCCTGTCAGAGTGACCACAAGTGACACGAACGTTTCGGTAAGGCCTAAATTCTTGTCGCACTGACGGTCGGTCGCATACGGTCGATTGTGACGTCAGCGAGAACAAACTACGGCTGTCGGTCGCCGCTGACGTCAGCGTCGCAGTATGGTGCTATATTAATAGGGTGACTGGCAATCAGTGTACGATACTTAAACACGTGACTGTGTTCATGATAATACACAACTTTAACTATGGCACCAAATTTGAAATCGCGAAAAGAAAATCAGCTGGTCAGTACATTTTGATCAGTTAGGCGAACACAATTGTACTGAACAGCTGATTTTCAAACTAATAACCAGTCACCCTAGAAAAACACAATGTATACTCGTACGCAACCGACCGTGTGCGACCGACCGTCAGCGACAAGAATTCAGGTTTAAGGAACTTAGGACGTAGCTGTAGGTAAGAACACGACAGAAAAATTGAAATTGGTTCATTGATATAATTGATTTACATGAACTGTCTACCATTCCAATCGTTTTGTTAAACTGACCTTCTGTAACTACCTGTTTTGTCGTCAAGGCTTACTGCTAAATATTTGTTCACTGCCGACTTGTTTTCGTACTAATACCTGTACGATGTAGAATTAGTAACGGCTGTTTGGTCAATGGGTGTTAAAGGGACGATGTGTGTGTGTATGTCGTGGAGGGGTGAGCCATGAATGTATTATGTATTTATGAGAAAGCTTCACGGTACCTATGTCACATACTTACTGTGGGTTGTTTAGTGCGTTTCCATAAGAATAAAAACGCAGCTACGGAGCAAGACAAATTAGTTGTTTCAGCATAAGTCGAGAAAAAAATTAAACGAGTTCACCTCAGTCTATTTCAAAACGTTGTCGTTGAACTTTCAAATGTCTGCCAAAAAGGGTAACACCAAAAGAGAACACTTAAAAATAGAAGGACACGTCTTAATAGCTACCATTTTTAGACAACCTGTCAACATAAGCCTACCTTCGTTACTTTTAAATATAGTTTGCTGGACAGTGTTTTCGCAATTTCACAAAACAGGACAATAATAGCCTTCGTTCACGCCTCAACCGACGCCACTTACGTCAAGCCACAATGCGTGAGTCACTTGTTTCGCTTGAGTATCGTCGCTCTGCAAGACGTGTTGCGGTGACTAGATGCATGCTATAAGCAACTTTCACTTGCGTTTTCCGGAGACGCTGTCGCTTCACGTAAGTAGCTAAAGCCCGAATTTCGTGGCCAAATGGTTAAACACACAACCTCAAAGACAAAGGGTGATATACAAGGTAGTAGATTCACTAGCAAGGAAGTGGTGTTATAATAGTAATCCACCATGTAGAACGGGTCGTGTAAACAGGTTGACAGCTGCCTCCGCCTAAACAGATACCTACATAACTACTAAGTTGTGTCATACCTAATGAACAACGGTGTCCCGTCAAAACTATGTAAGTCAGCAATACTTGGGGTGCGACAAATGTCTGTACTGATACAATTACTTGATTTTATCTGTCGCTTATAAAAATAGCCTGACACAAAAGTATTGGGGAAATAGTCAATAAATAAATAGCTATTGCCTTTGGTATACAACTGAATCCGGTTGGACTGGAAGGCGACCCTAACATGGTTGGAAAAAGGCTAGGTAGATAATGAAAGCGGTTGCCTTTTTTTGTAAAAGTTTTCTCCTTTATATTTGAATCAATCCACAGCCTGATGTAAGTCGTATGTATCCGTCTTGCACTAATTCTGAAAAAGGCCTTTGTCTCAAGAAAAAAACTGACACGCGCCTTACAAATTCTATCAATGATAACATTTTCATAAAATGGGCAGCCAATGACTGTATGTATATACGGGCATTATGGTGCCCAATTTTATTGTACAACATTTTACTTTGTTCGTCGGCAGTCATGCCCTGGAATTGGATGAATAACTACTACCCTGAACCAAAAAGCTGGTCTCACAGCGGTCGTACGGCAGAGCAGATTTCTTGGTCGGAGCTTTGGTTGCCAATTTCGTGTGTACGTGTGTATAGCTGGCATCACTTTCACTTTGAGCCCTATCAGAATACTAGCACTGCGATGTTTTTTTAACTTTACTGCACCATGCTGAGATAGGAGTCTTTTGGCTTCGTACAGGACCAAATTTGTTTTTTTTTTCTCGTTGTCAATTTTGTGTTTTGTTCTGTCTGGGCTATTAAATGCTTTTTCTTTTCATTCTTTCTCTTTCTATAAATACCAGTCGTATGACTGATTCTCGCCGGCCGTGCTATAGACCCAATAACGTCGTCAGACCAAGCGTCTTTTGTTTCCGTGAATTGACAAGTGGCATGCTCATTCATTTGTTTTCTCAGAATTCGTGGCCAAGGGGTTATAAAGTGAAAGTTACGATCATAAACAGCAAGAGTTTATTGAAGTATTAATTTCTTTATGGAGTTATAAAAAGTATTATGTCAAGTAAATGCGCCCCGATAGTTCAGGTTTTATGTTCAAACAACAAAATTATGTTAAGTATGTAGTAACTTGAACATCGAACAATTTCATCTGCGTGGGTCTTAAAAAGATCCTGCAATATGGCTAAATGGATCGTTTGTAAAAATAAAAGCTTAATAGTGCTGTTTTATTTTATTATTTTTATAACGCAATATCTTTTGTAATTTAAAAAAAAAACATGTTATACAAAATGGTTTTCATAGTGGCTAGAACACAATCCGAGTACTCAGCTATTTGAGAGCTTTGTTTCTAGTTTATCGTTAAGTAATCGCATTAAGGACCTTTATTTCTAGTATCAACAAGACTTAAATAATAATATTAAGGCATTTACCGTTGCATAATATTATGCTATTGTAATTCAGACTCTCGGTCCTAATTCGGACATTGAAAATCGAAGTGTATATTTGTGTCTTCTTTTTAGGGTTCCGTATTAGAATTAAAATAAAAAAATAAAATAAATAAATAGTTTAAGTTTTCACAGAATGTGTATTTCCGTTGCGGCTGTAACAAAAAATAATAAAATCAAAATTAAAGAGGCTACTCTACTACAATAGTACGGAACCCGGATCCGAGGCCGACTTGCACTTGGCCGGTTTTTAATTTGCTCAGCTTTAAAAAAAGTTATGACATGGAAAGAAAAGCTCCGGAATTACGTCATATAATCACACTTTCATTGATGAACGCTTCTCAAATGAGGAGAGCTCCAGAATGCAAATCTTCTTCTGTTGTTGAAAACAGTCATTACGTACCTACAATCTGTCCTTTATCTTCGAAACATCTTTAAACATGACCACGTTTATTATTTCTTTACCAACAAAAATCAGCGATTGTCTACACTGTATATTTTCACGTCATACCCAGAATCATAAATGAGAAAATATTGTCTCACAACGAACAAACATGTCTTATAAATGCTGGATCATAATCATAAAGAAGACCTCGTAATCTAGAAACCCAGTTTCACTCAGGCAATGTCTAAATAAATGCCTAAACAAAAACCCTTTTGTTCGATTGTAAATGCTGGGGTCAGAGCAGAAAGTTGAAAATCCAATGCTAGGTTTAATATTTAGATGTCGTGTTGTGAAAACAAGCATTGGTCCTCCTAATATTTGCTTTGCTTACCGAAACTATTTTTGCCCCGTCTCTAATATGAGCTCAGGTCAAAGTATATTGTATTCTACACGCATATTGCTTAGACATCGCAATATAGAGAAGTGGTCAAGTGTGTGTCGGACACAATATGTTTAGGGTTTCGTAGTACGTCCTCATTCATTAACTAATATGATTAACTGAGTACTGTACCGTAGTAGTGTGTTTTACCTAAATTGATGAATGAACGCATGATATTTATAATTTTAATTGAATGGTAATTTATGTCAACTAATTAAGGTAGTGAATACTCTTGAGGAAACTGATTTCAAATCTAATTTTAACGTAATTAAAACTAAAGCTTTATCACACTAGGGTAATTTTGGAACTATGAATGTTCTTTAGATATTCATGGCCAGAAAAAGATACAAATACAACCACACCAGTTTGCAACCAAGTAATTCAGACATAAGAGGCCCGCGGAGCATGCGTAGTTCATGTAAACGTCATACCAAAATTATTTGTAAATCAAACATATTCTTAAGATAGTGTTCCCAAATGTATATTTTGAATGGACACTGATTTAAAAAACAGTTATGAGAAAACTAAGTTTTCTATAGAAATTTTAAATTCCTCATTATCTCGGCTTCATAACGTTGTTCTTTCAAAATTTACGTTTGGGAACACAGATATTCTGTAATACAATAGAAATAAATACACACTACCATAAGAATATGTTTGATTTATTAATTATTTTGGTATTACGTTTGTATGAATTACACATGCTCCGTCAGCCCCTTTATGAAACTAAAATGCTCCACTAAGCCCACAATTTGGCCACGGAATCCAAAAAACAGGGGTAAATATGACATGGCGGGATGATAAACTGCCTTGTATCATTCTCGCCCCGATGATTTCTATATAAAACCCGCATGAACCCTCGACGGGGCGTTAAAAGAACGTGACACGGAGCTTTTGAATAAAAAATTAGATGTCTCTTTAGAATATCCTTTTTAATATAAAATAATAACTGTTGAGACTTCGTATCTTTGATATGGTTTAGACAGATTTTCTTCAAACTTATTTTGTTTATGCTAAGGACGGAATTAAGGTTGCACGTGGTAGCTATGACCTTGGGCTTTTTAGAATTTAAATATCTTATTGTCACGTAAAGAAATTCTTGAGAATTGTTCACGTAAATATGAAACGAGGAAAGCTGTTTTGAAGGTCGTAAGAGGAGCTTAGCATGATTTATGCCTTGTTTCACGTTCCATAAGAAAACGAGTCAACTGCAAAAAAAAAATGCGGGATAGTCTTTGGGTTCACGTCTATCGGCTACGAGTGCTACGAAGCGTTAGATGACGGTCACGCGAGTTCCATGATTTTTTGTTTACTCAAAAAGTGCTGCATGCGCTTAAAGAAGTTTTTACTTCAAAAATACGATACGGTAAAAAAAGAATAATGTCACTCAAGACGACATGAAGCAGTATGCCTTCTTGTCTTTTAATTAAGGTGCAGTTCTGATGGCATCAGCAAACCGTAACGGCAGAGACGGACTACAGCGAAACCACTGATGGCAATAATTGAAATAGAAATAGAAAATAAAAAATATGATTGAACTAGGGAAGTAGGTAATCATATTTTAATTACAATTCCACGCTTACGAAAGTCGCGAGAAACAGCTAAACAAGTAAATATCTATCCTTTAGGCTTGAATTCTTGTCGCGCTGATGGTCGGTCGCGCACGGTCGGTCGCGCACGGTCGGACACGTACGAGTATACATTGTGTTCTATACAGCGTGTAAGGTTAAACGAGGGACATATTGAGGGAAGGTATTCAGTATTCGATTCTCAAACCAAATACGTAAAAAACCTATAACCTTAATTTTTGACATAATTGTCTAATTAAATACATTACTCATGGACACTGAGCGCGCAAGTAGGTGTCACGCGGCAAAACACGTGCCGGTCCTGAGCTCCGTGCGCAAACTCCGCCCCATTCCTTTGTATTGTCACCGATGCACCGACAGCCGACAGGGCACACCCCTGCGCCACCCCGCGCTGACCTCAGTGTATGCGCGAGCGCCGTTACTTCCGCATGTCTAATATTGCTTTTCCGTGTATCGCATTTAACAAACAACCCCGCTTACTTCGCGATATTAAGAGTGTCCTGTAAATGTGTTCTTGAATAACCAAAAATTACGTCTTATCCAGTGAAGAATATTGGGATTATGGTTCGTGCTTAAGTGTTATCTAGTGATATTGTGCGAGGAACCGTTAATTATTATGCAAGGTGTTAATCAATGACTGCGAACATTCGGTCAGTACCCAGTTACCTAGATATTTGTCTGTCAAAAGCCAGATTTAAAGTATGAAGGGAAAATGGATTATACCTAGAAAGGTCATTGACCCGCACACATGTTCTGCGATAAGCGCATGGCGCACACGTTGCGAAACTTAGGCGAAATTTTTAGTATGTATCTATCTGTTATGTATTAGTGTTTTCTTTTTGTTCATATGTTTATTAGTATCATGTAAGCATGGACTATTGCGGGTTTGAATAAGTCCCTCGTTTAAACTAACATACTGTATAGCGCCATACTACGCTGACATCAGCAGTAACCGACAGTCGTATTTTATTCTTGCTGACGACCGACCGTACGCGACCGACCGTCAGCGTGACAAAAATTCAGGCCTTAAAAGCGGTGACTAAGGCAATGTTGATATTTTCGCCGCCTAGAACAAGGGTATAAAGAAAAGTGTGGCACATGGGCCCTTAATTCTTTGAGTAGTGGACTGTATGAGAAATGTAGAGTTTTAGAAACACATAAAAAAATGCATAATTATGGTGTAAACTGGCTGAGATTCAGATCCTTGACTAGAATAGGCAATTTGACTCCACTAACCTTTTGCTTCACCCTTGTCCTGGCTTGGATCAAGCTCGCTGATGCAGCTTGCTGCCGCGTGGTAGGATGTGACGTCACTATGGGCTTCTAGAAAGTCTTTCGGGATCCAAATTGTAGGCACACACAAATTACTGTCTAGGATTGTTCTGATACGATCAGAAGACTATATCACAATAGTAGACGAAAAGTCAGGTTTACAATGTGGTAATCAGCACATCGGCTTGCACGGCAACGCGAACCTGCTTCCCTTTCGGTAGTCGAACGTCGACTCCTCGCAGCACTAAGATGGCTGCTCATCGCCGTCACCTCACCAGATGTGTGTTTAGCAGGCATAAAATTAATGGAGTTTAAAAACTACCTTAAAACTAGACAAGGATCGAACAAAAAGTAACTAAATAAATACGTCTCGTGGAATAATATTATATAAGGTTGTGTGTAAACTGTAAGAACGAATGCAAGTGACATATGACAAGACGGTTCACCGCGCTCAAGTAATAATGTGAACTGGTGCTTACTTCAGTTAACTGCGGGTAAATAACGTGGAATCTTATATCATGTTGTGATCTTTCTAGATAAAACTATTGTTTTAGTTTCTCTCTATCATTTACTAGTATTTTAGTGTATATCTAGAAGATGTTATTTATTGCTATGTTAAATTCTGATTTTTTTTAGCCCTCGTTACAATTGATTTATTTTAAAACATTTTTATTTTATTTTTGAAACGTGGTCTTGACTTATTCTAGGTGATAAACAAAGTGTTACGAACAACGCTAGTATGTTAAAAAGCGTAGTGTCCGGTTTTCAAATTTGCGACGATCGTACGTAAGATTACTAGCTTTTTAAGGTACATAACATAACATCAGACCCATAATCCTCGAAGGCTTAGACAGAAGTGTACCAATAGTACACCGACATTTCACCAGTTATCATATCATATAAAAGGGAGCGAGTCTTTTGCCATCAACCTGGAACAAATTCCACAATTACCAGACACCGTGGTTGCTACTTAGAAATGTATGATTGACTAGCTTCTGCCCGCGACTTCGTTCGCGTCAAGTTTTGATATCACAACGCATCGCCTGCTCAACGGAAGCTTTTTCCCGCTTGCAACATTTCTTATTGCTGCTCCGCTCCTTTTGGTCATAGCGTGATGTTATATAGCCTATAGCCTTCTTCGATAAATGGACTATCCAACGCTAAAAGAATTTCTCAATTCGAGCCGGTAGTTCCTGAGATTAACGCGTTCAACCAAACAAACAAACAAAATCTTCTGCTTCATAGTATTAGTATAGATAAACTCAATAACATTTGGCCAGACCCGGGAATCGAACTCAGGAGGCAATCAAATCTTTATAAGTTGTTACAACATAGCAGCAAACTGTAAAGACAAGTAACACCCGCAAAATCCCCAAATAAATCACTGCAAAGAATGTTCACGAACATTAATCATTTCAGCCAATCTTTAACAGCTGTACGGCCGAAAAAACTAACACTATATCGGCCTTGCCTCTTGACCATGGGCTAAAGTATCGGTAACTATCTGGTCGGCACCGTTTCCCCTTAAGCGTCGTGTCCTCGGTAAAAAAATATATCGCTTACAAGATATGAGATAGCTAGGTTCCGAGTCTGGCCGCTTTTTGTTAAGGAGACGATTTGCTTGTTACTAACCAGTGATAATGGTGTTTGTGTAGAGGTAGAATAACGAGAGTATGCTTATAGCAAGGACCTAGCTAGAAAGGAAAACACGTGGTTACCTTCCAAAGATTTCAGGAGTTTAAAGTTAAAAGAAGATTTCCTTCTGAATCGAGGCTGTTTATTTTCTATCTAGGTATTGACTGTATGAAAATCCTCGGTAGCAAAACATTCGTGAGTAGGACAGAGTAAAAAAAAAAGTTTTCTAGCTGTAGATAGATAACGCAAGTATCGTGATAGGTATGAAAACCAAGCGTACTATTTTTGACTAACTACAATAACGACGAATGCATTATTTTGTTACATTCCAAATAGAAAATAGAAGTGAAAACTAAGTAATCTTTATCTGTTAAGGGCGTGCGCGGGGCACAACCGCGCACGCCTAAGTGGTGCTACGCCGTGCGGATCAATTTTTGGAGGCTTATACAGAATTTGTGTCAACAATTTTTTATTTTTTGCTTTCATATAAACCTAGCAGTGCTTAAGAGACCTATTAGTTCAAAAAAATCAAACATATATGTGTAGCAACGGCGTAATTATATACTAGCGTTTGTATGGAAAGCGTGACGGGTTGGCCGACGCAAAGAATTACGGCCATCATTGCTAAGCTTGGCAAAGGGTTCGCGATCGTTGCCCTTGGGTGTGAAATGATGAGTTTTTTTTGCAAACATTCTTAGCTTCAGTAACCCTGAGTGTCGGATTAACCCCGGTAACTTTCAATAGTCTTGCCCCAAAGTTATTGAATCCGTGATGTTATACGATCCTTGATCAACTGCTTTTAGTACAGTATTTAAACCACTCTGAGGTTTTATGAAAGGAAGTAAAACACGAAAAAAAAGAACCTAATTTTGCAGCAATATGCGTAAATCTCTGCCCAGCTTTTTTCCACCGGGGGGCGTTGGGGTGGGCTTTCAGATAAACCGGATTCAGCTAAACACCAGTATTTTACATGGAACGACTGTCTATCTGACCTACACAACCCAGTTAGTACTGGCTAATATGATACCCCTTGGTAAGACTGGTTGACAGACTTTTGGGTCATTGACTATTTAAAGAACTAGAGATGAGATGAGAAAACTCGCTATAGTAAACAAACCAACCTATAGTTGCCCTTTCTCTAATATATCTTCATATGAACCAAAACAAATGAACCATGTATCGTTTTCATTTGAAAAAATGTTGAAAATCACGACAGATTACGACTTAAGACTTGAACAGGCTTGTTTTGGCTTTCAAAGCAAAAACTTTAATAAATGCAGATGGGTGACCATAAGAGGCCTGCGGAGCATGCGAATTTCATACAAATATTATACCAAAATAATTTGTAAATCAAACATTCTTGAAACGTGATTCTTAAGGTAGTGTGTATTTTTATTTTTTTTTTGATTACAGAATATAAAGGTTCCCAAACACATATTTTGAATGTACACAGATTTAAACAAGAGTTATGAGAAAAATAAATTTTCCATAGAAATTTTAAATTCCTCATAATATCTCGTCTTTATATCATTGTCGTTTCAAAATATTTATTTGGGAACATAGATATTCTTTAATACAATCGAAATACAGGGTGTAAACCACCTCATCACAAAGCCGTTAACCAAGCATTCTGCACATCAAACTAAGTAACTTTACGCAAAAAATATTGCTGGGAAACAACTTTTTTTTTGAGGTTATAAATCATGTTTTGTGGTAGAACTCAATGTAACGCACTTAAAACATTGTTCTGATGGATGGATTGAATAGTACGGGGGTCGTGGAGGTGTTAAAAATTAAAATCTTACAAAAAAAACTTGTATTTAAAAAAAAAACTTGTCAAAAAGTTGTAACTTTGACCCCCCATATCTCCATAACTAGGAGGTTCCCAGGTATGGCGTAGAACAAAAAAATGATCGCAATGATGAGGAGAACAAGTGCCTTTCGGCTTCGTGAAGAGGTGTTTTACACCCTTTATATACACACTACCGAATATGTTTGATTTTCATATTATTTTGGTATTACGTTTGTATGAAAAACGCATGCTCCGCCGGCCCCTTAAGTGGCAGCAACTATAAGCAAGCGTGGCCTAACCAGAAAATCGACCAGAGCAGCTGTTTTTATTTAGTCACAAATTACTTTATACCCACAGGTAGGCTCACAAAACAATCGACTGACAAAAATCAGACCAACACGCCATATTTTAAAATCAGTACCTCGTTTAAACGTCATGTAATGGTTTATTCAGTCATTTGCCCGGACTTAAAGCCCCAATCAACTGCTCTCTTGCTGATTGGGGCCGGACACAGTCCATCAACAATTAAATGCTTGACGAGGGCCATATAATTATACACAGATGCAGCTGCGCCAAGGTTTATTTTAAGCTAGTGGGAAATTAATGAGCCCTGAGTAATTTTGGGTGGTGAATAGTTTGTTAGGTGCCAGCAATACTGCTGCAATATTGGACTGATTTTGGAATACCTGCCTCTCCAATTACTGAAGGGTTGCCATCAACTCCGACTTCACTAAACGTGTTTCGAAGTACTAACCAGTGTAAATGCATTTATAATAAAATTCACTTTTGATGAAAAAAAATACACTAAAAGTTTTTCGGTGCCCGCATCCAAACCTCCACGCTCTGCATTCGCGCCTTTGATTATTACGTTTCTGAGGCAGATAACGGAAAAGCTACCTTAAACACATTACAATAAACACATCACATTATGAGCCTATTAATGTTTCCACTGCTGGGACACAGACCTCCTCTCTATGAAATCCCTGTGTGGGGCTAAAATCCACCACAGAGGCCCAGTGCGGATTGGTAGATGTTACATGTCTTACAATTTTTGGTTCTAGGACATGCCGGTTTCCTCACGATGACACGACGACAAGAAAATACGAAATTGTACAATTTAAAAATAAATTATTAAAGACTGTACAAGTATTTTTACGAAAAATGATTGTATTTCTGACGATTCCTCCATAGTCAAAGACAAAAAAAAACCGAATTCATCAAACGCATTTAAACAAAACGAGACCACAATTTTACACGCTCACATACATTTCAAAATCAATTTTCTATTACCCTTTGATGGGCGATCAACATCAAACAATCTGAATCAAACATTTCTGCCAGTTCGATGTTTCGATGATCAGATAAACCGATTTCACGCATTCTCGGTCGGTAACGGGCGGCCGAAAATGTCGGTGATAAAGGTGAGGTTATAATGCAGTTGTTTCCAGATATTGGTTTTTGATGCAAGCAGAGTAAAGTAGTATTTAATATTCATGAAAGCCTATTTGTAAAATGTTAAGTGCGAAAAGAATTCCACGGTAAATAAAGACAAGTACTTACTGTGTTTGATTTATTTTAACACATTTACTTACATTGTAAATAAACGCCGTTTTTCCATGCAATAACTACAGAAAGACATTAACTACGTATAATCCTTACATAACATAGTTCCCACCACTGGGACAAAATCATGAATCTTTGTAATTAAACACGTGGGCCCACTGCGTCATAGGCTTGAATTCCTCCTACGCTAATGTCGGTCGCGAACGGTTGGTCGCGTACCAGTCAGTCATGTATGGTCGATCGCGTACGTCAGCAAGAAAAATTTAGCAACGTTCGCGCCACTGAAGTCAGCGTTGCAGTATTGTGCTAAACAGAAAACTATGAAAACTCGTACGAGCAACCGACGTACACGACCGACGTTAGCGTAAGAAGAATTAAGGCCTAAGTCTAGCTTTTTTATGTAGCTTAAAAATCCGATTACATCTATGGAAGAGTAGATTTTTAATAACCGACAAAACATTTTAATGCTTTCTGATAGGTTAATGAATTATGTACTGAATACATTTGTACGTCGATATCCTTGGCTCCCGGTATCTTATCAGTAGTTATCAGAATCTAAAAACATATTAAATAATCCTGTATCTCCCCTATAATCTTCTTCAACCCAACAAATTTAGAGGGGGCTTTTCAAAACCATCCATATCCATATCCATACCATAATATAAATGCGAAAGTAACTCTGTTTGTCTGTCTGTCTGCTACCTTTTCACGACAAAACGGCTGATCGGATCGTAATGAAAATTGGCAAGGAGATGTATTTCAACCTAGGGAAGGACATAGGCTATATATTATCACGCTAATTACTTACGGGGGTGAGTAATATGCATTTCATCTTTAGTTGTCAACTGTTTGACAACTGACAACCGTCATAACATGCATTGTAATAGAATAACTATTTTTAACTTATTGACATTAGAACAAATAGCCCATCGGTGACGGCTACCGCCTTTCGAACGATGAGTAGCAAGTTCAAGCCTCAGTAAAGACATGCAATGTATATTTTGATTTTGTTTGATACTGTAAGATTTCCGATAGTAACTTTGGTTCGCACGTTCAAAACCCACACGGTTTTCACTTTTTGTAACAAAGTATTTTGTTATTTTTTTTAAAGCTTTAAGATTTCCAAATCATCATTGTTTGAATACATACTTTTTTTAACACTTAAACGACAGTTTGGGAATCACATATTTCAAATAATAAATCTGTAAATATGGCACTTAAGCTGTTAAAGTATCGGGCCTGTGGACGGTTAGGTATGGGCTAGCTAGCCGTCCGTCCGTCTAGTGACGACAGGCCGTGTCGACGGCGCGTTCGTGTTCCACGCGCGCCTCAAAGAGATGTCAGCAGAAGAGAGGGGCCCGCAAGGGCCGAAGCCTGCCGGGGTTGCGGGACTGTTCGAAAGAGATACCGCGGCCCCGGAACATAAAGGGCGAGGAAGGAACATGGATGGGTTTTAGTCAGTAAGAGTCTGACACTCCCTCCCGCTCCGCCCAGAGTGGGAGAAGTCATTTGATGATTTCCCATCCTAAAAGAAAAAAAAAAAAAAAAGCTGTTAAAGTATCACACACGGAACCCTTTTTCTACTATTTCATAAATTTTCGTCTATGTCTGTGTGTCTCTACGTAGCCCTTTTGTTATAGCATCATGTGTAAATTATAAAACCAATGTGGTTCGATTCAATGCACAAATTAATATTGTGCATAACTTAGAGAAGGTTTTCACATTTGTTTCTTTGTATTCGGTGCTCTCCATCAAAAGATATAATATTATGACTTTAAAGTTTTTAAGGAGAACATATCATCATGATCTAAGGATACATGCAGTGCCGTGTCGACGGCGCGTTCGTGTTCCACGCGCGCCTCAAAGAGATGTCAGGAGAAGAGAGGGGCCCGCAAGGGCCGAAGCCTGCCGGGGTTGCGGGACTGTTCGAAAGAGATACCGCGGCCCCGGAACATAAAGGGCGAGGAAGGAACATGGATGGGTTTTAGTCAGTAAGAGTCTGACACTCCCTCCCGCTCCGCCCAGAGTGGGAGAAGTCATTTGATGATTTCCCATCCTAAAAAAAAAAAAAAGGATACATGCAGTGACATCTATTGAATCAAAATGGTACTAATGAATAAAAATCACAAGATAGAGAAGAAGAGAATAGTCAACATGACCCTGCTTTAAAAATCTGCATAGCCGGTAGAGTATCTGTTCGACCGCTGTCCATGCATATGTTCTAGCAGTTTAACTTCGTGCTCTATAGTTAATGGCGTTGTTCATTTTACTCCATTTTCTGAATCACGGTGTTATGATTTTCCGTGAAAGAATGATACTGACATTCGCCCGTTTCAGATGTCTCAAGTTTGGTTTTTTAAGTCACGCACTTCTGATTTTTCAGATTCATGTGCGTATTGTATAATCATCGCATGCTGAAACATCGTGAGGAAACCAGCATGCCTGAGAGATATTTGATCGACGGCATGTAAAGCCAAGACTGAGGACCTTGGGCGGCATAAAAACTCTGACACCAGGTTAGGCACTAACCACACGATAAAGAAGAAGATCGTGTTGGGGCTTATTTCATAAACCTTTTTGACAACTTTAGACCTGGCTGAAGTTTAACTGTGATCGAAGATCTAGCGATGGCGACGTAAGACAGTCACAAGAGGTCCGAAACAGTTTACAGCAGCTATTCGTGTGTCGGCTCATTTCATGCACCTTGATATAAACTTGAAACCTAGCTGGAGTATGAGTATCATCGAAGGTCTAACGATGGACACGAAAGGCAGTCACAAGAGGTCCGCAACACTTCAAACCTGCACTATCGTGTTTAAGGTTCATTTCGAACACCTTGATGAGAACTTTTAAATCTAGCTGAAGTATGACTGTCATCGATGGTCTAACGATGGAGACTGAAGGCAGTTGCAAGAGATCCTCAACAGTAATACAGCAGCTATATCGTCATTGGGCTCACTTAACGCACCTTGATGAGAACTTTAGTAATAGCTGGAGTATTAGTAACTATCATCGAAGGTCTCATGATGGAGGCTTGGAGACGAAAACATTTCGGTTTTCAAGAGTTTACATCTACGTGTTGTGTTGACCTGCTTGATGACTAACATCAAAGGTCTGACTTTGGAGAAGGAAGGCAGATGCGAGAGGTCCGCAACAGTTTGAAGCAGCTTTAACATGTTGCGGCTCATGCCATGCCACTTGATGAGAACTTTCGACCTAGCTGGAGTATGAAATCGTCGAGTGCCCAAGGATAGAAATGTAAGGCAGTCCAAGGAAGAGCCCATAATTGGAAAAACAAGAGTAGAACATTTTGGCGATTAATGTAAACCTATTCGAGAAAAAATAAATTGATACTTACTTGAATCTGTACTAATATTATAAAGCTGCAGAGTTTGTTTGTTTGGTTGGTTGAACGCGCTAATTTTAGGAACTGTTGGTTCGTCTTACGCAGACGAAGTTGCGCGGGTCAGCTAGTTCTCTATAATTTCTTACCATATAATACTAAGCAGAAAATAGTTTACGACAATCTGACGGCGCCCTTAGATAGGGTCTTTGAGGATTATCCTACTGGAGCTAAGATTTCTTTGAAGTTAGGGAGTCCCCTTATGTGGTGTCTATGATGTTGGAAAGATGTGAGGTGTGGTTGCTTATTGCTTAAGACTGTTTGAAGAAGTAAATACTCGTTGTTCTTGAGTAAGTCTTTATTATGGTTTTGATTTAACTCACGTTGAATTTTGGTCCCATGTTTTATTTTATTTACTTTTATTGTTGAAAGCGTCAATATTTGTTAGCTTACCTACATAAGTAATCAAGTAGTAACTGATATACATATATCTAGTTAGTTACTACTTCGTTATTATAATGAAAGTAAAATTTTCAACTCTAATTTTCTTTTCGTCTGATACTGATCGAAAAGACAAACGTCCAAATTTCTCCCTATGCAAGGACATAAAATGGTACAAATCAATTTAGTAGTTTGGGCAAATGGTCCGGTAATATATGCGAAAAACAAATAACTTTAATATTTTTGAAACCTCTAAACCTAGCTGTATCTGTCCACTATATACTTAAGCGGCTGCCGAAAGATTGGCAAATACTTTTAGGTGGCTTACGTCAAATGCTTTTGACCTTTGTTTAGACCCTAGGGCCTCCAAAGCTAAACCAATAACGAATTATTTTGCAAAAAAGTCTAAAATTATTCATAGTATAATTTTGTTTCTATTTTTCCGGAAAATACAACCAAAATCATCCAAAATACAATCAACGTTCGAAAACCACATCTTTTCCTTACGAACTCTCTTTAGAACTATCATTTCATTTCTCCCTAATATATTCCAAGTGGTGTACATATATACCTAGGTAGGTATACATATCACACTACATACTGCTGTGGTCCCAACGGTTCTTACACTCGGCTTGTCGATATACCTTTGGAACTTAGTAATTAACTGTTGTTGAATACGCATTAGTTATACGTAACTGTTACCCTGTTTGTTTATTAGTTAACTGGGTACAAATATTCTACGGTATGAACATAATATAGTCAAAAATAAATGAATAATAATGAAGTAAATTCTCAGCATAAAGATGTTTATTCTTACTTCTTCAGTGCCGCCTGAAAAGACTGCATTCATACAGATTGATTTCTCATAAGTTGTACTATTCAAACGCGCGAACAGCTTTGCCACGTACTAAACACTGATGTAAAGCCAGGCATAGATGATAGGCTATGCATGTGCAGTTTTGCCTTTACAGTCAAACTGTCAAACAGTCAGTCACACTGTACAGGAATGCTTGAAAGTGTGTAGAATGTTTATATCCTTGCCTGTAATAACAACCGTTGGCGAGAAGAGGCGATAAACGGAGAAAGTGAAAGGAGGCCTTTTGTCTACCCGTCACCTCCTTCTGCGTAGCAGTCATCCGTAGGCGCCGGCCCGTGGACGGTGAACTATGGGCTAGCTCGCCGTCCATCCGTCTTATGACGACAAGCCGTATCGACGACGGCGCGTTCGTATTCCACGCGCGCCTCAAAGAGATGTCAGCATAATGAAGGGGCCGAAGCCTGCTGGGGCTGCGGGACTGTTCGAAAGAGATACCGTGGCCCCGGAACATAAAGGGCGAGGAAGGGACATGGTTGGGTTTTAGTCAGTAAAAGTCATTGGTGGAAGTCATTTGATGATTTCCCTTCCAAACAAAAAAGAAGGCCTTTGCTTTTGCTCAGGCTAACTAAAAAAAAGTCATAAACCCACTAAAGCAACCATAACGTTGTCCATTGCTGGTGATGCCATGCTTGCGAATGAGCTAACCAACAAGTTTGCAGTTAAGTGTGTAAACTCTATAGAAGTCGGTTTTGCTTGCACATTTACTCAGGCGAAGGAAACGTGTGCCACACGCGTGTGTCGCAATCGCAAATCGCATCACTTTAGGTCGTCAACGGAGTGGTAGGTATTTAACCCAATGCACAGACATAGTCACAAACACACCGGAAATTACCTAATCTGCACATTAAGAGAAACATAATAAATAATTATGATATACGTTACTAAGTAGATTTATAGCCCTCTTTTCCTTAAGGGGTGGCTAAGTAACTTTGAATGTGGAACATGGGTTCCGTATAAAAGTTTTAAAGGGGAAGAAAGAGGAGTGAATAGTGTTTCGTGGGTATTTGGTTCGCTCTGCCGATTCTAAGACAGTATGTTGTTAGGGGGACCCATTTTGGGATTAAAAGGTGGCGATAGGGAGGTGTAGGTCTGTTGGATTGTGGGCACGTCGTTTTTATGAAGGGCAAATTCTTAGTAAAGTAAGTAGTTCACAGTTTGTTTCGAGATTGTGTATAAAATGAAAAGAGGTGTGTAGAAAAAAATTACAAATGAGCCAAAACCTTTTTATTTTTATATCACAGCATTTAATTATTCAACGTACACACCGTGTTTCCGAAAAAAAAATCAGCTGTTACATTTTGACGAGTTATGCGAACATAATTGTTGGGAACAGCAAAATTTTTTTAGCGAACCAGGGTTTGGTCCCATAGTAAAAGTTGTTCATAATGATACGTACAATGACCTATCGAAGTTTATGGATACCTTCTGGAAACACGGTGTATAAAACACAAGTATGGTAGATTTTTTATGTTCAACTTCAAAAGCTTAAAACAGACAACTTTCATTTAACCATTTTGTGGTTAAATGAAAGTTGTCTGTTGTTACGAATTCTTCAAAGTTGTATGAACCATTCCAACTATGAATGCATTGACTTCATTTTTTAAGGATGACTTACGCAATTTCGCCAATTACACTGAACACATCTAAACCGCGTCCAAGGGCTAGTGTCATAGGGCACGCCACGATAGTGGCGGTAAGTCCCCTCTTTGAGGAGTGGCTAGAGAGGCGCCACGGCGTCCTCACCTTCCGCCTGACGCAGGTCCTCACCGGACACGGATGTTTCGGGAGGTACCTGCACCGAATCGGGCGGGAGGAAACGCCCGGGTGTCTCCACTGCGAGGATCGACCGGAGGACACGGTGGAGCACACGGTGGAGGTCTGCCCTGCGTGGGCGGAGCACCGCCGTGTCCTCGTAGCGGCGATCGGCGGCGGCGACCTCTCGCGTCCGGCCCTGGTTCAATCCATGGTCCGGAGCGAGACGGAATGGGAAGCCGTCACCTCCTTCTGCGAAGCAGTCATGCTGGCGAAGGAGGTGGCGGAACGAGAGAGGGAGAGAGCCTCTCTTCCCGGCCGCCGCGGGAGACGCACCGGGCGTCGGGGGCCACGTGGTGGCTACCGGCCACCGTAGATGCGGGCCTGTGGACGGTTAGCTATGGGCTAGCTAGCCGTCCGTCCGTCTAGTGACGACAGGCCGTGTCGACGGCGCGTTCGTGTTCCACGCGCGCCTCAAAGAGATGTCAGGAGCAGAGAGGGGCCCGCAAGGGCCGAAGCCTGCCGGGGTTGCGGGACTGTTCGAAAGAGATACCGCGGCCCCGGAACGTAAAGGGCGAGGAAGGAACATGGATGGGTTTTAGTCAGTAAGAGTCTGACACTCCCTCCCGCTCCGCCCAGAGTGGGAGAAGTCATTTGATGATTTCCCATCCCAAAAAAAAAAAAAAAAAAAAAAAAAAAAAGGGCTAGTGTCATCAATGAAACGTTAACACAGACAGCTCTTAAGCCCCTTGCAATTAACACTATGAAGCTGTTACTTTGTTTCTCTAATTTGGCATTCAATCAAATGAAGTAATTTACAGAATGTCCACTAGCCCACACCGGACCCGTGTTGTTTATTTTGGCACACTCTTTTTCATAGAGACTGTTAATACTTTTAAAAGATTTTCGTACTACATTGAACTAAAACAGAACTGGTGACATACGAATGACCATAGATACACCTCTGGTTAGCCCTCCGAAGACATGCAGGTGTGATTTTGTTACGTTAAGGTTATAAATGTCAAACCACACACAAAAAGAAATAAAACGAACCTATCTTTTCGACGTTTCAATAAAAAAACGAAGACATTCTGTACAGTCATGCATAAACTATCTGTATTCAAATTCCTGGGATATACAAGGCGAATAACATTTAGTACATACATGAGTGTAGCTGTTTCGTCAATCGGTGAAATAAAAGGTTTTTTTACGAAAGGCTTTTGTTCGATCGTAAGCGTGGAAGTAATCCAATTTTTTGTTGTTTTGTTTACCACAGAACAGGGTGTATACTTTCAAATATCCATTATGGATGAGTTTAAAATACTGCGTTATTTTTATTCTGGTTATTATAAAAAAGGTTTTATAATAACCAGAATAAAAATAACGCAGTAATAAGCGAAAGGTCGTGTTAACGTTTAAAATCTTTTAAAAAGAATATTATTAGGTGTTATTTTTTGTAAATCATTCGCCTACTATGTTATTTTTAGTCTGGTTTGGTTAATAAATAACATCAACTTGTGTTTCTTTTTAATACAAAATGTCTTACTCAGAAATAAATACAAGATACTCCTTTTCATAGAAATGTTTCCTTGAAGTGTCTGAGATTATTCTAATTCCTACTGGAATCTAAACAAACTGTAAACAATATTTACTTAAACTTCAAATGAAACTAGAAACCACCTACTTTACTTTAGTTGGCCTGAACAAATATTGTTCTAGCGTAATAATATACTAGTCTTAAATTAAACCAAAGTCTAACATAGGTGCTACCCAGTTTACTGAGGGTCGATCATTTTTCAACCTTATTACTTAGGGCTTATTGGTGAAAAGCGGCTGACCGTTAGTAACTCCCGACTTCACTGACGGTCTTACGTTACGTTAGTTTTGTATCTGTACTAAATGATGGAAATCAATCGGTTTACACTAACGGTTTCTAAACTAAGAATAGAACAATTGTTCAATTTCTATTCATTTAACAAAATATATTATTTTGAGAGATCTTGTTAGAGGGTTGGAGGAAAACAAGGAAAATAAACTAATTTCTTGGTGTGCTTGGAAAATGAACTGTGTATTTGTGGCTATAATCATTTAAGTAAGAATATAATTCGCTTCACAACATAATTATACTATATTGGTGTTTGAATTTAAATTGAAATTAGAATTAAGAATTTAAAGTAAATAAATTGTAAAATTCTTCTATAATAAAGTAGATTATTAACAGTATGCACCGTTAATTTTAGATCGTTCTGGACCCGATAGTCATAAATTCAATTTTTAAAATAACAACAAAAAACATGAAATTTATATATTCCGTGGTTTTTTTTTTCAAAAAAAAACATAAACAAAATCTCGAGTAATTTGTAGCATCCCAGAACGAAATGACTCGACCAATAAGAGCGTCCCGCGGTCGCGTGCCGCTCCGATATACGGAATGATTCTTTCTCTCTTTCCCGTGTGGCTGTAGTAAGCGTTTCTGATTTTAATTACTTTATACTGTGAACTATCGAATAAACTTTGACTCTTAATTTTACAATCAGTGACTTTCTGTTTCCCCTGACTGAGACCTTTTCTCATAAATTAAATTTATAATAAGTACACTAGATTTTTTTTAACGATTGGGACTGCTTTTTTTGGTTTTCGATTCCAGCACGACCTAAAAATAAGCTTGTATAAAATAATAGAAGGAATACTATTATCAATAGTAGCCAAATGACATGGCTGTGTTGACCAATATTCATGAAGCCTTTTCGGTAGACCGTTTAGAAAATTGACTTTTTCCCACAGCTCGACTCAAGATCAGAATTGTCACAATCTTTACTTCTAAAATTATGCGGGCTATATTTTCCGATTCGCCGCCGAATGCAAGCATCATTCTTATGCAAAATCCTCCTATTGTAATACCTTCTCGCCGCCCGCTCTCAGTTCGACCAATTTCCATGCAATAAAAATCCCATTCTTATCCAAAAAGAAATATTTTTTTCTCAATAATAAAACTGGAATAAAACGAAGTTATACTAAAAAAGAAATTCTGCTATCATAAACCAAGCAGTGGGTACTTACCTATCTATTTACACGACCATTATATGTAGACACATGTTACGTGCAACTGTCGCGAACATAAGAAAAGGATGTAGAGGTCAAGAGGATGATGGTTTCAGTTTTTGGTTTTCCGTAAGAAACCACATATTTTACTACGGTAATTACTCCCTATACTTACAGATAAAGGCCAAACAAGAATGGTTGGAATCTGGATAAGCGATGTTTTGTGAAGTTATTGACCATACAGGTATTATTTTACCTGAATATATTTTCGTGGTTTGTGATTTTCTTTGAAAAACATAAAGAAGGCATTCTTTCTAGAAAGCAATGATCTAAAAAATAAAATAACGGTTTTTAAAACAAGGCTTGTAGAATAGAATAGAATAATCATTTATTCGTTAATGGAAAGCACAACACAATAGAGCAGTAAATACATAAAACAACAAACAGCTTAACAATTAATTAAAACAGCTCAATTGCGCTGCGCATGCCCATAACGAAAGGGTAACCAACTCAGCATATTATGCTGGGTGTAAAACACTCAGCGCTGGTTTTCAGTAGGCCCCCCGAAGTGGCACACGGATGAGGGTAGTAGGTAGGTCTAAAAACTACAAGGAAGTTGAAAATACTTGAATCTGAAAATTGATCCATCCTATCCCCAACTTGCAAGTTTTGTTGCTATAATTATTTGATTTAATTTTACTATTCATGAATTTGGATTTTTTTCCTGATTGGATCGATTTAAAACGTTTATACACCATTTGCAGTTATTTTTCTGTAACGTTAGCAAAATATCCCTGTATTACACACATCATTCAAAACTACAACCAGTCAGAGTCTTACCAATCCATCTACCTATCCGTTTTACGGTCGCTTCAAAATTTAATTTAGTAAATTGTCTCTCAAGTGATACAGTGTAAGGTACCTATCTAAATGTTTACATATACCGGTATGTCTAAAGAGGAGACAATGTAAGCAGTCTAGATTTAGGTAGATAGGTATCTATCTAGTTTGCTTAGGTCTTGGTCAAACCCTTTTATGAGATTGAGGGATAGGGCTCCAGAATTACATTTTAGATAGATTATTTATGTTTATTTCATTTAACAGTTTATGTACACACTAAATGCAGAAAAGAAGAAAGGAACAGAAAAATGGCTGCAAAGGTGATGCTTATTTCTAATGAAATCTCCAAATATGGGTTTTTGAATACCTTTATGGTTATATTAAATTAAATACATCTGTTTATTGTTTTGCTGTACCTAAGTGTAATATAAACCGATGGGATTTTTTTTAAACAAAATGTGTTATTTCAATTATGTCACATAACGAAACGTCAAAAAATACGTTCAGTCAAAAAAGTATCGGGAATGGATGATTTGTTTATGGTTCCAAATTCAAATGTTTGTTTTTTTTTGTTGTTGTTAGATTGGCACAACTGTTTTCCATTTTGGAGCGGAGTTTGAGTTGCATCTGTTATTTATATAAATATAGTGCTGTTTTTAGTTATATAATATCTACGAGTTTGACATGCAACAAACAAAACAACAAACTTCGAAGTGGCGCCTTCCACCTGAACCGAAACCGAAAAAAAAGAATTTGCGGCGAGAACTGCACTCAACTCCAAAAACAGCGTTTAAAAAATGTTTTGATAGTTGGATTATGATAAAATAAATTTGGATGAATACCAAACATTTTTGTGTATTATTGATCTTTTCCCTTTACTTTCTTGACAGAGCAGTATAATAGGTATGGCAAAAGTATAGTATAAATAGTTTTTTGTTGATTAACGGGACAGATCCTACACCTGTCCCGTTCTTAACCGTGGTCATTATTATTTCAATCAAATCTCTTCAGACAACAATTGTAAGTATTGAGCAGATTATCAGTGGTTGTTTACAGATTACAGTAATCTTCAGATCCCGTCTAATTGTCCAAATACAGCCGTCTATTAAACCTTTGTTGTAAATATTCCATATTGTTATAAATTATACCTCTTAATAAAGGCGGTTTACTAGGAAATAGAAGCCACGGTGTCAGTCGATCAGTTCAAAAGTGGCTCGACGGGCCCGGTATATCGAAAATCAAGCTAGAGAGTTTCGGGGAACTCGGATTTCGGATAGTACCTATTGTTTTTGGGCTACGCTAGGTTAACCGAATTCCATTTTGTTGAGAAGTTATCCAGTCTTTTCGCCTTACTCAGGGTGTAAACAGACTCTTAAAGCCGTAAACCAAGCATTCTATACATCAAACTAAATAACCCATGCAAAAATGGGTGATAAATCACGTTTTATGGTAAATTCAATGTGACGCACTCAAAACATTATGCTAGTGGATAGATTGAATAGTTTGGCTGTGTGGAGGTCTATAAAGCAAAGTTTTAAATTAAACATCTGTATTTAAAAAGAAAAGTGTAAATGTAGAGGTAAATGTAAAAGTGTAAGGAACTTTGACCCCCAATATTTTCGTAACTAGAAGGTTCCCAGGTATAGACTAGAACAAAAAAAAATATCGCAATGATGGGGAAAATAAGTGCGTTTCGCCTTCTTTCTTTGTGTCCTTGAGTCTTTTTACACCCTTCATAATCACAGCCAAGTTCGTTCTCACTTCTGAGACGCAGGCTTCTTCAATGTGAAATTGGTGGGCTTGGGAGATGTGAGGTTCTCCTTATAATAGTGCTTCAAAAACAAACGCTATTTTGAAAAAAAAACGAGGCTGAAAAAAGTACTTAACGTGAGGTCGTGGTTTTCGACTTCCAGTGTAGGTGTTCAATAAATAAATAATAAATATCGCTGGACATTAACACACAGCGCCATCTAGCGCCACACTAAGTAAGGCTTGTGTCGTGGACACCAGATAGTTGATATACTACATATATACATTTTTTGTTTGTAAATACATAATTATAAACAACCATGACTCGGAAACAAATGTCCATGCTCATCACACAAACATTTGCTCCTACCGGGATTCGAACCCAGGACCCTAAGAACGTAAGGTAGGCCTCACTACCACTACGCCATTCGAGTCGTCAAGGTGTTTAAGGGGCTACCTCACGCCAACAACCTTGAGCAAGTGGGAGAAGTTTAGCACTAGCGTATACCCGTGCGTGAGAGTGGTCAGCGATACACTGCCGTCCCCCCGTCGCCCCGAGGAGCCCCGCACCAAGATTATTCGAAAAAACAACCCACCTTGATTTATCAAACACAATACGGATAAAAGCCGTATACTAATATAAAGGGCATTAAATTGTCTTTGAGATGATCTAAGTTTCATGCAAATACGCCCGATAGTTTTTGCGTGATGATCGTTTTTTTGCCGCGTTAGACATTACTTCACAAATTAATTACACTAAAAAATATTTCTTCACATTTTCACATATCAAATTATGAAAGAAATGGTCTAGTATAACATATATTTTTTTCAAAGAAATTAGACTAGAAGTTAAAACGTGATGATCAATTTAAAATCACTAAAAGTCATGTGTCTGCGCCTTAATAAGAGTTCTTTTAAAAATAACTAATGAAATCTGTATTTAATAAACAGTCCACTTTAGTCTTATGTTTCAGGCAATATGAGACTGGCGTTACGTTATTTAAAAATATACTTACCTAAACTAGAAAACGTTGGCGTGACGATTTAGAGGCGTTTATGAGATCACCATCATCTTCATCATCTGCTTAGCCTTTTCCTGCCTGTATTAGGGTCGTCTTCCAGTCTAACCGGACGCAGCTGAATACCAGTATTTATCATGGAGCGACTGCCTATCTCACCTCCATAACCCAGTTATTACTGGATAATACGATACCACTTGGTAAGACTGATTGTCAGATCATAGGTACATACTCTAATACTTTGTACATAGGGACAAAGTATTAGACTTTAACAAAACCTTGTATTAGCATTCAAAACTTGGCGAGGTGTCACCTACAAAATCTCTTGGCACACAAAGCAACGTTTAGAACCCAAACTAACCGACCAAAACCTCTTTTATTTTCGTTTTAAATGGACTAAAACTAATAGAAAGTGGAACCTGTATAAGAACATTTGTATGCTGATTGGGTAATTTGACTAAAAAGTAGGGTATCAGCTGCCTCTGTTACTAAATGGTACTTTTTAGTACCATTGTGTACTACTTAAGTGTCTTTGGTACTATTACTGAGCTCATTCGGTTGTTCTGTATTCGTTTGAACTCTTTTAAGGGAATTTAGCAAACGATTTTAGGATGTACTTGACATTGTTTCGTTAGCATATCTTTTTCTCTGTATTTTGTTAAGGGAACTTTTATTTAACACAAGCGCTGCTACTGGTTTCGATTTCAACAGATTTCGGCCCTGTTTATGATATAGGCTCGCCCCTATTTCATAGGGCTGAAAATTGGCTGGCGAAATTTGAATGCTCTATGAGTATAATCTTCCTTTCAGCATTTATTTCTGATTAACTTCAGCAAAAACAACTTAAAAAATTAAGTTGTTTTTGCTGAAGTTAATCAGAAATATTTCTCTGATTTCATAAAGCTTCATTATCTTGGCGCTTCTCTGGTGGTCGCCATTGTTGATTCTGGCTTTCAGGAGTTACAGTGGTTTGGGAATAGTATAGCCGGGCATGTCTCAATTGTACAGGAAAACATAAAATCTCGTGTATATCATTTAATCCATAACAAAGCAGATCCTCTTTCATCGTGGAAATGTTGGCAGCTTTTACAGGTACAACTAGTCCGAAAAAAACTACCTTTGGCAAGCAAAACGACGGTCTACGCAGGTATAAATAGGGTATTATAGGATCAAAATCACGAACAGATTTCAACAAAAGGTAATTCCGAAAACGGTAGCGCGTAGCACCGATAATCTGCTACGGACGTGTAGCAAATACAGCTACGCCGTAGCCGCAGCGTAGGCCGATTTCGTACAACACATTAATTTCTATTTCAATATCGGATCTGAAATCATAGAACCATCACTAATGGGAACAGGTATTTATATTAACAGGTACCTATGTACGGTGCAACCGCACATTCTGCAATTCAGCAGTTTACGCCACATTCATTTCAACATAAAAGTAATAATTAGTTCAGTTCGCGTTGAGCTATCAAGTCAGCCAGGCGTTCTCGTTACAGCCAACAAGGGCCGCGTCACTCACTTCATTTCCGCACATACATTCTTTTTGGTCCTTCGACTGTGAACATCGGACGCAACATAGTTCATTTCGCGCGCGTGGACAGTGTAGCGGGCAGCTATCCAGTGACTCAAGTGTGTACTGTGTTGAGTGACTACAAAACTTTGGGACTAACAAGTGACCCAGGGTCAACAAGGATCCGTAAACTATCAGGTGCTAAGTGTGAGGATTTCAGACTTAGAGACTAACAAGTGTCTCAAGGGTCAACAAGGATCCGTAAACTATCAGGTGCTAAGTGTGGGGATTTCAGACTTAGAGACTAACAAGTGTCTCAAGGATCGTCAAGGATCTGTGAACTATCAGAAGTTCAGTGCAGGAATTTTAGACTTCGGGACAACCAGGTGTCCCAGGGAGCGGTTTATCATCAAGACCTGAGGCTAGCAGGTGTCTCAGGGGATCACCAAGGATCCGTAAGCAGTTATCAAGAACATTCAAGTAAGATCTTTCCATTTATTTCTTACTTCAATAAGTCCTCGTCATGGAGGCCATACATGCAAATCAGGACGAACTTTACACAGCCATCCTAAAGTTGGCTACAAATATCAAAAAGGACTCGGCAGATCGTAAGACTGCCGACTACTTCAAGCGACGTTTAGAACACTTAAATCAGTATTGGTCCGATTACCAGTACAATCACGATCGTCTTCTTACGGAGGAAAGCAAGTCTCATCCGTATTTTAGTGACCATGCATATGAAAAAACAAAAGAGCTATACATCTCGACCAAGGCATTCATCAATCAACAATATCAAGTTTTGTTGATAAAAATGAAAGAAGCTCAACAGGGAGGTTCTGCACAGGAGGAACAATGTCCTGCGCCGTCTGAGCAAGCAGACCCGGTGGCACGTCAATTGCCGCCCGTCAAGGTATGCTCTAGAGGTTCATCTAGCAAGCTTGATGAACTATTGAAAAAACAAGCAAGCAACTTCAGGGCGCTGCAGCGTACTGTGACATTAATAAATTTAGATTTTATGTCAGAAAAGTGGGAGTTGAAAGATGCCTTACGTAGCCTACAGTCTCGATGGTCTATCATAGATTCCTTACATTGGGAATTAGACAGCGAATTGGAAAGTACGAATCAAGAATATGAGGTATCTTATACGAAGCAAGAAACTATTTACAATGAATTAAAAAATGCAATTAATAGAAAACTAGGGTCCGTTGTTCACAAGGAGAATTGGACACCAAAAATTGACATCCCGTTCTTCAATGGCAATTATCAAAATTGGGTGTCTTTTAAGGACTTGTTTGTTGAAGCTATCCACAGTAACATCTCCTTATCAAACGCCCACAAGATGCAGTTTCTTAAAAGCAAGGTGCGGGGAGAAGCTGAACGTTTAATACAGCATTTACAAATCAGTTCTGACAACTACACTGTTTGCTGGGAGATATTGAACAATAGGTACAATAACACATGGTTGATTTTTACATCTCACATCGATCTCGTACTAAATCTTCCAGTAGTTCAACAAGCAAACGTCCCTCAGATCAAGAAAATTCACGATACTACACTAGAGTGTTTAAACTCAATAAGGAACCTAGGCGTTAATATAGACAGCTGGGATCCGTTCATCGTGCGTATTTTATTGCTGAAATTAGACGCGGAAACGCATGATCATTATTTGGAATCTCTGAAGAAACCCAGAGAACTGCCAAAATTGACGGAATTTCTAAGCTTCTTAGAGAGCAGATTTACCGCATTGGAATCTTCGCGCAAGAAAAACGAAAATTCCAAACCATCAACAAGCAAACAAAATAAATCATCATCGTCAAATATCAAGAATAAATATTCAGCAAGTAAGACTTCGGTGAATAATATCGAATTAACATGTCCGTTGTGTAAAGAGTCACACGGAATATACTATTGCAATAAGTTTTTAAACATGACACCAAGTTCAAAGCGACATGCTATAACACGATTGCATTTGTGCAAAAATTGTCTTTATTCGCATGGGGATAAAGAATGTACGTCAGAAAGACGCTGCCGCGAATGTCGCGGCAAACATAATACACTTTTACATGAAGCGTTTTACAATAAGTCATCATGTAACACAATTACGGAAAATGACACTCCAGCAGTTCTTGCAACTAGAACGCAAAATCAAGAATCACAAGAAAATCAAGTTTCGCAACAAGGCAACAACGTGATCGAAACATTATTAGCAACTGCAATGATCAAGGTTCAAGCAAGTGACGGATCATACCACAAAATGCGTGCGCTAATAGATCAAGGCTCTCAAGCGTCCCTTATCTCAGCTAGAGCGACACAACAGCTAGCTTTATCAAGAAAGTACTGCAGGGCCGTCATCTGCGGGATAGGAGAGAAAGAGAGCAGTAGCAAGGGTGTCACGAACATAACATGTTGTTCGCATTTTAATGACTTCACATTTAACACAGATGTCGTAATCATGGATACGCTCATTAATCAATTACCAAGATGTACATTTATCAAGCCAACATGGGCACACCTGGCTGGCGTGCAACTAGCCGATCCAGAATACAATGTCAGCCGTCCTATCGACATCTTATTGGGAGCCGATGTGTATTCCTATATCATTTTAGAAGGCATTATCAGGGCGGATCTATCATTACCGGTCGCGCAACAAACACGACTGGGATGGATCTTATGCGGAAATTTCAAAACTTTCCATTGTAACGTAGTCCAGAATCAAGTGGACGAAGTACAAAGATTTTGGGAGATCGAAGACATCAGCGAAGCATCCAATTTATCCGCAGAAGATTTACAATGCATGGAGTATTACAAGAAAACCACAACAAGACATAAAAATGGCATGTATGAAGTAAGATTGCCTTTTCAAGAAAACTTTGAGACACAATTGGGATTGTCTAAAAATAAAGCAATGGCGCAATTTCAACAGTTGGAAAGGAAATTTCACAATAATGAAAAAGTAGCGAAACAATATAAATTGTTTATTCAAGAATATAAAACTTTAGGACATATGATACCAGCGTCCGGTAACAAGCAACCGGATTATTATTTACCGCACCATTGTGTATTGCGAAACGATTCCACTACGACAGCACTTCGAGTAGTTTTCAACGCTTCATCAGAAACAACAACAGGCACCAGCTTGAATGACGTCATGCTAAAAGGCCCAAATCTACAGCAAGATCTCCAATCTTTACTATTAAGGTGGAGACAATATCGCGTAGCTTTTACGGCAGATATTGAGAAAATGTTTCGTTTCATTTGGTTAAATAAACAGGATCAAAGATTTCAAAAAATCATTTGGAGAGATACAATTGACATGCTTCATCAGACATACCAGCTATGCACCGTTACATATGGCACCAAGGCCGCGCCATTTCTAGCAATGATGACTTTAAAACAATTGGCTGAAGATGAGAGACACAATTTCGACAGTGTTGCAATCAAGGCATTGGAGCAGTCATTCTACATGGATGATGTTCTACACGGGTCTCATTCAGTCGAGTTAGCAGAAAAACTTAAGCAAGATTTAATTAAGTTGTTAAAATCAGGGGGGTTCAATTTAAGAAAGTGGACTTCCAACGCGTCAGCCTTACAAGACGATACAATCGGGGCGAGTAGCAAGCAAGAAAATTTCGATTTCAAGGAAATGGAGACATCAAAAACCTTGGGATTACGTTGGAATTCAAAGGCAGACTTATTTACATTTCAATCAAAAATTGAACCATCTTACAAAACACCAACTAAGAGATCCATGTTGTCAGACATATCAAAGTTGTTTGACCCTCTTGGTTGGCTGTCGCCGATATCAACCAAGCTAAAACTGCTATTTCAGCAAGTTTGGGTGACAAGTAGTCAATGGGATGACAAGTTACCAGATCAAATTAGCAAAGAATGGCTCAAAATTAAAGGTGACATGCACAAAATCAATCAATTCAAGTTGGAGCGTTGGTTGGGTACAGGAGAAAACAACACGCTAGAATTACATGGATTCTGTGATTCTTCTAATAAAGCCTACGCATGCGTTGTTTATTGCAAGACTAAAAACAACGGCGAAACAAAGATATCGTTAGTAGCAGGAAAAGCAAGGTTAGCACCTGTAAACAAAACAATTACATTACCAAGATTAGAGCTTAGCGGTGCACTACTACTGGCAAAATTGTTGTCTAAAATTCAACAATGCCTCATCAGTCATAACATCATGATATATACTTGGACAGATTCAATGGTAGTCCTAGCCTGGTTACAAGGAGAGCCAGGACGATGGAAGCCTTTTGTCGCCAACAGGGTGCGACAAATATCAAGCATGATACCTACAAATAGCTGGCGTTACGTCAAGTCAGCAGAGAATCCAGCGGACTGCGCAAGCCGCGGATTGGGTATCGATCAACTGAAAAACCATTCGCTGTGGTGGGAAGGACCGTCGTGGCTACGGAACTACGACCCTGACCATGAAGCTGGGCAAGCAGTGTTTACCACAGACGAAGAAGCAAGAAAAACCAAGCAGCTTATTAATCACACATCGCAGCAAGAAAGCGATAACATTTTGGGTGAATTATTAGCAAGATATAGTTCACTCACCAAACTAACAAGAGTTTTAGCATGGATATTAAGATTTATCAAGCAAGCGAGATACAAGAAAAACCGCATGCAAACTTATTTTACATTACAAGAATTAGTAAATGCTAAGCACAAAATAATTTTATATGTACAGCAGAGAGATTTTGCCCAGGAAGTACATAATTTACAAGAAAATAAACCACTATCAGCAAAAAACAAGTTATTGCAATTAAATCCATTCCTTGACAACGAGGGACTTCTCAGAGTCAGAGGAAGGCTAAGCAAGGCCAACATTAACCAAGACATGATGCATCCGATTATCATAGCTCACGAAGGACACTTAACAAACTTAATTATAGATCAAGCACATAAACTTACCTTCCATGGAGGAGCACGAGTGACATCAGCATTCATTCGCAAGAATTACTGGATCATAGGAGGTAATCGGGCGGTTAAAAAGCGCATACGTACCTGCATTACTTGTCGTAAACAAAATCCAAGCAAGATGACACAGTTGATGGGTGATTTACCTACGCAGAGATGTAACGTCGCAAAGCCCTTTGAACATACAGGCGTCGATTTTACCGGACACGTGCTCATAAAAGCCAACAAGGGTCGTGGAATTAAGACCACAAAGGGTTACGTGGTGGTATTTGTCTGTATGGTGACCAAGCTCGTTCATATAGATTTGGTCTCAGACCTTACATCATCAGCATTCATAGCTGCATTGCGAAGAATGGCTGGAAGAAAGGGCTCGCCAAAACACTTGTACAGCGACAACGGTACAAACTTTGTCGGCGCCAACAAAATTTTACAAGAAGAATTGGAGCAGATACAAGAAACATTCAATCAAGATTTCATCAAGGAAATTACTAGCATGGAGATCGAATGGCATTTTAATGCGCCCTCATGGCCTACAGCAGGAGGGCTGTGGGAGGCTGCGGTCAAAAGTTTAAAATACCATTTAAGAAGAGTCGTTGGAGAGCAGAAGCTCACCTTTGAAGAGTTCAGCACAGTTCTGGCCCAGTTAGAAGCAGTACTTAACTCGAGGCCACTGTGTCCTCTGACTGAAGATCCCAACGACTTGGATTTCCTCTCTCCGTCAAGTTTTGTCAATCTAAATCAAGACATGACTATATTAGAAACAGAAACAGATATGCGGACGAGATGGCATTTAACTCAAAAAATAGTACAAGATATTTGGAAACGTTGGCATACAGAATATCTCACTCAGCTGTCAGCAAGAAGCAAGTGGAGACATTCTCAACCAGACATTCAACTAAATGACATTGTTACAATTAACGATGCTAACTTACCTCCTGGAAAGTGGGCAGTTGGCCGCGTCGTCCAGCTGCATCCCGGTGCCGATGGCCACATCAGGGTGGTCACATTGAAAACAAAGAATGGGCTTATCAAGAGGCCTATTCTCAAGCTGTCTGTTCTCCCTGTGAATGATAGAATCGACAAACAAGAGTTGCATTCTAAGGAAGTGAAAGATGGCAAGCCACATCAAAACAAAAAAGTAAACTACAGCTTCTCATCGCTGGTAATGTTACTTTTGTCTTTCATGAGCATTTTGACCACAGCTCACTGTTCATACAATATAACACAATTAAAAGACAATCAAGGTCTTTATTTTGACAAAATTGCAAACATGCAATTGATCAGAGATGAATGGAAGATAGTCACATATTATGACATGAATTCATTTTGGCAAGGTACAGAAGCATGTAATAAATACCTTAGCTACTTGGATCAGTTATGCAACAAGTTTAAAGAAACGTCACATTGTGCCGTCATACAAGTTCAATTGCAGCAAGAATTCTCAGAACTCGAGTACTATAACCACCTGTTGCTGAGTCAGCATTATAGCACGCGTCGCGCACGTGTCCTGCGGCGCCGCAAGCGAGGCCTTATCAACGGTATAGGGTATCTTGCGAACAGCTTATTCGGTGTACTTGATGAGAGATTCGCAGAACAATATAAACAAGATATTCAATCAATACATGACAATGATAATCATTTGCTCTCGCTCTTGAAACAACAAACAACAGTAATTGAAGCAGAATACAACGTTTTGAAGAGGAACAGGGAAGCAATTAATAAGCAACACAAGATGCTTAATTCACTATCAATCAAGTTAGATAAGATGGAGAACGTTTTATTGAACGAATCAGAGAGAAATCGAGCCATGAACGATTTCAGTACGGGAGCAATCGCTACAAGCAATGTATTAAGACAACTAAAAACAATCCAAACAAGTTTATTAGATACCATAACAGATGTTTATCACGGGAGACTCAATTTTCATTTATTGTCACCAGAACAACTGAAAGACACTCTGAATACAATATCGAGTCATCTTTCAAAGGATCTTACGTTACCGATAAATAACTTACAAAATAACTTCAGAAATATTTATCATTTATTGACAGTCAAAGCAAGAATGACGGAAGAATTTTTAATCTTCGAATTAAAATTGCCTCTGGTGTCTAGAGATACATTTTCAATCATGAAAATTATTCCAATACCACAACTTGTGGGTAACTCAAGCGCAGCCACTTTGACTCCGATTGCTGAACATGTTGCAATCAATTTGAAGAAGGACTCGTATTTGCCGATGTCTGTAAACGACGTCCAAACATGTCTACGTGACAACGTCGATAATTATCTATGTCATATAGAGAAGCCGATTTATCATCTCAAGAATGATGAAAAATTATGTGAAGTAGAACCTGATTCCAACAAATGCAAGGTCAGCATTACGACTTGTTCGAATCAATGGACAGCTCTTAGCAAAATAAACAATTATGCATTTTTCTGCTGTAATCAGTGTCAAATAAGAGTTTTATGCGATAATAATGTGTCGCCGGGGCAGTTAGTAAAAGCAGGCGTTTTGGGAGTCGAACACGACTGTCTTATTAAAACCGAAAGTTTTACGGTTTACTCACGCAATGAAGGTTTTAGCACTTTAGACATAAAACCATCATTCAAGCTACCTGAGATAGAACCAATCAATCATATCATAGACGTTGGCATCCCAACTCCACTAATACAAAACTATACACTCCTCTCGAGCAACAAGGAGCTCGACGAAATCAAGAAGCAACTCCGCATTCTTAAGGCAAGCGAAATTTTGCCAAATCAACTTTCTTTCCACGATATCCATCACTACACAGCATTTTACGTGGTGATCGGAGTTGTGTTGGTGATTGGAGCAGGCTTTATGGTACGACGGATGCGTAATAGGCGAACCGCATCTCTCGAGGTGGCAAGGGCCGCATCGGCGAGTCTACAGACCACACAGCACGTGACACCGGCACGGGCAGAGGCAGGGGCCTCTACATCATCGTCAGCAGTTCAATATAGTGTTAGTGCGCGTAATCAGTGTGAGATTCCGTGTGTATCAGATTACAGTGAAATTCCAAAAGTGCATAAGTTAGACAAGTGTACAGTGCCTATGCCTCGTAAAACGGAGTTCAAATAGAGACTCTAATCATCTGGAATAAGGATCAATTGGCATCACCTTGTCAATCATCTAGTATAAGGACCAATTGGCATCACCTTGTTACTCATCTTTTCATGTTCATCTCATATTCATCTTCCCGCTCGGGAGCATGTACGGTGCAACCGCACATTCTGCAATTCAGCAGTTTACGCCACATTCATTTCAACATAAAAGTAATAATTAGTTCAGTTCGCGTTGAGCTATCAAGTCAGCCAGGCGTTCTCGTTACAGCCAACAAGGGCCGCGTCACTCACTTCATTTCCGCACAAACAGTTCATTAAGCTCATTTTACTTTAAGTACCTTTGGGACAATACAGTAGTGTTTCAGTACTTTACTTTCTTTTATTCCCTTCACCTATCATCTTAAAGTAATGTCTGGTCTAGCAAGAGATCATACAACCTATATATCTTCGAAGTCGGTCATCATAATATGCCTAGCGTTTTCCTAACTATGTTGGGGTCGGCTTCCAGTCTGACCAGATGCAGCTGAAAAACAGCATTTTACATAGAGCAATTGCCTATCTGACCTCCACAACCCAGTTAGTACTGGGTTATACGTTACCCCTTAGTAAGACTGGTTGACTGACTTTTTGGGCCTGTAACGACGGTCAAAGATCTACAAATGACAGCCGGGTCCAACTGTTTTACGAGGCACTAAGAAAACTCGGTGTTATAGTTGATCATCCATCTACAGACCAACCTAGGCAAGCACGCATAACCAAAAGATTGGCCCGAGTGGATGTTAATGTTAGCCACGAGCTCGGCCGAGTCAGAAGTAAAATAAAATATTTAGGATTCAGACGCTAGCAAACCAAGATATCCGAAACTACAGTTAGTGCCAGTTAACACCGCAATAGCCATGCGAATATATAAAACTTTTTATATTCAACTTGTCAAGCCCTTTCATTTGATACCCATATTGAGGGTGTTGTTGAATAAGTATGTATTCCGCCATTTTGTGGCGGCGGCCATCTTTGACAGATTTTTATCAAACATAGCAAAGAACACTCCCGATTAATTCACCTTTCAAAAAAAAAAACGAAATCAAAATCGGTTCATCCGTTCGGGAGCTACGATGCCACAGACAGACAAACACACAGACACGTCAAACTTATTATAAAACCCCGTCGTTTTTGCGTTGGGGGTTAAAAATAAGCCTGTTCAAGTCTTGAACTGTCATCTATCGTGATCTTCAACAGTTTTTCTAATAAAAACGATACGTGCTTCATTTGTTTTGGTTCATACGAAGATATTATTATATGCATTGATATTTTAAGGGCAGTGACCGCTATTATCTTGCAATCATAACTGGCAGCAACTATATCATTTTTTTTCCAATCAACCTTGAATCTAATGCTTTAGTGATAAAGTAAAAAATCTATTAAAGTATGACAGATTGTAGTAGATTGATGTGTTGGCGTCTGTACACATATGCATGGATCTATTATCGCTTCAATGATGTTAGCAAGAAGGCGCTGTTGGTAAACATTTTGTGAACATCTCTGTGAAAATTACAAGATGGCGGCTCGTTTTCAATCATGGCGCGCCAAAACAAGCTCATATTTAGGGTGACTGGTAATTAGTGTACGATATTTAAACACGTGTTTGTACTCATGATAACAAACAAATTTTGCTATGGAACCAAATATGAAAGCGCGAAAAAAAAATTTTCTGTTCAGTACATTTAGGCCAGTTAGCGCGAACATAAATGTACTGAGAAGCTGTTTTTTTTTTCGTGATTTCAGTTTTGGTTGGGTTTGATATCATGAGTACAATCACGTGTGTAGGTAAGTATCGTACACTAATTGCCAGGCACACCCTATACATTGTAAAGTAAACTAAGCGATTTTGTTTGAAGCAATCCACATTCAGTAGTGATGATAAACTTAATTTAATCCATGTATTATCGTTTATTTCAATAAAAATAAACACTCATTATTAATAAATCCTTTATCTCAATTAAGTACGACAAAACGGACTATAATACGCGATTACGGATTATCATGAATGTTACATCGCATTAACAGTCGATAAACGTAAATTACGAAAAAAGCTACCTTTATATTCATTTGTATGTACCTATTTCCCCGAACCCCAAATGACGACCCGAATGGTTTAGTGGTAGTGGGCCTTACGTTCTTAGGGTCCTGGGTTCGAATCCCGGTAGGAGCGAATGTTTGTGTGATGAGCATGGAGATTTGTTTCCGAGTCATGGATGTTTATACGTATAATAAGTATGTATTTACAAACAAAAAAGGTAATTATGTAGTATATCAACTATCTGGTGTCCACGACAAGCCTTGCTTAGTGTAGCACTAGATGGCGCTGTGTGTTAATGTCCAGCGATATTTATTCATTTATTGTATAAAAACAACCAAGTATTGTATTGTAACTCCACGTCAAAATGCGTATTTTGCGTATGGGCTATAATCTACCACGCGGGCCCAGTGCGGATTGGTAGATGTCACATGTCTTTGAATTTTTGGTTCTAGGGCATGCCGGTTTCCTCACGATGTTTTCATTCACCGTTTTTGAGAGCAGTGGTGATGAAATAAATTACAAAAATAAATTACCTATTAACTTATATCGATTGCTAACCCAATTTATATTTTGTGATGCATGAACGAGGTAACGAATTTAGCGAACTTAGTGTACCGAAATACAACCAACGGTATAAATTGAGAAATAATTTACTCCATCAATTACCTTCAATTTTGCGCTAATTGCTTACACCATAGTGGCATTATAATCATTAAATTTGTAGTAAAACCTTAACATTCAGAGGTTTCATAACATCGGATATCCAATTTTAGCAACATAATATTGTGGTTTCCCTAACAAAGCTTAAATTCTGAGCATCAAAATGCTCACTCAAGCGATAACATTATTTATTTACGGCAACATAAAGATCAAAATCCTATGCATCACTCAGTCACGGGCCGAAATATTTCTAATAGGCATAAAGCTTTGAGAGAACCGACGCGTTTTGGTCTAAATATGTGCTTAATAAATCATATTTATGAGGTAATTTTGCTTTCAAAATGTTTTAGAGCAATAATGAAGTGTAAACGGTGTTCGAGTTATTAGTTAAGTTGTACTAGGAACCCATCACGGCTGACTATCTGACCTCCACAACTCACTCAACTATCAACTACTGGGAAATACCATCTACTACTACTACTACTATCATCTATATTAATTTCATAAATGCGAAAATAACTTTGTTTGTTTGCTTTTCACAAGTAATAGGCCGATCGGATCATTATGAAATTTGGCAAGGAGATGTATTCAACCTGGGAAAGGACATAAGCTATATAATAACACGGTAATAAGTTACACCGGCAAGCAATATTGCATTTTGTCATTTTTTTGCATGTGACGCAGACGAAGTTGCGCGGGTCTGCTGGTAGATCTATAAATTAATAACAGCCGAGACCAAGCTCCGAGCGGCTGTTATTATTTAGCAATGAGCTCCTCCCTCTTGTAAGTACTTGGAACTGGGTTTATATTGTTAAGTTAGTGTGTGGTTGATGTAGGACAAAGTTTAGTTTGTAAGGGATGTGAGATAGTTTCAGTTTCGTGGAAGTGATATTATAATCTCAAGTGAGGTGTGAGTGATGGGGGATCGATAAGGTATAGTGCAATATGGTTACCTGCTGGTCTTGTTGTCATGGTTGTCATTGAATATTTCATGGCGAACTGGCAATATGGTACTGGTTTGTGATGGTCATATACGCAGTTGCTCCATATATAGTACTATCGATTCGTTTCGTGGTTGACCGACCCCATTCAAGTTTAGCTAAAAAGGCTAAGGCTAGGCAGATGATGTAGCATTTTAAAATGTTTTTCTGTTTTTTACTTACATCTTTAACCAGTTTTTGCAATCACCCTATCTTTGGTAGATCTTTTGCCCTTACATAAGCCCTAAATACCCTCATAAATTACTAAGATTATTGTAACCACCTTATTTACCTAAATTCTGAGCAAATAAATGACTATTCTATTCTATTCGACGATTCTTGTCCCAATTTTCTTATTATGCCCATTTTTAACATTCTTACAATACTTTAATGTTTTGGTAAATATAACTTCTTAACTGGCAAACATACTGTCAATTTGAGTTTTTTGAATAGCTAGACACGTTAAGAAAAAGAACCTTTCTTAACTTTTTCAGTAAAGCATAAAACATCAATGCCATTCTCGGGTTGAATCTTCACCACAAAAAACACTTAGGACCCCATAACAATATTGAACAGACGTACGATAAAATAATAATCAGCAAAAATTTCCGGCTACCCTCAGTAATTTTCAATATGGCGTTGCAACATTTACGAAGCATATCAAGACATTCGCCCCCAATCATCCCCAGTTGGAAATCTTATGGGGGTGTAAAACATAACATTTATTATTAGCCCTGTTGTGCAAAGAGTTAGGGGTGAATGGAAGAGACCCCACAAGGTTATGGTAGCTATGCGTATGTACCAATCTATATGAATTTATGTGTATTTGGCACGTGCCACAAAAAAAAAAAAACAAAATGGAATAAAAAAATAATTTGTTCTGAATATCAACTCACAGTTCAACTGGATGGTTCGGGATAAAATTTGGCTTACAGATAGGTATTGTGGTGTAGGCATCTGATAAGCAAGATATAATAGATTTTGGGAAATTAAATCTCTAAGTGCACCCACATGGACGTTAAATTTCACCAAAGAGGGGTTCAAAATACTATGAAAATCCCTCACCAGACGTTTGTGTGTCGTCTAGTCTCAGATATACCGAGACTTGAACGAATAATTTATTTTAGAATTTATCCCTACGTGGGTGTTTACAGACCTAAATGTCACATGAAAGAAATATCATTTCTTGATAAAAAAAAGGTTCTCACGGGACCTGTGACCTTTGTCACACAAATCGCAAATGCTGAGCCAATAAACCATTTAAAATTATTATTTTTATTGAGTAAGTTGTTGGGTCTACCAGTGGAGACAATTAAGGCCCGTATTCTATAACATACTTACGTATGACTGTCAGTTAATGTGCCACGACTCGCAGCTATCGGTGTTTTATAAATAAAGTTGCTTGAATATCCTATCCGCGTCACCTACCTGGCACTTATTTCACAAAAAAATCAAAGAAAAATTTTCTGTGACGTATTGTTTCTAACCGTCGGTAACCAAAATGCCAAACAGACAGAGATAGCAACCTACCGAAACCGAACAACAGTTATTGAAAATGGCCGTAAATGTTTCAGATGAATTACGTTCGGTGCACCCTACTTAGTCAGACATGTACGTATTTTGGCGTTTTAATGAAACCGCTCGCTGTTATCATCAACCAAGAACCAAAGGTGATTGCACGAGCGCGTAGTCTAAACGCAATGTAAACGTAAATTTGTTATTGAATCGAACATATAAAATAACTAGCAGACGTCACGCAGTTGCACCCGCGCAGTTCGCATTTCCGTGAATGTACGGGCATTAAATATAACCTGTTACTCGCTTATAATCTAGCTATACATTGCTGAAAGAATTTTTCAAATCAGTCCAGTATTTTTTAAATGTATTCGTTACATACATAAATTCAAATGTTTCCTCCATAAACTATCAGTATAAATTATCCTGTAGCATTTTAGTGTTTTTTTTTGCAACAAACACAATCCGTTTCTGCCAAACAAATAATACATTTTATGTGAAAAGAGTATTTTTGATTTTAGGCCTCAGTGATGCATAACACCCAACTATACTTTTTGACGCCTCCATGATTTTTGACTTGTAGTGTGTCGTAGGTCGTGGTGTCTAGATGCTGATTCACTTTGCTATTATAATTTGGGACAAGCCCCCCACCATAATCTCAAACAACAACAACTACAGGAAGCTAGAATCAACAGTGGCGAGTACCAGAAAAGCGCGCAGATAATGAAGCTCGACGAAATCCCAGAGAAACAATTTTATTGTCTTGGATCCCGCAACGAAATTAATCAGAAAAGAATAAAGGAGGATGAATGACAGTATTTTAAGGGGAAAACGCATAATTTCCACTTCTTTCACTGAGGCAGACAAGAATTTATAATAATACTAGCTGACCCGCGCCACTTCGTCTGCGTAAATTGAGATGTAAGCTATCCTATCTTTCAAGTTGGATCAAACTGCACACGGTGTGCAAATTTGATTAAAATCGGTTAAGTTGTTTAGGAGTCCATCGCGGACAAACAACGTGACACGTAATTTGTATATATTAAGATTATAGGACTACTACCGGTGTATTTCATAATGCATTTACAACAAAGGAATCACAATATCGAATATACTAGCCACATCTAGTCATTATCACACCAATGTTCACCATTTTTTATCTCACTCGAAACAACATGCTCAGCTCTCTCAAGGGATGTTTTAGGTGTTTTTCATATAACACCGATGGGTTATTTGGAATCACAATGAGGCATACCCGAGTGAAAAATTTATAAGCCCTTTTAGCAATCTTTTTTTTTTGTTCTTTGAAATACCACCCCTGTAAGTTCTTTTGAGGTTTATGGCGAATTGTGAAAGGTATTTTATAGGGGTGTAAGAAAGGTATTTTTGTAAAAGATTGGGTATTTTGTTGGTTGAGTGATTACTTATTCATTGATTGCAACTTGTTGGCTTTTCGTTTAAAATATTTTTTTCTCACCTTAGAGAGGCTTGTATCAGGAAGCTCGTGTCAAAATAATAATAACCGCTTAGGTCAACCATTGGTTAACAAATGCTTGCCTAGGTCGGTGCGTGGATGGGTGAACACCCATTACATACCGAGTATCTTCGGTGCCTCGGAACGTACGTTAAGCTGTTAGTCCCGGCTGTCTTTGTAGATCTTTGACAGTCGTTAAAGGCAGTCAGTGGCCCGACAATCTGAAACCAGTATTACCGTATAAGACAGTACAAACTGGGCTGTGGAGGTCAGACAGGCAATCGGTCCATGTATAATAATGGGACTTAGCTGCAACCAGTTGGACTGGAAGCCAACCCCAACACAGTTGGGAAAAGGCTAGGTAGGCATCGAATACAAAAATATAATTTTGGTAATTAGGGAACTCAAGCCTCAAAGCCTAACAATTATGATTATCTGTAGTTTTACACATTCGTCTCATGTGAACCAATGGTTACAACCAAAAGATGTAAGATAGGAAAACAACTTCAGAATGCTTCCATTTTAAAAAGGAAATCTTTTTATCAAGGTTTTATTTTCCATCTGCAAGTTTTCTAGCAGACCAGATGACAGCCTTTGGTGTTCAGTTCACTGTAAATAGAGTTAAGATTATAAGGTTCATACAAAATGTTCCCGTGAATGTTCTACAGCTGTCCGTGACAAACGTAAACATTTAAATATGAAATTCCTCTCACAAACGACGATAAAAGAAAAGAAAATGCATACATTTCTTTAAATTAAAGCAGTAAGTTCTTTTTATATCGTAAATATTAAAGTGTATTTCTTTCTTTGCAGGTTTAATACCTTGAACAGCGTGGAGAAAATATAGGTAAGAATCAAGTGTAAGGATATGCAAAAGCATCTTTTTATACAATTTCATTAATTCCACAATTGTACCATAAAACACAGAAAATAATGACACTGCAATACAACACAGTCCAAACAAACTCCCATTTTTTGTTTATTTTGTATCGAATGTAAAAATAAGGCACACTTTGCCCATCAGCGGGACAGCATCAACATCATCATCATTTCAGCCGAAAGACGTCCACAGCTGGACATAGGCCTCCCCCAAGTGTTGCCACATTGACCGGTCCCGTGCGACTCGCATCCAACGGATTCCCGCAACCTTCACCAGGTCATCGGTCCACCTACTGGGAGGTCTTCCAACGCATCGTCTTCTGGTTCGTGGTCGCCACTGCAGAACGTTTCGACCCCCTCGGCCATCCGTTCTGCGAGCAAGTTATCTGCGGGCCTAAAATGGCCGCTTTAGAAGAATCATAATTTGAATCATCTGAAAAAATAGAATTGGTAAAATGGACCTTATGGTCATAATCATAAAGTCCATTTTAAGAATTTTAAACTTTATGGTGACTCAAATTATGATTCTGATAAAGTGGCCTTTTTAGACCGCCTTTATCTGGAAACAAAAGTAATCTGGACAACTACGAGACGATTACATGCGCACACCAGCGCCTGCAAATCCTGTCACACACTTCCTACTGCAAGCATCGAGTACAAAATCCATACTCACTTAAATTTCTATCATCAAAATTTCCTCGAACCGTCCCAAACTTTTAAAATAACCAGCTCACATCCTACCATTAAACAATTACACAGTTACTGCTCGATTTCGGCAACCACGTTCAACGTATTATCTGCCACAGTAATAGCAGTTTCTAATATAAAATTGATTTCGGCTGAGCGAGCAACGTTCAAACCTTCTGATTTTGGACGACATCCAACGCCAATACTGCACGCGTCGACTTTTTTCCTTCGTGACACACATTTTTATGACGATTCCTGACGTCGTAGAATTTTCTGGAATTTGCTTATCATATTTTTGCGGTATCTTTAGGTTCGTAAATCAAAGCGATTCAAATTTAAAGTGGTTTGATTTGCAAAGTATTGTATGAAATCAATGTAATTATCATTATCATATCAGCCAAAGTATCTATATACACCGGCTAAACCCGATTTCAGGACAACCTAGTTTTGCTTAGGCTAAACTATACCGATTTAGGCCACCGTATTTTTTAATAAACCATTCAGATACCCCCCAAAGCGCGGGGTCTCCATCGACTCGGATACCGATAAACCGGTTTGACCTAGGATAAACTAGAACTGGTCCTGAAATTAGGTTTGGCTGGTAATATATATTTGATATCACGTCACTGTTGGACAAAACCCATCGCCAGGAGTCTGAACTTCTCGCAGACAGCTTATTCTGCGGTACATCTTGTGAGAGGTCTTTCAACACTGCGTGTCTTACGTGGTACGTGGTCGTCACTACAGAACTTTCCGGGCTCCGTTGACGATCCTTTCTGCGAGCAATGAGCCTTCCCAGTACTTTGACCTATTCGAGGTACCTCGGTTATCTCGTGAATATTTCCATTTCTGATTTGATTCAATCGAATGCCTATACATTGAATGGATAGCTGTCCCTTGTCGTGTTTTATTCTGAATTATTAAATAATGTTGTTCACAGAATTCAATCACTCAGCTGTACTGATTTCATGTTGTCAGTTTATTCAGAGACGCAGGAAAAACATCTTCGCCACATTTGTGCTGCCGTTTCAATAACTTTAATTAAAGTGATTTCATAAACCTGTCTTTCACTGTTTACAGTGCTATATGCGTGTAGGTACTATGCGGCTATGTAACAATGTCCTAGCTAGAGCTAAAAGACCTGTGACATTTACTAAGCCGCACTGGGACCGTGCCGTGGATTAAGTCTCACGCTTTTCACATGGAGGAAGCCTGTGGGAACGCTATGGGCTATTCCACGTATTACTATTCGTCTACAGAATACAGGGTGTAAGCAGACTCATCACGTAGCCGTGAACCAAGCATTCTGTACATTAAACTAAGTAACTTTACGCAAAAAAAATGCTGGGAAACTACTTTTTTTTGGGATGAAAATTCATGTTTTGTGGTAGAACTCAATGGAACGCACTCAAAACATTGTGCTAATGGATGGCTTGAATAGTACAAAGGTCGTGGAGCCTCCGGTAAGCAGCAAACAGCGGTGGCCTATTGAGAGCACCGGTTGCCCAATGGTGGCGGTCTCGACTTACGTAAGTCGTGGGTACGAACCCAGGCAGGCACATTTTGTTGTGTAATTTATTTCATCACCGCTGCTCTTAAAAAAGTAAAAGAAAACATCGCGAGGAAACCGACATGTCCTAGAACCAAAAAATCGAAGACATGTGACATCTACCAATCCGCACTGGGCCCGCGTGGTGGATTATAGCCCAATCCTTCTCATAGAGAGGAGGCCTGTGTCCCAGCAGTGGGAACATTAATAGGCTGATGATGTTGATGACGCATGAAATTTCCTCAGGGTTAGGCAGATCTGTTCCCAGTAGTACACCCACATTTCTCAAGTTATGTTTAAGTCAAATTTAGACTTCATAGCTGTTACTAATTGCTCTGTGAAAAAACTTAATAACACTTTTCCCAACCTGGGAATCGAACCCGGGACATCATGCTCTGCAGACGCGCTTGCGACTGCTTGACCAACGAGGTAGTCAAAATACTGACAGCAAAATTTATCAACATCATCAACTCATCGCACTCCACAGCTGGACATAGGCCTCTCCCAAGCTGAGTTAGAACATCCTGGCTGACATCTACCATCCAATGTAACCTAGCCACTTCTTAAGGGGCCGGCGGAGCGTGCATCGTTCATACAAACGTAATACCAAAATAATTCGCAAACCAAACATATTCATAAAAAAGTGTGTATTTATTTCGATTGGATTACATAATATCTAGTTTCTCAAATATATGTTTTGAAAGTACAATGATATTTAGACGAGATATGAGGAATTTAAAATTTCTATGGAAAACTTATTTTTCTCATAACTCTCCATTCATAATAATTATATATTTAGGAACCTAGATATTATAATATGTAATCCAATCGAATATGTTAGGTTTACGAATTATTTTGGTATTATGTTTGTATGAACGACGCACGCTCCGCCGGCCCCTTAAGGTCACTGATTCATCCAACTCGGATGCAGCCCACACTACGGTTGTGGCTACGCGTTACCCGCCAAAAAAAGGATCTAAAACTTGAAAATATCACCCTTCAGCCATGTTCCTCTTTTCACATTACATCGGTTCTCTTGATATAATTTAAGTAACGACATTACTGTCCAATCTTCATGTTTATTTATTAGGGTTTATCCTACCAACTATTTATTTGTACGTAAGTAAATTTCGATTTGATAGTTTGACATAAATTTAGTTTATGGTTTGTTTGGTGTTTCCATTCGATTGTCGGTTTTGTAAACAGTCGTGTGTTATTCGATTGAAATTCAATTACACTTTTATGGGCGGTTCATGTTAATTTTGAACAAACAAACGGAGGGTATAAATGTTCAAGATGGCGGGCTACGAGGAGCCATCTTCACGGTTCTAAAACAGCTTAAGGCGATTACATGAGCTAAACGCGAGTTTTATAATTACTAAAAGTATATAATTCACTGCTATAAAAAAGACCAGAAAAATATATGTTATTCTTCAGGATATATGCTAGCATGATAGTGTTTTGAAAACATAATACAATTAATTTGACTCGATAAAAAAAACACGAACTTATCTCCAAAAATATCTTTCAAACAAAAAAAAACATACTAACATGCATGCGATCATTCTGATTTTTTGGCAAATAATTCTACAAACAATATATTAGCATGATAGTGTTTAATTTTTTTAATCCCATCAATAGTTTTTTTGTAAATCGATCGAAACCACTCATTTCGCGCTATTTGGCGCCCGCAGTGACTGACGTAACAACCACTTTGTAGTGCAAGGTGATTAGAACTATATTCTTACAGCATTTCAAACGAAGTTTGAACCACCACAAATAGAGTTGCTAATTTAGCTCGTCTAATCTCTATAAAAAAAAGGAAAGCGGAGATAAAATAGTAGTCTATGTTACTCGCTAATAATGTAGTTATCCATTGCTGAAAGATTTTTTTCAAATCGCTCTAGTAGTTTTATGTTGCATACTCGTAAATACAAATATTTTCTCGCTATAGACTTGATTATCACTGTTTTAATTATGACATGTTTTTTTTGTTTGTCACTTCGATGACACTTTTGAAATTGTATATAAAGAAGTAAAATGCGTTGGAAGACCTCCCACTAGGTAGACCGATGACCTGGTGAAGGTTGCGGGAATCCGGTGGATGCGAGCCGCACGGGACCGGTCAATGTGGCGAAACTTGGGGGAGGCCTATGTCCAGCAGTGGACGTCTTTCGGATGAAATGATGATGGTGATGATGATTTAAAGAAGTAAAAGGATGAATTTAGTTCTCATGAAGGTCACTCGTCAAAAGATCTATGTATACAACTAATAATCACTGTCTGAGAACAAAGATTGAAATCAAGACCTTAGTGAAAAGATGAATCTAAAAACATATAACATGAATTGAACACCTACCATGTAAAACCTTTGATCATTATTTTATTACAAGCACCATAACCGCATTATACAGTCGCATTTGACTGCAACGCATTGCATTCGAGCACAAAAAAACCGGCCAAGAGCGTGTCGGGCCACGCTCACTGTAGGGTTCCGTAGCTTCCCAGACCATTAAAAATACCAACATTTTTCGTCAGCAAAAATAACTTTGTTTTTCATAGTATTTGTATGAAAAACAAAGTTATCATTTGCGTTTTTTTGAAAAAGTGCTATATAACTCAAAAACTATTCAACTCATCAAGTTGAAAATAATTTTCCTAGAAAGTTCATATAAAGGTCTACTTCTGTGATTTTTTTCATATTTTTTAAACTTATGGTTCAAAAGTTAGAGGGGGGGGGACACATTGTTTTTGACTTTCGGAGCGATTATTTCCTAAAATATTAATATTATCAAAAAATGATTTTAGAAAACCCCTATTCATTTTTAAATACCTATCCAACAATATATCACACGTCAGGGTCAAAATTAAAAAAAAAATCGCTCCCCACTTTACGTCTGGGGGAGGTACCCTAATAAAAATGTTTTTTTAAATTTTTATTTTTGCACTTTGTCGGCATGATTGATATACATATTGGTACCAAATTTCAGCTTTCTGGTGCTAACGGTCACTGAGATTATCCGCGGACAGACAGACAGACAGACAGACAGACAGACAGACAGACAGACATGGCGAAACTATAAGGGTTCCGTTTTTTGCCATTTGGCTACGGAACCCTAACAAGCTTAATAAACCCAACCCCACGCTCATGCAAAACTCACACAAGTAACGTGTAACAGTTTTGCATTCTGATGTGGTTTACTAACCTTCCTAAGATTTTTTCTACTCCTTCTTCCTAGTTGTCGTACATTTGCCTAAAAAAAAAATTGCATCCATTTTAGTTCTATGTCCCACATGCATGGCTAAATGTTCGACCGAGCGGCAGTCTCGGAGTGAAATGAAGCCAACTTTTTCTCCGGATTTTACTGCATTTCAAGATACTATCTAACTAAACCAACGCATAAACCATAGGTTATAAACCATAACCATAGGATAACCATGACCATAGGTTGTTAACCGTAGGATAGGTTGGTTGATTGTTGCAAAACCTTTTTTAGGGCTCAGTAATGTGACTGTGAATCAATTAGAAAAATGTGACGCTGAAGTGATATTTTAAGACTAAAAAAAAAATACAGTCGAATTGAGAACCTCCTCTTTTTGGAAGTCGGTTGAAAAGGAATTATAATACTTCAAGCGCCGAGCACAGAGGCTTAATGCCAAATTAACTTATTCATTGCATGTTGTAACGTTAAATCGAATATTACTCATTAATTTAGTAGAAAAAAAGATGACAGTTCAAACACACAAATTGTACTTTCTACCAGTCAATTCGCCTTAATTTAAAAAATGCAGGTTCTCAGAAACAAAAACGTTATACCATTATACAGTATAGTTTGCATATTTGCCTAACAGAAAATACCTGAACATTTCCTCAAAAAAGTCGTTAAAGAGAATGAGTATAAAAACAATGTGAGGTTTTAAATAACTCTCAAGTCTTCCGCGCACTATATAAACAGCATTGTAGGTTTCAATGGATATCATTTCCCGGGGCAAACATGGCCTTTATTACTTTGATCTTCACTTCACTGCGAGCTATAATTACGGAGAAAATGGATGCGGTATATAAAGAAGAACGGCGATGGAAAACAAAGAATGTTGGGGAATAGTCGTGTCCAAAAATTTTGTTTACATTAGACTATTATCACTTCTAATGCAATGAGGGATATCGTTTTTGAGTTCACCAGACAGCGCCACTGGCAAGTAAGGTCCTGTCATTCTATTTGATACTTTAAAGTATCAATACCTTCATAAAAACTCCCCGACCCTTGCTCGACGAGCCAGCCCGCGACGCTGAGCATGTAACGTTAAATTCCCCAAATAATATTCCGACCCAGCCTGTCCCTTGCTGCCCTCCCGACAATGACGCACTAAGTCGAGGCCCGAACCCCACAGGGGGTGCCCTTAGTGATCGTCATTTAAATGTAAATATTTTTAGTTTGTAAGCCCTGGCTGGGGGCCTTAAAGTAATTTTTGGCCACCCACAGGATCGTTCGGTTAAGTAGTCAAGCAACCTTAGAGTGTTGCAACTACGAGTGGTCATACCTAAAAAAAAAAAAAAAAAAAAATATACCTTCATAAAAGTTTATTTTAATGCGTATTGTGTATAGTATACACAATAATATGTATTTGAAAGTATACACTGTATACTTTCAAATACATATTTTACAATATTGCCCCTAAAATGAGCAAGCATTAAACATTTAAACATTTAAAAATAAAAATTCCTCCAAGTACTAACAAATTAGATGTTGAAAATCAAACGTGTTACTTAAAATCTTCAAGTCATTATTGATCAGGAATGGCTCAATCTAGACCACAATAATGAATATTAGTAAAAATACGAGAAAATACGTGATAAAAGAAGCAAGCAACGCGCGAACACCATGACATCTGATATTCCGGAAGACCTTACTCTACACGAGCGCTCCTAGCGGCGAATTCATGCGCAATAGTCCCCATTGTTTACTTTAACAACGTGATTTATCTGAACATACGAGTATAACTAGCACAGTAACAAATGTATAGAAAATCCTATGTAATTAAATGATGATAATGTCGATACATAGGACTTAAAAGTATAATGTGGGCATAGTTATAGGCACACGTCTGTTAACCCTTCGAAAAATACAGGTGTGATGTTACGCTAAGTGTTTTTAGTAGAACTTAACCATCATCCTTTTTATCCATAGACCAACTTGACCCATTGTTGGATCTATCCACTCTCAAACATTTCTATTCACTTTAAAATATGACGTTTGAATCTCGATCTTGGTAATCTCGTAATCGTTTTTAATAGAACAAAAAAAAGGGGCCAAGTGCGAGCCGGACTCGCCCATGAAGGGTTCCGTAGCAGATTGAATGAAAGGTAAATTGCTGTTTACGATTTATGACGTTTTTAAAAAAAGCTACTTACTAGATCTCGTTCAAACCAATTACATGGTAATGTACATTATATATTTTTTTTTTGTTTTATCGTTCTCATAATGCAAAAGTTACAGGGGGGGAACACATTTTACCATTTTGGAAGTGTCTCTTGCGAAAACTGTTCAGTCTAGAAAAAAATGATGTTAGAAACCTCAATATCATTTTTGAAGACCTATCCATAGGTACCACACACGTATGGGTTTGACGAAAAATTAAAATTTTTGACTTTCAGTTCTAAGTTTGGAGAAACCCCCAAAAATATTTTTTTTTCTGTTTTTGTGTGAAAATCTTAACGCGGTTCACAGAATACATCTACTTACCAAGTTTCAACAGCATAGTTCTTATAGTTTCGGAAAAAAGTGGCTGTGACATACGGACGGACAGACAGACAGACAGACAGACATGACGAATCTATAAGGGTTCTGTTTTTGCCATTTGGCTACGGAACCCTAAAAAGAACTCTTTACAGCGTCACCTGAAAATGAGTGATGATGCGGTCGATGGCGACGATAGTATAATATGTGCTAGCCTTTTTTTTTTTTTTTTTTAGGATGGGAAATCATCAAATGACTTCTCCCACTCTGGGCGGAGCGGGAGGGAGTGTCAGACTCTTACTGACTAAAACCCATCCATGTTCCTTCCTCGCCTGTTCCGGGGCCGCGGTATCTCTTTCGAATAGGCCCGCAACCCCGGCAGGCTTCGGCCCTTGCGGGCCCCTCCCCTTATGCTGACATGTCTTTGAGGCGCGCGTGGAACACGAACGCGCCGTCGACACGGCCTGTCGTCATTAGACGGACGGACGGCTAGCTAGCCCATAGCTAACCGCCCACAGGCCCGCATCTCCGGTGGCCGGTAGCCACCACGTGGCCCCCGACGCCCGGTGCGTCTCCCGCGGCGGCCGGGAAGAGAGGCTCTCTCCCTCTCTCGTTCCGCCACCTCCTTCGCCAGCATGACTGCTTCGCAGAAGGAGGTGACGGCTTCCCATTCCGTCTCGCTCCGGACCATGGATTGAACCAGGGCCGGACGCGAGAGGTCGCCGCCGCCGATCGCCGCTACGAGGACACGGCGGTGCTCCGCCCACGCAGGGCAGACTTCCACCGTGTCCTCCGGTCGATCCTCACAGTGGAAACACCCGGGCGTTTCCTCCCGCCCGATTCGGTGCAGGTACCTCCCGAAACATCTGTGTCGGGTGAGGACCTGCGTCAGGCGGAAGGTGAGGGCGCCGTGGCGCTCTCAAGCCACTCCTCAAAAAGGGGACTTACCGCCACTATCGTGGCGTGCCCTGCACGGGGTTGCGACAGTCGCTCTCTCCATGTCGCCATGAGATCGCGCCGGAGGTCTGTCCGCTGAACGGTGATTTGCCGCGGCAGCGGAGTTTCCCCCCGGCGTAGTGCCTCCGCGCGCCATTCGTGTAGGCGCGCGAGGACTATCGCCTCCAGATCCCATGGCGGCAATCCGCCAAGCAGGCCCGCCGCCTCGCGGGCGATCGTGCGGTACCCACGGAATATGTGCTAGCCTTACACTTGAAATTTGAAGAATTAAAATGAACCAAGATGTCAAGATGTCAAAACACTAATTCATGTCATTTTTTAAGGAAAATATTGTGCGGGGCGCATCTCCTAAGAACAAAAAATCGGAGACTTACCGTCCGTCAAGCTACTCAGAGCCACAAAGAAGCTTGTGCTTCTGTTATGTGTGTGATGATGTGTGTGTGTGTCTGTGAACCCCGACCGAATCGGTCAGACGCCATTGTTTAACTATTGTGTCTACTTCGCTAACAGTTGAAAGTTTATGCATTATGATTTATGATTAAATGTTTAAAAAAACCGGGTACTTCTTATAGATTCCTACATCCAAAAATAAACGGTATGCTCATTCAACAACGTTTCTTATTCAACGCACCACAGAAGAGATGAGTCGGGAAATTGAAAACTAATATCAGATGAAAGTTTTCATCGCGTTTGGTGTGTAAAGCGGCGCAAACAATACTCAATGAATACAAATTGATCCCATCGCTGCATCGGTTACTTTAGTATCGGTAGAGAAGTATTTTTGTACAGTAGAAACATTTTGTGCTGTTTTTCGCGTTGTGTTTTTAAATAGAGATGCAAATTGGTTGTTTATGCATGTTGCAAACATGTCATTGTGTTAATGTTTTGGATACTATTTTAGCCATTGGTTTGTTTCCTTATGACATTTCGATTCGTAGTTTATAAATAATATAAATGTTTTTGTAAAAACATTTCGAAATCAAATGGAGTGGTATTTTTATTATGTAACTGTCAATTTGATTATAAAAAGTAATGTAAAGCAAAAATTATCGACGAAAAATAAACATAAAATATTTCTTTCTTACATTTGCTTTTAATTAAGTTTTACGAGGCTGTTTTTAGGCGCCATATTATATACGCGCCCTAGCGCAAGGTACGGTTTTTAAATGAGATCTTTGCAATAATAACGCGCTTTATATTCTAAAGCTCGTGACACACCTTCATTTAAATTCCAATTTTAGCGTAAAATTAACTACCTATACACGCTTCGACATAATTGCCTCTTTACAAGTGATTTTCAACACAAAGTCCTGGTTTTCTTTAAACAAAAACATTATGAAATGCACCTTGCAATTACCTGTACTAGAAAAATTAACATCCTTTTTGCATGTCAATAGTTTTTTAACAAAGACTTAAAAATTCTTACAGTTTTTCCCTTTCGTGCGCTTGACGTTTTCACTTACCTAATTGCGCTTTTAAAAGTTAATATTCTTTGATAAGAAATAAAGTGTTTCAGGAAACATAGTTGTTCACGCTATGGGGAGGTGCACAATTTGTTTTATTTTGCATACAAAAACACTTTATACAAATGGGAATTCCTGAGTGGATTCGTGCGACATAATATAGTAATAATAATTATAATAATTAAGCTTTATTTAATTCCATACAAGTAACATTGATAATTAGTAAAATAAACATAAGCATTAGTAAACAATTATCATCAGCAACAAATAAATAATTCAATCAAATCAATAATAACTATCAAAATGACAAAACAATAATCAATTCCATCAATAAAAATAATAATCGTTTATAACAGCAATCAGCAATAATTACTCAATCAGACGCGTGCGACATAGCTTTGGTCAAAACAATCTTACATATACAAAAAATGTGTAACTTTGAATTAAGGAACTTTTTTCATATTCGAGTGATTAGTACCTACCCAACCAGGTACTCGTATCAGAGTTTTTATCCCGCCCACAGGTCTCTGACTTGGGTTGACATCATCATCTGCCTAGACTTTCCCCAAATATTTTGGGGTCGGATTCCAGTCTAACCGGATGCAGCTGATTACCAGTATTTTACATGAAGCGACTGCCTGTCTTACCTCCACAACCCAGTTAATACTGGGTAATACGATACCACTTGGTAAGTCTGTCAGTCTTTTTGGGCCACTGACAACCTGAAACGACTCTCAAAGATGGACAAATGACAGCCGGGACCAACAGCTTAACGTGCTTTCAGGAAACTCGGTATGTAAGGGTGTGGTCACCCATCCACAGACCGACTTAGGCAGACACAGCTTAACCTAAAGAGCGTCCCGAGCGGCTGTTATTATTTAGCCACGAGCTGCTCACTCTGACTTGGCTTTACATGCCGACGAGTAATATCTCTCAGGCATGCTGGTTTAGTTTCCTCACGATGTTTATCTTCATCAAAGTAAGTGATAATAATTTCGTTCTGGTCACTCCCTGACCATCTTTAAGACAGGATGTCTCATTTTTAATACAGCAATCTAGAATACTAAATGTCTTTGTTTGCTAGCGACAATGTCAGTTTAAAGTAGTAGATTGTCCTGCGGGACAGTTACATATTTTGACTTTAATTGGCTCGCTACATTCTTGCAATAAAGCTTGAACATGGTCCAATATACGCTTGCTTTATTTGCGGTTCAAACTTATGCTATAAATTGGAGCGGAACAAACAACACTAAAGTATGAGCTAGACCACATTCATTGACAACATAGTTCCCTACTAGTTTATGCTGAAGGCTTGTGATGGTAGATAAGTAAAATAGTTGCAACTGCCACCACTAGTGACAGAACAGTAGAATCAGATGGGAATAAACCTTTCTACTACTCTAATGGAAGTAGAATCTATCCGAATTCAAAATTTTATTGTACGAATCGGTCAATGTAGCGACACAAAAGGAAGGTTTTTGTCCAGCAGCGATGAGAAAAGAAGATGAAATTAACTTTAATTTCATTTCTTTATTTATTTATTTTCAAATCAATTACATTTTCAAATATTCTTTACAAAAAACAATAAAAAAACATTTAAAAATATAAAAATTGTAGCCCACCGGTGTCGGGAACAGGGTCCAAGCTGCCAACGATCAGGGCTCCAGAAAGAGGAACCTCCTAACAATACGTGCCCAGGACTTAGGAGTACCACTTTCTGAATCAAGGCCTTCATCCAGCTGCCTAACGAGAGCTTCCTCAGGTATACCAATAAACGAGGCTCTTGGTAATCAATTTTATTATTGTTATCGTACCATTTTCCATGTAAAACGTATAAAAAATACCAAAAGACGTGAATAAGACATTTGACCAAAGTTTCCTGGCAAATGTGCAGTAACGGATCTACAGTAATCCCCTGACAAGCAATCCCCAGGTGAGGAGGGCATTGGAAGCACTAAGCACTTATCTCTATACGTCCATGTAGATAGATGTAGGTGTCCATCTACTGATATAATCCTTGAGTGCATTACGTGGCAAAAGAGGGCTACGTGGGGCCAAAGGGGGCTTAAAGATTAAAAGCCATGTTGTGAAATAAATAATGAAGCGTGAATTTTAAATAATTATGGGGATTATCGTGGGTGCAGTTTTAGATACAATGATTTTGCAGCCTGTACTATAGGGGATTTTTTAACTTAAAAATTACGAACTTCCAAACATAAATCCGTATTGCTTCAGAAAATTGTTAATATTAGCTGTAAGTTTCCCGAATAGCATAAAATAAATAACAAAAAATCACGCCTGAAATCCAACTTACCAAGGGTGAGACATAGGGGCACCTTTTAATGCACCAACATATCGCCAGTTATAATTAAGTCCCATGTCGTACGGGGCGAGCCTATTGCCATCAAACGGGCACAAATCCAGACTCCGTGGCTGCTACTGAGAAATACCTGTTTCGGAAAAAACCCAATAACATTTGGCCTGACTCAAGAATCAAACCCAGAACCTCACGCTCATCGCGACTACGGTAACGACCCTTCCACCAACGAGGTATTACAATTAGGGCTTACAAGTCCGCTTGTACCACAACTCATGTAATACGTTCAACGCTAAATATGTTTAAAAATCACTCTTACTCTTTCATTTCCAAGTTACTGTCTGAAACGGAAAGATGTTTCCTAAACCTTTTCAACAAATTTGCTCAAAAAATGCATTTACGAAGCCTGTATACATTGTTCGAAAGTTAAATATTACGCACCATACAACGGAACGTGCGGTAAAATAGGTACTCTCACCTAAGTACCTATTTTTCAATACACTTCCTCGAAAACTGGTTCTTTTCGCACTACGATTAGATTTAAAATGCAGTGTATTTCACACACGTGCGTTTTTTCATGTTTTTTCCACACATGTGCAGAAAGCAAAATGTGCCACAGATAACTACACCTATACTTAGTCCAAATTGGTTCAACGCATTATTAAAAAAAAACATTCACCTCTGATTATCGAGTCAGAGGTGAATGTTTTTTTTGTTTAATTTCAGCAAAGTGATCTACGTCTTTACAGCGTAAACATTTTCTGAATATTCAAATTGTGTTTACAAGTTCAATATCATAGATAAACATGTTTTTTAACTAATATTTACTTTTATACACAAATTAACATTAAAAAATGTATAAAAAAACTATTTGTTGTATTAGGCTGTATACCGGCTTCATACCTTTGCTTCTTCTTCAACCTGGCGAAAGAATGCGCGGAAAAAAATAAAATTGAAATCATAGTCTCGTAATAATTCAGGACACAAATATTTTACATTCTTTTATTTTATTTCTTCAAGAGAGTATTGAAAAACATCGTTTGATACACGTGGACATTTGTTATTGTAGTTCTCGGCTCATAAACACCCTCGCCTACGGCTCGTGTGTTAATACCGCCTCGAACGACAATTGCAAACTTTCTCCACTTGTATCAAAATGTACTATTACAGCATTCCTCCTTGTACAGCACCGTGCATATTCTTTGCGGTTTTTTTTTATTTAATTTCCAGTAAGAAGAAGAAGAAAAATAAGAATTCCACCAAGGAGTTTCACATTACTAGAATAAATAAGCTCGATACGTTTGTCTCACTTTAGTACAAAAGAGTAAGTAAGACGAAGGATGTAGTTCTAATTTTCAAAGATTGTAGCGACTTTCCGACTGATAAACAATAATAATAATATGAGTTCAAGCGAGTAATCAGATATTAATATGAAATTTCTACTCCACCTGATATTTTGAGTGAGGTGCAAATTACAGAAAACAGCTTCTTGCCGTCAAAATTGCGAGAGCGCTGTTTAATAATTTACAATAATTTTATAGCGTGGTTAATACGAGTATAATGAATAATTTTCTCGCAAATGTGTTGAAAAACGTTGTATGACACACGTGCAGAAATTGGTATTTACAAACTCGTGACTATGGTAAGTTACATTCGTCAACTCGTTTGTAAAAACCAACTTACCTCACTAATATCATAAATAACTATTAAGTGATTTGTAGTGAAAGCGTGTGAGTTCCGAGTCATCTCCTAAGTACCTAGATGTAAAATATAATTTCAACTCACAAAATTTATTTTCCACATTGAAATTTTTCGTCAAGCAATTATTTGCTTCTAGTTTGTTGAAGCGAAATTAATCTCTTGAAATAGCATTTATTAAGCTTACATTTTAATTAAATCTAGATTCTTGACAAGATGTTTAATTTGACGGAGATGACATAAAGTGGTTTGCAAAGAGTAAATCAGATTCTAATTACATTGCTGACAGACTGTTTACATGTTTATGCAATGTTGAAGTTGCTAACAGGTACATATCTTTATTTTCATGATTTTACCTTACTAAAACCTCCGTTTATCAAGTTGTTTCGGATAACAAAGCTGTCACACATACAGATACAAAAAGTGACTCTAATTTATAAAATAATTATGTGTTTTATGTCTAGAATATCTAATTTATGTTTAAATCCTAGGCAACGTAGTCCGAAAATAATTATACTTAACCCTTTTAGGGTACAATTACGGAGACAAATGAACACTTAAGGGACGAATTTTCACCTTCGTTTCGCTACATAAAGATATTATATAGTTCTAGTGGTTAAAGCTGTGCATTTTCCGTCAGTGAATTTTTGAAATATCTTAGATTAAGTTTTCATCATCATAATCATTTCAGCCAAAAGTCGTCAACTGCTGGACATAGGCCTCTCCCAAGTGTCGCCACATTGACCGGTCCCGTGCGACTCGCACCCCGCCGTAACGGATTCCCGTAACCTTCACCAGGTCATCGGTCCACCTAGTTGGAAGTCTTCCAACGCATCGTCTTCCGCTTCGCGCTCCAGAACTTTTCGGCCCCAGCAGCCATCCGTTCTGCGAGCAATGTGCACTACTCATTGCCACTTAAGATTGACAATTCTTTGGGCTACGTCGGTGTCCTTGGTTCTCTTGCGGATATCTTCATTTCTGAATCGATCACGAAAGGAAACTCCGAGCATTGCCCTCACCATTGCCCTTTGGGTGACTTTAAGCCTTCTGATAAGGCCCATTGTGAGCGACCACGTTTCGGTTCCGAATGTAATCAGTGGCAACACACACTGGTCTTGAGACACTGCGGTAAGTTGGACGAGAAGATATCGCGCAGCTTCCCGAACGCTGCCCAGCCGGGTCCGATTTGACGATAGACCTATTTCTCGAAGTTAGACCTACCTAACTGGACAGTTTGTCCCAGGTACACATAATCGTAATGAAGCTTTATTTAAGCTAATTTAAGCTATTTAAAAAAAAAACTTTGTACTGAAACACTTTTAAACCAATCTTAGCCACATATTTAAAGCTACCCACCGTATTATTCAAACGCGACACCGTTCTCAAGGTACCAGGGCGACATAAAACTAAGGAGAGTGACGTGAACCCACTGAGGGCCTTCGTAACCTGACCGAGCTAAACGAAACTATTTCCCTGCGTTACTTAAAGAGCGTCGTAAAGCCGAAGTACGAGTCCCGCGGGAAGTTGTACGGTCCCCTCGCATTTGGTACCGAGTTTTCTAGGCCTGATGTAGGTATTGTGTGAGGGGGATGTAATATTATTTTGAAACATTTTGGTGCACTGGTAAAATAATAATAAAATACCAGAAATTAAATCTGTATCAAAAATAAGTTTCATTTTGTTATTTTTGGAAGCTTTAAGACCGCTCCGTATCTTTTCCAATTCGTATCATCGCGCGAATAAAAAATCGCGCCTTCTGTCCACACGACGTGTTCCTGTTAATGCTCCTAACCAACGCATACTTCTTTGAAAACATTTGATATTTTACCTCACCATCAAAGTAAAGATAAGAAAATAGCAAAAAAGTCAAAGAGGGTAGACAGATTTGTCTGCTCCTAACGATTTATTTTCCATCCACCCGCATTCTCCAGTCAACCCGCGATCTTCCCATGACCGCGTTGTTGCAAGGCGCTTGCAACAACGTCGAAATATCGGGAGCTCAAAATAATATATAATCACGGAAGATATCCCGTAAGTATTATAAATAGTTTTAAACTGTGAACGCTTAAAACAGTGTAAGAAAACAACAATTTTTATTATTCTTTCATAAATAATACACACAGTAAATCCTAATATAAGCAATTAAGAATCAAATATAGAAATCTTGAACAATCAAATACTACTCAAGCGCTCAAGCACTTGAACTAAAATAACAATTCCAGTAATAATGAAAGCACCAATTACGAAGAATAACACAAGTACGCATAATTTCGCAGAATCAATCATGAACTTAAATTCATCTCAGTATCTTAACAAGACCGATTTCAATTATAAGGTCTAGACGCGCGACATTTGTGTTGCGTCTTCAGCACCATTCACTGATAGACTTGCATGATCTCTATCATTAGTTTTCTTTGCAATGAACGCGCGTGCTATTTATGCGTGACATTTTTCTACATGTGTATCATGCTATAAAACATTCACCATCATCATCATTCAGCTTTGAAGTCACTGCGACATCCAATCCGCGGCTAAACTCGTTCAGTTGCTACCAAGCAGTTAGCAGTTTATTCAGGAACATGACTTCTACAAAGGTAATTCGTTCCGTAACTGAAAACTGTGTACGCTTGCTTGTACTTAGAATACCTAGTTATTATAACTTCATAGTCTAGTCTCAGAAGTCGTATGTTCCAGAAACGATTAAACGCACGAATATCATGTCTTGCATGGCATGTTGAAAAAAAGTCGCGTCGTACCTGTATCCAGTCTAAGGATTACTCCTAACTAAATTATTCTGTTTTTTATTTGAATTTAATGTTTTCTTAAAATGATGAGAATGAGCCGTGCTTATATTTAGAAAGAGATTCTACTTAGATTTATTAACATGACATGAGAGATCTACTTACAAGATGTAATAAAAATATAAATTGATTCCATTATTGTAGACATACCCGCGTTATTAAATTGTGTTCATGAATTTAAAAGTGAATTATGTAGTACGATATCTCGTACCTTTTGATAAAACATTTTGTATGGATCAACTTGCTCACAAATATTTTTTTTATATTTCATCGCCGCAGGTGCTGCGAAAAATCTATTGATTTATTAATGGCTATCACGTTAAATATAATTTTAACAGTTTTTATTTTTACAACGGCAAATTGATGGATATAAGAACCCTTTTAAAAAAGTAGCTTTTGACAAATTGCCTCATCGATGAAATAAAGCAAATAAAACTGGACAAAGCATAAAAAAAATGTTCTTAAAAATGCTCGAAATTTCAAAAATGGTATTGTGTCAAATGGTTACTATATTGTTAAGATCAGATAGGTTATCGCTCTTTCTAAGTACTTGTTCACGTAGGAACGCGCGGGCGCGGCAGCGGGTGCGGGCGCGGAGACGTGCCGAGTTCGTGTTCACATTGGCCGCCAGGCGTTTGCGCGAGTCCGTTTCTAGCGACAAGCTCATACTGGTTGAACTTACCTGACGTCACGAGTGAATCGCGCGCTCCGCCGCTAGTTTGACGTGAACACACACAAACATCTCACGCGTTTGATATTGCCGCGAGCCCGCCGCGCGCGCCAGTCGCTAGCTTGCCCGCTACTTAGACCGCACGTGCGTTGTGTACGTGAGCACTTGTATATTACGCCATATGTTTGATATTTCGTGACCGCGCCCGCCACCGCGCCCGCGAGGCAACGTGAATGAGTACTAAAAGACTGGTATTCAGCTGAATCTAGTTAGACTGGAAGCCGAAAAAGTTGGAAATACCTTGACAGCATTATCATCATCCACAGCCTGACTTCATTCACTGCTGAGTGGTTTCTCATTGCTTTAGCCAATATCCACGTTGTTCTATGTTTACTAGCTAACATAGATAGTAGATAGTGGCGATGACACAGATGAGCCTGGACATCGCCTAAGGAGTTTGGTGCCCGAAGGCGGGCTGCGCTGAATGATCTGATCGCGAACGTCATGCGTAGCAGTTCTTGCGGATCATCTACAAAGGCGACAGTAGGCACACGGTGGTGTTTTTAGTGGCTATTGCAACCACTAAAAAACACCACCGTGTCCACCCACATAACCAAGCCGTCTTCCCGGATGGTGCGATATTCGTCAGGTATTTTTCACAACTTAACAAACAATAAGGTTGGCAAGGTATAGAGCGTGTTAATAACGAAACCGAAAAGAACTTGTTCTTCTCGTCACAGCGATATTTGTTTTGCTCCTCACCATACCTGGGAATCTTCTAATTACGGAGATATTGGGGGTCAAAGTTTCAAGTTTTTCACAAGCTTTTTTTTAAATACCTACAAGTTTGTAATGTTATAACTTACGTTAAATAGCTCCACGGTCAGTTTATTACTAAATGCATACATCAGCACAATGCAATGTGTCAAATGCGTTACATTGAGTTATACTAAGAGTTACACTGAGTTATACAGTAAAATTTGATTTTTTACCCCAAAAAAAAAGTAGTTTCCCAGCAAAAATATTGGTGCAGCATAGTTACCCAGTTTGATGTACAAAATGCTTGGTTGACGGCTTCGTGAAGAGTTTGTTTACACCCTGTATTATGATTTAATTTGCCGGAAACACATTGTTTCAAATGAAGAAGCCAAAATAACTCAAACATTGCTGACCTCGTAAGGTAAAACACTGAAATATAATCTGATACATTGTGCGTAACAGAAATTCTATTAGGCACCCGAGGTGCGGATCGTAAAAGGTTATTCAATATCCCTTGTATATAGCACCCATTTTGGGTTCTCACTGACTTTGGTGAGGTACCAACCTACTTAGTTGACCGATAATAATTTGGATTAAATCCGGTAAACATTGTAAATTAAATGACCAGTAAAGCAAGGGTTTCGTTTTAATCCAAGGGGCTGTTTTACGATCAATGTGTCTCCCTCTTGGAGTTACTGTGATTTTGATTGTATTTTTTTGTTAAATTCTTTTTTAAAAAATGGGCCCACACTCTGTATTTGTGCCTAGTTATATAGTAAAAAAACCCATCCTACTCAATAATTACAAATGTGCAAGTTCCTATGTGAGAACGGATTAACGAATCGTGCTCTTTCACGCAAAAACTACTGAAGGGATTTGGATGAAATTTAGCACACAGATCGTATATAATCTGGATTAACACCTACTTCACTTTTGATCCCGGTATATATGTATATGTCACCGTAAAATTGTCAAACACGTTAGATTGAAATCTCTCTCACTCTCACTCAAAGCGAGATTGTAAACTGTCGAAATATTGGCAACTAAACATACTGCTTACAATATTGCATTATTTTTCGGTAGATTGTAATCCATCGAAGTGAAACCGTAATGTTGTGAAATGCATGCGACGGAAGTATCTCTGCCGCCATAATCGGGACTTGGGTCATCCCCACGTTTGGTTTGTTAGGTTCCTTTAAACCCTGCAGACAGAAGGGTCCTGCGTAGCGGGGCTTCGTCGACTACGCTTTTTAGGTGAATATAAAATGTTTTGAGGTTAGGGTATATTAATCGGTATTTCTCAGGAATGGTACATTATCTTTTCATAAGAGTGGTACCATGGGGCAAGGGGTACCCCTCCTTCCCTCCCTGCACACCGCGCGAGTTGACTTCCATCGCATTCATTTCACAATATTACGGTTTCACTTCGATAGATTACAATCTACCGAAAAATAATGAGTTAAATTGTAAGCAGTATGTTTGTTTGACAATCTAACGTGTTTGACAATTTTACGGTGACATATATACCGGTATATCATCCAAATCCTTAGGCTTCCATTCGATAAAATAGATTTTATCGAAATTCACTCGGGCGAACTAAGGGACTTACAGTATAAGTGAAAAGGCATACGGAAAACGTGATTTTACTATACATATTACATACACAAATTCCTCTTGAAAATATAGTAGGGGATTACGGTAACTGTCACACAAAGCCGGTGCATTATCCAATAACAGCTCTAATTTTGAAAATAAAATAGTATCTACCTCCCAATTCCTATCAAACTTATCTTGACTTGAAAATTAACCAGCTCACTTCATCCCTCCCCCTTCATTCAAGTCAAACAATACAGTTTTCACGCAGTTGGTTCTAAACAGGGAGGATCGAATTAGCCTTTAAGAAAAGCCGTCAAGGTTCTTTAATGAATAAATGATGCAGAAACTTTAGAGATTCAATGTTTTGATTATATCTCATTTGGAATTGGCTTTGTTTTAGTTTTCTGTAAGGAATACAAATGGAACTCATGGTGAAATAATAACAGCCACTTGGGTCGATTTTTAGGTTAAGCTGTGCTTGCCTAGGTTGGTCTATAGATGGGTGACCGGTTGACCACCCTTACATACCGAGTTTACTCCGTGCCTCGGAAAGCACGTTAGGCTGTTGGTCCCGGCTGTCATTTGTAGATCTTTGACAGTCGTCATCCCGAGCCAGTGGCCCAAATTGTCTGACAACCAGTCTTACCAAGGGGTATCGTATTAACCCAGTACTAACTAGATTGCGGAGGTCAGATATGCAGTCGCTCCATATAAAATACTGGTTTTAGCTAGGCAGATGATGATGTAAGGAATACAAATGGAATATTAGTATTAAGTATGAACAATTTTATTGATTACCTGCATCGTTGGATCAGTGATCGAAGCGCGCCTACGGAGCGTGATGTCCTTGGTTCAATTCTCAGATAGGGCAAAGTGTTATTGGATTTTTTCATAAGGAATTTCAGAGTCCTACTCTGCCTCTCCCTTCAGGTATAACAAGCGTGGTGTTAGAGTACATTATGTGAATATTAAGATTGCTTCGGTTGAGTAGTGACATGTTGCCCCGCAAGCTACACGACGACACGCAAATGCGACGTTGCCTCTCCGTGAGTCTTGTTTGTTTCTACGTTAGATGCATGGAAGCGTAAAATGACAATGAGGGATTTTTAAACTGTTCCCTAGTCGCTGGATAGATGACGCTGATCTCGGTACGTTACTGCAAGGAACAGAACGTCTCATAATTTCACTTAGACCTAATGGTTATATTCGGAAGCTTATGCAAACGAAATTGTCAGTCAACGAGCGTTTGTGATGGGTGTTTTTTCAAGCGTTTTGGTTTTGGCACCTAGTAACGCAGTCAGATCCACGCCATCTACCGAGTTCATGGAAACTATTTTTTTTAACTCTCAAAAAGGAAACCTCTCATAGCGTGCGTGTGATTACGCATTCACGAGGTTTGACAATTTATTTCTTACTCTCCACTATATCCTAAAGAGTGAATGCATTAGTTAACATCTTATTGCGAGTGCGGGACTTACTTGAACATAAAACCTCGTTAAGGTAATTTATTATCACTTTGCCTTTTATACAACCCCAAAAATTCTAATATTATAGACAAACAAAACTTTCCTTATGATATTATTCATTTTAACCCCTTACAAAATACGTAAAAGCTTCTTAAAACTAAGGCACTAATATTAACCTGACCTTTCTCATTAGAAAACCGTCTCAAGATCATAAATCACGAAGACGCATAACACGTAAAGAGCTTTTAGTCTACAACCTACATTTTATCTACGCCTGAAATGTTCCTTCAACAAAAAAAAATAAAAGAGTACCAAAATAAAAGGCCAGTACTCGTAAATCGAGACCCCAAAACAGCCGCAACATAAGAGATATTAAATAACAGCCCCCGATCTACACCTCGGGAGCCTGATTGAATTTCTGTTCCGCATGATTTATCGGACATAAATACGGCTCCCTTGTATCCATGGACGGCTGATCATGCAGTTTTGTGGCCGCCATTTTGTTTATTGAATTCTGGAAAATGTTTACAGGCTTTGTTTTAACTTGTAATCATTGTTGATACTTATATTCATTGCGTAAAAAGTCGATTTTCAATGTTAAGCATGGCTTGCCAAGTCGCTTTGTGTATGGACTCATTAACATCTGCCTAGCCTTTTCTCAACTTTGTTGGAGTCGGCTCCTAGTCTAACCAGATGCAACTGGATACCTACCTTATATTAGTATTTTACGTGGCGCGACTGCCTATCTGACCTCGGTAAACCTTGTATGTAGACTATGTACTACATACCGTTAGTCTCGGCTCTCTGTCGTAGATCTTTTCAGTATTTACGAGAAGATTAAAAGTCGAAATCCGAGAACTAGTCCTACCAACAGATATCGTGTCATCCAATAACTAGACTTTGGAGGTCAGATTGACAGTCGTTTCATGTAAAATTCGGTGTTGCTGCTGCATCCTGTTAAATGTAAGTTGAGAATATCCTCATCATTATCAAAATAATACAGATGAACTTATTTGCTCTATTGATTCAGTAAGCCACCGCAAAAGCAAGCAGGATTTCAGGTCACCAGTTACGTGTACATTTTTGTGTAGGACTTTTATATTTAGAAAATAACTAAGGAAACATAATAAGCTCGAATGAACATCAGAAGGAAATCGTTCATCCATCTTCAAAGAACAATTATTGCAAAAATATTCTTCCGGATTGTTCATTGGTTTAAAAACCTTTGTGAAAATAGATAGCTCCCAGCGTGGTATTTTAAAAGGTTACACAGACGTTACTGCTGGTCCAGCTAGTAAGATGATTGTGAATGTAGTCTGTTTAAAGAAGGGAGAATGGATGCACTACCAAGGGTGCGTCAGATTTATTTAATCAACGCCACTTAAAGAATAGTAGTGGCCCAATATTGATCCTGACTTACGAGAAGTCGTGGCTTCGATTACAAGCTGACAATTTACATCATCTACACTGCTCTCAAAACTAAACGACAAGAACAGAGATTTTTTTTTAGATTTTCTTTCTCTCACACACAGAAGCGGTGTTCCAGCAGCCGTAAAGTCACGGGCTGATTATTCTACTCAACTGTACTTTTTGTATGCAGACATAAAACGAGAAAATGTAAACCCGTCTTTCCATAATGCACCAACCACGAACCAAAAAACCCACTTGACAATCTGGCACACATCTGAACGCTCTCGCCAACCAGCAGTCACTAGCAACCAACAAGTTAATGCAGTAAAAACTGCGTCTCAAATACTGAACTCAGTAATAACTTTTTGATGGACATCCAAGTATGATCGCGCAGCCCAACTGTCCCCTTTGGCAGCGTCCAGACACACGCGTTGCCAAAAAGGTTTTTAGTAGTATAATCCAGCTATGATTTATTTGCTGTAAAACGTGGGTAGATAAAGTGGTTCTGAGTCCTCGAGGCCATCTTGGGAGTTAGTTTTGTTTGAAGAATGTCTGGGATATGTGAATTTCTCTTTGTTTTTTAGTATAATTGATTTGTTTAATCTCTATCATGTAATGTTTATCCGACCCGAATGGCGTCGACCCGTTTTGGTGACCCGAATAGCGCAGCGGTAGTAAAGCTGGTCTAAGTTCTTAAGGTCCCGGGTTCGAATCTCGGTAACAGCAAATGTTTGTGTGCTGAGCATGGAAATTTTTTTTCCGAGCCATGGATGTTTATATGTATAATAAGTATGTATTTACAAACAAAAAGTATATTATGTAGTATATCAACTGTCTGGTGACCACGACACAAGTCTTGCTTAGTGTGGCAATAGATGGCGCTGTGTGTAATGTCCAGCGATATTTATTTATTTATTTATTTTGTCGTTTAATTTCATCACATTGCCTGAGTGCATTTGCTGCTATCATATTTTATATTGAATAAAGTCGACCCGAAGTAATAACTTACCACAACAATTAGATTTTTTCCAAATTGTAAGCTGACCAACAAACTCTCACTATATCTCAACTAATAAAATCTTGCTTGTATTCATCATTTTCCTGCCCTTTTCCCATGTTACTTGAGGTTGGTGCAACCCGTTTTTGTCTGTAAATTGTCCCCTGTCAACTGTCACATTATAAATTACTTATTTTTCTTTCCCATTTCTCACACAATCCATCCATCATTTCCTTGATCTTCCTCTTACCTTAATTAATTACTACATCAAAAAACACAAACACATTGAAATCCATACACACAAAGCTCCTAATCACCGACAGTTCCACTAACCTCTATCAATAAAACCGCCATCAGCACCTAATAACCCCTAATAAATTTATATCTCAAATCGAGGCTTGATATTTTGCCCACGTGACAACTGTGGCCATACTACTTACATGATATTGGCAACGCCAGTCACGTTGCCTGCCAAACACTAGTTAGGAGTAGCGATGACGTCGCACAATCAATTGTATCAATAGTGATGTCTGGTGTTATGTGATTATTTTTGTCTTTGTAGTAGTTTTTGTAAGTGGGAAAGTTGTACTAGAAATTTTTGTATTATATATCTGAAAAGTTATGGAGTGGCGACCGCTACCGGAAGACGTTGCGTTAGAAGACTCCTACAAGGTTGACTGATGACCTGGTGAAGGTTGCGGGAATCCACTGGATGCGAGTCGTTCGGGACCGGTCAATGTGGCGACACTTGGGTGATGCCAATGCCCAGCAGTGGACGTCTTTCGGCTGAAATGATGATGATGGTGATCCACACAAAGTTACTATGCATTATATCTTTGACTTATGCCTTACTCGTCACTGTTCCTACTCGTTGTCGACAAACAAAAGATCACGGTTGACCATCGCTTTCACTGACTATATGATTGCTTGCATTTAATGACACTATTATCGTCTGCGTGGCCTTTATCCAACTATGTTGGAATTTCTTCTTCCAGTCTCATCATTCATCATTTTCAGCCGAAAGACGTCCACTGCTGGACATAGGTCTCCCCCAAGTGTCGCCACATTGACCGGTCCCGTGCGACTCACATCCAACGGATTCCCGCAACCTTCACCAGGTCATCAATCCACCTAGTTGGAGGTCTTCCAACGCATCGTCTTCCAGTTTGCGGTCGCCACTCCAGAACTTTTCGGCCCCATCGGCCATCCGTTCTACGAGCAATGTGCCCTGCCCACTGCCACTTAAGTTTGGCACTTCTTCGGGCTACGTCGGTGACCTTGGTTCTCTTGCGGATGTCTTCATTTCTGATCTTCCAGTCTATTAAGATACAAAGAGAGAAGTGAACATTATGGATTTCCATTGCTATCCTTTTCTGATTAATTTCCTTGATGAGGAGATCAAAGCTAGATTAATCGTTTCTCTGGGACTTCGTCCAGCTTCATTGTCTCGGCGCTTTTCTGATGGTCGCCACTGTTGATTCTGACTTCCAGGAGTTGCATTGGTTTTGAAATAGTGTGGCAAGCTTGTCCCTCAAAAGAAAAACTTATCCAGATGCAGCTGAATACCAGTATTTTACATGGAGCGATGAACGTAATCTAATTATTTTAAGGATCAACAATTCGCAAATCTATAATACTACTTACCTATAATCTAAGAGAAAGTATTCACCCAGGCACACAGCATATACTATGTTTTCCTCCTTTTTTTGCACCTTTTTAATATTTTTGTGTGTATGCTTTAATAACTTATCTCAAATAGATATTCTTCTTTCTTAAGAAATAGTTTTTTTAATAAGAAACATCTAACTGCCAAAGTTTTATTACATATTTCAATCACAATCCATCAATACAATTCCAGCACAGTTATTAAAATCAAAACAAAACCGAACACAAATTGTTTAATGTAATAAAACATCGACTACTTCCCACACTGACCACATTCAGGGATCTCACTTGAATGGTTCATGTTTCACAACGTATTACTGTCAGCATTTGTACATCATCAAAATTAGTCATGATTATCATCATCAGAATGATTGGTGTTGCCTAATAATTCGTACTAATTAATTTTCATGCAATGAATTTGAGATGTTTGGATATTATTGCGTAGCAATTTTGGATATAACTGGATGACGGGATTGTAATCCGGGGTATGTAATGCGTTGTTACATAATGGTGTTTTGATTAATCAAATCGTTGTTTCAATTGGTGTCATGGATGATAATTGAAAGATTTTATCCGGATATACCGTTTTTGCATCGTAATTAGGTAAAGCAAAAGACTTTATATTCCAAATTTGGTTTGGAGACGACATGACAACAGAAACTAACTTATACTGGGCTCGCGTGGATTATAAGCTGATAATGTTTATTTCTTTGTTCCACTAGAAAAATCTCCCGTATCACAGGTGTGTTTACAAAGATTTAAACTGACAACAACAAACAGCCAGACCCGTAACAACTACCTGTAAGCTATACAAATATTTGTTCCGTGTGGGAATCGAATTCGCCTTTTGGCGGCAAGTTTTCATGACTGATAGACTAATGTAACTTAGCTTGTTACAAGTTACATAAAATTAAAAACTTTTTTTGCAAAAAATAAAACCGACTTCAAAAAAAAAACAAAAAGTTAAAAATAACTTTAGCTTCTGAAGTCGGTGACCTTTGTTTGATTGATTTAATTTTTTTGCAATTTTTTTCGCAATTTTGTGGTGGCAGCAATCTTGTGATTGAAATTTACTATAGCGTATAGTGATTTACTAGTCAAGCCCTTTCATTTGATACCCATATTGAGGAAGTTGTGGAATAAATATGTAATCCGCCATTTTGTGGCGCGGGCATCTTGGACCGATTTTTATCAAACATAGCTAAGAATACTTCCAACTAATTCTCTTTAGATAAAAAAACTAAATCAAAATCGGTTCATCCGTTCGGGCGCTACGATGCCACAGACAGACGCACATACACAGACACATCAAACTTATAACATCCCGTCGTTTTTGCGTCGGAGGTAAAAATAAAAGTAACAGAAATTAGATGATAAAGCCAATTGTATGTAGCTACGTAGCCAGATAACTTCGTACGGGTCGGGTAAGTCGTAACGAACACAACGAAAGAGCTCTGCTCTTTCTCTATCGATATTAGGGTAGATGACACCATAAAACAATAATTCCAAGACACCAATCTCAAAAAAAAAAACTTTATTTGGACCTGAAAACTCAAATTCTCTTCTCAGTCGATCACTCTTGACACTTGGTCGTGGTAATGAGGGGTCGTTCACAGCTGCGGTCGCTGCCTTCGCGATTTTTTTCCCACCGGTCTCTATTGGCCGCATGGCGAGTACATTCTGCCAGAGGGATCTTGGTGACAGTTTTAATGGAGTCTGTCTAACGGGTTGGCGATCGACCAAGTGGTCTCGTGCCTTCGAACCTACCCTGGATTTAAAACTCGAATTATTTTCAATTAATTGCCAAGTTTGGATTTTTAGTTGCTTTGATAAAACAAAATAGTTGAGTAATTGAGTTGACCATGACCAAACAGTGACGTCACAGCGTGCTGTTGCCATACAAAATTTATGATACAACCGCGTTTACAAATACCTGTCAGGTTTTAAAAAGTATTTCAATTGATTGGTGTGTCAACGGTAAAGAGAAGATGATGGAAAAATCAAGTTTTTGTAGATTGTTTTTGCAATCACATGGAAAGTGATTGCCACTACACTTGGTCATCTGACTGCTTACTCCAATAAACTAATCCCTGGTTGTCAGCTCGTTTTTAAGTGTTGTATTGATGATTCAAGAGACTAACTGACCTTTGAAAAAAACACTCGCAAAAATTTTTAATACAAGATTTGAAGATATTTTTAGAAATTATTTTAGCTAAAACAACACCAACTAGCTTCTCTTAAATTACAAAAATTACTTTTAACTTTCTAATTAGTGGCGAACAAACTTATTACTCCAAACTACAACCAAAATATGGGTGTTTCATGCAAACTTATAACTCAAAACCTAGGGTAGGTTTTGAGTTATAAGTTTGCATGAAACACCCATATTTTTGACACTCAACCGCAAATGTAACAGTTAAACCACTTCTATCAAAACGGTGTAAGACTTAACGAGGTGGTTACTATTTGACGGCGTTGGTTCGTAGCCAAATAAGTTTGGAACCGAACCTATTATGTAATTACACTCTGAGCATAATTACTCATACTTTTGATGAGAGTTTGGCAATTTTTCATTAATTTTATGGATGGTAGAAGCGGTCTGGCAGCTGGATTTGATTTCAAACGAAATGTCATAACAATTTATCGAAATCATTACGTTTATGTGCTTGTCAATAGAAATCCACGCCTTGGAAAGGGCAACTACAGTACTTTCAGAAGTAAATAATTACTTCTGAAAGTAGTGTAGTTGCTCTAGCTTTGCGTTTTTTTTTTTACATTAAATAGTTACTGCTAATTGACATAAATGCTTTTAGTTTGTTAAAAATTCGATTCGGTGAATTTTAATATTCGTAAAGAGGCTAGATTCTGAAATATATGACAAGTCTTCTTTCAAGAAACACAACATGACAACTACATTAGAATTTCATATTTCTCCTTGCTTGGAGTTTGTTACATCGCGATGTATTTCTGTTCGAAGAATGCGAGATTTCTTTGGTTTTCTAGATTCTCACAGCAATATTCAAGAACGATTTTTTTTTGGAAGCACAGCATTATATCCATCTTAAGTTTCGACGACAAGTGTTATTGAATTACTGAGACCCTGGGTGTGGCTACATTAATTGCGGTATTTGTATAAATAAATAAAATATATCGCTGGACATTAACACACAGCGCCACCTAGTGCCACACTAAGCAAAGCTTGTGTCGTGGACACTGGATAGTTGATATACTACTTATATACTTTTTTGTTTGTAAATACATACTTATTATACCTACATATAAACATCCATGACTCGGAAACAAATGTCCGTGCTCATCACACAAACATTTGCTCCTACCGGGATTCGAACCCAGGACCCTAAGAACGTAAGGCAGTGTCACTACCACTACGCCAATCGAGTCGTCATTGGTGTACATATAAATAAAAAATATCGCCTGACATTACACACAGCACCATCTAGTGCCACACTAAGCAACGAGGCTTGTGTCGTGGATACCTGATATACCACATAGGTACTTTATGTTTGTAAATACAAACTTATTATACATATAAACATCCATGACTCGGAAACAAATGTCCACAAACATTTGCTTCTACCGGGATTCGAACCCGGAACCCTAAGAACGTAAGATAAAGAGTTATTTATCCGTCAATCAATAGTGTTTTTAAGTCCCTAAAGTACAGGTGGCTTAGGACATCCCCACAAGTAGCTCATGATTTGTCATGAAGGGTAGCGTTAATAGTCGCGGAAACACAATTTATATTTAAACTCAAACTCAAATTCTTTATTGCATTCATGTGTACATTCAGTTGTTACAATGTAACAACTGAATGTCATATATGTAAGTAAGTCCCAACATGATTATGTGTGTAAGGGACCATAGCCCAAAGTTGCCTGACGAAAATAATGTTTGCTTTGTTATCTTTTTAATTAATTCCTAATTTATAATTCTTACTACATTCTTCCGTTACCATACAATGATTTCCCCTCACAAACTTCCGTTTCAAATAACACTTTAACAAGATCGCCGGCAAAACTTTGCTACTGCCACACAGCTAAAGTAATCAATCATCAGTGTCGTCATTAACGTGATAACGTCAATTTAATTATCGCGAGGTAATCCTTGGGGCAGCAGCGAGACAGATTATAACACAATGGATAGAGAGGTATTATATTGTCGGGATAGGATATTTTTGTGATTAGGTTAAGGTTATGAATGTGGTGTGTTGTTGCGGTATTTTTGGTGGTGTGTTTATCCTTTATCAACCCCTTTTATTGATGTATGTATATATATATATTTTTTATTACACCGATAGCCATTTATTTATATATTCTTATGTAAGAAACTGTTTTCTGTTTGTCCTTTCCCCCGTCAAGGTTCATTGGAAGCCCAGCGTCAGACAGCATCACCTGTCTGGCATGAATGCTGAAATGGACCTTTTTGGCGCAGCCGTGAGGCACACAGTACATAATAAGTATTTGTTCTTTCTTTCTTTCTTTTTTGTAACCGTGAATGATGACGAAATTGGTGAATGTAGCTGTGTAAGTTGAAAATCACTAACTTGCCGAAATTATTTAATTGATCTTTTTTTTTCATTTGTGTTGGATTAAGCCTTTGCCTGGCTGTTGGACTGAATAGCCAAAATAAATTTGTTTTATTTTATTTCTATATTTAAATGTTGGTTCTTCGTATATTGTGATAAATGGGAATGGGTGTTAATAATACTATACAACACCAAATTTATTTTGCATGGGTGATACAGACGTGTTACCACATACCTTGTCTTTCACGATTAGACTTTTATGGTGTGTTCTAGTCTAGATACAGTGACCAACTTGGATGTAGATAATAAAACAGATTCACCTAGTCACGGTGGTATATATTATATGAAAACTAATAACTAACTAATGATTTGATCACGAAAATCATGAAAAAAGAATAACTCGCTAGCGTTACGACTGTATGTTTATAAGCCACAGGTACCGAAACACCAATGTATTATTTCTTACCACCTGGCGCCTTCTCAATCAAAACTTTGGTTACTCGTGACAGACTGGCAGACAACGCGAAGATTGCATTCCGTTTTAAGCATGTCAGGGGAAAATGAAGGAAAACCGCTCTTCATACATTTTGAAAGGCATTGTTAGAAGTATAAGGAGCTCGTGGCTTAATAATAACAGCAGCTCGGGTCGATCTTGAGGTTAAGCCATGCTTGCCTAGGTTGGTCTGTGAATGGCTTACATACCAAGTTTTCTCCGTGTCTCAGAAAGCACGACCCGGTTGTCATTTGTAGATCTTTGACAGTCGTTAGTGGTAGTCAGTGGCCCAAATAATCTGACAACCAGTCTTACCAAGAGGTATCGTATTACGCAGTACTAACTGGGTTGCGGAGGTCAGATAGGCAGTGGCTCCATGTAAAATACTGGTATTCAGCTGCAACCGGTTTGACTAGAAGCCAACCTCAACATAGTTGGGAAAAGGCTAGGCAGATGATGGTGATGATGTTGGAAGTATCATCGTTTACAGGATGGGAAACCATCAAATGACTTCTCTCACTCTGGGCGGAGCGGGAGGGAGTGTCAGACTTTTACTGACTAAAGCCCACCATGTTCCTTCCTCGCCCTTTATGTTCCGGGGCCGCGGTATCTCTTTCGAACAGGCCCGCAACCCCGGCAGGCTTCGGCCCTTGCGGGCCCCTCTCTTATGCTGACATCTCTTTGAGGCGCGCGTGGAACACGAACGCGCCGTCGACACGGCCTGTCGTCGTTAGACGGACGGACGGCTAGCTAGCCCATAGCCAACCGTCCACAGGCCCGCGTGCTGAAGGGTCCTGGGTTTGATTCTCGGGTCAGGCAAAAGTGTTATTGAGTTTCTCCATTACGATTTTCTCAGTAGCAGCCTGAAGTTTGGAAGTTTGCGGTGTGACCTCCGAGCCTCGAAAAACTCATTATGCCATTGGTCCTGCGTCTCATCTCTCCGGTTATGTCAGATTGGGCCCCCATCGAAGCACCTGCACACCTCGCACCTGAGCCTGCGCAAAAAATGCACGACAATATCTCCCGTGCCGTTCCGTTGCTATAGGGTAGATGACACTCTAAAACAATAAATCCAAGACACTAATCTCCAACAAAAAAAACATTATTTTGGGTCTGAAAACCCGACTTATTTTCAATTAATTGCCAAATTAGATTTTTGGTTGCTTTAAAATCAATACATAGTGTAGTCATTGAGTTGAACAAGCAGTGACGTATTACAAAATCTATGAGAGAACCGCGTTTTGCCAGCTCTAAAAAAATGTGTGTCAATTGATTGGTTATCATTTACCCTATTGGCCGCTTTGACGGAAAACGGTCAGGAGGACCATTATTATCATGCGCTATGTGGTAGATGGCGAGCTTACTGTCTTCAATCATATCAGATAAACAACCTCAGGTCTGCTAATGAGAAAATCAAAATCAAAAATCAAAATCAAAGCATTTATTTTAAGTAGGCCAATAACAGGAACTTTTGAATAGTCGAAACAAAGACGAAAATTAAATGTAGCTACAGTCTCAGTCACAAGACATAAAAACTGTGAAAGTACTGTAGTTGCCCATTCCCTAGCGTAGATCTCTATGTAGAAGAACGGGCAAGAAACTCCATGAAAAATACTCTCAGAAGTAGCACTCGTGACCACTATAGAGACACCAGTACGGCATTCATAAGATTTATTAGCCAAAATCCGCACAATCAGCAAGAAATCTCAAAGCAACAAATCTAATAATAAATCCTCATTATATTAACTTATGAAACCCAAAAATACGTTCATAATTTCTATAGCTTCCCTCGTAATATTGCCAAAAGTAATTAGGGTACATTTAGGGGCTCACCTTTGAAGGCGCCTATCTTGGGTCAGCTGATGTGATTGACGACGACCTTAGCGAATTAAACCAGTAATTACGGGGACATGGCTTCTTTTGACGATTACCTTGACTGATATGGGAGGTGAAATTAGATTGGATTTTTATGGAATATTTTTTATTTTGTCCAGTGCCGCAAATGGATAGAATATTCAATAAATAATTCTAGTTGAAAGAGTGTGTGTGATATATACAGTGTGTATACAGACTCATGACGAAGCCGTCAACCAAGCATTCTGCAAACCAAGTAACTTTACGCAAAAAATGTTGCTGAAAAACGACTTTTTTTTTTGGGTGAAAAATCCGACTTGTATTTTAAAAAAACTTGTCTTAAAGTTGCAATTTTGACCCCAAATATCTCCGTAATTAGAAGGTTCCCAGACCGTGTGGTGTAGAATAAAAATGATCACAATGACGGGAAGAACAAGTGCCTATCGGCTTTCCCTCTACTGGGTGTTTAGTCTGTATGGACCACAATGAATGGACCGCGACCCGTTCAGATATGTCTACGTCCAAACGGACTGGTGTGAAAAAAAAATGAATAAACAATAATAAATTTATAGGAACTGTCGCATGCATTGTTGTTGTCATTGTTCACGCACATTGATGCGCTGAGCTGCAGACCAGTTAAGGCTCCCGAGCCCGAAACACACGTTCTAAACACCCCCCATAGTACTAGGCTGGCATTAGTTCATGGTAGTATGTATTTTAAGAATCAGTCTATCCTCTCGGCTGAAAGCGAACGTAGTAGCAAATACGCGCGATAAGCTGGAGCACTCGACGTACTAACATTTACTTGACCGTTTCCGACCGCTGCGATAAAAACACCTAAATCGCAAACTACATGTGCTAGAGCAATTTAAAAAATATGGTTGTAAAGCTGAATAGTTAAAGAATCTACTTATGTAAAAATCAAGAAATATAATTTAAATTTGATACTCTAAAAACAATGTAGAGCATGAAAAACAGTGATGAAAACGGATATTTCGCTATAAAATATTCATTAAATGAAAAACTATTAAACCCCAAAAAGTACTAGGCTAACATGAGTTCATGGTGGTATGGTTTGGCTGATATTGCAGCCAACTGCGGTTTACTAGATGTAACCCAAAAAGTACTAGGCTGACATGAGTTCATGGTGGTATGGTTTGGCTGATATTGCAGCCAACTGCGGTTTACTAGATGTAACCCAAAAAGTATTAGGCTGACATGAGTTCATGGTGGTACGTATTTTCGTATTTGTCTACTAGTAGGTAATTAATTCAATCATAGCATTTAAAAACATCTTGGAATCATGTTAGCCTATTACATTTCGTGAGGCTACTACTTACCATAATTGATTGTTTTCCAAAAAAGAAAATACAAATCTAAGAAAATAAAAAATTAACATTTTTTTTCCTTTTGTAACTTTTAAATATGCAGGAGCCCCGAATAAATTAGGATCATCAACATCTACCTAGCCTATTACCAACTATGTTGCGGTCGGCTTATGGATATCTAAATAACGCTTAGGGATTTTTAAAGGTCAAGGTCAGTTTTCAAGCGTGTTTGCTAGGTAAATTAGAGCTTCACAATATTGACTAATATTTAGCATTGTTTGTTTGTTAGAGTCACATGAGTTGATTAAAACATAAATACTCCTTTGTGTTACGTGTCAGGCCGAAATGTGCCAAAAACAGTTTAGTTTTTTGCCTATGTGGCGTTTTGCTTTCATGTAGATGTTTGTGAAAAGCGTTAAATTCAGAAAATGTTTGTAGGTCAGTCGCGCATTGCGTTACACAAACGAACACCAAAGATTTTGAAAACAAAGACAAATACATAGTCCATTGTTTAACAACATCTTTTGCAATTTATCGTTTTGATTTGACAGTGATTACAACGCAATGAATATTATAGAATTGAAAGAAAGAAAGGCAATGGTCATCATCATCATCATTTCAGCCAAAAGACGTCCACAGCTGGACATAGGCCTCCCCCAAGTGTCGCCACATTGACTGGGCCCGTGCGACTCGCATCCAAGGCAATGGTATTATAAATGTATTATTGTTACACAATGAGGCTGCACGAATACCTCTGTTATATACATAGGTACTATGTCCATGTAAATTTACATCGACCTACACAGACAGATCCAGTCTAGCAATATTTGTAAAAAATATAATTCGTTTTCACTCTTTCAACCGAGCGGAGCTCGTTCACCAAAGTCCTTACTTATATTAATAAGTTGTGAATGTGCTCTTGCTGACAAATTACTAACAGATTTACCTACGGATCTCACATCCTGTCTATTTTCCTCCCCACCTTTCAAGGAATAATACTCATAAAAGCATAAGCGACAAATCGGGATTAAGTTTGACAGATCCCTAATCTTTACGGAAGCGCCCTTCAGTCGCCTGCTTCCTTAAGATAACTCTCGCTACAATGAATAGCAATTCGTTTGATGAGTTTCTTTTATGCTCTTATTTTGATGGTTTGTGTTTTGGGGGGAATTAGTTGTTTTTTACAAAAATTGGAGGCCTAAACAAAATAAGATTCTATCAGCTATAACTTTGATGGAAAAGTAAAAAATTTAGATTGACGTAGACATGCCACCGTATTGAATGTCATCGTAGAAATACGAAAAGAAAGCAACTGTCGTTTTATCATCATCATCATCATTAGTCTAAGTTCCGACTGCTGGGACAGGTCTCCTCTCTACGAGAGGGAATGGGCTACAATCCACCACGCGGGCCCAGTGGGGATTGGTAGATGTCATACTTCATGTCTTCGAATATTTGGTTTTAGGACATGCCGGTTTCCTCACGATGTTTTCCTTCACCGTTTTGAGAACAGCAGCGATGAAATAACACATGGTTACACATGCGCCTGCTTGGGTTCTTACCCACGACTCACTGGGCCACCGCTGTAGTGCATTGTCACTTAGCTACATTAAACGACTATTTGATTTAGGACCATGGCCAACATACGTTAGAGCCAACTGCTAAATACTGCTGGCTATGGCTCTAAATCCTATAGTAGTAGTTTAAACATCGTCGCCTTTCAAGTGATTACAATTTTGTCGGCTGAAAGAGTTTAAGTATCGTTGCTCTTAATATAACTGAATTAATAAAAAGTCGTAAGCTAACAGCCAAACAATATTGTAAGAAAAACTTACTTATGATAAACTAGCTTCTGCCTGGGGCTTCGCTCGCGTCAAGTTTGATAACTGTCCCATGAGATCTTACTACCGAGATAAAAAGTATCCTCTGTATTAATCCAGATTATAAACTATCTGTGTGAAAAGTTTCATCCAAATCCGTTCGTAGTTTTTACGTGAAAGACTAACAAACATCTATTCATACATCAATACTCACAAACTTTCGCATGTAGAATATTATAAAAGTAGGATGGAATGGAAAAGGAGAAACACTTTGTTTACCAGTGACACAGCAATGACACGACCGGTCCGTACGCTGAGCTTGGCAGAATAACGATTTGGATGCCACACGGTTAGCACGGTGGGAGTGAGATTAGCTTCTCATCACAGGCGTATGTACATACGATTCCGGCACGGAACAAATATGTGTAAGGCCCACATATACTACGAACTCACGTTTAGGAATACAAATACCACATACAGGAAACATACTAGTGCGTCACAACATTTTGTTTCCTCAGCTTTTTCCGACTGGTAACTTTGGATACTTGCGTTGGCGTAAGCGTAGTGTGAGTGTTACCAGATGTTGTGAGGGTACTTAGGGTATTTTGGCAGCATTGTCCGAAAATAAGCTACTAATCCTGTAGCTACTGTTATTATTTGGGCAAAATGTACAGAAATAATAATGTTGTCACTGAGTTACTTTTCTAATGTCCGTTTTCACTAACAATAGGCGACGCCAAAATTGATATCCATAATTGAACTCTCGTTACTAAGCTGTAAGTTAAAAATCCAACAGAAAATGTACCGTTAGTTATGGTGTATTAATAAAATCAAATGGAAAACTTTTACAATCTACTGGTGGATAAACAATAATAAAATTCTTCGCACTAAATTCACCACGCCAAGTTCAGCAATATATTCACTCCAAAAATTGATGTAGTGAAACCAGAAAACATCCAAAAATTTGGTCTGAAAAGCCCACAGCACTTAATTAAAAATACCTGAAAGTTTTCAGCCGGCCAGACCTACAAATGGGAACAATATGGAAAGTACTCGAAATTTGACCCGAATACTGCCTGAAAACTAACATAGGTGGTTTATTACAAGAAAAACTAAAATGTATATCTGGCCATTTTATTTAATTTACTGTATTTGAACTCTAAATCTTTTTGTATACAATTAATTACTTATAATGTATTTGTTGTTTACGTTGTCTAAGGCAATTGAATTGACATATTGGATAATTTTATTTAACGTAAAAGTTTTCGAACTTCAAGCTCTAACATTAAGTGCGTTGATGTAAGTTGATAAAAACTTTTGATTATTTTACTTTTAAATAAAATTCTATCATAACTTTGAAATACGTTATCTTTGAAAGTCAAATTTGAGAACTACAAATAAATATGATTTTCTCTTCTCAAAAGTTCTCATAGGACTTCATCAAACTTAATACATCAACAAAATAAAAAGTAATTTAGGTAACTTAAAAGCTCTTGGCAATAATTTGAAACCATCCCAAACAGTAAACATTAAAAGCACTTTGTTTCCACCAAGAGAATGAAACATACCCCCACCGATAACCCTACCTATTCATTCACAAAACAATGCCACAAGTGGTCCATTTCTTCCCATTTTCCCCATAAAAGTTGTAGAATCAACGTGTAATCGTTATACCCTAAATGCACCCAGGAGGCGAGTTGGAACAAAAGCGGCGCCACCCGTTTCACCCCTTTCGAAGGATCTTGATAAAAACAAACGCAAAAGGTCCCACTTGATAGAAGAGATTTATTACTGAAAATCTCTGGAGACGCACAGATATATTCTTTTGAGCATACAAATTTAAGTCTGGATTGTATCACACCGACGTGCCCTAGAATGAGTTGTCAAGAGCAATTTGTCATAAATGGTGAAAGTGAAAAAAAAGTACCAGTTCATTTTCTATGGTATTAAAGTTTTTCAAATTATTATTTATTCAGTTACTGACAGAACGCAGAGTGAAGAGATTTTTTTTTTGTTTTTCCTACTCCTCCGCTATTAATAATTATCTGATTAATTTTGTTGAAGGATCCAAGACAGTTAAATTGTTTCTCTAGGACTTTGTCGAGCTTCACTGTCTGGCGGTCGCCGCGGTAGATTGTGGCTTTCAGGAGTGGCAGGGGTTTGGAAATAGGCTAACGGGCGAGACCCAATTAAAAAAAACATGCGGAACAGAAGTGAAAACTAAGTAATCTGCTACGGGTTATGCCCTGCGCACGCCTAAGTGTTGCTACACCGTAGCGGATCGGCTACGAGTGCTTCGAAGCGTTAGGTGACGGTCACGCAAGTTACTTGATTTTTGTTCACCCAAAAAGTATTCAACGAGCCTAAAGAAGGTTTCACTTAAAAATATACAGAAAACCGCCTGAATCGCTCGGCGAGGAAGCAAATTAAACATCATAATTCCCCTTAAAAAGATGAGCCTGCTGAATGTGAAGTAAAGATTTATTTTTGGAAACTCATTTTCAAACAGCGGGTAATTACGAGGAGAAAGTTTACATTATAATAAATATTATTAACCACAGGAAACTTAACTGTTTTCATAGTAGCGTTAACAGATTGCACTTGCACAAACAGACTCGTAACCAATTCTATTTGTAGGCCGCACAAATATTTGTTCCGTGTCGAAATCGATCTAGCGAAGCAGGCAATCGCTCAGTTACTGCGGCAATTCAGCTGCCGTTGAAAAAAGAAACAAAGGAATAAAAAAAACATCGTACCCAGAATGTTCCCTATGTCCTGGACACGATGGCCTATTATTAGATGTCTTTTTACAAACATAATGATAACGATTACCTGAGGGAATCTGAAGGAACTCGAGGCTAAATAAAACCAGGCACACTGCGCTTGCCTAGATTGTTCTATAGATAGGTGACCATCGTTACATACCCAGTTTCCTCCGTGCCTCGGAAAACACGTTAAGTCGTTGGCCCCGGTGCAGCGGTGGTCATTTGTAGACCTTTGACAGTCGTTACAGGTAGGTAGTCAGTGGCCCGAAAGTTTGACAACAAGTCTTGGCAAAGGGTAACGTAGTCCCAAAACTGACTGGGTTGTGGAGTCAGATAGACAGTTGCTCCCTGCGAAATACTGGTTTCAGCTGCATCCCATAAGACTGAGAGACACGCCCAATAAATTTGGAAAAAGGTAGATGATGATGAATGTTAAAATCTAGGAAATATCACTTAAGAATCTGACTAAGTTTCTTAATATTTTTTTTCAGCATTATCTGCTTTATTCCTTCACTATTCTTAATTCCACTCCCAACTCTAAACTTCGCCTACTGAGCATTGCTTTGTATCTCTCCCTAAGGGTATTGGACCGTAAACCACAGTTAGTAACTATCCCATACAATGTTCCTATTTCCTTCTATTTCCGCCCCAGCTTTTATCTGTCTGCAACATTTGTGAGTCAACTAGGGAAATTGATAGCTACCTACTGCCTAGGTCCCTCAGGGTGAAACTGGTCGAGGCGATATGGCGTAGTAACTACTGCTATACAGTAAGTAACTTTACGCAAAAAATATGGCTGGGAAACGACATTTTTTTGGTAAAAAATCACGTTTTACAGTAACACTCAGTGTACCGCACTCAAAACATTGTGCTGGTCGATTGAATAGTACGGGCGTCGTGTTGTTTCAAGTAAAAAATTTACATAAGTTAAAAACATGTATTTTAAAAACAAACTTTGGAAAATTTGGAACTATGATCTCCAATATCTCCGTAACTGGAAAGTTCCCAGGTATGGTGTAGAACAAAAAACATTTTGCAAAGACGGAGAGAACAAGTGCTTTTTGGCTTTATTATGAGTCTTTTCACACTCTTCAGGTTTTTATGTTGATACTTTTTCAGCTTAGCGATGGAAATTAAATACCAAATTAAATAGTTTTTTTGCAACTGAAAACCAGTATTTCATATGGAGCGACTGCTTATTTGACCTTCACGACCCAATTAGTTTTTGGTAATACCGTCGACCGTAGGTTCAATTGAGGTAAGGGACAAAATACCCAAAATGAGTTAAGTATACAGTTTTGTTCAGAATTTTTCGCTCTATCGAATGGTGTATATGAAAAAATTCTAGCTTAAGAAAAATGTCCCTTACCCTAATGATTTTTGGATCCAAATTTCGAATCAGCCCCATAATAACAATGTATCTGAAAAACTATGCAATATAGGAACTTGAAATGATGTAATTATTGCTGCCAATCCACTTGAAATAAGGTAAGGGTCTTCCCAATCAACGAATTACCATTACATGGTTTATTTTTGAAGAAACAATAATAAAACTGGCCTTACATTAATGTCTTTTTTATCTAAAAAATTAATATCATCCATACTTTAAATGGATTGCACGAGTTTTGACATAGTTGTCCCTTACCTCAATTTGCATTGTCATACTTTAAGCAGTGTCAACGTTACACCAATTTGAATCGAATAATATTTAGGTTCGGTGTCCGTTACACTAATTTGCTGATGAGAAGTATTGAATTGTTTATCCCTGTTACCTTTATTTACACACACTTCTAACTTCATAACACAAGATAGCACGTATTTGCACTATTACCATCCTTTTCTATCTCACAACGTCTTTCTTTGTGCGAAAGAGAGGATGATACCAATGCGAAAGCAGCGCGCGGGCATCAAAAAAGTCGCTATCAGTGCGAGTTCATCTGTCGTTTGGTCGGGATTGTGCACGGTTTTTGACAAAAACAGTGGTAAAAATGGAAAAACAAAACCATTTTAGAGGCTCTATTAGGATGATTTGCAGCTACTTTTTTATTTGAATAAAAATTCAAAGTAATTGTATGTAAAATTGTTACCATTTCTTTTAATAATTTGATTACAATAAACATATTAAATGAAATATAAATTGTTTTATTAAATCTATACAAATTAGCTATTACAATGTACAAACATTTCATTTCATTGTACTATGTAAGCATCATCTTCCTGCCCTTGTCCCATTTTATTTGGGGTCGGCGCAACACGTTTTCTTCTTCCATTCTCCCCTGTTAGACGTCACGGCATCATTTACTCCTTTCTCTTTCATATCAGTCTTTACACAATCCATCCATCTTTTTTTTGGCCTTCCTCTCCCTCTCCATCCATCAATACTAATGTCCATCACTCTTTTAGTCACATGCGTTTCATCCCTCCTCATTACATGTCCATACCAAGCCAAACGACTTCCTTTCAATTTTTCAGTAACCGGTGCCACTTTCAAACTTCCTCTAATACATATATTCATTCCTTACTTTATCCATTCTTGTCAATCCACACATCCATCTCAGCATTCTCATCTCCGCTACATGCAATCGTTTTTCATCCATCTTCTTCACAGTCCAGCATTCTGATCCATACAATACGACAGGTCTAATCACGGACTTGTATATTTTCCCCTTTAACTTGAGGGGCATCCGTGGGTCGCAAGTTGTTCCAGTGACCTGTCGCCATTTCATCCATCCTGAGTTGATCCGGTGCGTTACGTCCCGGTCTACTTCGCCATTTCCCTGAATAAGCGACCCGAGGTACCGAAAATCGGAGCAGACCGGTATGGGCGTTCCGGCAAGGGTTATGGGCACAGGACTGGAGAGACCGCCGAAATCACAAAACAAGTATTTTTGGTTCTACTTAATTTCAGGCTAACATTCTCCAGTCTTTGCCACCATACCTCCAATCTGCTCTGGACCTCTAGGCCACTCTCGGCAACTTACACAATGTCGTCGGCAAACAGCATACACCAGGGAGCCTCTTCCTGGATGTCGAACGTAAGAGCGTCCATTACCACCAGGAAGAGGTAAGGGCTTAGAGCCGACCCTTGGTGCAAGCCGACTGAAACATTGAAGCTGGCGGTAGTGCCTGCTGTAGACCGTACTTGGGTTCTACATCGACTATAAATAGCACGCATCAACTGCACATACTTCCCAGGCACACTTTTCTCCTTAAGGGCCCACCACAAAACCTCACGGGGTACCCGGTCGTATGCCTTTTCGAGGTCGATAAACACCATGTGCAAGTTTTTATGTGCACCTCTATATTTTTCGCACAGCTGGCGGATAGCGAAAATGGCATCCGTCGTTCCCCGACCAGGCATAAAACCGAATTGGTTCTGTGAAATTTCACTCTCTTCTCTCAGTCGCCTTTCAATAACTTTTTCCCAAACTTTCATACTATGTGACATTAGCTTCATTCCTCTATAATTGTTACACTCCAGCACATCACCTTTGTTTTTAAAAATGGGCACCAGCGAACTGTTACACCATTCGTCAGGTATGGCTTCTTCCAGCAACAATTTATTGAAGAATAAAGCTAACCACGTCCATCCGTCCATCCGCAATAACTTCCATACTTCAACCGGTATTCCGTCCGGTCCTAATGCTTTACCATTCTTCATTCCATTTACTGCAATCCTTACTTCATCCACGCTAACCTTTCTCACCAAGGCCCTCATTCACTGGTTTATTTTCGAGTACCCCACTCCAGTAATTCTCCTCATTCATTAGTATTTCAAAGCAACCCTTCCATCTATCCTTAATTTTCTCATCATCCGAAATAACCATTCCAGCTTCGTCTTTAACGCATTTGACCTGACAAACATCCTTCGCCTTTCTCTCTCTAGCTCTAGCAAGCCGGTATAGCTGTTTTTGGCCTGCTGGACTATCCAGTGTGTCATAGAGTTTATTCTGGGCGTTTGCTCTCGCTATAGCCACAGATCTCTTAGCCTTTTTCTTGAGAGCATCATACTCACGCTTCTTTTCAGCTTTCAAACTAGCACTCTCATTTCCAACACTCTGCCATTCTTTGAACTTCTTCTTTTTATCCTTCAGCACATTCTGTATTTCTGGCGACCACCACCATGTATCCCGGTCTATCGTGCCCTTTCCTTTCGTTTCTTCCAAAATACCTTTTGCTGCGCTCCTTATACACCGAGCCATCTCATTCCAACATTCATTTACACTTTGATCATTCATATCACCCATCTCTATCATTTTATCCACCACTCGTTCTATTAATTTCTTCGCACAATCATACTTCTCTAGCATATGCCATTTTATTTTAGAGGGAGGTCGCTCTTTTTGTTTAATAAGCCTTATTTGAACGACTACTTCCATAACCAGGAGTCTTTGTTGTGAGACCAAGTCTTCTCCCGGTAGCACTTTGCAGTCTTTGATGTGCTTAAGGTTGTTGCGTCTGACGAGGAAGTAGTCGATTTGTGTGTTATGCAAACCACTTTTATACGTTATGAGATGTCCATCGGCTTTTTGGAATCAAGTGTTGGCCACTGCCAGATCAAATGCAGCAGCCGATTGCAGTAGAGTTTCCCCGTCATTGTTGAGATTACCATATCCCCATCCCCCGTGTACTCTTTCATAACTTCTTCTCATTCTTCCCACATGTCCATTAAAATCACCTCCAACTATCAATTCTTCATTGTACACAAAAAACAGACACACGGTTCTAATACATTTTCATGTCTCTTAAATGATTTCTTGTAACAATAATAACGATTTCCAAATTTATGATATCCGTACGTCAAAAGTGTGTACTTTATTTTATGTCAAAAATCTCTTTACACTGTATTTTTTCCATAATTTTTTTCAACAAGTGCTTTACACTATTTTTTCATTAATAAATTGAATCCAACGCAGAGGTCAATTTAATGTAAGGGACGAGACTACAAGATACTTGGTCAGTAAGGGACATTACTAACAAAATACGTTGTTGTAAGGGACATCTATTTTCTTAAATAGCTAATTTATTTAAATAAATGTTACACGTGTAGATAGAGCACTAAAATACAAGATTATGTGTGAAATCAGACCCGAAAAAGGTTAATAAGAAAAATAGTTATAGGCGATTTAGTCCGAAAAAAAACTTTGTCGGCCTCTCCTGAAAAATCGTATTTTGTCCCTTACCTCAATTGAACCTACGGTCGACGATACGATACCCCTAGGTAAGACTGGTTGTCACACTTTCGGGCCATTGACTACCTGTAACTACTGCCTAAGATCTAAAAATGACAGCCGCGACCAACGACCTAACGTGGTCTCTAAAGCATGGAGGAAAGCCCTTATCTTAAGAACGACCACTCATCCGCAGACCAACCTAGGCAAGCTCGGCTGAACCGAAAGTTCGACCCGAGTGGCTGTTATCAGTTAGCCACGAGCACTTCTCAGTGGTTTCGACAAGATATGAAACAATAGCCTTTTCTTTTGAAAAGTCACTTTTTAACCGCCTTCTTCTTTAGTGAAAAAGTCCGTACTTAATATTATGGTGTTCATTTCCCAGATTTAAGATAGATCCTTGAAGATTTCCGCTCCAAAATAAACTACTTACTTAACTTATGAACGTACAGTATAATCCAATCAAAGTAAATGTAACCTAATGTTCACTCTAAGTAAAGTTGTAGGTAATTCCGTCTAATCTCATAAGACTAAACGGATTATTATGGGGTACGCTACTGTCTCCCCCTGTAGACACACTGTGGTGACGCGCGCAAAATGTGAAGATGAAATCTGAATCTAAAGATTTTAATACGCCCGTTTTACAATAAAAACAGATACATTTTCAACGTGTTAGAAAATTATTGTTTAGAAAAAAACCAATGTGGAAAATTGTAAAGTTGTTTGGAAATCAATTGTTACTGAAAGGATGAAGGTGAATCTCAACAACACGGATTGACAATACTACATATTGGTCGGTGTTCCGACTTTGCTCGAGCGGTGAAGTGGATCTTAGGTTGCTTTGGCTGGTTTTAAATCAGTGAACGCTTAGCGCATGACATCGCCCGACTGCGTGGACGAGCGGCGCTCACCGCTTTTCCATGCGGCACACCGCCCATACACTTGCTTTGCCACTTCCGTCCGCGCAGACGAGCGGTGTCGTGTAAGGCCTGAATTCTTGTCTCACTGACGACGGTCGGTTGAGTACCACGGTTGCGTACAACCTGCGACGCTGACCTCAGCGGCGACCAACTGCCGTATTTTGTCCTCGCTGACGTCACGACCGATAGTACGCAACCGACCATCAGCGCGCAAAGAATTAATACCTAAGAATCGCTTTATTGTCCCGGTAATCTTTTCACGAGTATATGTATAAATAGGTCTCGGCCTGACAAAACTAAAAATATTAATTAATTAATTTATAAAGAAACCCATACAATTTGCGGCTTATTATTACGAGTAATTTCCAAGAACCAGAATTAAAAATTAATTAGAGACTGGAACTTTCCCTGACTGACAATAACAACTAACTTTCTAATATCTGGGTAAGGATTCCTATCCATTATATTTAATTGTATTTTTTGATAAAAAAAACGTTTGGTTTTTAAGAAACATGTGATGAGCAAAAATGTTTTAATTTTCACTACAATGATTCTTTCCTGACCAAAAATTTTTGAAATAATTATCTTAGGACAACGATACACTTTGGTGTAACAGAATCCACGATATAAAAGAAAGAGTTCACTCGAACTACCGTTTGTACAACGAACGTCGACGTTCGCTTTGAACTTCAAATTTTCAAACGCATGTTTCATAAAGCGCGCTTATCTGTATTCTCTTTGCATAAGTCTGTCGTGTTCAACTAGAAGTATTTCTGCTTTTAACGTTATTACTTTATGTTGGAACAATTACTAAGGAGAAGTTTTAGTTGGAACAAAGTTTGACGTCAGTATTTTTGCGTTTATTCACGATGCATGAGTTTAAAAGGCTAATTCGTACAGAAATGCATTCGCTGATATACGGAAAAACTCACAACAATTGATGTGATTGGATAGTATTATAACATTTAGGTTTAACGGTCTGTCTGGTACGATATACGTAGTTTTTGTTCTACACCATACCTGGGAACCTTCTAGTTACGGAGATATTAGGGGTCAAAGTTCCAACTTTTCGACAAGTTTTTTTATTAAATACAAGTTTTTAATATTAGATGTTTACTTGAAACACCTCTACGACCCCCGTACTATTCAATCCATCCATCAGCACATTGTTTTAAGTGCGTTACATTGAGTTCTACCCACAAAACAGGTTTTTTCACCCAAAACAAAATATTGTTTCCCAGCAATAATTTTTGCGTAAAGTTACTTAGTTTGATGTACAGAATGCTTGATTGACGGCTTCGTGATGAGGTGGTTTACACCCCCCTGTAGTATACATTATTGTACTAGTGAAGCCCTTTCATTTAATAACCATGTAGAAAAAAAAATCTGTTCATCCTTTTGGCAGCTACGATGCCACAGACTCCGTCGTTTTTGCGTCAGCGGTTAAAAATGTCAACATATACCAAAATCACGCAATTGTAAACGCTCTATCACTACCTGTCGCGAAATATCTAACACGCGTATTATAATACAGGACCAGAGTATTATATTTCTTGCATATTTCCTATTAGGGAATATGCAAGAAATACAAAACTCTTTTTATTTATTAAAAATGCCTAGTATTGGCGCATAGAAACATTATGGTACACTTGTTTAAGTTTCTAAAACATCACTTATTTTACAATTTATTGTTTTATGTAGCATGTTTTTGGTGAAACGGAACGCACTCTCAAAACACGTCCTCCTCGATAGCGGCGGTAGTGACATCAAAATTCATATGTCAAAAAATAACTTTTATTTTAAATGTAGGTAAAGTTGCACTACGATTTTATTATAATATCGTTATCGCAATTTTTGCTTGAATAAAGCACACACAATTAGCAAAATTACTTTATTAAGGCCAAAAAAATAGATTTAAACAAGGTAGATTTTGATAAATGACGTCAAAATATGGTCGCGACAATCACGGACGTTTGAACTGTCATAGAAAATTGCAGAAAGTTAGTATTATTTTTAAGCGACAAGCAGTAGTTGAAATTAAGTTTTAATACTTTTCTTGAGTTGATAATAGTGTAATTAATTCATTTAAGTGAAAAAAAAATACATGCATATTCCCTATTATAAGCTACAGAATAGCAGACACAATTCGAAGACATATGACATCTATCAATCTACACCGAGCCCGCGTGGTGGATTATAGGTCATTCCCCCTTATAGAGAGGCAGGCTGATGATGATGATGGTGATGAGAGAAAAGCAGTGCCTGAACGGGTATTTCAATTTATAAAGTCATGTAAAATTGACCATGCACAAGATATTTTTAGTCCTTGTAAGAGGCATTCAAATCATCACATCTCTATTTCATTGACTTGAGGCACCTCAATTAGCAAACGTTACCAAGAATAGACTAATATTCATTTGTAATTGAATCTTCATTTGTTATCAATTATTACCCAAATCGATCCCGATTCAATTGAATTGAACTAGCGTTCCGATAATAGAACCAATCGAATCGCGGTATGAAAGTGAATTACCCAAAAATGATATAGCAATATTACAGCATACTACGTGATTAAAATACGGAAGCGTTATTTTATGGGTAACGCGAAAGAGTAAAGTATTATATTCCTTAACACTAATGGAGTTAGTAAGTCGTCAATTTTGGTAAAAAGTAGTTTAACTTAACATAACATTAATCTTGTTATTACTGTAGGGATAAGCAGAAGTGTAGCTAGAGGAGTTCGTGTCTAAATAATAAGCCGCTAAGGTCGATCTTGAAGTTAAGCCGTGCTTGCCTTAGTTGGTCTGCGGATGGGTGACCACCCATTACAAACAGAGTTTCCTCCATTCCTCGGAAAGCACACTAAGCCGTTGGTCCCGGCTGTTTTTGAAGAACTATGACAGTCGTGACATCCAGTCTTACTGTATCGTATTGGTTGTAAAGGTCAGATAGGCAGTCGCACCATATAAAATACTGGTATTCAGCTACATCCGGTTAGACTGGAAGCCGACCCCAAAATATTTACGAAAACGCTAGGCAGATGATGCAGCAAAAGTGTAGTTGAAGTGCACCCACATTTTGCATCCCATATTCTAAGAGGGGGGCAGGCTAGAGAACAGACATACTCCGCTCGGCTTTGAAATTCCTGGTGGAAAATAAAGGCAATATGAAACTCAGTCAATTTGAGACTCGGGAATCAAACATAGGGACTCATGATCGCCGGGGCTGCGGGACTGTTCGAAAGAGATACCATGGAACATGGATCGGTTTTAGTCAGTAAAAGTCTGACATTTGTGTTACTGACTTTCGAGTCATTTGAAGATTTCCCATACAAAGAAAAAAGAAGGGCTCATACTCACCAGTAATTTGTTATAACTAGACCAATAAGGCATGGTTGAACTTTCTAAACTAAAGCTTTATTTATTTATTTAAGAAAAAAAAACAGTAACATAATATTACAGATTTAAAATAAGACTTAAATATTAAACTATGATAAATATGCTACCCACTACACACTACCACTACTGCTTCTACTTTAGTTACAAAATTACCATTTTTATTAGGCATCGAATTCATCGCCATCATCATCAGCGTATAATTTTCCCACTGCTGGGACAGACTTAATGAGGTGGAATGGGCTATAATCCACTACGCGGGCCCAGTGCCGATTGGTAGATGTCACATATCTCCGAATTTTTGTTCTAGAATATGGGTGTTTCCTCACGATGTTTTCTTTCACCGTTTTGAGAGCAGTGGTAATGAAGTAAATTACATCGAACTGGTTAGTCTCAACTCGGTGATATTTAATAAGGTTATAATACATAATAATAGTATTCTTACTAAGGCCAGCTTCAAACCAGCATGTATTATAACTGGAACACAAAGTAAAAACTAAATTTAAAGTAAAATAATGTTCCACCGTATAATTTCATGGGAAAACCAACCCTTCTAACAAATACCAAAAAAATATAGGTACGTAACTAAAACAAGAACCAAACTAGATCACCAAAGATGATATAACATTTACGTGCCTAAAATGCCTACTACCCTTCTATTACCCACCCATCCAAAAGCGCTACTTTCACATTTGCACCCCTTTTCCGATCGTTCGAATTCAGTGAACGAAGCCGCTGTAAATTTCCGAGTTATTAGAATTATATCGGTCCCCAATAAAGGATTATTAAGTGTCGTATCGGCTTGTTGGGATAATAGAAAAACGATGTACTGATTGCAAGATTTTGTTCAGTGTTTAGGAGTGTTTTGTTTTGTGGTTAAGGGTTACTGTGTTTAGGTTTACCAGTTTCTTATGCTCATAAAAGTTTATTGTTGAACATGGACGTCTTACTTTTCTCGGCTTCGATGACATGAGTTAATAAAACATTATTGAGAATAATAAACACAAGGTCCCTACAGATAACAAAAATGGTAGGAAGTTCTTTTTTGAGTTATATGCTGATCTACAAAATGTTTATTTTAAAAGAAGATTATATTGAAGATTTATTCTCATACTTTAGTTACTACTTATTTTAAGGACATAGATACCTACCTATTTTCTATACTTCTATAGTAATATTATGAAGAGGAAAGGAAAGATTTATATGTTTGTATTTTTGTATGTACCGAATAAACTTTAAAACTACTGGACCGATTTGAAAAATTCTTTCAGCAATGGATAGCTACATTATCAACGAGTAACATAGGTTTAGTTTTAAACCGTGAAAGCTTAAAACAGTGTTTGAAAAGCTGCATATTTGATTGGACTCGTATCATTTGTAGTTTTACCTACAACCAGCCTCATTTCCTCATTTACAGGTAGATTGATCGTTTGATTGGACGACATCACTTTCAGTTCTCCCTCCAACCGATCATGGCACTAACACAGCAAAACATCATCACTCACAAACTACATCAATCAAACATTTACAACCATCTAAATCAAATCACACACACAAAATCATAACAACCGTTTGGATGTACATTTGTGACGTCACATACTATCACCCATTAATAATTTGAAACTCATTTGGATTATCAACGTTTCATGAATTAAATTACATTTTGAAAGCGCCTGTAAGCTCTCTGAAGGATTAGTTTAGCTTGTGTTTCGATGCTTCAGTTTAGTTCAGAGGAAGATTTGATTGGAGTTTGTTTAAATGAGATCTAGTTCTGTTTTTGGATGTGTTTTCATTCGGAGGGTTTAGTGTGAGGAAGTTCTAGCTCTGGTTAAAGTTAAGCTTACACTCTAAAAGTAAAAGAAAACAGGCTTTAGTGATAATTTTGAGTTTATCGTACCTTTCAGTTCCTTATTATTTTTTTTTTTCGGATGGTAAATCATCAAATGACTTCTCCCACTCTGGACGGAGCGGGAAGGAGTGTCAGACTTTTACTAACTAAACCGATCCATGTTCCTTCCTCGCCCTTTATGTTCCGGGGCCGCGGTATCTCTTTCGAACAGGCCCGCAACACCTTTCAGTTCCTTCATTCATCTTTAATTATTTTTTCTGTTAAATAACAACATAACATAATATATATTTCTTTAGAAATGAGCATCGCCTTTGTATCATTTTCTGTTATTTTCTTGTGTACATAAATAGTATAAAATAAAAAATAACTTAACATAACATCGTGAATATAATTCCCGGAGGGTTAGGCAGAGGTGAAACTAATAGTTCACCTTCATTTCACCAGTTGTGTTTAAGTGACATGTAATAGGGCGAGCCTAATGACATCAACTGGGCACAAAAAAAAATGGATTTATCGCAGCTTTTAGCTCCTTCACTATTGTTTTGCACCCATCTTTATTATTGTTACCTACTACCAAATAACTCTGAAATAAAATAAAATGTGGTTATGTACAGAGAGCAGAAGATGTAATTTATAAAAATTTTGAAAATTAGGTGAGGCCTCAGGCTCTTGTTTAGCCTAATATTAAAAAAAAACAACAAGAAAATCCATTCAGAAAAAATATTTTATCCATCAAACAAAGCTTTCAATGTAATCCAAGCTTTAAAACAATAAACATTTTTTTATGAAACTAAATCCTTTTGTTTAGTAAATACTTCCATTACTTAATTACGAAGCTATAAAAGATAACAAAAGAAAACACATAAAAAATATGAAAGGAAGACTTTGTTAAATCTGGGATTAGGATCTCTGTATAATGAACAGACTTTTTAAGCACTTATTAATAAAATAGCTATCCATCGCGATATTACCCTTGTTGTCCGGGAAAAGTAGGTCAGCGAAAGGGTGGTGCCCTTTCTCCTTTTGCTGTGAAAATTGTCATATTTTCAACGCTTTGAACCCGGATTTTAGATATTGAAGTAGTGACTGTCATTAACTGACATTACCCATTTTCAACCGACTTCTAAAAAGAGGAGGTTCTCAATTCGTCTGTATTTTTTTTTTTTTTTTTTTTTGTGTTTGTTACCTCAGAACTTTCGACTGGGTGAACCGATTTTGATGATTCTTTTTTTATTTGAAAGCTGGTGCTTCCCGTTGGGTCCCATTTTAATTTGTTGAAGATCTGATGCTGATCTTCGGAGATATACAATGGAACTCTTCAAAAATAGACGGCAAATCTGCAGTGATTGCTGCATCCGCTTGTAGGTTCATTGTTTATACTACATCATGACGTAACATCACGCCTGTATGCTCTGAGGGGGTACGCAGATGTGTACAATATACCCAGACTTCGACAATGTTTGTTACCTCAGAACTTTCGACTGGGTGAACCGATTTTGATGATTCTTCTTTTATTTGAAAGCTGGTCCTTTCCGTGTGGTTCCATGTCAATTTGGTTAAGATCTTATGCTGATCTTCGGAGATATAAATGGAACTCTTCAAAAACGCCCTTTGCCGTGTAGGCAAAGCTGCAGTAATTGCTGCAATCGCTTGGTTGTTTATTGTTTATAACACATCATGACGTAACATCACACCTGTATGCTCTGAGGGAGTACGCAGAAGTATACAATACACCCAGATTTCGACAGTTAGACGTGTAAAGTTCCATTCAATAGGATTTCGGAGAAATAGAGGTAACTCCTTAACTTTATAGGCACACCAGAAGCGGTTTGGGTAGTTTTAGGCAGAGTACTTTCTCGGAGTGGTCCCATTTCGATTTGTTAAAGATCTGGTGACTTCGGAAGATAGGCAACTGAACTCCTTAATAAATGATAGCAAATGTACTGGGATCGCTGAAGACTCACGTCTGTCTATTGTTTACACCAGTTCATAACAAAAAATCACACCGATGCGCTGTGAAAGGGTAAGCACATGTGAACCACTAAAAAGTGAAAAATAAAAACTTTTTTGCAAAAAATATAACCGACTTCACACAAAAAAGTGAAAAATAACTTTAGCTCCAGAAGTCGGTGACAAAAAAACTAAATCAATCAAACAAAGGTCACCGACTTCTGGAGCTAAAGTTATTTTTCACTTTTTTGTGTGAAGTCGGTTATATTTTTTGCAAAAAAGTTTTTTATCCAATCATATTGATACAAGATTATTTTTGGAAGTAAGTTCTTGCTCATATTTCCACCTAGTATTTCGGGACGAACTTTTTGACGCTTGATACGTGATCATGTTTTTGTTATTATTTTAGGTCTGTCTAGTAAATAATGTATAATTATATTATGAGAAAGTTAAGAAAAGTAGGTACGCCTAAAATAAACTAGATTAGGAAGTTATTTATTTTTTGACTACACTGAGAAGAAACACAGACATACATTCAGAATTTACCACACCAAACTTTGTAGGTGTTCATTATATCCAACGATTACCAAATTTAATTAAACACACCTCATAATGCAAAACAAATACAAAGACACAGTTATCATTGTTTACAAACAAAACACAAATTCAAGCTTATCTGAACAAACACGCTGTCCTAACGTAATCACTCTCTCTTGTTGCAGATGACAATGGAGAGACGAATCGCCGGAGTAATCTACATATTGATCACTTTCGCTCTCGTTAATGAAATGTCAATAAACGTATACGCCAGGGACAACAACAAAAGGCGTACCAAAGAAAAGAGCGGAGGCTTCCAAAAGAATATTTGCGATATCACAGACAGAGATTCGAAAGTTCACTGCTACTGCGAGAATACTAGGGAACCAAGGAATGCGACCAAAGCGGAATGTTGGGTATTCAACGGCGGAATACCGCGCGACGACCTCATCTGGCAGAGTTTTGCGTCCCAACCAATTTTGCAAACTTTGTCTTTTAACGTCCGAGTCGATGGAGCTTTAGGCTACATACCCACAAAGGCATTATTCTATTTACAACGCTTGAAGTCCATCAATATAAAGTACGGCAACATCGTCGATATAACTCCATTCGCTTTCGCCAACTTAACTAATCTAAAAGAGGCAAGCTTATCCCAAAATCAAATCGAAAATCTACAGCAGTACTCATTCGCTCACCTACCGAACATAACAACTCTCAATTTGGAAGAAAACATGATTATAGATATCGATGCCGAAGCGTTTTACGATCTGCCAAAACTGCAGAAGTTGGTGTTTACCAAGAATAATATATCTACGATCAGAAACGGCACTTTTCAGCACACGTTCAATTTACTGGAATTGGATTTGAATAAAAACAACATTTACTATTTGAACCGTCGGACATTCGACGGATTGGCAAATCTGAGGAAATTGGATCTCAGAAAGAACCGAATACAAAATTTGACGGAATTCACGTTCGCCGAGCTGTGGAATCTACAAGAATTGCTGTTGGGCAAGAATGATTTGCGGTACATATCGGAAAGGGCATTCGACGGACTGTCTCAACTGCGAAAGTTGTCCCTGGATGACAATAAACTGGCGTCGCTCCCGTCGGGGCTCTTCGAAGGGGTGAGGGGGCTAAGCTCCCTGGACTTGCGCTCCAACGAACTGCACGCCTTAACTTTTGACAATATCAAGCCCATATTGGACAACTTGAAACCACAGAACAGCAATCTACTACTCGAAGGTAATAATGAATATATAATACTTCCTCATGTCGAGTTTCATGAACTTAAAACAGTCGATGAATATTAAACGTGTTGAAACTGAGACGTTATTATTAACTTTAACACACTTGGAAAGTTTGTTCTTTTATTATGCCTACGGGTGTTCTTAGTTGGGATGGAATGGGTCAGATAGAAGTGGAAAATGGTGTATAATCCGTTTCATTCCTAAATTAATTACAAATTAGTTTAAACTTGCCAACCCTAGGCTGTTGCGTGAAGTTTTTAGTTTAATGTCCATTGCCCTTTTTGTTTCATAGTTAACTTTATTTCGCTAACGAAATAATATTGTTTCTTTTTGCAGAGAACAACTTTGTATGCGACTGCAGATTGAAATGGATGCATGCACTGCGAAACGACACAAAAAGTCAAAACACAAAAGAATCCCTTGACGGCGTAACGTGCAAAATGGATCCTCCCATCGTGAGTTCCGCTTACAACAAAATGCCTGACGCTGTGGACAACAAACTGGATTACAATCAGGACATTCTGCATGCTGGCCTGACCATCGAAACACTGAACGACAAAATGAACGTAACGGAAAAGAAGACATTACCAGGCGACCTATCCAAAGACGACGGTAATGAAATATCCAAAAAGGGTGTTAAAAGGGCTGTTTTGAAAATCCCCCCTGAAACCCTTCCGTGCCCGAGGGATGCTATAAAAACAACAGAGATACCAGCTTATATTGTAGACCCTGTTATACCAATACAGAATGAAATGAAAACTTATAGATTCCATGAAACGAATTCTGGTTATATGAATTTGAGGTCTAGTTTTGGCTTTGTAGTTTTATGGTGTATTTGTTTTAGATTTTTCTTTACTTAAGTAAGTGACGTATATAGTCGTTAAAGTAAGTGAGATACAGACTATTAAGCCGGCGATTGATAGCTGCGCACGGGTATAATGACTAACACTTTGCTAAGTCCTGTATGAGATAAACAAGCGAGATTTACGAGTGTGGAATAGAAACGTAATCTAATTGATTGTCGGAATAACAAAGGTGACGCGTAAGGTAAGTGATGTTGTTTGAAAAACAGGGTCAATTTCTTTGGGATATGTATGGAATTATGAATTCACGTAGTGACATAAATTGGGGTGTAAATAATTATCTCATAACTTTCATCAAAGTTCTTTAAAGTTTCGTCGTCATAGAAATAATTGTACGAGTAACTGGCGCAGTCAATGATACAACAAGATAGTTGATTCGCTTATGCTTATTCTGGTATCATTAGTTAGTAATTTATAAGCAGATTTTCCATAATATATAAACCAGCGGCACTTAGGATAGAATCACAGAACTTTAAATAACATTATCAAGCAAGAAAATGTACTCAATGTAGAAAAACCAAACTGCTTATGTTTAAAGACTGTAAATATAAAAAAAAGAAGCTAGAAAATATAGCCAGCAATAGAAAATAAAGAGCAATGAAATAGTCTATCCGTATGCAGCAATCAACAGCCAAATAACTTCTCGTTTTACACATAGGCCACGTTACATTGCAGATGATTAATTTCTAAAAGCACACAATATATAAACCAACCAAATAAAGTGATTATAACCACACAGTATGAATGTTGTAAATTAATATTATAACGTTAAGTAGATGTATTGTATAAAGCTCTGTTTTAACGCACTCGAATTTTCACTCATTAAGCATTATTTTAAGAGAACGGGTGTGAGCATGCTTATCTTATTATGTAATCATGGTTTTAATTTCTTTTCGATGAAATTTCGACGAAACGAGAATTAATTTGATTTTATACGTTTCACCTTCATCGATGCAGAGATCCTTTAAGAGGCCTGCGGAGCATACGTAGTTCATACAAACGTAATACCAAAATAAATTTTAAATCAGACATATTCCTAAGGTAGTGTGTATTTATCTCAATTTTATTACAGAATATCTAGGCTCTCAAATATATATTTTGATTGGACACTGATTAATTAAACATGACCTAAGAGAAAAAAATAAGTTTCCTATAGAAATTTTAAATTCTTAACATCTCGTCTTTGTATCATTGTCCGTTCAAAATATATATTTGGGAACATAGATATTCTGTAATCCAATCGAAATAAATACACACTACCTTAAGAATATGTTTGATTTATACAAATTATTTTGGTATTACGTTTGTATGAAATAAGTATGCTCCGCTGGCCCCTTAATCACTCCTAATAGCAGTAATATGGCAATCTTACTGTGTAGGAAAGAAATGTTGCTATACAGGATTTCTAGCTCCATATGTTTAATAAAACATGACAATATAGTTATCATCTAACTAGCCTTTTCCCAAACTACGCTGCAGTCAACTTCTAGTGTTACTTGATGTAGCTGAATACCAATATTTTATATGGAGTGACTGCCTATCTGACCTCCACAACCCAGTTACTGGTCCATACGATACCCCTTTGTTAAGACTGGTGGTCAGATATTCGGGCTTCTGACTTCTCGTAACAACTTTCAAAGATTTACAAAAGTGATAACCGAGACCACGTGCTTTCCGAAGCACGGAGCAAACTATAATCCCCGCCACGAGAAGTTATTTAAAATTTTGTAAACACACATTCGGGTTCGCAACCTTTGGAGCAAATTATAAAATGACAGCGTCAGCGTGACTTCAAAATGGTAGCCCAAATGTTTACGTTCCAAGATGTCAGATGCGTTCCAGTACCACAAAACATTAGACGACAGCTCTTTATATCGCCAAAATATAACTCGACCTAGTGAAATTGCTCGTTAGTTTCGTATTACATGTCCGATAATTTGAGTTGATTTAATTTTGGAGTATTTCTTGTTGATTGAATTGTCGCTACGTATCTTGGTAGAAATGCTTTGTTTAATAAAATTATAGCTTTTTGGGGCGCGGACTATAGGTATGTCATGATAGTCACCCATCTATCGACCGAACTGATATCAAAATAATACTGCAATAACAAGCCGTGGTACTCGTATAAGGCCCTGTTCGTGTTCATTTGTTAAGGTTTTAATATTTTGATCGTTAGATATGACATCCATGTTATTAATTCGTGCCGACTTAATATGAGTGACTGCCTATCTGACCTCCACAACCCAGTTAGGGTTGTGGAGGTCAAATAGCCCCATGTAAAATACTGGTATTCAGCTGCATCCGGTTAGACTGGAAGCCGACCCCAACATAGTTGGGAAAAGGCTAGGCAGATGATGATGATGAAAATAAAGAATATTTTCCTGCCAGCGAGACGGAAAAGAAAATACCATTTACGGCAAAGGTCTTAGCACGAACGAGTGATGTAAACATAACGTAAATTCAATTAAACTTATGGATTACCTACATATTTGGGATAAACGCAATAGATATATTACCAATTTAGTACCCAAAGTTATAATTAGTCACAAAACTAAATAAATAAATTGTGTTAAACACCTCTTAGCGAAGCCGAAAGGCACTTGTTCTCCCCGTCATTGCGATCATTTTTTTGTTCTACACCATACTAATTGGGGGTCAAAGTTCCAACTTTTTGACAAGTTTTTTTTCAAATACAAGTTTTAACTTTAAGTTTTTTACTTAAAACACCCTCTATAACTGCCTTAATATTCAATCCATGCATCAGTACAATGTTTTAAGTGCGTTTCATTGAGTTCTACCTCAAAACATGATTTGTCACCCCAAAAAAAAGTCGTTTCCCAGCAATTTTTAAGTAACTTAGTTTGATGTACAGAATGCTTGGTTGACGGCTTCGTGATGAGGTGGTTTACACCCTGTATAATGTACAAAAATAGGGTTTTAAATAAAATCGATCGAATTGACGTTACGTTTACTGTAAGCGTTTTTCGATAAACATTAACTATTGTCAAAACACCATTGATAAAATCAAAGCAAAACACTTTAGTTTTGCTTACTACAATGACAAATAGAAAAAGAAAATGACGAAACTGACATGATAGCCGCAATATTGTGCTTGAATTTCGTGTCACCGAAAACTTTGTGGTCATTCACAGATCATTATGGCTTACACAGTTAGATGCGACACCAGTTATTCGCATTTTGCATAGATCTGTATTACGCCGTGGGACATTGAACGCATCGCATCGTGGGACGGTTATGGCCGCTCCGCTATGCAACTTATTCACACACCAGTTAAAAGTTATGGTTTTAGTGTTCTTGTATAAACTTAGACCGGTATTTAAGGGAATAACATCAATTAATAAATCATGTGGAAAGAGAAAAAAAATTAAATCAAATTTAAGTAATTCAAGATTTACTGATTCGAATTTCTTTCTATTATAGATTTTCGTAGTTTTATTTGGTTGCCTTTAAAATACTATAATACAAAAACTAAATAATATATATAGAAACAAACAAACTTATTTCGAGATAGGCTTAATCACAAGCTCTGGCGTGAATCCGTATAATTAGATTATTAAGCAAAGAGATTTTTCGTAAAGCAAGAAAAAAAAATCCCCATCCAAAATATCTGCATGAGATAATGAAGAAAAACATTATGGCTTTATAATCCCATATCTAAATTAAGGTTTTAAGTTACTGTTATTTTACTATCATGGACTATAGCCGAATATCTTAAGGGGAGCTGAAACAAGAGCGAGAGATACAGCGCTATACGAAAATCTACGAAGTAGAAAGAGAGGTACAGTTTGAATGCAAGAGGCAAATTGGTTTTATGTGGCAAATAAAACAAAGACCCCTAACTAGTGATTAAATTTTAGTACTGGCTTTAGGTTCCTTTATATCGGATTAGTGTGGAGGAAAAATAAGAAAAAAACAAAATAGTAATTAGAGGAAATGGTGTTGATGCTGTAGAAAAACTTTTTAGAATTAAAGGCTCCACAGGCGCGTTATTATCGGTCGATAATATCGCATGCGTTATTGCGATAAGTATGTGATTTTAGTACGGTCGGTAAGTTATTTGGTTTACATTTTACAATGTGATTTGTGGGTTAATCTGTAAACCAAGTAGCTAGTTCAACCGTACAATAAGTATTAGGATGGCTAGAAAATTACACACTATCGCGATGATAACGACGCCATAGAAGTACGACGCTCGCATTTCTGCGTCCATATTTCCAACAAACAACGAACAAAAATGGCGAATATGCTCAACATTGGGTAAAAAACCGTCCAAAACACGAATACGTAATAGAAATATAGAACGATAAAAACGCAGTTGTATGCAAGGAATCAGGACGCATTATCGCAATAACGCATGCGATATTATTGACCTATAATAACGCGCCTGTGAGCTTCAGTATCAGGATTTTAATTATTCATTGAAATGTATTTTATTTGCTATAATGATATCTACGAATGGTGTTATAGTCACCAACATCCATCTCGTCAATTCACAACTATGTTGGGATTAGCATTCAGTCTTACCGGATGCAGCTGAATAGTTTACGTTTTGCGTTTTACATAAACCGATTGTCTATCTAACCTCCACAACTCAATTATGTACTAGGTAACCCGATAATAGTCTCGCTGGCAATGTCGAAATATAAATGGCTATCTAACTAGACAAACAATTACGATGTTGGGTGAATCTCTTAGAATTTCTCAAGATTTTTTTTATGAAATAACTTACAACATAACGTCACGATTATAATCCCCCTAGGGTTAGGCAGAGGTGTACGTAATCGTACAACCTCATTTCGCCAATTATGGTTAAGTCCTATGTAATAAGGGGCGAGCCTATTGCCATGAACAGAAATCTATTTTTATTTATATCTAATATATATTTTAATATTATAAAGCAGAAGAGTTTGTTTCTTTGTTTGGTTGAACGCGCTAATCTCAGGAACCACAGGAACTCGAATTGAAAAATTCTTTTTGTGTTGGATAGTCCATTTATCGAGAAAGGCTTTAAGTTATGTAACATTACGCTACGATTATTAGGAGCGGAGCAAGAATGAAAAATGTTGCAAAACTGGGGATTTCTTATTATTTAGTTTTTCTCTCTTATGTGACGCAGACGAAGTTGCATGGGTCAGCTAGTTAATAAAATAAGGTATTTGTATTTTTATGTATTCTATAGTCCCTGCCACGAGTAGCTATATTTTTTTAAATAAAAAATGACAGCGAATGTCAGCATATTGAAATCACTTCAAAATAACAGCCCAAATGTTTACGTTCCATGAAGTCAGATCCGTGCCGCTTAGTACCCAACCAAGTGAAATTGCTTGTTAATTTCGTGTTACACGTATGCTAATTTGAGATTATTTGTTGTTGATTGATTTGTCGCTACGTAACTTTGTAGAAGTTTTTTATTTACAAAAAATACTGCTTCTCGAGGCGTGGACTATAGTTCATTGTTTTCTAGTCATTAGAATAAGTTTATTAAAATATATGATATTTTAAACACAGGTATGGTTTATTACGGATTTATAGATTTATACACGTGTACCTTTAGTAATGGCCAATTAATTTCGGACCTCAATCAAAAGCTGATACCGACGAGCTCACCAGTCTGGTAATCTATCTCAGACAACCCCCTAACGTACACGTGTATAAAATCATTAATATTAAAAACATGCCCACACCCCTTATACCAAGATCTCATGTACTTTCATCTATTGTGTATAACGTTGTATAAAGTATTTTGACAAGGCATTTTTTGTATGAATAAAAAATAATGGTGTAATTTTTTTTTAAACCAATTTTGTTTTATTTTTTCCCTCTTTGTTTTTTTTATGGTATGGAGAAGCTACAAAACAAACCAATGACTTAACTGGAAATCATTGTAAAATTCTTTGCTCAGCGGTTGAAAATACAGGCTAACAGAAACATCAAGCTGCAAGTATAGGCAAAGCGCACGACACAATGGTTTTCTTCACAAGGCAGGTGTCATCCTGGCTGTTCAAGGCGGAGAAGGTAGGATGAGCTGAACTGGTCTGGTCAATTATAACACTAGATAAAATGAAGTAGAAAAAGAGAGGAAAGCCTTTGCCCTGCAGTGGGTAAATTAAATGATGGAGCTAGCACGTTTGACGGCGTAGCAGACATAAAAACCTTTGAAACTCAGGTTACGGGATCAAAGCTTTCTTCGTGTGAGTGAAGAGTCTCTCTCTTCTTCCCTTCATTCAGCATTGGAGTGGGCTAAAAGTAACAGTAACAAAAGTAAATGAAAACAGATTAATCTTAGGTCAGTGGAAATGATCTTAGGTCACCAAATGAGTTCTGCAGAAAGCATCTCAGAAGAAAGATGAAGACAAAGAACATTAGCTACAGACGCTAGTTTAATCTTTATGTCAATTATATTTTAACACATGGGTTTATGACCTGGGTATTTTATTCTAGTGTTACTTTTCCATGGTATAATTTTCGACAGACAAGAAAGAATTTCTTGAAGAAATGGTCGGAGAGGGTAAATTGTAAACAGGATTGGAAAGCCATGGGGGAGGCCTTTGCCCAGCAGTGGTACAGAATAGGCTGTCAAAAATAAAAACAGCAGATGAAGTCGCGGGCAGAATCCATCATCCTCTCACTGAGAGGGAATGGGCTATAATCCACCACGCAGGCCCAGTGCAGATTGGTAGATGTCACATGTCTTCGAATTTTTGGTTCTAGGACATGCCGGTTTCCTCACGATGTTTTCCTTCACCGTTTTGAGAGCAGTGATAATGAAATAAATTACACAAAGTATTGCGCCTGTCTGGTTTCGAACCCACGACTTTCTGTTCGTAAGTCGGGGCCGCCGCCACTGGGCGACCGCTGCTCTCAGTCCAGAATCCAATAATAATTAGTCACACAACTTTATCCTATAAAACGCATACTTTGGCTTCAAACACACAATATTCAATATTAAAACCTTTATAACCATTTTCATATAGGACAAACTCATAACTTAAAGTTACCATAAGTCTGAAAGCTAGTTATTAATATACTTGTGAAGAGCTAAGTTAACTAAAAGTTTTGTATGAGGACCTGGTTCACCGCAACGACAGTAGACAACTTTGGTTTAAACACTGAATCTATAAACAGATTGTTTTATTTGGGTTCTAAGTTTTGCATATTTCAAGGCTTTTAAAAACTTTAGGAGTAGTTAATTTTATGAGACCTATATAAATGACTGATTGTTTCTATATGATCTCTTTATGATCCGTTCTTCTCCATAGAGATCTACGTTAGGGAATGGGCAACTACAGTACTTTCACAGTTTTTATGTCTTGTGACTGGGACTGTAGCTACATTTAATTTTCGTCTTTGTTTCGACAATTCAAGTGCCTGTAATTGGCCTACTTGAAATAAATGCTTTGATTTTAATTTTGATAACTACATGATGAGAGCAATACCTGATGTATTCTAATACCTATTCACACAACACTCAGTAAATTCTAAATCACGTAAATGACGTACATACGTGTCATGATCTAATTTGACTCATAGGTCAGGCAGGTATACCCACATTTCGACAGTTATGTTAAGTCCCAAATGTCCCTCCATTTGGGGAGGCATACATCCAGCAGTAGACATCTTTTGGCTGAAATGATGATGAGAATGATGAATGGGGGGGATGAATGGGGACTCCGAGGCTGCTACTAAGAAATTACTGATGGGAAAACCCCATAACAATTTTCCCCACCTGGAAATTGAATGCAGCACCTCGTGTTCTGCCGGGGTTGCGGGACAGTTCGAAAGAGATACCGTGGCCCCGGAACGTAAAGGGCGAGGAAGGAACATGGAAGGGTTTTAGTCAGTAAAAGTCTGATACTCCCTTCCGCTCCGCCCAGAGTGGGAGAAGTCATAAGAAGGAAAAAAAGCACCTCGTGTTCAGCAGTAGCGCTTGCGAACCACAAGACCAAGACTGGAAACCTGCCAAGAAAGAAGGAAACAAACAAAATTAAGCATGATATAAAAATAAGCATATTTTAGTAAGATCCAAAACTATATTGTTTTTTTTGGGACAAGTGCCACACTATTCCCAAACCACTGTAAATCCTGAAAGCCAGAATCAAACGTCACTGTTGTTTCTGGCTGAGGCGACCACCATAAAAGCGCCGAGACAATGAAGCTCGACGAAGTCCCAGAGAAAGAATTTAAGTGTCTTGGATCCAGCAACGAAATTAATCAGAAAAGTTTAGCGACAATGGCGGTACTTAGACAGAAATTATTTAGACAATCATGAAATCAGGACTATTGGATTAAAATTAAAATAATTATTAACACACGTTATCTTCTCGTGGGATTCCTATAATAGCCGCTAAACTGATTATCTTCGCTAGATATTTCACCTTATTTAGGTGTTTTTAGGTAATGATCTGGCAAAATAACAATTTAAATAAATATTAAAGAAATAAGACATTCACGATGTTTAATTTACTACGTAAGATTCTAATGCCTTTTTAATTTATCTACCTACATTAGTCTTTGATTTTTATGAAATAAAATAAACATTATTTTTCGGAATTTTTCGGAATGGCGTGGGTAGGGTTTCGTAGGGTTTCGTACCGTCGTACCCATTTTAATTTTAAATTATTTTTAATCTTTTTTGTTATAATGGCCACAGAAATACATCATCTGTGAGAATGTCAACTGTTTTGCTATTACGGTTCATGATATACAGCCCGCTGACAGACAGACGAACAGCGGAGTCTTAGTCCTGAATTCTTGTCGCGTCGATGGTCGGTCGCGCACGGTCGGTCGTGCGTGACGTCAGCGAGAACAAAATACGACTGTCGGTCGCCGCTGACGTCATCGTAGCAGTATGGTGCTAGAACACAATGGATACTTGTACGCGACCAACCCTCAGCGTGACAAAAATTGACACCTTATTAATAGAGTTCCGTTGGTTACCCGTTTTGTACAGAACCCTAAAAAGATACATAAACAAATAACACATACTCTAACAACACTAAACTCGACACACGACACCCCTATTCTATTCCAACCAAACCCTAAACCGTGTCACAGCGAAGCAAATCACGTTTTAAAGCACAAAATTACGCCAAGCCCATAAATTACATTCGAGACCCGAGAAGATTTCAAGGGATTTGTGAATTAACTCCGTATATGGGTCCAGATAGTGGTATTATTCGAAGTAAATGAGCTGTAAATGTACGCGTCGGTAGATGCATTTGATAGGGAGACGTGGTATCTAGTAGATAGATTGTGTTCGAAACAGGTTGGTGATCTATTGGGTGAAGAGCGAGGTGTATTGATTAGGAATGTTAATTACTATTATTTAGCCTGCGACTTTTTCCGCAAAAGTTGATAGCTCGGCTTATATTATCATTGCCTAGCCTTTTCTCAACTACGTTGGCGTCGGCTTTCAGTCTAACTGAATGCAGCTGAATACCTATATTTTACATGGAGTGATTGCCTATCTGACCTACACAACCCAGTTAGTACTGGGAAGTACAATACCACTTGGTAAGACTGGTTGTCAGACTTTTTTGGGCCACTGACTACCTATAACGACTGTCAAAGATCTACAAACGACAACCGGGAAAAACAGCTTAACGTGCTTGCCGAGGCAAGTAGGAAACTCCGTTTGTAAGAGTGGTCAGCCATCCACAGACTAACCTAGGCAAGCACGGCTCAACCTAAAGGTCGACCCGAGTGGCTGTTATCAATTAGCCATTAGCTCGGAATCGAATATGCATGATTTAAATATAATTTACAGCGGATAGACCCACGAGTAATGTAGCTTTCTGCCAGTGACGGAATATTTAGAATTGGTGTATCAGTTCCGGAGATTAAAAATACAAACCGACAGATAAATTTTACCACTTTATAATGTTATTAAAGATTGAAGAAAATTTTGAGATGGATGTCTGTAGTAACAAGAAGGAAGTGAAGTGGCACTTGTTACAAAAACATTGAAAGGGAGCCGTTTATCTTGGTATGGACATATAATGAGGAGGGATGAAACGCATGTGACTAAAAGAGTGATGGACATTAATGTTGATGAATCGAGAGGGAGAGGAAGACCAAAGAAAAGATGGATGGATTGTGTGAAGACTGATATGAAAGAGAAAAGAGTAATTGATGCCGTGACGTCTGACAGAGAAAAACGTGTTGTGCCGATCCCAAATATAGAATGGAACGTTATTAAGATAATGTGCGTTCAAAACATTAAAGTTGTCTACCTTGATAGTCCAGTGGTCGTAAGTACTGCTGAGTAGGAGTACCTGGGTTCGATTCCCAAGTCCAGCTATATGATATTTATTGGGTTATTCTATCATACATTTCTGCGTGGCAGTCAAGAGCTTCAATTTGTGCCCGGCTAAACTCTAACTCATTCCAAACTAACCTTTAATTTAATTGAGACAAGTCATCATATGATTAGCCTTATCCCAACGTGTTGGGGTCGGCTTCCATTCTAATCTCATGCAGCTTAAAAAAAAGTATTTAACATGGAGTGATTGCTTCATATCTGACCTCCACAACCCAGTTAGCACTGGACCCCTTGATAAGACTGCTTGTCAGACTTTCGGGCCACTGACTACCTGTCACGACTGTCATAGATCTACAAATGATAGCCGGAATCAATCGGCTTAACGTCGACGTGAACGAGGAAACTCGGTATGTAATGGGTGGTCACCCATCCACCGACCTACCTACCTAGGCAAATGCGGCTTAACCTGAAGCTCAGTCAAACAAAGTGAAGTACAAACCAATCAATACAAAGTCTAAAAGTACTTTTTCTATCTCAAACATTTTGTAGCATTTTGAAACAAAATTACAAAATCTATTTATTTTTCGAAGTCATATATGGCCGACCGATACTCGCCCAGTTTATTATGGCACAGCCCGTGACCGGTAAACGGAAGTCCTTTTGATATGTTTATTTGATTAATATACGAGTTCACGTTGTATATTTAACTCATATTTGATCCGGAATGAGGTTATAAATATAGAGATATTGTTGTGTGTTGATCATTGTGTTTTTGGATCCATAACGTTCTGAAATGTGTACGTTTTTAGGGTTATTTATGGAGTGGTGGTCTGATGTATAATTTATTACTACAAACACTTTTAACTGAGAAATTCTTATTGGAGAAGTTCAATAACACCTTACCCTACCCGAGAATTTAACCCAGGACCTTATGTTGAGTAGTTCCACCTGCTGTAAATCTCCCACCTGGACATGAGTTGCCGTGGTTGAGCTGGAAGACATCAAATAGACTCCAGAACCAGGCTGGCCGCAGCAGGGAAAACCTTCGTAGGGGTGTTCTGTGTGTAAAAACGATGGGGCACCTATAAATTATCGTGTCCTGCGTGTCCCGTTGTTTGTTTACTACAGGATCTGATGGATGCAACCGTAAGCGCCAAACTTGTAGTAGCTCAATTCTGGATCGATACAGTTTAAGATTGCCATCGACATGCTAAGAAGAAGAGTAGTGCTTACGACCTCTCGATTAACAAGGCGGTCACATATAATTATTTCTTTAGGCTAATTTATTAAAAATTAAAAAAAAAATGTTTATTTCTTCAACCAAATTATAACAATTAGTTTGTGATTGGAGCGTTCTTTTAAGCAAACAATGCCTGTATTAGAAGACTCCGCTCTTCCATAACAAAATAAAGAAAAATATTTTATCACTATTAGATAAAATTAGTATATTAAGTTTAATTGTTGATTGTGAGTGAGTGTGTGCGTGTGTTACATACACGCGTAGCACCTAAAACGATGACCGCGCGTTAGCCTAATTACCGCGGATTGCACCAACGGAGACACGAGGCGCCGACGCAGCTCAACGTGATGCAGCCCGGCACCGAAAATCGCGGCCTTCGCGAAATCGTCACTTTTGGCACAGCATCGGTCAACTGTCGACTATCTAGCTCATAATTAATATTGTAATTTTCGTAATTAAATTAAGTTTTAGTAAATTTTGTATTTCTTTCAATTCTCCGGCTACAGCCTTCGTAATTGGCGCAGTCGGGAGGATACTCGCGGGCCGGTTCGCGAGAGTAAGTTGTTAGGATCGCGAGTCACCCGGGTGGCTTTCGGGCACCGTACGAGTATCCAGAATCTACAAGAGCTGCAGTCCGGAGGAGTATCCAGACATCGATACAGAAAAGGTACAAAACCATTGCAAGTAAGTACTTTAGAATCGCTCTAGAGTCGCTTCCCTTTGTTATCCTATAATACTCCAAGATTTTCCATCCACGGCAATCTCGGTCCCCTAGGTTAGGCAATAGAAATAGTATTTTAGACGCTAATAGAAATTTAGAGCCAGAACAGGAGGAAAGTAATAGTTCATATATATCGAGTATGGCTGACTCAGTGGATCAAGTTTACAAGGCCCTACGATTGGTGCCGGAATTCGACGGAAACTCGAACGTATTAACTCGATTCATAAAACTATGTGATCAATTAGTACAACAATTTATGAGAAACGGGCCGGAATTTCAATTAACAAATTTGGCATTATTAAACGGAATTTTAAATAAGATAGTGGGACCTGCATCGCGTACGATTAATTCGAATGGTATCCCGGAAACTTGGGAGGGAATAAAGAGTGCTTTAATAAATAATTTCGCCGATCAACGGGATGAGACATCCTTGTACAATGATTTAGCGCTCTTAACACAGGGTTCATCCACCCCGCAGGAATTTTATGAAAATTGTCAAAATCTCTTTAGTACTATTATGACCTATATCAGCCTGCATGAAACGATAGCGAGTACCATTGAATCGAAACGCACCTTGTACAAGAAACTCACGTTACAGTCGTACTTACGTGGTCTACGCGACCCGCTGGGTTCTCGCATTCGGTGTATGCGGCCTGATACAATTGAGAAAGCTTTAGAGTTCGTACATGAGGAAATGAACACGTTGTATTTACAGCAGCGCAACGACCGTGCTCCTGACAGGAGGTCGCAGCCTCAGTACCAGGTTAGTCCTAAATCTTCCTATGGCCTTATGCCACCGATTTACATGGCACAGCCCGCAGCGCGTGCTTTTAATTTGTCACCCCCCGGTTCTTCTAATATGCCAGGAGCCTCGCGTCCGTCTTTGCCCCAGGGACAGCAACCTGTTCCGTTTTGGAAAAACCAACCCCCTCAGTATCGCGGTCCCACACGCACGCAGCAAATGTTCAGTTCACCGCCGCCCAATTATATACCCCAGGGTCAAGGTTTTAGAATGCCTGGTCCCAGGCCAACTACTAGTAACACCCCACGGCCTATGAGTGGCGTAAGTCACTATGTGGCTAGACCATTCACGTCACGTACATCCCACGATTGGTCTAGATCTGGGAATCCGCCACCCTCAAATTATTTCAGAACACGGGAGTCCAATTTTAACGATTTTAATGACCAGGTGCAGTATGACTATCATAGTGATTATTTTGTTAACGGTGACTATTACCCCCAAGAACATTTTGAGTATCCCATTTACGTGTCCCCGAGTGAATACGTATATGAGAACCCGCAGCGTACGGATTCCTACGCTATAATAGAAGAAGTAAGGGAACCAACTCCGTCTGCTGAAAGGGAGGATTTTCAGGAGGCCCCCAAATTAGACAAGTCAAAATAGAAATTAACTTGCAAACGCAAAGGCAACTACCATATATTCAAATTTCAAACCCTCCGCTTAAGCTATTAATTGATACTGGTGCAAATATGTCTTTTGTAAGCCCCGCAGTTGTTCAAAAATTCTTTGCCCATGTACCGTGCAATTATGATCCCTTTGAGGTAACGAATATTCACGCTACCACTAGAAGTGATTATTCCATTACTTTACCGTGTTTCCAGGAATTTAAGGAGTCAGGTGATATAACTCTTTTCGTTTATGCGTTTCATAATTTTTTCGATGGTTTGATTGGCTATGACTTATTAGAAAAATTAGAATCTAACATTGACTTGAAAAACAGATTGTTGGTTACTCGTAATTCTAGTAATCCTTTATTAATGTACGACTCACGCAATAGTAACCTGTACGAGGACATATTACCGGCCAATTCATCCAAATTAGTTAAAGTTCCTATAAACTCTAAGGACGGTGACGTTTTTATTCCTGAACAGGTTATTTCAAATTGTTTAATAAGTGATTGCATTACCACAGTTAAAAACAAGAGAGGTATAGTAGAGGTAGCAAACACGTCACGTCATGACGTAGTCTTTTCCATGAATCGCCCCGTTAGTGCAGAGTTGTGCAATGTTCAGTGCACGCGCACTAAACAACAGTCCGATCGCATAAAGGAAGTTTTGTCTCGCCTACGTACGAATCATCTGAACCCCGAGGAAAAAGCTAACTTAGAAGCGCTGTGCGCTCGGTACGCCGACGTATTTTACATTGATGGCGAGCCATTATCTTTTACAAACCAAGTAAAGCACTCTATTCGAACAAAAGATGATGTGCCAATCTACACAAAAAGTTACCGATACCCATTCATACATAAGCAGGAAGTTCAGGATCAAATCTCTAAAATGTTAGAACAGAATATCATACGACCCTCACAGTCTGCGTGGAGCTCCCCCATCTGGGTAGTTCCCAAGAAAGCCGACGCCAGCGGAAAAACCAAATGGCGCTTGGTTATAGACTTCAGGAAATTAAACGAAAAAACTATAGATGACCGTTATCCTATACCCAACATTTCAGATGTTCTTGACAAGTTAGGTAATTGCCACTATTTCACCACTCTTGACCTCACGAGTGGCTTTTATCAAGTTGAAATGAACTCAGATGACATCCACAAGACGGCATTTACAGTGGAGCATGGACACTTTGAATTTCTCCGCATGCCAATGGGTTTAAAAAACTCTCCTTCAACCTTTCAACGGGTGATGGACAATGTCTTACGAGACCTTCAAAACGTGGTGTGCTTAGTTTATCTAGATGATATAATTGTCTTCTCAGTATCCCTTCAGGAACACATGATCAATTTAGAAAAGGTATTTCAGAGACTCAGGGAATCGAATTTCAAAATTCAAATGAACAAATCTGAATTTTTAAAATTAGAAACCGCATATTTAGGGCACATCATCAGTAAAGACGGTATTAAACCTAACTCGGATAAGATCAGGGCCATTCAGAAATTTCCAATCCCCAAAACGGCAACTGAAATCAAACGCTTCCTAGGTCTGTTAGGGTATTATAGAAAATTCATTCCAGACTTTGCTCATATAACAAAACCTATGACGCAATGTCTCAAGAAAGGTTCAAAAGTCGACATAACCAATCCAAATTATATCAGCTGTTTCAAGAAGTGCAAAACCCTTTTAATCAATGATCCGATCCTGCAATACCCAGACTTTAGTAAAGACTTTATACTGACCACTGATGCATCTAATCTTGCCATTGGTGCCGTTCTCTCACAAGGTCAGATAGGTACCGACAAGCCGATAGCATACGCATCCCGCACATTAAACACCAGTGAAATTAACTATAGCACAATTGAAAAAGAACTGTTAGCAATTGTGTGGGCAACCAAATACTTCCGCCCATACCTATTTGGTAGGAAATTCAAAATTGTTACAGATCACAGGCCTTTGCAATGGGTCATGAATTTAAAAGAACCCAACTCACGTTTAACCCGCTGGAAATTAAAGTTAAGTGAGTATAATTTCACTACTGTCTATAAACCGGGTAAACTGAATACCAACGCAGACGCTCTATCCCGCATCGAAATCAATAATGAAGACGCAAACTCCATAGCAGTTAACACGTCTGAAAAACCCCCTTCAGTAACTGATTCCACAACAGCAACAGCTCACACCAGTGCTGAGAACCCCATATTAGAAATACCAATATCTGATGAACCCCTAAATAAATTCCACCGTCAAATATCCTTTGTAATCGTAGGAGATATCAAGAGACGCCCAATTGTATCTAAACCATTCGAAACCCATACTAAAACTACCATACAACTATCAGAGTCAAATCTGGAAGAAGACGTAATTAATGCCGTAAAGGAATATGTAAATCCCAAAGTAAGAACCGGAATTCTTATATATCCCCCTCTAGCCATGTACAGTATAATCCCGATTTTGCAAGATAACTTTAGAAGCTCCGCCTTGAATATGGTCTTAACGAAAAAAGAGATAGAGAACGTTAAAAACTATTTAAACCAACAGGAAATCATTCGTAATTACCATGAAGGAAAAACAAATCACCGTGGTATAACTGAATGTTTCTTGGCCTTATCAAATCGTTATTATTGGCCTAAAATGAAAGAAAGTATTTCAAAATATATCAACGAATGCAGTATCTGTGGACAGGCAAAATACGATCGGAACCCCATTCAGCAAAAATTTTCCGTAGTTCCTCCCCCAACTAAACCCTTTGAAACCGTTCACCTCGATCTTTTCACAGCACAAAATGAGAAATTTCTTACCTTAATTGACGCTTTCTCGAAATATGCGCAAGCATATCATCTCAGAGATGGTACCGCGTTAAGTGTCGTCCAAGCTCTTTTAACGTTTTGCACCCATCATGGCGTCCCTTACACTATAGTTACAGATCAAGGACCCGAGTTCACTAATGCATTATTTTCAGAGTTCGTCCGTCTCCATAAAATCCAGCATCATAAGATACTTGCACATACTCCTAACGACAATGGTATAGTCGAGCGCTTTCATTCTACTATTCTCGAACATCTCAGAATCCTTAAGTTAGAAAAGTGCAATGAACCTGCCGTAAATCTCATGCCCTATGCAATTTTAGGTTATAACAGCTCAATACACAGCTTTACTAAATGCAGGCCTATAGACTTAATCACAGGACACTTTGATCCCCGCGATTCCTTAGATTTAAATTTATCAGAGCACTTATTGCAAAATTACTTACAAGACCATAAAAAACGACTAACCCAGGTCTACGAAATAATAAATGAAACCTCTCTCCACCATAGGACTGAATTAACTGAAAACAGGAATAAAGACCGCGAATCTGAAAAGGAATATATCCCTGACCAACAAGTTTTTGTCCGCAATCCACAAGCCAGCAGACAAAAGTTAGCCCCGCGTTATACTAAAGACATAGTCCTAGCTGACCTTCCCATACATATTTACACCAGAAAGAAACGAGGTCCTGTCGCAAAATCTCGTCTAAAGAGAAGCCCTAAAGATTCTGTATTGTTACACGATGTTACTACTACTACTACTACTACTCCAAATGACGCAAGGACAAGAAGTAACGATTGACCCTTTAGGGAGCGGCCCTGGAATACTCCCGTTTAATCTAGGAACGACGCGTATTGTTTCCCACTATCATTCCTTCCTCAATTATGTTAACCTCGATAGTATACGTTAAAGAAACTAAGGATTTTATATTCCAATGACGAAATCCTTGACTTAGAACTAAGAGACTATTATGACGTAATTAAGCTAGGTTACTTTTATGTAGATAATCAGATAGTTATAGTATATAAGGTGCCGATTGCCTTTCCTCCAATCTATAGCCTTTACAAACTTTCCATCGTCCCTAACAAGAATAACAAAATCCTTCTACCTACCTCACCTTTCATTGCGATTTCTGGACAGGATTCTATGTACATGGAGGCTGAATGCCCGAAGTTAAATTCTCTGTACCACTGCGAAGCCAAAACAAAATACAAGGCCAAAGATGACCCCGATTGCATCCAGCATTTGATCTCCAGCCAAGAACTTCTCTCATCCTGTAAGCTGTCTTCAGTCGCCTTGAAGAAAGAAGCTGTAGAACAACTCGACGAGAAACATTACACCATCAGTTTCCCACATCCAACCAAGGTGAAGATATCATGCGGACAAGAAACATATAAAATCCTTGAAGGAAGCTATTTAGCTATCATCCCGCACAATTGCCTCATCAAAACGCCCGAATTCACCATAGCGAACTCTAACAACCACATCAAGGGATTCGCTCTAGAGATTATGCAATTACCTACAAATAATGAAGACTTAGAAACATCAAGCGAACCACCAATCGTACTAAACTCCGTCGATCTACAAAATCTGGACTCTATAAACACGAAGATCATGCAACAGACTCCAGCAAAGCTTAATGAAGCAATTGATACAGCTCTCTACCATACCACTATCCCTATCTATCTAATACTATCCGGTGCAAGTGCACTCATTATCGCACTGACGTACCGACGATATCGAACGAAACGCCTTCACAAAAATCGAACAATGAAAACCGATGATGCTACATCTCCAGGAAATTATGCTGAAATTCGAGAACCACATGGAATCAGTCCTAGCGAGATAAGAATCGACCACAGCAATATTTCATCATCTCTCTCACATAAGATTTCGAAATAGTTGCTTATCTTCGGGGGGAGGTGTTACATACACGCGTAGCACCTAAAACGATGACCGCGCGTTAGCCTAATTACCGCGGATTGCACCAACGGAGACACGAGGCGCCGACGCAGCTCAACGTGATGCAGCCCGGCACCGAAAATCGCGGCCTTCGCGAAATCGTCACTTTTGGCACAGCATCGGTCAACTGTCGACTATCTAGCTCATAATTAATATTGTAATTTTCGTAATTAAATTAAGTTTTAGTAAATTTTGTATTTCTTTCAATTCTCCGGCTACAGCCTTCGTAATTCGTGGGTATGTTTATTTGTATGTTTATTTATACAGTGATGGCCTGATGAATATACTACTACAAACACTTTTAAAATCCTTAACGATAAATGAGAATACTTTAATAGATGAGTCTTAGACCACGAATAAAAAATACATTTTAAAACAACTCTTAAAAAAGTTACCGGGCCTGGTAAAAAAAGGAATACTCATTAATCTTCCCGAAAGAGTACTCAAACAAAATTGATAAACTGCATCCAAAAACCCAGCTAACCCATTTATACAGCTCAAACAAAAGATTTAGTCAGTGTACCAGCGTCGACCGAGCAGTGCGGTCGCCAACTAGCGAAGTTGCGAACTGCGCTAGCACCGCAGTGTCAAGGAGACGTGTTTATGGGACCGCAAATTTGGTGGCACCTTGGACGAGTTGTAATGTAATTCCAATATTTGTGGTGCGAAGTTCCTTGAGTTATTTCTAATGGTTGTACGAATTTGTTTCGAGGAATTTATGTTAGTGCATGATTTACCTGAACTAAATTTGCATGTATCGTTATAAAATACATCATTACATACACTCATAGTAACTTTACCATGAGGCGCCACTCCTGGGTGACTGCCACAATATACCGATACCTCAAAATATTAAGCAAGATACTAATCAAGATGCCAAAACCTCAAAAGTATCTTAAATTTTGAGGTCTTAGTATCTTGTGGTGTGCGGCAAAACTTCGAGATAGCTCTGCGGTTCTGGGTCTATGGTACATGGCAAAGACTAGGAAATTAAGAAGAGGTGGCATTTAAAGTACATATTACCGTACAATTGTAAAACCCGTTATAATGTTTTCTATCTAGCGAGATTGTAAACTCTCGAAAGATTGTCGATCGAACATACTGCTTACAGTTTAACGCATTATTTTTCGTAAGATTGTAATCTATCGAAGTGAAACCGTAAAAAATCTGAAATGGATGCGAGGAACTCACCTTGTGCGCTGTGAAGGGGGAGAAGGGAGGGGGGTTCCCCCTTGCCCCCTGTTACCACTTCCATAAAAAGGTAATGCACAATTCCTGAGAAAAACCGATTAACGTAACCTAAGCTTAAAATGCTGCAGGAACCTAACCAACCTAACGTCGAGGTGTTTCAAGTCCCGATTCCCATAATCAGGACTTGAAACACCTCGACTCCATGGCAGAGATACTTCCGTTGCATGCATTTCACAATGTTACGGTTTCACTTCGATAGTTTATAATCTACCGAAAAATAATGCGTTAAATTGTAAATTATGTTCGGTTGACAATCTTTACAGAGTTTACAATCTCGCTAGATAGATTACAATACAACAGGTTTTACCATTTTACGGTGACATATACATAAAAATAACGACATAGTAATTAATCTTTAGGCTTAATTTTAGTTTTCCGTGTATAACAAACTGATTAATTTTATCAGCTATGAAGAACCACTAAAAAGAAAATAAAGTCACTAGTGTACAAAAACCGACTGATTTATCACCCAATTTTTTCCCTTCCTCATAAAATCACAATTAAAAATATCGCTAATGGAATCTTTACCCTACCCAGTTTCAATGGCACCGAGGTAGGGTATGTAATGTATCCCCTACTTAATTTAAACACTATCAGTTTTATCTAAACAATGTAATGAGACTATTTGTAATCCAGGCGTAGGGACCCCTAAAATAAAATTTATTAGTTCGGCTTAATGAGATTTAGGGACCCCTACGAAGGGATGCTTAAGGAGCTTCAATGATAAGCCGTTTTGAAGATTTTTGGAGTCAATGAATGGGAGTTTAAAGTGAGTTAAGTATGAATTGAGTAAGTATTTCAACTCTGAGAGAACAATCTGAAAACATTCTTCTGTTACCTAAATGACGTCAGCCAAAATATTCCGTATCAACAAGGTATCAACGGAGTATCTAAAATATCAGTTGTTTATTTTCTTTGTATGGTCGAAGAAGCTATTTGGTTTACAGCTTATCCCACAAATTACATTGTAACATGTAAACCAAATAGCTTGTTCGACCGTACACAGTCCCTACACAAAGTAGGAGGAGAGAAGCTCGTGACTAAATAATAGCAGCCACTTAGGTCGATCTTTACGTTAAGCCGTGCTTGCCTAGGTTGGTCTTTGGATGGGTGACCACCCTTACATACCGAGTTTCTACGTGCCTCACAAAGCACGTTAAGCTGTTGGTCCCGGCTGTCATTTGTAGATAGAGAACAATCAGAAGAAAATGCAAAGAACATGTTTTAACAAAAAATATAACCTAGATGTACTAGTAGCAGTGTTTAGTATCTGAAATCTCAGTTCATTTATTGTCTTTGTCTACACTCCCTACATAAAGTAATCTCACGTCCTGCTATAGTGAAATGTGCAGACAATTCGATTGGTAGACCCACAGACCACATAAGACATACCAGGTGAATGTCAAGTAAAATCTCTTTAAAGTTTTGATTCATCTGATGAATAATTGAAACTGCTGTGTACATACTTACATAGTTTACCTTACTAAAATAAAAATAAAGTATAATTTTGAAATCTTTTAAATTATTTCATAAACAATTTATTATTTTCATATTTCATAATTATTCCACACACTTCCGAATATATCATTGAGAAGCTACTTTATGATACAACTTCAATGACTTTATTCGTATTAGTGTGTGGTATTCGTAAGTAGTTAACAATGAGAAAGATGATGGACTAACTAGAGGTTCGCCTTCTATTCCTTGGTACTAACCCTAACTTCGTTCACTAGGTGGACCGATGACCTGGTGAAGGTTGCGGAAATCCGCTGGATACGAGTCGCACGGGACCGGTCAATGTGGTGACACTTGGGGGAGGCATAGGCCTCCCCCAAGTGTCGCCACAAAGTCGTGTGATGATAATGGTGTAGATGATAAACACTTACGCATAATGTGGGTGCACTATAATTAGCTACACCTCTGCTTGAACCCTCGAGGACTACAGGCGTGATGTTATGTTTATTTAAATACAATTATAGACTGAACGACGCTAACAAAATCTTACTTAACTTGCAAGAGCTAACTGGGTTTTGTCAGTACAAGACGCGTAAAATGTCAAAACTCTATCATTTTGGTTTAAAGCGTCACCAAGATAATTATGAAGTCACATTTTTCCCAAGACATACGATATTCTCGGTGAAGTAGTAACTTGAACCATTTATACCATCAATAAATGTTGCAAAACAGTGCGTATACTGTATCCAACAATTCGCTAACTGAAGCTCGTGTTAGTTCCAGCTAAGACTACGAGATGTCGCTACTAGTACGAAAGGAAAGCAAAGGAAAATTAACTAACAAACGACTCAACTGACAAATGATATTTAATTTGTAAACAGATGTCTCCAGCATTTTTACGAGTCAGTGGTTTTGACTAAATGGCGATGCCGAATTTACTGGTGTAAATTTTTGGGAGAAAAGTTTTGAAGATTATTTTCTGTGAGGGCTAAGTTTTAAGTCATCTCTGCTAAGGTAACTATGTCAGTTATAGGAGAAAATCTAATACCTGCTTTAATATCAGTATATTATGTAGACCCACCTTCAAACTAGCTGATTGGAACAGTAACGGTATAAGGTAGTCGAGCTTTTGTTTTATGCAAAAGTCAGATAATGTTTTGCTTATAATAAGGTCAAATAATTTATTTTTAGACAGGTCCTATTTATTTTTGATGGTTTTACTCATCAGAAGTATTTATACATTTTCAAAAATACAGCGTCGAAGTGATTATTATACAGCTCAGGGGACGGGTACCGAGGAAGAACAGGACTTGGTCTCTATGCGATAACTTTAGCTTTTCTCGCGTGTAAAACCATTTGTGTTTTTTTGCAATTGAAACAAAAGCAAAAAGATAGTCAACCTGCCGGCCCTGATCCCGCTTAAATGACGTTCAAACAAAAGAAAAATACAGCTCTATCAGTCTGATGGCATATTTTGTTAAAATACAGCAGATAGAGGCAGATCTTACCTGATCTGATCAACTAGATCCCAGCGCATTTAGTCAAACAGCTAACACCTCATAGTGTTTTCAAAAAAATCTGCAACAAGGAAGACGTGCATCGAAAAAACTGTACTATACTTAGTTTCGATTAACACACGTCCTTCTCTAGAACAACCGTTCTTTTCTGTTCATTCACTTTCTAAAAGAGGGTAAAGTGGCACCATTTTTGAAAGCTAGTGAGACTAGAAAGTAGTTTCTGTAATTTGCACGTTAAATGCCATATATTTATTTTGAGTAACCTGCCTTGAAAAACAGTGTTACTTTCAATTTCTCACATAATATTATGCACCTAATGACGCTGTTAAACCAAAAGTTTCGGTTATTTTTTGATATTTTGTTTTTTCGTTCATGCGCTTTTTAAAAAGTATCATATCAACGCTCTGAACCACGTCGATTGGTCACAATTATAAATTTTTGGTCGAGAGGAGGAAAATTTCCAAAAAAAACTTAAAATGTTGGTTACTCCGAAACCACTCAGATAGGACCCCTAGTTATCGGGATTAAATTTGTTGCAAATGAGCTCTAGTATCACCCATTTTATGGTCTGCACCCAATTATCAATCATCCTGTATATAAACAAATGAAAGAGATTAAATTAGGGATCAACCTGGATAAGTTTATCATGTTAGTTATAAAAAAATATCTTGAAAATTTCAAACCCACAAAAATGTCAAAAATTTATAAACTACTTTTTGTACACACTAAAAACCTTCAGATACCAGTTGTGTATGAAAAACGACATATTGTTAAGCAGAAATTGAATGCCTTCGAAAACAGCACTGCCAAATAAGCTGTAATTTGAGAATTTAATAAAACAAACATTGCGGATTGAATCAAAATTAACAGGACACAAAATGTATAGCCGAGTGTTTGAGCGCACAATCAAGATATGCGGGAAACTGGATGCGAACACAGTTGAGCGCTTTGCTTTTAGTGTTGCAACTTTGTAAATATCGATATCGATATAGTGCAGTATAATTATTTAGAGAGATCCCCTGACAAGGGCGCGCTGTTGCTAAACTTTTGTGAGATTGTCTGTTGGAACTGTATTAAAAAAAAGATGGTGGCATTTTTTCCAAGTACGAGTATGACCAGGCGATAAAAGCAGCACTTTAAAGATGGACGAATGTTTGAATTGAGTAAGTACTCCAAACGTATAGCAACTTTAGAATAGGGACTAACCAATTAATCAGTAACGCTAATAATTAGTCAGTACTCACATACGAGCTGGTGTCAACCCTTTTCATCTGAACCTTTCACTAGAATATCTATATTTTAAATGAACACATTTCATACGAGTTTTTTTTCGATAAAAATATAAATTGCTGTTCGACGAGTGATGGTTGTTTTAGAAATACAATCTCTAACATTAAAGTTCTACGAAAGTGTTATCAATATTTACCAAAAAATGCGAGTTTAAAATTAGTTTAAGATAGCCTGGATTAAATTTCAACAGATATTAATTTGACTGTCAAATAAAATAAAATTGAATTTTGAAACATGGCCAATATTTACTATTCTACTTCCAATAGAATTTCCAATGAAATTGTTAAATTTATATGTATATTTTGCTTATACACTGGGGTTAATTAAAGTCCAATTACATCAACCAAAATGATTTGATAAAAAAATTATGTCTACAGTAACAAGGTTAGTAGTGGAGTGGCTTAGCCTCTTCGGGTGGCGAGGGAACCGCTGAGTGCAGTTACGCCTAGCAAAATATTGCTAGCAACTACCTGTCGATCGCAGTGATGTTGAGTTTGACGATGGTGAGGCAATGGTGACCAGTCAGTTCACCAAACATTCATCATTATACAACAACAACTTTAACAAATAATTCACTTCACAAAATCATTATCCGATAAACTTTTGTTTAATAACGTATTATTTGACAAACAATTTAATTCAATATTTTTTCGTTTATCTCATAAAACAACGTTTGAAATAAAGACATTACACATACTGATTGTGCCATAAAAAAAAAGAAAATAAATGAATTTGGTTTCGGGGATGGCAACTGTGGAACTAATGGCGCTAGCATAGTTTGTTCCAAGCATCGTCATTGGTAGAAAATCTGGTAATGTCATTTTATATTTCAAAATGGCTTGACCTCATTGGTCAGATTGGGAACAAGCTATGCTAGCGCCATCTGATTTCGGCTTTCACCGGCCAACCCCGAATCGCTGCAGAACCGACTCCACATAGTTTTTTCTGCCCTACCCCTAGAGTGTAATTTAAGCCCGCGTAGCCCCGCAGCGCCGGAACCGTGACAGAAACCATGCCTGCTGCATGTTGCATGCTTGCATACTGCATGCTTGCTACATACTTGTTGCATGCTTGCTGCATGCTTGCTGCATGCTTACTGCATGCTGATCGCTTTCTGCATGCTTGCTACATGAGTATGCTTGTTTGCATGTTATGAAAAACTATACATTTCCTTATTTTTTTCTTAAAAAAGATAAATAAAAACATACTAGTCTATAAATTAAATTGTTGAAACGTGATTTATCCAAATGTATCTAAATAAGAAATGAAAAATGTATAAATGAATAAATATCATCTGATGCATTTGTTAAAAGAAGTATTTGCCAAATGAATGTTTGTAAAACGAATATTTTTAAAATAAAACATTAATTTGCGGAACAAGTTGTGCGGGAGTGTAAGGAATTCGCTGAATGAATTGATAAAATAACACTCGTAGCAACGTAGTAAAAATATAATCGGTGTTTTCTATACGGATTTTTACAGAACAAGTGAACAAGTGAATGAAAATGACAGTAGGTGACAGATGAACCAAAAAAACATAACATGGACACATTAAGTACCTACAAAATAATGATATCTTATAAATAATTACGCGAGATGATCAGGCGCTCCAACATGCCCCCGGGCGTTGAAAACAACGGTTTCAACCAGACTCAGACACAGGTAATGGGCAGATTCTGTTGAATGCCCGCCGAATCACTCCAGTGGAGGTCTGGATATCAGCTACTCGAGCGATGCCATCCATACCCGGGTGAACAGCCACAATTCGTCCAAGTCTCCACTTCAGAGGAGGAAGAGAATCTTCTTTAATTACGACCAAGGAGTTTAGTTTCAGACCATCCTTGCAGGCACGCCATTTGGACCGTACTTGTAATTCTGCCACATATTCTTTACTCCATCTGCTCCAGAAGTGCTGGCGGAGTTGCTCAATTCTTTGAAAGCGAGATAGATGGTTGGCAGAGTAATCCCGGTAGTCACGTTGCGGCAAAGAAGTAAAAGATCGCCCAATGAGAAAATGTCCTGGCGTAAGTGGAGTATAGTCTGCAGGATCTGAAGATAACGGTGTCAGTGGACGAGAGTTCAAGATGGCTTCTATCTTTGCTAGCGCGGTGTAAAGCTCCTCAAATGTTAAATTACCATTTCCCAACACTCTTTGTAGGTGGTATTTCGTTGACTTGACACCCGCCTCCCAGAGTCCACCGAAATGCGGAGTGTATGCAGGTATAAAATGGAACCTTATTCCGTCGTTCGCTGCAGTTTCACCCAAGGACGAACTATTTGATTTTAAAAATTTTGAAAGATCGTTGTACGCACCGACAAATGAGGTACCGTTATCTGAGAAGATATCAACGGGTTTACCTCTCCGAGAAATAAATCGATACAAAGCCAGTAAGTAACTATTGCTAGTTAAGTCACCAACGAGCTCCAAATGGATGGCCTTGGTTGTAAAACAAATAAAAATTGCGACATACACCTTTACCAGCCTGCATCCACGACCCTGACGACTAGCACACATAATTGGGCCGGCATAATCAACGCCCGTGCTTTCAAAGGGATAACCTGGACGAAGGCGTTCTTGCGGCAAGTTACCCATTAACGGAGTAACAACCTTACCCTTCATGCGTTGACACAGAACACATTTGTGATAACAGACTTTTGCCAAGTTGCGACCTCCTATTGGCCAATAAGATTCCCTAATAGAAGCTAGTAGTAATTGTGGGCCAGCATGCATCAATCTTCTATGCTCGAAATGAAATAATAATTTTGTAAACTCATGAGTGGACTGTAATAATATAGGGTGCTTTTTACTGTAAGCAAAATTTGAATTATCGAGACGTCCTCCTACTCTTATAATATTTTTATCGTCCAAAAACACATTGAACTTAAGAAGGGCGCTCCCTTTAGGTAAGCTTGTTTTATTTAAAAGTAATTCGTACTCAGGAAAGGATTGAATCTGACTTCGAATGATCACAACATTTAATGCTTCTTGTAATTCATCATGTGACAAATAATGATCCTTTGGATAATGTTTTCTGCATGACTTAATGAATCGCAATAGATAAGCAACAGAACGTATCAACCGTGAGTAATTAGAATAACGACTAAAATCTATGAAATCCTGACCCTTTGAATCATTAATGACAGCATTTAATACTAAATTTGGTCGAGTCTCCGGTAATGACTCCAGTCCTAGACACTTAATTTGTGAAGGCCAGTAAGACAGGTCTCGTCCTAAGAATTTTGGTCCATGCCACCACAGATCTAAACCTTGCAAAACACTGATATTCACTCCACGAGATATCAGGTTAGCTGGGTTTTGATCGGTTGGGACGTGCCGCCATGTACAGTTACCTGCCTTATCCAAAACTTCGGCAACGCGGTTGCGTACGAACGGCTGAAGTTTGGTAGGCATCATCTGTAACCATCCCAGTACGATGGTTGAATCAGTCCAACAATAGGCCCGACTGATCTTCACTCGGAGTGAGCCCATAACTTTCTCATAGAGACGAGAACCGACTACCGCACCACACAACTCCAGCCGCGGAATTGTTGTAGGCTTTATGGGAGCCACTCGACTCTTGGCCATCAATAAATGAACTGAATGTTCACCCTTACCATTGACACAACGAATGTAGACGCAAGCACCATATGCGGACTCAGACGCATCTGTGAAAATATGGAGTTCAAGCTCCGTATATAAATTGCAGACTACAATTCGCGGAATACGGAAATGATTTAAAAGAGGCAAAGACTCAATTATCTTATCCCAATGTCTACTAATCTCATTAGGTAATGGTTGATCCCATGATAATTTGTCTAACCATACTTTCTGTAACAATACCTTCATGGTGATAATAATAGGACTTATGAGGCCTAAGGGGTCGAAAATTCGTGCAATCACGGATAGCAAATCACGCTTGGTGTGCTTAGTTGAGGACTTAGTTACGCTTATAGGGAAACCTAACTCATCAGCACTGACATACCATGCAAGACCAAGCAACCTGTCAGGGTCATTAGGTCCAATGTTTAAGTCTAATGACGCAGAATCACAATCCGACACTAGTTGAGGTTCATTCGACTTCCATTTTCTCAATGGCATACAAGCCGACGCAAGCGTCTTTGTAACTTCAGTGCGAATTAATCGTGCTTCGTCTAAGTCATTCGCCCCTGTCAGTAAATCGTCCACGTAAAAGTCATGTCTGATAATTTCAGATATTTTAGGATTCCTACAATCGAGTCCTAGTTGTTTAATGCATCGAGTCGCGAGGAACGGTGCACTAGCCGTACCGTACGTGACGGTGTTCAATTCATAAACATTAATCGGCTCACAAACATTGTCACGCCAAACAATATGTTGCAAATACCTATCTGACGGGTGGACAACTATTTGTCTATACATCTTCTCAACATCCGCAGATAACACATACTTGTGAAACCTAAAACGAAGAAGAATAGACAATAGATCGTCCTGTACAGTAGGCCCGACCATCTGTAGGTCATTAAAGGACACTCCCGTCGAAGTAAGACAACTTGCGTTGAAGACAACACGAAGTTTGGTCGTGGTACTCGACTCACGTAATACTCCGTGATGGGGAATAAAATAACCTGTGCACAAATTAGGGTTTTCAATTTTAGTCATATGACCAAGTGACTCGTATTCTAACAAAAAGTCATGATACATTTTACTAAAGTCTGGTTTAATCTTAAGTCTACGCTCTAAAGATTGTAAACAATGTGCAGCTTTCTTAAAAGAATTTCCCAGAACTGAAGGATCTTTCTTAAGGGGTATACGAACGCAAAAACGACCATCAGCCAATCGTGTTGTATTTTTAACAAAATATTCTTCACTCATTTTTTCTTCTGGCATGTAATAATTGGAAGATTTCGCACTCACCTCTTCTAATTGCCAGAACTTAGCCAATTCAGATCTAAGCTTTTCCCAGTCACTATCATCGCTATCGGAAAGCATTTTAGAAAAATTGCAGTTTACATTATTCGACAGCAGTGAAATATAATTTTGAGTAATTGGGCCGGAAACTATCCATCCTAAACGGGTTTCACATAATACTGGTTTTCCGGTACCTAACTTTAGTCTTTGCGATCCTAACAATTCCCAAAAGAGGTCAGCGCCGATTAATAAATCAATATCACCGGGCTTATAAAAAGTAGGATCAGCTAGAATAATATCAGACGGTATTTTAAAATCAGACATGTTTATTTCACGGCAAGGTACGTTACTTGTAATGTAAGGTAAAACAAAACAATTAAGTTCGAAAGTAAAACTATCATCTAATGACGTCATCTTAATACGACATGTTTTGCCTACTTGCGAAGTGACATTGTTGATACCGAGAATCGATTTCTTAACTTGGCTAGTTATTAAACTGAGTTGTTTACACAACCTGTCAGTTATGAATGACGAGGTGCTACCGCTGTCAAGAACTGCGCGAACGAGATGCACGCGACCATTGTGGTCCCGCAGTTTGACCAGGGCGGTTGATAACAACACATCTTGCTGCTTATGATCACGAGATGCAATGTTAGCTGACAAGGCTAAGTTATTTGTATCAGTGCTAGTCGACGGTAAAGAAGACGATGCAGACAAGTTGTTATTATCACGAAGTGTATTCGGAATAGCACCCTTAGAATCGATGTGAATTAGTGTGTTATGCCTACGTTTGCATAGTTTGCAACCTGGTTTTTTACATTTGTTAGCATAGTGACCTGAACGAAAGCAGTTGTAACAGATTTTATAACTGGGTAGTAATTTGAGACGATCATCATTGCTTAATGCGAGGAACTGTGAACAATTATTTAAAGTGTGATCATTGTTATTACATTTAGGACATACTTTGGAAGCTAATTCAGTGACAGAACTGTTAGGAGATTGTGTTGCTACCATAGACTTGATCTTAGGGCCTGGTTTGCCTAATGTTTGGGAAAGATTATTGCGACTAAGTTCTAAGGTCTCGATTAGATTGGCTCGATTACGTAGGAATTGCATCAATGCGTCTAACGTGATCGTACTATCTTTGTCGATCCTACCTTTGTACTCCTCCCACTCACGATACGTCTTTTGATCAAGCTTACGAGTAACAAATTCAATCAAAAGGGTGTCCCAGGTTTTAACAGGTTCTCCTAACGACTCTAATGCTCGCAAATCTTTATTTAAGTAATCGATTAAACTTTTTATCGCAACTGAAGATTCCTTTGAGATAGGCTCGATATTAAACAATGCGGATACATGATTCTGTACCAACATTCGTTTGTTGTCAAATCGATCACATAATAATCTCCATGCCACAGAATAATTCCTCGAAGAAAACTCAATAGATTTAATTACTACTGCAGCAGTTCCCTCAAGAGATGCTCTCAAGTAATGGAACTTATTGATTTCGTCAATGTCATCGTTACAATGGATTAGACTAGTAAAGGTGTCGCGAAATTCAAGCCAATTAGAATATAATCCACTAAACTTTGGCAACTGAATCGTTGGCAACTTAACTGGCTTGTGCATGCTAGCAGGAGCACTTTTACAGCTTTCCATCGATTTAGTATCCTTGTTAAATTCAGCCAGAATATTTTGTGCTCTGGACAAGGATTTATAATAACGAGACTCGAAATCAGAACGCTCAGAGTATTGTAATTTGTGGTCATCTACAATGCATTCCAGACGTAACTGTATCTCATCATACTGCTCGTACAACGACTCCATCTTACCAATGCGCAACTGCAATTCAGACACATCACAGTTTGATAACTCTTTGTCCTTAAGTGAGTCCAGAAAGTTGACGAACGCAGTCAAACGACCCTTAAAGCTTCCTCGCTTTTTAACTAAATCCTTTTCCTCGGACATGCTGGGAGATGGGTGTTGTCAACCTGAAATTGATACAGGAATGCAAATTATGAAAAACGAACAATATAATTATACACGCCTAAAATGTGTTGTATACACTTCCTGAATGCTATTGCAAACAATACAAACCTAATAATGTAAAAACCAAGTGTTTATACCAAACATACATTCAAGTGCAATCTTTTATTATGATTGCTAACTTAGTAATAATAAGGCACAACTTATATGACACAAATCTTCACTGATTCTAATTAATAAGAATTAAATGACTTGCCCTAATATCAATACTCAACTTATATGTATTATGTTAAGATACCTGCTAACAATTATCAACCATTGTTATTAACATAGTAAATAATTACGTGAATTAGTTACAGCTGTATACCTATCTTAAGTTTAAACTGTAAACAATATAAGTAGGTATTGCTGATAAGTAAAATACTAATCACAATGCAACATGTACCTAATGATTTTCATCTAACACAATACAATAGGTAATACAATAAAATTATACAGACCTTTTAAATGACCATGTACTTATACTACCTGAGTGTTGGGTAACGATATTAGTTAAATATAAGCGCAGTACACCGCTAATAGCTTGCTTGAGATGAATCCAATTCAACGGCAAAAATCCTCCACGACACGTGGATGATAAAATCCTTAATTCCTTGATTATGTCCGCTGATCTTCTTTATATTATACGATATCCGGCTCGAAGGACCATGTGCGGGAGTGTAAGGAATTCGCTGAATGAATTGATAAAATAACACTCGTAGCAACGTAGTAAAAATATAATCGGTGTTTTCTATACGGATTTTTACAGAACAAGTGAACAAGTGAATGAAAATGACAGTAGGTGACAGATGAACCAAAAAAACATAACATGGACACATTAAGTACCTACAAAATAATGATATCTTATAAATAATTACGCGAGATGATCAGGCGCTCCAACACAAGTTGTTTGCGAAATAAATAGCATACGAAACGTTGGTTGTAAAATGAAAATTTGTCAATGAACTTTTGGTGAAACATTAGTGAACCTGAGGCAATAGGTCGCAACAATTTGTAATTATTTACTGACCGTTGCGTTGATCTAGCGGTCGCAAGCTAAGCTACTGTTAAGCATGAGTTTGCTATTGTCTCTCGGACAAAGAGCTATTAGATTTTTATCAGGAAGATTCCAGAAGCAGTTCGAAGTCTGAAGTTGGGTATTACTTGGGACATGTAGGTACGTTACTGGCGATTAGTGGCCAAACGAAGTTGCTTTCGCCGTAACCTTAGGGAAAACTGGCTTAATGTTTTGTATAAAATCATACCACATCTGCACACCATACAGTCATCCCCACACTGTAAAAGCTAAGCTCGATAATTTTATCGATATGCACATTTCTATGTTTACCTGAAAGATCTAGCTCAATATTTAATCAAGTTGTCACAGAATTGCACGTGTCACACGTATCGGTGGGTTACGCTTGACAGCGCATGGCGTAAATAATCAATCTACGACGTAATTCAATAATCGACAATTGTCGGGTGCAACACTAATCAGAGAATCTACGCCAAACGCCTCTGTCGAGACCTACAAGGTTACCCTTGCGATTGACAAGAACTTTAGTAGGGAAAACTTAAGGGTGGTTTTCAAATATTTTGTCATTAGTTAACTTTGTAAAATCAGTCGTATAGAGGAGACAAGTGAAGTCGATTTGGGTTGGCTCGTGTTGGTGACTTTGGATCTATATACATATTGATATATTCTTAGGATTATCGTGGCATTCAAGTAGGGCCCCAATTTTATACTTTATCTTCGAGTTGCTTTTCGGAAGTTTGGTATAAATTGATTTTCCGCCAGGTCTAGAATGAAATACGCAAATGGACTAAGATTTGCATTTTTTCAACTCATACTAAAATTACTTTTGTTCCATTTTATAACCATAACTCGGCCGCGACTTCTTCCGCGAAAATTGTGATAGTTCAGCAAATTTGCATGATATCAATATAATTTATAGCCCTTAAGGTAAAGATTCTAATGGGGAAAGAGTTTTTCAAATCTGTTGAGCATTGTTGAGTTAAATTGTTACAAACAAAAAATCAAATCATTCCTCTTTATTGTATTAGTTTAGATGGTTAAGAGGCCTGCGGAGCATGCGAATTTCATACAAACGTAATACCAAAATAATTTGTAAATCAAACATATTCTTATGGCAGTGTGTATTTATTTTGATTGGATTACGGAATATATAGGTTCCCAAATACATAATATTTTGAATGTGGTGTACATTCAAAACAAGAGTTATGAGAGAAATATTTTTTCCATAGAAATTTTAAATTCCTCATAATATTATATCTCGTGCTTAACCGCGCTAAAAAACTTTGCTCCAAAAAGAATCCTTAAAATTATGATTACGTGTCGGGGGTATTCAAAATTTTTAATTTAATGTAACTTGTTAGTCACATGCGATTCTACCCTCCTCATCACGTGTCCATACCAAAGCAGTTGACTCAGCCCAGCCCAGGTATAAATAATTCAATTTTTAACATACATACCGTTTTCTCCATATCCATAACTGCTACCGAACTCAAGAAAACCCGAAATCGTCCCCTGAACACTAATTTACTGACAAAAACACAACATCTACTGAATTTCAGTAATAGCGCCAATTTGTGCGATGCTCCTCTCGCCCGTTTATTGCCCGCCTTTATTTTGATAAGCCTCCGAGGGAAGTTGATACTTATTGCTCTATGTATTTGTATGTACTCGTACATACATAGTTGTGTTAGGTTGGTTTTGAATTTTATTTTTAGTCTTACAATGTTGGATTTGAAAATGCGTTATGCCTGCATTAGTATTCTTTCAATAATACAACGTCTGCCCAGGTTTTTTAATCTTAATTGTCAAGGGGCATTCTCGATGGCGATGGCGTAACTTTTTATTGGACATTATGTCTTGTTTCAGCTTATTCTAATTTCGTTTGGGTGCGTCATTACTGCAAAGATCGCAAACCAACGAATCGATTCGCAACACGGTGAAGAGGTAAACTAGAAGTCAGTTGCTACGCCGGCTTCGAGTTCGTAGCCATTTGCTACGAGCTACGAGATCGTAGCAGCGTAGCATCCTGATACTGTCATCAAAAAAAGAGCTGGCGTAATAGTTGCATTTTTCTTAAAAATAAGTCATGTGTAAACATTCTTTGTACACAAAAATACTTGTAAATGTCGTAATTACATAAGCTCAGCCCACTGACCTAAAACAAACCCATTAAAGTTTGAATTTCAGTAAACACATACAATACAAAATGTTGAACCCACATTATGAATACCTTAATAGAGTGTAGTTACAGGTAGATAGGCTATTACCTACGGGAACCATCGCGACCCTTTTCTCCTAACAACTTTTATGACATACATGTACACAAACATATTATAAATGCAACCTGTTATTTTATAAAGCGGCTTTTCGTATCAACATTTAGGAAGATTAATGAATTACTATTTAATGAGATTTTGTTTGAGCATTAATGAAATAAAAGAAGCTTGATACATTTAAGCTTTCACGGTTTTAAACTAAACTTACATTGTCACTTTCGGGATATCTTCCGTGATTATTCATAAAGCCGGAAACACACTAAGCCAGAAGCATATCGGTTTCATACATTTAGTATGGTTATGGAAATATTTGTAGGTCGTGTCGTGTCGTGGCGTGTTCTGGCGTGGCGCTGACTGCTCACCACCGATTGCGCCAGAGCGGTGGTAGGGGTTATGGCGCAACACGCCACAACAGGCAAATGAGTTTCTACACCACGTGGCTCGTGGCGCGAGCTTACAGAAGAAAACATTATGCACGTTTTAACGCTGCAAAGGTTCAATATATGATGTTCAGAAATAACGCCAGAGTGCGCTACGACACGACACGACCTACAAATGTCTTTTAACCATACTAAATGTATGAAACCGATATGCTTCTGTCGCGCCACGCCACGCCACACCACGTAAGGGTGTTTCCGGTTTTAGTGTCGAGTTCCAATAGTGCGCGTAGCAAGAGACAAAGAAAGAGGGTAGACAGATTTGTCTGCTCCTAACAATTTATTTTCCATCCACCCGCATTCTCCAGTCAACCCGCTATCATGGTGCTTGCAACAGCGTCGAAATATCGGGATCTCAAAATTATGAATACCTAATCACGGAAGATATCCCGTAAGTGACAATATAAGTTTAATACAATTGTATTTTGAGTACATTATACTCAAGCGTAAAACAATAAATAATTAAAAATGTAAACTTACTTTTTGCCTTCATCATCTTCTCAATTACGTAGTGGCAGGCTTAACCGGATTCAGTATTTTACATAGAGATAGATTTGACTGGATTGTGGAGGTCAGATAGCTACTGCCTATCTGATCTCCACAGCCCACTCAGTGTTGGGTAATACGATACTCTTGGTAAGACTGGATGTCAGATTATCGGGCCACTACCTGTACTAACGACTGACACAAATGTACAAATTACAGCCGGGATCAACCTTCTGAGACGTAGAGGAAACTCAGTGTGTCCACAGACCAACCTAGGCAAACGTTGCGATCGACCTGAGTGACTGTTAATAATTAACCACTAGCTCTTTACCTGCGACTTGATCCGCGAAAATCAATATAATTTATATCCTATGATACTGGACTGAGAGCAGAGGTGGCCCAGTGGTGGCGGCCCCGACTTAAGGTGGACGCACACCTATCCGCGCCGAAGGAATCGACTTTTAGAATTACTTGTATGAAATCGTACTAAACCTCGCACACTTATCCGCGTCGAATTGGACGAATAGATGACGTCATACGTATGAGACTAAATTCTTTCGGCGCGGTCGATTCCTTCGTCGCGGATAAGTGTGCGTCCACCTTTACAAACAGAAAGTCGTGGGTTCGAACACAGGCATTACTTTGTGTAATTAATTTCATCACCACTGCTCTCAAAACGGCGAAGGAAAACATTGTGAGGAAACCGGAATGTTCTAGAACCAAAAATTCGAAGACATGTGACATTTACCAACCCACACTGGGCTCGCGTGGTGGATACGCAAAATACGCGCTTTGACGTGGAGTTGCGGACACCAGCCCGTTGTACAATATAATACAATCCTATGATACTCTGCAAAGACGTAGCTTTCTATAGGCAAAATTTTTATTTTTTATTTCTTATTAATTCCTTATTTTTTTAATTTTATCGGTTGAGTAGTTCTTGAGTTAAATCGAAACAAACAACTAAAAATCAAATCTTTCATCTTTATAATATTACTTTAGATGAATTTTTTGCCTCCAATCTGATAAAATTATTTATTTTCGGGAACTCTTAAAAAAGCAAACACAATATCGGATCATACTCGTACCTCAAGGTATTTGGCAACCAGTTTTAAGCAGTAACCAATAAAAAACAGTAAACCAGAATGATATTAATATGTCTGCTGCCTGAGGCTTCCGGATGTGTAACGAGCAAATGAAAATTATACTTTAACCCGTGTTTATCGCTTCCCTTGCACGAGTTTTTACTTTTCCTGTACTATTCTGCGAAATTGCACCCCAAAGATTTTTTTTTAAATAAACGTTATGAGGGAGTTTTTATTAAATTCCACCATGAAAGAAAGTTGTGGTAGGATTACTATTAAAATAATTGTCTATGTAGTGAAGATGCCATTTTCTGGAATATAAATAATAACATTCTTCAGTGCAGGGAAACAATAGTGAGGAGTCCAGCATGCCTGAGAGATATATCTCCACCTAAAAACTCTCCACAAGATAAAGATATAATGGAATAATTTAATCAATACCTATTCAAAATTAAACAGCTGAAGAGTTTGTTTGGTGAAACACGCTTATCTCAGGAACTACTCTTTGGAATTGAAATTTTCTCTCTGCGTTAAATAGTCCATTTATACAGAAAGGTTATGAGCTATACAACATTACGCTATGACTAATAGAAACGTAACATAAATGAAAAATGTTGCAAAAACATTATTTTTATGAGCTTTTCTCCCCTAAGTGACGCAGCCGAAGTTGCGTGGGTCAGGTAGTTTAAAAATAATGACCTATTAACTATTTACGTTGCTTTCCTTATGTAACCCAGTAACCATTTCCATCATACTCTAAAACCAACCAACCCTACGGCAAACAGATTAAACAATACGAACACACAATTGAGACGTAAAAGTAAACAGGCAAATTGTCTAAACAGTCGAGCATTTTGTGGCAATAATAGCTCGTTCTGTATTCAGTACCCTCACATTGATATTGGTCGTTCGGGACGTTTGTGCATAAGTGGGCTACTGCTGTGTGATTCTGTAAGACCTTATTCTAAACATCGAATCTTAATTCACTCTGAGTTTCTTCGAAACTCGAAACTCGGTTGATAATTCGAATTTAAACTAACACCACCCTTGCGAGTGTGTCAGCGAGTTGAACTAAATTGATAGGGAGATTTTCACGGATAAAGTATGTATGAGATGACGTAAACAGTAGCATTCTTTATGGTAATTCCCCCGTCACTTCCTGTGACTAGGTGATGCTTACAGAATGCAAAATCAAGGCCATTTTGAACCTTATGCGAAGTGAGAGTGAATAGCGATGTGAGATGCGAGTTGTTGTTTGAATTTTACAGAATCGACCGGTCGGTTGGCGTGTTTAGTTTTTGCGCTTGGGTAGCTCGAGGTGAACTGAATTTGTAATGAAGTACAGCCGCTCGGGTCGATCTTTAGGTTAAGCCGTGCTTGCCTAGGTTGATCTGTGGATTGGTTACCACCCCTCACATATCGAGGTTCTTCCGTGCCTCGGAAAGCAAGGTAAGCTATTGGTGCCGGCTGTCATTTATTATAGATCTTTGACAGTCATTGCAGGTAGTCAGTGGCCCAAACAGTATGACAACCAGTCCTACCAAGGGTATCGTATTACCCAGTAGATCCTGATAGACAGTCGCTCCATGTAAAATACTGGTATTCAGCTGCATTCGGTTAGACTGGAAACAAACCCCTTTTTTAGTTGGGAAAAGGCTAGGCAGATGATGATGTACTGAAAAGAGAATGAAGTGGTCCGGTGGTATGGTTGTTACTGAATTAAATACATAGTAACCTCAATGTGTATCCTTACAGCTGAATTACAGAAGATCACTAAAAACATAAGAATTGCTTGAAACTCATCATCTATTTCTTTTATCCAAATTCATTAGGGGCTGATTATACCTACTTTCTTACCGTAATTTTCATCCTTCACACAGTCCATCCATCGTTTTTCTGTCTTCCTCTGCTCTTACAACCATATGGATGGTTATTTATACCCTTAATAGTTTTATGCAAGTTTTAAGTAATGATTGACTTTTGAGTGTGCTTTATTTTAGAGCTACATTTGCTTGGTAAACGCCGGTGATAGTCAAAATAGTGTATGTCGGTTTGATTAAAATCTTTTGCTCAAATAGCTCGACCACACATAACATCTGAGTCTCACAGTACCTATTCCCTTTTTTATTGTTCGGGTAGAAAATCTTCTAATCACTCCTCCCGGTCTGGGCGGAGTGGAAAGGAGTGTCAGACTTTAACTGACTAAAATCCATCCATGTTTCTTTAGCCCTTTGTGTTCTAGGGCTGCAGTATCTCTTTCGAACAGTCCCGCAGCCCTATCACCGCTATACGTCAGGAGCAAATTGTTGCAGGTGCCGATGATCACCAATACAGTTGATTAAGTGTGCCAATATTGATGGCGTTTTAACAAACCATACCCTGAATGACACAATTTAATAACAGTTCGTATTTAACCGGAAAAATTATCGGAATCTGGAGTTGTCGTTCTTCTGTAACATACCTGCACACATCATCATCATTTAAGCCGCTAGACGTCCACTTCTGAACGTAGGACAGTATGTGTGCCCCCAAAGTGTCGCTACATTGACCGATCCCGTGCGACTCGCATCAAGCGGATCCGTGCAACCTTCACCAGGTCATCGGTCCACCTAGTGGGAGGCCCCATCAGCCATCCGTGTCAATGTTACCTGCCCATTGCCACATAAGTTTGGCAATTCTTCACCTTCCTCAGGGGTCGTACTAGCGAGATAAAAAGTATCCTATGTGTTAATACAGGTTATAAAATATATACGTGCCAAAGTTCACCTACACCCGTTCAACCTTTTTTGTCGTTAAATTGAAAGAAACAAAAACCTAAACATCCTCACAAATATAATAGTAATCACTACATAATTATAATGAAACAAAGTCCTCCGTCACGTCTGTCTATCTGTTCGCGATGAACTCAAAAATCACTGCACCGATTTTCATTGTTTCCACCAGTGGATACAGTGATTCTCGAGGAAGGTTTAAACCTCATAAGGTTTAATACTTAAGGATATAATTTTTACGCGGGCAAAGTCACGGGTATCAGCTAGTAGTAACATGGATACCAGCAATAATTTCAAAAGCAAGGCCAACGACCCATTTAATTTACTATTCAACCTAAAACCACAATAATCCTAACATAACTTCTAACACAATATTACGGGTTACTACCATAAAGCATACAACCTTGTATACGTAAGCGAAAAACTTGTATTTTTCTCTATGTGCCCTCATAAAATACTAGAGGCCAATAATCTCTATTTATTAAACCTTCCCAGGGGTTCGAGTTGACCACAAGTTTGTACAACTGACTAACGAGATAACTTTCTTACGATGATGTCTGATATATACTAATCTGTAGAGCAAGGTGTGGATGTGGAAAAAATGGAGGCGAACAAATATTTACATTGCACTGTTATCAGTTATTAAGCATGACGACAGTATCCAAAAAAATACAAATCTATTGAGTCCGTCAGTTAGAGCATAGGAAAATAATGGACACGTATTTTTCGAGGCTCATGACATCAGTACGCTCTAAAAATTATACCTAGGCGTGACGCATTGAGAATTTTATCAGCGTCTTATCTTCGTCAATTTTGATTTACGCAACAAAAGAATAAATACAGGTCAATTGTTTTTGATAATCTAAATGATGGACTAAGGTCCATGTTCACCGAGAAGATAACAGTCTGATTATCTAAAACAGCTGTTTAAAACACATTTTTGTATGGGAACATGTCACATTGACAGCTGTTTTTCGATAATCAGACTGTTATCTTCTCGGTGAACATGGATAGGTCCATGTTCACCGAGAAGATAATATTAGATTTATTTTGTCATCTACCCTTTTATCAGCCATCGCCATTCATAGACTGTTATCAAATCTAATATCCAAGTCGTTATACCACATCCAATCCTATCTATATCCATTGATGTTGAATCAAACAAGTTGAACGAAACATGGTGCTCGGCGTAAATTCATCCATCGTCCCGGATAGCGAGTTAATTAGGAAATAAATGGAATACGTGAGACTTTTGGAATACGTTAGTTGCCGGCTAGTTCATATAGTTTGGGAGTGGCAGTTCTTGGAGCGAATGAGATGACAAGACGGCGAAATGTTTTTGTTTAGGGTTATGTTTTTGGGGTGAGAAATATCGATATCATAATAATATTAAGAAGTAAAATTTTGTTTGTAGTTGGTTTGTAGAGGGTAATTTCCAGAACGAATGATATAATTCTAAAATTTCTTTCACTGCACACCTGGCAGAAAATTACATTATTTGTGTGTGGTACAGCCAAGCAATCACAATTTTTGTGGACGAAGTCGTGGCCGAAGTGGTATCTTTTTTACTTTCTTATTAATGATGCCTCGTTGATCTAATGGTCGCTAGCGCTAGCTAGCTACGCCTGGGCTAGCTTAAGACCCTGGGCTCAATGAGCAGTGGGGCAGTGTTACTGTGATTCATCAGTAAATTCATACCCAGGGTCAGAGTTTCTTTGTAAAGAAAGAAAGAAAATACATTTATTTGGCACACGCAGCAAGTGCAAAAAAGTTTAAAAATATAATAAAAAAAAACAAGAAAGTAAACCAAAAACTTTTTTTTATTTTTTTGCCAAAAGACATAATTTAGCTATTTTTAGATATTTTTATTTGAAGAATATGTTCACGAATATAACTTGTACAACTGAACAAATTGTATGGACACAAAATATTCAGAAGCAATAATGCACCGTAGCCATTCAAGAACTTAATTTGCACAGCTGTTACTGTTAAGAAACTTCCTTTATTTATAAGTTACGATAAGATTGCATCGCATCCGGATCGAGGTGACCCGACCAAGAATAGGCTATAGTTTCCACCATCAATAAATTGCAAATCTATTTAATCCGTCAGTTAGAGTATTAGAAAATAATGGACACATATTTTTTGTTTTTGTAAATCAACGAATATTGACAAAGATAAAACGCATCAAAACTCGGGAGTGGGGGCTCGTGACTTCAGTACTCACTAAGAATGATACCGAACAGTGACGTATTGGGAATTTTAAAAGCGTCATATGTTCGTCAATTTTGGTTTATGTGACAAAAGAACAAATACGGGTCAAATATTTTTTGATAATCTAAGTGACGGACTAATTAGATTTTTTCAGTTAACAAGCCTATTAGAGTTTTCAACATAGCTCACAGAATAAGTAAGCTCATTGAAAATGAGTCGGCCATATTAGCCGTAGAATGGATGACCATCATCTGCCTAGCCTTATTCCAGCTATGTTGGCGTCGGCTTCCAGTCTAACCGGATGCAGCTGAATACCAGTATTTTATATGGAGCGACTGCTTATCTGACCTCCACAACCCTCAACCCCAACCCTCTTTTTGGGCCACTGACTACATGTAACGACTGTCAAAGATGGACAAATGATCCATCCTTTCCGGGACTAACAGCTTAACGTGCTTTCCGAGGCACGGAGGAAACTCGGTATGTAACGGTGGTCACCCATCCACAGACCAACCTAGGCAAGCATGGCTTAACCTAAAGATCGATGATCTGGCTTAATGTGGTTGGCTGGTATAAAATGCCTTGTGGCATTAAATCCACCCATTTAGTATCATTCAGGGACTGGGTAGTCAACATGACAAAATGTTAAACGGTTTATTGATGTGAAGTTTAAATTAATAAAGAATACTACCTCTATGGCATAATACCTCTGTCCATAGCCCTTTGGAGTTTACATGTGTAATTTTATTTTACTCTTGACAGAAATCGTGAAGCATAAAACTGACCCGAAGACGCAGCTGCGGTTAGGACGTGTAATAGTGCAAGAGATGCCAACAAAACGGAAACAAGGAAATAGGTAAGTAGTAGTAACCTTCTCCAATACCTACGTTTCTTGGTGGAAAAATATGGATGAATAGTAGGCTAGTATAGTGTTCACTCAGTAAAATTGTCCTGAGTGAAATGTCTCGTGTGAGTTTTGCGAAATGGATGAAAATAAGGTATAAGCTGCAGTTTCAGCAAGAATAAGCAGTCATCGCCTGCTTGTGTGACTATCGGACTCCCAAGTTCATGTGCCTAATGTATATTTATCATTTGCTTGGTGAAGAATTTGAAACCATGTCGTGTTAAGCCGAGTCAGAAGTCCATGGGCGGTATAAAATCTCTGACACCAGGTTAGCCACTAACTACAGGTAAAAGAAGCAGTAAGCTTACCCCTAATACACATAAGAACACTATCTGTCTGTATTTATTTTTATTTTTATTATATATTATAATGTAGTTTATAGTTGTGTTATATATTTTTGTCTTGTATGTATGTAAGTATATTCTTAGGTTTATCGCTTGTTATATTAAAATTGGCTTTAAGTTGGTATGTATTCTACTCGTATTTTCTCATCTTTTACACACTATTTCTACTTTATCTACTCTCCTTTCGCAGGTATGCTGGAAGAGATTTCTATAGAAATAAGCATCACCTTTGTACCTATTTTCTATTCATTTCTTCTTTTCTGTATGTAGTGTGTACATAAATTGTTAAATAAATAATATTTTGAAGTCATTTCATATTTTTTTTCTTTCGTCTATGCACATAAAAAAACTTAACTGTGTATATTAAAGCTTGACTCACCGAACAACGGATGCATTGTGGTACGGCCGACACTCAGCTCGGACCCGGCAAGGTCTAGCGTGCGTCATCTTTTAGTCATATCTGCAGGTAGTATTGCAAGTGAATTATCGGTGTATCCTAAAAAATCGAATTAAGAATCCTTTTAAAATCAAACAAAATTACAAAAAAAACAAACCTCTACCCAATAAAATTTAACCAACCCCAATAAACTGCTTAATTGCTATAAAAAACTAAACCATGTCACTATAAATACTGCACTGTATTATTACTACCTGTTATTTAAAAATACATAACACGGTCGGTAACTTTGCAAAGTAAAACAAATATAATTGAGTTTAGTTACACCGCTGCCGCGCTGGTCGGCAGCTCGTTAAAATAAAACGGTTAAAAAAATGGACGATGTTTTGAAACGGATAGCTCTTAATAAGTACCCGGGTTGATTGAGTTAGGATGAAACATAACAATATCGGCCCAAGGGCCTCTGACACGACATGGTTTGGAATTCTTCATCAAGCAAGCGATAAATATACATTACGTACATGAATTAACCAGCCCGAAGAATTGCTAAACTTAAGTGGCAGTGGGCAGAGCACATTGCTCGCAGAACGGATGGCCGATGGGGCCGAAACGTTCTGGAGTGGCGACCGCGAACCGGAAGACAATCCGTTGGAAGACCTCCCACAAGGTGGACCGATGACCTGGTGAAGGTTGCGGGGCCGGTCAATGTGGCGACACTTGGGGGAGGCCTATGTCCAGCAGTGGACGTCTTTCGGCTGAGATGATGATGATGACGCACATGAATTTGGGATTCCGATGGTCCGGTACTTTCGTGACAGATAGTACCTCATGTTAACTTCTAGAGACTAGCTAATGCCCGCGGGATTGCTCTCGTGGAGTTCGGTAGATGTCCCTTGAGATCGTACTACCAGGATAAAAAGTAGGTGTCCTATGACTGTGTTAATCCAAGTTATAAAATAAATAAATAAATATCGCTGGACATTAACACACAGTGCCATCTAGTGCCACACTAAGCAAGGCTTATGTCGTGGACACCAGATAGTTGATATCCTACTTTTAAACTTTTTTGTTTGAAATACATACTTTTATATGTAAAACATCCATGACTCGGAAACAAAAATCCCATGCTCATCACACAAACATTTTCTCCTACCGGGATTCGAACTTAGGACCCTAAGAACGAAATGCAGCCTCGCTACCGCGCTACGCCATTCGGGTCCTAATATCTGTGTACCGAATCCGTTCTATATTTTTGTGTGAATAAGTAACAATAACAATTCTCCTAACCATCTTCACAAACTTTCGCATTTAACATAATATTAGGCAGTAAGAAGGTAGTAAGAATTGACACATTTTAATGTGGCGAGTTTCTTTTTAAATAACTTGAGTAAACTTTTTACATTGCTTTTTGCAACAAATTCTCATACCCTGACTGCAAGCAAATATTTTTTTACCCAAGAAAAAGTTCAAGAAACAACACCATAAAGTTAGTTTTATAATTAAAACACAGAGTTCATTTAATACCTAGTTCTCAGCCGGTTAGTTAAACACTCATAAGATTTAATCAGCGCTTATTAACTTTTCTCGTGTTAATTACAAATCCAAAGGGCGACGGCTGCAGTCGTAGTTAAACTGTATAGCCAAGTTAACTGGAAGTTATAACGATAGTTTGCCACAAAGTAAACGACATAGCGATGAGATGTAGATGAGGTAGCGATGTCATCTGTCATGTACGCCTATAGGCCACGCCTATAGGCTATTGAAAGTTAGCGATTTTGTCGTTATCTCTGTCGAGACTGCCAGCCCAGGGCCGGCAGTCTCGACAGAGATAACGACAAAATCGCTAACTTTCGATCGCTGATTACTGCCGAATAAATTCGGTTGCACTAATTATGCTTACGAGAAACGCATCTAGGATGTAGAGACTTTCATTACTCGCAAGCATCATTATTGCAACCGAATTAATTCGTTTTTAATTATTATGCTTATTAAGCTTGCAACCGAATTTATTCGTTAATAATTAGCAACCTACAGTTAACGATTTTGTCGTTATCAAGACTGCCTGGCCGCCGCAGTCTCGACAGAGATAACGACAAAATTGCTAACTTTCGATCGCTGATTACTAACGAATAAATTCGGTTGCAATAATGTTGCTTGCGAATAATAAAAGTCTCTACATCCTAGAGGTATTTCTCGTAAGCATAATTATTGCAACCGAATTTATTCGTTAGTAATCAGCGATCGAAAGTTAGCGATTTTGTCGTTATCTCTGTCGAGACTGCAGGCCCTGGGGCGGCAGTCTCGACAGAGATAACGACAAAATCGTTAACTTTTGATTGCTTATGCTTGCGAGTAATGCAAATCTCTACATCGTAGATGCGTTTCTTGTAAGCATAATTATTGCAACCGAATTTGTTCGTTAGGAATCAGCGATCGAAAGTTAGCGATTTTGTAGCTATTCCTGTCGCTGGCCCAGGGCCGGCAGCATGATCTTTATTGCAACCGAATTTATTCGTTAGTAATTAGCGATCGAAAGGTAGCGATTTTATCACTATCTATGTCGAGACTGTGTTGGAAGTCTTCCCACTAGGAGGACCGATGACCTGGTGAAGGTTGCAGGAATCCGCTGGATGCGAGTCGCACGGGACCGGTCAATGTGGCGACACTTGGGGGAGGCCTATGTCCAGCAGTGAACGTTTTCCGGTCGAAATAATGATGAATGACGACCCGAATGACATAGTGGTAGTGAGGCTGCCTTACGTTCTTAGGGTCCTTTTTTTTTTTTTTTTTTTTTTATAGGATGGGAAATCATCAAATGACTTCTCCCACTCTGGGCGGAGCGGGAGGGAGTGTCAGACTCGTACTGACTAAAACCCATCCATGTTCCTTCCTCGCCCTTTACGTTCCGGGGCCGCGGTATCTCTTTCGAACAGTCCCGCAACCCCGGCAGGCTTCGGCCCTTGCGGGCCCCTCTCTTCTGCTGACATCTCTTTGAGGCGCGCGTGGAACACGAACGCGCCGTCGACACGGCCTGTCGTCACTAGACGGACGGACGGCTAGCTAGCCCATAGCTTACCGTCCACAGGCCCGCATCTACGGTGGCCGGTAGCCACCACGTGGCCCCCGACGCCCGGTGCGTCTCCCGCGGCGGCCGGGAAGAGAGGCTCTCTCCCTCTCTTGTTCCGCCACCTCCTTCGCCAGCATGACTGCTTCGCAGAAGGAGGTGACGGCTTCCCATTCCGTCTCGCTCCGGATCATGGATTGAACCAGGGCCGGACGCGAGAGGTCGCCGCCGCCGATCGCCGCTACGAGGACACGGCGGTGCTCCGCCCACGCAGGGCAGACTTCCACCGTGTGCTCCACCGTGTCCTCCGGTCGATCCTCACAGTGGAAACACCCGGGCGTTTCCTCCCGCCCGATTCGGTGCAGGTACCTCCCGAAACATCCGTGTCCGGTGAGGACCTGCGTCAGGCGGAAGGTGAGGGCGCCGTGGCGCCTCTCAAGCCACTCCTCAAAGAGGGGACTTACCGCCACTATCGTGGCGTGCCCTGCACGGGGTTGCGACAGTCGCTCTCTCCATGTCGCCATGAGATCGCGCCGGAGGTCTGTCCGCTGAACGGCGATTTGCCGCGGCAGCGGAGTTTCCCCCCGGCGTAGTGCCTCCGCGCGCCATTCGTGTAGGTTCTTAGGGTCCTGGGTTTGAATCCCGGTAGGAGCAAATGTTTGTGTGATGAGCATGGACATTTGTTTCCGAGTCATGGATATTTGTTTATTTGTATAATAAGTATGTATTTACAAACATCATCATCATCTGCCTAGCCCTTTCCCAACTATGTTGGGGTCGGCTTCCAGTCTAACCGGATGCAGCTGAATACCAGTATTTTACATGGAGCGACTGCCTATCTGACCTCCACAACCCAGTTAATACTGGGAAATACGATACCACTTGGTAAGACTGGTGTCAGACTTTTTGGGCCACTGACTACCTGTAACAGCTGTCAAAGATGACCAAATGACAGCCGGGACCAACGGCTTAACGTGCTTTCCGAGGCACGGAGGAAACTCGGTATGTAAGGGTGGTCACCCATCCACAGACCAACCTAGACAAGCATGGCTTAACCTAAAGATCGACCCGAGCGGCTGATATTATTTAGCCACGGGCTCCTCAAGTATGTATTTACAAACAATAAAAAAAATGTATATACATATTATGTAGTATGTCAACTATCTAGTGTCCACGACACAAGCCTTGCTTAGTGTTGCACTAGATGGCGCTGTGTGTCCAGCGATATTTATTTATTTTAATGATGAAGGTTACTTTTACACTTTTTTTTTGTTTTTAGAATGGGAATTCATCAAATAACTTCTCCCACTCTGGGCGGAGCGGGAGGGAGTGTCAGACTTTTACTGACTAAAACCCATCCATGTTCCTTCCTCGCCCTTTATGTTCCAGGGCTGCGGTATCTCTTTCGAACATGCCCGCAACCCCGGTACTTTTACACCCTTCAGATACCTTGATCTTATGAGTTACACCACACATAGCACCGTTGGGTGAGAGCAGCCATTAACTCTGTTATGGGATGGGTAAACGAATTTTTTTTCTTGTTCCTTTACTAGCCACTAAGCGGTGCTAGTGCTCGTTTTTTTCAAAACAGTTAATAGCCTGCTGGATAGTAAGGTTTTTTAAAGCTATTCCGTTGAATTTTGCAACGGGAAGTGACGTGTTTACAGCTAGTTCGTTATTTAAAGGTTTTTAATTGTTTCTGTATGGTAAGCTTCGTGGTTTTGAAATTTAATTAAAGCGATACTGTAATCTAATTTCGTTTGGTTTGTGGCTGGGCATGAACGGGTAGTCTACGGTTCCGCATTGTTTTTTTTTTTTAAATGTATTAATGTAATAGAACACAGACAAAACAAACAACTGCATGATTAGTGATGGCCATAATTATCTATCATTTTTTTAAGTGAAAACTTCTTTAGCGGCGTTGTGCACTTTTTGGGATGGGTAAAGAACTCGCGTCAGGACACGTGACCTGATCGAAAATTCACAAAGTAAAAATAAGCAAAGGTACAAAGCCTATCTGCTCACACACTGCACTCTGATCACACACATACACACACACACACACACAACACATACACACACACACACACACAACACATACACACACACACACACACAACACATACACACACACACACAAATCTAAGTTGAATCTTGTTTGAATGTGCATTGTTACCAAGTTTTTGTTTTTAATTACTTTTAATTATAATTTCCTTGTTCTTACTTTAATTTACAAATTTTATCTTTAGTTTAATCTTGTTAATAATCGCCGTGTACGTCCGAATTACCTAACGATGTGCAACTCTGATCCCCAAGATACAGACTAACGTCTAGTTTGGGGATCACCGTTAATCCTAATAAATATGTACTTGATTATTAATAAATAATTTGAATTTGAATTGAATTTGAAATATCATGTTCCTTTTGCTGGGACACGAGCCCTGTGATTGTCGATACAGCAACCGTCGATGTATAGTCCCCGCCAGGAGAAGCTATTAATTATGTAAACACCCATTCGGATTTGCAACCTTTAGACCAAATTCAAAAAGCGGCCAAGTGCCAGTCGGACTCGCACATGAAGGGTTCCGCAGCAGCGAGTAACATAATGTAAAAGATGACGTATTAAAAAAAAAAACTACTCATTAGATCTCGTTCAAACCAATTTTCGGTGGATGTTTATATGGTAATATACATCATATATTTTTTTTAATTTTTCCACTTTGGAAGGGTCTCTTGCTCAAACTATTCAAAATCAAATCAAATCATAATTTATTTGTTAACATAGGTAAATGAAGTACAGATCTTATGTTGATGAAAAATTATATTAGAAACCTCAATATCATTTTTGTAGACCCATAGATACCCCACACGTATGGGTTTGATGAAAAGAAAAAAAATTGAGTTTCAGTTCTAAGTATGGGGACCCCCAAAATTTATTGTTTTTTTCTATTCTTGTGTGAAAATCTTAATGCGGTTCACAGAATACATCTACTTACCAAGTTTCAACAGCCTAGTTCTCATAGTTTCGGAAAAAAGTAGCTGTGACATACGGACGGACAGACATACAGACATGACGAATCTATAAGGGTTCCGTTTTTTGCCATTTGGCATCGGAACCCTAAAAATGACAGCGTCAGCGTGAACTTACTTCAAAATAGCGCCCCAAATGTTTGCGTTCCAGATGCGTTCCAATACCACAACACATTAGACGACAGCGCTTTATATCGCCAAAATATAACCCGACCAAGTGAAATTGCTCGTTAGTTTCGTATTACACGAATGATAATTTGAGTTGATTGAATTTAGGAGTATTGGTTGTTGATTGAATTGTCGCTACGTTTCTTGGTAGAAATTCTTGGTTTACAAAAATTATAGCGTTTCCTGGCGCGGAGTATACCTAGTTACTGTCGGTATAATGATGGTAATTTGAGAGAAAGTTTAACATTATACACCACGCAGACCCATGGTGGTTTCACGAAGTTAAATATCTTCATATTTTTTCCAAAACAATACTAACTTTTATTTTTGTCGCTGATTTTGTAGTTTTGAAAAAATAATTATCAAATTGGTTCATAAATGACGCAGTTCAGGGGGTCTAAATAACAGCTTTAGCAGACTCATAATTTGAATCACGTTAAAAATTTAAAATTCTTAATATAGACTGGGAACATTACGATTCTGCTAAAGCGGCCATTTTAGGCCCGCAGAGGTAACAAACACAAAAAAAAAAACACAAGACGGGGCCACTACTGTTTTGATAATTAATAATTTTATCTTGAAAACCTGTGAACAATTTATTGAGTTGTTCCTAGATCTTAATTTTCTGTTCCTGCCATGTTTCTTGCAGTTTCCGACGAGATAGTTAGTTGTTCGTGAGAGTTTCAACTTGTAACGGTGACGAGGTTATAAACGAACAAGCTACAAAGTGTTGCGTACATGTTTCTTTAACGTTAGGGGTGTTACACACATATTGCTTTAATTTTTATCGTTATTATTTATTTGTTACTTTCTTTATTTTTTGATAGTATTGTTTGTTTATTTAATTGATAATTGGGCACAATTGACATTGGCTGTTATATTGAAGGTGGGCGCTGATACCTATAATTACAATAAATTAAGTTGTCTTAGCTTAGGTATTGGCTGAAACTTAAACATACTACTGTAAATATTTTTTAAGGCCTAATTGTATTGTTAACAAAAATTTTTAGTTAAAGGTGCAAATAGCACTAGTTAAAAGCAGAGAGAGAGAGAGCAGCGGTGGTCCAGTGGTGGCGGCCCCGACTTACGAAGTAAGTCGTGGGTTCGAACCCAGGCCGGCGCATTACTTTGTGTAATGCGCCACCATGTGTTCATGTGTTCATCACCGCTGCTCTAAAAACGGCGAAGGAAAACATCGTGAGGAAACCGGGATGTCCTAGAATCCAACCCGCACTGGGCCCGCGCCGCGTGGTGGATTATAATAAACCAAAGATATCTTAGCAAAAAAAAAAAACTGATAAAGTTATTTTTATTTTGCGCGTAATTTTCTACTATCTTCTACTTATCCTAACACTACTATCCTAAAAAGGTGATGTGTTGTCAACTGAACATTACTATGGCTAAAAATAGAATGATATTAACAGAATTGATTACTACCTACTCATGAGAACGCCCATAATGGATGTGTTTAATCTAGAGTGCCAGCAATTTATTATTTTAGCACAAAATTAAATCACTTTCATCAATGTCTTTTTGGCTTGGATATTTTTGGTTAGACCGACTGAACGCTGTGTTAAAATTTGTCCAACTATTTTAATGAGACGTTTTGGCTATGTATGGGTATACATACCCAAAACGTCCACTTGTTCGGGTGAACAAGTGTATAGCATCCCATATTCGTTGCAAGATTGTCAAAAGTTTTCCTCGAATATAATGTGAGATGGTTGTGCTCGTGATGTCAGAGTTTAGTTGGAACATGGCGGAGAGATGGTGGGAGAAGTTTTTTAGACAAAAATATCTCACATTCATAAGCTCGGTCATAGATGCAAATACTAGAGGCTCTACTTGCACTAACATGCGTCGTAATCGTAAAACGTAAAGAAAATACAAACGATTTTTGAATGGAAAATATAGCTATGCTTGCCAATGTCTTGCCACATTTCACGAAAGCGATGTATGAGGGATCATTGAAATACGTTGCGATGCGGGGCAGCCCACTTTTCTTACATCCCGTATTTTTCTGACTACTGTATTTTAACTCCTCTCTTTCCTCGCAAGAAAAAAACAAAAAAGCAAATAAATAAATATTACATGACATAACACCACACCTCGATCTCGAACGGGTAGTGGTTCTCCTAATAGTTCATATTTCGCCAGTTATGTTTAAGTTGCCCTCCATGTCAAAGAGGGCTATCTTATTGATATCAACCGGTCACAAATCCAGGCTCCGTAGCTACCGGCCACCGTAGACGCGGACCTGTGGACGGTGAGCTATGGGCTAGCTAGCCGTCCGTCCGTCTAATGACGACAGGCCGTGTTGACGGCTCGTTCGTGTTCCACGCGCGCCTCAAAGTGATGTCAGCATAAAGGGAGGGGCCCGCAAGGGCCGAAGCCTGCCGGGGCTACGGGACTGTTCGAAAGAGATACCGCGGCCCCGGAACCTAAAGGGCGAGGAAGGAACATGATTGGGTTTTAGTCAGTAAAAGTCTGACACTCCCTCCCGCTCCGCCAAGAGTGAGAGAAGTCATTTGATGATTACCCATCCGAAAAAAAGGGTACTTACATAGCTACTTTGCCCGAACTGGGAATCGAATACAGGACCTCATGTTTAGCAGTAGGGTTTGCGATCACTAAACCAACGAGGAACGAAAATGATGCAAAATGGAGGTGTATTCCCGCCGTCCCCACTGGCTCGTCCCACTGGTGGGGTCAACGGGAAAAATCAGAACTGTCGTTTCATTGACCTCACTAGCCTACTACCCTACTGGTGGGGTCAACGGGAAGTTTGCAATTTTGTTCCCGCTGACCCCACTGGCTCGTCCCACAAGTGGGGTCAACGGGAAGTCTGTCATTGCGATGCATTCTATTGTGGCACAGTCCATCCTAATCTGTTTCAGTCGTAATATGTTTTTAATAAAAGCAAATCTTTTTCTCACCTCCGCGTTTTTAAAAAAAACATGAACTTATTCAAAGAACAAACACCAAGGCTTTATGATTTTAATGATACTATCTACAGTAACTGTACTGGTGATTAAAAGCGACGTTTAAAAAATCTGGGTATAACAGTTAGGAGGAGCCCACAGATCCGGGACGCGAGAGAATACTAAGAAAAAAAAATCCCTCCGGCAAGCCGCAGGAAGAGGTAGATTTCGAAGAAGGTGCTGGAGCGTCCGACTATTGAAAATTTGTATAAAGAGTTGTACTTATGTGTACAATCTACAAAAAAAAAATATGATTTCAAAATCGTTGTCCTGTAATGGAAAGTTTACCCTTTTTAAATTCTCTCATAAGAGTTTAGCATGGAAACGCCCTCAAATGTTTAGTTATAATTTTTTATTTCGAAAACCATAAGTTTTATCGCTAAACTTTGAAGGTAACAATTGTAAAGTAAACAATTTGCTTTCAAAAAAAAATATTTGCGACGGCCAATATGTTTACTGTTTCGGAGATATGATTTTTTTTCACAAAAAATTAGGAATTTTCAACCCCCGCCCCAATTTAGGGGTTGCATCAAAAAAGTTTTAATTTAACGATGTCCGTATTCGTACTCAGAATGATAAAAATGAGAAACGGTTTAAAAATTTTCCTCAGGAAAAAAGTTATAGCCAAAAAACTGATTTTAGAAAAACCGCCCCCCCGCCGCCCCCCATGGACGAATTCCGCCCATTCACGAACTTAGCCTAAGTTTTGACCGTTTCGATTTTTTGGCCAAGTTTGAAAGCAATCGGTTCATAATTGCGACCTGTAGAGTGTGGCTAAATTTTGCTTGTCACCCATATACATACGTATTCATATATATCCCCGTAGGTGAGAGACCAAGAGGTAGATTTTTTTTTTTTCAAAAAAAGGAAATCTACCTAAAAGTCCTTAATAATTGCTGCATACGGCTGGGTTGAGTGACGAGCAATTTTGCTACAGAGCAATTCACTGAAGTCAACAGTAAAAAAATCCCTCCGGCAAGCCGCAGGAGGAGGTAGATTTCGAAGAAAGTGCTGGAGCGTCCGACTATTGAAAATTTGTATAAAGAGTTGTACTTATGTGTACAACCTACAAAAAAAAATATGATTTCAAAATCGTTGTCCTGTAATGGAAAGTTTACCCTTATAAGAGTTTAGCATGGAAACGCCCTCAAATGTTTAGTTATAATTTTTTATTTCGAAAACTATAAGTTTTATCGCTAAACTTTGAAGGTAACAGTTGTAAAGTAAACAATTTGCTTTCAAAAAAAAATATTTGCGACGTTCAAAATGTTTACTGTTTCGGAGATATGTTTTTTTTTCGCAAAAAATTTGGAATTTTCAACCCCCTCCCCAATTTAGGGGTTGCATCAAAAAAGTTTTAATTTAAAGATGTCCGTATTTGTACTCAGAATGATAAAAATGAGAAACGGTTCAAAAATTTTCCATAGGAAAAAAGTTATGGCCAAAAAACTGATTTTAGAAAAACCGCCCCCCCGCCGCCCCCCATGGACGAATTCCACCCATTCACGAACTTAGCCTAAGTTTTGACCGTTTCGATTTTTTGGCCAAGTTTGAAAGCAATCGGTTCATAATTGCGACCTGTAGAGTGTGGCTAAATTTTGCTTGTCACCCATATACATACGTATTCTTAAATATCCCCGTAGGTGAGAGACCAATAGGTAGATTTTTTTTTTTTTCAAAAAAAGGAAATCTACCTAAAATGGACGATGTAGGTATTTCTACCTTTAAGACGAGACAATGACATTGTTTTCAATAGTGTCCTCATTTAAATTGGCTCAAATAATTTAAGCTTCAATGCATTTACATAAAATGCATCACTGATTTGCAGGACCTCGGACTCGATCAATTTATTTTATTGACCCATTGTTATAAGTTTGACGTGTCTGTGTGTGTGTGTCTGTGTGTGTGTGTCTGTCTGTGGCATCGTAGCTCCCAAACGGATGAACTGATTTTGTTTTTGTTTTTTTTTTGAAAGGTGAGTCGGGATTATTTTTAGCTATGTTTGATAAAAATCAGTCCAAGATGGGCGCCGCCACAAAATGGTGGAATATATAATTATTTATTCAACAACTCCCTCAATATGGGTATCAAAACAAAGGGCTTGACCAGTTTATCGCTATAATAAATTTCAAATGCAATACATTTTTATTTCACAATTCCCTCAATATGGGTGGCAAATGAAAGGCTAGTGGAATAATCTTCGTTCCAAAAAAAAAAAAATAACCTTGAAATTATGACCCTGTGTGTCGGGGGTTTTTTAATTTTTTTATTTAATTTATCGTGTTGGTGTTTGGGTGTGTCAGTGCAGAAAGAGAGCACCACCTGTATTTACTGACTTGTAGCTGAAATTAACTGCCATGAGTGAAAATGGTCAGGAGGACTATGTTCTTTTCTTAGTGTGTTAATGGCAATATAAATTAGGTCTAATTAGGCCCAGAAATGAAGGAAAACATCGCGAGTAAACCAGCATGTCCTAAACCCCAAAATTCGAAGACATGTGACATCTACCAATCCGCACTGGGCCCGGGTGGTGCCCATTTTCCCCCATAGAGAGAAGGCCTGTTACCCGGGAGTGGTAACATTATAAGCTGATGATGAGAAAGATGACACATCTCATCTACACATTCATGGTTCCAGTAAACCAATTTTCATAGCAGAGAATCTTACGAGCAAAGGCAAAAGGCTGTTTTTCTTAGCGCGTGACTTTGCTAAGACCTATAACTTTGCATATTGTTGGGCTGCGTACGGCAAGATATTTGTTCGGAAAAATGAAGGAGAAAATCGTATACGCATTAACTCGGAGGCTGATATAGCCCAGCTTAAATCAGAGTATAAACTCTGACTAGGCACCTGTTCTTTGCTTCAGTTTTTTATCTATTTTTATGTGTCCCTGTTTACGTTATTTTTTTATATTTTGTTAGTAGTTTTAAAAAACGTTTTAATAACTAGTCAATATTCTAAGATGTTGATTTTAATAATTTTAAAAAATATGGTAGTTACTAAAACCATCTTGGATTATGATAATTCCACATTATTGGAAAAAAAAATCCCTCATATCATTTTACTCATCTTACTCATTCACACACACAAACACGCTCAATGACTCAACATATAATAACACAAACTTTTATCTTGGTAATTTAAATGCTTTATTCACTTCATGCGTAGAACGTAGTGTCACTCGGTCGATATTAACATATCTTGGTAATTTAAACTGCACCTGTAAAATTGCTTTCTTGAGTAATGGATAATTTTAACGTGATATTAAATAATGATTTGGATTCTGTAACTGTAGCACAGTCAGCGACTGGTGATATTGAAGACTGCCACGTTATGTTAAAAAATCCTCATAATACTTTAAAAATATTAACTCAAAATATTCGTAGTATTCATTGTAACACACCCAACTTTCAAACGTTACTCGCTAGGTCAAAAGTTGATTGGGATATAATTGTTCTAACTGAATGCTGGTTGCGACATAATACTAAAGTTCCTGAACTCGATGGTTACATTTCCTTCACTACGCGCAATAATCAAACACAAAATGAAGGCGTGGTTATTTACTGCAAAAATATAGATCAGTACAATATTGATGAACCGGATTTGGCAGACTCAAATTGTCTTATTTTAAAAATAAACACAAACACTGTTATAATTGCTGTCTATCGACCACCTAGTCATAAAAATATAGATAACTTTTTATTATCCCTCAACGATTGTTTAAGTAATCTATCATCCTTTCAAAATATTGTATTAGTTGGCGATATTAATATTGACATTGTTGATAATTCCCAAGATAATAGATCCTATGAATATCTGAACCTTATCTCTTCTCATGGTATGCTTCCAGCTCACACAATTCCCACTCATAGTCGCACATGTCTAGATCACGTAATGTTAAAGACAAGATTACCGGCGTTCTGTTATGTTGCTCAAACTTCGGTTACAGATCACAACAGCGTCATTCTATTTTTAGATCGCACCACAATAAAAAACCAGGGTCCCAAATCCATTAAACGATTAGATTACGAAGGACTTGAAACGGATGTCAAGAAATTAGACTTTAATAATATTTACAGCATGTCAGATGTAAATGAGGCAACAAATTTTTTTGTTCACTCGTTAGGTCAAGCTATTATTGATAACACAAAACTAACCCCAACACCTAGACGTAAAATAATTTTAAAGCCTTGGATAACACCGGGCCTACTTAGATGTATGCGAAATCGTGATCACCTTCATAAAAAAACCTTAAAGAATCCAAATAATGAGGTAACACTTTGCACTTACAAAAGGTACAGGAACTTTTGCAATAATATTTTAAAGAGAGTTCGACAAAGATACGAGCAAGACATTATCAAAAAAGCGGGAAAAAATAACAAAAAACTCTGGGAAGCAATTAAAAATATAACCTATACTAACAAAATCAAACAGCAATCCACACAGCTTATTTCAATAGAAAATCCAACTGAATCAATTAACAGAGTAAATTCATTTTTTGCTGGTGTAGGTAAAAAGTTATCAGAAAATTTGCTTTTACAAAATTTTAATTTTGACAATACAGAGCTTTATAGTCAGCCAATTATTTCTTCCCAAAATTCCTTTGTTCTTCTACCGACCGACGAAGATGAAATACGATCCTTAATTCTTAATTTAAAAAACGAGTGTGCAGTTGGCGTCGATAACATATCCGGACCCTTCTTAAAACGATTTGTTGATATTATTGTTCCTCCACTTACATTTATATGCAATCTCTCTTTCTCTACTGGGGTATTTCCATGTGCCTTCAAGAAATCCAAAATTGTACCCATTTTTAAATCCGGAGACAGATACTGTGTCAACAATTATAGACCAATCTCTGTATTACCAACCCTATCAAAAATATTAGAACGGTTAATGAATTCCAGACTTACTAATTATCTTGAACAAAATTCTCTCTTATCTCCATCACAGTTTGGTTTCCGATCTGGTAGATCAACAGCTGAAGCCGTCCATGAACTAACTGATCACTTAGTCAATAAATTAGATTGTAAAAAAAAGACCTTAGCCATTTACCTCGATCTTGCTAAAGCATTTGACACAGTATCTGTTCCCATTTTGATAAAAAAATTAGAAATGATGGGTGTGAGAAGTCAGTCTCTTCAACTTTTTACGAACTATTTGTCCGACCGAACGCAAATTACTAAAATAGATAATTGGACCAGTGACGAATTACCTAATCAGTACGGCGTTCCGCAGGGCAGCATCCTCGGTCCAACATTATTTCTAGTTTACATAAATGATTTATGTAATATTAAGATACAAAACGGAAAGATTATCACGTTTGCGGATGATACTGCTCTGGTGTTCGATGCAGATACGTGGGTTGAGGTTCAACATTATGCTCAACAAGGCTTCAATACAGTGTATAAATGGTTATATGCTAACCTGCTTACCCTAAATGTCGCTAAAACGAAATACATGACATATTCCCTTAGACTACAGGATCAACCAAACTTCACCTTGAAAGCCCACTCATGTAATTCAATCAGCGATTGTTGTTGTCCAATATTACTTAAAACAGAATCTATTAAATATCTGGGTGTAATTATAGACCACCGACTCAGCTTCCAACAACACATTGAAGCCTTAGTTAAAAGAATCCGCAAATTAATCTTTATATTTAAAAATCTACGACATATTTCTGATACTTCTGTAATTAGAACAGTTTATTTCGCATTATGCCAATCTTTGCTAGCCTACTGTATCACCACTTGGGGCGGTACTTCTAAATCTTATTTGATTAATTTAGAGAGAGCTCAAAGAGCTATATTAAAAGTCAGTTGTTTCTTCCCAATTCGCTATCCAACCTTCGATCTTTACCAACACTGCAAAGTTCTAACGGTCCGGCAGTTGTTCATACTCATGACAGTATTAAAAAAACACTCTGAACTTCCCATAGATCACAATTTCCTTTCACAAAATAGAAGATCAACTAATATTTGTCCAATTATCCGCTTTCACACTAGTTTTTCCCAAAAATTTTTCGGCTTTCTTGGCACTTTTCTTTATAACTCTATGAATAATAAAATATCTATTTACACTCACACTAAAGCTGTTTGTAAAAGAAAATTGCGCACCTGGCTATTAAGTCTTGACTACGTCTCCACAGAAAATTTACTTAAACCTATGTCTTAACCCCAACACGTAAACATTGAAGCAATTACACACTCTCTCTCTCTCTCACACACACACACACACACATTCACACACACACGCACACACACACACACACACGCACACACACACACACACACACACATACAAACACACACATCTACTCACGCATTGTACCAATGCACTTCATCACCCCATTTCCTTAAATTCATCCTCTTGTTCTAATTTTTTTCTTTTTGTATAATCCTTTTTTTTTTGTATTATGCCTGCAAGCATAATTTATCTACATATTTATTTTGTTTCTATTTTTTTACTGAAGTTCAAGTTTTGAACTATTACAATGTAATAACATAGGTAGTATTTCGGTAATCTTCTGTTTTATGTCAATTCATAATTTTTGTTATGTGTAAATGTTTTTATCTTTTTGATTTTGATTTGATTTTAAATTAAATTCAATTCTTGACTTTATTTTGTGCATTATAAAAATGTTAAATCTAGAGCGGAGAGGTGATCTGTACCACAGGATCTTCCTATATCAGACACCTTTCTCTATCTAATATTTTAAAAATGTTAACCAGCGCCTGTAATTCATGATGTCGAGAAAAATAAAGATTTTATGATTATGATTATGATTATGATTATGATTATGAGGCCCAGAAATCGGCGATGAGTTTAGCACCTTCAGTCGCCTCCTTCAGTACTTTCGGATTTTAAACAACACAACAAACAGGATAAGATATTAAGTATTCCAATGGGCAACTATTATTATTAATCTTACCCGTGTGTCTCCCGCCTAAAGAATTGAGATAAAATCTTCTCGAAACGGTCAACCGGAAATACGTAAGCCACTGTTCTTTAACTCGAACGGGGCGTACTTAAAACTGTCTCCGTTGCCAGATAATGACGGTACTCCCGGCCTGACGGATTTCACGGTTGAATTAATAATAACAATCTGCTGTTGTTTTTACTTTCTAGCGTTTAAATTAAATAGCATTCCAGTAAATAAGTTTTGGGTATTCTAGGAATAAGTACGTTCTTCATTTGTTACATACACCCGTTACGATAGTCAATGGGCCAAGAAGTCTGACTACCAGTCTTACCAAGTGGTATCGTATTACCCAGTGCTAACTGGGTTGCGGAGGGCAGATAACCAGTCGCTCCATGTAAAATACTAAGATTCCGCTATTGGAAAAAGGCTAGGTAGATGCTGAGCAACACTTGATAGATTTTTTTATATGTAGTATATTCATTGAATCATACATGGGTGGTCACAGTTGAACTACATACTTCTATTCAGTTACACGTTGTCAATATTAAATGCTAACGAAAAAGTACGGCTGACTGATCCATAACAATTTTTTTTTGTATCTTCTGCATAACCGACGAAAAAAAGGAGTATGTTCTCAGTTCGATATGTAGGTATATTTTTTAAATATAGAATATTCTCCATAATTACTTAGATCCATGTTCACCAAAAAGATGACGGTCTGATTATCTAAAAACAGCTGTTTAAAACACATTTTTGAATGGGAACATGTCACAGTGACAGCTGTTTTTAGATAATCAGTCCGTTATCTTTTCGGTGAACATGGACCTTAGTTTTAGTTCGGAGACACAGATAAAAGTCAATTATGGTAAAATAAAACGAATTTAGATATCAATTACTTATACAACATATTAAAATATTACTGCATCGTGGGAAAACTACCATCTTTGCTACACCAAATTGTACTCAACGGCTTAATAAAGTGGAAAACTTTAGTGTACATAAAATTGTCATTTTAAAGTCTATAAAACTTCTAACTGGGGACTTCAATGGCCACGTTTACGGCTAAGAATAGACCTTCTTTGGTCCCACAGGTGACATAAGGCCTTAATATTAGGTAAATGGGTTGAGCATTATCATCTGCTCAGCCATTTCGCAACTATGACAAAATGTTTAACTCGCACAAAATGCGACTGAATGATATCAACAAGATACAAGATTCTTTGTTAAAACGAATTTATATTTTTCGAGCAATTAGGTATTCATCTGCGCTGTGAAAAGTAAATAGAGATCAATTAAATGAATGTAATGTCACATACAAATTATAAAATGAAAAAAAAATGGATGTGATACTCAAAAAGTACAAAAATAGAAAATTACAAATAAAATTAGAGCAAAGCATTTAAAGTTTTAATAACCTACAGAGATATACCTTCGACGATCCGAATGGCGCAGCGGTAGTGTGGCTACCTTACGTTCTTAGGGTCCCGGGTTCGAATCCCGGTAGAAACAAATGTTTGAGTGATGAGCATGGACATTTGTTTCCGAGTCATGGATGTTGATATGTATAATAAGTAAGTATTTACAAACAAAAAGTATATTTGTAGTCTATCAACTATCCGGTGAACAACACAAGCCTCGTTGCTTAATGTGACACTAGATGGCGCTGTGTGTAATGTCCAGCGATATTTACTTATTTATAATATGCCACGCCTTAAGAATAAGTTCAGCTGCACGTTCAGCGACCATCGAGACAGCACCATTAATATTCCCACTGACTTGTGCTGGCATTACGCTTGCATCGACCACTCTCAAGCCTTTCACGCCTTTAACTCGCATGCTAGTGTCAACCACCGAGCCCATGGCACATGTGCTTGCATAATGCCACATTGAACCGGACATGCCCAAAGCGTAACATTCCCAAAATTCAGCACCAGTCTTCCCTGAGCACAGCCCCATATCTACCATCGAAGCATTCACGCTTCTAAAGTATGTCGTATTTAAAACAGAGGCAAAGTCAGCTAAGCACTCGCCCATTAGCTTCAAGTCAGATTTATCGCTATACATGCCAGTATAAACCAGTGGATCAACAGTAGGGTCTGTACTTGCCAGTAACACCTGACCGCGAGATTTTGGCATCAGCAAATTAGGCGCCGCAAAAAACGTCGTCCTGCCAATACCGGCTGCGTAAAACCTGTTACAGATGTCGTCAGAGTACTTAAAAACGTTGACACAAACCTGCAATAATGCGGGTGAGTCATGTGGAAGAACGAGGTTGATTGTCTGGTAATCTGGATAAGTCTGCGATTTATTGAGAGCCACATACCCAGTTGTTATTGGTAATGGAAAAATGAATGGGTTAACGGACGGGATTGGTCCACTGCTGGCTTCCATCTGCATTAATAAAACAGCTAAATAGTGGTCTGTTAAGTTTTGACCAACAGGCAAGTCAGCGACTACCGGGATTCCGAATGACTCGAGGTGTTCCTTAGGTCCTATGCCAGACAACATCAGCAGTTTTGGGCTGTTGATCCCGCCAGCGGAGACAATCACTTCCTTCTTCGCATAAAGTTCGTATGACTCACCATTAGACGTCGTTGCTTGTACACCAATAGCAGTGCCATCTTTGGTCATAACCTTCGTGACTCTAGTCGACGTTGCAAGGAAGAGATTTGAGCGTGACTTAGCTGGTCCCAGATAGGCAATTGCGTTAGTCTGACGAGATTCATCGCCTATCGTTAATAAAGGCTCAGTGTAGCCAGTAAATGAAGTCTCCGATGTGATGTCATCAACTATTCTGTGTCCCAGTTCTTCGAATGCAGCCAAATAGTTAATATTACTATCGCTTTTTTGTCTTGTTATTTTTAACATACCATCCGTACCGTGAAGACTAGCGTAAGGTGAATTTAATAAATCCGGGTCTGTCAAATTTTTTACCCGTTTAAAGTAAGGAAAAACATTTGTATAGTTCCAACTGTCGTCATTTAAGATCTTCGCCCATTGGTTGCAGTCATTGGATGCTCCTTGGAGGTATATCATGTGGTTACTTGCTGTGGTCCCTCCAAGCATTTTACTTTGCTGTAATTCTACGTGGGAGTTTTGTAGATTTTGTGCTGTGTAGTTGTCGTTCACTGATGTTAAGTTGAAATCGTAGATCGAACTTGGAAGCACCGCAAATGTTGCTGGCATCTGTGTTAGAAGAGAGCATGTGAGCTTATTTTTCAAAAACTGTGGGGTGGATATTGCGTACGGTACGCTTCTGAATTATAATACTTTTTTTATCTGGACTGTATGTTGTATTGTATTGTATTGTACAACGGGCTGGTGTCCGCAACTCCACGTCTCGTATGGGCTATAATCCACCACGCGGGCCCAGTGCGGGTTGGTAGATGTCTCATGTCTTCGTATTTTTTATTATAGGACATGCCGGCTTCCTCACGATGTTTTCTTTCACCGTTTTTGCGAGCAGTGGTGATGAAATAAATTACACAAAGGAATGCACCTGCCTGGGTTCGAACCCACGACTTACTGTTTGTAAGTCGGGGCCGCCACCACTGGGCGACCGCTGCTCTCTGGACTGCATGTTTTAGGGAAGTATATTAAAGACTGCTTCAAAAAATGGGATGAAAACTCACCTCTGCTTCAAGTGGTGCGTATGGTCCTTGTTCGATGAGCAGAACGTTAACACTGCTGTTATCTGAGAGTCTGTTAGCCAGGACTGATCCCGCAGCACCGCCACCCACAATTATGAAGTCAAACGAAGTAGCATCTGTGAAGGTACAAGAGTATGTCGTGAATGTACGCAAAGCAAAACAAATAGACTCGTGATACAAACATACAACAAACTGGACGTTGTACACCGTCCAAAGTGTCTAACAATTTCGTTGGACAGATAGCAGTTGTTGATTGAACTTACTGGTAAGGGTAAACTCAGGTGGATACCGCCATGCTGTGAACGCGAGGGAACTGACCACCGTCAGCGCCATCTGCACGGCTTGAATCTCAGACAGGGCCACAGCTGCAGCTGACATCGCTGGTAGTAAAACAGAACACAAACAAAATTAACTTTATCCTTGAACATTATTTTGTGCGAAACCAAGTGAAGAAGACCAAAATGTTGATTTAATTTTGATAATTCAACCGAACGGCAGTTAAATTAAGCCCTTGACTTTCAAGAATCTCGCTTGCTGCAACGGCCAGGTCAAGAGTCAGAAGGACGTAAAATCAACAGATAAGTGATCATGGCACAAACGGAAGCCTTTACCCAGTAGTGGATGAAAGAAGGAAAAAAATATGCCATTTTTTTATGTGGCGTAGGCTTTGTGCTATTTTACAAATTAAGTGAGAATAGCATATCATTTTTAGAGGAGCTCCTGGCTAAATAATATCAGCCGCTTGGGTCTATTATCCGGTTCACCAACGGTTTCGGTACATCCCGAGTTTCCTCTGTGTCTTGGAAAGCACATTGAACCTGGTCTTGGCTGCCATTTGTTGATCTTTGACAGTCGTTACAGGAAGTCAGTTGCTAAAAGTCTCAGAACCAGTTCGGCTATAAAGTATCGTATTACCCTATACTTACTGGGTTGTGAAGGTCAAATAAACAGCCGTACAGCGCGTATGTAAAATACTGGTATTTAGCTGTTTCCAAACTTTAAATTAAACTTACTGTTTTATTTTCCACTTTTTGCTAACGAGTGTAAATTACAACGAAATTTTTACTATTTATACGATAATTTTGAGGGCGGGTTGACTTTGTAGTAGTTTTTTCTTAGATAACAATAAATATCATACAGAAAATCACAGACAACGCAAATAATTTATCCTGAATCACGAAGAAAGATAAATCTATACAAATAAATCAAATTGAAGTGTTTGTTTATAATTTCAAAGTGATAGCTTATTACTGAATGTGAATGATTTTTCTACTACTTGTTCTGGCTACTCTCCAAAACAGCTGGACTGATTTTGATCAAACTTTTAGTAACAGATAGCTGATGGCGTTATAGAGAGTAACTTAGGTCACTTTTACTTTAGAGAAAAAATTAGGGTACCATGTAAAAGAAAACTCTTGAAATTGTAAATAAAATCGTTACGTAAACGTTTTTATAATATTTTTACACCGACGAAGGTTGCGGGTAACAGGTGGTATTAAATAAACAAAAAACCAACGGCATTACAAAGATAAAGATTAACAATGAGATTAAATACATTTTTTATGTTTAGAATAAATACACTTACCTTATAATTGTCCATTAAATAGTTTTAATGCATTTGATTAGTATCTGGATCGCTAAGATTAACAATCAGTCTTTCATCTAACTTGTCTTATCAAAAAAAAAAAAAATCATCAAAATCAAAGCATTTATTTCAAGTAGGCCAGTTAGAACATTTAAAGTAGCTACAGTCCCAGTCACAAGACATAAAAACTGTGAAAGTACTGTGTAAGTATCGGACAGTGTTGTAGAATATGTTGTGCACAAACTAAACTTAATTTAGACTTTCGCTATCTTTTACTAAAAGGCAGTGTGAGAAAGTCATACAGTTTGTTATAGGCCATACAGGTCTACGCCCCGACCTCGGCACACCCCGATAACGAAGTGGAGACCATGTATGAGGATAAAATATCTCTAAAGCCAAACATGGTATCAAAACTCACTTCACCGTTGTCATGGGGGATTAAACGCGAAACTGGGCAAACGCGACGGATGAGCTGCAGGTGGGGCAATTTGAGTTGGACGTCGGAACCACCGGGGCCACCAACAGGCTAGTTTTATGGAGAAGGAGGGCCTCTATATGATGAACTCCTTCTTCAAAAAGCGTGAGCATAGGAAGCGGACCTGGCAGAGCCCAGATGGTGCAACAAAAAACGAGATTGCTGACTTCATCATGTCAACCAAGAATCAAATGTTCAATGATTTCTCTGTGATCAATTCGGTGAAATCCGGGAGCGATCACCTTGTTTTGTTTTATTTAGCTCTAACAAAATGTCGTTGCGGTATTGCATTTTAAAAATGCGTAGGTCGATGCGGCATCGGCCGGCCCGAAGTGCGGAATGTCAATAAACTATGTTTCGTTTTCGGATAAGTACTTATTTTATTTAGCAGGTATCTTCGTGTTCTATTATTACTAATATAATTATGTTTTCCTATTTGACAAAAATGTTTATTGTATATTATTTATTTATTACACACTTAAAAATGCCCAATTAATATAATATCATTATTTATTTACTACCTACTACCCTCATCCGTGTGTCACTGCGAGGGGCCTACTGAAAACCAGCGCTGAGTGTTTTACACCCAGCATATGCTGAGTTGGCTACCCTTTCGTTATGGGCATGCTCAGCGCAGTTGAGCTGTTTTTAATTAGTTGTTAAGCTGTCTGCTGTTATAATGTATATGTATGTGCTTCTCTATTGTGTTGTGATGTCCATTAACGAATAAAGGATTATTCTATTCTATTCTATTCTATTCTATTCATGGTAAGAGGCACATTGAACATTAATATCAAGCTAGAAAGATCTCAACTGATCCAAATCCAAAATCCCGAGAGCTTTCCGCTCGAACTCCAGAATCGTTTCGAGTGCCTAGGGAGCTCAGTGGAGGAATACAACGATGGGTTCGTGGAAACTGTCCATACGACCAGGGGCCGTATTTTTGAATCACTCGAAGTGAATCTTAAATTAATGCACGAAAGCAAAACGTATACGAAATGAATTTCGATTGCTCCAAATTTTACGTATTTTTGAAGTAATAGAAATGAGTGTTGCCCTAAAACTCGAATCTTGTAACATTTTTCATTTCACGCAGAAAAATAAAAACCTGAAAGCCATAACTCGTTGATTTTAAAAACCGGTAATGAGTTACGGTGGAACGGAACGTAAATTAAAAAGTTATAATGTCATTGTCTGACGTCTGTCCTCCTCTTCCTCTTCTTCGCTTTCGCTGATGTAATTCATCAGGATATACTCCTCGAGGCTAACCATCGCGAAAGGCGAAAGAAAACACTGATTTATAGGTTAGTTAAAGTCAACGTAACGTATCTGTCAACAAATCTTCACTTGTCAGTGTCATTCATTTCACGTCATTTCCGTCATTGAGAATAGAATATCGGAAACGAGTGGGTCGGACCACTCGTTGCAAAATTCACGGGTATGAATATTCATAAATAGCGATTTTAGGGATTCGCATACGAATTCTGCGATTTCGTACACGATTTGGAATTCTATTGATTCAAAAATACGGCCCCTGGTCTAAGTTCTTCAAGACACGTCGTACAGATCAGAAAAAGAGTTTCTCCGATCAAACTCTCAAGCTCATGAAGGAGTGGCGTGAGATGATCCTTCAGTCTTCAGACGAGGCATCCTAATACCGGCAGCTCATTAGACGGATCTCTAAATCTTTGAAGGGCGATCTCCGCCGCTTTAATACCGAGCGTATTAAAGACGCGATCGAGTGGAACAAAGGCTCTAAAGTATTTTCAAGGGATCTGGCTATTGGGCAGAGTCAGCTCACGAAACTGAAGACCGACGATGGCAGGATGTTATCCGCCAAACCAGAGCTGCTGAGGGAGATCGAGAGCTATGGACAGTTGTACACGTCAACCAGCTAACCCATTGTCGACCTAGCAAACGACCCAAGAGCTAGACTAACCCGACACTATACCGCAGACATCCCGGACGTCAGCCTGTACGAGATTAGGAAGCTACACTTAAAGTACTTACGGGATTATATCCGTGATTTTCTTTCGGTTTTTCGAGCACCCGATATTTCGACGCTGTTGCAAGCATCATGATCGCGGAAATACTGAGATTAGGAAGGCTCTGAAACAGCTCAAAAACAACAAGGCACCGGGTAATGACGGAATTACGGCCGAACTCCTGAAGGCGGGTGAAAAACCGGTACTTAAGGCCCTTCAGAAGCAGTTTAATTCCGTCGTACTCGAGGGGAAAACGCCACAGGCATGGTGAAAGGGTGTGGTGGTACTCTTCTTCAAGAAGGGTGACAATGCCTGGTTGAAAAATTACAGGCCCATCTCACTTCTAAGCCATGTGTACAAGTGGTTTCAAGAGTCATCACGAATCGTCCCGTGTGAAGGTTTGACGATTTCCAGCCACCCGAACAAGTCGGTTTCCGAAAAGGCTTTAGCACCGTGGACCACATACATACGCTTTGAGAGGTTAAACAAAAGACCGAAGAGTACTTGTACAACTTGCCTCTCTATTACCGTTTATGAACTACGAGAAAGCTTACAAAAACGCCACCATGTCAGTCCGACTTCAGGACTAAGCCTCGGAACCTATCCTTCTGCGGCGAGGTGTTAGACAGGGGGACGTCATATCTCCGAAACTATTCACCGCTGCACTGGAGGATGTCTTCAAGGTTCTGGACTGGAGAGGACTAGGCATCAACGTCAATGGCGAGTACATCACTCACCTTAGGTTTGCCGACGATATAGTGGTCATGGCTGAGACCATGGAGGACCTCAGTACAATGCTCGATGACCTCAGTAGAGCTTCCGAAAGAGTGGGTCTAAAAATGAACATGGACAAGACGAAGGTCATGTTGAATGCCCATGTTACACCCATTCCTATCAAGATCGGAGACTCTATAGTCGAAATTGTAGACGATAATGTATACCTAGGACAAACGGTACAGTTAGGTAGGTCTAACTTCGAGAAAGAGGTCAATCGTCAAATCTGACTCGACTTGGCAGCGTTCGGGAAGCTGCGCGGTATCTTCTCGTCCAACCTACCGCAGTGTCTCAAGACGAAAGTCTATGACCAGTGTGTGTTGCCAGTGATTAAATGCGGGACCGAAACGTGGTCTCTCACAATGGGCCTTATCAAAAGGCTTAAAGTCACCCAAAGGTCAATGGAGAGGGCTATGCTCGGAGTTTCCTTGCGTGATCGAATCAGAAATGAAGACATCCGCAAGAGAACCAAGGTCACCGACATAGCCCGAAGAATTGCCAAACTTAAGTGGCAGTGGGCGGGGCACATTGCTCGCAGAACAGATGGCCGATGGGGCCGAAAAGTTCTGGAGTGGCGACCGCGAACCGGAAGACGATGCGTTGGAAGACTTCCCACTAGGTAGACCGATGACCTGGTGAAGGTTGCGGGAATCCGTTGGATGCGAGTCGCAAGGGACCGGTCAATGTGGTGACACTTGGGGGAGGCCTAAGTCCAGCAGTGGACGTCTTTCGGCTGAAACGATGATGAATGATGGGTGCGAGAAAAGGACGGTTATAGATATGAACTAAGTTAGAGATGTCAAACTAGTTTATGCCTTGCGCTTCACCGTGTTTTTAGTCGACATGTTTTTACGTGCACCCTTCATTTGTATGGATATATTCATCATCATCATCATCATCAGCCTATAATGTTCCACCACCACCCACTGCTGGGACACGGCATTCTCTCAATGTGAGGGAATGGGCTATAATCTACTATGTCACATGTCTTCGAATTATTGGTTCTAGGACATGCCGGTTTCCTCACGATGTTTTCCTTCACCGTTTTGAGATATAAATTATTAGTTCGAATTAAATTTGACAGCTCAAAATTACTTCCGTCTCTTTCTGGTTTTATTAGTGAGAAAAAGATAATAATAGCCTAAATTAAGTTTAGTTTGTAAACAACAGAATCGACACCAGTGTTATATATTTTTCAAACGCAATTATCACAATAGGCTGAAGACAGTATCAAAAAATTGCAAATCTATTTAGTCCGGCAGTTAGAGTATTGGAAAAATTTGTAAATCAATGAATATTGACAAAGACAAAACCCATAAAACTCGGGATTGGGGGCTCGTGACGTTAGAACTCGCTAAAAATGATACCAAGGCGTGATGTAGTGAGAATTTTAAAAGCGTCGTATTATAGTCATTTTTGGTTTATTTTACAAAAAAAATACGGGTACAATATAGTATGTTGATAATCTAACTGATGGACTATTTTTTTTATCTTTTACCCTATTGTTACAATAATACAATCAACAAAAATAATATTATGCAAGAAGAAAATTTATTACTTTTTCAAAGTTATCACTACAGAGTTGAAACTGATTTACGAACAGTTTAAAATAACTGCTGAAAAACAAACACATACACTTTAGAACAGAAATTTAAAACTTTAACATTATTTTTGCGAAATCAAGTGTCATGTTGCTTTCAAATGACATTTTTATTGGTTGGAGATTTTGCCACCCTCATAAATTAAAGCATTAAATATGAAACGTATATTGATTTCTTCCTTAAAACCTATAAATTAAGGTGGTTAATATTAGCTAAGCCTTGTCTAACCGGAATAAATGCGAAAAATGAGGAATGTCAAAATGATGAAGTTGTTTGTCAACCACTAAAAAACGGATTTACAACGTTCCGTGCCACGTTGAATGTTTAAGCCATTGACGCAATTTAAGCATAAACATTTAAAAATAGCATGAAAAATGCTCACTGTTTAATATTTTTTTAAATATTCTACTTCTTTTATAATTAAAATAGATATGATACCACTGGGTAAGTATTTTCTGTCAAATAGCATTGACCACAATAGGAATGATGTGCCTCGTAAAAAAATATCGTAAAATAAATTATTTAACATGATTTTAAGATTTCGGCTTCGTTTCTATTTAAATTTCGTTTCATACTTTTTTAATTAGGACGAGCCTTTTCCCAAACCACTGTCACTCCTGAAAGCCAGAATAAGCAGTGGCGGCCACCAGAAAAGCGCTGAGACAATGAAGCTCGACGAAGTCCCAGAGAATTAATTTAACTGTCTTGGATCCCGCAACGAAATTAATCAGAAAGTATAGGAGAGGAGTAGGAAAAAAACGTAATTTCCACTTTCCTCCATATCAGCAGGAGCAGGGCAATCGTTTCATACTGTCATAAAATGGTTACTTTTTTGCTCAGTTGTTAAATAATAAAGACACAGTAGAGTTGGTAAATGCAAGAAGTCCTAAACAAAATTGTCTCCTTTCCCGAACTGTTCTCCTATAACCGAAGGCAAAAACAAAAACACACAAAAACTGCGCTTGCTGCATGCTTAACCTTTTGGACGCCATTGTCACATATACGTGACAAGCAAGCGCGTGCCCTGTACGCCAAACGACACAAATATGTGACAAAATAGTAGATAAATTTGTGGCTTGGCGTGGAGGGCACGCGCGTGCGTTTATGCTGTGGCGGTCAAAAGGTTAATGTGTTTCCAAAGTTGATGATTAAGATGTTACAACAGCCATGCAATTAACTGTACAGACGGGTTTTCACGAGATGCGACGGCAAAAGAAGAAACGTTCCCAGGCCAAGAGTCAGATGGACAAACAACCTCAGACACTCGTACAGATCAGAGAATCATTCGTAAAAGTTTTTTTATTCTTCATTTTCCAAAAGTTTATTTTTACCCAGTAGTGGGTGAAAGAAGGCAGATCACTATGTTTTTTTTCTTGTTTTATTGACAAGAAGTGACTAGGGCTTTGCCAAGTATTTATAAATATTTTGAAAAGTAAAATATTTTGTAGAATAGAGTGAAATGAAACTTACTGTTTTATTTTCTAATGCGAGTGTTAGCATAACAAAAACATATTGACTACTTCTATATGACTCTAGATTTTTCCTAGATAAAATTTAGGTTCAGATTCTGATAATTTATCAGTAATTATAAAATTAGATTAAATTTCAAACAAAACAAACTCACGGGGCTACAAAGATAAACGATATAGATACAATGTAATAACATATATTTTTTTTTGTTAAAGATACTTTGTCCTATACTTATGCCACAATCCGTTAAATGGTTTTAATGCATTCGATTCCTATCTCTGTGTCTCTTAGATTTGCAATCAGTCTTTTATCTGGCTTGTCTTATCGAGCATTTTTATTAATTAATAATCAAAATTCTTAAAATCATTTTCATCTATTCAAATACGAATAGGACGTGTACAGAAGAAAACGCATTCTTGTTTGTCTAAGGAAGAAACTACAATAAAAAAACAACGTTGTGAAGGAAGAAAGTTTATTTTAAAGTAAACGCTACAGAGCAGAAAAAGCTTAGAAAACAGAGTAAAATATTATTGGTACAAATAACAAAATATATATAACAAAAAAGTATCTATCAATAATGCAGAAATATTAATCGTTAGTGGTGTCTTCATTGATATCATTCTTCGAGGATAAATCCAGCAGCGCGCTCTCCAATCATTGTAATGGCCGCACCGATATTGCCACTCACTAAAGTAGGCATCACACTAGCGTCAGCTACTCGCAGTTTGTCAATGCCCTTCACTAACAATTCACTATCTACAACTTTGCCCATGGCACATGTGCCCGCATAGTGCCACATAGTTGCAGACATACTCAACGCATAGCATCTCCAAAATTCTGCATCAGTTAAACCAGTACATAGACCGGTATCGACCAACTTTGCACTGTTTGTTTTAAAATAACCCGTCTCTAGCACCCTGTTAAAGTCGATTAAGGAATGGATCATCAGATCCAAGTCTTCATCATCTGAGTATGTACCTGTGTACACGAGTGGTTCGAGTCCGGGATCTGTACTGGCTAGAGAAACGTTACCGCGTGAGTTTGGCATCATCAGATTGTGCACCACAAACAGCACTGTTTTCCCAACGTTAGCAGCACCGAATTTGTTGCAAACTTCGTTAGAATACTTGAAAGAGTTGGAACAAAGCTGCATCAGTGCGGCCGAGTCATGAGGGAACACGAGGTTAATTGCTTGATAGTCAGGATAAGTCTGTGATGAATCAAGCGCTGCGTAGAGAGTAGTTGTTGGTACAGGGAATCTGTAAGGGTCAGCTGCAGGAGTGGCAGATGTATCTGAATCCATTGTAATTACAAGTACGGCTGAATTATGATCCATGAGGTTTTGCCCAACTGGCAAGTCAGCGATTACCTTAATTCCTTTCTCCTTAAGATGTGCTTTAGGTCCAATGCCAGACAACATTAGCAGTTTAGGGGTGTGGATTGCACCAGCTGAAACAATCACTTCGTTGTTTGCATATATGTCATAAGTCTCTCCACTAGATGTATTCACTCGCACACCGATGGCTGTGTTATTCTGAATTAAAATCTTTGTTACTGTAGTGGACAGCGCGACGAACAAGTTTTCGCGCGACTTAGCGGGAGCAAGATAGCCGATTGAGCTGCTCTGACGCATATTATCGCCTATGGTGAACAAAGGGTTGGTGACACCAAGAGATGAAACGAGAGACGTTGTATCATCTACAATATTGTGTCCAAGCTCCGCGAACGCGTTCAAGTAGATAGTGTTTACATCTGATATCTGTCGTTCTATTTTAATCATGCCATCGGTACCGTGAAGTTTAGCAAATTTAGTCTGCAACAAATCTGGGTCAGTCAAGTTTTCCAGTCTTTTGAAGTATGGTAGAAGATTTTCGTATGACCAATTCTCATCGTCCAAAATTGACGCCCAGTTGTTATAATCATGAGGATCTCCATGTACGTGTATCATGTGGCCGATATTACTGCTACCGCCAAGCATTTTTCCTTGCGTAAGACTTACGATGTGGTCCTGCAAGTTCTGGGCTGTGTAAGAGTCGTTTACAGACGATGTATCATAGTCATAAGACATTTTCGGCATTGGTGTAAACATCAATGGCATCTGTTGAGAGAAGAAATATATTTTTACAAAACACTGTATAGATTGCTTAGAATTTAATTAATTGCGCCCTATAGTGTGACTTTTATGTATAATTAAACATAACTCTTTTGAACGTACAGGTATAAGGAAAAATAACTTGAACTGGAACTATAAAAAAAAAAACAAATGCTAGGATATGAACCAGTTATTCAAAACTTACTTCGGCTTCAAGTGGTGGGTATGATCCTGCTTCGATTAACAGAACATTGTAGCTGCTGTTAGCTGAAAGTCGGTTAGCAAGAACTGAGCCTGCAGTGCCGCCGCCCACAATAATGTAGTCATACTGAGATTCATCTGCAAAATGGAAAATAAAAAATGTTATTTAATTTTTTTTAGGGGATAAAATTTCTAGAACTAAACATGGTAACTGTTTGTGTATCTCGAATCCAATTTAGTTTCTTTTTTTTTACGACGATATAACCTTACCCGAATTTTGTTTAGAGAAGGCTTATTTATCCGACACATCTTAAGGTAACTTCTTGACTTCCAAAAATGACACAAACCATGTCTAGTATAACTTTGCTTTCGGAAGTCAGTGACTATGTTTGTTTAATTGTATTTTTTGCCACTGACTTCCGAAAGTAAATTTATTTGAGATTAATGTTGTTTTTATTCGACGGCGGTTTCTTTTGCAAAAAAGATGATTTTCTTTTATCCTTTTAAGTTGTAGTATCTACACCAAACTAATTCTTATCACGAAACATTTTTTACATCGTTACCAGAAGTTATTAAGGAGCCACCATGTTGTCAACATACGCCAAGAAGAAAATAAATAAAAGCTTATAAAAACCAAACTACTGAAGTGATTTTAATGAAATTTTTTATTTGGGATCAATCGAAAAGTATATTTTTTCACATGAACAAAGATATTTTAAAATTGGTTCCTATATGACGGAGTTAGGAGGTAACAGACATAAAAAACCAAAATTAGAACCTCTTTTAAAGGTCGGTAAAATAATAAAGTACAGTATATATAATAGTAAAGTTCCTCCATTCGGTCGACTTTCAATGACCCTAGTATTTGTTGAAAATTCTGGTTAATAGGCCACTTACCTTTAAGGGTACTCGTATAATCAGGAGGGTAACGAAATGCTGTGAGCTGCAGTGAAGCTATTACAGTAAGCGCTGATTGTACTGCATTTATGGCAGTCAACGTCTGAGCTGCAGCGTCCGTCATGACTGAAACAAAAGAAGAACAGGGTTATTAGGGTTAAGCTGCACGATCGGTTCTAGAAGTCGGTGTGGGTGGTTGGTTGGTTGTGTAAAACCATACCTTAAGGGATCTTGATGGTGGGATTAAGGTCCAACGATACCTACAACTTTCGTTTACACCACTTAAACCGACGCATCAAACATTTTTTGTGTGAAAAACCACGTTTTACGATAAAACTCAATGTAAAGCAATCAAAACCTTGTGCTTGTTGATGCATTGAACAGTAAACGGGATATAAGGATATTAATTTGAAGTAAAGTTTTGACTTAAAACCTAGTAGGTACCTAAACAAATCTTGAGAAAGTTGGAACTTTGACCCCCAATATCTCTGTAACTAGAAGACTTCCATATGGTCCAGAAAAAAAAAAGACGATCGCAATACAACGCTTTATTTTTTGGTAGATTGTAATCTGTCTGTGAAATATCTATGCCGCCATAATCGGGACTTGGGGCACCCCCACGTTAGGTTAGTTAGGTTCCTTTAAACCCTGCAGACAGAAATAGGGGCCCGCATAACGGGGCTCCGTCGACTACGCTTTTTAGGGGACTATAAAGTGTTTTGAGGTTAGAGTTTAATAATCGGTATTTCTCAGGAATGGTACATTATCTTTTCATGAGAGTGGTACCATGGGGCAAGGGGGACCCCTCCTTCCCTCCCCCTCCTGCACACCGCACGAGTTGACTTCTATCGCATGCATTTCACAATATTACGGTTTCACTTCGATAGATAACATTCGTTTGACAATCTTTGGAGAGTTTACAATCTCTCTAGTTATGTTACAATCCAACGTGTTTGACCATTTTACGGTGACATATCCATAGCCTTGTTGTTATTATATAACAAAGTGACCCTTAACTTTCCTATATTCACCCCGAGCGTGTTCTAAGTGTAACTTTGCGGTCAGCCAAGCGTGGACCGCAAATGGTCCCACTAATTTATTTATTTATGACCGTGATATTATGGGCCAAGCTCTTTGTTCGGCCAAGATATGCCCTGTTTAATTATAGTGTTAATATTGTGAGTCGGTTTTGTTTTGTTGGTTTTTGGAGAGACACTGTATGTTGTAGGTAATGAAGAGAGATGCATCGCACTAAAATAGTGATAGACATGAATGTAGATGTATGAAGAAAGAGAGGGAGACCAAAGACAAAATAGATAAACTATGTGAGGAAAGATTTGAAAAAGAATGACGTAAATGAAATGCCGTAACGTCTGACAGGAGAAAGGCCCAAATAGGATGGAACAAGGGCAAGAAGATGATGATGACTGTGTGCTCTGTGTAATTAATTTTAACTTTAATCTTACGCTGCGTAGGTTCAAATTACTTTATTACCCGTCTTCAATAACATTGTACAATGTTTTAATGAATGACTTACTTGCAAAATTTCAACTCTCAACGCTGAAACCAAACGTTGGAAATATTATAATTCACTTTTGTTCGGAAATTGTGTTAGTGATGTGCATCAGACTATTATAATTATTGTAACAGGAATTGGGTATTAAAAATGCTTAAAAACATAACGTAACATCAGGCCTGTGATCCTCCAAAGGGTGAAGCTGTACCTATTAGTGCGCCCTACCAATGAAATGCAAGAAAACTTTAACAAAATAATCTTTAACAAAATGATCCTACACGTTACCAAAAAATAACTACAATCGAGTTAAATATACGAAAATCTCGTTTACATTCAGCGCAGCATTTACAGATTTTATTTTAGAAATGTGTGAAGTCGATTTACAACTTCACTTAAATGTACACACTTAAATTCTCACAGAACGAGATTTTCAAGCCACCACTCAAACACGAATTCATAATTTTAAGTTCAAGCAAACCTAAATTCAAAATCCTAACTGTTTGGCAACTGAGCGCGTCGCCATTTCTTCTGATAATTGTTTTCGTGCTTTGGCACTAGAGCTCAGAGTGGCTACTGATTTATATGTTGGTTTTCCAATTAGTCCTGGTTAGTAGTTTTATTTATCGGGGCTCTTACTATATTCCGCACTTTTGGCGTCACCGTATTTGGATTTTAGATTATACGATCTGTCAAAGTAGGGAGTACGGAAGTGATCTGATAATTCACACGAAGCAACGCGCAAAACTGCGTCAAGCAGTTGGCCCCGGCTGTCATTGGTAGATCTTTGACAATCGTTACAGGTAGTCAGAGCCTCAAAAAGTCTGACAACCAGTCTTATCAAGGGGTATCGTATTACCCAGTACCTACTAAGGTGGGTTGTGGAGGTAAAATAGGTAGTCGCTCCTTGTCAAATACTGGTCCCAGCTGCATCCGGTTAGACTGGAAGCCAACCCCAACGTAGTTGGAAAAGCCTAGGCAGATTATGATGGTATTTCCTTTCCTTATCTTTGTATAATTTAATCTTCCTGGGCAACCAGTTTTAATGGTGACAGTCGTCTCATTAATTTTGATGTTGCTTTTATACGTCAGAATATCGAATATTTATATTACCAAACGCCTTTTTCCTTAGGAGGTGAGCAGATCATTCATAGTTTTTGTATGTAGGGTGGTAGGTAATTATTAATTAATGACCGTTATTTAAGCATGTGATTGTATTTATAATAACAAGCAACATTTACTATGGGTACAATCCTGAAATCGCGAAAAATAAATCTACTGTTCATTACATTTTGACCAGTTAGGTTACGAGTATCTTAAATAACTGAACAGCAGTTTTTTTTTCGCGATTTCAGTTTTGGTCCCTCGTGTTTAGGTATTGGCCACTAATTACTAGTCCCTCTATAAAGCGTTTAAACAACCTCATCACAAAGCCAAGCATTCTGTACTAACTAAGTAACTACGCAAAAATTGCTGGGACCGACTGTTTTTTTGGGGTGAATAATCATGTTTTGTGGTAGAACTCAATGTAACGCACTTAAACACTATGCTAATGGATGGATTGAATAGTACGTAGTCGTAGAGGTGTTAAATGCAAAAATTTTACAGTACAACTTGTGTCTAAAAAAAAGTTTTCAAAAAGTCGGAACTATGACCCCCAATATCTCTGTAAGTAAAAGGTTCCCAGGTATGGTGTTGAACAAAAAAAAATGATCGCAATGACGCGATGGGGAAAATAAGTGCCTTTCAGCTTCGTTAAGAGGTGTTTTATACCCTTCATAATATTACAGGTTATGTTTCGTAAGTCATATAATCCAATTTTTCTCTTCTGTTTTTTCGCACACACTGTCATCTTGTTTATTTATTTTTCCTTTTGTGGTCTGTACCCATGCACTCACATATGTGTTGTATACTGTGATTACATAAATAGTAAAATAAATAAGTAGTCGTTCAGTGAAATACAACCTATTCTCTATTGTTAGATGATCTTTTAAAACTTACATTTTGTTTGACAGCAATCAGAGAATTCTTAAAACCGACACGATTCTATACGCGAGTCGCGTCGTCGCGTCTAATACGTCTTATTTTCGTTTGTAGAAATGTGGTCACACGTTCTTCTGTTACGGTAACGTATGTGTGTTTTGATTCACAACGAAATGCACCAAACTTTCCTGTTTTCGAACGTGTCTTATAAACATGGGTTTACTGTGGAAAATGTGTAATGAGAAGTTACATTGTGAGTCATGGGGCTAAGTAACTTTTGTTCTTTTATATTCTTCTAGAAAGTTAGGAAGAAAATTGTTTATTTGACGTCAGCACATTAAGCACACACACAATAATGTATGAAAATAAGTTACAAAAAAAATTGAAACTACAAAGTATGTCCTGTGTACCTCACGGCTGCGCCAAAAAGGTTAGTTTCAGCAATCATGCTAGACAGCTGCTAATGCTATCTGACGCTGGTCTTCCAATGAACCCTAAGGGGTAAGTGACAGACAGAAAACTATTTCAAACTACATTCTAGATCGTTTCGTTTTAAACCATCTTTTGGTAAATATAGTTCATCATCCATTTTAAATTATGATATCCTATGGTTATGACCTCCCACTAGGTGGACCGATGACCTGGCGAAGGTTTCGGGAATCCGGTGGATGCGAGTCGCAAGAGACCGGTCAATGTGGCGACACTTGGGGGAGGCCTATGTCCAGCAGTGGACGTCTTTCGGCTGAGATGATGATGATGATGATCTATCTACTTGCAGATCGAGTACTTTAAAATAAAATGTTACCCATTTTCGACATAAACGAGTCATTATGGGCTTTCAAACAAGGAATTGTTTTACGAAATAATAATAAGGATGATCTATTGAAAAACAAAGGCACCCCGCGTTGAAAATTAAAACTAAAACAATAAAGGCCTTGTTTGTTAAATAATGAGCCTCGTTTAATTGGCTACCTGCTGTTTTATTACCCTTAGGCATAATTTTAAGATTTTTCTCGAGAAAAATCAAATTATAAACCACTAGCGGACGTCCCGCGGTTTCACCCGCATAGTTCCCGTTCCCGTGGGAGTACGGGGATAAAATATATCCTATGTTACTCGTGGATAATGTAGCTTTCGAATGGTGAAAGAATTTTTAAAAACGGTCCAGTAGTTTTTAAGCCTATTCATTACAACCAAACAAACAAACAAACAAAGTTTTCCTCTTTATAATATTAGTGTAGAGTGTAGATTGAACCTCAGGCTGGGCTAAGCTTGTGCTGGAATAACAGAGTTTTTGCGCAATGTTTGTATGTTTGTTGTTTGTTTATGTTTTCTTTTCCAAAAGAAAAGGTTTTCGTATAAAAGGGTGTATAAAGACACATAATAAAGCCGAAAGGCACTTGATCTCCCTGTTATTGCAATTGTTTTTTGTTCTGAACCGTACGATCTAGTTGGAGATATTTGATAACTTCCAATTTTTTTCACAAGTTTTTTTCAAGTGTAATATTTTTATTTTAAACACCCCTATGACCCCCGTACCATTCAATCCATCTATCAGCACAATGATTTGAGTGCGGAACGTTTAGTCCTACTGTTGTGTTTTTTACCCTAATAATAAAAGTCGTTTCCCAACAATGTTTTTTGTGTGAAGTAACTTATTTGAATGAACATACTGCTTGGTTGACTTCTTCGTGGAGGGTTCGTTTACACCCTGTATAATTTAGAGTTGATGGCTAATCTTCAATAATAATTGAAGAAGCACCAAAAGAAGAACAAAGTCAGATCTAAGAACATTTTTCCCCAAATTTGCTATACCTAAGACGAAATTAACATTATTTCACACTGGTTGGTTAATGGTTAATTTTGCAAACTTGTTGACGCGCTCATTCGTGAACACGCACCTGCGTCTCCGTCCCAAACAGATGTTCTTAAATTGTTTTATGTCTTGCGCAAAATCTTATTTGGAATATTTCCCTTGTTATACTCGCCTACTGTTGGGATTTAGACAATTTAGATGATACTTGTTTTGAATGGAATTTTTATAACATTACAAATTGCTAGTTTAAGTAACGTTTTTGTTTCCAAAAGACAGATAGTCTCATAAAACTAATGATCTTGGCTTAATTAATTGTCTTGTGTAATTTATGTCCCTATAATCGCTCACATACAGGGTGTAAACCACCTCATCACAAAGCCGTTAACCAAGCATTCTGTACATCAAACTAAGTAACTTTACGCAAAAAATATTGCTGGGAAACAACTTTTTTTTTTGAGGTTATAAATCATGTTTTGTGGTAGAACTCAATGTAATGCACTTAAAACATTGTGCTGATGGATAGACTGAATAGTACGGGGTCGTGGAGGTGTTAAAAGTTAAAATCTTACAAAAGAAACTTGTATTAAAAAAAAACTTGTCAAAAAGTTGTAACTTTGACCCCCCATATCTCCGTAACTAGAAGGTTCCCAGGTATGGTGTAGAACAAAAAAAAATGATCGCAATGATGGGGAGAATAAGTAACTTTCAGCTTCGTGAAGGCTTGGTGTTTTACAGCCTTTATGTTGGCTTGTGGAGATAAGATCGTTCCATGTACTCGTAAAATACGAGTATTCCACTGCATCCGGTTAGACTGGAAGCCTACCCCAACATCGTTGAGAAAAGGCTTGATAGATGATGATTGCAGTGTGATACTTACACTTGTGTGAACAATTTAATTTCCTAGTTCGGTAATTATGAATAATATTTCCTTACAGAACGCAAACAATTTTGAAAAAATTATAAAATACATTTTTGTGTAGTTTTAACAAAACATCAATGTTTTAAGTGCACATCCCTTTTCGATTTGAAACTTCCAAAACTGCTACCGAGAAATTCCTGATGCAAAACCCAAAACACCACCGACCCGGGAAATCCACTACCTATTTAAAAAAAGATCGCGTGTCTCTTATCGTTTGAAACTCAAGAATCAAGTTTCAGTCATCATCTACCAAGCCTTTTCTCAATTATCTTTGGGTTGGCTTCAAGTCTAACCGGATGCAGCTGAATACCAGTATTGTACATGGAGCGACTGCCTATCTGACCTCCACAACCCACTAACTGACAAAAGTAGCGAAATTCACTGATTGTCAATTTCGCAACTTTTGCTATTGACTACCTGAAACGACATATATTTTTTTTTTGGGACAAGCCCGCCACGCACGCCCAAACCACTGTATCTCCTGAAAGCCAGAATCAACAGTGGCGACCACCAAAAAAGCGCCGAGACAATGAAGCTCGACGAAGTCCCAGAGAATGAATTTAACCGTCTTGGATCCCGCAATGAAATTAATCAGAAAGTATAGCCGAGGAGTAGGAAAAAACAAATGGTGTCAGGTAGTCAATAGCAAAAGTAGCGAAAGTCTGACAATCAGTCTTACCGAGGGGTATCGTATAACGAAGTACCTGAAACGACTGTCAAAGATCTACAAATCACTGCCGGCAACAGCTTAACGTGCTTTCCGAGACACGTATGAAACTTGGTATATAATGGGTGGCCACCCATCCATAGACCAACCTGGGCAAGTGCGGCCTAGCTGCAACTTTCAGTAGAGTGAAAATAAATTACAGTTTTATCCACAACAAACAACTGGCAGCACACAAAAACAAACTAACCGCCCTTTACACCAAAAATCTTCTAATGACGTCACTTAATTGCACCAAACCCGGTACTTATTAAGTGTGAACGTGACATGAACGGGCTTTCGTTAGGATCCCCACACTTTCCGATCATTAGGAAAATGTCACTGGCGATGCGAAAATAAATGAAAAAACTTTTGCACTGGAGCAAGGTACGGATAAAAGTAAAGTGTAGATGGTGTTATTATTATGAAGAGTAGGAAAAGTTTTGATTGAGCGATTTGGCGAAGATGTTTTTCCTCAGTAACTAGGACTAGGAGATTTTGGAAAAATATACTAGTTGTATAATTTTTGTCAAGGTAACTCTAGAGCTTAGACGAAGTGACGTTCAATCAGCGTTAACGATGTTTGAATGTCTACTGAAAATTTTATGTATATCGTTGTAGAAATAAAAAAAAACTTGTGTGCAGTCTTTGAGGACTGCCGATGGAAGTGATAACTAAGTAATCTATATCTGCTACGGGTTGTGCCCCGTGGACGCCTATGAGCTGCTACGCCGTAGCGGATCGGCTACGAGTGCTACGAATCGTTAGGTCACACGAGTTCCATGATTTTTGTTCACGCAAAAAGTGTTCAACGTGCTTAAAGAAGTTTTCACTACAAAAACTCTTGTTTGGGTGCATTTGTGAAGGTTCGAATAACAAACGTTCGTTATGTTAAAGTCAAACCTGACTAGAGAATGTACCGATATGCAGTAACCGGATTGATAATGAAACATAATATTACGTCTGTAATCCTGAAAAGACATTTCGCTATTTGACCTACATTTCACCAGTTATGTTTGAAGTCTTAGTTAATAAGGGGCGAGCCAATTGCCATCAACGGGATACAAATCCTGGCTCCGTGGCTGCTACTGAGAAATTTCTGATGGAAAAACTAACTAACACCCGACCTGGGAATTGAACACAGGACCTCATCCTTAGGAGTCGCGCTTCAATTATAAAACAGCAGGTAATGGTAATGACCAAAATATCCATCAAAGTCTGCCGTTCACTCGGCCCGGTTTGACCGACCCTTATTAAATTCCCTTACCCACACTCGTTCCTATTTTCTGAACTTAAATATTTCGAAATTTAAATCAGTCCAGTTTAGAATACCAAATTTAAAATTCCAAAAGACATTACACATATCTGGAAAGGACCAGAGCTAAGGTTAAATCTGTAATAAATCTGCTAATGAACCCTATCTAGAGACCAATTCATCAAGGACATTTGCATATTCAGAAACGTTAAATGTAACCATTTTCTAGAACTCAAAGTTCAGTATTAGAAATTTATTTTAGAAATTAATATTCGTTATCAAAGTGGTCAAAGGGGTAGAAGTAATCGGGATGTATTAAGGACTTTCTAATTTACATGAATGGCCAATTTGAGCTATTAGTTTTCGCTTACGTAGTAATAGGCTGTTGGTATTTTTAAAAGGTTCTTGACCTGCAGCCATTTTGTTTAGGTGATTTTATTTTATGGACGTTTTATGTATCTATGTAGTATAACAACTATCTAGTGTCCACGACACAAGCCTCGTTGCTTAGTGTGGGACTAGATGGCGCTGTGTGTAATGTCCAGCGATATTAATTTAAGTGTGGTACCTAACAATAATGATATTTTAACATTTCTTGTAAAGTTTAATTACGATCACAAGTTTCTTTATTACCGTCGTCATCTATTTATTAGTTCTTCGAGTTGGTTATCTATGCAAAAAATTGAAATATCTTGTCAAATACAAAATCATTTCTGGTATCAATTTCTCCTAACTTAACAGAAAGATGTATTTCTGGGGAGTTTCTCCCAAGTTTAATTAAGTAGGTATTAGTAGATGGATCTGCCCCCGTATTCACAAACGCTCGGGATGAATTTCGATTCGACAAGTCGTATGTCTATCCTTTTTTGGCATAACGAAAACGAGCGAGACAGAAATACGAGTTCCCGAATCGAAATCGAATCGAAGCTTTGTGAATATGGGGTCTGATGAAAGCGTTTTGGAGACTGTGTTGATATAGCTTTTAACATCAAAGACGTGTTGATTTTTAACATAATTTAATAAATTACTTTTGTTTATGTCCTACCACAACATTATTCTGTTCTGGTGATTCCTTGGTATTATAGGTAAATGAAAATAGAAACCATTTCCTATTTTTGCTGCTGGTGAACAGCAGAAATACACACAATAGAAAAATCGGTTTAAACCAAAACATATACCGGCCAAGCCACTTCCCTAAACAAACGTATAGCGCATAGAAACAAAAAAAAACAGTCTTATTTTTCCACGTTTCCCAGAGGCAATTAACCGCAAACCGTCCAAAAATGTTTAGCAAAACCAATGCCCATTGTTATATCTACGAAAAATAACCGTGGATTAGTCCCTCGGTAAATTAATTAATAAAGGGAAAACAATGAATGGTATCGCCGGCGTATTCTGCTGTAAAAACCACAGACTACGGAATCACCAAACCGTTAATGTCTAGAGACGGCAGTACTATAAAAATGTACTAATCAACATGACCATGCATAAAATCCTCGAATGTTTAAGCAGAAGTGTACTTTCAGTTCACACACTTAGAATTCATGTTATGCTGCACACTTATTAGACGCGATTTCTGTCTCGAACAGTCTTCAAAGCTGTCAATTTCTAAATGTAATTTTATCGTAAACAGACCCAGGCTTGGCTTTCATGTAAAATGTTGACAAGGCCGCCTCTAGCCCTGGTTGTCGAGGCGTCTCCATAGTCTATGGAAAGACCGTATATTAAAACGGCCCATTGTTAAGTCACTGGTATGAAATAATGCTCCGCCACACACCACCTTTGTTCCACTGTTAATTTTTTTCTCTTCCATTTTAGTTTGCTGAATGCATCGGAAATTGACGTCTTGGGTTATGACAGTTGCATTGTTTGGGGAGAATTATGTAATGGCAAACGTTTTGTTTGGGCTAATGGTTTGTGGTTCGGTTGGAGGTTTGGCGTATAGCTGAAATTAGTAAATTGACCAGTAAAATATTTTAGTACAGAAGTATTTAAATACAGGATGATTTTAATGATAGTTGGCTTTAGTAGGATTACCTTATAATCACATGTTTTAGATAGCCTCGTTCGTCTAGTGGTTGCAATCGCGACTGTTGAGCAAGACAATCTGGGTCCGATTCCCAGAATTTCTCAGTAGCCGCCATGGAGTCTGGCTTTGTGCCTGATTTTCGGCAATTATTTACTTTTTATTTATTTATTTATCAGGAACAATTAAATTGTGTTTGATACATTACATACATCTTAATTAATAATTATAAAGTTCAAGTGACATTCAGTGATATAAAACATGCAGCAATAATTAAAAACAAACACATACAAGATTAAAAAAGAAAAATACATGAATTAAATAGTAGTATTATACATGGGACTTAACAATACCTGACGAAATTTAGGTGCACTTTTAAGTATACCTAACTCTCCTTAACCCTTCGGGGATTAGATCAGGCGTGATAATCATATTATTTTTAACAGACAAAAGGACATTGTCAAAAATAGCCTATGAATCAACACACATGAAACATTTACTATAATTCATAATTCTTTTAATAATATACATTACAAATATTTCAATAGAACGAACACTTTTTAATTTCGAAAATTTTAAAAAGTATTAACTTCCGTCATAATCCTCGAACATATTAATAAGATGTTATTATTTTTTGGTTCAATTTGGGGTTTTTAATAGGCATAGCTCATACAGCCTAGGCTTTGTACAGCACTCTTAATAAGAGTTTGACACAGACAAGCGTCAGTATTCTCAACACTTGATATACGATAGTGGTTTTTAGTTACAAACAGTCCGCTATGATTTTGCGGAATAATACGGCATCAAAAAACTTGGTTGAAAGCGCTGTTTGAAACGAGCAATAAGAAAGAAAAAGCATTTATTAGCCCGTGCAGGACCGAACACATAAAAAGTAACATTATTTCAACTATTGTAAACAAAACATAGGTAATAAATTAAAAATAAAAAGAAACGAAAGGTCCTGACCGAGGCCAAAAGACCCCTATACCAGTTGTTACATTCAGTAATAAATGCTAAGTTATTGCTACGTACCGAATGTTTTTATTGACGTAAATATAACCTCAAAATCCGAAAGTGTTTTGATTTTTTCCGAATTCTCAAAAGTGTCCGTTGTTTTAATTTAGGTTCATTCGAATATATACGTTATCTAAAACCCAAAAAGTGAATACACCTCCCTGTTGAATCTTAGGCGAGCCATGTATGGACGACGAGCAATATCCTTTCACTATTAATAAAAAAACCGGCCAAGAGCGTGTCGGGCCACGCTCACTGTAGGGTTCCGTAGCTTCCCAGACCATTAAAAATACCAACATTTTTCGTCAGCAAAAATAACTTTGTTTTTCATAGTATTTGTATGAAAAACAAAGTTATCATTTGCGTTTTTTTGAAAAAATGCTATATAACTCAAAAACTATTCAACTCATCAAGTTGAAAATAATTTTCCTAGAAAGTTCATATAAAGGTCTACTTCTGTGATTTTTTTCATATTTTTTAAACTTATGGTTCAAAAGTTAGAGGGGGGGGGGACACATTGTTTTTGACTTTCGGAGCGATTATTTCCTAAAATATTAATATTATCAAAAAATGATTTTAGAAAACCCCTATTCATTTTTAAATACCTATCCAACAATATATCACACGTCAGGGTCAAAAAATCGCTCCCCACTTTACGTCTGGGGGAGGTACCCTAATAAAAATGTTTTTTAAAATTTTTATTTTTGCACTTTGTCGGCATGATTGATATACATATTGGTACCAAATTTCAGCTTTCTGGTGCTAACGGTCACTGAGATTATCCGCGGACAGACAGACAGACAGACAGACAGACAGACAGACAGACAGACATGGCGAAACTATAAGGGTTCCGTTTTTTGCCATTTGGCTACGGAACCCTAACGAGGTAATGAAAGGAGGGAAAAATCTGTTTCCTGCATCTAGTTACGAACATAAAAAATATTTATAATCAGCAAGTTTGGAAGAATTTTCCCTAATGTAACAGAATCCAACATTAAACACCCCAAACTTTGATTCAAACCCTTTCACTCAAAAGTAGGGTTTCCACGGTATTAACCAGAATATTTCGCAATTATTTAACCTATCCTACCCCGAAACAGGGGTAGAAATAATTCCAACCGCACCACCTATAAAACATAATTAGAAAGAGGTCGGTCTAAGGGACAACTTTAGAAAGTGACTTAATTTTCTTTAACTTACTAATTCCACTTTTTGTTTCCGAATTTTCATTTCATTGAAGAATTTGGAAGTTCTCTTTTATGGGAGTAATTATTTTCATGATGGGGGAAGATGGAGATAGGTGGATCAATTTCTATGTTTAAGAGTTGGATAAAGTATCCTCAGGGTTTTCAGAAGAAATTGTGTTGATGGGTGGTTACAGGCTTCGAATCCTGTCACAAGATATATTAAATTAAAAATTTATAAAACCCCCGACACATAGTGTCATAATTTCAAGATTTTTTTTTAACGAATTTTCCGATTTAGTAGAAAATAAGTCAAGCCTTCATTTGATACCCGTAAGGGAGTTATGAAAAAAAAATGTATTTTGTCATTTGTGTTGGCGCCCATCTACTCAAACCCAACTAGTCAAACCTTTTCATTTGATACCCATATTGAGAGAGTTGTTGAATAAATCTGTAATCCGCCATTTTGTGGCGGCGGCCATCTTGGACCGATTTTCATCAAACATAGCTGAGAACACAGGAGACTAATTCACCTTTCATACACAAAAAAACAAAATCAAAATCGGTCCATCCGTTCGGCAGCTATGATGCCACAGACAGACACACACACACACACAGACACGTCAAACTTATAACACCCCGTCGTTTTTGCGTCAGGGGTTAAAAATAAATTATCGCAGACTTTACTAGGTTCTTTGGCCTGAACAGATATGGTTTTAAGAAGTGCTTAAATTTGTTATCCCAAGGTTAATGTTAAATGCTAAAATGGTCATCCCATTCGTGTTGATGATTATTATGGTTTATTACTGATACTAATACTGCTAGTCTGTATCATCCAACTTCTGAGCAAAGGCCTGCCATAACTTTCGGTTGTTTTGATTCAAGGCCAATGTGGACCGCTAGTAGCCGTCATGGTAGACCTCATTGAAGATGGCGGGACGAGCTGGTCAAAAAAATGAATAACACCGCAATACGTAAAGGGTGTAAAACGCCTCGTAACGAAGCTGGAAGGCATTTGTTCTCCCTGTCATTGCAATTATTTTTTTTTGTTCTACAGCTACACCATACCTGGGAACCTTCTAGTTACGGAGATATTGGGGGTCAAAGTTCCAACCTTTTGACAAGTTGACAAGATTTTTCCATCAATCAGCATAATGTTTAAAGACCGTTACATTGAGTTCTACAACAAAACATGATTTTTCACCCCAAAAAAAAGTTGTTTCCCAGCAATCTTTTTTGCGTAAAGTTTCTTAGTTTGATGTACAGAGTGCTTGGTTGACGGCTTCGTGACGCCATGCTTACACCCTGTATTATGTCAATAATGCTAATTAATTGTTTCTTCAATTGACACCAATGTCAGTGTGGTGTATCGTCAACAGACTTAAATGGGGAAAGCACAGAACTGTCGAAGTCATCGACACGGAAGACAAAGAATCAACATCAATCCGTATTTTCATAATATTACAGAAACGTCCTTTTGGCAACAGTGAAAACTACATAATTTCGTTATTTTTCAAGCGACCATACATATTCATTCAACGTACGCTTCTGCCAATCCTGAATGTTGCACGTAACTGATATTTTATTCAAGACTATGCGTGTTTAACGTGATATATACGAGCCGCTGCGTACTTTGTATTTACATATTCGGCAGCATTTGGGAACAAAGACGGTATACAACAATTTGGGTACAAATCGAGAGGGAAACGGCGATACAATGATATAGTGTTGTTTGTTTGTGTTTGACGTTCAGGCGGCGCGAACGGGTGTGTCAAATTGTAGGCTTTATTGCATAGTGGGTTGGCCTAGATCTTAGGAATGAAATACAACTGCGTTCTAATTAAATATGTAGGTATTAATACATATTGTTGTTGGGATTTTATCATCTCTCTGAGGTGCGCGTGGAACACGAACGCGCCGTCGACACGGCCTGTCGTCATTAGACGGACGGACGGCTATCTAGCCCATAGCTCACCATCCACAGGCCGGTAGCCACCACATGGCCCCCGACGCCCAGTAGCAGCCACTGAGTCTGGATATGTGCCCAGTTGATGGTAATCGCTCGCCTCCTATTGAATGGAGCTTAAACATAACTGGTGATATATGGGTGTACTATTACGTACACCTCTGTCTAACTCTTTGGGGATTATAGGCGTGATGTCACGAGTGTATAACACACACAATAATGAGTAAAAAAATGGCAAGACTTAGTATAATTACAATTTATAACTACCATAATTGAAACTTGGTACAGATTTTATAAGGTTTATTTCGAACCTGACCCTAGGGTCCCATAACCCTTGATCTGTCAAACCTGGCCGTAATGGTCAGACGCCATTAAATAAATAAATAAAAAAAAGATATCGCTGGACATTACACACAGCGCCATCTAGTGCCACACTAAGCAAGGCTTGTGTCGTGGACACCAGATAGTTGATGTACTACATTTATACTTTTTGTTTGTAAATACATACTTAATATACATATAAACATCCATGACTCGGAAACAAATGTCCATGCTCATCATACAAACATTTGCTCCTACTGGGATTCGAACCCGAGACCCTAAAAACGTAAGGCAGCCTCACTACCGCTGCGCCATTCGGGTCGTCGTTGTTTAACTATTGTGTATACTTCGCTGACAGTTAATGAAATATTCAATACTTTCCGTTCCTGTTCTAACGTTCAAGTATAAATCAAGCGTGAATTCTTCCATGAACATCATCAACCTAAAGTTGGAATCGGATTTCATCGCCAATAGGAGTACTTACTAAATAAAAAGGCTTAAACTGTTCAGCACATGTCCGATAGATATCGCTACGCGTATTTAGGTGAATACTTTGTATCTCTCTATCATAGATGGCGTTACTGGTCACATTACTATGAGTCTATGAATGATATTACTTTGTACGGACTTCCGTTTCCAAAACGATTTTGTTTTTCAAACTTCTTGATGATTGACTTTTCCATCATTATTACTCGTATCGCTGAGGTCCACGATGTTACCTTTTTTGTTTAGAATTAAGTTTTTTTTTGTTTTCTTTTAAAATTTTTAGTTTTCCATTGCCAAGTGGACAAAAATGGAACTCTTATAGATTCGTCCAATCGGTCTGTCTATTGGTTTGTATGTGCACCACACATTTAGAATTTTGAGAGCAAGAGTCTTTTATAAACCGCTACACAAAAGTGATATGGAATTGGCAATAAGTCTTGTATGGTTATTGGTTAGCCCTCCATACAAATAACAGAAGATTGAAAAAAAAAAATTTAATTTGCCTCTAAAGCTGTAAAAATTGTGCCCTCTATTTGAACTTCTGTTTGTTTGTAGAATGCTATAATAAGAACTTTTAACGAAAATTGGTTTGATTAAGCCAGCGTTTGTTATTTATGATACCGAACTTTTCGTAAAACCGCAACAGTAACTTTGTTATTCATTAACATACTATGAAAATCATATTTATATTATTTGCTGTTGAGTGTAAGTTGGCTTTGAATGAGCTTTCAAAGTATTATTATTATATTGTTGGTGCTACAGAATCCTTTATGTGGGAGTCCCACTCGCCCTTAAACGTTTTTATAACATGCATGTGACATAAACATGTATTTTCTTTCAAATTAAATACCACTTCTTCTGGCCCCTCTGGTAATTTACATAGAAAATTGTTAAACTTACTTACCAAGGTTCATCCTGTACGAAATAACACCAATACAACAACGTTTCCAGATGCCTAGAACATTGTACACCTATATTCTATAAACCGCTACACAAAACTGATATGATAAGTTACGAATAAAAATGTATTGCCTTCCATATAAGTAACTGAAAGTTAAAAAAAAATCAATTCTAAAAATAATGTGTTTGGGATGTTTATCGATCGACAGCTTTAAAAAAAAATCAAGGATCCAAAAATAGTTTTTTTGACAATTAATATTGTCGATGAAATATTTGCTTCTAAAACTGTAAAAATTGTGCCCTCTGTTTGGCCCTCTGTTTGTTTGTAGAATTTAAAAATAACTTTTAACGAAAATTGGTTTTAATTAGACTTAATATCCAGCGTTTATATACTCGTATGATACCGAACTTTTCGTAAAACTGCAACAGTAACTTTGTTTTTCATTAACATACTATGAAAATCATATTTATATATTTGCTGTTGAGTGCAAGTTGACTTTGAATGAGCTTTCAAAGTATTATTATTATATCGTTGGTGCTGCGGAATCCTTTATGTGGGAGTCCGCCTCGCACTAAACGTTTTTTTAACATGCATGTGACATAAATATGTATTTATTTCTAATGAAATACCACTTCTTCTGGTCCCTCTGGTGATTTACATAGAAAATTGTTAAACTTACTTACCAAGTTTCATCCTGTACGAAATAACACCAATACAACAACGTATCCAGATGCCTAGAACATTGTAAGTGCACAACAAGCTTTAAACACAATACAGAACGGTCGGTAATAAAATTATTACCCACTATAAAGTCAGCTATTAAGACACGATAGTTTAACTCTTGTTAAGCCGTAGCAGCACGACCGTTCTATAACTTCCAATTTTGCTTGTAAACCGTTTGTTAGTGCTGGGAACACGGGGCGCTTGCAGCTTGTTTGTGGTATTGGTTTTATGTGAATAGTTTTCATGTGGTGTTAAATTTCAATACCTGGTTTTTAAATTGGCAGGTCCGTTAAGTTTTAAGTCACTGGGGCCAAAGACCTTGAAAGTGAGTAGTGTACAAAAATTCATTCAATTAATCAATCAATTCAAAAAATCAATCAATAAATTTTTGTCGCGCTGACGGTCGGTGTTGTACGAGTATATATTGTGTTCTACAGGGTGTAAACAACCTCATCACGAAGCCGTCAGCCAAGCATTCTGTACATTAAATTAAGTAACCTTACGCAAAAATTATTGCTGGGAAACGACTTTTCTTTTTGAGATGAAAAATCATGTTTTATGGTAGAACTCAATGTAACGCGCTCAAAACATTGTCCTGATTGATGGATTGTGTAGTACGGGGGTCGTAAAAGTGTAAAAGTACAAATCTTAGTATTTTGTTTCGTACAAATCTTAGTAATCTTAGTATTTTGTTCTCGCTGACGTCACGACCGAAAGTACGCAACCGACCGTCAGCGCGACAAGAATTTAGGACTTAGAGAAACCTAAGATTAGAATCATCATCATCGTCTCCGGAATCACGAATTCTTGGGTATAATAGGGGTCCCTCATCCATGTGTTTTACGTGGTTTTATAGCAGTGATAGCCTAGTGGTGTGACCGTCGGACTGCCAAGTCAAAGGTCTAGAGTTCGAACCCAAGGCACGCACCTCTGATTTTTCGGATTCATGTGCGTATTGTATAATTATCACATGCTTCGGTGAAGGAAAACATCGTGAGGAAACCAGCATACGTGAGAGATATTTCTCGACGGCATGTTAAGCCAAGTAAAAGGCCCTTGGGCGGCATAAAAACTGCCACCCGGTAGGATTCGATAGGACTCGATTAGATAACTTTGACAGTTATTCTCGATAAAATGAGTTTTGACTTGCACTGCAGGTTAGGCAACTAACCACACGATAAATAAAGAAAGAAGACGTACGGTTTTGACGATACCGTATGCACGCATGCACGATATGCGGTATAAATTAAGCCAAACAACTGATAGGTAAGCTATGTGGGAAGGAACGCGATTATTTGTCGGTGATTCCTACTGGATAACATTGTACCACTGGCCTTTGGCAGAACCTAAACAAAATCAGTCGGTATGAAACAGGATGTCATTGTCAACCACCTATAGTATGACCACTCTAGGTGTGCAGACCAAGATGGCGTTGCTTGTAAAAAAAATTGCATCGATAATGTCAAAATTAGTACATTTAAACTGCACAGCTAAGTTGGTTGAAGAGCAAGCCAGTGAATCACTGCAATCGTCACGTGGGCTGCCACACTAACCGCAGCATACGTATTTACGAATCGAACGTACAACATTGTCCACCGGTAAATACCGGTTGGTGTCGTTTATTGCGACTGCGACTAATTGTGCAACTGTCGCCGTCAAAATTTACCGAGCGTGGTTTTACGAGTATTGTTGCAGTTTTTAAAATTTGAGTTTCAATGGGTTTATGTTCTGGTTTCAGCGTATTTTTTACAATGTGGGTAATAGTTAAAGTCCGCGCCACGAGAAACTATAATTTTTGTAAACGAAGAATTTAAGTCATAAGTCATAAGTCATAAGTCATTTAATCATTTGTTAACATAGGTACAATAAATAGTTGTTTTAAAAGATTACAAGCGCGCTATGTTATGCCCGAAGGCGTACAAATATTTATAGAGGTTATTGAAATTAAAAATTGAAAAACCTTTTAAAGTATACTACTGCAATACAAAGAATAAAAACATATATTAAAAAAATGAAATAAAATAAAAATAATAACAAAAACAAAAAAAAGAAATATGTATATATATAAATGTCAAAACTAAGTGACACTTTACCACGTCAAAATGCAAATCAAGTACTTATAACACAAAATGCCAAAGATAAAATAATCATTAAAATAATACAAAATGTCATGTGCAACCACGTCAGAAAATGTATAAATGTCAAAACTAAGTGTCACTTACTACGTCAAAAATTCAACTAAAGTATAAACAAAATACAAAAGAACATTAAAATAATACAAAAATGTCACGTGCAACAATGTCAAAAACAGGCAAAAGGAATTGAATTTAAAGTTATACTATGTCAATGCGTACCGACTATGATCAACTACATTTTGTCTGTTAAAAATTCCGAAATGCTGTAATATGCTTTATTCAACAGCAAAGATTTAAGCCGTTTTTTAAATAAGTGTATGTTCAATTTCTACCAAGATACGTAGCGCCAATTCAATCGACAAGAAATACGCCCAAATTCAACCAACTCAAATTATCATACGTGTAATACGAAACTAACGAGCAATTTCACTTGGTCGGGTTATATTTTGGTGACCATAAAGCGCTGTCGTCTAATGTTTTGTGGTACTAGAACGCATCTGACATCATGGAATGAAAACATTAGGGCCGCCATTTTGAAGTAAGATTACGCTTACGCTGTCATTCTTGAATTTGATCCAAAGTTTGCGAACCCGAATGTGTGTTTATAACATTTCCACGCGTAAGTGGAAGTGGGCAATAATCAACAAATAAGTGTAAGTTCGTGGTGTTTTTAAAGAAAATAATAATAATAGAAGCAGTATCATTCGAACAGAAGTGATTCTTGTATCCGTCAGAATTCAAACTTAAATTCATAATTAGATTGTTTGTCACAGGTCAATTGATTAACCCTAGAACCGTACCTACCCATAATAGACTTTCAGTAACAGTACCCTGGGGTAATGGAGTACCCCGGTTACTAAAACAGTATGTTCACCTATGAATAAACAATTTTTTTTTTTTTTTTGTGTGCAATAAAGAATAAGAATGTTTTATTAATAATCAATTATTAACTTAGGCTTTTAGGGCACTTATTTCAGCCTTACATAATTATAATTAGACGTAAATAAAAGGAACTTACTTATCTTAAAAATTTTGGTAAATTTTCGACAAAATAAAAATATTCCAGATTTTGAATCTAAAAGGGCTGGAGCATCAGATGACCGTTTCTTTTCTAATATAGCGCCAATACTGATTTGGTCCTACAAATAAGGTTTTATAAGGCAAATACTCTAAGTTTTGATATAAGTTCGTCTTTTTTTAGGGTTCCGTAGCCAAATGGCAAAAAACGGAACCCTTATAGTTTCGCCATGTCTGTCTGTCTGTCTGTCCGCGGATAATCTCAGTGACCGTTAGCACCAGAAAGCTGAAATTTGGTACCAATATGTATATCAATCATGCCGACAAAGTGCAAAAATAAAAATTAAAAAAAACATTTTTATTAGGGTACCTCCCCCAGACGTAAAGTGGGGAGCGATTTTTTTTTTAATTTTGACCCTGACGTGTGATATATTGTTGGATAGGTATTTAAAAATGAATAGGGGTTTTCTAAAATCATTTTTTGATAATATTAATATTTTAGGAAATAATCGCTCCGAAAGTCAAAAACAATGTGTCCCCCCCCCCCTCTAACTTTTGAACCATAAGTTTAAAAAATATGAAAAAAATCACAGAAGTAGACCTTTATATGAACTTTCTAGGAAAATTATTTTCAACTTGATGAGTTGAATAGTTTTTGAGTTATATAGCACTTTTTCAAAAAAACGCAAATGATAACTTTGTTTTTCATACAAATACTATGAAAAACAAAGTTATTTTTGCTGACGAAAAATGTTGGTATTTTTAATGGTCTGGGAAGCTACGGAACCCTACAGTGAGCGTGGCCCGACACGCTCTTGGCCGGTTTTTGATAACTTTATCCACTTCTTCTTCATCATGCATGTCCAGTTAAAGGTTTTGAAAATTGTTTAATAGATTTTGACATAAAGCCATCTAAAAATAATTATTATTTAAATTACATACAAAGAAACACAAGACAGCAAAAATGTTTAAATATAGTAAATACTAAGTACCTACACATTGTTTTTGAACAAAGTTATGTAACTTTGTCTGTATGAACGAAGTTATGTAACTGTACACTCTCGTTTTTTGGGCTGTCTCCACGACCGCGAGAATTGCGGCGATATTTTCGTATGGAAAAATGTCAAATCGCCGATTCTCTCACTCGTGGAGGCGGCCCCGAAGTCAATGCTATCATTAACCATGCATGATTATAAATTGTTAATTCACATAATCATATTTAAACAAACTAAATAAAACATTGATTGCCAAGCATCATCGATGACTCAAGAATAATATTTTTTTAAATAGAGTTCAATAGATTGATCACGATTTCCTAGCACAGCACGTTGACCAGATTTATATTATATTGCTGCAATGTACGATGACAGAATCCAAACTTTGGCGAAGACCGAACCTTTCAGAAAAGGATACACGACGATATTATTCTTTACTTTCTGCTTGAATCAACCACAATGCACTTATGAAAGGCCATGACGAAAAATACTATTACAGGAACATGGTCTGTTAACAGACACGGACACAACAAAAAGCCATACTACTTTAGATATTTTTAACGCATTCATCTCAATCAACTAGGGTGAAAAAAAAAACAATTCTTAATAATGTTCAAATCAACAGATATTATAACCATAATACCAGTATTTCTCGAAACTTATTACCAGCTGGTATCACAGTAATTACATGACATCTTCAAGTCAACGATCTTTCTACTAATTGTCTCTTACAGCTGAATTTTTGGCACAGTTATAATTCAAGTGCCAAAAATGCCACGATCGCTGGCAATTAATAATTTTCGTTTATCTTGCAATGAAATGTTATAAACAGGTAATAATAGTTTTCTTTGAACAGAAAATAGTTATGTGTGAAAATGCACCCCCAAAATGTTGTTGTGGAAAGGACATTGATCAGTGATAACTGTTTAAAAATAGAACGATTCGAATTCGATATTGTGAAATTCAAATAGAACTTTTAATAACGTTTTAAAAAGTTATACTCGTAAGAATCATGGTACAATAATATACTTAGACCATGATAAAAACCATGGTACGTACAATAATATACTTCGATAAGAACAAAGTAAAGTTTTGCTCAACCATGGAAATGTCAAATGTTATTTTTTGTCTTCAAAATAGATTAGTTTTAGTAGCAATTTTCTAGACAAATTGCTTGACGAATAAAGTGGATCAACAAACGATACCCCAGGGCATATTGATAGTATATTTTTCTGGTTTAGTTAAAAACAAACGGCCATTTCATTTAATTTAGTTGTTTTCATTTAGAGGTATATTTTCTGAAACTGATGAAGCTTTCATAAAAGTCTTTGTAGTAACTTAGGTAGATCTTTTTCTCGACAGGGATTTTTCTTTGTGATTTTTTTTCTTCACCTTTGCTCAACATAGAAAAGAACATCGTGGGGAAACTGATATTGTCCATAACCTAAAATGTGAAGAATGTGCAGACAAACAACACCACCATTCACGTCCATCAACACAAACTGACCCCAGATGTAAGTGTTAAAAAACTTTGTTTATTTATAATGTTACGTACTTTTCAGAACTATTTATTAAAATTATTTACGCAGTCCAGCAGTTTTTTTTTTTAATACAAGATTACCCGTAAGCTCCCATCACAATTGGTGCAAATTGTGGATCGGTGCAGGCGGACAAACGTGGCAGAGGATTTTGTTTTTTAATAATGAAGTGATAACATCACGCCTATAATCCCCAAAGGTGGCAAAGGTGTGTCTAATACTCTGCCAACAGTTTTGCCGATTCTATTCACAATAACCTTAGGCGACATAAAAAAAAAACTAAATAAAATAGTCCGTCAGATAGATTTCCAAAAAATATTGGACACATATTTTTTGTTTTTTCACGTAAACAAAAAATGAAGACGACGCAGTGCATCAAAAAATTGTATGACATTTGAGCACTTTTATTACCGGAAAATCAAACCAAAATCAAAAAAACAAAATTAAATATGTCAATGGGGCCCATGGGATGGGATGATTCCTGGCTATTTAACAGTAGCTTATTATCTAAGAAGAGGACATCCTCTTCTTAGATAATAAGCAACTGATAAATAGCCTGTCAGAGAGAGGACTTTTTGTTCCTGTCTTTAATGAGTACTAGACTAATAATATCTGTACTCAAAGGAGCACTTGCTATAATGCGTTTGACATTTTACTTAATTAAACTGAAAATAATATTTAATATAAACGTTCTTCGTTCGAGATATGTTATAGTCGTTTTCTTAATAGTTCATGGAATTGGAATATTTTGCCTGGCAACAAATAAGGTGGTTGGTTCTGATTTTTTATGTGTTATAAGACAGTGATGAAGTAGTTTTGTCAAATTAAATATTTGACTTCCAAAACCCTCCGGATCATTGTGAAATTTTTGAAAGTTTCAGGATTTTTAACATATACATGGCGGAATTTTTCAAGGAGGGAAAGTACTTGAAATACTGGAGATACCAAATTTTACCAGGGATGGATTGACTAAAGTTCGAAAAAGTAACATCCAGTCGGTTGAAAGACGAAGTTGGAGAAACAAAAGTAGGCAATTAGTGAACCTACTTGCAAACTTTTGTCCGTTACATGTTTATACACAATACATGTTACTTACATGTATTGTGTATAAACATGTAACGATTTACATTTACAGAATATCATCTACTTTGAAGAAGCTTACAGTAAGATACGAGAAAATAGATATCATGGAAATAATAAACTTGAAGGGTTTGAAAGAGCAGCTTCTTGCATTGCATAACCTCCACTATCTTTGAAAGAATATTCATGAAGATTTCAAAGAAAAGAGCCAAGGCGTCAGGTGCTACAATTTTATTCGAGATCTTCTAGTCCTTGTTTGGCAAAGACACACACAAAGGCTTGAACTACAGAGACATGTCACTTCGACAAGGAACTGAACGTCAGGAATAAGGTAACAGTTCGATTTACAATTGAATTTTACATGGGATGAAGCATTTTTCAGTCAAGTTTTAAAAGGTCAGAAATAAGAATCCAGTCCTTCTTCAAATAATCACTTTATTCTACCACACTTGTACAATGCACGTCTTGTCTGCACGATGCTTCAAACTCGAATCCCTGTGTTCGCATTGTCAACGCTTGTAGGTGAATGTCGGAACGAATGGCGAAGTGAACGGTAGGGTCGAATGACAAACAAATCAATACACCACCCGTATGACATGCGAACACATACATTTAATTACAATAAAATTAGTTATGGATAATATTCAGATAAATATTTTATAAGCTAACACAATATAAGTAGACACAGGTAATATCTATGTAAGTATTTTAATAAAAGCTAACAGTCGGCCTTTCCTGACGTTTACACGTCCCGTGGAAAGATTATGCAAGGTAAAGAAAATAAACCTAACAATTATTCAAAAAACGAAACACAACAACTCATGACACAATTATGGCTACATAGTGACATATTGATCTCTTTCTATTACATCACACTAATTACTTTACTTTTACTTTACGATAATTTTAACACAATAACAAGCATAACTCAGATATAATTACATTCAGCAGCATTGAAGGAGCTGCGGTGGCCTCTACATATCCACAACACACTAGCGACAATATCACAACTACGAGTACAATCATAACATTGGTGGAACTATCGTAGCCTCTTATCAGCATTATTCAAAATAATTCACACTCGCGGTGACATTGAAGGAGTTGCGGTGGCCTCTACATATCCACAACAACTCAAGCATGCTGTGGCCCCTTCATGTCCACAACACACTAGCGACAATATCACAACTACGAGTACAATCATAACATTGGTGGAACTATCGTAGCCTCTACATATCAGCATTATTCAAAATAATTCACACTCGCGGTGGCATTGAAGGAGTTGCGGTGGCCTCTACATATCCACAACAACTCAAGCATGCTGTGGCCCCTTCATGTCCACAACACACTAGCGACAATGCCACAACTACGAGTACAATCACACTCGCAGTGACATTGAAGGAGTTGCGGTGGCCTCTACATATCCACAACAACTCAAGCATGCTGTGGCCCCTTCATGTCCACAACACACTAGCGACAATATCACTACTCAACTACGAGTACAACAATAACATTGGTGGAACTACCGTAGCTTCTACATATCTACGGCAATTCCGGCATGCCGTGGCCCCTGCATGTCCACAACACGCCAACTTGACAAGTTATTATGGCCTCTTATATCATTATATCCATAATAACCACATATCTGACACTGTAGCCTCTGCATGTCTATAGTGGGCTCTAATAATGTTTGTGTAAAAATAAATTCATCATAATAATAATTGTATAATATAAAACAACAGGGACAAGGAACTAATAATAATAAATAAATAATGTACAAAACTGTATAATATTATAATAACAAAACAAAGTTTTACTCAATTATTCAAATTAAATTGTACATGATTGTAACATGGACAAAATTCTGCTCTTAATACTTTTACCTGTTTTATCTTAATTATTTACACCAATAACCATCCAATCAAAAGTAATGCCAATCATTCATCAGTAACATTTCCAGACTACGTATCACTGCCACTAACAGTATTTCCTTTAAAAACCAACCACGGATGAATTTTATCCACGGGAAAAACTCCAGTGAAGTTTCTATTACCCTTGCGTGACAATGGGGTATCTTCTATTTTATATCGGTCATTGTCAAAGACTTCTACAATACGGTAAGGACCACGAAGCTTTGGAATTGATTTCCTACTTTTCCCCGTCGAAGGAATTTCTCACTTTACCCTGACTAAATCACTTACTACGCTTACGCATACGCATGGCTTAAGTATGGAATTATTCTTTGGGGAAATAGTGTTGATATAAATGAGTTGTTTATCTTGCAGAAAAAATGTGTAAGGATATTAGTTCATATTGAAAATGATGAAAGTTGTAGACCACATTTTAAGAAACTGGACATTCTAACTTTGACATCCATTTATATTCTAGAAATTTGTAAATTTGTGAGACAGTATCCAAACTTTTTTATTAAAATCTCTGACCAGCCTCGTCGATACGCACCACGTTCACGATTCGTAAACACGCTCGTACTACCCCAATCAAAACTAAAATTACACAGTACTAGCCCTTATGTGACATCAATAAAAATATATAACAAGATTCCTTATGTCATCAGAATGGAAGAGAATAACAAAATATTTATAAAGCGAGGCAGAAACTTATTAATTAAAAATTGCTATTATTCATTGAATGATTACTTTAACGATGATTTCAAACTGGATTGACCTTTTCTACCTTTTACTTATTTATTGAATTTTGCTTTTTGTATTATTGACATTTTGTATTTAATTCATATTATCTTTTAACATGATTGTATTCTGATTATTATTTTAATGGCATGATGTATTTGACTTTAATTTAATTTTGACTTTAATTTTATTGACATTTTATTTTTGATTATTAGTGTTTGTCATGACTGTATTTTGATTATTATTTTAGTGACATGAGGCATTTTGACTTTAATTTATTATATTGACATTTTGTTTTTGATTGTTATCTGTTGACATGATGGTATTTCGATTATTTTTGTAATGGCCTGATTAATTTCCGATTCTAATTTTATTTATTCGATTTTATTCTATTTTTTTTTATTTTTTATTTTTTATTTTATCCTTTGGCATTATTTACATAATTGAACTTACAATTTTTTGATTAATGACGATTTTTTTCAATGCTACTTACTGTAAAATACTATAAATTGTTGTGCCCGACAGGGTCCATGTGAACTGTATTCTAACTATAAGATCTTGTAAAACACATGTGATATGCAATAAATAATTGAATTGAATTGAATAAATCCCCAATTTTGAATGTAACTCTCTTTCTAGATTTATCAAAACGTTTCTTCTGTTCTAGTTGATTCTTTTCTATGTGTTGTGATATTTCCTCTCTAATATTTTCTACGTTGTTCCCTATGTCTTCTGTATCGTCTATAATATTAAGGATTAGTAGGGAGTTAGTCGTACCAACCAAGTTAATGCCAAATAATGCCTGTGCTGGTGTCTTTCCGATTCCCTTATTAAGGGTATTATTTAAACCCCATTGTATTTCACAAATACATTCATCCCATTTATGTTCGGGTTTACTTAGGTTTGTTGCAGTTAGGACAGCTAAGACAGTGCGGGTGTAGCGTTCCACTTGCCCATTGGCACGTGGTGTCGCTACCGCGTTCATAACGTGTTTAATGCCTAGCGTACGCGTTTTGAGAACTATGACATGGCTTTGTTCCGTAAAGTAATAAAACCTTTAAATAATAAAAATATCGCCGTACATAAACACACAGCGCCATCTAGTGCCACACTAAGCAAGGCTTGTGTCGTGGACTCCAGATAGTTAACATACTACATATATTACTTTTCTGTTTGTAAATACATACTTAATATACATGTAAACATCCATGACTCGGAAACAAATTTCCATGCTCATCACACAAATATTTGCTCTTACCGGGATTCTCGGAGCATAGTAATTTGACTACCGAAGTCAATAAAATAATTTATAGTCTGACCGTTAACTATCGCGACCTTAAAATATTCCGCATCATAATCCTACTCCTTTGAAATGTTTTAAACAGTATTATTAATTTCATGCTCACGGTTATTGGGACAATCGCCAATCAAATGGCCTACTTTATGACAGTGATCGCATCTTTTAATCGGATGTTTACATTTGTAAAAAGAGTGCCCTTCCTCTCCACAATTATAACATTTTGATGATCTAGTATTCGCAGATGCGGATGCATTGTCTTTAGAGGTTTTAAAACCCTTGCTGTCGGACACGCTCGGCTGCACAGTCACGTTTTGCTTGTCATTCTTTTTAGTTAATTTAACATTGCGAAGGAAAACTAATAATTTATCAGATTCGCTAAATTGCACGGCCTCAGCACTGGTTCTGACCGATCTATCTTCAATACCGAATAATATACAATCGATAGCGTTTTTACCTGAAATGTTACATCTATTAAGAAGAACTATCTTTTCGTAATAATAATCTTCTAAACTATCACCAAAACGTGCCCTACAGACGAGCATCTCCGACAGCAACTGACCATAGTTATCGTCACTGGGAAAAGCCGACTTCAATTTCTGTTGCCACTCCGTCCATGTATATAACAAAGTGGGTAGACCCTGGTACCATTTCTGGGCCAACCCTACTAACTTAGGCAAAGCATAATGAACTATCTGTCGTTCTGTCCAATTATAAATCTTTGCACATTCATTTACTTTTGTAATCCAAACTTCTATACTTTGATTTCGCTTTGTTGGATCGAATTCAGGCACAACGTTCAAAACAGGGTAACGTTCTGCATTGCCGTCTGTACGCAAAGACTTAACAAGTTCTTGGAACACACTAACAAAATTTTGAGAGTCAAAAACCGTGGATTGCTTACTTGTCAACGGTGATGATGCGCTGTTGCTGGTCCCAGCACTCAGTCGTGCTGCTGATTCCTCCGGCGGCGCCGGCGTATCTGGCGTCTGGGTACGGCGCTGCCTCGACTTCTCCATACGCCGAGAACGCTTTCGTCGTGGACGCCTATGCCGTGATCTGCGACTGCGCTCCGAGGATAATTCTGACTCACTGCTGGAGTCCTCAGAACGTCGTACCCGCTTTCGAGACCGTTGCTTTGGCATATTACTTGCGTAGCTTTAAATATGGGCGTTGAGTATTCCACCAAAACCGTTATAGTTCCGGTGTGATCCCACTTCTGACCTTTTAAAAGGTCAGAAATAAGAATCCAGTCCTTCTTCAAATAATCACTTTATTCTACCACACTTGTACAATGCACGTCTTGTCTGCACGATGCTTCAAACTCGAATCCCTGTGTTTGCATTGTCAACGCTTGTAGGTGAATGTCGGAACGAATGGCGAAGTGAACGGTAGGGTCGAATGACAAACAAATCAATACACCACCCGTATGACATGCGAACACATACATTTAATTACAATAAAATTAGTTATGGATAATATTCAGATAAATATTTTATAAGCTAACACAATATAAGTAGACACAGGTAATATCTATGTAAGTATTTTAATAAAAGCTAACACAAGTATAATGTTGATACGATGTTTCTTTAGATTAAAACTTTGATAATATTTGGATATCAGTAGAAAAAAGACATGCTGGCCTTAAATAAATTGGGATAAGGGCTTAAGAATCATGATGATCCGATAAAGGCTTGCCCCTAGAACAGACAATAATTAAAGAAATTACCGCAATATCACTTGAAGAGTATAGTTCTCCGAACCATAATAACTCTCTAGTCATAATAACAACGACAATGGCGTGGAGATGTGGGTGTGGAAACACAGTTGCCATCTATTTTCTCTTACTTTCTGTGTCAACACAAAGGTTTAACGTAATTTTGCGAGAAACGGTGTTCTTATACACCTATTTTACCACCCAAAGACTTGAAGAGTATCGTGAAGGCATGGTTTACAAACATATCCACGTAAAAAATTACAACACACGACATTTCGAACCAAAACAACGACATGTAAGTTAATCCAACAAACTAACCGTACGTTGTAACAAATCGTAACTGAACTGTTGTTATTATCGTACATATTTGTAGGAACGAGCATTCAGTCTAATCCCGTAGTGCAGGGGCAACTTAAAAGTAATAAATTGCTCTTCACTGTACCGCGACTCTGCACTCCGGTGGTTTCTGGACAATGATCTGGATGCATTTGGATGCGGCAATTAAATGTGTTGCTTAGTAAAAATCTTATGAGTAGATAGACATGCATTTCTGTTATTTCTTCGAACAACGCATTGTAGGTGGATTCTGATTAAAATGTTTCCCAAATTATGAAAAAAAATATTTTATATTGTCAGCACTAAACTTCATGACCTAATGGAAAAGTCTTAAAGAAAAGCTAATGAGCGAGTTTAAACCTGTATTCCGTTTCGAACAGTTATATGAGGGGTTTTGCTTGAATAACTTATTTTTTTAAGTATTTCAGAAATCACGTGTTTTCTCTATCTATTTATAAAAGACAAGCGGACGTCACGCAGTTTCACCCGCGTAGTTTCCGTTCCCGGGGAGTACGGGGATAAAATGTAGCCTATGTTACTCAGAGTGAATGTAGCTTTCCAATGATGAAAGAATTTTTGAAATCGGCACAGTAGTTTTTGAGACATCACACGCAAAAAAAAATACTTTAAAATAACAAGAGAAAGGTCATCTTTCGTTCATCTTCTCTAGAAACTCAAAAATCCAAGTCATATAAATAATAAATATAAATAATTACCAGGGCGCAAGGCAAGGGAGAGTTAGAATCAAAATCTAATGTTGTCGTGCTCATTTTCAATCTAGTTAGGGTAGTGAAAATTGATTTTATTATTTTTTTTTTATTTATTATTGATTTTATGATTTTATTGATTTTTTTTTTTTTTGTTAAACCACATCAAACCAAAATGTATATTACAAAATCCTTGTTTACAACAATGAGTTCCAACAAAGTTCCCAGGCTAGCCCACTATCCGGTACCAGTTAGACCGCTTAATTGTTTTCAACTAACAACGAATTTTTGCTACCAGCAAATTGGCGGCGCGAATACTTTTCATAACTTATACTGTTGCTCGGTTTAGCTTGGATTTATCGTTGTTAACTGTAAATCCAAGCTAAACCAACTGTTTCGTTTAAGAGAGTAAGTAATAACGAGTTTTGCTATTGCTAAAGTTTATGTAACATTGAGTGACTGTAGAGGATCCCGTGGATTAATAATACAGCCGCTCGGGTCGCCGGTACAGGTTAAGCCGTGCTTGTCTAGGTTGGTGTATGGATGGGTGACCACCCATTACATACCAGGTTTTCTCCGTGCTTCGGAAAGCATGTTGAGCCGTTGGTCACGGCTGTCATTTGCAGATCTTTGACAGTCGTTACGTTAGTACTAACTAGAATACAAGTATTCAGCTGCATCCGGTTATACTGGAATGGTGAGTTGATGTGGGCAGATTGCTCGCAGAGCGGATGGCTGATGGGGCCGAAAAGTTCTGGAGTGGTGACCGCGACCTGGAAGTCGTTGCGTTGTAAGGTCTCCCACTAGGTGGACAGATGACCTGGTGAAGGTTGCGGCAATCCAATGGATGCGAGACGCACAAGACTGATCAATGTGGCAATACTTGGGGCCTATGTCCAGCTGTAAATATTTCGGCAAGATGTCTTTCGACGATTTTCTTTTTTTTTTGTGGGAACATCAATTAGCTTCATTTTTGGGTTCACAGGCACGGTCGCACTTCTGGGGCACATGTACATGCATATTCATCAGTATCATCTTCGAACTACTAGGGAGCTTGGTGGTACCGTTGGACTGACAAGTCACAGGTCTCAAAATCGAACCATGGGTTCGATCTTAGCACCTATATTGACCTAGCGCAGCATTCCGTCTGATTTTTCGGATTCATATGCGTATAATTGTGCTTCTCCGAAACAAAAAAATCTTGAGGAAACTAGTAAGCAGAAGTGTTATTTCTGGACGGTTTGTTAAGGCAAGACAGAAGCCCATATGGGCAACATAAAAATCTCTGATACCAGCAGTGCAAGTACGTAATTTTCGATAGGACTCGATTAGATAAATTTGACAGTTATTCTCGATAAAATGATTTTTTGACTCGATAAAACCTCATTTTATCGAGAATCCTACGTACTTGCACTGCAGGTTAGGCAAAACCACACGATAAATAATAAGAATCTTCGAACTTTTTAGGACTTGACCGTTTACCCACGTGGTTTTCTTTCACCGTTTTAAGAGCAGCTGTGAAGAAATAAAATCACAAATTATAATGCCTAGGTCGAACTCGATACAGCCACCATAACTTTTGCACTGCAAAAGTGGTGGCTCGATGAAAACATAAAAAGTAGCTTTTATAATGTCTTGTCTTTAAAGTTATATGTACTAAAATAATCTCAAAGCTTCAATTAGTACACACAGCTTAAATCGCTGCACTTCGTTGCAGCTGCTGCAAACGCTAATTGTTTTCATTTCGCAACTAACTAAAACTTTTTGTTTTCGACTAAGCAGAAAGCTGAATATTTTAGCGGGCGCCAAATTAGGACAATATGGATGGTGTGTTTATTCAAATGTACGACTGTGTTGGGAGTAGAATAAAATTTATAGCATTGAAGTTAGTTTGTTTTTTAGATTCTAATGAAGCTTTGTACAAATATCGTACAAGGCAGTTTAAATAACACAACACATAAAAAATAAAAAGAATGGTAAAATTGTGATTATAACACTAGTATAAAGTAAGGCAGTTTAAATAAAAATGATTACAATTTCATCCAACCAATTTCATCCAACCAATTTCATCCAACCATCATCATCATCATTGGCCTTTTCCTAACTACGTTGGGGTCGGCTTCCAGTCTTACCAGACGCAGCTGATACCAGTATTTTACTGCCTATCTGACCTCCACAACCCAGCATAGTATTGGGTAATAAAATACCCCTTGGTAAGACAGGTTGTCAGACTTTTGGCCACTGACCTGTAACGTCTGTCAAAGATCTAGAAATGACAGCCGGGACCAATTGATTAACGTGCTTTCCGAGGCACGGAGGAAACTCGGTATATAATGGGTGGTCACCCATCCACAGACCAACCTAGGTAAGCACGGCTTAACCTAAAGATCGACCCCAGCCGCTGTTATTATTCAGCCACGAGCTCCTCATAACAAGTATACAGCAATAACAAAGTCAATATAATAATTTTATTCTTTACAGATTGCTCTTTGATTTTCATCAAATAGTTTAGCTTAATATCTGACACTGATAATGTTAGCTTGCGTCCCACTGCTGGGCAAAGGCCTTCATGACCAGGGACTTAAAAACACCTTCATAAAGGTTACAGAATTATAAGTGTTACATGTTAAATTGGTAACATAATCAAATATGTAACACTTTTAAAGGTGTTTTCAATGTGTTAACCCAAAACACTTACAAAAGTGTAACCGTAACATATCTGTAACAGATATAAAAGGTTTGACAGTGTTAATAACTGTTTAACAGGTACTTAAGCTCAGCGTTGCCATTAGATAGCCGAAATCTAGTCGCAGTCTGTTGTAAAACTGATTATTTCAGTTACACATATTAACACTTATAAACCCATATAAAAGGTTACAGTTTGATTCGGTAACATTATTGTATCTGTTACATCTGAAAGTGTTTTTCTGTTGAAACTGTTTTAAAAACAGTGTTAAAAACACATTATTACGGTTACAGTTTGAGTTCCTGTTCATGACTTCCAGTTGTTTTGATCCAGGTCTAATGTTTACCACTGGTTGTTGGTATTTTCCAGGTCGTTCCGCCATCTTCTACGAGGTCTGCCGTGACGCCTTGGGGCTCTTTCAGGTCTCCAAAAAGTTACCTCCTCGTTATAAATATAACATGTATCATTATTTATTTACATCACGGAAGTTTTGGAGTAGATAACGGTTTTTTCATTGAAACTGATGATCAGTACAGAAATTAACAATCAACTCACGTCGCTTGCTCCCCTGCAAGCTGTATTTTATTCTCTCTGAAATCAAATAAAACTACTGTTGATTGTTCAATTTTAACAGTATAGATGGAACCTAAAATTGTTTTGTTTATCCAGTTTTTAGGCCGTTAGTCATTCGGTATTCGGTTGGGCGAAATGAATTTGTTTGTACAAATTGTTTTCGGTGAACTATTTATTGTAGCGTGCCGACTACCGAGCACGATTTTGGCACCTCGTTAGCTGGTGGTATAATTTTGTGTAGGAATGCTTTTAATTATGTTACCAACGTTTTAGTAGTGTACCTTCAATTTTAAAGTAGTTAGATTGTGAGGACCATCCATCATTTCATGGACTGCACGCCAAACCAACTTGTCCATTCTTAAGGAGCTCCAAATAACCACAAGACCGCTGTTTGCTTCCAGCGAATTCTCAAGTATTTTGGACATGTCGCTCGTAGAAACCCTGATAGCCTCGAAAAGCTTATGTTAGTAGGCCAAAAAGACGGGAAAAGACCACGCGGTCGCTCACCTACCCGTTGGTCAGCCCGATTAAGGACGAGTGTCCTTACTCGGTCTGAGCAACGGGTAACTGGCCTATGAATAGCCGAAGCTTTTAAGATCGCCGAGGACAGAAAAACGTGGAAGAGCATACTGCACCGAGTGATCAATACCTCATCAATATAATTATATACAGGGTTATTTGTAAAACACCAATAACCTCGCAAAATATCGACTTTTCATACAAAACTCGATCAGCTGTTCGGACATATGTATGGAGAGTTGAATTTTTTTTGTCTGTTTTCGGTAAAGTCGTAGAACAAATGTTGTTGTTTATGATGTTAGTAATATACTCCTGCGAGGTTGTTGGCGTTTTATAAATAACCCTGTATACCTCAGACTAGACACGACCTTCAACAATGAAGGTAACGACTAAGAAGAAGAGAGATTGTGAGCCCTTTGCCCAGGAGTGGGGCAGTTCAGGCTAATAAAAATAAACTAGGTATTAGAAACCTAGGTTATTAGGATATTTATATTAGAAAAGATTTAAAGTCTTCTACCGTTTGGTTGTTGTTACAAACATTGTAGATAGAGGTAGTATTTTATTAAGGGGCCGACGGAGCATGCGTTTTTCATACAAACGTAATACCAAAATAACATGAAAATAAAACATATTCTTAAGGTAGTGTGTGTTTATTTTGATTGGATTACAGAATATATAGGTTCCCAAACACAAAGCTCTAGTCAATTTCATGTTGTAGGTACCAATAGCTACCAATGTTCGCGTGTTAAAAAATGTATTATAATTAAATAGAATATGACTGCTGAGCATGCGGGTTCGAGTCCCGGATCGGGGAAAGCGTTATTGGCGTTTTAGTATTTTCCATTAGGAATTTCTCGGTAGCAGCCACAGAGGTTGGGTTTGTGCCCGGTTAATGGCAATAGGTTCGAACCCTAATAAAAGGGACTTAAAACATAACTGGTGAAATATAAGTGTAGGTACAGTACACCTCTGCTTTACCCCTCTAGGATTACACACTTGATGTTATGTATGTAATCAACCTAGCTATGTGTGCAAAAAAAAATAATGTAACATTTGATTTTACGAAGTAAAAGACCTATTTCCATCAGGTTTGCCGTACAAAGTAAACATCGTTTATCTGTCTATGCCTTGTTGTCCCAAAAAAAGGCCAAATCCAACTCCAACCACTGAAATGAATCAATGTAATTACGACACGGTATCAGTCACTAACTAACACGGGTGTTGATCGCACAAAGCGCTGCGGTCGCTAACCACCGCTGTACACCGCTGTAAAGCGCTGTAACCAGACTTCACCGTGATTACTGCATCGTTGCCTCGGTGATGAGAATGCTTGATTGAACTATGCTATAAAGGGAAATGAGCATTTCCAGAATACTGAATGAACACAATGAACAAAAACTATTAAATACAGGGTGTAAACAGACTCATAACCAAGCATTCTGTACATTAAACTAAGTAACTTAACTCAAAAATTATTGTTCAGAAACGACTTTTGTTTTGGGGTGAAAAATTATGTTTTGTGGTAGAAATCAATGAAACACACTCAAAACACTGCTGATTGATGGATAGAATAGTACGGGGGTTGTGGAGATCTTACATTAAAAACTTGTATTAAAAAAAAGAAATGGTCAAAAACTTGCGACTTTGACCCCCAATATCTCCGTAACCAGAAGGTTCCCAGGTATGCTGTAGAACAAGAAAAGAATAAGTGCCTTACGGCTGCGATATGAGGTTTTTTAACACTCTTTAGATACGGTTTCTTACACAAATCCAGACTTCGGGCTACTACTGGCAAATTCGTAATGGAGAAAACATACATTTATTTAGTTTGAGGCAACTTTGGCCCACAAATAATACCTACCAGTCCTACCGAGAGTATATTACCTTACAGACTGACATAAATTTATGATAAAATACAAATTGTGTTAGTAAATAATTGTGTGTGTGTTAGAAAATGATTAAGTAAATAATAAATTGTATTAGTAAATAGAACCTTAACCTAACAAAATATGGAATTTTAAATCATTTTTAATTTTTCATGTTTTGTTGTTGTTTACACCAACGAAAGACACCTGATCGTTTTATCGGGCATCCGTTTATCTCGACAAGACCTATTCTCAGTTTTTTTATTTTTTAACAAAACTGAGAAGAGAACTGAGTAGGTATTCTATTCTAAAAACTGGGTATTGTTTTACTTGTGTTTTTTTTTGTATCACATTAAAGTTCAATCAAATCAATCCAACATAAATTACGAATACCTATAACAAATCACCAAACATTTTATCAAAGCAAATCCAACAATGCAAAATTTACATTTGCACAAATTATTGAACCTAATCCCAAACCGCATAAATTGACTTATCAGCACACGAAAGATAAAAACGTCACCGAATTTAACATAAAATAGCAGGTGTCATCTGATATAATAGAATATATTTTATATAGGTAGGTAGCTTGTTACAATAGGTTATAAATCTTCAACCCTTTTCATAGGAGATGGAAGTCGAGGAGTAGTACGTGCACGACATAACGGGACTGATCTTGAAGTATGAATAAGAAGAGATTTACGAAAGGGGAGGCCTATATCCAGGAGGTATGGATTAAATGATGATGAAACGAGATTTAAATCCATTTCATCTAAACTGCTCTGTTAGTCGTTTAATGCAAAATACAGCTGTCGATTATTAAGAATAAGAGTTGAATTGCAAAAACAATATTGAGAAAAAGAAAGAAAGAAAGAAAACATTTTAATGTGCACACAAGAAATAAAAAAAAAAAAATCGAAAAGAAAAATAAATCTACACTATAAAACTAAAAACTAGATAGAAAAAAAAGAGAAAATATTGTGTGTCTCACGGCTGCACCAAATAGGTCCAGTTTAGCAAACTGACGAGCAAGAACGTCGTGAGGAAAGTTTTGAGTATAAATGAGACCAAAGAAACGATGGATGGACTGTGTGAATGAAATGGCTGGAATGGGGGTGATTTCTGAAATGATGGAAGAAGATAATAATTATAATGCACCCACTCCAAATAAATTGGGATAATGCAGAAGAATGATGATGATTGTGATTAGTTATATTGCAAAAGGCCGTTACATTTTACACATCACGTGCCATCATTGCCATTTATGATTGCTAAGATATCGATGGACATTAGACACTAAGCAAGGCTTGTGCCATGGACACCAGATAGTTTATATACTACATAATACTTTTTGTTTGTAAATACATACTTATTATACATATAAACATCGACTTGGAAACAAATGTCCATGCTCATCACAGACATATGCTCCTACCGGGATTCGAACCCAGGACCCTATGAACGAAAGGCAGTCTCGCCATTCAGTTCGTCAAAGACATAAAGATAGTTGGTTATGTTGGTAATAAAGTAAATGTTTTGTTTTTAATAGAACTAAAAGATGGCACTACCTTTCCAATATCGAAATTATAAACTCTTAGGGCTTTTCTGAAGACACAGAAAGAACAAGATGCCGACAACAAGAGTTACTATAAAACAAAACATCCCAACAGCAAAACATTTGACTTTATTTTTTCAAATCCCCGTATTGCTTGTCATATTTTTACTCAAACGTACAGATAAAAGATCGCCAACGAGCGGATATTTTAGCTAAAGATGATAACATCATGTTATTTGACGCTGCTGCTAGGATTTTAAGAATATTTTAGACATGAATTTCACAATGCTTTGACGTTTATACTATTAATTAAAATTCCCAGAGTGACCAAAATTTGAATTATGTATTTTTTAGCTTACTGGTAAAAGACAATTTGTTTAATGATGATCGTAATGACAGCAAAATTTTGAACATGATAGTATTTTTCAAATTTTTATGAGATTTTGTGATTTTAAAACCTGTCTAATCTTGAATTTCTTAGGTCCATGTTCACCGAAAAGACAACGGTCTGATTATCTATAAAAACTTTTTTACAAAAAATAAATCAGACTCCAAAAAAAAAACAAAAAAGTGAAAAATAACTTTAACTTCAGAAGTCGGTGACCTTTGTTTGATCTATTTACTTAGTTTTTTGTCACCGACTTCTGAAGTTGAAGTTATTTTTCACTTTTTTGTGAGTCGGTTTTATTTTTTGTAAAAAAGTTTTTATGTTTCACTTTTTAGTGGTTCACTTGTGCTTACCCCTTCACAGCGTAGAGGCGTGATGTTATATTATGAACTGGTGTAAACAATAGATAGACATGAGATTTCAGCAATCCCAGTCCATTTGCTATCATTTATTGAGGAGTTCCATTGCCTATAACCGAAGTTCTTCATCAGATCTTCACCAAATTGAAATGGGACCACTTTAAGAAAGTACTCTTCCAAAAACTTCCCAAATCACATCAAGTGTGCCTGAAAATTTGAAGAGTTCTCTCAATTTCTCCAGGATCCCATAATCAGATCCCGACTTGATGATTATGGGACCACCTGGGAAGTACACCCTTTCAAACAAAAAAAGAATAATTCAAATCGCTCCAGCCATCTTCGAGCAATCGGGGAACATACATAAAAAAAATAAAAAAAAAGGTTCCTACGAATTGAGAACCTCGTCCTTTTTGAAGTCGGTTAAAAAACAGCTGTCACTGTGACATGTTCCCATACAACAATGTGTTTTAAACAGCTGATTTTAGATAATCAGACCGTCATCTTTTTGGTGAACATGGACCTTATAGACTAGCGGTGTAACCATTCGACTGCCAAGTTATAGGTCTTCAGTTCGAACCTAAGACACGCACCTCTGAATTTTCGGATTCGTGTGTGTATTGTATAATAAATTATCACTTGCTTCGGTGAAGGGAAACATCGTGAGGAAACTAGGCATGCCTGAGAGATATTTCTTGACGGCATGTAAGCCAACTCAGAGGCCCATGGGTGGCATAAAAACTCTGACACCAGGTTAAGGACTAACTACAACCATAAAAGAAAAGAAGAAGCATCCACGGAGTCTAGATTTGAGCCCAGTTGATGGCAATAAGCTCGCTCCCAATTACGAGTAACTTAAACCTGACAGATGAAAATGTGGGTGTAGGCTCACCACTGCCAACTTTTCCTGGGATTACTAGAGTAGCGTTATGTCATGTTATGCTATTTATTCTGGTCTGACCCCGACCTTCAACACAAATCTTATCAAGAAAATAATATGTCATTTGTCAATTTGTGTCATTTCTTGTGTCTTATATGTAACCTACCTTCTTCTATTTGATAATCTTGTACAAGGTATGCTAATTCGAAATGTTTTTGTAATTGTAGTTTTAAGATGTGTATTTGTATTTGTTTTTTTGTTTTTATCTACGCTTACTGGCAGATACCACTGTATATCTATTTATGTTTTTCTCTGTAAGTGAATTTGTAATTCTTTTGAGAAAATAAATATCTTTAACCGTATTAAGGAACACATTACTTAGAACTAAAACCGAACAAAGGATCGTCGACCAAATTGGGTGCTAAGAAAACACCCTCTCATAAATTCATTTCGCTTTCAATAACATTAACAACCAAAATTGCCCGGTCCAGTCCGTTGATTACACATTACAAGGCACTAAGAATTTTCTATCTAACTAAACAATAAATTTCAGATGCCCCTATTGGCTCCAAAGGCTTCTTTGTGGAAACCTATTAGGTGAACGATAAGGCTTAGTCGCCGCTCCGCTTCGGGGGACAAAATAAATTTCCCGAAGGCCTTAAGTACTTTCAAATCGAGATCCTCTGAACTCAGGCGATAGTACTCTTAAGCTTGGCAACTGTGAGTTTTAGTGTGATGTTATATAATTGGACTATTTTGACTCTTCGTCAGCTATTTAGAGGTATTTGTACAGATTCAAGATGGTAGCTTTTAAATAAAACAAAATTGTTAAGCTAAACAAACCTTAGTATTAATATTAGATTATCAGGATTCAAAGCTATAATATCAAAAGATGATTCAATATTAAATTAACTTTTCATTTATCTTGAGTATCTCTTTACAATTCTACAAAATAATTAAATTGGATTTAGGCAAAACTCCGCAGATGTGTTGAGTACATCTAAACAAGACAAAGGGAAAAAAAGAATGTATTATTGTATGTTTACAACCACAAGTTATTTAAATACTTTAAGTATATTTCATTTCATTGAACCTGTATAGAACAAACAGACATAAAGAAAAAATCTTCGACTTGTTGACAATTTCATTACAATATAATTTATGTCAAACACGATTCCCTGTTCAGCTTCTGCTCCAATAGTAACCCCGCCTGCTTTTAATGATGTCCCACTATATTACTCGAAACATCAAATAAGAGGAATTGGTTTTGTCAATGATCACAAAGCGCTAGAGCGCTGTAAACCGTAACAGCCCATTCACGATACAGGCCGCGTCAAGCGACAGGCACGCGATTTACTTTTCTTTGCGTGAGTTCCTATCATCGCGTCACAAATCGCATCGATAGTGCAGACTCTAAGAGTGGTCGCACGGTCGTTCACGTACGTTAAAGAGAAATATGTAGTGTGGCGCTATGTAGAATAGAATGTATACTCGTACGCGTGACCAACGTACGCGACTGATATTAGCGTAGCAGGAATACAGTGCGCGGCAATGCTCGTACGAATTGCGCGTGTAGCTAAAGAAGCGCGTACGCGCGCTTTTAAAACCGAGCTTATACGCGCCGCAAATACGCTAAACAGTAGCTGCCCTAATCAATCTTTCTTCTGTGTTTTCTCTGTAGATGTTATCATAACAAGCTTTGTCGCTTGATCGTTTATGTCGTGGCCTAGGGTTAGAGGGATCATCGCGGTTGAATGCAGCGCAATTGGTAGCTACATAAACATTATTTAGACACATGAGTGAAATACGCTTAGACCCACATTAGATACTGCTCCAATTTTAAAGCTCACTCATTAAGATCTATCATTGTGGGATTATTATTACCGCTGTCATCTAAATTGTATACATTCGGCAAAAACCTATCAGGGCAATACGACACTGGGAGAAGAGTTTTTAAAACTAGAGAGAGAAGAGAGAGTTTTGGCATTAAGTCCTACTTTGTCTTTGAAGCGTTTAAGGCGAGGATTTACTAATTTTGAACTTTTTTGAACATGTGTAACGTTTCAACTATAAAACAGAAAGCAATGAAAAATTTTATTATAATTGAACATACGACCAAGCGCCGGGCAAAAGCCAAAACATGATATCAATAAGTTGGCTCGATAAAAAAAAATCACAAACCTGACTCTAATTTGTGTTTTCAAACGTATTTTTTATATGAGATTATGTCTCAAAAAGTATTGAAAATTACATAAAACAATCAAACATTGTTTATAGAAGGGACTCGCAAAAAAAAATTGGAAAAAGTGCTATATTTTTTTAATAAAAATAAAATTGCTTTGGCGGGTCGCGAAAGTCGAGAAATACACCAGCCAGTGCTCGCCGAGGCGTGACCGAGAGCGGACGCATGTCGCTTTTTTCACAGAGCTACCCCTCATAATTGTTACGCAACGTTTTTGTATCTTTTTATTATCTTTTAGCTGAAGTTTATTTTGAAATAGTTTTTTTATTAGTTATAGTTACTCGCCCACCCGCGCAATCGACCAGCCCATCCGCGCAATCGACTCGCCCACCCGCAAAATGGACTCGCCCACCCGCGCAATCGACTAGCCCATCCGCGCAATCGACTCGCCCACCCGCAAAATGGACTCGCCCACCCGCAAAATGGACTCGCCCACCCGCAAAATGGACTCGCCCACCCGCGCAATCGACTCGCCCGCTACTCGTCTGCGTCAACGAACTGGCGGGGAACGCGGTACCGAATTCATACCAGCATGCCGCACTACAAGCGGGCCTTAATACATAAATAAATTAATTTAACAGGATCTTTCTGAATTAAACTGAAATGGTCGCTTTGTTTCTGAAGCTGAACCAAGTGGAACATCCATGTGGATTTGTGGAGAAGTGAGGGCCTGACGCTACAGGAACAACCGCGACCCACCAAAACCCGTTCGACACCAATTGCAAATAAGATGGTAGGCAGCAGATGAAGACGTAATTAATGCTTTGCTTCAATGCGCTGATTGCGTCTAACATGCAAACATTATTAATTTACAAATTGAGGTTGAATAAATAATAAATAGGTAGAGAGTACCAATTTATAATTTCAGAGACACCTTCAGCGAACGATTTAGGTTTCAAAAACTCGAATTTCGAAGCAATAGTGATATATTTTATTAACAATACCAACAACGTGTTACCAAGGTACTTTTTCAATATTTCAACTCCAACTAATAACTACCCTGCACTATAATAGAACAATAAATCTTCCTTTGCCGATATAAATGGTACCGAAGAATGGAAAAACTTAATATGCAGCTCAGTCGTTTACGTACAAAAATTACAACCAAAAACAAAGCTAGGTCCGCTAATTCAATTTGTTCTTGATGCATTTGATGCTACGTAGTCTTTAGCTATTTTATGTACCACCCGGTACATAAAATAGCCTCAGTTGGGATATCATTTTAGAATTTACGCATTTTAGGGTTCCGTAGTCCTGACATGGAACCCTTATAGTTTCGTCATGTCCGTCTGTCCGTCCGTCCGTCCGTGGTTTTGCTCAGAATAGAATAGAATGACTGACTGAATGACTGTTAGTACTAAAAAGCTGTAATTTTGTAGAAGTGTGATACATCATATATCAAATACCGACAAAATGGTGAAATAAAATTTTGGAAAATATAATTTTTTTAGAGTAGCTCCCTTAAATGTGATGTGGGGTTTTTTTTTTCGTCGTCTAACTCATCGTGTGGGTAATCGTTGAATAGGTCTTTTAAAATGTTTTGGGGTTTTTATGACTATTTTTAGATCTAATACTCAATTTACGAAAAATTAAACTTCAAAGTGCAAAACTAAGGAATCTCCCCCCTCTAAAAGCTAAAAATCTAAAGGCTTGAAAAATCTGGAAAAATTCATGATGATAATAAATTTCATCAACTTTAAAAGAAAATTATAGCTGATAAGATAACTTTATTAGTTTAGAATAGTCGCTGAATTTGGGTGTTGGATGATTTTGTACCAAATACAGAATCTTTAGAATAAACCGTTCTAATTGTGATAACGGGCTACTACGGAACCCTATACTGCGAGTGGTCCGACACGCACTTGGCCAGTTTTTTTTTGTTTGGCACGGTTGTCGCTGTGTCTGAGTGATTGGCATCATACATACGTCATCTTTGTATTGCGGGTTCAATCGAATCGGAACAAATATTTGGATGGCCTAGAGGTAGTTGTTCCGGGTCTGGCCGTTTGTGTTTAATAAAAATGTTTTGTTAACGTAACCAACAAAATAAACGGTCATGTCTTCTGATCGAGTAGACTCACATTTTTAGGGTTCCGTAGCCAAATGGCAAAAACGGATCCCTCATAGATTCGTCATGTCTGTCTGTCTGTCTGTCGGTCTGTCTGTCTGTCTGTCTGTCCGTCCGTATGTCACAGCCACTTTTTTCCGAAACTATAAGAACTATGCTGTTGAAACTTGGTAAGAAGATGTATTCTGTGAACCGCATTATGATTTAAACACAAAAAAAAATAGAAAAAAAAACAATACATTTTGGGGGTTCCCCATACTTAGAACTGAAAGTCAAAAAATGTTTTTTCGTCAAACCCATACGTGTGGGGTATCTATGTATAGGTCTTCAAAAATGATATTGAGGTTTCTAACATCATTTTTTTCTAAACTGAATAGTTTTGCACAAAAGACACTTCCAAAGTGCTAAAATGTGTGTCCCCCCCCTGTAACTTCTAAAGTAAGAGAATGATAAAACTAAAAAAAATATGTGATATACATTGCCATGTAAACTTCCACCGAAAATTGGTTTGAACGAGATCTAGTAAGTAGTTTTTTTTAATACGCCTTAAATCGTAAACAGCAATTTACCTTTCATTCAATCTGCTACGGAACCCTTCATGGGCGAGTCCGACTCGCACTTGGCCCGTTTTTTTTAGTTTTGCAAAGGGGTAGCACATCTGAGAATTTAATATAAATTCAGCTTGATAGGAGTACCTCTACGAATTCCTGAGAAAAAGGATCTTGACACACGGACAGAAAGACAACAAAGTGAACCATTTAGCCACAATTATAGTTTTTTTTTTTCATTAAATATTAAAACTATTCATCATAAAACCACATCACTAGTGTACAGTCCACCAAAAAACTCCTTACACGATAAAACTTGACTTGTACTACAAAGGAGACTTTGTGTCGTGTTTCGGATTAACATGGAAATTGAATCAGGTTCCACGGCGAACTTGGCCGGGACAAAGCTTTGTGACTCCAGACTTATATCCAGGATTTTTTTTTTGTTTTGTTACTACACTACTGTTGTGCGCGTTTGTACTGCGCTGTAAAGACGTATAATTTTGAGATTGTTACGGTTTTTAGTAACACATGTGACATTTTTTAAATTATTAAAACATTTATAAATACCAACTTTTTAGTTACTATAATGCTTTACTTTGTTTTTTTTTTATGAAATGTTAATAGAAATAAATAAATAAATATCGCTGGACATTAACACACAGCGCCACACTAAGCAAAGCTTGTGTCGTGGACACTAGATAGTTGATATACTACATTATACTTTTTTGTTTGTAAATACATACTTAATATACATATAAACATCCATGACTCGGAAACAAAATGTACATGCTCATCACACAAACATTTGTTCCTACCGGGATTCGAACCCAGGACCCTAAGAACGTAAGGCAGCCTCACTCACTACCACTATGCCATTCGGGTCGATAGAAGGTAATAAAACATTTCAAAAATCCATAATTTCAAAATCCTCCTAAATCAATTTTGAATTTTGAATATTTTTTAAAGTTTAATCTTCATTAGGCGCGTTGAGTACTTTTAAGTGAAGAAAAATCATGAAACTCGCGTGACCGTCACTTAACGCTTCGTAGCAGTCCCAAAAACTGCCCCGCATATATTTTTTAAATCCCGCTCCCACTCCCACATAAAAAATCCATAAAGAGTTCGCGAAAAGGTTACAAGCTAGTAGCGAAAAGAAACCTGTTTTGTTTTTAAATCTCTAGGTTCTAATTTTTTTCATCGAAACCAACGTTAAACCTGATGTTTTTTCACAAATTATTCTATGAATTTTTTTTATTTTTTTTTTTATGAAAACAGCAACCCTGCTGTTTTCGTGACATGATGTTGTGTGACTGCCTCTCATGTTTTTTATATGCCTAGTACCCACCAGGCGTTACGTGACGGTCACGCTAGTTCCATGATTTTTCACCGAAAAAGTGCTCAACGCGCCTAATGAAGTTTTTACTTCAAGAACACAACATGTTAAAGGCATGTAAGTTTTAAGCTTTATTATCGTCTAGATAGTAGCTCGAGCTGGTTATTCTCAACTCTCAACTAGGTTCTCGAGTAAAAACTTAGTGATTTCATAAAGACAGTGCACGACGGAAAATGAGTCTTGAAAAGATATTGTGGTCTTTTAAATTGCATTTCATTATTTTGATGAAGTAATAAAAAGCGTAAATGTTTGCACTGGGGATACGTTAAATTTGATTATAGTAGAATCTTATAAAGCTGGCAAAACAATTGAAGATCTCTGATACCAAAAACCGAAAACAAAGTAACGAACTTTCGCTAAATATCATAATTATATTGCACATGGTGTATCATAATGCACAGATCCTGTATACACGTTAGACATTATATTTAGCGACAGTTAATACGGGTAGTGATAGCTATCGTTTTTAATTTTAGGTTTTTGGTACCAGTTGATCTCACTTGTTTGCCTAGACAAAGCGACTTGGTTTTAGAAGTCCTCGTCATGTTACAAAAAAATGCACACGCCTGACTCCACCTGAGTTCGTACCCGCAATCTGCAACACGTAATTCTAGGCTGTCACTACGTGCGATCACTGGTCAATATATTAATTCCTGTTTGTTTGACTCTTTGATCTTTAAATGAGCTACATTCAAGGTAAGGATTTCATTTATCTTTTTTAATTTCAAACACCAAAACAACTTTTAATTTTCAGAGGACTGATAAAAGTTCCGAAAATTTTATCTCAAAAAGTTTTTGACACATTCACATTATCTACGCCCAAAAATATTCCCAAACCAAAATAAAAACAACTTCAGTTTTCAATTTACATTTAACCCGCGAAAGTGGAGTACAGTCAGACAAAAGAGAAGAAGTATCGTCGAGAGATTAGAAAAATTTACGTGATCGCTGCTAAGATAATTGTTTCAAACTGGGCTAGCAAGTTCGGTCAGCTATCTCCCGACTCCCCTGACAAGGGTGGACCGGGATTTATTTAGCGGACTGTACCAACAATGTTTGCACAATTCAATTTTTGAGACAGCTACTATCTTATTTTGTATACGATCTCTGTTCTTGTTTTGTAAAATGTACTTTGTGAGATCAAAATGTTTTGCTTTATTTTCGTACTCTATAAATCTTTAAAGCTACATCCCATTTGAGATTGTGAAGTTTTTTCCACTGTTCTTAAACGGAAGCTATGTTTTTGATGTCTACTTTCTGACCTGATTTTTTTTTAATATTTCAATGTCTTCTGCATCATCGGACGTTATACTTGGTTTACCTATTGCCAAAGAGTGTTAATTGGTACAGAAATCAAACTTCTAAAAGAACACCAAATACAGTTAACCAGTAGGTATCTACTAAATGAGGTTCTAACCGCTACTGTTATATAAAAAAATTATGGCATATATTTTAATGACGAGATGAATACTGTTTCCAGTTTAGAATACAAATAAAATAGAAAATGAAGCTCTTTCAGGTGAAAACAGTGGACTTACTTCTTCTTAATTACTGCAAGTCTACGTACTCACGTTTCCATTAAAATAGACCTCCGTTCTCATTCACGTTACCTACATAATTCCTGAGTCCCAGAAAAATGAGGCCATCATAAATAAACGAATCTCTCGATGCAGAACTGATACGAAGTGTACATAATTAAAAGCCATTGAAATATTCCAGCGGGTCGGTGGCTTCACTTGGTACATAATTAAAATGGCTGCAATCACCAATACGCGGACGCTTTAATAGACTGAGGGAAAACGTGTAGGTAGTTATGTAGTGCATTGTTTGGGAAAACTAAAAGTGATTGGTACTTTTTTGGCCAGTGTAATGTAATTTTTCAGTATAAAACTCGGAACTTCTTGAATTTGGAAAATTCTTAAGAATATTTTTTCGAATCTAACTTTCCTCTCGCAGGTCTGCTGGAAGAGATTTCTTATGAAATAAGCAGTAACCTTGTGCTCTTCTATCTTTATGTCCTATTAAGTATTTTGTGTGTACATCAATAAATAAATAAATATTATAATTTCCGATGCAAAAGCCAGCTCAATGCCTGAGCGTCCTGACTTGATAAAAGAAAGAATTTGAAATCTGACGAAGGACAACAAGACTTGGCTGTACATAAATAGATTTTAATTTAATTTAGCAGTAGCTCCAGGCAAGAGAGCAAATGCACCTCTCTGCGATAAAAACTTGTAATTTAACGCGTTTCGTAGTACAAAAGAATGCTATCTACTAAATACTTGGCTCAAACTAAATTAAAGTCTATCTAGGAAAATATTCTAGTACGGCAGTCGAGAAGAGCTCCTCTAAATGTAGATAGGGCTGACAGCTTGAAATAACGTTTAATTGCATTGTGAAAAGGTAATATGATTTTACTTGGACGATTATTGCCTTGACTAGTTGTTCTAGCTGAACATGGGGTCCTGGTTTCAATTGGAAATTGAATTGAATTGGTCGGGAAAAATGTTATTCGTATTTTCAATTAGGAATTTTCCAGTAGCAACAACTTGTCCTATGTTACATGGGAATCATCATCATCTTCCTGCTTTTGTCCCATTCTATATAATAATAATAATAAAGCTCTCTTTAGGCGGTTGGATCAAGGGCCTGATTCATAAGGCAGTACTCCTCGATATGGCTCGCATGGTGAGGAGGTTCCTGTCTCTGCAACCCTAACCACCGGTGACTTGGACCCTGCTCCCGACACCGGCGGTTCACTATTTTTTATATTTTTAAATGTTTTTATATGTTTTTGGAGAAATGTTTAAAAATGTATAAAATAAAATGCTAAATGAATAAAGGAAATAATAATTATTGTTGTTACATAGGTGTTACACAAAATATGATGTCCATAATATTCTGCTGTTTCCAGCGCACAAATACTTCGAAAAATTAAAATTAATAACAAACCATATACCAACAATGTTGAAAATAAAGAGTACGTTATGAATAACAATGTTAAGAATTTTTAAATACAAATACGTTTTTATAAAACGGGCGGGCCGGGCTTTTTGTGGTCGGTGCAACACGTACTATTGTAATGTATGTTAAATGTATTATTAAACACTTTAGCCTAAACCTTCGGGGATAACAGACGTTATGATAAGATGAAAGTTGAAAGAAATAATTGGCTAATTGGTTAATGGTTTTGGACCGATGACTTTTGAAATTATACTTCGAAATTGTATTATCATCATCATTTCAGCCGAAAGACGTCCACTGCTGGACATAGGCCTCCCCAAGTGTCGCCACATTGACCGGTCCCGTGCGACTCGCATCCAACGGATTCCCGCAACCTTCACCAGGTCATCGGTCCATCTAGTGGGAGGTCTTCCAACGCATCGTCTTCCAGTTTACGGCCCCGTCGAAATTGTATAGTCAAATACAATTCAATGAGAATTTCACAGGACAAGTATTGTTCTTCACAAACAACCTTGTCCATATAAACTGCACAGAAACTCTCACTACCAGCAAAAACAAGCTATTTTTTCATTCCGGCAATCGTTTTTTTCTGGAAAAACCTGGATTAGGCAAACAAAGCGAAGTGCATTGCAATTTTTTAGCTTCGTTGAGCGCTGAATGATATCAGGTAGCCTGGGGCAGGTCATTCAGGGTATTGCTTCAATTTAGTTTTTATAATCTATCGAACTGAATTAATTGGTTTGGGCTTTCATGGATTGATTAGTGAGATGGAAACTGACTCTAAAAAGTATATACAGGGTGTAAACAATATCATCACAAAGCCGGCAACCAAGCATTCTGTACATCAAAGTAACATTACACAATTTTTTTTTGGGGTGAAATACTCGTATTACACATTGTGCTGATGGATGGATTGAATAATACAGGGTTTGTGGAGGTATTTAATGTAAAAATCTGACAATAAAAACTTGTATTTAAAAGAAAAAACTTAGCAACAAACCTTAGTGTGCTAGAGGGAGACAAAAAATAGTGCAAAAAACAGTTGAAAATTGTTTATGAAATGGGATTCCATGTATGAAGATTAAAATACTTAGTCACTTGTTTTGCAACTCTTTTGTAGAGTTGTCGAAATGGAAAAGTTACGAGATGCGACGTAGCCCCCGTTTAATTTGTGTTATAGAAGGCGCTATAGCACTTTTGGAAAACCAGAACTTTTGAGAGATACGTCTCGACGGCATGGAAAGCCAAACCAGAGGCCTATGACTAACCAAACAATAAAAAATATTCTCTGTAGGTATTATTATTGCTGTAGTGTTTTTTGTGCCCTTAAAAATTAACCAGTAAGTCTCAAAAATAAAAGTATGCAAATTTAGTGTCCTTATCGGTATGTTTTATGCCCTCCCCAAATTCGCAAAACATAATCCGATTGCACAACAACTAATAAAAATCCCCGAAAATCACATAACTTTCAATCAATACGTGACTGTCGGCGAACGCAACCGAATTACTTGTGGAACTTAAGCGCATTAATCTAACTAATAAGTGGGAAAACTTTCACAGGTTTTCCTCTTAACAATGTTATACAATTTACCTAGCCTTTTCTCAACAGTTGAGGAAAGGCTAGGTAAATTGTACAATTACTATATATACTATAATAAACTATAATATATAAATATACAATATATATACTGTATATATATAGTATATACTCGTAATACTATTTACCATATATACTAGTATCGTGACTATGTTGGGATCGGTTTCCAGTCAAACTAGATGCAGCTGAAAACCAGTATTTTACATGGATTGACCGTCAATCTGACCTTCAACCTTTCATCCCGTTACTGGGTAATATTTAAGATCCTTTGGTAAGACTGGTAGCCAGATTCTCGGGCCTCTGAGTTTTCAAGGGCTTTTAAAGGCTTAACGTGCTATCCAAGTTACCCTACACCACCATACATACGATGGGCACCCATCTACGACCTAGCCACGTTAAGAGTCGCTTTACCTTGAAGATCCACCCTTGCGGCTGTTATTATTTTAGCCACGAGCTCCTCCAAACTACGTGCTGAACTTAACGCATTAATCTAACAAATAAGTGAGAAAACTTTCACGGGAGTCCCCTTTTACAATGTTAATTACTTACTATTTGAGGACCGGTACGAATTAAGGGGGAATTACGGCTATTATTATTTCTCTTCTTGTGTCTAACTATGAAAGTTTGGATGTGGGGGTCGATATTTGTACGCTTTATGTGACATAGAGCAAGAAATTAACTGCTCATTCACATACACTACTATTACATTTACATGCAGCTCTAACTTCTTTTTTACGTGTCGATGACCATTTTATTTTTAAATTGAGGCCAACATTGGGCGATGAGATGAGACCCACTACCAGCCAAACATCGATGAACTCGCACTTATCGCCGAAATCTGTCACCCGAAGCACTGTAACGCAGTATATTTGCTGCTCCCGGCCTGAGCATACTTTCCACAACTATAGGTAACTGGTTAGGTAACTGATTAGGTAACTGATTAGGTAACTGATTAGGTAATTGATTAAGTAACTGATTAGGTAATTGATTAGGTAATTGATTAGGTAACTGATTAGGTAACTGATTAGGTAACTGATTAGGTAACTGATTAGGTAATTGATTAGGTAACTGATTAGTTACCTTTGGTTATGGAAAGTATGCTCAAGTATGAGCATAATCGCGCAAAATTATCGCAATGACGGGAAGAACAAGTGCCTTTCGGCTTCGTTTATTCAGAACCGACAACAAAATCAAAAAATCAAAATCAAAGCATTTATTTCAAGTAGGCCAGTTACAGGCACTTTTGAATTGTCGAAACAAAAATGAACATTTAATGTAGCTACAGTCCCAGTCACAAGACATAAAAACTGTGAAAGTACTGTAGTTGCCCATTCCCTAGCGTAGATCTCTATGGAGAAGAACGGGCAAGAAACTCCATGGACACTCTTTTAAATCAAAATATTGTTACAAAATCTTGATTACATCATTCATGTTGAGATGGTATATTATGTGAGAACAATGTAGCAAGATGTGCACGTTAAAAGTGTCCATAGCAAAACAAAATACAACTCAAAAACAAAATAATTAATTCAAATAAACCATAAAGCGTAATTCACACACAGAGCGGGCGCGGGTCGGGCGCGTTTCGGGACGGGAGTACAGCGGGTCTAGTTGTTTGTATTTATATGAAAGACATCACACTGAAAGCGTGTGCGGGTCGGCCGCGGGGCGAGTCGTGCGCGGGAGCGGCGCCCGTCGCCCGCCACTACAGACAGCGCGCGGGTGCGCGGGTCGGGAGCGGGCATAACGTCGTTCTATTCTTCGTAATACACGTACTCTACGTAAGGCACTCACACTGTGGCGTGTGCGGTTCGTGCGCAGCGCGGGTTGAGAGTTTGTTTTGTGAATATTTACAAAAAATAGTTCGATTTTACTATGGATCTCAATGAAAAAAATATTGAATGTGTTCGTAAACATAGTTGTTTGTACGAACCAAGTGATAAAAACCACAAAAACGCTGTTTTGAAAGCTAGGCTATGGCAGCAGATTGCAGGCGATGATATTCTCCATATTGTAGTCTTTTTTTATTAATTTCATGAACCCAGATTCTTTTTTGTTTCTGTGCTCTTCTTTTCAAAATAAGTAGAAATAATAACTCTTCGTCCGTGTCCGAATCCCCTGACATTATCAATCACACTGCATGTGTTGTCTGCTGAATCCGCTGTTGCTAACATGGCATGCCCGCGGCCTACCCGCCGACGACCCGCGCCCGCGTTGTGTGTGAAGGCGACGAACAGCGCGTGTCACGCGAGAAACACGACCCGCGCCCGCACCCGCTCTGTGTGTGTATTGCGCTTAAGAGATGACCAGTCACAACTGACAGCGCGCAGCGCCCGTTCACGCACATGACGCATGGATCAGCACCATTCAGCTCAACCATTTTGAAGGGAACTAAATGGTCCGACACACGCGCCACCATCAGCGAGACATTTGAGTGAGCATGACATACTCTCAACCGCCAGGGCACATTCAAGTCAAGAACTGCCGTAGGTTTCCAGTGAATGATAGCTTACTAGTACATAGTACTCACACAATATGGGCTATGCGATTATATAATACTAACATTGAATCTATACAATGCAAAGATAGTTAAGTACAATCTTCAGCAGCTCCAACTATATCATTTATTGCTATTAATTTTTGCGCCCCTGTCCATGTGGAGCAGGACCAGCATTAAGCCAAGCATTTTTATCAGCGATATAATAGCTCAACTTGTAATATGCTTTTTTACATAGTGTGCGTTTAATGCATGTTTTAAATTTCGTCTCATTCAGTTCAAGAATACTTTGTGGAATTTTATTATAGCATCTCAAACAGTACCCCATGAAAGATGAAAATTAAATCTAGTCCGATAAGACGTTCAGATGTTATATAAAATACAATACAATAGCCACGTTTTTAATTGCGGAACACAAAATGGCGATGCTGCAATGCAAAAAACCGTAACTACTGGAGAGGATTAAAAGGGTTTATCTTCACACGGTGAGATGAGACACGGATCACGGCGAGTATGCATTGGATGAATTTCGTAATTGTTGTGACCTCAGCCTACCGTCACAGTTTAGTGTAAATGACGTCTCAAAATGACTCTTAACAAAGATTCTGTTGTCCTGAAAATATAAAAATAATGAGACGGGTATGAAATGAAGGTCCCAGTGTAAATTATTCTGAATTCCATAGAAACCCTACCTCGGTGTGGTTATTATAAAATGGCGGTCCTTTTTGATTGACGTTTATTAATTTTGTTGCCCACACCGCTAGAGGTGGAATATTTTAATTAGAAAGTCTTTTATTTTTTAGTTTATTTCTAATTTTTTGTCCGTAAGCCACGTTATTTTACATATTGCCACAATAATGAATGGAATTTTGTATTTAAAACCAAATCTGTTGAATGTCAATTCATCAGAACTATTTCTGATGAATTAAATTAACTCTACGTTAGCTAGGAAGATTTTAAGCATAAAATCTATATATTTACAGACACCCACACCATACAAATACTCTTACGCACACACACATACACCAATTCAAATCAATTCGAATCACTCTCTGCTAATCTTTATATTTTTAATTTGTACCTCGTTATGTTTAGTATAATTATTTTGTGTTCATGACTGTCAGCTTTGAGACTAACTTTCCTAAAATATTTTTAAAGCACTAATTGAACCTCCGACCTTACACCAAGAATGGGGAACGATACAAAATAATTGGAATGTGTTAACGGGCTAGTTTCCACCATCAATAAATTGAAAATCTATTTAGGCCGTCAGTATCAGAAAATAATGGATAAACAAAGATAAAACGCATCAAAAATCGGGAGTGGTTGCTCGTGAAATCAGAACGCACTAAAAATACCACGGCGTGACGTATTGAGAATTTTAAAAGCGTCGTATCATCGTCCATTTTGGTTTACGTAACAAAAGAAAAAAATAGGGACAAATATTTTTTGATGATCTTACTGACGGACTATGTAGTGTAGTATATCAACTATCTAGTGTCCACGACAAAAGCTTTGCTTAGTGTGGCACTAGGTGGCGCTGTGTGTTAATGTCCAGCGATATTTATTTATTTTATTTATCTAAAAGACATTCAGAGTCAAGTTTTGCACCGTACATGTTCGTAAATTTTCATAACCGGGTTTCTAATTACACACACTTTAAGTCACATGAAAATGCGTCAGCAAGAAACGCGTAATAAACTGAAAAGTTTACGATGTAAACAAGAATAGTTTTTACATCACAAATATCATAGTGTTAAATTAATGTTTCAGTAAGACAATGACCGAGGTAAGAGGTGATAGGAGAATAATTTATGCCGCGAATCAACTGTCTGTACTACCAAACAAAAATCAATTAAAATTTGAACCATTGAAAATAAAAGAGAATTTAACACGATTAGCTCAACTATAGGTACTAAATAAATCGTTATGTTGTTTTTTACTTCTTAGTTAAAACTACCTTCGTAGGTTCGTTGCTCAGATAAACTTATTTTAAAGTATGTTTGCCACAATACCGCGGGTTTACGCGTTTGCTCCTGATACATAATTTAAAAAATGGCCCATTTTAATTTTATACTCTTCATCTCATCATCTGCCTAGCCTTTTCTCAACTATATTGTGGTCGGCTTCCGGTCTAACCGGATGCAGCTGAATACCAGTGTTTTACATGGAGCGACTGCCTATCTGACCTCCACAACCCAGTTAATACTGGGAAATACGATACCACTTGGTCAGACTGGTGTCAGACTTTTTGGGCCAACGTGCTTTCTGAGGCACGGAGGAAACTCGGCATGTAAGGGTGGTCACCCATCCACAGACCAACCTAGGCAAGCACGGCTTAACCTAAACATCGACCCGAGTGGCTGATATTTTTTAGCCACGAGATACTCAATTTTATACTCTTCAATATTCAATTTTACACGAGATACTCAATTTTATACAAATAAATATTACGGTTTCATACCCAACGGGTAAAAACGGGACCCTATTCTAAGACTTCACTGTCCGCTTATCTGTCTGTCACCAGGCTGTATCTCATGAACCGTGATAGCTAAACAGTTGAAATTTCCATAGGTGACGTTAATAATAACACAACGAATACTAAAAACAGGGTAAAATAAGTTTTACAGTAAACACAGCTGCTGAATTATTTTAATGGATAAAACATTTTAGCTGATTTTTTGGTACCTACTTGTAACATAAATATACATTTTCAGTATTCAGAAATGTGTTTTAATATTAAAACTTGTGCAAACTTATACAAAAATTCAGAGGTTCTAATTCTTTTCGGATCGCTTGTTGATCATGATAATCGGCTGTTACTGAGTAATTCATTAATACTTTGCTCGTCCTAGGAATCAAACCCAGGAATCTATTGCTTAGCAGTCATGGTTGCGACCACTAGACTTTCGTTGCGGGATCCAAGACAATTAAATTTTATTCTCTTGGACTTCGTCGAGCTTCATTGTCTCGGTGCTTTTTTTGGTGGTCGCCACTGTTGATTCTGGCTTTCAGGAGTTACAGTGGTTTGGGAATAGTGTGGAGGGCTTTTTCCAAAAAAACAGACTTTTGACGCAGTTCATTTATTTACAGACGGCTACCGGCTTAAATTATGAAATCAACGTTTCATGACGATCCGAAGTGAGTACAATGTTCCATGTTTTACTCTATAACCGACCATGTGTCCTTGATATTTTATGTTGATTCAAATGGTTGATAAATTATTATGAAGTATTAAAATATATTTACAATATTAAGGCAAATGTTTTGGAAATTATGATTAAACAACTTCCTGAAAATACGTTGGTAGTGCATAATATTAACATCTATAAGTTATTTTATCAAAAACATATTTAATTACACAGCATCTGTACAAACACATCTCATTAAATATGTAACATTTCAAGGTAAATTTCAAGGAGAAAAAACTACTCAAAATATTTTCCTGGTATTTTTTATAACTGTTCCCAAATTATCCTTAAAAAGTGCATAATCAGAGACAATTTAATACAACTCCAAGCATTTGTTGTTCCATTGAATGAATGAATGAATGAATGATGCATTTATTTGCAAGAATATAGGTAGTTTACATAAGTTCTTAATATTAACAAAACATTATAATGTGAACAATGAAAAAAAATAAAACCGACTTCAAAAAAAAACAAAAAAGTGAAAAATAACTTTAGCTTCTGAAGTCGGTGACCTTTGTTTGATTCATTTATTTTTTTTGTCACCGACTTCAGAAGCTAAAGTTATTTTTCACTTTTTTGTTTTTTTTTGAAGTCGGTTTTATTTTTTGTAAAAAAGTTTTTATTTTTCACTTTTTAGTGGTTTACATGCGCTTCGTACACATGGAAAGTGCATACCGTTACAATTACAACAAGCCCAAACACGACTAGGATACATTGTCTCATTATGGAGTTCCGTGACTCTTGGCTTCATCATCTGATCTGATGGTAGAATAGTTCTTATCGAACGCAAATGCTTCATTTGTTGTAGAAAATACCAAAATCGCTGTACGTTATCCTATAAAATTTGAAGAGTTCCCTCGATTTCGCCAAGATTCCATCATCAGATCCCGACTTGGTGGCTATGGGACCCTTTGGAAAGTATACCCTTTCCAACAAAAAAAGAATTTTTCAAATCGGTTGGCAAACGACGGAGTTATGCGCGAACAAACATAAAAAAAAAAAAAAAAAAAACAAAAAAAATAGAAACATCCGAATTGAGAACCTCCTCCTTTTTTAGAAGTCGGTTAAAAACTAAGAAAGAAAGAAATAATGAAAGAAAAATATTTATTTGACGTCAGTTAATAAAGCACACACACAATAATAAAAAAGATACAAAACAATGAGACATTGTAGAAATGTGCTGTGTGCCTCACGGCTACGCCAAAAAGGTCTAAATAAAAGTCTCTCATTCACGTTTACTTACTGATCATATACGGCCAAAATTAAGGTACGATTCAGAAGAACCGCAAACTGCAGACAACAGTGCCGCCCGATCGTAACCATACTCGTAACAATGACATAACTCGTTCCTACGTACATTATACGTCTTTGAAAATGTTTCCGTAGGCGGTGATGATGCATCTTGCTGCTACGCATTTTGTATTCACTGGTTGTGACTAACAGAGCGATTAGATGTTTTATTTTGACAAATGAGAGCAGTATAGAAAAAGGAAACATGCTGCGCCCATCCCAAATAAGTTGGGAAAGACCTTCGTTAACTTGAAGAAGAGATGTGTCGTCGAAAATGTGTTGCACCCGCGTTTATGCCAACTGCAACACCTCTGACGGCTGCAGTCTGCAGTCGCGTTCGGAACTGTTCCTTTAAAAGACATAGAGACATTCGAGATAATGATGACTGCAATTATTACTGCCTGCTCACCCATTATGGCGGGCTCAATGACGGGCCTATATGAGTGTACGATTTTAATTTGCGCGAAAATATAGTCAAACATGGATGATTTTTGGTTCTAATTTTTGTTGGATGATGAAGATGTTGCTGTGTGAAAATATTTATGTTTTGTATTACTTTAGCTCCATAATTATAATATTTATATTTGCAGCAGACCATCCCTCATTTACAATTTATATTCTGATGTCTCCCGCCTGGTTGGTTCAGTGGTGGCCCAACTGCGTTCTTGACTTCCCAGGTCGGATAAACTATAAATGGGGGTCTGGATTTGTGCCCAGTTGACGGCAAAAGGGCCTCTATAAGTTGGGATTTATACATACCTGGTGAAATGTGGGTGCTACCTACTAGGCTCACACCCATTGATATATTAAAAGGAGGAAGATACGTTACGCACTAACATCGCAATCAGAAAACCTGGACTCGGTGCACGACTACATGCACGACTACATGCAACGAAACTCACACATCTATGATTAGTGTCATCACAAATCTACATTCACCGATAGACAAGGACAGAAATAAGACCCGACGCTGTCGTGCGAGCGAAATCGCGCTAGCCGATGTGCGTATCGTGTATCCCACGCATCTTTTTAATATCTATCTCGCTCTCACAAACATGGCGAACAAATTCGAACGGGTCCAAATTTATTTAATCAAATCTTAATAAAAAATAATAAGTAAAATGTACTTACAAGTATTATGTGACGCCGTGTGATTTATTTTTTTCTTTTAAACTGGTTCATACACCCGGTGAAGGCACACAAAGGCATTGTTTTTCTTTTTACTCGTATTGCGACTGAGAACAATTTAGGCGACGGGGACCTAATTTATGCGGTCCATGCACTATCGTCTAGTGACATATACATAAAATACCAGAAATCAAATCCAAGATCTCCAAATGGAAAATGGACTCATCCCGCACTTCGTCAACAAAATACTCATCATTGATAATGTAGCAAACTTTGAATTCTATCGTTCTCCACAAACTAAAACAGTCACATACAAATAAAACAAACATCCCCAACATTCACAATTCTAATACACTGAAGTGAATTCAAATATTCTTCAACGCAAATTGGATAAACACAACTACGTACTAACTCTACGCAAATTTCGTTTGTTTGAGTTCAACTCTAGTTGCGGGTAGTAAATTAATTAATACGTAAGTACTACGTTTCTGGATCTCATATCTAACAACGTCTGAACAGAGCATACATAGATAGACCCAGAAGGCCAACTTCCTAAATGGAGCAAAAACAAATGCATGCACACAACGCTCCACAACTCTAATAGCTGGTGTTGTAGAAAACCCAGGCTAAAGAGGGAGTGAGATGACAAGTCGCACGGATGCACAATCAGTTGGGCATAGATCGTCCCACACTGGAAGCCTGGGGAAAGACAGCGCCGTCGAGGTCGACAGTGGTGAAAATGGCGTGACGATCATGTTTGCGGTTTTAACATGGCCAGAGATTGCGCAGGAAAGCAAGGTAGGAAAGGAGAAAGGGGAAATTTACCGAGCAGTGGGACATGATCTACATCGCTATCACTATCACTATCACTACATATTATAAAATAAAGTCTCCCGCTTCGTCTGTCTGTCCCTATGTATGTTTATATCTCTAAAACTACGCAACGGATCTTGATGCGGGTTTTTTTTTAATAAATAGAGTGATTCAAGAGGAAGGTTTAAGTATATAATTTAACGCAGGCGAAGCCGCTGGCATCGGCTAGTTAATAAATAAAATCATCATTATCATCATCATCATCAACACGACGGTATCCATAATTACTTTTATTATTAAACACAGACTAATTATTTACATTATTTACTCACTAACTCTATAATAGAAACAAAAATATGTACAGTCGAGGACTTTAATTGATAAGTCGTGAATGTATAAAATTGCAAAATTGAAAAGTAGTGAATGTAGCTTTTTAATTAAAGTCCTCGACTGTACAAGTATAAAAAAGGTAACAGTGTGTGGAAAAAATTTCGTCCACATCGCTGTCAAAACGAAAAAAAATCTTCGCTCTTTGTATAGAACTGACCTTTTGGTACTTACATTATTCTGTGGTCTGAGACAGCTTCTGTTTGTTTTGAGTACATACTAGCTAGATACCGGTAATTGCTCGTCTATTGTGCACAAGATCTTGATGTGGATGGCTTGGATGATGTGGTGTGACGGGATGATAGTGTTTGATGAATATCTTCTGAAACAAGAGCTGCTAGAACAAATGTTTTGATATAAAATGATTTGATTATTACAACAGATTGAGCTCTACTCTTATTGCCTTTGTTCTTGTTTGCAGAAGACTGAAATACTGAAAATAATGCCATCAAACTTTCATGGTTTTAATTATCGTATCCCATATTCGTTCCAGTTGAATGGCTAAAAAACATTCAGTACGAATGTTAAAGATTAATAAATTGGTACACCATGGAACTGCCTTCAATCTTCAGATCCAGACAGACCGGATATTTTGGGACAAGCCCGCCACACTATTGCCAAACCGCTGTAACTCCAGAAAGTCAGAATCAACAGTGGCGACCATCAGAAAAGCGCCGAGACAATGTAGCTCGACGAAGTCCCAGAGAATGAATTTAACTGTCTTGGATCCCGCAACGAAATTAATCAGAACGTATAGCGGAGGAGTAGGAAAAAACCGTAATTTCCACTTCCCTCCATATCAGCAGGAGACAGAACGAAACAAGGCCAATAGGCACAAAGGGACGTTTACAACTGGGATAGGCCCAGTTGCCTAGCACCACGGGTAAATATTAACATGAATGGGTCCTAAGTTGTGAGCTGTTATATGTAGACCGGAGATTTGCAGATCTGACAGACAGTCTTACCTACTAGAGTATAGTTTTTTCGGATAGGCAGTCGCTCTATTCAGCTGCATCCAGTTCTTAGAAGCCGACCCCAACTTAAATGAGAAAAGACAGGCAGGTAGACAGGTGATGATGATGAGGACACAAGCCGTTACTTTTCTTCAGTAAAAACCTATGAAACTCATTCATCATTCACCCCATTAATCTAACACATCCAGCAGAGACTGACCACTCTATTAACATGTTAATTAATAGTCACCTTAGTTTACACTAAAGCCAACACCCTTTGTTAGTGAACAATAAATAATATATTTACATAACAATAACGTTTACTAATCTTGGCCTGTAGACACCTACTTACGAAATTACTGCTCTAAGCTATCCCGTAGGGATTTCAAAGAGGAGGTTAGTGTTTAAGAGCGTTGAATGGATATGTTTTCTGCCTATAAACAGTTTGAATCTTGGAGAATTTGTGATGTTTTTTATAGTTATGTTTTTGATAGAATCATCATCATCTTCGTGCTCTTGTCCCATTCTATCTGTGGTCGGTGCAACACGTTTTCCACTTCCATTCTTCCATGTCAGACGTCACGGCATCATTTACTCCTTTCTTTTTCATATCATTCCTCACCCCATCCATCCATTTTTTGGCCTTCCTCTCCCTTTCCATCGATCAACATTACAGTCATTCATATTTATTGCCACATACCATAGTAAGCCTATAATGTTCCCACTGCTGTGACACCGGTCTCCTCTCTATTAGAGGGAATAGGCTATATAATCCACCACGCGGGCCCAGTACGGATTGGTAGATGTCACTTGTCTTCAAATTTTTGGTTCTAGATGATGCCGGTTTTCTCAGGATGTTGTTTCCTTCGCCGTTTTGAGAGTAGTGGTGATGCAATAAATTACACAAAACTTACTGCTCGTACAAAATCTAACAAAATTAGTTGTAGTTACATAAATAGTTTTTATGGAAGGAATTAAGTATTCATAGTAATTCAAGCAGGTGTGTAGATCTATACAGCTAGTGAGTTCGGTTCCAGTTAACCTTATAAAGGTTGAATGCTCTTTTTTTGGAACAAGCACTCAGATGTTCTACTTACTGTGTAACGGTAATGTTTTTAATTGGAACAATATGCATAAGACAGGGAAGTGACCGCTTGTAACCTTATACGAGCAGTCTTCTACTTCCTTGGCCTGTTAGCCACGTTACAAGCAATAAACTTTGTATACTTTGCAAAATTTAAATGTAATTTTCTCGAGGAATAATAGTTTGTACTTTGAGATAAGACCTATTTGGTAAAAGTATGGCTTCCAAAATACTGTGTTCGTGAAAACTTGAAACGGTAATTAATACAGTAGGAGAACAACACTTTTAAAATTTGACGCAGTGGTTGAGCGATTGGCTGCTGCGTTGCGTGAAGCGTGTCCGATTCCCGCAAGGAACATTTGTGTAGCCTACACGTAGTTGTTTCAAGTCAGACTGTTTGTGTATGTACAATTAAACATTTGTAAACGCACCCACGATTCAGGAGACATTCCTAGTGCAGGGCAACGTTTTCTTTTTAAGGCGACTACATGAGAAATAAACACGAATTTTATAATGCCTGAAAGCATATGATTCAAGCACTGCAGTAAACAAAACCAGAAAAAAAAAATTATATTCTTCAGGATATCTAGTATGATAGTGCATTGAAAACATAATACAATTAATTTTACTTGATAAAAAAGCACGAACTTATCTCTAAAAACTCTTTTAACGAGTAAAAACCATACTAAAATACATTCGATCATTCTGATTTTTTGGCAAATAATTCTACAAGCAACATATTAGCATCATAGTGTTTTATTTTTTAAGTCCAATTAATAGACTTTTTGTAAATCGATTGAAACCAGCCATTTTACACTATTCGGCCCGCAGTGACTGACGTAACAACCACTTTGTAGTGCAAGCTGATTAGAACTTTATAATAACAGCATTTCAAAGGAAGTTTGAACCAACACAGATAGACTTGCTAATTTAGCTCATATACGGCGGATAAAGAAAAAAAAGAAAGTTGCTGCGTGTGTAAACATGAGAGCACGAATATAGGATGCCTCAAACAAAAACATGCAAACACGGTCCCTTCTCCCAAAACAAGAGTTAATCTATGACAATATTATGTGACCACTTGCAGTGCCGGATCTACCTAATTAAGTGCCTGCAGTTAATGTCTCCGGGATTTATAGAGCCGCTAGGAGGCTGAGCAACGACCTTTATCTGCGGGTGTGCGTGTATTTATGTTGGGACTAAATAATTGGGGAGTTTGTTTGTTCAATTCAAGATGGTGGAGTAATTGACTAGCGTGGAGAATTTAGTATCAGTGGCGAAGGGCGCGAGAATCGGGTGGATGAGGGAAGTGCAGGATAAGATTGTGCGACGGTGTTTGGGGCACGCCTTTGTCCAGCAGTGGATGTTTATTGTCTGATAGGATTAAGTTAATTAGGGCCTATGATGAAGTTTCAAGATTTTCTTAACACGCGTTCAGCGCCAAGGCCTCTGAGGCAAATATTGTGGAAATTACATTTTTTTTGCATATATGCCTTCTCCTGGTCCTAAAATACTATGTGAACTTGAGTTTTTTTTTTTACCTATTATATAATATACACTGGCCCCTGAGACAGACTTTTCGACAATTCAGTCTCAAAGGCCAAGTGTATTACATGATACACACTACTTTTCCTGCATTTATGAGCTTCCCTCCTTTTTTCCTTACATTTTTCTTTTTCTTTTGAAATTATCAAGACAGAAGAACCCCTGCATCAAGACATAGGAAAATATGTAGCAAATCAAAATCAAAGCATTTATTTCAGGTAGGCCAGTTACAGGCACTTTTGAATTGTCGAAACAAAAATGAACATTTAAATTAGTAGCTACAGTCCCAGTCACAAGACATAAAAACTGTGAAAGTACTGTGTAGGCCCATTCCCTAGCGTAGATCTCTATGGAGAAGAACGGGCAAGAAACTCCATGGACTCTCTTTTAAATCAAAATATTGTTACAAAATCTTGGTTACATCATTCATGTTGAGATGGTATATTATGTGAGAACAATGTAGCAAGATGTGCACGTTAAAAGTGTCCATAGCAAAACAAAAATAAAATACAACTCAAAATCAAAATAATTAATTCGAATAAACCATGGCGAGTAAGAGATGACCAGTCACAACTGACAGCGCCCGTTCACGAACATGACACATGGATCAGCACCATTCAGCTCAACCATTTTGAAGGGAACTAAATGGACCGACACACGCGCCACCATCAGCGAGACATTTGAGAGAGCATGACATACTCTCAACCGCCAGGACACATTCAAGTCAAGAACTGCCGTAGGTTTCCAGTGAATGATAGCTTACTAGTACATAGTACTCACACAATATAGGCTATGCGATTATATAATACTAACATTGAATGTATACAATGCAAAGATAAGTGCAATCTTCAGCAGCTCCAACAATACCATTTAATGCTATAATTTTTTGCGCCCCTGTCCATGTGGAGCAGGACCAGCATTAAGCCAAGCATTTTTATCAGTGATATAATCGCTCAACTTGTAATATGCTTGTTTACATAGTGTGCGTTTAATGCATCTTCAGGTCTTCAGATTTTGGCCTATCTGCACTGACTTATTTTGGAAATCTGACCACAACATCATTAGTTTTGGGAAAACATGAATCACAAAAGTAGTTTTTTATTCAAGTTTAAACTATTCAAGTTAAAATAACCTTATTAACAGTCATTGACGCTTCATTCTGTGTTAAATTACTAATTAATAGTCATTGGCATCGAATTATTTGACCCAAGTATTTTTATTCCTAATGCAAATGAATGCATTCGGAAGACAATAGTCTGACAGATAGCATAATAATTTTGCTCATGTTTAACCGATTTCATTTATTATTTTAAAAAAACCTAACTTGTACAGCCAGTTAGTTTTTTAAGCTATTGCATAGCTTTTATCCCGGGCCTTGAGCGTGGAGACCGAATCCAGAAATTCCGTAACGAAAATAACTTAACGAAAAAAAACTAACACCAAAGAGTATGTAAACCAACCTATAACACCCCATGTCAGACAATGACAATGACAAGCTAGTTTTCTTTTTAATATATTGCCGTAACTAGGAGTTGTAGGTTGTTTACATTTGATGTTAAACCTTCTTTGTAACCATTTTAGGTAGATTTCCTTTTTTTGAAAAAAAAAAAATCTACCTATTGGTCTCTCACCTACGGGGATATTTAAGAATACGTATGTATATGGGTGACAAGCAAAATTTAGCCACACTCTACAGGTCGCAATTATGAACCGATTGCTTTCAAACTTGGCCAAAAAATCGAAACGGTCAAAACTTAGGCTAAGTTCGTGAATGGGTGGAATTCGTCCATGGGGGGCGGCGGGGGGGCGGTTTTTCTAAAATCAGTTTTTTGGCCATAACTTTTTTCCTATGGAAAATTTTTGAACCGTTTCTCATTTTTATCATTCTGAGTACAAATACGGACATCTTTAAATTAAAACTTTTTTGATGCAACCCCTAAATTGGGGAGGGGGTTGAAAATACCAAATTTTTTGCGAAAAAAAATCATATCTCCGAAACAGTAAACATTTTGAACGTCGCAAATATTTTTTTTTGAAAGCAAATTGTTTACTTTACAATTGTTACCTTCAAAGTTTAGCGATAAAACTTATAGTTTTCGAAATAAAAAATTATAACTAAACATTTGAGGGCGTTTCCATGCTAAACTCTTATGAGAGAATTTAAAAAGGGTAAACTTTCCATTACAGGACAACGATTTTGAAATCATATTTTTTTTTTGTAGATTGTACACATAAGTACAACTCTTTATACAAATTTTCAATAGTCGGACGCTCCAGCACCTTCTTCGAAATCTACCTCCTCCTGCGGCTTGCCGGAGGGATTTTTTTTATCAACTTTTGCTATTATAATTTATTATTTATGTATTTTATTTTTCCGCTTGTGGCCGGCTCGAGGACCAAACGCAGACTGAATGTTCAGGCTCGGCTTCCCATCAGAATGAAATTATGAATTTTTTAATGAATGTTCCACACACACATACACAGACACGTCAAACTTATAACACCCCGTCGTTTTTGTGGCGTCTGAGCGCGGTCCGCGCGCCGCAAGAACGCAAGAAGCTGGAACCATCATTATAAAATACATAATTTCATCGTGATGGGAAGCCGAGCCTGAACATTCAGCCTGCGTTTGGTCCTCGAGCCAGCAACAAGCGGAAAAATAAAATAAATAAATAATTATAATTGCATAAGTTGATAAAAAATGCTATGCAATAGCTTTACCGCGGCAGTCCCCGAATGCCAAACGTCTTTTTTTTTTATAAAACCTATGGTCAAAAGATGACAAAGAAAATGTATGAAAGAAAGTTGGTGAATCTTTAAAGACATTTTCAATATTAAGTTCTGGAGGAGTAATTTATCCGCAGTAAAATCAATCAAAAACGAACAGTTGAGGAACTGTATAAAAATAACATTATAATTTCCACTTCTCTCCATATAAAACAGAAGTCCAACTGAGTAAACCCAGTAGCAGAGAACCACAATTTTAAATTATTACCTATTCATGGATTTACCAAGTTGTTAAATGCTATTAAAAACAATGACGTTCTACTAACCGTTCGTAGCCAAATTGATTGCGTAAAAAAAATTACAAACAGGAAAATTGTCCTCGAGTTTATATAAGTCATTACAAGTTATAATAAAGTTCCATTACAGTTTCTGCAAACTGTTACCACTTCATATGAGCTTAGTCAGTTTCCTTTTGTCTCATAACTTGACAAATGCATTATGCATGCTCAGAGCTATTACTGCGCAAAAGCCATTAAAGACTTAAATTAAAAACACTGCTGGATAATCTATGTTTTATCTTTGAAGCGCAGAGAACGCCTGGATATGGAAACATTATCAGCTGTGAGTATGAATAGGGTTACAGAGCTCATTTTTTTAATGAAAGGGATATAATAGTAGGCATTATAATGGGGGGAAGAAGAGGCATATATAGTCTAACCTTAGTGGCCTTAGAATTGAAAATCAATATTCATTGTCAGCCAGATATTTTAATTTAGCCAGAGTTCTATACCTAGAACAATATCTAACCTTTTAACTCCGGTCTAAAATACTTTTAAACAAAATAAGTACCGGTACTTTACTATTATGACATCGGTCACTGTTTTCAGTGGAAAGTCTGATGATTGCGGCAATTCGCAATTTTTGTGTTGTTGTTACGAGACCAAAGCATTATTAATTTCAGCCTATCGCTTTCCACTGCTGGATATACTAGGCCTCTACAAAGCTTCGCCACAAAACCTGACCCCGTATTCACAAACGCTCGGAATGAATTACGATTCGACCAGTCGCATGTCTATCTTTTTTTGGCATAACGGAAACGAGCGAGATAGACATACGAGTTCCCGAATCGAAATCGAATCGAAGCGTTGTGAATTTTAAGTTTATCGGTCCCTATGACTAACGACTGTTTAATGTAACTTACTAACGATAATGTGCGTAGCTATCGATGTTTCCATAAACAAAAAAAAATATCATATCTGTGTCACCTACCACTTGATTCATACAAAAATCAAAGAAAGATTTTGTGTGACTTTTGTTTCTAACCGTCTGTTAGCAAAATGTCAACAGTCAGAGATAGCAACCTACCGAAACCGAAGAGTAAGTTAATGAAGGGCCGTAAAAGAAAACCAATTCAATTACAAACAGAACGATGTTTATTCTATCCTACTAATATCCTACTTAGATTATAAATGCTAAAATTTGTGAGTATGTATCTACGAATGGATGGATGGATGGATGGAGGTTACTCTTTCACGCAAAAACTACTGAACGGATTTGGATGAAATTTTGCACACAGATGGTTTACAACCTAGATTAACACAAATTATACTTTTATCCCGGTCGTAAGATCCCATGGGACAATTTTGAAATTTTACACGGGCGAAGCCGCTGGCAGAAGCTATTTTAAATAACTAAAAAAATGTGTTTAAATACCTTGTCTCATTAGTACTTACAGCTCAGTCATTTAATAACATGCTTTGCAGTCACGTGTTGGTGCGGCCGTAAAAAGACTGTAAAAGAGCATTGGATACGATCCTCTATGGAAGAGATCTGATCTCGACCTAATGCTACCTGTTTCTATCTGCATTTGTGTCACCTCCCTCAGGAATTTGAAACGGTGTGACTGTAAAAATTTGCTGAAAGGAATTGTACAGTATTTTATACTTTCAAAGAGGAGATGAAATTATGTCTCTGTTGAGGTCTGCCTGCACTTAAAGAGTAGAAAAGATTATTTTTTTGTGTTTTTTGCTTATTGGAAATCACAAATCATAATGTGGCTTTAGTTAAAAATAGCATTAGCAGTAGACGAAGATTGAGGCCATCATTTAATGTTCAAAATTGACTTCAAGCTTAACATTTCCATAGTACAAATCAATCACGGAATATATCACGTAAGTGACAATTGAAGTTTTCATAGAAACCTTGACAGCTTAAAAAAGTGTTTGATTTTATCTATTTTAACACCCCAAAACAAAAGATCCCCAAAATGATCAGTCCCCTCCCTAACAAACAGCAATATTGAGAACAGCGCCATCTATCCAAATTCGCGCGAATCACTGATGCTTGTCAAAGAAAACAAAGTTAATTTATGGAAACTAGCGACTTGCTCGGTAGGGATGGCGTGACGGAGTTCAAGATTATCATCTGACGTGTTTTCCGTTGTCATACATCGTAGGTCATGGCAGAGTGTGTGTATGAATGTAGGTATAGGGTTAGGTTAGGCTAGTCGTTCCCCTAAAGGTGGGGTCATGCAAACGTAGCTGAAGAGCGAAACGGAGTGTGAATTTGAGAGTGTCCGCACCCATAGTTCACTTTCCGTTCTGTCCGTTTCACTGCAGCTTAAAAATAAACTGCTGTGACTGAAATGAAACAAAGTCTTTTGCGTCCGTTGAAACTAGGTAGGTATACATATCGACATGATTTTTTGACACAGTAATGCTGCATGGATTATTCTTACTTTACTACATCCCTTCAATCTTTTTAACAAGCTCACATGGAGTTTCTTGCCCGTTCTTCTCCATAGAGATCTACGCTAGGGAATGGGCAACTACAGTACTTTCTCAAGTTATTATGCCTTGTGACTGTGACTGTAGCTTTGATTTTTATGTGTTTTTGACATTTAAAAGTGCCGTAATGGTATTTTGGCTCTAAAAAATAATATAACGGCTTAAACAAAAGGAACAGGATAAAAGAATTTGTGAAAATCACGAGAAAAGTTGTAGGTAATGATAGTGTTTCTCAAAATACACTTTCTACATACATACATACATAATCTCAAGCCTTTTGCCCGTGGGAGAAGGCAGAAACCATGAAAAGCCACCTGCTACTTTCTACACTCTCAATTAAACTTATTTATGGAGAACCTTAAAAGCACTCGCGACAAACTTGGATATAGGTCTTTCAGGACATTTTTAGCATGGATAAACTGTACCAGGGCAAATGGTGTAGCCTCCACCCGTCTAATTCTTACCTAGTAACCGGCAGAAAAATAAAATTCGGGTGTGTACTGGCGAAATGTGGATGTACTATTAGGGACGCCTAACCAATTTGGGATACCAGTATGATGAAGTGGCTCGGTGGTTAAAATGGGTGCGAATTTTATTTTATAGATTCCTACCTATTTTCCACCAAGAATGCATTACTATTCACTAAGCCATTACTGTTAAAAGTATTAATTGAAGCTAAAAATAGGAACGACATGTTTACAAAAAGCACTGACTAACTAGGTTGAATACTAATAAGTATTAGTTAATAGAATTAATTAATTAGGTAGGTACTACCTAGACCCTCATAACATTTTCCTCAAATACGTGTTGATTACCCTTGTTTTCAATTCATTAGGCCGGTCAGTCACTTAAGGGCACTCTCTCACCGGAGCATTCACCTGCTCCAATAACTCAAACTGCTTCAACATACACAACATAATTTTTAATTACTGCTACAATTCTTTTCAAAAATCTAAGATTCTTTTGCCATGCTTGCCTAGGTTGGTCTGTGAATGGGTGACTACCCTTACATACCAAGTTTCCTTCGTGCCTCAGAAACCACGTTAAGCTGTTGGTTCCGGCTGTCGTTTGTCCATCTTTGACACATCGTTACAGGTAGTCAGTGGCCTAAAAATTCTGGCAACTAGTTTTTACCGAGTGTTTTCGTATTAACCACTGTAAACTTTACTAAGGTTGTGGAGGTCAGATAGGCAGTCGCTCCGTGTAAAATACTGGTATTCAGCTGAATCTGGTTAGATTAGCAGCCAACCTGAGTATATTTTATTTGGCAAAAGGCTAAGCAGATGAAAAATGCTCTAAATCGAATTTTGGATTGTTATAAAGGGTGTAAAACACCTCTTCACGAAGCCGAAAGGCACTTGTTCTCCCCGTCATTGCGATCATTTTTTTTCTTCTACACCATACCTGGGAACCTTCTAGTTACGGAGATATAGGGGGTCAAAGTTACAACTATTTGACAAGTTTTTTTTTAAATACAAGATTTCTTTGTAAGATTTTGACTTCTAACACCTCCACGACCCCCGTACTATTCAATCTATCCATCAGCACAATGTTTTAAGTGCGTTACATTTAGTTCTAATACAAATCGTGATTTATAACCTCAAAAAAAAAAATGTTTCCCAGCAAAAATTTTTGCGTAAAGTTACTTATTTTGATGTACAGAATGCTTGGTTAACGGCTTTGTGATGAGGTGGTTTAAACCCTGTATTATTATGATATGTTACAGATAGACGCCACCGGAGAGGAAGCATTACCCTGGAACGTAACAGTGCAGATGTGAGCGTAACATCAGTTATTGAGGAGGAACGAGCATTACAGTTCGCAATCTGTAAAGATACGCTTTGTATCTACAGGGTGTAAACGGTCCCACGAGGCCATCAACCAAGGATCCTATGCATCAAACGTAACTCTGCGTCTTTTTTTTTTTGGGGTGAAAAATCGTTTCACGGTACTCAATGTAAAGCACTCAAAACATTGTGCTGATGGATGCAGTGAATATTGCGGTGGTCGTGGAGGTATTTAAAATGAAGTCATAATAAAAAAATTGTATTTAAAAAATTTGCAACTTTGACCCGCAATATCTCCGTAACTAGAAGGTTTCCATGTATGGTCTAGAACGATAAATTATGGCAATGACGGAGAGAACCGGTCTTAGTGTCTTCATCGATAAGGGTATTTCTTTACAAAATGAGTGCTTGGTTTGTAACATCAGGGTAATGTTTCGGTCCACTGCGAGGATCGACCGGAAGACACGGTGGAGCACACGGTGGGGGTCTGCCCTACATGGGCGGAGCACCGCCGTGTCCTCGTAGCAGCAATCGGCGGCGGTGACCTCTCGCGTCCGGCCCTGGTTCAATCCATGGTCCGGAGCGAGACGGAATGGGAATCCGTCACCTCCTTCTGCGAAGCAGTTATGCTAGCGAAGGAGGTGGCGGAACGCGAGAGGGAGAGAGCCTCTCGCCCCAGCCGCCGCGGGAGACGCACAGGGCGCCGGGGGCCACGTGGTGGCTACCGGCCACCGTAGACACGGGCCTGTGGACGGCTAGCTATGGGTTAGCTAGCCGTCCGTCCGTCTAATGAGGACAGGCCATGTCGACGGCGCGTTCGTGTTACACGCGCGCCTCAAAGAAATGTCAGCATAAGGGGAGGGGCCCGCAAGGGCCGAAGCCTGAAGGGTTGTGGGCCTGTTCGAAAGAGATACCGCGGCCCCGGAACATAAAGGGCGAGCAAGAAACATGGATGGGTTTTAGTCAGTAAAAGTCTGACACTCCCTCCCGCTCCGCCCAGAATGGGAGTTATTTGATGATTTCCCAGCCTAAAAAAAAAAAGGTAATGTTTCGATGAGAGGGCACCTTTACAAACAGTTTACTGACTTAGTCAAATGACTGTTTATGCAAATTTAACGGATGGAAAAAAATAACCATTTCAAATTGAATTTAGGGATCCACCCACGCAGGGCCTGCGACGTTGGTCTAGTGGGCGCAACCGTGACTGCTTAGCATGAGGTCTTCGGTTTGATTTCCGGGTTGAGCAAAGTGTAGGGTTTCCATTAGGAACTTCTCAGTAGCAGTTGAAGCTCAGTTGAAGGCTCACTCGCTCGTTCGCAGCCTACATGACTATCAAAATGCAATAAGAAAACTGGCTACCAAAGTGCAACGTATAGGTCACCTTCAAACGTGGAAGATAATAGGTGAAGAGATCTAACAAGGATTCATAAAATTATTACTGTTATGACAATTTGTGTGTCATCTTCTGAAATAGCTTATCTACCACACACACACACACACTTCCACATTGCCCGTGCCACATAATACTCGTACAATCCAAAGATATTTTTTCGAAAAATAAAATAAAGGGTCGGTCGTGACGTCATTCAGCAAGAACAGAATACGGCTGTTGGTCACCGCTGACGTCAGCGTCGCAGTATGGTACTATATATACAATGTATACTCATACGCGACCGACCGTGTGCAACCGACTCTCAGCGCGACCAGAATTCAGGTTTTAACACTGATTTTTCTAAATCGTGACATACACACACAATAAAAACTGCACACGGAACCCAAACAACAATCACTCCCAAAAAAGGCCGACCTATTTAAATCTAAACGCATACTGATATAAATAGAATCTTTTCGAAGAAAGTAATCAGTTGCACCTTTACATACAGGGCAAGAGTCTTGCCTTTCACAGTAAACCCCATCTCCTCCAATCTTTAACGGTTTTAGACACCATGGCCCCATCTCCTCAAGAACCTATGGTAGACCAGCGCCCGGAGACAATTCCTCGTGGATTGACTGGTGAAGAACTGGTGATTAGTGGCATGTCTGGCTTGTTCCCTAAGTCAAACAGTGTGTTGGAGTTCAAGGAGAATCTCTATAATGGGGTAAGTCAGTGAGAAGTGTTCTATGTTTATGTGAAGTGTTAAGCCGTGTACGAACACGAACATAGCGAACACAAACATCAAATATGGAAATTTGGTTCGTACGTATGGACGGCATATTCGAGCACGAATGCTAACATAGTTCGAGTCGAGTTCGCGCACAACAGTCGTGAACTCCATCTTAATAGTCATGGCGGTGCTGTTGGAAGTTATCGATCGACTTTTATTAAAGCTCTTCGAACACCGTCCATACAGAACATACTAAAAGGATCGCCGCAAACATGTTTGACGAACAGAGTATTCGATGTTCGTTAGTGGTACGCAAGTGCGAACCAAGTTGTTGCGTATCATGCAACACAACAAATTTGTTCGTACGTGCGTTACGTACACGGCTTTACATTACATCTTGCCTGTAATTTCCGAAGAGTTAGGTGAAGGTTAATCTAATAGTAAACACCCATTTCGGTAGGTAAATGTGTAGTCCCATATAATAATGGGTGAACCTATTGCACTCAACCGAGAAGCTACGAGTACTAAGAAATTCTTGATGGAACTACCCACAAAAAATTTGCCCTACGCAGCTAAGGTATTGTTTTTGCAACCGTTAGACCAACTGATCTGATCTGAAGTGATCTGAAGAGTTGTAATGATTTATTTTCCTTTTCATTATGGTTTAATTGATACTTTGGGCACTGCCCCGTACTATTCGTTTTAGTGACTTTGTACCTATTTTCACAATCTCTAGATTACACTTCAATAATTGCATAAATAAGATGGAAGTGTTCGATTTTTGAAGGTCAACAGTGCAATAACATTTAGATATTCGCTTTGGTAGTGAAATCGGTCGGAGACGGACGGAGAGCATAATTTAACCACGGTTCCGTGTGAGTGTTTCTTTTTTTACTCATCTGCAAAATATGTTTTCAATCAATCAAAAACTTTATTTCGGACAAGAGTCCATATGGGTTAGTAGCGAGTACTTAAGAGCTATGTGAGTACAACAATAAGAATAAAAATCAATTCAAAACAACATCACACAACAGCCCAATTAGACAGTCCAAATTAGCTCATTAATACACTTACAAAGTGTTTTTATTTGTGTAGGAATATTAATAGTTCATGAATCTATAATTTTCAACCGACTTCCAAAAAGAGGAGGTTATCAATTCGTCTGTATTTTTTTTTTTTTTTTTTTTTTTTTACCTCATAACTTTCGACTGAGTGAACCGATTTTGATGATTTTATTTGAAAGCTGGTGCTTCCCATGTGGTCCCATTTTAATTTGCTGAAGATCTGATGCTGGTCTTCGGAGATATACAATTTGTTTTTTAATTGTTTGAAAGGGTATACTTCCCAGAAGGTCCATAATCATCAAGTCAGGATCCTGATAATGTGATCCTGGAGAAATAGAGAGAACTCTTCAAATTTTATAAGCACCCCAGAAGCGATTTGGGTAGTTTTAGAAAGAGCACTTTCTCGGAGTGATCCCATTTAAATTTGGTAAAGATCTGATGAAGAACTTCGGAGAAAGGCAACGGAACTCCTCATTAAATGTAGCAAATGTGTGTCTCTTACTGGGATTGCTGAAATTTCATGTCTGTCTATTGTTTACACCAGTTCATAACAAAAAATCACGCTGGCACGCTGTGAAAGGGTATGCACAATAACCACTAAAAAGTGAAAAATAAAAACTGTGACAAAAAAAATTAAATCAATCAAACAAAAGTCACCGACTTCTGAAGCTAAAGTTATTTTTCACTTTTTTGTGTGAAGTCGGTTTTATTTTTTGCAAAAAAAGTTTTTTTTCATTGACAAAGCTAAAAAATGAGTAATCAGAAAAAATAGGTTTTTAATATTAAAGGGGGTTTTACTGTCTCGCCGAGACACTCGGCGGTAGGACGAGAGCGAGAGTGTCCAGTCACCTTTTGAAAACTATCATTCGTAGATAGTCTAAGCTCGTTGTGCCTAATCGATGACCAGTCTTTCTTTATCCTATGGTTAGTACTTGACTTGGTGTCAGAGTTTATATGCCACCCGCCTCTAACTTGGCTTAACATGCCGTCGAGAAATAAAGAAATATCTCTCGGGCATGCTGGTTTCCTCGCGATGTTTTCCTTCACCAATTTTATTTTACAATACACAAGTCTAAAAAATCAGAGGTGCGTCTTTTATTCCACGACCCTGGTCGTTCGTTACCAAAAGTTTCAAAATTCTGATTACAGTCAATAGCACTATTGACAAAAACAACGCCATGTGATTTTAATTAAACACTTACTCCTTAGGTGGACATGGTTAGCAACGAAAACCTGCGTTGGGACATCGCCCACCCCGAGATTCCAAAGCACTTCGGTATGATCACTGGAGTGGATCGGTTCGATGCCCAGTTCTTCAAGGTACATTACAAGCAAGCGATCATCATGGACCCGATGAGCAGAAAATTGCTGGAACATGCATACGCCGCCATTTTTGATGCTGGTTAGTATTTGAAGAATTAAGGTTACATAATACATCTTCCGCTTGCAAGCTGTTTAGCCGTTGGTCTCGGCTGTCGTTTGTGAAGTTTGACAACAAGTCTTACCACGGGGTATCGTGTTCCCCAGTATTAACCGGGTTGTGAAGGTCAGCCAGGCAGTCGCTCCATATAAAATGCTGATAACGGCTAGCCAGATGATGGCGTCTTTCTCTTTTCGACTCGATGGCAGTTCTCAGATGCCAGGCCCAGTAGATGGCTTCATTAGTAACTGCTTCAATTATTTAAATAGTAGCTTAAAAATTGCAACTTGCATTTCCCGAAAGGATCAATAGCCGACATTTCACTTGTTGGAGCTATTAGACGGAGCATATTTTTTTGGAATAAATCCACAATGGAAGTTTCCAAGAAATCCATAAGTCCATAATACTTAGCCCTAGGTTAGGCTAAGTATTATGGAGATTAGAGAGATCCAATCCAAGACTCCATGTCCATCACTTACACGCACAATTACAAGACGGCCGAGGCAGTCTTCCGAAACCAGTTTATTTCCACGACAAATCCGGTATTTAAATGGTGTTCAAGACAAAAAATGTAGACTTGAGTGAAGACTCAATTTTCACTTAAAAGAAGATGCCATTTTAGTAAAGAATATTCTTTTGCTAAAGAGTCGTCTCACTTTCACCAGGTGTCAACCCATCGGAGCTTCGTGGGAAGAAAATCGGTGTCTTTATCGGAGCTGCCTTCTCCGAATCGGAAAAACTTGTCATCTACGAATCTATTCAACGCAACGGATTCGGTATTACTGGGTAAGTTTTATGTTGAATTCTTCGCCTAGAAATGGCAAACTTTACATCATTTTTATTAAAACTAGACGATACATATTCCAAAACACGAAATTAACCCAGTATGTCAGCCCAGTGTGAATTAGCCCAGTCTTCAATTGTTTTAAAGCATGCATGTCAGTAGCTATTTTAGTCAAACTGTCAGTGGAACAGGTATCCTAATAGATTCAAGGCCGCCCGCAAACCACTGATCGCAGGTTCGATCCCCGACCCGTTAGATTATTTTTTGTGTTTTAATTCGATTTCTATTGGTCTAAGATTTTATTCGATACCCAACCGGTTTTTACTTTTTGTGTTTGTGTTCTACATATTTTTTTGAAAGCTGTAAGATTTTAAATACCTACATAACTTTCATTTTATATAGTTTGCTTATCTAAACATTTTGTTGACGTTGAACGAAATTGCCATTATGGTCGCTGGCGAGAATTTAGAGATTTGCGATAATTTGATTCTAAAAAAAAAGTTCTGGTGTGGCGACCACGAACCGTAAGACAATGCGTGATGATATTTGCGTATGATGCATTACTAAATGCTGATATTTTGCCAAGGAGATGATGAATATCATTTTATGATCTAAATGATAACAGCGATCGTCACGACATTACAGCACGAGTATCCAAGCAGAAACTCAATGCACTCAAGAACTTTATTGTATTGTATGTTTTCGGAGACGTGTGATGTTGGATGTACTTTGTGGATAACAGCAGAACGATAACGTTAACAGTCAAGAATCAGGTGGTTATCGTCGACAACAGCTGGATTGTTCTCTTATGTTTTTTTTTTGTTTCCAAAGAAAGCAGCGGCGAATATAGAACAATCCAGCTGTTCTCGAAGACAACCTCCTGATACTTGACTGTCAACGTTGTCGTACAAACACAAAGCAAAACTACAAAGCAACACACACAAACCACACATAATGCGCACATACACCACCAACAAACGCACGCACACGCACACGCAAACGCACGCACGTTCAAAGTGCATTGCAATGATAAGTGGATAAAATTGCAGTACAATTCTATCAAGTCCATCAAATAATAATATATTTGCAAAACGTAGCGACTGTATTTGGTCTGATGCCAACGATGAAGTTAAATCATTTTTCTTTAATCTAGATAATATGTTGGCAGCAATGAGCCGTTTTGGAGAATCTTTTCGTTCGCCATACAATACATGAACGTCATCCCACTGTGGTATTTATTTTTGTATCTGGAGAATGGACAACATGGCTTTTTACCACCAGCGACAGCACTGACAAAATTTGCGACATTCGCAAGTTGCAAGAGCACTGCTTTACTCGGAGTTGCCGAGATATTTTGCATAGACCGCAGCATCAAAAAATTCTGAAGTCGGAAACAGGGAAAAGGGAAAACGTGTTCCTGGATACGTGGATATACGTAAAATATGTTCAACCGTTAGTCAATATTCGAGACCTAATTTCATTTCAACATTTACGAACTGTTGGTGGTAAATTATGTGGCTCTTACAGAGAAGCATTTTGACGTTTGCAATCGTTAGAAAATGACGTTCATTGGCATCAAACTGACATTGATGCTGTTACATTAATTCTTCACAAGTTCATCAAATTCGAACATTGATTTCTCTAAATTTCAAGGTATAGATCAAGTACAAAATGATTAGAACAAGATAACCAAATTTACCGGTCAGTGAAGAAAAACAACGAAGCGTTGGTTTCACATAATGACATGTGCTAGAGGTTTGCCGCTTTTGATTAAGATCGCAATGCGAATATCTTAACGATTTAAACGCTTGAAGAGAATCAGTTTGACTAAATCACAAATTTACAAATGGCGGAATTAGGAAGAGTTACTTGGCGGGTGACAATGCCCGGTTGAAGAATTACAGGCCCATCTCACTTCTAAGCCATGTCTACAAGTTGTTTTCCAGAGTCATCACGAATCGTCTCGCGCGCAGGTTTGACGATTTCCAGCCACCCGAACAAGCCGGTTTCCGAAAAGGCTTTAGCACCGTGGACCACATACATACGCTTCGGCAGGTTATACAGAAGACCGAAGAGTACAACTTGCCTCTCTGTTTAGCGTTTGTGGACTACGAGAAAGCCTTTGATTCGATCGAGACCTGGGCTGTACTGCAGTCTCTCCAACGGTGCCAAATTGACTACCGGTACATCGAGGTGTTGAAGTGTTTGTACAAAAACGCCACCATGTCAGTCCGACTTCAGGACCAAGCCTCGGAACCTATCCTTCTGCAGCGAGGTGTAAGACAGGGAGACGTCATATCTCCGAAACTGTTCACCGCTGCACTGGAGGATGTCTTCAAGGTTCTGGACTGGAGAGGGCTAGGCATCAACGTCAATGGCGAGTACATCACTCACCTTCGGTTTGCCGACGATATAGTGGTCATGGCTGAGACCATGGAGGACCTCAGTACAATGCTCGATGACCTCAGTAGAGCTTCCGAAAGAGTGGGTCTAAAAATGAACATGGACAAGACGAAGGTCATGTTGAATGCCCATGTCACACCCATTCCTATCAAGATCGGAGGCTCTACACTCGAAATTGTAGACGATTATGTATACCTAGGACAAACGGTCCAGTTAGGTAGGTCTAATTTCGAGAAAGAGGTCAATCGTCGAATCCGACTCGGCTGGGCAGCGTTCGGGAAACTGCGCGGTATCTTCTCGTCCAACTTACCGCAGTGTCTCAAGACGAAAGTCTATGACCAGTGTGTGTTGCCAGTGATTACATACGGGACCGAAACGTGGTCGCTCACAATGGGCCTTATCAAAAGGCTTAAAGTCACCCAAAGGGCAATGGAGAGGGCTATGCTCGGAGTTTCCTTGCGTGATCGAATCAGAAATGAAGACATCCGCAAGAGAACCAAGGTCACCGACTTAGCCCGAAGAATTGCTAAACTTAAGTGGCAGTGGGCAGGGCACATTGCTCGCAGGACGGATGGCCGTTGGGGCCGAAAAGTTCTGGAGTGGCGACCGCGAACCGGAAGACGATGCGTTGGAAGACCTCCCACTAGGTGGACCGATGACCTGGTGAAGGTTGCGGGAATCCGGTGGATGCGAGTCGCAAGGGACCGGTCAATGTGGCGACACTTGGGGGAGGCCTATGTCCAGCAGTGGGCGTCTTTCGGCTGAGATGATGATGATGATGACTTGGCACTCAGTATTTAGAGGCATTAGACAATCAATCATCACGGAACAATAAAAACCGAATCAATAGTGCGATGATTATTTTAGCAGGAGACTTTCGCCGAACTTATTGACACAGGTCATAGCAAGTTCACTGTAGACATTTTGACTGCGTTACCTTTACTGAACTTTTTGTCAGTTTACTGATTCAGAAACCAATCTTATTCAATATAGGTTGCTTAAAAACGTTGCTCAAAATTACAGAGATCATATTTGGTTGTGCGAACAAGCTATTTTGGATACGGCTAGCGCTGAAAAACTCAACAACGGTAATAAATTATCATCATCTGCTTGCTTTTGCCAACTATGTTGGGGCCGGCTTCCAGTCTAACCGGATGCAGCTAAATATCAGTATTATGGTAATTATTTGATAGTAAAAGTGCTCACTCTGAAGTCCGTATTTTTACTAAAGTTGTCATCACAAGCTATTGTGCACAACCAAAGCGACACCATCACCAGAAGTTGACCAGAAAGATAAGTTCGGAGGACTGCCACAGTCCAATACTTTTTGACAGAACAACGTCAGTCGGGTCAGCTAAATAAATATAATTATCACATAATCACAACCTCTGTGTTACAAATAATCAATAATATCAAAAATCTTCTTTAACATGGCACAAAAATCACATAGATTGTTCTTATTGAGATCACAATTAGTAAAAATAGTAAAAACTAATATTATCTGAATGTTATTTTCTGCACAGGACAGACACATCATCTTCAAATGACATTTAAAAAATTATTGCACTTGGTGCACATCTTTCTAGTGCTTTTATTGCGCGCTCTTCCACAGTCATGGCAACGTCCTTATCTTCTTCGGAGGTATCGTCAGATCCCTCACCTGGTATATCTTGCTCGGATTCCGATTGATGGTCTTCCTCTTCTAAATTGTCAACTTCTTCGTCGAAGCTTGTTTCAGCTTCATAAACGTCATTTCCGACATCGGTTTCAGCCAGCCACGACTTAATTAGTGCATCACGTGCATTGTCCATTTTTTTTTCTAAAACCAAACAAAATAAGGTATTATTTATCTAAAATAAACGAAAACAAAATAAATCAATGTAAAAAAAAATACTTACGTATTTGGTCGCACGGATTACAGTTGTAGTCCACACTCTTTACTGAGCTCCTGTGACACAACCGCGCAAATCTTACGCTTGCGCTGCACCGAGCGCGTCGGTCAATCATTCATTTGAAAGTACCTGGAGGCGCCACAAGTGCAAATCGATTGTTGGAAATTATCGATTTTGGTTAATTATGTAGTCCACGCGACCACTCTGGACTGTTGGATTTTCAAACGCTCGACTCTGTGCCTATAGGATGAACTTTCTGATAGTGCAATGATAGTTAGTCATTTATTTTAGGTGTCGCTTTTAGTCAAAATGGGCATTCACGGCACGTTACCTTCGATTACAGCTCCACATAACATAGTTTGTGTGGGGACAAACTCACACTAATATACCCCCCACACAAACAAGCAAACACACTCACACATACACGAACACTCACGCACACCCATGGCAACACCTTTTTTCATACACTTCTTGATATAAATATAAATACGTCTCGGTACCTAGTAGATAACACTTTTACATTTACTATTATTACATCTTTGCTGCATATTTTTTTATTTTTTATTTCAATTTTTTCGTTCCATTTTTGTTTACCTAACTGTTTAACTTAATTTGTAACGTCTGAAAAGACCCGAAGAAGGAACCACTGGCTCTGAAGATACAGGCTATGCTTAGTTTCGGAGTCAGGGATACTTATACTCGATTTGCCTATTTTAAGCCCTAGCAACGGTCCCCAACGAAATTGTAAACCAATGTCCAATCTCCTATTTTAAGTCACTATTGATGTACTCTTAGAATAAGACCAATTGTAATAAGGGTTTGAATAAACGTTTTATTATTATTATTCATATAGAACAGCTAGGAGCATTTTCAATCATCACACCCGTAATCCCAGAAGGGTAGAAGTATGGGGTTAGGGTGAAGACAGTCACAGAAGTATACTTAATGGTACACTCATATTTTGCCAGTTATGTTTAAGTCCCATGTCAAATGGGGCGACCATTTTACCGTCAACCGGGCACAAATCCAGACTCCATGGAAGCTATTGAAAAATTTCTCAAGGATAAACCCAATAACACTTTACCAGAACTAAAAATTGAGTGTAGAACTTCATGCTCAGCCTTCGCACTTTTGACCACTAGAACATCACAATTCATAATAAGTCACCGAATTTACGCATGCAATGACTTCTCCTCCACTTTTGTTAATGTCAGAGCAACAATAGAAGCTACCTTTAGCTTTTCTACTACCACAAGAAGATTTAAACATCACGCTTATAATATATACTTTAAGCTCATACACGTGCCGTCTGAGAGCACAAATTAATCCTTTTGAAGGACATCAAGAATATTCATCTTGTTAAATAGGGACAGGCGTTTTTAAGGAATATCTTTTATGTTGTCTGACTCTTATGCTATAACAAGGTATAACATACGAGTCTCATAACAAAAACGCACACACAATAATCTTTTTGGAAATTACTTGATCAGCGCGTGGTAAATAATATCAGCTGCTCGGGTGGATCTTTAGGTTACGCCATGCTTGTCTAGGTTGGTCTGTGGATGGGTGACCACCCTTACATACCGAGTTTCCTCCGTGCCTCGGAAAGCACGTTAAGCTGTTGTTCCCGGCTGTCATTTGTCCATCTTTGACAGTCGTTACAGGTAGTCAGTGGCCCAAAAAGTCTGACACCAGTCTTACCAAGCGGTATCGTATTTCCCAGTATTAACTGGGTTGTGGAGGTCAGATAGGCAGTCGCTCCATGTAAAATACTGGTATTCAGCTGCATCCGGTTAGACTGGAAGCCGACCCCAACATAGTTGATAAAAGGCTAGGCAGATGATGATGTTGACTTGATTAGGCAGATTTATAGGTTCCTAAATGCAAGAGCACCGTCCGTCCTGCTTCACGTGCCCGGCTTAAGGTGAAAGCGAAATATTTTCGTCAACAAACAACGTAGCACTGGCCTGCAAATAGCAAAAAACGTAAGAAAAAATAAATTTCGCGGGCTACTCTGAAGCATCAGCCTCAAGCATTTTATGCTTAAGAGGCCTGCGGAGCATGCGAATTTCATACAAACGTAATACCAAAATAATTTGTAAATCAAACATATTCTTAAGGTAGTGTGTATTTATTTTGATTGGATTACAGAATATATAGGTTTCCAAACACATATTTTGAATGTACACCGATTTAAACAAGAGTTATGAGAAAAATACATTTCGTATAGAAATTTTAAAATCCTCATATCTCGTCTTTATATCATTGTTCTTTCAAAATATTTATTTGGGAACATAGATATTCTATAATACAATCGAAATAAATACACACTACCTTAAGAAAATGTTTGATTTTCATATTATTTTGGTATTACGTTTGTATGAAAAACGCATGCTCCGCCGGCCCCTTTACGTGGCTACTGTCGCAGCCAGCTAATTTGTCTAAAAGAATAACGTTACAACTGAATAACTTAATTCTAGACATATGAAGAACAAAAACACTGTCCATTTTGTATAGTAACTGAATAGTGCTTATTATAACGTCATAGTAGGTAGTCAAAAATGGAATGCTTGTTTTTCATTAGGATCGTGTACTTGCGTTATTTAGATACTTGGGATTTAAGCCTTGTGCAATTAGGGGTGAGCCTATTTTCATCGACTGAGCACAAGGAGTCCTAACTCCAGGCTTCTACCAAGAAATTTCTTATAGAAAATCCTAAAAACAGTTTTGGACCATGTGAAAATTATTATAGGATCTAAATTCGCCAAAGCTGGCGTTACTGTTTGCTATTCTCATGTTTATTGTTTCGCGATGTAGAGGATAGATACAGATAACACTTTGTCTGACCTGGGGGTCTAAAATGGCCGCTTTAGCAGGCTCATGATACGAATCTCGTTAAAAAAATTGGTAAGCTTATAACTAAAGAGCCCATCGTGACCCTTCTAGAGCACAGCAAGTTAACTTCAAACGAATAAATCGCTTCTTTGCTACAAGTAAAATACGAAATACACGACAACGTATTATTAAGTTAGACTAAAAATATTTTTATTATGATTGCCAATATTTTTTGCAAAGAAACCTTTTAACAAAAGATGAAAGGTTTTACTATTATGACCACCCTTTTTTTTTTTTTTTTTAGGATGAGAAATCATCAAATGACTTCTCCCACTCGGCGGAGCGGGAGGGAGTGTCATACTTTTACTGACTAAACCCATCCATGTTCCTTCCTCGCCCTTTACGTTCCGGGGCCGCGGTATCTCTTTCAAACAGTCCCGCAACCCCGGCAGGCTTCGGCCCTCTTATGCTGACATCTCTTTGAGGCGCGCGTGGAACACGAACGCGCCGTCGACACGGCCTGTCGTCACTAGACGGACGGACGGCTAGCTAGCCCATAACTAACCGTCCACAGGCCCGCATCTACGGTGGCCGGTAGCCACCACGTGGCCCCCGACGCCCGGTGCGCCTCCCGCGGAGGCCAGGAAGAGAGGATCTCTCCCTCTCTCGTTCCGCCACCTCCTTCGCTAGCATGACTGCTTCGCAGAAGGAGGTGACGGCTTCCCATTCAGTCTCGCTCCGGACCATGGATTGAACCAGGGCCGGACGCGAGAGGTCGCCGCCGCCGATCGCCGCTACGAGGACACGGCGGTGCTCCGCCCACGCAGGGCAGACCTCCACCGAGTGCTCCACCGTGTCCTCCGGTCGATCCTCGCAGTGGAGACACCCGGGCGTTTCCTCCCGCCCGATTTGGTGCAGGTACTTCCGAAACATCCGTGTCCGGTGAGGACCTGCGTCAGGCGGAAGGTGAGGACGCCGTGGCGCCTCTCCAGCCACTCCTCAAACAGGGGACTTACCGCCACTATCGTGGCGTGCCCTGCACGGGGTTGCGACAGTCGCTCTCTCCATGTCGCCATGAGATCGCGCCGGAGGTCTGTCCGCTGAGCGGCAATTTGCCGCGGCAGCGGAGTTTCCCCCCGGCGTAGTGCCTCCGCGCGCCAGTCGTGCAGGCGCGCGAGGACTATCGCCTTCAGATCCCATGGCGGCAATCCGGCAAGCAGGCCCGCCGCCTCGCGGGAGATCGTGCGGTACCCACGGGCCAATTTTACGGCCACCACTTTCTGGGGCGCGTTCAGGTAATGGGCGGCTCGCCGCCTCAAGGAACGCGCCCACACTGGGGCCCCGTAAAGAGCCATGGACCGCACGACAGCCCCGGTCCGTTCCAGCCTGGGGGCCAAACGTCGGAAATGCTCCACGAAGTTCCATCGGCTGTCGAGTACGAGTCCCAGGTACTTCAACGTCGACTCGACGCCGATGGATACCCCTCCTACCGTCAGTGTGGATCCCGGCGGTGGCACATTCCGAGGCCCATGAAAGCACATGGCCTCGGACTTGTGCAATGCCACCTCGAGACCCAGTTGCCGGATCCTCTCAACGACTATCGCAACCCCGCGTGTCATCACTTCGGCCGCCGCCTCGTGCGACCTCCCCTGTGCCAGCACCAGGGTGTCGTCTGCCTAGTAAACGACGCTGACACCACTAGGGAGGTCGGCGCGCAGCACCCAGTCGTAACCGATGTTCCACAGGGGCGGTCCCAGAACCGATCCCTGTGGGACACCGCACGACATCTCTCGCCGGTTCCAATCTCCGCAGCGACTGGGGTAGATGACGGCCCTGTCCGTCAGGTAGTCCACACGACGGATCACCCTGACATAGGTACCGAGTTTCCTCCGTGCCTTGGAAAGCACGTTCAGTCGTTGGTCCCGGTTGTCATTTGTAGATCTTTGACAGTCGTTACAGGTAGTCAGTAACTACCTGTAACGACGAACGTACCAAGGGGGATCGTGTTACACAGTAGGTATTAACTGAGTGGTGGAGGTCAGATAGGCAGTCGCTCCATGTCAAATACTGGTATTCAGCCTGCATCCGGTTAAGAGGCCTGCGGATCATGGGAATTTCATACTACAAACGAAATACCAAAATAATTTGTAAATCAAACATATTCTTAAGGTAGTGTGTATTTATTTTGATTGTATTACAGAATATATAGGTTCCCAAACACATATTTTGAATGTACACTGATTTATACAAGAGTTATGAGAAAAATAAATTTTCCATAGAAATTTTAAATTCCTCTTATTATTATCTCGTCTTCATATCATTGTCCTTTCAAAATATTTGCCGGCCCCTTAACTAGAAGCTGACCCCAACATAATAGTTCTGAAAAGGCTAGGCAGATGATGATCATGCCATCTACAAACAAAATCTAAATTTTTGAGTTATGTCTGCCTTATCGCAAACTAACAAAATACTTAACATAAATATAGCATGGTGAGTATCTAATTCCACCTAGCTTAGGAACGTTCACAATTATAATATTAAATAAAATTAAAACAGAATAATTTCAGCTCTATTGTATTTTCTTATCTTCCATAGCTACGCTTACAGACCGATAAAACGACATTAATTCCTAACCAAAACTCTTTCTAAGATTTATGTCCTCTAAATTAGCCCATCTACCGAAAATCTATCGTGTCAGCTTTGCCTGAAGATACTATAAACTGATTTAGAGAGTATACCAATTTATTTTCGTTTTCGATGTCAGTAAATTTAGCGAAACGAACCATTGCAGGCGCCGAAAGTAGGTGTAATTCTGTTAGAAGTTAATTTAATTTTGTAAATTATTTTCTAAACGAATTTCGGACGTGTTTAGCAGTTTTAACTGCGTTAGTGGGGAATGGATGAAAGTTTAGAATGGTGAGTGGTTTACGTGATGAGGCTGTGAGTGATATTTTATTATTTGGGAGGTTTTTATAACTGTATGGGTAACGGATTAGGGTTGGAAATCAAACCATGATGACTGTGATTATATTACTGATTGTGATTGAGTTCACAATAAGTAATATACATTTATAAATAGACCCTAATCTAAGGTTGAGGGTCTATTTATGGATAACCGAAGAGAACAAGTCTTCTTTTTACCCATAATGAAGACGAAAAACACTTGTTCTTCTCGTCATTGCAATCTTTTTTCCTGTTCATGCCCGGAAACCTTCTAGTTACGAGATATTGGTGGACAATTTTTTTTTGTAAATACAAATTTGATGTACAGAATCTTAGTTTGATGTACAGACTGCTTGGTTGACAGCTTCGTGAAGTGGACATTTACATAATGTAGGAAAGAAAGACAATTTATTTATTTCAGCAATAAGAACAGCAGTAAATAAATAAATAAATATCGCTGGACATTACACACAGCGCCATCTAGTGCCACACTAGGCAACGAGGCTTGTGTCATGGACACCAGGTAGTTAATATACTACATAGATACTTTTTGTTAGTAAAAACATTCTTAAATATACATATTAACATACACAAACATTTGCTCCTACCGGGATTCGAACCCGAGACCCCAAGAACATAAGGCAGCCTCACTACAGTTGCGCCATTCGGGCCGTCATAAAAGCAGTAGGATAACAACAATTTTCTTTAACAAGCAATCTACATCAGAACTACCCACCTAGTTCCAAAAAATACTAAGAGAATTACTTACTAAAAAATACATACCAATTACCTTCGTGTCGCAAAAAACGCCTCGTCTCCACAAGTACTGCATATTTCTTAATTAACCTTCCATGTCCTGGTGAGTCAAGGTCAGAGGTCAGTTAGACCCCACAATTTATACGTATATGTGGGTTGGAAGATTTACGAGGCCACCTGCGTGTGCTCTTTATCACAAGCCTATTGTGGAAGGAATATTCTTTTATCTGTACCATGGCAGATTATTCCATGAAATTCAGTAGGTACTGTTTCGAGAACCTACCTACTCTAACTTGAATTCAATTTTGTAACTTTGAGGAAAGACCTATCCCGTGGGACAATAGATTAGACGGCAAAAAAATCTAATATTACATATATTTTCTTTTTTCAATCAAAAAATTAAGACGATACAGTGCGTCGTAAACTCGTGTGACGTCACATTTTTGCCGGAAAATGACGTCACAAGCGCCACATGATCTTTAATGCGTTTTATCTTCGTCATTTTTTATTAATTTGATAAAACAAAAAGCACATTTTCAATATTTTTTGATAATCTAACTGACGGACTAAACATATTTTTTTTTGTCAGGCGTCCCTACTACCGAACTCCATGCGGTTAAAGCCGCGGGCATAAGCTAGTCAATCGATGTTCTTTTTTTGCTCTGGACCATATTTGGGAACATTTTAGTTCCTATCTCTATCTGCTTAGCCTTTTCCCAACTATGCTGGTGTTGGCTTCCAGTCTTACTGGATTCAGTTTAAAACTGATATTTTATATGGAGCGACTGCCTATCTGACCTCCACAACCCAGTTAGTACTGGATCATAGTTTGGTAAGACTGGTTGTCAGACTTTCGGGTCATTGTATCACCTGTAAGGACTGTCAAAGATCTACGAATCAGACAGTCGGAACAAACGGCTTGACGTGCTTTCCGAGGCACGGATGAAACTCAGTATGTAATAGGTCATCCACAGACCAACCAAGGCAACCTTCAAACACACATAGATACCCATAAAATAAGTGCTAAACACATTACTACTAAGGGTCAACTCTTTTTAACCCTTGAGGATCTTGAATTTCACTGCATGCCCACGACGACCAATAAATTCATAATATTATCAGGCCGCAACGCAATCTAAATCTTATTTGCTTAACTTACGCATCGGTGGTCCAGACTGAATATTATAAAGTGGTAATAGATGGGCCGGTATAGCCCCCAGCGTGTTTTGATGACCCCTTAAATCATATTTGCTTTGACTAAATTCATTTTAGAGTAAATTTATTTTAGACTAGATTTTACGTTGGATGGGTTGTTAGGGGTAATCCCCCTCTAATTGGAACTATTCAATGGTTACAAATTTATTTACTTTCCCAGAAGGTGGCAGAGTAAAATTGCAAACTGCTTCAGCAGAAAATCATTCCGTTTTAAATTTTTATTCGCTTTCAGCAATAAATCATTTTTAATAAGTCCACCAAAATTTCTAAGACAGCGACAAAGGCTTACCTTCTTAAAGTTTGAGGCAAACGTAGAACTATTAAATAAATACTACACCAAACTAGAACGAACTTTATTAAAACCTACATTCAACGTAATTTTGTCATACTGCTGAAAGTACTGCTTCTACGAGAGACCAAATTATAATAGTCATAACTGGAAATGTAGGTTTTGGATTGAGTCGAAAGCAAATATTACAACGATGAGTACGCACTGTGCCTTATTATTCTTATTACGAAACTACTATCAAATGGTGTAATCTAAACCAAAAGAACTATTTTGCCAGAACTTAATATTATTTTTGTACCGCCTTTTATTATTAAATTACGAACGGACGAAAATTACTGCGGTTTTTTCATACGCATTGATAAGAATATGAAAATCAAAGCAAATGTAATTAATAAATATGGAAGTCCAGTTTTGTAGGTATTTCTTAAAGTATTCGTTCATAATAAACACGGTGCCGGTCAGAGGTAAAAGGAAATATTGTGAGGAAACCTTAGTTCTAGCCCAAAGAGAATAATAATGCTCATGTTAGTGAATGCTGCCTTATGCTGTTAGTGAATCATACCCAACCAAGGGCAATAGCTTGCTTCCTATTTTATTGGAGTTAAGTGTCTGGTAAAATGTGAGTTGCTACTGTTACTGAGGCCCACCTCTGTCTAACTCTTCGGGAATTTCAGCCGTGGTCTTAATTGAGATATACTGCCCTAAGAAGCCAGTCTAGCATGCTAAAGGTTCGAGAATTAATAATGTGGATGCGTCTCTTCTCTAAAGACTTTTTCACTAAAGATTTTGCTACATCTGTCATTTTACTATCTTCCTATTCGCTTTAGTCGGAGCATTACCTGTCGATAACGCTATCATGCTGCAGTCATCACGTGACTGAATTCATAAATAGGATAAACGACTAAAAAAATCGAATTAGTCTGTCAGATAGCTTTCATAAAATATTGGACACATATTTTTTTAATTTTTCACGTTAACAAAATTTGAAGACGATACACTGCGTCGAAATTTCGTCTGACGTCACATTTCGAAACATTTTTTACCAGAAAGTAACGTCACAAACCCCCACTCATGATCTTTGATGCGTTTTATCTTCCTCATTTTTTAATTAATTTGATAAAATAAAAAACATGTATCCAATATTTTTCGTTAATCTAACTGACGGACTAAACAGAATCACATTTCTTTTTTCAGTCGTCATTCCTATTGCATGCAATATAGACGACTTCTTCTTCCATTTTTTTCTTAGTCTTTATAGATTCAAGTCATGGATGTCAGCATACTAGCATAGCATTACCTAGAACAACTAACTTTAACAAACAAAACAGAATCTTAGAACGGATCTCAATCTTACCCTGGAACGCAGGTGGCGTTCCCGACTCGACTAATAAGAAAATAATTATGAATAAAGGTCGGACCACTTGGCAATTCTGGTCGTTTATTAAAATGGTAATGAGCTTGAAGTTTATAATGGCAGTTCAAATGTAGTGTTTGAAGGTTAAATGTAGTAGTGAAGATTATGAGGGTTTTGGGAGGGCTCGTTATGTCTAGTTGTGTATTACTTATGGATTTAATGGTTAGGTTTTTAAAATAATTAATATAATGATACTAACATAAACGTGCCGTAACGTACGTTGAGCAGTTGGTCAAGGCTGTGATTTGCAGATCTTTGACAGTCGTTAATGATAGTCAGTGGCCCAAAAAGTCTGACAACCAGTATTACCAAGGGGTATTGTATTACTCAGTACTAACTAGGTTGTGCCTTCGATTCGATCGAGACCTGGGCTGTACTGCAGTCTCTCAAATGTGCCAAATCGAGTACCGGTACATCGACGTGTTGAAGTGTTTGTACAAAAACGCATGTCAGTCCGACTTCAGGACCAAGCCTCGGAACCTAACTTTCTGCAGCGAGGTGTAAGACAGGGAGACGTCATATCTCCGAAACTGTTCACCGCTGCACTGGAGGATGTCTTCAATGTTCTGAACTGGATAGGGCTAGGCATCAACGTCGATGGCGAGTACATCACTCATCTTCGGTTTGCCTACGATATAGTGGTCATGGCTGAGACCATGGAGGATCTCAGTACAATGCTCAATGACCTCAGTATAGCTTCCGAAAGAGTGGGTCTTAAAATGAACATGTACAAGACGAAGGTCATGTTGAATGCCCATGTCACACCCACTTCTATCAAGATAGAAGACTCTATACTCCAAGTTGTAGACGATTATGTGTACTTGGGACTAACGGTCCAGTTAGGTAGGTCTAACTTCGAGAAAGAGGTCAATCGTCGAGTCCGATTCGGCTGGCCAGCGTTTGGGAAGCTGCGCGGTATCTTCTCGTCCAACTTACCGCAATGTCTCAATACGAAAGTCTATGACCAGTGTGTGTTACCAGTGATTACATACGGGACCAATACGTGGTCGCTCACAATGGGCCTTATGAAAAGGCTTGAAGTCACCCAAAGAGCAATGGAGCCATGCTCGGAGTTTCCTTGCGTGATCGAATCAGAAATAAAGACATCCGCAGGAGAACCAAGGTCAAGGGCAACTATATTGGTTCAAAGCATAAGCCTAGTTTATCACTTCAAAAATAATAGAACACTGTTGTGTGACTGATTTTAAATCCACGACTTAATTTCAACCTCGACTTCCCTAAAAAACACCATCAAATCAAAGAAAAGCCAATAAAAACAGAAGTGCCAAACGCCAGATATGATAAAAAATGACAGCACGTTCCCTCAAGAGCGATTGAGTCGTCCAACTGATTCTAACGCACGTCCATCCCTTCATTATACTTAGTATCGTATCGGTCGTAACTTTGACGAATACCATCATTTGTACAGTCTTCTTCAGTGGTGGAGATGTTAAAGAGAAGGTCCACTTGGCACGATGTATGATAAACCCTAAATACAATCAGTTTGAACATAAGCATCATATTGAAATATCGACACAGCAATTGCATAAAACATTTCTATCACAATGATATCTGTAGATTATAAAAAAACATTATTGCAAAAATAAAAACCGTCATGACGTGGTTTAGAAAGTATTATTACTTTACGGTAGACATCCTCCTGTGCCTTTTATTAATTCAATCTTAAATTTTGCTCTACAGTGTGGTAGTCATCATCTACCTAGCCTTTTACCAACTATGTTGAGTTTGGATTTTGGTTTTACTGGATGTAGCTAAATAATAATAATATTTTTATCTCCCACACAGTAAGTACAGTTAGAATATAGAGGTGTAACAAATATTGGAGGTACAAAGGTTTTCAAGGAATTCAAACTAAGATACCCTGTGATATGGACTCCTGCAGATTGATACCAGCATTTAACGTGGATCGACTGTTTATCTGACCTCCACAACCCAACTGTGTTGAGTTTCACTGGGTAGAACGATACTTCTTGAACCGTGACAGTACAGCCTGATTAAACTCTCAAGAACAAAAGAGATCGTCGTTCCATGACTGGTCCTTCTGCAGAATATTCTTTGGCGACGCCTAAGGCGACTTAGCGCAGTAACTTTTTATTTTTGATGTAAAACAATAAATCTCTGATATGATCCGATCGCCTCCCATTCGAGATAGTTTCGCTTTACGATACTCGTACCTCCGCCTTTTCTCTTTCGGCTTTTATTTATTCCACTATTGTTTTGGGAGGAATGAGAAATTGGGTTCAACATGAAAATGGAAACTGGATCTTTGACTTAACCAACAATCAGAAATCGATTTTCTGAACTACTGAAAGTGGGCCATCGACATCTAAACAAGGACCTATTTATTTTATAAATATTCAGTTACAAAAAAGACAACTCACAATTAAATAATGATTAAAGTATCCTGTTGTATCTGGCTAGAATGAATAACCGCCGCGACCACTATCTAATTAGGAAAATTCTAGGCAGAGATATAGAAACGGAAAAGAACACTCGTATTAAAAACTTTTTTGCAAAAAATAAAACCGACTTCAAAAAGAAAAAGTGAAAAATAACTTTAGCTTCTGAAGTCGGTGACGTTTGTATGATTGATTTAATTTTTTTGTCACCGACTTCAGAAGCTAAAGTTATTTTTCACTTTTTCTTTTTGAAGTCGGTTTTATTTTTTGCAAAAAAGTTTTTATTTTTCACTTTTTAGTGGTTCACATGGAAAGTGCATACCGTTACAATTACAACAAGCCCAAACACGACTAGGATACATTATCTCATTATGGAGTTCCGTGACTCTTGGCTTCATCATCAGATCTGATGGTAGAATGGTTCTTATCAAACGCAAATGCTTCACTTGTTGTAGAAAATATAAAAATTGCTGTACGTTATCCTATAAAATTTGAAGAGTTCCCTCGATTTCGCCAAGATTCCATCATCAGATCCCGACTTGGCGACTATGGGACCAACTTGGAAGTATACCCTTTCAAACAAAAAAAGAATTTTTCAAATCGGTTTAGGCGTCTTCGAGTAATCGGGTAACATACATAAAAAAAAAAAAAAAAAAAAAAAAATACATACAGTCGAATAGAGAACCTCCTCCTTTTTGGAAGTCGGTTAAAAAGAAAATATATCTTTATATCTTAGTCCAAGATAGTAGTACACGGCTCTAAACACATTTAACTGACCATTTAGGCATACCCCAAATCACGCCAAAAAATAAAAAAAATTACCAACTAATCAGAATAATTTACATTGATTTTTAAAACCGATAGAATTCTTTTGAATGTTGTTTACAATTTAAAACTAGAACGGTCATCAACATGAAAACAAAAGTCAAACAGCATAGTTTAATTTTTTTTGTTAAATGCAAGGAATGGTTTGATTTTCAGGTCGGGCAAAGTGTTATTGTGTTTTTTCCTTAAATTGTGGATTTCCTACCTGGTTGATGGCAATAGGGTCACCTCTTTTACATCATCGTCATCGTTCTGTCCCATCGTACTTTTAACACTCTTTTTTTAAACTATTCTTTCCTGTCAACCGATTTACTTGTTCTTCTCTTATATCAGTCATCACACAATCCTTTCATCGTTTCTTGGTCTTACTCTCTCTAATCATCCATTATCTATAGCAGCGGTCGGCAACATGCGGCCCGCGGACATCTTTTTTGCGGCCCGTGAATGTTTATTAATTATGTTAGAAATATCAAAATAACTGTAGGAACGAACGGCAATCGACTGTTTAGTGTGGATCCAGCCTTAAGGATCACCTCAAGGCTGGAAAAGTTCTATGGCAAAATTGTAGACTAGTAGATACTAGTCTAAAAATGTAGACTAGTAGATACTAGTCTAAATTTTTTTAAGGAAAAAATGTAGACTGTATCTACATTTTTTCCATAGAACTTTTGGGAAGGAATTACTCCACTGTTTGACACTATACATCCAAAGTTAAACACTCTGCTATATCGTTTTGTCTTCTTATTAATTTTGTCTGTGGGGAAACAGAATAGTAAAATAAATAGCCATCAAAAAGTTACGAGCTACCAAAGATTCGTTTTTGTTGGCAATTTTAACGCAACTTGGAACATTAGAAATAATAGAAGTGTCAAATTGCCAAAACAAAGTCGGTACCGACGAAGCACAATTAACTAAGATTTCAATAGATTTTATTGGTAGGGAATCGGTTTATGTAGTGGTTTTATCATAAAACTCGATTTTCCAAAGGCCTTTCCGTGTTTTCTGCATCTTTTACTATGAATAATTGTGCATCTCACTGAATTGACTCTGTCGGGCACGATGCCAGGTGAGAGAGCGTGCTTTTTGGCCACGCCCATAGTGAGTTCAACCTCGTGACTAGTGCAACCTTAAGAACGCGCTTTTCATGTTTTCTTTGGGATATCCCAAACAAATCATAAAGTGAAAAGTGCGACCAATTATTCGTATGTATATTGGGTTTCTAGGTTTAACATCACAGTGCGGCGCACCTTTAGGGTATTTTTCCATCTTGTGGCCCTGGCTTGCCAAAAGGTTGACGATCGCTGATCTATAGGATCATCCCTTATTACATGAGACTTGAATATAAGTGGCGAAGTATAAGTTTACTATGTATTTAGGTACACCTCTGCCTAACCCTAACAGACTTGATGTTATAATAATAAAACCCCAAAAATACAACTCATTCATAATAAAAACAGTTCTTCAACGAAACACATTTATATTCATGATGAACACGATTGACTGTGCAATGGACAAAAGGCCATAAAACATTTACTGCGACATGCATTAACGAGACTTCCGAATGCACTGGTAAATATTTATACGCTTCGGGGAGCGTATTTACGAAACTATGTTGTCGGGTTGAAAGTTGAAAGTGGCGTTTTTTTATTTTATTGTTTTGACTAGTCCGGTGAGTAGTGTAATAAAAAAGAGTGTCTTATTAGTGTCGAAAAACACCGAGGCGGGGCGAGTGCGGGAGTATACAGACACCAGCACTTCAAGTTACCAGAAACTGTAAAATTTTCCCAATCAACCTTTAACCTAAGTCCTATGGCTGATGCTCCAGGGTAGCCCGCTAAATTCAAATTTTCTTCCTTTTTTTCAATTTGCAGGCCAGTGCTAAATACAACCTCGTACTGATCCAAGAGATCTAGTTGATCAAAATATTGTTCGCAACTGAAGACGCATGTAGTTACATAATTATAATAATCAAAATCATCAATACACCTCGAATCCATAAAAGTCTAGGAAAGACCTTTATGAAATTTAAAAATTTTGAATATCGCGTGCTACCCGCACGCTTTCACGTTAAACTTTCTATTAAAGTAATTAGAAAGATGGTAATAGCGTGATGTGCTGGTCCCTGTACAATAGAAGCGCTCGTCTAGCCGCTGCCTTTACACTGTCGCGCTCAAAGTGTCTCGGATTGTGTGTACAGCCACCTTTTGAAGTGCAGCAAAAAGTTGAAAGTGATATTTCTTGCTCAGCGTTCAACTTATATTGTTATAAATGAGCCCAACTTCTATTGAACCTACGTTTTTTTAGAGAAACAATGGTTATCAATGCTAGGACAGGTGCATTATGATGCATAAAATTACTAAATATAGTGCGGTTTTAAAGCGGAGAGCTCCGAAAAGCGTCAAACGTCAATTTGTACATACATTGGAATATACAATTATTCATTGTTTTGTTTTGTGCGAATATGAGAGAAGAAAAAGAATCACGAGCCAACGTGTGTACGAGCAGTCGTACAAATATCAATTTCTATCCAAAACATATGTTATATTTGCATATTCCACTTCAAACCAACTTTTTTATTCAATTTCCCCATAAATAGAAAGTAAACAATGTCAGTGGGAGTACGGTACCAATAAAACGGTTACCATTTCAGCCCCTATCAAAACATTCAGAACTAGCATCAATAAATACGCGTCTCAGTTCATTCGGTTCATTGAAATGTTGTTTGTTTGAAAATGTTCAATTTGGTTTTCCGTTTCGATACACTTTTTGTCTAGAACATTTATTTACGTAGTTTTTGCTTTTTTGGTAATTTATAGACATGCTGATATCGATTATTAAATCATAACTTGCAAAACCCTTTTTCAAAACTTGCAAAATCAAGCGTAAATGGCTAGCAAAATAAATGTCAATTTGATGCTAGCTATTGTCAGAACAATCAAGAACAAATAAAAATGAATATCTTAGCTACCAAACATAACAATAAAGATTTTAAAGGATTTTGGCAACAAACAAAAAAGTTAAACCCAAAACCTAGCGTCCCTGTGAGTATCAATGGTAACAGCGAACCAAAAGACATCGCGAATGTTTTCAGGTGTCACTTTCAAGTGGAGTCTCCGCTTAAAGGGGAGCATGCCAGGGATGCTGGGGTCGTCGTGTCTGCGGTGCCAGAACGTATCTCAGCAAAACAGGTTGCTCTAATAATTAAGGGTATGACGCGGGGGAAGTCGCCCGGACACGATGGCCTCAGCGTTGAGCATTTTCAGCATGCGGGGCCGCACCTCCCGAGGCTCCTCGGACTGTTGTTTACACTCTGTATTAGGCATGCATACCTGCCAGATGAGCTGATGAAGACGGTGGTAGTGCCTGTGATTAAAAACAAGACTGGAGATAACTCCGACAAGTGCAACTACCGCCCGATATCATTGGCTACGACCACAGCTAAGGTGCTTGATGGCCTGCTTGAGAGACAGCTTAAAGAGCACTTAAATTTAAATGACGCACAGTTTGGTTTTAGACCAGGACTTTCGACAGAATGTGCGGTTATGTCTCTCAAGCAGTCTGTCAGGTATTACACGGACAGGAGGACGCCTGTGTATGCAGCTTTTCTTGATCTCTCCAAGGCTTTTGACCTGGTTAGGTATGATATTCTCTGGCGGAAATTGAAGGATACGGGTGTGCCGGGTGAAGTAATAAATATTTTTAAATATTGGTATGATCACCAAACTAACCAGGTCAAATGGCTTGGTGAGCTTTCTGACGTGTACGGGTTGGAGTGTGGAGTGAGGCAGGGGGGGTTAACATCCCCTTCACTCTTCAACTTGTACGTGAACGGGCTTATTGATGAGCTGAGGGACACCGGAGTGGGATGCTCGATTGATGGTCACTGTATCAACAGCATTAGCTACGCAGATGATATGGTGTTGCTCAGCCCATCAATATCAGCGCTCAGAAGGCTGATTAGCGTGTGTGAGGAATATGCGAGGGTACACGGTCTCCTGTACAATGTTAGCAAGAGTGAGCTCCTGGTTTTTCAAGCCAGGGGTCGTAGACTGGAGGATGTGGCACCCGTGCTGCTTAACGCTGTCGCTCTTCGAAGAGTGAGGGTGTTTAAATACCTCGGTCATGTGGTTACCGAGCATTTAAAAGATGATGAAGATATTGAAAGGGAGAGGAGGGCGATGGCGGTCCGCTGTAACATGGTGGCACGCAGATTTGCGAGGTGTAGTTTAGAGGTAAAGATAACTCTGTTTAAAGCGTTCTGCCAAACTCTCTACACCTGCAATCTCTGGGTCAACTACACGCAGCGGGCCATCAACGCTCTCCGAATACAATATAAGAACGCGTTCAGGGTGCTGGTGGGGCTCCCCCGCTACTGTAGTGCGTCTGCGATGTTTGCGCACGCGCACACCGATGGATTTCACACTGTGCTGCGGCGCCGCATCGCTTCGTTGATGCTCCGTACGCGTGGGAGCCCCAACTCCATTCTGAATGTGCTCAGCCACAAGCTAGACAGCCCCCTTCTTGGGCACTGGGTTCAAGCACAAGTGCTTGTGCCCGGGGTCTCTCAGGGTGGCAAATACCTTAATTAGCAATTTCTTTTTTAATAATATAATGTAATTTTTAACTTGTTCTATGCAATTTTATTATAATTTTTAATTTTAATTTTTTATAACAATTTTTAATTTTTATTGTAATTTTCAATTTATACATGTTATCTTTGTCTAATGTAATTTAATTTTTAATTTAATTAATTTTAGAATTTCAATGTAACAGATTTAATTTTTTGTTTATAAAGTTGTTTTACCATCACTCGATATGGACTAATGTCTGAAATAAAAAGATTTTATTTTATTTTATTTATTTATTGAGGAATTTTATACAACAACTAACCTACGCTACAACAAGATTTATATTACGATTTCTTAATTAAATTCTCATTTATTCGTATGTAGAAGAATTACACTGCTCAAATAGAAGTAAGAAAATAAGTTTCTCTTTTTACACTACAGTATAATTTTCTTCGTCAAAATAATACTTTAACAGACAAAAGAATGCCTGATGAAACGTACAAAATACCAACCAATACATGCATTATAGAAAAAAAAAAAAAACAATTTTAGTCATTGTCCCCAAAATATAAATGATCATCAAAATTAAAAAAAATTACATAATCAACTGTAAGAAATATTGCTCTAAGATAATTATAATTAGTCCTTGCCATGCTTACCATACTTTCATAATCTTTGTTCCAGATGCAATAAAGCCATGTACGCCAACCGAATTTCTTACTGGCTGGACAGCGTAGGCCCTTCGTATGCCCTAGACGTGGCCTGTTCGAGCTCCATGGCCTGCCTGGAGCATGCGTACAAGAGTATCAGCAGCGGAATCTGTGAGGCCGCCATCGTTGGTGGATGTAACTTGTGCATGCATCCTAATGTGGCATTGAATATGAGGAAGTAAGTAGAACCTTAAAAATAAAAATTCTTTAGTCTTTTCAAATCTTTGTGTACAGTATTTTCAGTGATAGATCGTCATCACCTAGCCTTTTTCCAATAGAGAAATTAATTGAATGGCTTTGGCTGCCAGTCTAACCGGATGCTGTTGAATACCACGTATTTTACATGCCTAACTGACCTCCACAACACAGATAGGACTCGGTAATCCGATACCCCTTGGTAGACTGGTTGCCAGACTTTCGGGCCACTGACCTGTTACGACTGTCAAAGATCTACAAATGACAGCCGGGACCAACTGCTTAACGTGCTTTCAGTGATAGATGCTGTGTAAAAAAGTTAATCTGCATCTGTCTTGTTGTCATTTAGTTGTAAACTTTTTTTTTCCGTGGTTCCCTTGTGTTTGATGATCATAACAGATTGTAGATGACAATGTGCGTCTGGTTTGTGCAGAACAAACAGTTTTTCCTTTATATTCTTTTTCAATATTAATAACAACCATACAGTAAAAAGGTCAAGTCAGTGTTTTAAATAAAGCTCTATTATCACATTTGCTCATTAATTATTGCTTATTAATTATGAACTAAAGCTAGCAAACGTAATGTTCCGGATATCTAGCATTGAGGCAGACCTAGGTAGAAATGGTGGAAAGAGCGTAACACGATGGGTTTTGACCAGCTCAAGATTGAAAGAACTGGATAAAAGAGGTCTTGTGTTACGAGTGTAAATTAAATCAGTCGTTCTCAAAAACTGGTTAGTGCTTAAACTAGGTATTACGAATATTTCTAATGAAATATTTTTTCTCAGGTATGGATTCCTCTGCTTGGACGGCAAGACGAAATGTTTTGACAAGCACGGGGATGGTTGTGTGAGATCTGATGCCATCAGCATCCTCTTCTTGCAGAAGGCTAAAGATGCAAAGAGGTGAGTCTCATTTTAAAATCAGCTATTACTATTACTTGGCCACTGCAAGCTACTCGCTCAAATGACAGGCAAGTTGCGACATTGACTTCGGAAAAAACAAGCCAAGTGCGAGTCGGACTCGCCCATGAAGGGTTCCGTAGCAGATTGAATGAAAGGTAAATTGCTGTTTACGATTTAAGACGTATTAAAAAAAACTACTTACTAGATCTCGTTCAAACCAATTTCCGGTGCAAGTTTACATGGTAATGTACATCATATATTTTTTTTAGTGTTATCATTCTCTTATTTTAGAAGTTACTGGAGGGGGGGGGGGGCACACATTTCACCACTTTGGAAGTGTCTCTTGCGCAAACTATTCAGTTTAGAAAAAAATGATGTTAGAAACCTCAATATCATTTTTGAAGACCTATCCATAGATACCCCACACGTATGGGTTTGACGAAAAAAAATTTTTGACTTTCAGTTCTAAGTATGGGGAACCCCCAAAATTTATTGTTTTTTTCTATAATCTTAATGCGGTTCACAGAATACATCTACTTACCAAGTTTCAACAGCATAGTTCTTATAGTTTCGGAAAAAAGTGGCTGTGACATACGGACGGACAGACAGACAGACAGACAGACAGACAGACAGACCGACAGACAGACAGACAGACATGACGAATCTATAAGGGTTCCGTTTTTGCCATTTGGCTACGGAACCCTAAAAACAAATGAAAGAAATTGTTTAAAGCATGCAATGAGTCAGAGCGTCACGTGGAGGATACAGGTGTCACGCATAAGTGTTGCTTGACGGCAAGCCCGTAAAGCAAGACTAATCAGAATCGCCAAGCTTTAAGGCTTGTATGAAAGTACCGCCACTATTTTGGACAGGGAGTAATGCTACTCGTATCATTAGATTAATAAATAATTTTATATCTCGAGTGTATTATTACAGATTAACACAGACAGCTGACACAGATCCCATTCTCTTTTTCACATTCACTGAATTGGATTATGGCACAATGTGAAAACTCCCCTTCTGCTACTTTTAATGTTATTAATCAATACGTTTAAATAAATTGTGACAATGGACCTCGAAATATTCGCCCATTATCGGAAGTAAAACTCATTACATATTAATGAATTGATTTTTAATGAATCATTACATCGTACCTTCCAATAAGATAATGGACACCAATATTTTATTGAAAATAATCCCGATAGGTATTAACGTTGCATATATCCTCACATGTTCTTTGAATGAAATAATCCATATCCTTGATTCGATGATCGATTAGGTACCCAACTGGGGTACCCAATGTCATTGGGCCAATGATGCAGCCTAGTATGCTTGCACGGAGATTGACGTCGGTCTATTTATAATTGTTCTCTTCTAGCTTATAGTCCTTTCTTTTGCATCTTCGTAAACGTAACTCAACTGTGAGTGCGACCGCCATTCACGTATGCTATCAGCCAGATCAGAGCTCTGCCTTTTCTTGATTAGTCTTCATCTGTGTTAGTGCAGAATTTTTATCTGTATTATTTCTACTTTCCTTATGACCAACCTTCAGTCATTAGTAGGAAATTCATGTAAGTTAGCATGTAAGGTACCATGGCATGCCTGTTGGCTTTAAAAAGGATCAATTTCGTTTTTCCATTTTTTTATATTTTTATATAATTTTGTTTAATTATTTTACTAACCGTTGTTTTTATGTTGCCTTGTACAGCTAGGCTGTTAAATACTTTTTCTTTCTTTCTTTCTTACACCTTAGCTTCCTATATTAATATTTCAAGTCACAATTGTTGCACTAGCCAGCAATTTCTCTGCGTTATCCACATAACATAAATCCAAAGCCACGTCTAACGGAAATAAATTATTTCTCTTACAAAATATGTTCCCTTTATATACAGTAGAACTCTTACACTGACGCGATAATGGAGTAGCGACATACACCATTTCTTACTTCGCAAGCAAGTGTTAGCGTCCACTTTTTCATTGTCAACCTTTATTTTCTAAAGTAAATTTTATTTTCAGTTCTAAATTAACGTATAGTTTCTGTACTCACATCCATCTAAAAGTCTGGTTGCTAGTTATTTATTGGTTAACCGTTAATTCTAGAAGTTTGTAAAGTTGTGGTTTTTGGGGCTAGTAATAACTCATGTTGAAGGCTAGAAACATAGAAATATCAGTTACCGCTTCTATTCGAATATAGGAGCCTGCATTTATTTGTTTCAGTGACAAATTATTTTGTGACAAGAGCTAGGCTCTGTTGAAAGCTTTCTCTAAATTGTCTCAGAACGTTGCAGCGTGCAGCGTCTAGCGAAGTCTTTCAAAATACTTTTCTAACCAGGTTTCGGTAATGAGAACATTATAAGTAGACTATTGATAAAAATAGAAAAAGAACTCGACTCTGCAGTCGAGTTCTTTTTCTCTTTTTATGCTGCTTCAAAACATGTCCACATGCCGCCTATACACTGCAAGTCAAATTACAAGGTCCATTAAAACACCGTTTATTTTTTGCTCGGTCGTCAGAATCGTTGAAATTGTACGGTTGTACCGTGACATGACATCCACAGCAGACGGGGCCGTGTGACTGTGTTAATGCATTTGCACTACTGTTTTTTTTTTGATGACCCATTTTAGCAACGTATTTTTGAAAGTGTTTTTTGAAGAATTGATTCGAAGTAGAATATTATAGAAGAAATTTTCTGGGAAAATGATACAGTGGCTTTAGAAAATAGAACGACTTGTGTGCAATTGATCAAAAAGATAAACGTTAAGCTGAACACAGATTTTGAAGAGAAAAGTTCTCTAGGCGCGTTGAGCACTTTTTGAGTTAACAAAAATCATGGAACTCGCGTGATCGTCACGTACGCTTTTTGTAGCACTCGTGGCCAAACGTGTTTTTTTGAAGAGGGCGTGCAAGACCGACGTTGAAGAAATTATTAGGTTTATGTCCGTTTAAGTGTTTGAAAAAGCTTATCATAGAATACTTTGTCAATGTTTTCCACAATTTTCAACAGGATTTACTCCGAGGTCTACCATGCCAAATCTAGCTACAGCAGTAATTTGCTGAACCAGTTTTTGCCTGTGCGACAGTCACAAGAAATCCAGGAGTTTCTGGAAGGATTCTATAAAGAAGCCGGCGTTTCACCTCGTGATGTAGAATATATTGAGGCCAATGCGTCGGGTGAGTCTAGTATTTCTATAAGTTAATCATTTCAACCCGATCTATTTGGAAGTACGTTTCGCGTCTAGCAAATTCTGTAACAAGGATTTTATGTATGTAGTTGCTCGGCTAATTTTCATGATTTCAATATAATTTATAGCCTATGTTATTCAGTGAAGATGTAGCTTTTTGATGGTGAAGAATATTGAAATAATTTTAAATTCAGTTGAGTAGTTCTTGAGTTAAATCGTAACAAATAAACAAACAAAAAGTCAAATCTTTCCTCTTTAAAACATTAGTCAAAGTCAAAGTCAAAGACAAAATAATTTATTTGCAGTAAATGTGGTACAAAAGGTGGTAAAAAACGATCTAAACATTAGTTTAGATAGTTTAAGGTGATTATCATCTGAATACTGTAAACTTACGCCTTAGGTTCTTTTTGGATTGAAAAACTTATTAATAATCACTTTTTGTTTGAACAGCTATTGCCGAAGCAGACGGCAACGAATTGGAAGCAATCGGGAAAGTGTTCGCAAAGGACAAAACCATCCAGGTCGGATGCGTCAAGTCTAATATGGGGCACAGTGAGCCAGCTTCCGGAGTTTGCTCGCTGACGAAGGTAATCACTTAGTATAAGTATCTGTTACACTTCTAATGATATGATGAGCCAGTAAAAAGAAAACACCAAAAACTCAAAAACTACTAAAATATTACTGATGAATTAGACAAAGGTGTACCTATACATATAATCGCCTATTAGTACACCCTCATCCCACCAGCTGCAGTTGGAATTCCATGTACAGTGGGCTTTATTAATTGAGAACCCCATTTGGGTACCTCGGGTTCGGACGTAAGCGCTTTTAAGGGGGTCCATATGGTGAAGCCTATCCGTCTTACAAGGACGGATTTTAATATTCAGACGAAAAACAGAACGGAAGATTTATTTAATTTTTGCCAATGCAATGGTGTCAAAGGCTTGACTATAATCTATCAATAAGGAGTTACTTGTGAGCTGCATTATTCATCTTAAGCCCAGGGAACTTAGTCAAAGCCCTTGAAGAACCTGGGCATTTTATCAGCAATAACGATGATAGAAAAAAAAACATTAAAAAGTACAGTCAAAGACAACCAAAAATCTCACGTATAAAAATTATCACATTACAAATCCCTCAAAGTCATATTCTAGTGGTTAACGGTTTGAAATTCTCTTGTCTTCCCCTTGTTGAAAAAATAACCTCCTTGCAGATTGCCAATAACATTTACCTATTTTATTTTCAGGTTTGCCTAGCGTACCAAACTGGTCAAATTCCTGCCAACTTACACTTCAGTGAGCCACAGGACCACATCCCATCAGTACGTGAAGGACGAGTCCAAGTAGTGACTGAAAACACACCTTTTAATAGAGGCTTTACGGCTTTGAACTCATTCTCATACAGCGGAACTAACATTCATGTTCTTATGAAAGGACACTACAAGGCTAAGGTAAGAACTTCTTAAATAACTAATTACTAGTGGACATCACGCGGTTTTACCCGCATAGTTCCCGTTCCCGTGGGAGTAGGAGAGTAAAATATAGCCTTTTTTACTCACTGATAATGTAGCTATTCATTGCTGAAAGATTTTTCAAATCGGTCCAGTAGTTTTTAAGAATATTCGTTATATGCAAAAATACAAATCTTTCCATTTTATTATATTAATATGGATTTTATGTCATCTCTTAAGGCCTTTTGATTGGCTGGTGAAAATAGCTGAGGCATGACAGTCATCTTCTTAAATTTTTGATGCTTTTAAATAAATTGAACAAAGAACTTTCTAAAGAACAACCGCAGACATTTGCGGATAGATTACGATAGGATCTTTATGTCTTTTAGGAATAGTTTAACTTTTGATCACAGAAACCCTTTTTGTAATCGGATCTGTCGGTTTTAACTTTTACAAACATATTTAATAAAATTTTTGATCTTTTTGATAGATGAGATGTACAGATTTGCGTGATAGTTCTGTTTCTTTTGTTGGTTTTTCCTTTCTCGTTGGTTTAATAATCCAATTTTAGATTTAGGTAGGCTGTCCATCGTAGCGTAGGCGTTTCTAGTAATACTATATTATATCTATTAGAAATAGTTTTGTAATCCAGACTATTTTTATAAATGTCAAGCTAGCAAAACGGCATTTGAGGCACCGAAGGATCATATCTAATTTATTCATTTTAATAGTCTGAAATGTACCTGATTGTCTGATTTTTTTTTTGGGAGACAAGGAGTACCTAATCGTCTTAATGTTTTATTTTATTCTTTTAAATTAGTATTTTCCTAGTTCAAATCAGCATTTGAACTAGGAAAATACTACTAGCAAGCATGCAGCATGCAAACAAGCATGCACAATGCTAGCAAGCATGCAGTATGCAACATGCAGCAGGCATGGTTTCTGTCACGGCTCCGGCGCTGCGGGGCTACGGCGGTCCCACGCGAGCTTATCGTCGCAGATGGGTTTAACGCTCACCACCGCAGCTTCGGCATGCTGGCCGGCTTCGCCGGCCAGCCTCAGCCGCGGCGGCGAGTGTTACAACCACCTGCTCCTCAACTCGCGGCCCGCCTCGCCCCTCCGCGCCTACGCGATTTTAAATAACACTCTAGGGGTAGGGCAGACAAGACTACGTGGAGTCGGTTTTGGAGCGATTCGTTTCTGTCACTAACTTTTCTGGCACATTACATTGACTTTTTAAGATAATATTTTAATTTTAAATTAAGTTTAAAAATGCTATTTTGTGGCATTGAAAAATGGCAATAATGCCAAATAAAATTATTTCAAATGAAATTCTGCAATCTTCATAGTATGCCAAGTGAAATTATATCAAGTAATCGTCGTTCTAAATAAACATTATTCTAAACGAAATTATGCGAAATTTGAACACTGCCAAAGGTAATTATGCAAAAAAAAATTCATCCATCTAAAAGTATGCCATTCCAAATTCGAACATACAAGCATTCAGCCAAACAATAAGTATATTTAAAAAAAAATATGCCTTACATATATTCGTTTAAAGAAAATTATGCCAAGTGTGTTATGCTAAATGAATTTCGAAGCAACAAGATTCTGCCAGATAGATGGAACCCATTTCCATGATTACCTGTTATGTCTAGTTAAATAATGGATTGAAAAGTATCTCGTGCCCATTAGTATAATAGAATTTTGAACACACATTTACTTTCATAAAACATATAGAAACGGGTATTTATCGCGAATTTACCTTTAATTTAAGCCCGACGTTACCCGTTTCTATATGTTTTATGATGTGTTCTGATCGTGAAAGTTTAAAAAAGACACATTTACTTTGAAAAAACAAATAAACTTTGGTGTAGTTGCTACCAGTTAAGATCGCAATAGTGGTCATTGACCCACCAGTCTTGAATCGTCACCTATCGTGAACTTCAAATTTTTTTGTTAAAAAACGAAACATACAGGGTGTAAACCAAGCCGTTAACCAAGCATTCTGTACATCTAACTAAGTAACTTTACGCAAAAAATATTGCTGGAATACAACTTTTTTTTTGAGGTTATAAATCATGTTTTGTGGTAGGTACAACTCAATGTCACGCACTGAAAACATTGTGCTGATGGATGGATTGAATAGTACGGGGGTCGTAGAGGTGTTAAGAGTTAAAATATAACAAAAAAAAACTTGTATTTAAAAAAAAAAAGTTGTAACTTTGACCCCCCATATCTCCGTAACTAGAAGGTATGGTGTAGAACAAAAAAAATTTTTTGGTTCGTACGAAACCACACCGATATTTTAGGGAAAGGGCAATGACTGCTTTTGCGATCTTAACTGGCAGCAACAATAAATCACTTAATTATCTTAAAAAAAAAAGTTGCCTCTGAGTATTTTTTTTTTAGGACCTCGATCGCTACCGCAGCAGTATTCCCCACATAGTGCTCACATCTGGCAGACAAGATCAATGTGTGAGGAGCATGATTGACCAACTTAACAAACAACCTGTGGATGCTGAGCAAATTGGTCTTCTGCATGATATTCATGATAAACCTGTTGCTGGGCACACTTGCAGAGGTTATACTATTCTTGGTAAGTAAACTACGAAGGTTAAATTGCTACATACAATACCTATCATATTGACATTTAATGAGTCTCTAACTAGTTGATCTGCAACAACATTGTATCGCTACGGCTTGAAGGTGGTGATGCGGTGGTGGTGCGTTGGTAGTGACGACTGCTTATCATAAGATCCTAGGTTCAATACCCGGGCAACATCACTCCTGCAATCCCCGAAGAGCTTGGCAGAGGTGTACCTAATAGTACACCCACATTTCGCGATTTATTTTTAAAGTCCCATGTCTTATGGAGCGAACCTGTTGCCTTCAACCGGGCAGAAATCCAGATTCCTTGACTGCTACTGAAACCTTCCTGATGGGAAAATCCAATAACAGTCTGCCCAACCCGGGAATCGATCCCAGGACCTCATACTCAGGAGGTGGTGGAACGCGAGAGGGAGACAGCCTCTCGCCCCAGCCGCCGCGGGAGACGCACCGGACGTCGGGGGCCACGTGGTGGCTACCGGCCAACGTAGACGCGGGCCTGTGGACGGTTAGCTATGGGCTAGCTAGCCGTCCGTCCGTCTAATGACGACAGGCCGTGTCGACGGCGCGTTCGGGTTCCACGCGCGCCTCAAAGAGCTGTCAGCATAAAGGGAGGGGCCCGCAAGGGCCGAAGCCTGCCGGGGCTGCGGGACTGTTCGAAAGAGATACCGCGACACCGGAACGTAAAGGGCGAGAAAGGAAAATGGATGGTTTTTAGTCAGTAAAAGTCTGACACTCCCTCCCGCTCCGCCCAGAGTGGGAGGGGTCATTTCATGATTTCCCATCCGAAATAAAAAAAAGGACCTCATACTCAGCTGTCAAATTTGCAACCAGACCCAAAGAAGCATCTAGAGATATGCTTTTGAATAACTTATTCGGGCCTCGCTGTCTCTGGTCTCAATTGATTTCCTCTCTTTCATTCAATTCTCATTTGAAATATTTCAGATACAAACGACAAGAATGAAACGGTGTGTTTGGCAAAGGAAGTTGAATTCATAGACGGGTTAACTCGGCCAATTTGGTTCGTGTACAGCGGTATGGGGTCACAGTGGGCTACTATGGGCGCTGACCTGATGCGTATACCGATATTTGCTGCGGCTATTGAAAAGTAAGTGTTAATAGTTTGTTATTGAAAATAGTAGTTATATACAATAATAGTTGTGTCACGATAGCTGTCATAGGTTGGTTAATAAATTTAGATTATCATCGCTAAGATAAGACATCGATTGATGTCATATTAATTAGGTATAGAATTGATCGAGTTTGTGTCTTCAATATAAAATAATAATAAGCAAAAATTCTGGAAAACAAACTGCTAATAAACTTTAATATACAGAGATAAAAATGTTGGTATCTTCATGTAATCGAAGCATTAAACTAAGAGAAGCATAATTATGAACTCAAAATCTATGTATATTAATAACTGTAACTACTTTCAGATGTCAACGAGCATTAGAACCCAAAGGCATTGACATAGTGAATATCCTGACCAATCCTGACAAAACGATCTACGACAACATTCTGCATTCCTTTGTCGGGATCGCTGCTGTACAAATTGGTCTTACTGATGTTCTGAGAGAGCTGGGAATTGTTCCTGATAATATTATTGGTGGGTTTAAATATCAAAAAGAACCTTACTCTATTTGTTACTGTAGCTAAAATCGATTGTTTCCAAGATAAAATAAAAGTTTAGTTTATCTGATCTCATAGTAGGCATTTGTGCCTAGTTGAGCAGAAAAACTTAAGGGGCAATATTTGGGGACTGCCCTTGCTGCCGCAGTGACGGTCACGTGAGTTTAGTAAAGAATTTTAAATTCAATAAGACAGTTGGTTTCGAACGGAGGGTGACAAAGTTAAATTTTATCAAAAGTCAAAATCCTATACAGGATTGACACAAACTACCGAAAGCTTGTGACGCTGACGATCCCGTTGAAAGTCATTGTAGAAATACGAAACGCTTTCAGAGCTATTGTCACATGTCTAGGCCCTTTCCTCCTATGTATAGTATGACTGCTTTGAGTTTGTCAGTTCAAAGTGGCGCTGCTTGTCAAGATAAAATGCACCGATATGTCAAACTTGGTATATTTATTTAAGTTCTATGTTTTTCCACCTGCACAAAAAAGTTGATCGAGTGTTTCTTGAACTAAACGAAATTCAAATCATTTCTTTATTGTTTATTTGTTTCTTTTTCACACAGGACACAGTGTTGGTGAACTAGGATGCGCTTACGCTGACGGTTGTTTCACGGCTGAGGAGATGATTCTTTCAGCCTATAGCCGCGGTCTTGTCTCTCTGCAGACACCATTTATCCGTGGTTCTATGGCTGCTGTTGGACTTGGTTTCAAGGCGGTGAGTTTTTAAATGAAATTTATTTTCAGCGACATTTGGTTGCTCCATAAAAGAGACTGGTTAGATTAGAAGCTGATCATTACACAGTTGATCACTGTTTTGGTGATTCAAAAGTCTATTTCTCCTTTTCCCAAAATTTTGCCCTGCTTTGTTTATGTAATCTTTATCTGTCGTATGCCACGTTTTCTATTTTTATTTGTGGACATTACTGTCTAGACATCGCAAAAAAAATTACATGTATTGTATGGTTTTACTGTCCATCATAAAAATCAAATTAATGAAATCAAGTTGTGTTTGAATTTTGTCAGATCCTTGCCACTTCTCGAACTCTATTTAGCTCGAGTTCCTTTTACGAATCTTTTGTTATTTCTCTCAGGTAAAAGCCCTGTGCCCGCCAGAAATAGAAGTAGCCTGCCACAATAGCTCTGATTCCTCTACCATATCAGGACCATCTGACATTATGAAGACCTTCGTAGAAGAACTGACATCTCGTGGAATCTTCGCTAGGGAGGTTCCATGCTCCAATATTGCATACCACTCGAGATACATTCAGGATGCTGGTAAGACTTAGATATTAGCATTACATGGCCGCGTAGTGAGCGTGGTCCTTTGGTCCGGACCTTCTGACTAAGTAATCAGTAATTAAAAAATCTGGGCACGCTTATTCTATCATGAACCTCATCGATCGCTTTGCATCAGGTTTTTAACGTCAGTAGGATGAGGATTACGCTTTCAGAAACAAACTGTTGTAAACGACTTAACGTTTTTGTAGGACCCGGTCTTTTAAAATACTTGAGGGAAGTCATCAAGAACCCGAAACAGCGCAGCAAGAAGTGGGTGTCTACATCCGTGCCACAAGACCAGTGGAATGAGGCGGCTGCTCAGTATTCTTCTGCTGAATACCACACCAATAACTTATTGGTAAGTAAATTCATACTTTATCTCACACAAAGGTAACATAAGACTTGGGTTTGTATTTTAGTATTGTAAAAAAAAAAAAAAAAAAAATGTAGAAACTCGAATTATAACCAAGTCATGCAAAAGAACTTCCCATACCAAAGCGCAAAACTTTATGGAGAAGAACGCGCAGATACTCCTTGGGCACTTTAAAAAACAAAATGAAAATTAATTTGATTGTGCAATTTGTAAGGGCCATCTTTTTCCACGTACGGCGACCAATTAAGCTATGTAAAACTAGTATACGCTGATCTCTCATCAGAGAGTACAAAGCGAGGTCAGGTTGCACAAGCAGTGATAGCTTAGTGGTGTGCCAAGTCGGACTGCCAAGTCAAGGGTCGAACCCAAAGCATCAGCATAAATCACTTGCTTCGGTGAAGGAAAACATCGTGAGGAAACCAGCATGCCTGAGAGTTATTCCTCGACGGCATGTTAAGCCAAGTCAGAGGCCTTTGGCGGCTTAGGAACTCTGACACCAAGTTAGGCAACTAACCACACGATAAATAAATAAATAACAAGACATGTAAAGCTCGATGCAAAGCAATTTTAATTTTTCTAAACTACCATTTCATACCTTCTATTTCTTCAACAGAATTCCGTCCTCTTCGAAGAGACATCCAAGCTTATACCATCAAACGCAATTGTCATCGAAGTAGCTCCTCACGGTCTTCTACAAGCCATTCTGAAACGTTCATTGGCAGAATGTACTCATATACCACTCACCAGACGTGGCCATGCTGATCCTGTCAAGTTTTTGTTGGAGGCTTTTGGAAAGTAAGTAGTAAAATATACATAATCATCATGTAATCTATGGCGGGAGCTACTTAAGCCCCCTGACAGCTTCATCGAACCTTCTGAAAGCCTTCCACCTGGGCATGCTTTACCGTGGCTGATTTGGAAATCTCTAACCTCTGGAAATAGACTCCGAACCCAAGTAGGCCGTAGCAAAGAAAATCTCTTCAGAGGGGTTCATGGACGAATCAGATCTCAACTGTGTATGCGGCGTGTCTCCACAGACTACGGCTCACCTTTCATTTTACGCTGACACCTGCGAATACAATATATTGAAGGTCCTTTTTATAATTGTGAACACAACTTTTTTTTTTGTTAGCCTGTACTGTCCCACTGGGCAAAGGCCTCCCCCATTTCCTTCCATGTGCTCTTTTCTCGTGCCTCCTCGAAACAACCCTCGCGGTATGCGTCTTCTTTCTGGGCCGCCCTCGGCGGCGCCGTCCGCCTTCCGGCAACTATCGTGTGGAGACTTTTACCCAGCGGTCATCGTGCATGCGACTGACGTGACCTGCCCGATCCCAATTTAGCCTAGCAGCCTTCATGCCAACATAACTAATAACCTTTTTTTTTAGATTGTACTTAGTAGGCCTCAATCCAAAAGTGAAGGCACTGTACCCAAGAGTTGAATTTCCAGTTGCTACAGAAACTCCACTGCTTTCGCATTTAGTCGAGTGGGAACACAGCGAGAAATGGTAATTGCTATGTTAATTATATCATTGTAATGCTAATATAACAGAGCTCGTAATTGCTTTAATTTCTATGTTTGATATTATTTGCACTTCATTTGTAGACGTGTGATCGTCAATGGCCTACATATCAATAATTATAATATAAAATAAATGCCACTTTTCGTTGTAATTTTATAACTCAAGAATGGGCTCACCTATCCAAACCAAATGTTTAGGCTTTGTTTGGACTATTTAGTAGAAGGTTTATGTGAAGTTTGCACAAAATCGGTCGAGCGGTTCTTCACGCAGACGAAGTTGCGCGGGTCAGCTAGTATCGTATAATGGTAACTTTTCTACGTGTTCAGTAGACATGTTTTAGTATCTAAGCTGTTTTACATTCTTTTAACCATAGTTAATATTCAAGTAAGTTTAAATTGTTGGCTAAGGAGATAAAGTAGTTATGAAGAATACTGGTTTATGTCCATGTCTGCATTAAGAATATCAAAATGTAATAACAATATTATAAACCACTTTTTGCTGTTTTTTTAGGCCTCAAGCGAAATACAACGCAAAAGACAGAATCACAACATCGATGAGAGAATTTGTTCTGTCTATCCATGACGATGAATACAAGTGTTTCGAAAATTATAAGAGAAACGGTAAGAAAATTACAAAAGTTATAAAAGATAAATAAAGGAAATATTAATATAAGTTAAAGTAAAGAGGCTATTTTTGATAACATGAAACAAAAAAAACGTGTCAATTTTCATTATTATATTCGTCCAGGATAATAACAATTTTGTCATCATAATCAGAATACTTTCCGACATAATTAAATAAAACATTGCTCCATTTACCTACTACAGGAACTTACAGGTTACTGACCAGAAAGGCTTCTTGTTAATATTTTATGAAAAATTACAGGTGTTTACGTTTTCCCTGAAGCTGGACTGTTGACTGCAGTCTGGGAGACTTTTGCGATGTTTAAAGGAAGAGACTATAAGAACATGTCCGTTGAATTCACTAACGTACACTTCAACGAGGAAGTCGAAATCAAGGCTGACGATCCTCTGAAGCTTGGAATCATGATCAATAAGGGAAATCATTACTTTGAAGTTAGTAAGGTTGAAACTATTAAACCACACATCACCGACTGCAAAAGTTTAAACATTATTTTAAAGATTAAGATCTGTTAAGATTTAAGTATACCTACATAAAGCCTATGTAAGAATAACCAAACTTATATAAATAAATGACTGAAGGACGGTCACTTTTAATAACGCTTTGCTAAAATTAAACTAATTCTGAAACACAATGGAACGATAGAATATAACCAAATAACTAGGTAGAGAAAGTAATAAATTTTAAATTACAGATAAATCACGACCTAACAACGATAGCTAAAGGCTATATCAAGGAAATGGTATTTAAAGGATTTAACCATCAATTGAAAGAGACTACAGTTAAACATAATATTTCTTTGAGTACCCAAGACATATATCAAATTCTGCGTATGAAAGGATATTCGTACGAGTAAGTACTTATAAAACAGTATTAGATCTAATCAAGCATGATGATAACAATGATAAATGTAGTAAATACGAATTAACTCATTTCTCTTTTTCAGAGGTAAATTCCAATCGATCCATTCAATATCGACTAACACTGCAAATATCAAATACACTGACGAATGGATTCCACTCCTAGACTCACTTTTGCAATTCAATGTGATCAAGAGAGAATACGGTGGAATGTCAAAATTAAAATACGTAAACAACCTGATTATCAATACTGAATCTCACTCAAAAACTGATAAGGAAGATGTAGATGGTATTCCTTGTTTGACTGCTGAGTACTTTGACATACATGATATTACCAGGTAATTTCTTTAGATCTTGAATTATGTAGATCACAGACGGTATTTTGAGCTAAAAAAAATGGCTAATGAATATTTTTTTTCAGATGCGGTGGAATAGAAATCAGTGCCGTTTCTTATTCTGATATGCCTATCGTTGAATCTGATCCTGACATTCTATTAACCCATTGCTTTGTTCCACATTTCATACAAGGCAAAATTGACGTAAGTAAACACAACAAACAAAAACATGAATATGCTCGTATAATTTAGGGCTTAATCTCTGAGAGAGGGAAGTGAAAGTATAATCTACGAGTATATTTGGACACACACCGGGTGTGTGTCCAAACATATTCTCGGTCTAGCCGGTCCGGCTCAAAAGGGTGTAAATAGACTTCGTGAAGTGTCCGTTTACAAATCAATTCCCAGAAAACACTGTTACAATGGTGTTATATAAATGTATGTACATATACATTTACGAGTATAATATTTCATGATCTCCGAATTCAAGTTTACCGGCCTACCTACTATCGTTTAGCCAATTTATTCACCATATTTAATTTTTTTAGCTCAAGTCTGCCCTTCACGTCAACATGCAAATAGTGGCCGATAACACAGCAAAAAAACAAGTAAAAGTAACTCAGCTATTTTCAACGGACTATCCAGAAATATCAAATGTCTTGAAAGAAGTAACAGACGAAATTCCGTACAAAGATTTTGTACTAAATGGATCCACTAAGGATACTGTAGATACATCTACCGTTTTTGTGGTCGACAATCTGTTGGAAGATGAGCATGTAAGTGAAGATTATAGTATAAGGAATAAGTTTGATTTTATATTTGCCATCAATGATGAATGAATTTGATTCTTTCAGAAAATAGACACCATGTCGAGAGTTCTACCAAAATCTACATTCATTTTGGCGGTTGAGAAAGATACGGCTAAAATATCTCCAAAATATAAACTATTTAACATTATAACATCTATGAACGTCAACAATCATATTTTGGTTTTGGTGAACACAGTTGATTCCAGTGACAGTGAAAATATAATGTACATGCCAATATCAAATGATAATAAATTCACTTGGATTCCAAGGGTGCAATTGGAGATAGAGAGAACCAGAACACTTATGTTGGTCTCGGAAAGGCAGCCTTACTCCGGTCTTTTAGGTAATTCATCAGCTATATTAAATATGTTCTATTCCAATTTCAAATGCCCTGTTACTGTTACTGTTAGCCTATACCATCCCACTTCTGGGCAAAGGCCTCGCCCCATGAGTTCCATATTCTTCGATCCAAAGCGAATGTGGACCACTGTTCGTTGGTTTTGTCCAGCTCGTCAATAATTGTCCCGTGCATCGGAAAATATGCAAAACTGAAGAAGTATTTCTGGAATTAGTTTAGTGTTTTCGCAAACGACCGGAGTGTCGTGTCGGATTGACGTCCCACCGGAGAGTCACACTCTCCGGTGAGGCTTGCAAGAGAACTGTTAGAGAGCATCATTCTGTGTGCCTTGTTCTAAAAAATATCTTCGGTGTCGATGTCTAGTACTCACTAAGATTGGGCGTCATAAACGGAATTCCATCACGAGGTCTATAATTTTCCTAACTTTATTCAGTATTTAAATATGGTTCATTTTTCTCAGGTATGGTGAAGAAGCTAAGAGAAGAATACGGCAATAAAATCGGCTTAGTAATAATCGATGATTATCACGTGGAGAACTTCAACACGGAATCAGAAATATTCAAGGAACAGCTTAAAAAAAAACTGTCAATTAATATATTCAAAAAGGTATGAAAATTAAATGTGATATAGGTACATCAGTTATAATAAAAAATGCAGCACCCCTTAATATCTTGATGGATGAAAAACTTATAAATTGTGTGTTTTAGGGACACTGGGGTGGATATTACAGTATACCAAATGCCAAAGATACGAATATGAGAAATGTTACCCTAATCAGTAGTTTGCCTGGAGATCTCGATAGTTTGAAATGGGTTGAACAACCTGATATGCCTGCAAGCAACACTATGGTTCAAGTAAGAAAAAAAATAGAGTGCATCTGTACTGTTTTGGCTCCATTGGTGATGGTCAACCAGATGAAGATAATATTTTAAAATATCTATGTATTTTTGTTCAGGTCTGTTTTGTCGGACTATCAAGTGAAGATGCTCATAATGCAGCTGGTACTTCTCTTGAACCAAGCAAGGGCTTCGGGAAGGAGTTTAGTGGTATTGATATCAAGTAAGTTATTTGGAAATAATATTAAGTCTGACAGTAGAGGGAGTAAACACACATCAGCAGATGGATGGGTGGGCAATAATCGGAGAATTGCGTTATATCTAGTGTGATTCATATAGACCAATAAAGCAGGCTACGAAATGGAGGTCGGGATGGTATAGGAACAGCAACTGCCACTGATGATAAATTGATGATGAAGATTATTTTAGTTGATATTTTTGTTACCTTTACTGAGATCTTAATTAATGCTGTGTTTCTTTTAGTGGTCAAAGAGTGATGGGATTGCTTCCCGAAGGGGCATTAAGCAGCGTTGTAGAGGCAGATCCAGTACTGCTATGGCCAGTTCCAGAACACTGGAGCTTAGAGGATGCTGCTACAGTGCCTTTAGCTTATGTGAAAGCATATTATTCTTTGGTAAGATTATTTGTCAAGCTAAATAGACTTCCCTCCGCGCACTCGATAATTACGGTTTTTGTGTCCGTAACCTAATGACGCCCCACTGTGCCGTTGCGGAAGTCTCATCAGCTTCTTTGAAAGTTTACGTTGTGAGCTGTTACTTTCAATAGTCAGATCCTGTTGCTCCTCATATACATAACCTCCGTCACGTCTTGCAGTCACTCGTGGGCTGTATAGTTATCGTTGGCGCTGATGTTAACGCGTCATCGTCTCTGTGATATGGCACGGTTAGGTCAACGGATTCCGACCGACGCGACGTTGTGCTGTTGAAGATTTTATTGAAAGAAAGAAAAAGCATTTATTAGCCCGTACAGGACAAAACACATTAAAATTAATATTATTTATAACAAATGAAAACTAAAAATATATAAAAATTAAAAGAAACGAAAGGTCCTGAACGAGGTCAAAAGGCCCAAAATCAAAATCAAAATATTTTATTTCACATACATACATACATAAAAAAAACTTGTCAAAAAGTTGTAACTTTGACCCCCAATATCTCCGTAACTAGAAGGTTTCCAGGTATGGTGTCGAACAAAAAAATGATTGCAATGACGAGGAGGACAAGTGTCTTTCGGCTTCGTTACGAGGCGTTTTACACCCTGTATATTATAATACGGGGAAAATAACAATTACACCTACGCCCGCCCCACGGAACCATACTACGTATTGCTGAAATAAACCTATCGATTCATAATACCCCTGATGCACCACCTACTGTTTGCAGCCCAATGGGCGAATCTTGTATTGACGTCACATTTTCTAGTGCAGACGTACGCTTGGATTGGTGGCGTGTCCTACTTGATGCGTCTTGTAGTGATCATCGCCTGATCGTGTACGATTCCGATGTCTACTCAGGGTCCGTCTCATAACACTGGTAGTTTTAGATATAAAATTAAAGGCGCGAATTGGGAATTCTTTAGCTCGCTTTTTGCATGTCACGCCAAAGATTTCACTCGTGATGGGCTGTCAGTTAAAGAAAGTGCTGAAAAAATGTCAGACACCTTCACTTACTGTCCTGACATCGCTATTGGTCGCGCATCTATGACCAACCTCCGTAGATGTGATTGGTGGTGTGACTACTTAATTGAACAACGTAAAAGCTATCGCCGAGCGCGTAGACATTTTAACAAGCTTAAAAAACAAAAAGTCACCGGAGACCCACTCACTTTTGCCTTAAGTCAGAGCATCGATGGAAAAATCTAAGGGTAATTTACTAAGAAATACTGTAGAAAAATTAGATAAAGAAGGTCCGTGGTCTCTTTTGTATCATCAGTTCATGGCTAATCGATCAGTCGACCTGGGGTTTGTCCAGAATATTAAAGTAAATACTCGTAATATCAACACCACCGGTATTGAGGAAACGACCGAAGTTCTATTAAATACCTGATAATTCGCCGGTAAATGACAATAAATACTCTGCTAACATTTTGACAGTTCCTTTGAGACTTAGAGCCGAAATTTAGCACCATTTGTTATTGCATTATATATAAACTTCTTTATTACCAATAATTTAATACACTTGTAAGAAAATAAATCAAAACGCCAGGCGCTAGGAGCAAAAAAGTCAGTAAATAGTAATGCCACATTTAACTTTGACAGCTAAACAGATAAAGTATAATTGAGTTGTATAGTTTCACATTTATCCGCGGTTCATCCAACGAACGTAACACTACTTCACATTTCTTTTACCACTAATAAATAATATGTAAAAAATAAAACTGACTTCAAGAAATACAAAAAGTGAAAGAAAACTTTAGCTTCAGAAGTCGGTAACGGTTTTATTTGTAGTGGTTCACATGTGCTAACCCCTTCACAGCCTACCGGCGTGATATTATGCTATGAACTGGTGTAAACCATAAACAGACATGAGATTTCAGCAATCCCAGTCCATTTACTATCATTTATTGAAGATTTCTGTAACCTATTTCCGAAGTTCTTCGTCAGATCTTCACAAAATTGAGATAAAACTACTTCGAAAAAGTACTCGTTCAAAATCTACCCATATTGCTTCAAGTGTGCCTATAAAATTTGAAGAATTCTGTATATTTCTCCAGGATTCCGTCATCAGATCCTGATTTGATAATTATGGGACCACCTGGAAAGTATTTCCTTTCAAAAAAAAAAATCCAATTCGGCCCAGTCATATTCGGCTAATCGGGGAATACAAAAATATTTTTGTTATACATAAAAAAGGTTCCGACGAATTGAGAACCTCCTCCTTTTCGAAGTCGGTAAAAAATATATATAAATAAAATCTGGCATGAATAAAATGTTCAAATTACATAATACTCGTAGTCTATTTTCAATACTCATTTCAATAGGATCAATTAACAATTATGAAATCAATGATAGATTTTTTTTTTTTTTTTTTTGGATAGGGCATCTCGCCCATTCTGACACTATTTTATAGTAAAAGCAGACTTGAGGCTCAGGGGCCCAATTCTGCATTTTTTTTAAATTCGTCACTCCAACACAACGATTCCATTCCCATCCCATTGTCATTTTGCTTAAAGTTCGTAATCTGCTAAATTCACAATGGTCAATCATTGGTCGGTCAATGGTCTCGTAATAAAATTGTGTTTTAATGATATTGCCGTATTGCCATTATTATAAAACCCTTAGTACAAATGGTTTTCGAAATCTACTACTAAATGCGAACAGTTATTCATGCCAGATTTCATTTATAATAATATAGATTTTTACACATATATCAATATGTACGAGATAACCATTCTTGGACATTTCTTTCAATGGAGTATCAGTGGTTGGTCATTATATTAGTAGATTACCAAACTTGTCAAAACTTGACACAACTTGACCAATACGAAATCAATGATCAACTATTCTGACACTATTGTAATAGCAGACTTGAGGCCCCGGTATAAGTTTTATGAAGATAGCGTACTTAAAAATGCATTCTTTTTTGTCTATTTCGCAGAAAATGCTTTATAGTGACAATTATTTTGAAGATAAATCCGTGTTTGTAAATGGCGCAGAAGAACCGATAGGCCAAGCAATCATTTCTTTGGCGCTCACGATGGGATACCCGGTATTTGCAGGTGTAAATGATTCACAGAAGAAAAATATGCTGCTCAAAATTTTCCCTGAGTTGAATGGTAAGAGTTCGTTGTAGTGAGTTTTTTTACTGTCTCATCATGTGCCTAGGCTTTTCCCAATTCTTTTAATAAATTAAGTTAAAATGAATTAAGAGAACATCGTGAGAAAAACTAGCATGCCTGAGAGATATTTCTTGACGGCATGTAAAGCCAAGTCAGAGGCCCTTGGGCGGCATAAACACACTGACACTAGATTAGGCACTAACCACAAGATAAAGAAAAAAATAAGATGTAAAGAAGTATGATGTTATACTAATTATATATTTTTTTACAGAGAAAAACATCGTCTCCTCCCGTATCGATTCTCATAGCACAGTCATTATGAACTCCAATTCAAAATGCTGCACATTTGCCGTTAACTGCGCTAGTGGGCCATTGCGTCATGTAAGTTTATTAAAGCATTCGTGTTTTCTCCTCCCTGAAAAGTCACGATTATCAATTGTTTGTTTTTGTCTCACTGGGTTTTCTCATCAGGGATTTTTCAGTTATGATGGAATTTACACATTTAAGTTACGTATTTTATGTATTGTAAAATTGATTCCAATAACTAATGCGCGACTGCTGAGCATTAGCTCGAGGTCCTGGGTCTGGATTCCAGGGTCAGACAAAGTGTTACTGAGTAGTAGCTACGGAGTCGGGATTTGTGTCCGGTTAATGTCAATAGGCTGCGTCCTATTACTTGGGACTTAAACATAACTGGCAGAATGTAGCTGTACTATTAGTGTCAGTACACACCAAGATGCGACGTAGCACGACGGTACTGAAAGAGCCAGTGATGCCGTGCGGCGCGTTGTAAAACCTTTGGCAGCACGATGATGCAGCGCGGCGCAGTGGTTTGTGCAATTCTCACAGTGGAATGTGTATCTTTTCGTGTAGTAAATAAAGTTATATTTTGAGACGCTCTATTAAAAAGTGCGCGCAGCGTCGCTGCGCGTTGCGTCTCGGTGTGAACTGACCCTTAGATACACCTCTGCCTAACCCTGCGAAGATTGCAGTTCTGATGTTTTATGATGTCGACATCTGTGTTTTAAACTTCGGAATTCAGTAATACAGTCCATTTGATACTGACTTCATTAAAATGCAGTTTTATTTGTCATCGTTGATTTTAATCTTCATTTTTTGAAAACATCTATCTTTGTCTTTGTTTTTAGTCTGCTATGAAATGCGTAGGCCCTCAAGGATACTTATTGGATGCTTGTGATGACGACATACAAAAGAACGAAGACTTCGGAATGTCTTATTTGGTTGCGGAAAGAAATTACAAAGGTGTCAGGACTTCCAGCTTATATAAGCCAGAATATGCTGAAGAGAAAAAGGTCAGCATTTTTTTTATTTTATTTTTTACTTAGTAATGTTGGCAGTAGACCAAAAAGCTCCTGTTTGTGCTATCTACACATAATTATATGACCAAAGCTTTCGACTACGTAAAGCACGACGTCTTGTTGGACAAGCTGCGTAACTATGGTATCAGAGGTAACATTTTGAAACTACTCGAATCCTATCTCTCCAACAGAATGCATTGTACAGAGATTGCAAGAATATGTGAAAAAAACTACATTTGAAAAAAAGTTTTTTATCTCATCTTAGATTAATAAAGTTTGGTGTCCCGCAGGGTAGCCACCTCTTTTCTTGATCTATATAAGTGATCTGCCAAAGGTGATAAACATCAAATTGTGATATTTTCGGACGACAAGACTGCCCTAATGAAATGTATTGATCGCAATATTTATCAAGCTGACATAAATAATACACTATCGGACATAATTAATTGGCATGATAAAAATAATTTAGTTATCAATCTGAAGAAAACCAAAATAATGCACTTTCACCAAAGAACTGAAGTACCAAAAGTACACGTACATATCAGACATATTGACCACTGTGACATTGAAGTAGTTTAAGTAGCAAAATTCTTAGGTTTATTCCTTGACTAGCTTCTGCCCGCGACTTCGTACAAACTAGAGAACTAACTTAGATTAAAATTAGTTATTGAAACACCAAAGCTTTTAAATTTTTCATTTCAGGTTGAATTCGATCGTTAAGATTTTTTTCATTTTGTCTTTCTTATTTGAAAAGCGTACTATAAATTTGTTGACCCTAGTTTTTCAGTTCAGGGGTATTTACCGACAAATATGAAAAAAAAACTACTACAATACAAAAAAAAAAGTTATGAATGTTTGAAGGTCAAATTTTAGAAAAATCTCAATAAACTATCAAAATTGACATATCTCCTAAACTATAAAACTTTAGTTGGGGAAAGTAGTGTTCAATAATAAGTAAAATAACTCCTCTAAATGCGAATTAGCTATGGCGGGTTCAGTTCAGACCCAATCACCCTGTATAATACCTACCTACCAAATAATTTGTATTCACCTCTCGCATGATAAGTATTTTTTTATTTCACATGCAACCATATATTTGTACGCCTCTTGGCATAACAAAGCGACCTATCTTTAAATTAAGAACTGCATTCACTACCTATGTTACACAAATAAAATTGATTTTGATTTTTGATTTTGTGTAACAATGACTGCGTGCAAAAACCGGTGACACATCCAGTTAAACATTTCGTAGTATAACATGGCCTTGTCTTGTTTAGATTGCACGTACAATGAGAGATTCGCAAAAACTGGTGTAGTATAGCTTGATTGGTCTCCAGGCGTACTATGTCACATGGCAATAGTGTTGTTTCCAATAAGCAAAATATATTACAAAATGAGAACAGTTTTGGAAATTATCACAAACTGTAAAAACTATACCTTCACTTAAAGTACTTACGGGATAATATCCGTGATTTTCTTTTGGTTCTATGAAACTTCCGATATTTCGACGCTGCAGCGTCGAAATATCGGAAGTTCATACAACAGCTTGCTGTTGCAAGCATCATGATCGCGGGAATACTTGCATAATTGAATGCTTGCTTGTTATTGAGAAATCTGGAATTGCGTCCAGTTGATGGCAATAAGTTCGCCCCATTACCTACACAGGAGGTATACTATGAGGTACACCTCTGCCTAATCCTTCGGGGCTTACTGGCGTGATGTAATGGCATTGTCAGTGACATAAGTTACAATAGATTTTATGAATTATTTTTAAAATCGACTCCAAAATAATCAGAAAACATTTTCTTATTTAATCAGGAAATGCAATACATGATAGCTGAAGGCATTAAACACGGTATGGTTAGACCTTTGAACCGACTGGTCTATTCTCCAACAGAAGTTCACAGGGCATTTAGAGTTTTGTCTCTGAAGAAATTCAGTGGCAAGGTGCTGATAAGGATGAAAGATCCCCAAGCATCAAGCAAGCTGTTGACTGTCACTCCAAGGTAATTATATTTATTTTATTTTTATTTATTTATTGACTGACTAACTGAACTTAACTGCCACGGGAAGGGCACATTTCTCGCAAAACGATGGCCAGTGAGGAAGAAAACTTCTGGAGTGACGAACGCGAACCGGAAGTCGTTGCGTTGGAAGGCCTCCCAGTATGTGGACCGATGACCTGGTGAACGTTACGGGAATCTGCTGGATGCGAGTCGCATGGGACCGGTAGATGTGACGATACTTGTTGGAGGCCTATGTCCAGCAGTGCACGTCTTTCGGCAAAAATGAAAATGATGATGATGATTTAAATATTGTGTACAGTCGAGGACTTTAATTTATCAGCCACTTGCCACTATTCGTATTTTAGCCGTGTAATACAAATCGGGTTTAGTCGGTAGTATTTGTACTCGTGAATATATAAAACTGCAAAATTGGAAAGTAGTGAAAGTGGCTTATCAATTAAAGTCCTCGACTACATAACAATCATAGCAGGTGGCATTCTCTATTTTAAATGGTGTGAGTTTTTGTATGTCCAGTATGTATGTTTATTTTTAACCAACCACTGAAAAGGAGGTTATGTATTCCACCAGCTTAGTTTAATTTTTAAATTAATACTTGACAAGGATTTGCGTGATATACCACAACTAAATAGAGTAAAACAAAAACTTTTTTGAAAATAATAAGCAACTTCCAAAAAAAAAAACCTAAAAAGTGGAAAATAACTAAACTTTCAATTGTCGGTGTTGCAAAAAATTCAAATAAATAAAAAACTAGTGGAAAATAACTTTTCTTTTGGAAGTCGTGTGGCAAAAAAGTTAAAGAAATAAAAAAAAAACACTTTTGTTTGTTTCATTTCACACAATTAGTTTTTTTTTTGAAGTCGGTTGTTTTTACTGCAAAAAGTTTATTGTGTTTCAGTTCTATTTTTTAACGAAATCATTTCATGTAATTTTTGTGTTATGATCTCGAAATAAAAAGATTATCTTTATTCTCATAACAATGGGAGAATAAAAGCACATTCACAATCAATACTTTATTTGTATTTTTTCTTGATAGATATTTCTCATCCGCCCAAACTTTTTTTTTGCATTTTTGTAACTTTTCAGACTAAACTATTCTGCTGAAGGGACCTACATTGTCGTTTGCGATGAAAGTGGGCTGGGAATCGAAGTGGCTGACCGATTAGTTCAACGAGGTGCTAGAAACATGGTTCTTCACCTCAAACCTAAAGCCTTGGCTGGGTATTGTTATACTAAGTTGGCGTAAGTAGATTTTATTGGTTTTATGATTACTGATCTTTACATACGCAAACCGACAACGCTCGCCCTCACAAACTTGTGTACCTCCAATTTTTGTTACACATATATGTATGTACATATGATACATTGAAATTGTATTTAAAATAAATCTTTATTATAAAAATCTTATTATTATTAATCAAAATGAAGGCGCAAGAAATGTCTAAATGAATCTTTCATTATTGTTATTATGAAATTTACAGATACATACGTATTTATGTAAAATTATCCAAATAAATATTCTTAGTATTCATCATGGGACGTGTCGGATCACAACTGTCAACATTGAAATGAGAAAAATCTTTAGAATTTTAGAAATAGAAAGACATGTGCTGCATCGAAAAGTAATTTACTTTTTTTAACAGATCATGGAAAAAACTCAATGTATCAGTCAAGATGTCTTCTGAAAGCTTGTCAACAGACAAGGAATGTGTCAATTTACTCAAAGAAGGAACAAAGATGGCGCCCGTACTAGGGATTTTCGTTGTACAAAACTACAATGCGGAACCCAAAGAAGTAACTTTGGAATCCGAGAATATGGTTCAGAAATTTAATAACGCTGTCCGTATTGTTGCGAACTTAGATGTGTCTTCTAGAAACCTTTGTAATAATTTGAAGTAAGTATTATTAAGTATTATCATAAAAAAATTTGCGGGGCAGTCTTTGGGTATTGCTGATAGAAGTGAAAGCAGTGAAACTCGTAGCCAATCGGCTACGAGTGCAACAAAGTGTTAGGTGACGTGAGATCTATGATTTTTGTTTGCTCAAAAAGTGCTTAACGTGTCTAAAGAAGTTTTTACTTCAAAAACTATAATCGAGTAGTTCGTGGGAAAATAATAACAGCCACTTCCTTGGATCTTAAGGTTAAACCAGGCTTGCCAAGTTTGGCCCGTGGATGGTTGACAGCCCATTACATACCGAGTTTCCTTCGAAAGCCTCGTGCCTCGGAAAGCACGTCAAGCTATTGGTCCCGGCTGTCAATTGTAGATCCTTGACAGTTGTTACAGGTAGTCAAGGGCCCGAAAGTCTGGCAACCAGTCTTACCAAGGGGTATTGTATTGCCTGGAACTTATGTAACGTCAAGAATTAATAGAAATCAAAGTTACGGAGCTAAACTGACAGAAAACATTTTATAAGATGTAGACACCAGTCCATCAACCTTAATACGAATGGTGTGTTATTTTGTGGTATTTGTCCCTACATCACTATTCTAAATTGGATGTCTAGCTTTCTATCTAAGTGCTCATCACGTATGAATAAGTTTATTCAATAGTAATAGCTTTATTGGGTAGTGTTTTGTTGCTCAAAAATTCAATTTTGGTGTAAAAGCCCTAGTAGCATGCGATATATAATAATAGTATGCAATAAGCTAAGGGAAATAAATCTAGCCTACTGCGTAAGCACGATAACCTATTATTTACCTATAACTTATTACTTACTACCATCTTTGCAAGTAGTGAAGAGTAGTGCCTAAAAGAACAAGGATATGCGTGAGATACCACAAATAAAAGGGTAAAACGACTTCCAATCAAATATACACTTACAAGTGTAAAATTACTTTTACTTTCGGAAGTCGGTGACAAAAACATTAATGAAAGACAGACAAAGTCACAGACTTTTTTTGGAAATATTTTTTTTTTGCAAAACGTTTTTAATGTAAATGAAATAAATGTCCACTAAAAATAAAGTTCCTAACAAAAATATTCTTCAACAGGCATTTCGTAGTCTTGAACTATGCTTCAACGACAGCAAGCGAGGAATACGCGGTCTCTGTAATTGAGAAAATATGCGAGGCGCGCAATGAAGTGTGCTTGCCAGCCCTCTCTTACCGCATCCGTTCGATCAATGAGGTATTCCTGTTCAAGTTATTTCAATATTTGCATTTCATTTGACGCGGTGTGTGAACGGTATCGAATGTTCAGAGGTTGGCATATGTGTTTAGTTGTGAAATGAGCGTCTTCTATGGTTTGATTTATGTGCATTTTAAATAGTAAGAAAGTTGTGGGTATACTGCTGGTTCAATATATTATTGATGGTTCTATGATCATGCATTCAACATGACAACTTAATTAAGTGCACTCCTGCCCGCGTAGCATGACCACCGTAGACACGACAGAGACTCGATAAATCTTTTGTTCATCTGTCATTTTGTCGATTCAATGACAGATGAACAAAAGATTTGTCGAGTCTCTCTCGTTTCTCTTTTGGTCATGCTACGCAGGCTGGTACGACACTGATGGTATTATTTGTCTGTTTTGTCCTGTGCTTGCAAGTGCAACTGCTGAGTATGAGATCTTGGGTTTGATTCTCAGCTCAGGCAAAGTGTTACTGGGTTTTCCATTAGGAATTCCTCAGTAGCACCCATCGAGTCTGTGTTTGATTTGTGCCAGAATGATCGCAATAGGCTCGCTCCCTATTACATCGGACTTAACCATAACACTTACCATTTCAACTCTCAGAACATGTTCGGGAGTTGAAAATCTGAAGGTACGCTTTTATTTGACCATCTTTTACCAGCTTTATTAAAATTTGTTGGCCAATTATTAACTTGTGGCACAGTACTATAGTTGCAAAAATGCCTGAGAGATATTTCTTGACGGCATGTAAAGCCAAATCAGAGGCCCATCCATAGGTGGCATAAAAACTATGGCACCAGGTTAGGCATTTACCACACGATAAAAGGAAGTACTTTAGTTGCCTAAAGACTTTGATGACTAAGATTTAAATAAGCCATTGATGATGCTCGTTTTAATATGAATCCACACCTGATTTATTAATTATGTTCTTATTTCCTTCGGACCTAGTTTGTTTGATTGTACGAAGATGTCCGTGTCTGGCACCGCATCGGCAATTTTTCTCTTATATTTAACATTGATTTAAATCTAGACAGTAAAAGAGACAGAACTTAACAAAACTTTTATTATTTTTCAGTTCGATAACAATTTAGACAATGAAACTAAAACACGATCACAGAAACTGTCAACAGTTATGAACGCTTTGGAAACAAGTTTGAAACTGAATTACACGAATGTCGTGTCCTTTGATTTGAAGAAACGAAACAATTATGAGTTCTTGGAAAAGGTCGCTAAAATGATAGGTAAGTTTTCATTGCGTTGTTATGTGCTGTTGAAAATATAGATACTTAAGTATAAAAATAAATCAGAAAGTATTGTTACGAGCTGGGTGTGAGATGATTATGCATGACAACAGTATCAAAAAAAATCAAAGATATAATTAGTCCGTCAGTTATATTATTGAAAAATAATTGACACGTAATTTTTGTTTTTGGAAATCATTGAATATTGAAAAAGATAAAACTCATCAAAACTCGGGAGTGGGGGCTCGTGACGTCAGAACTAGCTAAAAATTATATCTAGGCGTGATGTATTGGGAATTTTAAAAGCGTCTATCTTCGTCAATTTTTATTTACGTACCAAAAGAAAAAATAAGGGTAAAATATTTTTTAATAATCTACCTGACGGACTAACTACATTTTATTGTCGTCTATGTGATTAAACACCAAATATCTCTCGAATCATCTAGACATTTTTTTTCCATAGTGGAATGTTCTCGAAACTGACTTCGTTTATCTTAATGATATTATTGAATACCCATTTAAATCTCAAACACGAAATGTGAAAGTAATAGAAGAATATCATTAATTTTCAGTCATTATGGCTACTATTATGAAAAATATAGATATACCACTCAGTAAAAATATCTTTACATAAAGCAAAGAAAATTTTGTAAAGACTGTATTTAATTTAATAGTCTACGAAAATCAATTCATTAATTTGATCTCCTTTCTACTGATGCATCCTTTCCATCTATCTCACATTCTTTGAAATACAATAAAATCCAATAAAATAAAATATTTTATAATAAAACTGGTCTTTGTATCCAGGAGTGCAACATGTTGACCATATTGGAAAAGACCTAACGTTGAGCGAACTCTGCCTCAACGAGACCAGCTTACAAGAAATTAAGTTACTGATAAAAAATGTCTATGATTTAGACTTTTGTTATGAGAGGGTGGCACAACTAGATGTTGCGAGGTAAGACTTCAATATTAATTATTAAAGTAATTAGGATTTTTTTATTTCTGGCCAAGAACCAGACACAACTGAGACATATATTTTGTCTGTGTATTGAGCGTCAAATCGACGAGAATCAATCATGAAAAGCGGCAGTACTTGAAATCATAATTAAAACTAAAGTACAAAAAGCTCTATTTACTCCTACTCAAAATTTTCTAGAAAAAATCGTTCCTCATTATTTATAATAACGTTATCTAATTTGATTTGTCATATTTTTTTTAGCTTGAAGAACTTTGGCACCATAAAGAAGAGAGAAAACACAAAGTTCGAAGCAGGTCTAGGAGCATTTTACACTTACACTGACGAAGATGAGTGTATGGCTACAGAACCCATGATACAAATGCCCACCAAACTCAGCAATGGTTCTGAGGTATGTAAACACCATCATCATCAGCCTGTTAGTGGACTGCTGTAGTCCACTGCTGGACATAGGCATCCTCGATCGCACGCCAATTAACTTACTTGATGATAATGATTCAATATTTTATCTTTAGGAAGAACAAGAGTTGGATCCAAAAGAAACATACCTGATGCTGATACCAGGATTTGAAGGTCACCACCAAATCTTCACACGCGTCTCTGAGAGGTTGAAGGTTCAAGCTATGACCTTCCAACTTGGTCCAGACATGACTGAAGACAGCATACAGAAAATGGCTAGCAATATTATGACGGTTAGTTTGAAACCAAATAATATAATAATAATGAATATCACTGGACATTACACACGCGCCATCTAGTGCCACACTAAGCTGCGAGGCTTGTGTCGTGGACACCAGATAGTTGATATACTACATGTATATTTTTTGTTTGTAAATACATACAGAATAATATTTATATATACACAAAACACACCGGGCAAATGTGAGTTGGTGCTACGGAAACTTGCGTGTGAACTCGTTTCCGTAGCGCCAAGCAATATAATAACAATATTCTTAAAGCTCGTTCATAGGTCCCCCACACAGTTATATGTATGTAGATTTTTTTATTGAGCCATCAGGTACATGTAAAGAAGGACAACCCTTATCTCCCGTTCATAGAAGACCACTCTTCAAATTTCAACTCTGTGGTGCCAATAAATAGTCTTGAAGTAAATCGTTGTGACATACGAATGTACAGACAGGCAGGCGGACAGGACGAATCTAAAAAGGTTCCGTTTTTCAAAGTTTCTAAAAGGTTTTTTTTCGTCTGGAAATGTCTGCTAAAATTCCATTAACAGAACTTTCATTAAAATCTTCGAGGAAACAGAACAAAGTTGAGAAATAACTAAATATCTCATGAAATTCGTTTCAACAATTACTGAAATTGTTCTAACTTTTCCAATATCCATTGTCCAGTTCAACAGAATTTCGAAAACAATCCCTCTATCCTCGGAAGCGTACACGAAAAATATTGCATTTACTCTTTATATTTCCTAAAGAAAATCCAGCGTCTCGATTCATCTACAATTTCCCGTATATTTATTAAGTATTGAACGTTGTGACCTAGTATCGGGAGCCGTTCGTGCTTGCACGCGAGCCGAACAACCGTTCTATAGTTCCCGAACAGTTGTCGTTCTCTTTTATTATAAAAGATTGAATTAATTCAATTGATATTTCCCAAGGAACACTGATGCAGGAACTCAGTGGACGTAGTAATAAAATGGACCGTGATTGGTGAATAAATTGTGGTAGATTTTGTTTTCTTTGTTCGTCCAACTGGGAACCCAATTCGTTAAGTTATTCATCACTTCGTTAAATATCCATTGGAATACGGAATTTTTAAATTTCGATGTCGATTGGGGGCGAAAGAAAAACAGTTGGATTAATTGCAACGTTTCGTGTTCATGTCGGATTGTTTGCCTTCTCCCTTTGATGACATTATACTTTTACTTATTTCTGTTTGATACGTAAAAAAACCCTCATTGGTGAGTAATTTCCTGATTCGCTTAGGTAACTTTTCCCAATAATATTCAGAAGGTCTTCAATGATTCCCAAAATCCAACTCACAACACACAAAACACATTCAGCTGGTGTCCTTGATATTAAAACCAGATTTCTTATTGATAAATTAGTAGCTGTATTTAGTTAACTTTTGCCCGGAAAGACCAATCTGAGATTGTCAAAACCAGAAGGACCAAAAACATCTGAATGTTAACTGACAAAACTGCACACAATAACACATTCATCTGGTCTCTTTGAAGTTCAAACCAAAAAGTTCCACGGCGTCCATATTCTGTTGTGTATCCGCTATTTATTTTACTCGCCGGAGCATCGGATTGTTTTTGCTTTTGTAAACGGAACGGACGGTTCTCTTTTGAGTTTATTTACAATTAATCTATACACTTTCCTGTTACACGCAGCTTTTATTAGTTTGAGAGTTTGTTTGTAATTAAGTATTCAAATAACATTGAGTTTTAATATTATTATGATGTTGGAACCAGTCTGCAACATTTCTGAGGTAGTTTATATAAGACAATAATTAAAGAAAAATAAATTGGAAAAAAATGATGTGTCCATATTATTTGAAGGAGATAATCTTGAAGTTCAAGTTATTTATTTCATAACAAAAATACATTTGTGTCGAAATATTTGCACTGTATGTACACACAAACAAGCACATAAACAATTATAATATAAGTCTATCCAAATTAAAAATACCAACCCTACAAATATTACTATTCTTATTGACACAGAATGACAGTCCCTCAGCAGATAAAGTTACAAAAATACATACATTTAATGTCAAAATACAAAGTTAAAAAAAGGTGCACATCAATTTATTTATATGTTTAATTTAATACTAGTTTTTAAGATTATTACAAAACATGAAAAACGAGAGCCTTTTTTTTTTATGATGGGAAGTCATCAAATGACTTCTCCCCACTCTGGGCGGAGCGGGAGGGAGTGTCAGACTTTTACTGACTAAAACCCATCCATGTTCCTTCCTCGGCCTTTATGTTCCGGGGCCGCGGTATCTCTTTCGAACAGCCCCGCATCCCCGAAAAACGAGAGCCCTGTCATCATCATTCTCTAGCCCTTGTCCCATTTCAATTAGAGTCGGCGCAGCATGTCTTCTTCTTCCATAATTCTCTATTACTGGTCATCTCATAGACAGCTCTTTTCTTGCTATATAATATCATCCTTCACACAGTCCATCGATCAGTTTTCGGATTTGGTCTTCCTCTGTCTAAAACTATCCTCACGACGAAACTTGCAATATTGAAGGTTAATTTTGCAGAGATAAAAGGTTTTCAATTTTGTTTTTCTAGTTCATGAAAAAGAGGTTCGAGCTGAAGGCCAATTTCTACCTATTGGGATATTCCTTCGGTGTAAACGTTGCTCTAGAGCTGGCTGCTATGTTTGAAAAAGAGGGTATGTATTAATTTTAATTAATTTCCAACGTAACCACCAGGTTCTTTCTAAATAGGAAAATAAAGTGCCTATTAAATTCTGTTCCGCATTGGCGCGTCTTTGCGGCAAAATTAAAACTTCCTTTCAACCAATTTCAATTTATTTTTTGTCGTTTCCTCAGAAAATAATTTTAAAATTATTAAGACAACATTTAACAAAAGGGAAGACTTTTATAGATTGAATCCCTTGTGTCGCATTATTTCAAAGTTTGACTTTTATGGAGCACATTTTAATTTCTAAAAATCCTCTTGCTTATCTATTAAAATACCGTCTTCCTTCATTCAAGAACTTAGCAATTTCGAACTCTTCCTTAATTCACTCAGAGTTGAATTTTCACTAGCACTGAACAATCTCGAAGATAATTATTTGAACTCATTTTTTCAGGTCGCGTGGGAACTGTATACTGCCTGGACAGCAGCCCAGATGCATTAAGAGTTCAACTAGACGCTTACGTCGGCAATTTAACCGACACGGAGTTACAGAATTCCATCGTCGAACACATGTACCGTCTAATGACTGGGAGGGACAGTGAAGAACTGAAAAATGATTTGGAGAAGTCAGAAAGCTGGTCAGAGAAAGTAGAAGCGTGTGTTAGTAGACTCAGAGAGTTAGCTAGCTACTCGAACCAGTACAAGAGGTCTATTCTTCAGGCTGCATATCGAAGAATCATGTTGGCCAGACAGTATGAGCCTAACTTCAAGCTAGAATCGCAACTGGTCCTCATGAAGGGCATCCCTCATCCAAGAGCAGAAGTATTACCTGAAGACTACAACCTATCCAAGTACACTAACAAACCAGTGAAAGTATTCCAATTAGAATCTGACCACGCGTCAGCGCCATACGATTGTAGAGTCTCCAACATCGTAAACAAGTTCCTAGGACCTGAATTGCTGTCGAAATTCGAAAAGGAAGTCCTTTGCGATACGTACTTGGTTGAATCTTTCAAGATGTTGTAATTTATGTCTGTTGCTTATTACATTTGTCATGTCCGTTCTTAAAAATATTGAAAAAGTTTGGTAGGTACGGCCATTCTCTGGACATGGACATCTGCATACAAATACTAACTGATGTATTTTTCACTGTTCAATGTCCACAATTTGTTCGTTCCAGATTGACGGATCCACGGAGGATTGTCTTACTATAGCTTCGTAGATCATATCATTGATTTTAGTAAAATGTTCTAGTTAAATGATAAGGAAATTACAAAATAATGACTTCTTGAGTAAATTGTTCTTGAAATTACAATACGATGACGTCTTGTAATTTCCATTCAGTGATTATGTTATGTCCTTTACCAGTTGCTAAGTTGCTTTATTTTATACGGCCATTGATTATTATTTTAGTTTTATATAATAAATTATATTACTTTTACTAAGACTTTTTTGTTTTTATTAATCCTTCTGCCCTTCGGAAATTCTGAACATTAATCAAAACCTTTGATTGACATTTTATCAAAACTTTGGTTTTTTATAATTCATTAATTAGGCTTTAGAACCCTTAATTGCTGAGCAACAGTTTTGATATCTATTAAGTAAAAAATAGAGCCTTTTGTGGATTATTTTTAAGAACTGGTAACTAATTAATTGGGCCAAGAGGTTTATTTGTTGATAACTGTAGACAAAACAGAAGACTTATCAATACCGTGTATTGAAAATATATATAAAGTATCCACACAAAAAAACATGAATGCAAAATGATAAAACTCTAATCAGTACTTAACTTCTAAGCTACTAAGTACTCTTAACTAGGTACGTATTTTAAATACGGAGTAACACACTGTTTTAAACTATCACGGCTCACAACAAGCTTAGAATGTCACATACGGGACCGGGTCTCAATCAAAAAAAAAATCACGAAATATATCCCGTAAGTGACATTTTAAGTTTACGGAGTAACACTTTCTCTCAATCTGGTAGCCTAGAACATTATAGTTCATCATCCACAGCCTGACTTTGCCCACTATAGGCCTCCCTATGCTTGTGCCAAGCTCCATGTTCCTGTGACAGAAGTCCATCAATCAATCAATCAATAAACCATCTATTCTCAACTTCCATCTCTTTTTAAAGTGTTCGTTTTACTAATTTTAGAGGATATCTCTAATTTCAGTGTAACTTTTAGCAAAGGCCTCTTCCAACATTTTCATTGTGTTCTATCTCTGTCAACCCTTCTCCAATCTCCAGTAAGGGCACGCTGTAAGCTTCAACTCATTTTCCCATCACTATCTCCCCCGTTTCATTTATCCATCTCTGGGATACCAAATCTGTCACCATTTTACTGTAATTTTTTCAGTACTCCTTAACATGTGGCCTGTCCATCTCCATTTGAGTTGGTATATCTTCTTAAGTACATCCATAACTCTTGTCTTGGCTCTTATAAAGATTTTTCGTTTCATAATGTTTCTTGATGCATATTATGCTCCTCTTCTTCAGAAGTTCAGAGGGTATGGTTGATGATACACAAAATACTGCAAGATTGTGGAGAGTGAGTTCCATCTAACTGTAGCTGAAGCAATGGAAAAGAGATGATTACACGTCTGATTACAAAACAATGTCATGTATTCCTCCTAATAAAAGGATAAAGGCCTTTGGTAATATCAATTAAGGCCAATTTTAGTCTCAAGAGTTTCCACGTTGCATTTTTATTAAAAATCGCAATTTTCCTTGTAACGAAATGAATTTTTAAATGACCACGAAACCGCTGTAGCCACTTCGGGGAGCTATTACCTTCATTTTCAGAAGCGAAATTTTGATGAAGGTAAAAAATCCTGCAGTTTACCTTCCTAATTCTTGAGATAAGAAAGGATCTACCTACTTCTGGTTACTAAGAGTTGTGAAACGCAATCCCTGTACGATTACAAATTATAGACTTTGTGTCATTTTTTAATTATTAAAAATTTACCAATTACCAGGGTCTGATTTATCGTCAATCTGACATTTTATGTGAATGAAGAAATAATTTCAGTTAGACATAATTTTCTATTCAAATGCTGCCAAAACAGCCTCAAAAATAAAAATGTAACCTCACTGAACCGTCAAATAACTTGGGTTGATAGATTGATATCATTTCTCTACTTACTTCAGTAACTCTGTCAAAGGTCTGATAAGAAGATATTTTTTTCTGTACTAATTAGCCTACATTCCAAATCTTCATGCAAAACCAGGTCACTCGGTAAGTATTTAAATATTTCTGAAAACTTTTGACTTTCTAAAATCCACGAGTTGCGATCTTAGCTCAGATAATATCATAAAACTGGAGAACTTCAGTAACTTTGTGGACTTATCTGTACGATTTAAGGGCACCCAGCAGATTTATACAGGGAAAACCGTGGGAGCAGAAACTTTGATCGTATTTTCTTTTATTTACTTTTTATTCAGGTATTTTGGTGTTACTTTTGGGGCGTAAACAAAAATGTAATGATGATGAAAAGGTGTGCTTTATAATTCATGTCTTTTGAAAGGAATTATTACTGAAAACTTTAAAAAATACACTGTCATTGATTCTCAATTACTGTGACTTCCCGATAAGTCAACGCTGTTGCGAGCGATATGATCGCGGGATGACTCATCAGTCAACCTTAACGATAGTGTAAGTTTTTTAGATATATAAACCGTGTTTTTCTGGAAAGTAGAAAAAAAGCTAATAAATAGGCTATGCGTCTGGCGAGATTAAATATCAGTGTCATCGACCAATTGCTATTGGATCTAACTTTTTCATTTTTAATCCTTTAAGGCTTTAAAGGAGGACTTTCTTTTGCACCTGCAGTAGTATAGTGAGGAAAAGTATAATGTTGAGTATGAATGTAGATGGCTTTAGGAGTAGAGGAAGGATTGACTGTGTGAAGGATGATATAGCACGAAAGGAGGAGACTGCTGAGTTAATTATGGGCAGGACAATAGGCTTGTGTCCTAAAAAAATCTAATGAGTCCGTCAGTTAGATTATAAAAAAATATTTAACCCGTATTTTTTCTTTTGTTACATAAACCAAAATTGACGAAGATACGACGCTTTTAAAATTCACAATACGTCACGCCGTGCTATAGTTTAAGTGCGTTGTGACGTCACGAGCCCCCACTCCCGAGTTTTGATGCGTTTTATCTTTGTCAGTACTCAGTGATTTACAAAAACAAAAAATACGTGTCCATTATTTTCCAATACTCTAACTGACGGACTAATTAGTGTTGCAATTTATTGATGGTGGAAACTAGCCTATTATGATGACGAGACTTGATGGAAGGATGACTTCTCAAAATTCCATCCTTGCGTGTTATTTGATGATATTATGTGATTGAGTTGAGAGGCCTGCGGAGCGTGCGAATTTCATACAAACGTAATACCAGAATAATTTGTAAATCAAAGATATCCTTAAGGTAATGTGTATTTATTTTGATTGGATTACAGAATATATAGGTTTCCAAACACATGTTTTGAATGTACACTAATTTAAACAAGAGTTTGAAATTTTAAATTCCTCATATCTCTTCTTTATATCATTGTCCTTTCAAAATGTTTATTTGGGAACATAGATATTCTATAACACAATCGAAATATATACACACTACCTTAAGAATATGTTTGATTTTCATATTATTTTGGTACTACGTTTCTATGAAAAACGCATGCTCCGCCGGCCCCTTAAGATTTTTACAAAATTGAAAACTGGCTTGCACTTTAGTATAAACGTGAATAAAATTCAACTTTTTATGTTTATCAAAGGAGATGCTGCTTTCAAAGATTCCTCTAAATTTTCCAAGGGTCTTGATATCATAAATAATAAAAAGAGCATCTAATTTAAATATAAACAGCTTTTTAAGCGAGATGCAAGTGTAAATAATTTATGGAAAACAATTTATTATTTAGATTTCGTTTTTGAGAACTCACGAATGTGGTTGCACCTGTATCATAAATAAATAAGAATCTACCTTTTTAAAGCAATTTGTCTTCGTACCAACGAAGGAAAAAATCTAAAGAACTTACATTCAAGAGGTAATATTTAAACACTTAGCAAAATATAAAAGCTCTTTTTTCTTGAAATAATCAGCGTTCATTTAGCATAAAGTAAGACCTGTTAGTAAGGTTTCCAAAATACTATGATCGTGAAAACATAAAACGGTTATCATCACCTACATTCCAGCCACATGCATTATAACTATGAATGAAGTGTATTTGATCATCATCATCATCAGCCTATTAATGTTCCCACTGCTGGGATACAGGCCTCCTCTCTATGTGGCCGGCACAGTGCGGGTTGGTAGATGTCACATGTCTTCGAATTTTTTGGTTCTAGAACATGCTGCTTTCCTCACGATGTTTTTCTTCACCGTTTTTAAAGCAGTGGTGATGAAATAAATAACACAAAGTTATGCGCCTGTCTGGGTTCGAACCCACGACTTACTGTTCCCTGACCACCAGGCCCATTACAGTAGAAGCAATAAAAACTTTTTTTTAAATTGACTTTACGACTATTTGATTGAAACACTGTTTTAAGCTATCACGCGCTATCATGGCGCTTGCAATAGCGTCGAAATATTGGGAGCTCAATGTAAATAAAAATCACGGAAGATATCCCGTAAGTGACATTTTAAGTTTATTTCAATAAAAATTGCCATAATCAAATGCGTAGAATGAAATTGCATCATTCATATTTCGTTGGTGTCAAATGGTTGATCAGTAGGACCATGGTGTCACGAGCATTGGCAAAATTTCATTGTGTATGCAAATAGGTTTCTTTTCCCAACATGTTTGTGAGCGCAGCTTTCTAGTACTAAGTCTCTTAAAAAACCTCAGACGGACGGACGGACAGACGGACATGACGAAACTATACGGGTTCCTTATCAAGACTACGGAACCCAAAATAATAGGACTTATCTATATCAGGGTTGCCATACTTCGTGGCATTGGCAGATGTGCTAATTTGGAACTTGTGTCTCGGTCAATAAGTCAGTTGTCCCGGTTCAGGCTGGGCTATCAGAACAGAATCGTGAAATCTCGCGCTTGTGATCTACAAAACACTGTTTACGTATGTGTCTCGAAATATGACTAAACCATTCTAACTGGATGCAGTTAAACATCAGTCTACACTAATATTATAAAGAGGAAAACTTTGTTTGTTTGTTTGTTTGGTTGTAATGAATAGGCTTAAAAACTACTGGACCGTTTTTAAAAATTCTTTCACCATTCGAAAGCTACATTATCCACGAGTAACATAGGATATATTTTATCCCCGTACTCCCACGGGAACGGGAACTATGCGGGTGAAACCGCGGGACGTCCGCTAGTATTTGATATAGAGCGACTGCCTATCTTACCACCACAGCCCAGTTCTATGTTATACGATTTCCCCGTCATGTTTTTTGCCATATTTTCGGTCCACCGACTGACTGTAACAACTGTGAAAGATTTACAAATGACAGGCTGTTTAACGTGTTTTCCAAGAGGGTTGAGGGTTTTAAATAAATATTCTTATTGACATATTTTATTCAGCAAGAACCCCTCAAATTCAATATTGAAATGGCATGAAAGTATTACAAACACCATAATTTTATTGAATGTTGCACATTAAAAACACAGAATTAACAAGGTGTTCAAATGTAAATTATAATTATCGAAACATTTATCAGCTGATAATTGCACTGTGAGAACGTAAATTATGAGCAAAAGTATATTTTATTGTTTAATAAATATTCATTACAACAAGGCTTGGTTGTATTGTATTTGGGTGTGATATTTCTCCTTTTAATTCACCTAACGTATTTTGTTACAGTTTCTCTGAACATAACTGTTTTAAAGAAAACGTCCAAAATATAAGTTTTGCCTGACACTCCGAAATTAAAACACCTAGAAACAACAAGAGAGTATTTATGTTATATGGTGTCATGTGGTCAACCTCACGAATAAAAGTACATAAATTACCCTAGGAAGCTGCACTTCCTAGGGTAATTTATGTACTTTTGTTCTGTAAAATAGTGACTAATGTGAATAATGTGTTAGAATTGAATATTATTTGCATGCCTATACGACGGTAGAATATGGAGGACTAATATTATATAATAAATCATCTATGTACCAATTACCCATGTTTGCAAAGAAATAAATGATTTGATTTGATTTGATTTAAAAATCCTCATTCAACTTTGAGAGAGATAGCCGCCGAACTTTCTGTATCTCACAAGTCGATCCGTATTATGTACCGCTTGGCTAGTCCCAAAAGACCTGAATTGTCTCCAAAAACTCTATCGCATAAGAGTCTTATAGGTATTTTTTTGAATAGGGTTTCCTCGATCCATCCCAAACAGATTGCCAGTATGGAGCCCCCTCTGAAGGATACGCTCCACCTCCTGTCCTGCCAATCCTGCACAATCACTTGCACCTATCAAGAACTAATACTGCTACATACTGGTCTAACACAATTTGAGCTCATCGAGACGTAAATAAGAAGATTTACAAACTGTTACGTATTTTATGAAAAATGAGTTGGTTCCTTTAGTCTGCGGTATGTCATTTCTTCTTAGAATTTGATCCTTAATAGTGACGCTATGAAATGGTGTAATAATAGACTGTGCATTTTTTTGCATAATCAACGGGTTCGATTCCTGGTTTGGGAATATGAAAAAAATTAAATGACACAGTTTTAGTTTTCATCAAAATCGGGCTCGAGACTCCTTTGAACATTTTTCGCTATTTCTCATAGTGTCAGATTTAGCCGCCCACTCCAAAAATTCAGCCTGTATATGTAAATACATAAGTAAATAATATAATTGGTAGTGGGATTTTTTGTTTTTTTTTTTTATTAAAATTACTTGTCTATCATGAATTTCCCAGTAGCACTGCAGCCACGGAGTCTGTATTTGTGCGCGGTTGATGGCGGTAGTACTACATGAGACTTAAAAATATTATTAACTAAACGTAGGTGAACTATTACGTGCACCTCTGCCTTAACCCTTCGGGTACTACCAGCGCGATGTTCTGTGTTGACAAATTATAGTACCTCAAAAAAAACATCGTAAAATGCCGAGCAGTTCTTTTAGCAAGCCAACGACCACAAAAGCATTTCAAAAAGGCATCTAGTTCATAAAATAATGTTGTGTACTTTTTTAAATAAAATCTATAAAAAAAACTAGACTAGTTTAGTACTTTTTGATTACGAAACCATCGAGTTTCCTAGACCTTTAACTTCCAGTATACATTTAAAAATTTCCCTAACAATATTTTAGAAACCGAAGTGCTATTTAAAACTGGGGTACAGCGAATAACGTGAAAAATTCAGCCGTACTTCACTGGATTAGGTAAATGGTTTGAAAGGATGCATGAACACATAGAAAACCTTGGTACTAGGCTTCTAGTGGACCTGATTTACGTGGAGTGTGGGGAAACGAACCAATTCTAGGCGTGTATAAGGACGTCTGCGGTGACTTGTGGCTTGTGAGTGAACAATACACGTACAAATAAGGACCAGTAGCTCTGTATTTTCAACAATTCCTTGTGGGACTGTTTACAAAAAGGCTTATAATAGTGGGACTTGCCAATATTTAAATATTAAGAGTGCCTTTCCGAGACGCTGCCCACCGTGGCTATAGGCCGCATTGTCGCCGCGCTCAGAAACAATTTCATAGAGATTCATAGAAACAACTGGTGTCGCATGCAGTTTGCGATCTGCAGCCCATCTCGGAAAGGCACCTTAACTTCCACTCTCTTTAATTAATTATTCTGCCTAACCTTTTCCCTACATATTTAAAATAGAGCTATGAACCTCTCCTTAACCAAACGAATACCCAATGAAAAAAATCGAAAACCAGTGATCACGGAGGAATTTGTAAAAATACACAAAAAAATGTATTGCTGGTGAAATACATGACTAGATTTATATTACCGTTTTTACAAATCGATTAAAGAATAAATTAATACAATCATGATAGTTTTTCGCTGAACTACTCTTATTGATATGACATCAAAATGACCGGTTGACTTCAGGGTCCTCATAGCTTAAAATATTGAACTGACTGTAACTCAAGGCATTTATTTCAATTAGACCATTGCCACATATTTGAATGTCAAAACCTACAAAGAAAACGAAGGTAAAGTCACGATCATAAGGCATAATGACTTGAGAATGCACTGCAGTTCCACATTCCAAAGCGTAGATCTCTATATGATCAAATATTTATAAGTTTCTTGCCAATTCTTTTATTGGCAAGAAACTTATAAATATTTTGATGGAAACATTATGCACTTTTCAATCAAAATATTGTTAGAAAATCTTAGTTAAGTACATCATTTATGTTGAGATTATACTTAGACATGAGAACGATGTAGAACGTGCACATTAAGGGCGTCCAGAGTAAAATATTAAATCAATTATTTAAAAAGAAAGTAATTCATAAAACAAAACATTTAATAAAGAAATGGCTTGCTATCAAACTGTTTATAACAATACAAACGGTCTTTCATTTGATGTTTTGTATTTGAGCATTAAATTAACCGTTACTCGCGTTTCTAGTTTTTTTTTGTTTGAGAACGTTTTATGGGAAAAAATATAAATGGTAAAACAATTACAGGAGGATAGACGATTCATAGCGATTTGTAGAATAGTGAATTTTATATAAAAAAAGAAAATATCGGTATTTCGGTTTCTATAACAAAACTTGTCTGAACAGTACAAGGTTTTCTTATTGAAAAAAAAAAAACGCAATTCTTAAAGAACTACACAAATATCTGAACCAAGACCAATTTTAGGCATTTATCGGCAAATAATTAATTTCAAACTTTGATTTCGTTTGAGGTAAATATGATATTATTCATTAATTTCCCGAAAATAGCAACTGTTATAATTTTCTTAATGAATGATGCTTGTAAAATGTCAGGTCTTCATTTTAACGTAATGAACCCACTTGGATTAACAGTGTACACTTAATTTGTCGTTATACTTTCTAAGACAGTGGATACCATAATTATTATGATAATACAAAATATTACGCTTATTTCCACGTAATGATTTAGGCAGAAATGAGTAGACGCTTCAACTTTTTTTTATGTCAGCCTATTATGTCACTGTTGGGCAAAGGCCTCCCTCATGGCTTTCAAATCCTGTTTACAATTTGCCCTTTCCGACCAATCCGTCAAGAACGAGTCCAGATCCCAAAAAACACTAGTGTGACGACGCTAGCGTTTTTTGGGCCTGCCTTGGTTACTACAGCCGTCTTCAGGCACCCACTGTGTGACTACCTTCGCCCATCTAGCCCACATTTCTACTATAACCACAAATTATTATTTGTAGTGGGTAGCTACATGTACAACCACGTTTGCCACGCCAGTTATGGCTCATCATCTACCCAGCCTTTTCCCTACTATGTTGGGTCGGCTTCCAGTCTAACTGGATGCAGCTGAATACCAGTATTTCACATCGAGCGACTGCTTATCTGACCTCCACAATCCACAACCGAGTTAGTACTGAGTAATACGATACCACTTGTTAAAACTGGTTGTCAGACTTTTTTGACTACCTGTAATGAGTGTCACAGACAAATGACAGCCGGGACCAACAGCTTAACGTGCTTTCCGCTTTACTCGTTATGTAAGGGTGGTTACCCATCCACAGACCAACCCAGGCAAGCACGGCTTAACATAAAAATAGACCAGAGTGGCTGTTATTATTTAGTCACGAGCTTTAAACCTAACTGTCAACTGAACAAACATATTAAAATGCCATGTTTAAAATCTTTTATCTCGAAAAGAGTAACAGAATTTTTCTTTTCCGTATCGTAATATTCATCGGATAAGCATCGCTAGAGCTTTCTGTTTGCCCCGCGTCTTCATTGTTTTGTTTCCATTTCTTTACTGCAATATTGCCATGACATCCAGCGTAACTTAACCCCCCTGATTGCCACTACACATTGCGAATATGAAGCAAAAGTTATTTATTTCCTTCTTTAATGAGGTATCTACATTGGCTGGTCATGTTATTCAAATTGCAACATGTCTCGATTGAGAATGTTTTCACCATTCATATTTATGATGCAAAGTTTTATTGTTTTCTGTCGGAAAATATGTTTTAAGAGTTTTTGAATTGTAGTTTTAGTATGATTCTGCAATAAAAAAAAAATTGTTTCAGTTGTCCTTACTAATATTACAATTCATGCAAAATTAAGTATGTTTGCCCCCGTTTCACGCCTAAACCACTGAACCGATAATCCTGAAATTTTGCACATACGTTGTCAGGTGTACAAATTGAAACGGACGGGTACTTTTCATTCAGAAAAAAAGTACTATTTCCGAGGAAAACAGCAATAACGTTCATATGATGAAAGATGATGCCACGTGTCTCTGGAATCATGACTGAAATGTACTAATTTAGAAATATAATTATAGTCACTGCCAGTTAAAATCGCAATAGCGGTCGTTGACCCACCTACATTTATTTAAGTTCTTAACTTTGAAATCCATAAATAAGCCTGTTCAAGTCTAGAAATCGTGATCTTCAGTATTTTTGTACAGAAAACCGATAAATAGTTCATTTGTTTTGGTTTGAAGGCAATGACCAATATTACGATCTTATTTGGCAGCAACTATAGTTGTGTTTTAGTAGTTTAATTTTTAAATTCTTAATTAACGCGAGCGATACCGCATGCATAAGCTATTTTTAGATATTTATAATGAATGATGATGGACTTTATGAAGTATTGGAGTCCTGTCAATATTGATAAGTATTTCAAAACGAAAACAAAACTGTTTCATGTTCAAATTGTTGTTTAAATATTTAGGACTCAAAGAGCCTTGTTACGGTCAATTTTGATCTCGTTATAAATTCACAAAGAGTGTTGGTGTTATTTTCTATTGCAAATATTATAGAGCAGTTTCTACCTTGTGGTCAGTACGGTATTAGGTGTGTGTTTTACGTAATTGTTAGAATATAATATGTCTGGTAAATACTTGCAACACTACAACGGTCTTTACATAGATTGTTTTGTTTTATTGTGTTTGTTCGTAATAAATAGTTCGATATTTCAGCGTTTTTTTCTTTTCAGATTCTGATATTGTGTACATTATAACTTTCTAGCGGCGTTACGGTTAGCGTGATGCGTTTTTAGGTTAAGGCACGGACATCCCCGGATTCCTATTACGATTTATTCTTCGTCCGCCCCACTGAGTTTCGTCCCAACTAACAAAATCCTAGTTCGTACCAAACAATATGCTTCTTTTGTCCCACATTCCAAGTTTCTTTCTTGCCTTTGAAAGCACATTAAGAGAGGGCTCCGTCTCATCTCGTAACTTTCCCATTTCGACAAATAAACAAAAGACGTGCAAAAGCTAAGAGGTTAGAAGTGGGTGATTTCAGGTTAAAGAACGCTTGCCTGTGTTGATCGGTGGATGGCTGATCACCTATTACATACCGAGTCTCCTTCGTGCCTCGGAAAGCACGTTAAAAGTTGGTCCCAGCTGTCAGTTGTAGTTCTTTGAGAGTAGTTTCCGGAAACCAGCGGCCCAAACGTCTGGCAACCAGTTTTACCTAGGGGTATCGTATTACCCAGTACTAACTGGGTTGTGGAGGTCAGATAGTCAGTCACTCCATATAAAATACTGGTATTCAACTGAATCTGGTTAGACTGGAAGCCGACCCTTACATAGTTGGTAAAAGGCTCGATGATGATTAACAAAAAACAGAGGAAAACGACGGGAGGGATGTAAGGATCGCATCAGATGCTGGTTTTGTAGTTACCTCTGTAATAGGCCTGTGATTTTTTGTAATAGGTACTCGTACCTACGTGTGTTTTTATTAATCACTTTTTTTGTTATGGGTTTTCATTTATGTTTAAGACATCCTTTTGATTTTTTTTTGTCTTTTTACAGTAATAATAAAGTCGCGAACAAAACCTTGTGAACACTCTAGTTCAAAGTACCTAGGTATAAGTTAGTATACATATAAAAGCGGCGTCACCGCATATTTGTTATAACTTTGAGACGTCTTTCACACTATTCACCTACTTTCACGCAGTTTTCAGAATTTGCATGTTATTCATTCAAAATTGTGAGTTTTCAAGCAGAATTATTAATTTCAAAATTCCGTAAAAAATGAACTGTTGTGTTCGAGTGGTAAAATTTAAAGTTTTGGTGATGACAATATGAAGCAATCTCGTTAAGAGAGTGCATTTTAAAAGCTGGCAACGTCGCAAATAACTGTCAAATATTTCGCTGTTTTGATTATTTAATCAACGAAATTGTTTATGAAATTTATTATCATTCATTAATGAAATTTCCTAATATCGAGTTTGTTGAACTTAAGTAACACTAACGACTGTTTTATTCTCAGAAAGATTGCAAGTTCAGATTATCCAAAAATGGAGGGAATTCCCGATGTTCCTAAAGAATTCATTGACCCTATATTCCCCTGTCTGGATTTATTAAAAAAAGGCAATATACATCTTTATGCTGAAAAAAAATCTCATTGGAAGAAATACTGTCGCCTCCCATTCAATTTATTGTGCTCAGTCCTCTACCAGATTGGGCTGACAATGTATTTGGGTAACGTGTTTCGAGGAGAGCTTAAACTGGACGAAATGGCTTATGTTGTAAGCGTCTATGCGGTGAGTGTACAAGGTAAGTTTGTTACATAAATATTTTTACGCGCCTGCCAAGGTAGTGTTATGTTTTTCGCGCGTATCAGAGGTACGTTTTATGTAAATTTCTTTAAAACCTCGTATCTTCCAAATGGCTGGATGGATTTCGACGATTTAGGTATCATTAGATTTGTCCTAAAAACCCAAGTGTACTTATTTGTTAAAAAAAAAAAAAAACAAATAGGCGTTATTTTGCCGCTAAATTGTTAGTCGTTTATTTTTTTTTTCAACCATATCAATCGACTACTCGATTATCAATTTGAAGACAATTGGAAAGTGATTATAAATGTACAGGGTGAAGTTTTGAAGTGAGCGTGGATTGCTAAATCCGAAGTTATGAGCAATAGCGAAAAATGCGCAAAGGAGTCTCGAGACCGATTTTGATGAAAACTAAAGTACATAATTGGATTTTTTGAAAATCTGTATCCCTAGCCAGGAATCGAACCCGTTGATTATGGAAAAAACCACACACTGTATTATTGCACCTAACAATCAAATTCTGAGAAGAAATGGGGGCAGATATAATTTGATGGCATACATTTCACGATTTTACGGTTTCACTTCGATAAATTACAATCTACCAAAAAAGAATACGTCCTATTGTAAGCCGTATGTTCAGTTGACAATATTTTGACCGTGAACAATCTTGAAAGATAGATTACAATCTAACGGTTTTGACAGGAAGCTTGTGTTCTACTTTTAACTATGGCATGGATACGTGGATATCATCATGGTCAATACACCCATTTGTCAGAAAGACGTATGCCACATTGGGCACCTGCTTTAAGGGCACCTGAGGTAATGGCACCTGAGGTATTCCACATTCGGCACCTATCAATATTTTGTGATGTAATGTCACTAAAGTCGGCTATAAAACCGTGTCAAAATTGGGAGTCCAATTTGCGGGGAAAAACTCGTGTGAAAAACTTTCATTGAAACTTGATTTCTAATAACAGCAGGAAATTTAATTTTAAACCACTGTTAATTTGGAATGATGACACAAGAAAGGTCGAATATATTTACAAAGCGGGTACCCAATGTGGCATACGTCGTCAGAAATACCAGCAATGTCTGAGTGACTCTCACTTGTTTGCGCGACGCTCGCTTTTTTAGAACGCGGCACGCATTTTCACTTACATTCTACGTGAGTATGCTCCAAAGTCAGATCCTCTTTGCAGCGTCACCATTGCTATAATAATATCCTTATTCTCGTGCATTACTATTCAAACATCACGTCTTCTGTAACCGTATTCTCTCGTCAAAACTCGTCGAATACACAGGAGCTTCCCAATTTCCCCCCTAACATTTTTCCTTCATATTTTCTCGAAATTCAAAGAACAAAAGACGTTTCCGCCAACGTTTTATATCAACACCTTGCATACGAAAACATGCTGTATACTTTTAACTGAACTCTGAATTTCAGCCGTACTCAAAGCGATGGTTGTGATACTTCACAAGAAGGAAATAAGGTCGATTATCCTGCAAATGGGCAGAATATGGAAGACGAAGGATCTCACTGAAGTACAGATTAACAAGAAGAATGCTCTACTGAAGAGACTAAAGTTTTGTTATGCAGGTGGGAAACTCGCATTTTAATATACGACTTTTGGAAAGTAAAGTTTTGTAGTAATTTTGACCAAGGGAGCTCTTAGTGACGTTGCTGGGTGTATACGTAGCTAATTGAGATTTGTACTTAAAACTTCTTCTGCCAGGTGGTACTACTTGAAAATAATTAGGTTAATATGTTGAATGGTATTCTAGAGCCATCTTCAGTAGTAGTTAATTCATTAAACACGGACAAACAAAATGGTCGCAATTTTTAATCAAAAGTAAGAAATTAATTGCTCTAGAATTACGAAGCTGGTAATTTCTTACATTTTATTAGGTAATTTATTTTTTAGAAAGTTCTTGAAGATGACAAAAACCTTAAATGTAGCTATATGTTTAGAATTAGTTAATTTTTATTTTGAATCCAGTACATGAATTACTGTAATAGCTTTAAACTATTATAAAACAGAAACCAATATTTTTCTTTCGTTTTGGTTTTGGCGCTTGAATGACATTGTCACGAGGGCAAAGTTAGTAAACATTTTTCGTTTTCTGTTAGTGGAAAATCAATCTGTGACTTCACAACCCAGTTAGTAGTGGACGATATCTCTTGGTAAGACTGGTTGTCAGACTTTCAAAACACTGACTACCTGCGACGACTATCAAATATCTACAAATGACCGCCGGGACCAACGGCTTAACGTGGTTTCCAAGGCACTGAGGAACGTCGGTTTGTAATGAATGGTCATCCATTCACAGACCAACCCTGGAAAGCGCGACTTAACCTCGAAGACCCGTGTGGCTATTATTAATTAGCCCCGAGCTCTTTTTGATTAAACAAGACAAAAACGTCCAAAACCACCATGCAAAACTATAAGTGTATCCTTGACATCGATATTCCCTCCAATTCTGCACCTCTGACGTCACTCGTCATTCCCGAATGTTCCATTATTCACGGGAAACACGAGGCGACAATGTACGGGTTATGATCATGTGACGTCATAACTCACCGCCTTTGTCGGAGTTATTGAGTACATAAAAGTAGTTCCTTCATTATTCTTCAGTAGAATAGTTCTTCTTGTCCTGATATGTGTTCGTTACGAGTTGTTTGAAGTCTGAAAGTCTGGTCAGTCTAAGTTTGAGAATGTCAAAGATGATATAATTATATTATATAGTACAGTGCTTCGAAGATGCTATGGTTGTGAAATAGTATTGACAAAATAAAATGGCGTCGTGCTCTAACTTAATAATAATAATAATTTTTAGTATCAGAAAAGACACATTTAAGTTTCACGAAAAACAATTTTCAAATAAAAGTGAACATTTCAGGCAAAGTGAATCGTTGGTGCCTGTACTTATGATTAAAATCATTGTATCACAGACACCAGAGTTAACTGATAAACTTAGTTTTGAAGGCCAGATGGAAGACAGTTTTTAAAAAGAAATAGTATTCTAGCATTTATAGAATATTACTCTCGTAAATTGAAACCCAATTAAAAGTCTGGGATTAACTACTTACCAAGATATTATTTAAAGTTAAAGGGAACATTCTATTCATATTTGTACTTAATGAGAAAAACGTGGAGGAGCTTACTAGAAAATAAGTACTTCTAGAAACTTAAACTGACGCCAAACTTTTAATAGCGTTACGGATAATTTTTATCTTTCAGTCAGTTACTTCACTAAGCAAACTTTTTCCAGGTCTAAATTATTTTAATTTTGACGATGAACCTGACAATAAGCAGATTTAGCAACGCAGAAACGGAGACATGGAGTTTCTCGCATTAATCTTCTCCGATGATGAATTTAAACCATGTACCTTTCTTTTTTCATTTTTCATTAGTGACTTTGGAAAATCGTTGATTTTTGAAAAATGGAATAGTTTAATAATTTTCAATAGAAGAATCGTTAAGCTCAAACATTAGAATTAAGAACGGGATATTTACCATGTTTATTGTTTGTTTTGAGTTTCCGATATTTCGGCACTGTTACAAGCGCCATGGTCACGGATGAACTGAAGTTATTGCGGGTGGATGTTTATGAGCAGACGAAACGGTCTACCCTCTTTCTTATTCGTTTTTCGCGCACGACACCGCTACCATTGTCACATAATTCACTCACAACACGATTCCGTTCCCGACACACAAAACTCACTGTGTCCGTTCGTGAACATCTTCCGGCACTTTTAAACAATAAACAATAAACAATAAACATGGTAAATATCCCGTTCTTAATTCTAATGTTTGTGTTAGTGACCATGTCAGTCTAAAAACTCATAATCGTTAAGCTGTTGGTCCCAGCTGTCATTTGTAGATGTTTGACAGTCGTAACTGGTAGTCAGCGACCCAAAAAATCTGACAACCAGTCTTACTAAGTGGTATCGTATTACCCAGTATTTCTTGGGTTGTGGAGATCAGATAGGCAGTCGCTCCATGTAAAATACAGATATTCAGCTGCATCTGGCTAGACTGGAAGCCGATCCCAACATAGTTAGGAGAAGGTTAGGCAGTTGTTGTTGTTGTTGTTGTCCGAGAATCATCCTTTTTCAACATGAAATGATTTTACAGCCCTGTTCCTTATTTTTCTTCACTGAAAACCTAAAAGACCAGTCATCATCCATAAAAAATACCATTACACACTTGAGATGTAAAATAACTTACCCTTTATTAATTGTATCGCCTTCCCTTTATTTTAGACTACATTCCTAAAGAAGGCTCAAAAGCTGAGAAGCAGCGTATTAATAATATCGTTTGTAATAAAAACGTCATGTAAACTCGCTGTAGACGATTTTCCTGCAATATGGAAATTGCGTACATTCTTTATTTTTCTTCTTTTATAAAACTTTACGAGCTCCGTGGTCTGTGTTTACGAGCTTTCTTTTTGAATTAAGGATTTATTATTCTTAGAAAATATTCTTGTAAAAAAGGTTTCAATATTTCAGGAATAACTGTTTTGTTTTTTAATCGTACATAATAAAATGAAAATAAATGCTGTACGACCTGTGCTAAAATAAGACTTATATTCATATTGGTAGTATGGTGACAAAAGTTTTACTAAGGATTCATTCAGTTCGTCACCAAAACAGAGCTCTCTTTAAAAAAAAATGTAATAAAGGACACCTCTTCACAAAGCCGAAAGGCACTTGTTCTCCCCGTCAATGCGATCATTTTTTTGTTCTACACCATACCTGGGAACCTTCTAGTGACGAAGATATGGGGGTCAAAGTTACAACTTTAGGACAAGTTTTTTTTTTAAATACAATTTTTTTTAGTAAGATTTTAACACCTCCACGACCCCCGTACTATTCAATCCATGCATCAGAACAATGTTTTAAGTGCGTTACATTGAGTTCTACCACAAAACATAAGTTATAACCTCAAAAAAAAAGTTGTTTCCCAGTAATAATTTTAGCGTTAAGTAACTTTGTTTGATGTATAGAATGCTTGGTTAACGGCTTTGAGATGAGGTGGTTTACACCCTGTATACAGTCTTAGGGGACTCCCGATAGAAGTGAAAACTCGGGCACCTAGTTCGTAGCACTCGTAGTGGATTGGCTACGTGTGCTACCTATAGCGTACCTAACGATCACGCGAGTTTCATGATTTTTGTTCACTCAATAAGTACTTAACGTAAAGAAGTTTTCACTTCAAAAAGTTTTTGTTAAAAACCAGGTGAAAATCTTACTGCTACTGGATGTGGAATCTTAATCTAAATCCATGAAAAAAGATTATGTGACGATACCTAACTTCTGAATAGCAAAGGCAAGATTAGTGTTTGTGTAGTTATTTTCAAACTACACAAACACTAATCTTGCCTTTTCCTTTCATAAAAATAAAATCAAGCTTCCACCCAAGGCTATTTTATAAATTGCAATCTACCCACACGATTTACGTCTTCAAGAATAATTGCATCACAAACAACCACTGGGACTAGTCTACAAGAATTTCTAACTTGATACAAGCAACTGCAGTTTTATTGCATGTTACGCCATTTAATTATCTTCTTTTCTTTGCAGTTTTCTACTGGATCAATATGATTGGATCCTGGCAATACATCCTAGCCCCTTTATTGGAAACTGTTTTCCGCAAATTTATTTTACAACAGGAATGTGGGCTGTTGTTACCATTTTCTTGTAGTTTCCCGTTTGATCCAACTGGGAGCTGGCCAAGATATATCGGTGTATATATTTTTGAGACTTACAGCAGTAAGTGGGGCTTTATTGCTCTTGGAAAACTATTGTCCTTTAGGGACGCTCCTTGATTTATCATTGCCTTTCTTTGCTTTTTTGTAACTAGGCCAGATTATACTCGTGTGGTGTTTGAAGTTACGTGCAGTAAACCTTTTTGGTGTGATTTTTTTTTTTTTGTTTTCCCAAATGGTTTTTTTTGAAAAAAAGAACAGTAAAATGCATAAGAAGAATTCATGTCGATTTATAATTTCAGATGGTAACAGAGTGACTGCAAAATAGGGAAACTACTAAACAAAATCTAGCATTGATCACCGTAATGTGCGTTAACTTAATTAAATGTCAGACTACTTAGTTCCAATTTTTTGACGAGGTCATCAAAATCACAAGCAATTGTGTCCAATCAACATAACAACACTACAGCAACAGCAATACAACAACAACAATTATACAAATAATTAATTTACCGTAGATCAATGAACGATAGCTCAAGATCAAACATAAAGTAGAGCACTATCCTACTTAAATTAAAAAACAACAGATCTTCACAATTGAAAATAATAAAATTCGCAGCAACTATAAAAGCTTGTTCGAAGAACGCATAAAGCTGTTTCTTAATCATCTTTAACAGCATTTTGAGTAGTAATAACGTTTGTTACAACAAGAATTTGTTTGTATTTCAAAGCACTAAATTAATTCAAGACAAACATTTATATTGTTCTCTTCTTGAGCAATTATTCAGTGGAACTGAAGCAGTTTCGACTTATTTGCATTATTTGCTTTTACTCCTTTGAAGGATTGATGAGTACTTGTGTAAGTAGTATGTATTTGTATTTCACTGAATAAATGTCAGCATATTAAGCTGTCAAATCACAAATCTATTTTGAACAGTCACACCACAAAACTGTTTTATGTCCGTGACATCACCATCTCAGGTCCAGTTGAAAACCAGCGTCGGGCACTAGCTGCTCGGTAGTTTGCTGAACTGGGCCTTTTTGGCGCAGCCGTGAGACACACAATATTACCTCTTTTGTTTTCTGTACATTTTTAAGTTTCTTTATTTACTTTTTATTGTTTAGTTTTAAGTTTTTATTTATTTCCTATTTTTGTTATGTTGTGTTCACTTGCGGCATAAGCCAAATAAATATCTTTTCTTTCTTTCTTTCTTTCTGTCAAATTTATATGCATTAGCAGAGGAGCTCGTGGCTAAATAATAACAGCCATGACTCGGGTCGATCTTTAGGTTAAGCCGCACTGGCTTAGGTTGGCCTGAGGATGGGTGACCATCCTTACATACCGAGTTTCCTCCGTGTTTCAGAAAGCACGTTAAGCTGTTGGTCCCGGCTGTCATTTCTAGATCTTTGACAGTCGTTAAAGGTAGTCAGTAGCCCAACCACCAATTCTTACCAAGGTTTATCGTATTACCCAATACTCACTGGGTTGTGGAGGTCAGATACGCAGTCGCTCAATGTAAAATACTGGTATTCAGCTGCATCAGACTTTGGTAGCTTGATGTGCTGGTGCCAGTACCTATCTGCGAATCTACGAAGCGAAAGAAGTAAATGAAAGCGTGCTGTCTAACAGGAGAGATCTGACTAAAAAACCGTGTTGTATCAACCTTAAGTAAAGGTGCAATCAAACCGACCGAGCTAGACCGCGGATTTGTTGATGACACGAATTTTGACTGATGTTTATTTTAAACAATTAACACATTACCTATCATAGTCCACAGACCGCAAGTCTTTCACTGTTTCAAGGACAGGATACTGGGAAATTTGTGTTAATCATCTTCATAAATAATTATGTACAAGAAAAAACGGAAAAGTGTCACGCTAAAAATATGTTACCTTCATTTAAAATCTCTTTATAATTAATTTGTGCAATCGATGTCATTATTGGATAAGATGCTTACACCATGCACAACTAAACCACATCATGGTTCCTATGTTATTTACAAATAAATTAATAACTTGTATTTTCCTTTCAAACAACTTGGTTATATATCGTGTTTGAGCATTTACGTTATTTCAAACTCGCCCTCTTTCCTAAATTTTGCCAAATAATTTAACCGAAACAGTATTCTAAAAATACCTGCCGAAAATTTCTATACTGCCATGCAGAAATTCATAAAATCTTATTAAAATTTCGAACACACAGTCTTAATATGGTCCCGACTCCGGAACCCTTTTGAACTATTTTGAGAGAGGTGAAATTTCAAAAATTCCTTTCTTCCTCCTCTCTCGTGTAATGAGTGAAGTGTGCCTTAAATTTTCAGGAGTCAACGGTTGCCGGAAAGCTTGATTAATCGCAAAGGACCTTTTGTGAAATTCTTACTAGTATTTGACTTTGCTTCAAATATGTGGACGTATGCGACCCGAGTTTAATGTCAGCGAAAATGTTCTGACGTCCTTTTTTGGGATTAATTTAAAGATTTGATTTAGTACATTATACATTTACGGTCTTGAAGACTAAATCAATAGTGTACTTGAATCTTTTATAGGTCTCGAAATAAAACAATAGTTCTTGAATGCAGACTAGATCAAATAGTTTGACAGCCAAGTTTACTTCACTATCTATATCAATCATTATCATACACAGTCCGACTTCACCCACTGTTGGGTAAACACCTCTCTTTGCTTATGCCAACCTCCATGTTCTTGTGCCAGCCTCATCCAAGATATTCCCGTAATAGCAACAATGTCATCTTTTGCATTAACTTCCTTTTTATTGAAAACCATCAAATTTTGTAAGAAATTTTTGCAACATGCCACTAGAAGGGCAAACATGTTTCGGTTCTTTGGTTTTAACAAAAACCTTCGCCATACTCGTATTATTCTCTCTATTTACCCATGAAAACCAATTAGTAAAATGCACCATGTCCAAAATCCTTTCAGTTTTGAACGACAGCATCACTAAAAGATTAGGTCATGCGAAGCGACGCAGTTCTATCGCTAGCTTTGTGAACTGAAATGTGATTGGACTGTGATTTTGAGTTCTATGTAATAGAAAGTTTTCAAAGAAATATAGAATTTTGTACGTTCATCGTCGAAATTCATAATGTAAGATAAATTTGGCTCTGACCTAACTGAAACGTTGGGCCGTCGGGGATTGTGACAAATTTTGCGATTAGGTGTACAAACTGATCATCAAACTAATCATTGAAACAGGGGATGCACATAGTTGCGTCCCACATCCCGCGCTCGTTGATTTGATTGATTAATTGAAACGAGTTGGAGTCAGTGTGGCCAGAGTTTTTTGTCACTTTGTAACGTTTTTAGTTGGTTGTAGTCCACGTTAGTGGTGGAACTACAAAGTTAGATGCGTTAGATAGTGCCTAGCGGTAGGTAGAAGTTAAATAAAAACATACGTTACAAAATTAGTTTTATTTTACACACTAAGTAATTACAAGCCGGTTGAGCCGGGTGAGGGTCTGATATCGAGCGCGCGAGTAGGTTAGAACCGCCGATAGAACACTACTGTCCTGCAGGTCTTCCAGACGTAGGTAGCGGGAACTGAAGTTAGATGGCCCAGGGTCCGTAGCTGTCATCGCAGTTGTGTTGCCAGAACAATTCCTAAAGATTCCACTTTAATTGTGGTGTTGCAAGTATTTTTTACTTAATAATTAAGTTATTGTTTTTTTTTAAGTTTTCAAGAATAAACGTGCAACGTTACAACTTACTTGATTGATGTATGATTCGTTACTAACATTCAATTTTTTTTTCTGCTTTTACTGTAATATTTGATTAATTAATACACACATCACACACTTTGGATTACTTTCAGCACTTGATCTCGCTATCAAGTTTGTTGATTACAGTTACTGTGTGAACCATTTTCAGATTCAACATAAAGAACTGCTCGAGTTGACCTAAGTAGGTAATTGTATTAACTTTCTAATTATAGAAGGTTTATATTTGCACGTAGCTTCAAACAAGCATGTTTGTTATTATTCATACTTGTAATATTGTAAAAGTGAATTCGTATATTTGTCTCGCCCACACACTATTCCGGCTGATTGAATTTCGATGGCATACGAATCAAAAATGTCCAGGGATAGACTTGTCCTACACGGGAATAACTTTATTTTGTATTGTAATTTAAACGAGTGCATATGCAGTTATAATATCACGACATGATTTCCCTTAACATTCGGCAAAAAAAAAAACATAATTTTAAAGCTTTGTTTTTCAGAAACTCTGTCTGGCTTACTTACCTGCAATATTGCTTTTAATTACTCGTATACTATTTTGTAGTGTTCCGCATTGTCTATTTCTACTTAGGAACAGAGTTCCTCATGATAACATTATGCTCTCACTTGGCAACGGAATTCACTTTACTTCAAGAAGATTTAATGAATATGAAACCAGGAAATCTTGCAGGGCTCAATATCGTTATTGAAAATCATCAGAAACTAATAAGGTAGCACTATTATTTTCATGTTTTGCAGTTTCGAAAAATAGCTAATAGATATTTAATTTTCCTTTTATTTATTTACCAAGATATCAAACAGCAAAATCGCTGAATCCAAAAAGAATATTACGTTTTTGAATTCATTTCCAAAGCGTCATGTTTGTATGGAAGTTTGAAGATTGTTGATGGGCAATTTCATCACTCGTTTTGTCATTGTACCGTTTTTCTTTTTCAGTTTAGCTCAACAGTTAGACGATGTGTTTAACAAAGTGATATTTGTGAATTTGAGTTCTGCTAGCATTTCGATATGCTTCTTCGGTTTAAGTGCTAAGGTGAGTGTTTCTTAACTCCTCTTATGCTGAATAATTATAAAGGATGTAAAATACCCTTTACGAGGCCGAGAGGTACTTGTTCTACCCATCATTGTGATATATTTTTTTTGGTTCTTGACCGTACGTGGCTACTTTCTAGTAACGGAGATCTTGAACTTTTGCATACGTTTTTTTTATTACAATTTTTTTATGGTATAATTTAAGATCAAATACCTTCAACTTAACTACTGTCTACCTTCCAACCGTTTTCACACCAAAAAAATGTCGTTTCTCAGCAATTTTTTTTGCACAGTGTTACTTGCTTTGATGTGCAGAATGCTTGGTTGACCTCTTCGTGACCAGTTCCATTTACACACTGGATAAGATTATGTCATAATTTTCAACTGATTGTCCACAAACTGTTTCAGGTTTCTCATGGTGCACTCCATATGGTCAACAATTTTGGTGCTGTTGTCAGTTTGATTTTACCGTTGTTCAATTTATGCTATTACGGAGAATGCTTGAGGGAAGCCGTAAGTGTAAAATGTTTTGAATCTTCATAATTATTCATCATTATAATATATTTACTTGTGCTGTATTACTTGTTCCACTCAAAAATTAGAAAATTTGAAATTGTAAATCAATATGCACAAAAATGAGTAAAAGAAAATAATAATAATAATATACCAGACTATTAGTGTCCCACTGCTAGTCAAAGGCCTCTTCTCATGCACGATGCAGAGAAGGCACGAGCATTGATCACCACGCTTGCTCAAAACAATTACATTATTGAGGAACATGTTTTACCAGCAAATAGTACCTACTTTGTCGATGATCTTGGTGCAGGTAAAACTAGTTTATGTTGGCACAAACTTAAATGTATAAAATATGTGTTTATTATTGAAAAAATAAATAAACAATAAATAAATTTCAGTGGCTACTGTAATTTTATCACTGAAGACTGCGGTGCGCTTAAAAATAAATATGTATAAATGTTATTAATTTTCAGAGTGCAGGAATCGCAGATTCAGTATATAACAATCTTTGGTATCGAGGAGACATTCGCTATCAGAAGCTTCTATGGTTTATCATGAGAAGGTAATCTAGATGCTATTCATAAATCTAGGCTAAATTGCCGATATTTAAACACATTAAATTACATCGGATGGATTGTTTCAGATCTCAAAAGATATGCTGCTTGACGTCATTAAAATATAATCCAATATCACTTAACACATTTACAACGGTAAGTAAATCTGAAGGCATTTTTTTTTAATTCTGCATTGTCTGATTCTGTGGAACTATTATAACTGCAATCATTGTACTCAATTTGATAGTCCTCTGCAGACGTTCAGAATCAGAATTTCATCTCCGTAACTATGTTACCCACTGTGTAGGTAAAATCCGAATAGTTTTGGTAATGTAAGTTTTGGTAATGACTGACCAAAACTTAAACATAATTACAATCACAGAAATGGCAGTTCACAATATCTAAAATGGAATTCTCTTTTATAACCCCAGGGCTTTTAAAGTAATATGCGTGAAGATACACAGGAAAGTAAACGCTCTGTTCTCAAACAAACATGACATTCTGATTCCATTTCCTGAGAGTACGTGTCCTATTCAAATAATATTGAAAATCTAATATCTTGTGCGAGGAGAGTTTAGTTTGCAAATAGTTCGTCCGACGTGATACGGTGATATTGTGGGTTCTTGGTACATGCCGTACTTTTGGGGTGTGGTATAGAATTTGTTTTTAACTCAGCTTAATCGGTTGAAACATAGAGGTCGGTATGGCTGAGATTTTGTCATGCTACTATATATGCTATGGTCCGCGCCACGAGAAACTATTTTGTTAATACACATTCGGGTTCGCAACCTTTGGATCAAATTCAAAAATAACAGCGTCAGCGTGAACCTACTTCGATGTTTTAAACAACATTCGACCAATCACAAGAGAGACGAGAATCGTGAAATTTTATACCTTTACTTAAGATTAATGGATGGATGGATGTTTGTTAACATAGAAACAACTGAACAGGTTTGGATGAATTTTTGCACAACGATAGTTTAGAACCAGGATAGGGTAGGATACTTTCATCCCGGTAGTAAGATCCCATGGGACGATTATCAACCTTCACGCAGGCGAAGCCGATGGCAGAAGCTAGTTTTAAAATAAACTTATAAATATGTCACCATTTTGTACATGTTATGTTACAATGACGTCTTCATTATAACAGTCCATGTAAAATTAGCAAATTAAAAAAAAGAACAAAAACGTAGAGTTGGCGTTTAATTGATATTGTGTCTGATGCCACTGCGCGTTATGGGAGAAGTGTGGTGGCGTTTTTCGAAAGCACAGTGGCTCAGTTATGAACCCACTGATGACCTTCAACACCTCACCGAAGCAGTTGGTTTATCAGAGCGGACAACTCGTTTGTGAAAATTGTTGAATTGGGTTTTGTGATGCAACTTGGGAGAGGCTAGACTTATGTTTTACGGTATGTAACAGGACGCGATTTCGATGTTAATCCCATAGAAAAATTTAAGGGACCTGCAAATTTGTTTCACTTACCAGGCATAAGGGAGAAGTTATACAAAGCGGACAGGGCGCGCGTGGTCCGCTTTGTATAACTTCTCCTTAAATGTTGGGACATCAGCATGACTTCCAGCTATGAAGGTTCCTCACTTATCCAGGTCCCACTTCATCAAATTTCACTGTATATATTTATATCCTTAAATATGACCGCTGTAAATGGACTATCCCTTAGACGAGTGTTTTTTTTTTCAGTTGATTTTGAGTTTAGGCTGTCAGCAGATGGACTGGCGTGCAGTCGATATATTCAACTGCATGCCGTTGTACGTTCGGCTTTGTTCAGTCATAATATTAACTTCACGCGGTCGGCTGCAGTCATGTGGTGCAACCGCATACAGTGTAAGCAGTGAATAAAGTCAATAAAAACTGCGTACAGTCGTGACTTCAACTTCACGCGGTCGGCTACAGTCTTGTAGTGTCGAAGTACGCTGTCCATCGATAACCGCATAGAGTTGTAACTATACACTTACTGTATGCGGTTGCTGCACACGACTGCAGCCGACCGCATGATGTTGATATCATGACTGAACGAAGTCCAACGTAACAGATGAATGAATTAAATTAAGCAGTGTGTGTGCAGTCGTGTATGCGCGTCTGTCTATTGGCAGCCTAAATGCCTATGTCATTCCTTCTTTCAACATCCAACTTCCAGGCATTGTTCCAAACCAAGACTTACTTTCAAAATTCCATTCCAGGTACTGAGCACAACTTGGTCTTACTTCTCCTTAGCTTTGAGTGTATACGAAGATGAAAGTTGAAGAGTTTTAATTTATTATTTAAGAAGTTTTAGTGAGCATTTGCACGTAGTAGTATTAGACTGAAATTCGAAGCACCAGAGAGTTAATAAAGTTTTTGGTAATACGAAGCTTTTTTTTCTTATTTCCTTTTCCTTATTTTTTTCCTCGGTTAGTCAAAAGTTTTTGTGTGTAATTGTGGGCGATGAACAGCATCGACGGGCTGCTGTTGGTGAACATTAATTTATTAACATACGTTTTTGGTGCCTGTAATGTCCAAGCAAGCAGTGATAGCCTTGTGGTGTGACCGTCTGTCTGCTGGTCTAGAGTTCGAACCCAAGGCATGCACCTCTGATTTTCAGATTCATGTGCACATTGAATAATTATCATTTGCATCTATAAAGGAAAACATCGTGAGGAAACCAGCATGCCTGAGGCTGAGGCTACACTAGGCAGCGATTTGCGATGCGACTGGAAGAGCGACAGAAGAAAAACTTGGTATGGCTACATTACAAGTGAGATTCCGGCGTATTTTCTAATTAATTCGCATCAATTTCACTATGTTGGTGTAGCCGATGCCGTGATTACAGTAATGTTATTCCGGTCGCACAAGGAAATCAAAGATCGCTAATAATATTTGATGTACAGTGTAGCCATATGCGTGAGCATTCATTTACTTGTTTTAATCGCTCATGTGTCGCAGGTCGCGTCGCGGCCTAATGTAGGCTCAGCCTGAGAGATATTTAAAGCTAAGTCAGAGGTCCATGGGCGGCATAAAAACTCTGACACCAGACTGAAAGAGTACAGATTTCAGAGTTTTTCCCGATCCCCCACCCGATATTCGGGACATTTCTTCCTTCCTTATCGTGATAAGGAAGGAAGAAATGTCCCGAATATCGGGTAAAGGCCGAAGAGAAGGAATGAGCTTGAACACCACGCTTTCTCAGAGCGTCAGTTTTCAGACCGATGTCTAGGTCCAAGAGTAGAAACTACTTAGAAAGTGTCATTATATATGACTTTGAAAAAGTCACATTGGTACTTGCTAGGTTTGAACTCGCAACTTAGGGCGTAAAATGCGGATCACATTAGAAACGGGCCATTTTTTTTTTTTTTTTTTTGGATAGGGCATCTCGCAGTTCAGTCTACGAAGACTGGCTTCTGCTTAACCGGGCAAGTCCTGTGGATGCCTTGAATTTAAGGCCTCCAGCCAGGGCAAAAATGACTAAAAACTAAGCGACAGCGCTCTAAGGGCACCCCCTGTGGGGTACGGACCTCGGCTTAGGGCGTCGCTGGGGGCAGCAAAGGGACAGGCTGGATCTGATTGTCTTTATTTAGGGACTGTTTTATTGCTAAAGGCTCAGCATCGCGGGCTGGCTCGGGCAAGGGTCGGGGAGGGATTGACTTGGGATTACGCGCCGGACCTCGGCGGCGAGGTCGGAAGGTCTTCGGTTTGTATTTGTACAATCTACGAACTGTACTGGTATCTTTCCTACTCTCTTGCAAGATAGTGATCGGATCGTCGGGGGTGACTAAGGTGTGACGCGGACGTTGGACTGAGCTAATACGCGATGGGTCGTACCGGGCGGCCGATGCGATTAGGGGGTTCCTATGTTTGATGGCAGTGTCGAAGTAACGCTTGGACAGGCGTTTCATGAACTGCTTAACGGTAGGGATTCTAAGGTCTACGTGTAGACTGTCGTTACGGACGTACGGGGGGGCACCGGTGATCTTACGGAGGAATCGGTTCTGCAAGGTCTGCATCGTGTGGATATGACGCGGGTGGGCATGAGCGAATACGATACAAGCGTATGTCATGATGGGACGGATGACTGCGGTGTAAAGACGCAACTTGCACTTGAGTGACAACTTGCTCTTCCTAGTGATCATGAAATGGAGTCGGCCCATAGCAAAGGCAGCTCGGTCACGAGCTGCTTTGATATGAGCCTTGAATGACAGATGGTCGTCAAGAATAACTCCAAGATATTTGGCTTGCTTCTCCCAAGGGATAGGCTTGCCAAACATAGTGACGGGGGGACCTGGCGAACGCTTAAGGCGTGCCTTATAGTACAGAACTGCCTGGCTCTTGTCAGGGTTAACCTCAATCCTCCACTTACGGAACCAAGCGCCGAGCGAGTCGACAGCTGTTTGGAGGATGCGACGGATGTTAGTCTGAGAACGGCCGGTGTAGTAAATTGCCGTGTCGTCGGCAAATAGGGCTAACTGAACCTTCTTGTTCTTGGGGATGTCACTAGTATACAACGTGAACGCGAGGGGAGAGATAACGGAGCCCTGAGGGACTCCGGCACGGATAGGATGGGGAGAGGATAACGTCTTACCCACACGGTAGCGGAAGGTACGGTTTGACAGAAAGTCTCGTAAGATGAGCACGAGACGGTCAGGCACACCGAGTTGGTATAGCTTATATAATAAGCCATTGTGCCAGACCTTGTCAAAGGCTTTCGCTATATCGAAATACATCACGCCTGTCATCGCTCCGCGCTGGAAACCAGCGCTAACGTGTTCGACGATGCGGTGGACTTGATGTATGCAAGAATGTTCGGTCCTGAAGCCGAACTGTTCTTTAGGGATGAGGCCCTTTGTCTCGGCATAATCTCTAAGACGCTTATAAATAAGCCTTTCATAGATTTTGCCGAGAGCACTCAGGAGACTGATCGGCCTGTAGCTCGAAGGCTGGGCTTTCGGTTTCCCAGGTTTGGGAATACCTATAACAGTGGCCTCTTTCCACGCTTGGGGGAACATATTGTTGCTCAGGGCGCCATTGAAGATGGCAGCCAAAAGGACTATGAGCCGGGCGGGGAGGGCTTTAAAAACTCTATTAGTGAAGCCATCGGCGCCTGGGGCTTTCCGAGGCTGTAACCTATCTATGATATCTTTGACCTCTTCCGGGGTGATGACGGGGAGAGGGTCATCGGGGTCTTCTACAGGGGGAAGCGATGCTCTGCGTTCGACTTCTGCATCCACCTCATCAAGGTGCTGCTTGTCTACTGGTAGAGTGCTCGGTGAACATTGGGATTCCAAACTGTCGGCCAGACATTCTGCTTTTTCAGAGTCGTCAAAAGCGACGCTCTTATCGGGACGGATGAGGGGTGGAGAAGAAACCTCTTCCGAGGTGCGCAACTTCCTCTGAAGCTGCCAGAAAGCTAGGTGAGTGGGCTCAAGTTCGCTGAGCGTTTTGTCCCATTGATTCGAACGAAACTCACTGGTGCGTTTCTTTACAGCACGCTGTAAGGAACGCATGTGAATCTTGTTCGCTTCGCAGGGCCAAGAGCTGTAGGCACGTATGGCCGCATTCTTCTCGCTTATCAGTTCACGAATGTCGTCGGGAAGTATCCAGCGTTGATCGCTCATCGCTGGTACTTCTCGAGAACAATCCTTCAGTACGGACTGAACGTGTTCTGTAAACGAGTTGATTGCGGCCTCGGTATCTGCGACAGAGACAATATGGTCGGGAATACCATCAAGAAGCGGTGACGTTTCAGATTTCAGCATATCGCTTACTTTCCTCCAGTCAGTGGTGAGAGTGGTGGGAGGGGGTTGGCTGGGGTCAATGATACCCGAGCGAGGAATCAAGTGCATGAGCACTGGACGATGGTCGGAATGGAGCTCGTGTAACGTCTCAATCAAGTGTAACCGAAGGTTCACGTTCTTGAGCAGCGCTATATCGAGCACGTCGGGATGATAGCTTGGAGTGTCGGGATAATAGGTGTGCTCGATAGGAGCGATCGGGTCAAAGTTGAGAGACAGACCTAGATCGTAGAGAACTTTCCCTCTCGGGTTCGTCATTCTACTGTTCCAGGCTGGGTGTTTGGCATTAAGATCGCCCGCGATGATCACGGAGTCACTTAAGCCGAAAAGGAGGGTGAGATCATTAACCAGGAGGTTGTGATCTTCCGACGTGTTAGAAGGGGCCAAATAAGCAGACACTAAGTGGATCGGTTGATGACCGGTCATAGCTAGCAGACAGAGGGAAACCTCAAGTAGGGACTTTAAAGGAGGGGGGTCGATAGGGATGCAGTGCAGTTCCTTGCGAAAGTAAATGAGAGTGCCACCCTTGTGGCAACGTAACCTATCATTGCGAACTAAACGGTAGTTTGCAATCTTGGGGTCGCGGTGGCTGGGTTTAAGGAAGGTCTCCTGGATGAGGAGTACATCAACGTTGTGGTCACGGAGGAAAGAGGCGATCTCGTCGCGTTGACCTCTCATGCCGTTGGCGTTAAAGTAACCTAATCTAAGGGACCGGGGTTGGGTGCAAGAGATTCCGGGTGTAATATCCATTACGGCGCGAAACTGAGGTTGCTTAAGGCTGACTTGATGACCGGATAGGCATCAATGATATCAACTACTTGCTGAAGGTCCGTTGCAGCCCTGAGTTCGGCCACCATGCGGTCGGCCTCAGGGGTGCAAAGGGGCTGATACTTCATCAAGTATTTGAGGTTAGATTCCTGTGAAGCAGGAGCGCGGGTTGGAGCGACGGGAGCGCGGGTTTGAGTGACGGGAGCGCGGGTTTTAGGAAGGACCTGAGGGGCGACCACGGGAGTGGGCGCTGGTACAGGGTTTTCCATTAGGCCGGGCATGGGGGGGTTGGGTTGGGACTTCGCGAGGGCTGGGAACGCTTGCTGATGGTTCAGCATGTTCCATGGGGAGGGCCTCTGCGGGCTGAGACGCTCGGGGAGGACCTTGGAGGGGACTTGAAAAGAAGAGGGAGCTTCCCTCTGCTGGCGTTGGTTGGCGCGATTGGCCAACTTACCAGCGGACTGTTTGGGGGCTTTGGGACAGCCCCTGTAGTTAGCCGGGTGGCCAGACTGACCGCACAGGACGCAACTAGGCGGCTCTGTGCAGAGATTCCTGTCCTTAGGACGGGTGCAGTCTGCCGTGGCATGATCGCCGAGGCACTTTACGCACCTATGCGGTGCGTAGCAGTGCTTTTGGCTGTGGCCAAAGCTGGCAGCGATGACACTGCCCGACGACTTTAAGCTTTTTAGGCCTCTCAATGATGATGCCCGAGAGCGAGCATACTGACCGGACTTTGAAGATGGGGTGGTGCCCTTCAACTGGGTCACATATTACGAGTACCATGTCGTACTCGTCACCCCCTTGGGACCTATTCTTGTGAAGGCGGTGGACCGCCGAAACGGGGATACCCTGGGAGGTGAGATCCTCCAGGATATCTTGGGAGGGAATCTCCTTGGGGATCCGCTTGATGACCACACGGGTCGGCTTCTCCTCAGGGAGACTATACGTGTGAAAGGCGACGTTCCTTCCACGAAGCGCGTGGACGAGACTTCTAAAGTCCGTGGACGTGGGGGTCTTCACCTTGATACCCTGAAGGGTAGAGGTGGCGTTGGTGTAGTTGATCTTGCGATCAACACACATCTTGGAGATTTCTGTCCATCTGGATTTCTCCTGGATGTACAGAGCCGGGGGTTTTAACTGCTTCTTTGAAGAAGGAGCAGCTGAAGTGGGGGCTGGCTGAGAAGCAGCCATAGGGCTTGCAGGGCGGCTGACAGGAGCCGCACCTTGCGGTGAGGAAATAGCCATAGGGCTGGACGGGCGGCTGCCCTGGGAGGCAGCTGGGGGTGCAGTAACACCGGACGGGGGCGGGGAGGCTAGGGGAGCAAGGGGAGGCGCATTGAAGTCCATGACGGCCTTCTTGGCCTTACCGGCCTTCGCTTGCCTTCCCTTCTTCCTCTTGCCCTTCTGCACCAACTGAAAGTCCTCAGATTCTGAGGACGAGGAGTTGGTGCCCGAGGTCTCCGGAGAGCTCTCAGGGGCTGGCTGGGACTCTACAATCTCCATGTCGTAGGATTGAGCTAACGGGTCGGGGGAGCGCGTGGGCGACCTAGAAGGTATCTCCTTCCTAAGGGCATTGTAACCGGCCTTTTCAAAAGGCTTTAAAAGGGCCGAGTACTTGTCCTGAATATAGGGACTGTCGTCAGCCAACAGTACCTGAATCAGGTCGTCGAATTGCGCTTTCAGCACTACGTTGCGCGCCGCCTGGTAAGCCATATTGGCAGGGGGAGCCTAACAACCTATAATCCTAATATGAGCTAACTAAGAGCTAACTACCTAGTCCCGAGGAGACACGTGAAACGTGAACTCCCCGGGCAGACAGTACCCCGTAAAAACGAACCCACCCTTGTGTTTTTCCTAGTGTTACTGGCAAGAAGAAAAACACAAACAAACTTGCCAGCGACACGACTGTCTGAGAGTTGCCTGAAGGGCCTATTCTGATTGCCTATCTAGCGATACCAGTACCTAACTCCCCGGGTGGGATAACCCGGGGATGTGTTCTCTCCCTGTCGGTGACACAGGGAGGTGAGTACCTAAGGTGTGCCCTAAGCTTGTAAACCTGTCGCCAGTCTTATTGTGCGACAGGGCCCTATGGGTCTTGCGACCGATCCGGGCCGCTGGGGTAGAGACACCCAGACGTCCCGGGTGCAGCTGTGGACAAACGGGGGTTAGGTGCTACCAGACTGCGACTAGGAGATCCCCCAAGGCCGCAGTCAGAGCCCTTCCAACGGATTGCCTTCCCTTGAAGAGGGTCAGCGGGTGTGTCGGGTCAACACCCACTTGGGATCGTTAGCACCGTTAGGTATCCACCCAAGTACCACTAAACCGTGGATTTCCCTGAAGGGGCAAAATACGTTTTTGACGATGAAGGAATTTGTCTTGAAAAAGACAGTTTTACGCAGCGGACCAACTACTAAGAGCGCAAGCACTCGTCGTAGCTAGCTCGCTACGGCGCAACACACTATGGTTGTGAACGAGTCACAAACCGTAGTAGTGCTACGACTGAACGTAGACTCGGTGAGAACGCAGGGCTACGACGTAGCACTGCAGCTGACCGGAACGGGGGCGCGGGGGCGCGGAGAGACGACGGAGCGGAGCGTAGCGCACGTCTGCACGCTGCGGCGGCCGAGCGTCGTTTTTCAGAAACGGGCCATCAAAAAGTGTACCATTTATATGGTAATCCATAAATATGCTTAATCGATTTGTTCGTATAAATCACCATACAAAGGCTCAAGATAGGTCCATTTCGCATAGTATTTGATAAAGGATTAAGTATTCTTACATATTTTTTAGTTTTTCACGTATACAAAAATTTAAGACGAAACAGTGCGTCGAAAATTCGTTTGACGTCACATATCGGTAAATTTTTACCGGAAAGTGGCGTCACAAGCCCCTACTCATGATCTTTGATGCGTTTTATCTTCGCCATTTTTTATTAATTAGATAAAATAAAAAACACGTATCCAATATTTTTCGAAAATGGAATATATTCTGCAACAACCCACTATAATTTCCATCCATAGACAAAGAGACACTTATTCCGTTAACACTACTGCCACATAATCTAATTACAACCACGCAGCACTCACTATTTGCTCTGCTCATTCCTTTTAATTAGAACCTTTTTATTGTCAGCGTGAGGCCAATAAATTCAATTATTCAACGCGAAGCAGCGGCCAGTTTTTTTCCGTCGTTTTTTCCTCTACAATTGGATTTCAGTTCATTGGCTACGTAATAATTGTGCAAATTATCTGGTGTGTCGTAATTGGAAAAAAATGGGAGGTTCTGTTGAAGGTCGCTTGTTCGAGAGATTATTGTAATTAGTTTTCGGAATTTGATTTTCGTTTTAATTGAGATTAGTTTTTGTTTTTTGAGGTTCGACGAAACGAAGTTACGGGTACAAAATCAGGGCCCCGATTCTGTAACTTTGCGTTAAGAAACACGCCATTGACACTCTATCGACACACTATAGATATTATGTTGCTACTGTTGCAAATTTGGTATTCTGCAAAAACTTCAGTGACGTTTCAGTGGTGTCTCAGTAGTGTGTCGATAGTATGTCGACATTGTGGCAGTTCAATAGGTTTAGGTGTTGCTAACAAAAATCTACCATGCAACTATAGAGGTTACATCAAAACTACCACTTTTTGAAATCCAATTTTTTCAATAACATCTTTATAATATAAGTTTTTAAAACAATATAAAAACGCTTTGAGGCCAAAAACCATATATTATATATTATTATTCACTAAAAATAAGAAATGATCGTTAAAAAAAATAAGATTTTATAACAATAATTATCTTGTCTATGCCTTTCTGAAAAAAAAAACAGACAACTGTCAAAAAACTTGCACCGGCGTTTTTCTACTTGAAAAACTTGAGGCGGGCAATCCTTGCAGTACTTGCTGGTGGCGCACGCTTCCACGCACCCCTGAATGCATATAGGGTAGGTCGGGTACTGGCGACTTTGTAAAGCAGGACCTCGGTGGAAAGAGGGGGTTGGTGGGCTGCATAGATTAAAACCCGGATTTCTTTCATCAATTACGGTTCTCCAGGTTTCGGCATCTCGCTTTTCCTTATAGTGTTTCTTCCTCGATGGCTGGCTGCAACAGACCATCGTTCGCCGTCGGCCCCGTCTTAATATACGGCCCTTCCCACCCACAACGGGAACCGCGAGTTTTGAACCCAATTTTGCGTTTGTTTTCGCGAAAACCGAAACCTGAAACCCCATACCTTCTTTATTTAAACCTTACAATATATACATTTTTGCATAGCTTATTGCACTTATTTTCACATAAAACAATCATATTGCACCTTACATTGCATATTAAAAATATCCTAGAACATTATGTGTGAAACTTACGATGTACGAAATGTTTACTATTTAGTTGGCTTTATATGTTCTAAACTACTGGACCGATTTACATAATTCTTGCGTAGAAAATGGTTTTAAGTTAAGACCATTATTTTGACTCTAATTTTAACATTATATATTTACAAACAAAAAAACATTATTTCAAGTTACGTAATTATATGATACAATAATTTTAATTTACGTGTTTTCGTTTCTAATCGGTCATAATAGACTTTAATACTAACATGATGCTAAATTATAATACAACTAACAAGATTCTAGCGAGATTCTATTAACATTCACATAATTATACCTTTAAATTAATATCACAAGTTTTCAAACATGAAATCAACTATACGACTCATTGTGACGAAAACCTACGTCCACTTTATAAACTTAAGGCGCCTATACGAGCTAAATTAGCAACTCTATTTGTGGTGGTTCAAACTTCGTTTGAATTGCTGTTATAATAAAGTTCTAATCAGCTTGCACTACAAAGTGGTTGTTACGTCAGCCACTGCGGGCCAAATAGCGCGAAATGAGTGGTTTCGATCGATTTACAAAAAACTATTGATTGGATTAAAAAACTAAAACAGTATCATGCTAATATATTGCTTGTAGAATTATTTGCCAAAAAATCAGAATGATCGCATGCATATTAGTATATTTTCTATTGTTTGAAAGATATTTTTAGAGGTAAGTTCGTGATTTCTTTTTATCGAGCCAAATTAATTGTATTATGTGTGTATATGTTCAAAACAGTATCATGCTAGCATATATCCTGAAGAATATCATATATTTTTCTGGTCTTGTTTATAGCAGTGAATCATATACTTTTAGTAATTATAAAACTCGCGTTTAGCTCGTGTAGTCGCCTTAAAAGCGTAAGACGCACACAGCCATGTACACTTTATTTTAAATCCAAAACATAGATCACTAATTGCAAAAATAAACAAATTGAACCAATTTAATACGGAAAAGAGGTGTCGTTGTTCGATGGCCTCACAATGGCGGCTCGAAGACGAAAACACCATTCAAACACGATAGACACAACTGTCAAATACACTTAAAATATTTACAGAATACCTTTACTTTGACCATCATGATGACATTGACATATTATAGTGGAGCAGAATACCAATGATTACAACAATCTTACTATGGCGTTTCAATAGCACTTCAGTCGCAAGTCAAAGACCATAAAAAATTGTAGAATACCAAATGTCAATGATTAGCCTATTGAGACACTACTGACACACTACCGACACACTATTGACAAGTTGGTTATTTTACAGAATTGAGCCCCAGGTGTTTTTTCCTGTCATATACTCGTATGTTGTCACAAGATTAATTTGACTTTAACAATCAAATTAAACCTAGACTCCACTAAAAGCAAGAAAACAAGAAATTGTCATTGTCTTAAAGCCTAATTTGTCGTTCTTATTAACGCAATTGTGACCGCTGAAGTTCCGACCAGACCAGACCACACTCGTTTCCGATTCGACAAGTCGTATCTCTGTCTTCTTTTGCCATTACGAAAACGACCCAGATAGACATACGACTTCCCGAATCGGAATCGAATCGAAGCGTTGTGAATACGGGGTTAGGAATAAAATATGATCGCACGACCCGACCAGTGCTCAAGATTTTTAATCGCTCGGGAACTGCTCAAGTGCAACGTCTTGCAACAACGACTGCGGAGTAGTCACGTGTAGGAAATAAGTATCACGCGCGCCCGTTGCTTGTTTCTTTCTTGGGTACTTACTATCACCCCGCAATTGTATTATGGGGACTCTTGGGATTCTATAGGTAATTCGTTTATTCATTTTAAACATATTGTTATTTGAATTTTGATATAAAACTATGTAAAAAGAACATTAAAAATATATATACTGTATTAGTAGCCCACCAGGCGCTGCAGCGCAGCGCAACAGGGTCCGAGCTGCCGGTGGTCAGGGCTCTTGAGAGAGGAACCTTCTAGCAATACGCGCCGTGTCTAGAACTGCTTTCTGAATCAAGCCCTTGATCCAAATGCCAAGCGAGAGCCTCCTGAGATGTTCGTCGAGGCTCTTGGCTGTTTAACCATTGGGCGACACGACTTTCGGCATAAAGACTGCTGTACTCACGTCCCACATGTCGACAACCTCCCGAGCCAGAGAGATTTTTGAATTGTTTATCTTTCTCTGCTTTCACGAGGTTTCGGTTTTCATTCCTATAGGTATTTAATAAAACGATATTATTTAATTAAAAACTAGGTATGCCTGCCCCACAAACCGTTTTCACGGTGTTTCCATGGCAACTGAATAAAAGGTTGCTAACTAATAAAGTTTACTAGTGCGGACACTCTTAATTTCAGCCTATTCTTCATTACATACTTTGTTACATAATTCTTATTACTGTTTCGTTGAAAGTCTGTAATCCGCATTTCTATGATACATGGGTTGCAATACTCTTAGGGTCAATTCATAGCAAGACGCGACGCTGCGCGCATATTTTTATAGACCGACTCAAAATATATCTTTATTTACTACATGAAAAGAAACACATTTCATAACGATGCGTCTCACGGCAGTGCGCGGCGCAGCGTGAAATCAGTGGCCTCTTCCAGTGCCGTCGCGTCGCGTCGCATCGTCGGTGTGAACTGAGCTTTAGTAATTTTTGCGTGTCTGTTGAGCAAGTAGCATCGGATAAAGCGATAAAGGTCGTATATTCCCGACACAAGAAACGTAGGACACGAAATGTTTTAGGTTACGATGCCTTCAGCGTGGTAAGTAAAATACGCTAAAGCATCAAATACTTTCTGGAGCATTTTTATTAATGCTACAAACTTTAAAAAAAATCTCTGCTTTCACTCCATACAAAGTGCGTCTCATGTTGGTTACGCTTTAGTTACCAGTGGCAACGTAAAAGAATATACATTTACGCTAGGAAGTAGGTTTATATTACATGACAGGAAATTACGTCCTACAGATGTGTACCTAGTAGTACAACCACATTTCGCCAGTTATGTTTAAGTCCCATGTAATAGGGGCAAGCCTATTGCCATCAACCGTGGACAAATCTAGCCTCCGTGGCTGCTACTGAAAAAAATCCTGAAGGCAAAACTCAAAAACACTTTGGCCGACCCGGGAATCGAACTCAGATCCTCATTCTCAGCAGTCACGCTTGCGACCACAAGACCAACGAGGCAGTCATCGCTTCATTTAATTTTAATATTACCACCTTAAGGGTCCGGCGGAGCATGCGTATTTCATACAAACGTACTACCAAAATAATTTGTAAAATGGGTTACAGAATATCTATGTTCCCAAATATAAATTATGAAAGGAAAATGATATAAAAACGAAATATGAGGAAAATAAAATTTCCATAGAAAGCTTATTTTTCTCATATTAAGTCTTGTTTAAATCAGTGTTCATTCAAAATATATATTTGGGAACCTAGATATTCTGTAATCCAATCGAAATAAATACACACTACCTGTTTGATTTACAAATTATTTTGGTATTAGGTTTGTATGAACTACGCATGCTCCGCAGGCCTCTTAAGGAAACTCTCTCGATCTCCGGGAACTTCTAAAAGATTTTACAGGAAAACACTCAACAAATTGCCGATTCCTAAGTATCCGAAGATTTCCTTCTATCAACATTTCAGTACAACTTTTCATATTATCTTCCTATTCGTAGACTTTAGCAGAAATTTTCTCCCTTTAAGTTTTCTCATTAAAATATAATAAGTTTAATGGGAAATAATAGATTGATGTTTTCAACATGTTTTAGTATTGGGGTACGTATTTTTGCTGTCAATGGGTATTAAAAATGAAAAATGAATGGCGTAAAAAGAATGGCTCGCGTTTTTCTGGTGGGTGGTATAAAATTTAAAATTAATTAATTAAATTACTTTTTTTTTCGAAAAATCAACATCCATAGAAGGTTAGTAAAAGAAACTTTTAAACTATGTTAGCCAGAACTTTTTCTTTATTTAGACACAAACTTGTTGTTCGAAATGCATCTCTGGATGCGATCTCCATTCATTTATTCAGTTGGAAAACAATAGTCATCAATATTCTTGTGAAGAAGCCATGTAATCAGAGATAAGCCTGTGACTGTGGGGGATTATTTGGTAAGAAAGGAAGTATCTGACGAGAAGGAAGTATCTGAAGAGATGACGAGTAAAAAGGGTAGATACTAATTAGTCACAGATAGATTACCAAAAATTTTGGAAAAATCCAAAAAACAAAAACTGAAGACGATACAGTGCGTCGAAAACTCGTGTGACGTCACATTTGAGTAGGTACAGCTTTTACCGGAAAGTTATGTCACAAGCCCCTACTCGTGATCGTTGACGCTTTTTATCTTCCATTTTTTTTTAATTTGATTATACAAAAAACACGTCAGTGTTTTTCAATAATGTAACTGATGGACTAAACAGAATCACTTATTTTAATTCAGAAATCATCCCTATTCATCAGAAATATAAAAAAAGAAGACATGCTGTGACGACCCCAAAAATACGAGTAGGTCCTGGTTCGCTTCCCTGGTCAGGCAAATATTAATTCAGGTTTTCCATCTGGAAATTCTCAATGGGTCTTACTGGTTGATGGCAATCGGTTGGCACTCTATTGCTGGCGAAAGGGAATGTACTAGGTACTAAGTACACCTCAGCCTAACCCTTTGAGGATTACAGGAGAGATGCTATATGTATTTAACTAGGCAATTATTTATTACATGAGCTAAACGCGAATTTTATAATGCCTAAAAGTATTTGATTCACTGCAATAAACAAAAATATATGATATTCTTCAGGATATATGCTAGTACGAGTATGATAGTGTTTTGAAAACATGATAGGTAGGTACAACTAATTTTACCCGATAGAAAAAAATCACGAACTTATCTTTAAAAAATCTTTTAACGAGTAAAAACCATACTAAAATACGTGCGATCATTCTGATTTTTTGGCAAATAATTTTACAAGTAACATTTAGCATGATAGTGTTTTATTTTTTTAATCCAATCAATAGATTTTTTGTAAATCGATCGAAACCACTAATTTGGCACTATTCGGCCCGCAGTGACTGACGTATCAACCACTTTCTAGTGCAAGCTGATTAGAACTTTATTCTAACAGTATTTTAAACGAAATTTGAACCACCACAAATAGAGTTGCTAATTTAGCTCGTGTAGTCGCCTTAACTCATCATCACTATCATTACAGGAACGTCCTAATAATGATTTGGTTAGTCACCTCTGTCAGCATAGTTACATCTAGAAGGTATGTGATTTACTCCAAGATCAATAGTGTACGTGACTAAAAGGACCAGAATCCACAAGCATACAGAATAAGCAATTCACTGATAGAATTTGATTTAGTATTTCCAGCAGCGAAGAGATCGGTGGTCATTAGTATTCTTGCATAATACTACCAATGTGAAGGTTGGAGAAATTCTATTCTGGTCGAGTAAGAGTTTTGAAAGCACGGATTTGTGAATTTGTGTGGCTTTTAGAGTCGGTGTCGTCGCGTTATTCTTTGGGGACGAATAAGTTTTAATTGTTAGGATGACTTACATTTTCATTGAGTTGAATATTTTGAACTAACAATTTAATTTGAGGTTTTACTTTTCTACCTTACTAATTACTGGTTGGCTAAAAAATATCGTGTGGTTTAGTGCAAAATTAAATGTGAATAGTAGAAGAAAATCAAGAAACGATGCATCAGCTGTACTGACTGAAGATTACTTGCGCTGACCCTAAATAAATTAGGATAAGGGCAAGAAAATTATGTTATGCTATTTTGATAATTACCACAAAAGCTTTATGTACTGTGTAAAATTAGCGATAACTTAGTGGTGTCATCGTTGGACTGTGAAGTCCATAGGTCATGAGTTCGAACCCAAGACACGCACCTTTGATTCATGTGCGTATTGTATAATTGTCACTTGTTTCGGTGAAGGATATACATCATAAGGAAAATGACATACCTGAGAGATATTCCTCGACGCCATGTTAAGCCAAGTTAGAGGCGTAGGAGTGGCATACCACACGAAAAAGAAAAAAGAAGATGTATGTAGAGATACCAAAACAACAAGTGACCTTTTACGATAGCCGATGAAGGAGACAAACAAGCATAGTTCTGTGTTGCTGTAGTAGGTACTGATCACTTCCACTACGGTCCTTACGATCATGCATACTTTTACACACGCACGCCGGCGAGTGATACAAATCTGACTTCTCTGAGGAACATTACTCATTAGGTCAGTGAATGTCTAGGACGTCTCTTCTCAATAGTATGAGGCAGCTGCCAAAAACCACAGAATAATCAAACCAACCCCCTTTAAACACACCTAATTCCACAAGCATAATAACCAAAACCAAACACCCAAAATTCACTGAAATCAAAAGCTAAACGCTTAATAGCTGTAGTAATTACTTTGCAGCCACATGTGGTTTGAAAAGCCTCAATTTTCGCCACTCTATGACGTCAACATCGATTTAGAAGTCGATACATGGACTGCGGGACATTGTTTAACAGCTGCTGTCGTGACAAATTACCTACGTAGGCGTCCAGTGAACGAATACTGGGACGATATCCAAGAGACGTGACCTGAAAATTATTGAGATTAATCTACTTATTGTTGTCTTTCTTGTGTGAAATCTGAGATGTGGTGTTGGGTTCGTGGAGATTCTTGTAGACAAGGTCAAATTAAATTAGTTAACGAAACTAGACAGACGTGTTGGGTATCGGTTTCTAAATACAATAAAACAAAAGAAAATGGATTATAAAACTTACAATTAAAGAAACTACACTGCCTACTTACTGCCTATGACGGTTGGCCCCAAAACAAATCATCGAGTAATTTTTGGCTGATTTTGAAGCAAAATTGTGTTTCTCCTAATGTACTGATTCAAATTTAATGTTATTACGTACATAGTATTCTGGAACTCATATTTTTATGAAAAAGATCCAATCTCCTAGTTAAAAGGAAAGTGTATACATATTATTAGACGTGACTGTACTTACTCCTGTTAGCTTTTTTTAAAAATTGAATAAGCTTTTGTTATATGAACTGAATTACTTTAAAGGATTGGCGAAAAGCATATTATTATTATAAGCCTATATTTTTCCCACTGCAGGGCAAAGGGCTCCCTTCCCTCCTTCCACATTTCGCGATCTTGTGCGATTGTAGACCAATTCTTTGCGAAAGAGTCTAGCTCATCCCACCATCACCTTCTGGGCTTGCCGCGTTGTCGTTTCCTGCTATTTGGTATCCACTGAGTTGTATGTATTGCCCATTGCTCCTCCGATCAAAAGCATAATAATATGAAATAACAAAATAATAATTTACAATTTTCTTTTCAGTAAATAAAGAACATATGTATCTACTTAAGACGCCTGCGGAGCATACGTATTTCATACAAACGTAATACCAAAATAATTTGTAAATTAAACATATTCCTAAGGTAGTGTGTATTTATTTCGATTGAATTACAGAATATCTAGTTTCCCAAGTATATATTTTGATTGGACACTGATTTAAGACTGAGACAAGAGTTATGCGAAAAATAAGTTGTCTATAGATATTTTAAATTCCTCATATCTCGTCTTTGTACCATTGTCCTCTCAAAATATATATTTGGGAACATAGATATTCTGTTATCCAATCAAAATAAATACACACTACCTTAAGAATATGTTTGATTTACAAATTATTTTGGTATTACGTTTGTATGAAATACGCATGCTCCGCCGGCCCCTTAACGATAGCAGAAAAAGAAGCACTCAATGTACAATATTCGATCTAGAAAGCTAGACGCTATGGAAAGTTTTCAGACATTACCTAATAAGATTGCTATTTTGATATCAATAATATCTGTAAACTTTCCTTCAGTAACGAAACTTCTAAAGATATTCCAATCATCAAAATACTAAATACAATTTTGCGACAACGCTACTTGCTCTAAAGTAAATAGACTAACTTCAAAGCGGCGTGGCCAAACCGGGGAACTTTGATTCCAACTGAAACCTCTTCGAAACTGAAAGAAGTGGAAATTAATTTATTGCAAATAAAGAAAGTTTTGATCCGAGCGCTCTGAAGTTGTTTCTGTTTACAAAAGTGAAAACAATCAAGTGCCTAAATGAGGAAACTTAGGTTCTTGAAGATAGGTGCAGGCACGACCAGAAGAATGAAATTTTTGCCTGTAATAATATAAACTGGACAATTTTGTTTGTCGTGTACCCTAGACAAAAAAAAATTGTCCGTCAGTTAGATTATCAACAAATATTTGACCCCTATTTTTTCTTTTGTTACATACAACCAACATTTACGAAGCTGCGACGCTTTTAAAATTCTCAATACGTCACGCCTTGGTATAATTTTAAGCGAGTTATGACGTCACGAGCCCCCACTCTCGAGTTTTGATGCGTTTTATCTTTGTCAATATTCATTGATTTACAAAAACAAAACTGTAATTTGATACTGTCGTCATGCATATTGTCATTCAACAAGGAGAATTATTTATGGTAGTGATAAACACTCTGTACGGTCTTACGTGTAAAAGAAAGATGACAACCATTACTCTCGAGCAACTGCGCACTTTCAATAACCTTTGCATCAGTTATACAACTATCCTGCCTGGTTGAAAAACATAGAGTGAGTTATAAAATATCATTGAACAGAAATTGTGCCAAATTTATTAACTTACCTACAGCAAATGGATGCAATGAAGGGTTCATTGCATCCATTTGCTGTAAGATAATAAATAGCCACTTTCGATAATTTATTCAATTAAAACTTTATGCACGGGTATGTAAAAAAATAATGATAAATATTTTCCAAGCAGTTCATTCGGCCTCGAAACAAGAACTACAAAAATTGTAACCCCTCAATATCAAATTTCCCATCATACGTCCCAAACTATCAAATTTTCCGTATTTACGACTTGTTGGTGAGAAGCTGTAAAGTGTAACGACCTGTTTTCGCTCGCCAGCAGCCTTGAACACCCTGTATTTGGTGTCAACAGTTTATGGCATATAAACGTACGTACAAGGCCATCTAGTAACAATAAGTGGGACTAGAGGTGTTGAACGCGGAACAAGTGCTAATCTTCATGCTTGGTGCAATTAATGTTGTCTTTTTCTTAGTGATTTTAGATGAGAGATGATCATTTTTCTTGATTCTAAAATAATTTTTCAATTCGAACCAGTAGTTTTTGAGATTAGCGCGTTCAAACAAACAAACTCTTCAGCTTTATAATATTAGTATAGATATAGATATGATTGCATAAAATGAAGACTATTTTCTACAAAAACAAATTTTTAATAGATCAGTGTAGGCTGGAAAAATGTTTTTTCGGTATTACGATTACGCATTCATATTCATAGTAATCGAACCGCTATGAGTGAAAAACTAGTAGTGCATGAGCTGCTGGCATTTCTGCAGCAGAAACTGGATGTGATGGACGAGGTGTCCGCAGTTCAGATCTGTGCAACAAGCTTCAGCGAGGAAGACATAGCTGCCGCCAAGCTGTTGCTGTTCACTGTGCTGAATAAGCGCGAACAGATGGTGTCCCGCCGCCGTGACGGGACCAAGAGAAGCCTGCAGGATATAATCACGCTGCTCAAGGAGACCGATCCCGATGACGTACCGACGTTTGTGGTGAAGGAGCTAAACAAGCTTCCTCCTGTCACTTTTGACCACGTCGATGTAACGAGCCTACTCAAGGATATTGTCTTTTTGAAGGCCAGTCTTGCGGATGTGCTCGCAAAATTGGATGCATCCCAGAACATCGTCACTTACTAACTTCCTTGCGCAAATCGGCAAGGAAGTTAGTAAGTTGCGCAACAGTGTGGCAGTATCTAGGTCAGCAGTTCAGGCGCCTAACGCTGACACGGGTCGTGGAGCCGGCCACGATGTATCGTCGGTGAATTCTGCGTCAGCTGTTTCTACACCGGCGCATGAGTCGATTGCTGAGCTTGCAATGCATTCTGCCCGCGCGCCCCACATCTCCGCGGCGACTCCTACGCGCTGCGCGGGTCGAGCCCTACGGAGGGATTACGCCAGCGTCACCGTATGCCCCTCTGATGCTCCTGCTAGTAAACCAGTGCCTGAAAAAGCGCCGAATAAGGATGATAACGAGGGTTTCGTGACGGTACGGAGGAGGAAGCGCCGTTCGCGAGCAACCAAGAACCTCTGCGGCAAGGCTCCTGCGGACCCTAAAGTGAGCCTTCGTGCTGCTAAGCCAAATACACCGGTGTACATTTCCCGCTTGCATTACACCACTGGAGGACATCGTGGAGTACGTGCGCCAAAAGACGAGATACACACCGAGGGTGCAGTTACCGGAGTCGCGCCGCAACGTCAACTTCAAGGCGTTCGTGGTGCGAGTACCGAATTGTTACCTGCCCATGGTGATGGTGGAAGACTTTTGGCCGCAGGACGTGGTGTTCCGTCGCTTCCGCGGACAAGTACCACTGGACAGCCAATACAAGTGAAGTGTGTCTAAGTGAAGTGTTACTAACATAGTTTTAAGTCTTATTTATTAACACAAGTTTTGTATTTAATTTATACGTTAGTTTATAAGGTATATATCTATGGGTCATTGTAGCCTGAAATAAATAAATTTAAATTGAATTGAATTGAATTAATTACTTGTCAAAGTTTTAAGATTGCTGACATATCCGAGGTTAAGTGAAAAACTTTAGAGCTTCTCATGGAGCTAAGGATGCACCCTCCAATATGGGACGAGGGTCGGGGTATTTCACGAATTAAAACTAAACCTTTTAACCTATGTATTCGACCGTTTTACCGCCAAAATCAACGGTTCAGTTCCAAAACTGAACCCGTGTGTCTCAATCTCAACTGATGAGAATAAATAACCGCTACACTGAGTAAATATTGACGATTCCAAATTCAGTGTTTGTTGCTAACTTTCAAATGAAATCCTTTAAACATGGCCTGTTTATGCTCTTCACTGACTAAGGCACAGTTGTTTTATAAAAAATACACTTTAATCAGTGTTTTTTTATTGGACATCTTTAGTTAGACGTAGTGAACGCTGTGTTAAAATTTGTCTGTCTATTTTAATGGGACCTATATAATCATGATCATAATATTATGAATTGTTATAATTCTGATATTTTATGCATGCACAATCACATTCATGTAATAGTAATCTTATGATATATTTGTTTTTATAAGTCATTCATTATGGAAATAAAGAGGCTATAAAAATAATCTAAACTAGTATTCAAGATTGATGATTTTTTGTTCGTGTGTTTGTTACAATTTAACTCTAAAACTACTCGATTTTAAAGTCACGTCTTAACTGAGTAACGTAGGTTATATTATATTCCCATACTCACACGGGAACGGGAACTACGCAGGTGAAACCTCGTGATGTCCGCTAGTAATAATAATAATTTTGGAGCGAGGTATATTTCAGGGCGATAGTTTGAGTCCACTTTGGTTCTGCTTAGCCTTGAATCCTCTTAGCACGCTGCTAGAGGATTCAGGTCTAGGCTATCGGTTGCGGACAGATGGTCGGATTATTTATCACCTCCTTTACATGGATGACTTGAAACTCTTTGCCCCCAACGATTTGCAACTAATGTAGCTACTGGAGGTAACTGAAACCTTCAGTAGCGCCATCAGGATGGAATTTGACAAATGTGCGGTCATGCATGTAAAGCGAGGGGAGATTGTGGAATCTGTGGGAACCCAGCTCTCAGATTCCATAAATCTTAGATCCCTCTCAGCAACCGAAACTTATAAGTATTTGGGTATGTCGGAAGCGTTGGGCATCAATGTTGCTGATATGAAGCTATCGTTGAAGGAGCGCTTCTTTGGCCGCCTGAAAAAAGTATTTAATAGTCTTTTATCCGGCGGAAATAAGGTGCGTGCCTTCAACGGTTAGGTCATGCCGGTTTTGATGTGCTCTTTCGGCATACTCAAATGGACTCAAACAGAACTAGACGCCCTGGATACGAAGGTCCGTAAATTGTTGACGGCATATCGAATGCATCACCCGCGTTCTTCGGTAATGAGACTGTATATCCCGCGGAAGTGTGGGGGTCGAGGCTTTTTAAACGCTTAGACTCTCCACCATCGTGAGATATGCAGTCTCAGGGAATATTTCCTAGCAGCTGACGTGGGGATGCATCGAGATGTGGTCGCGATGGACAAGGGCCTCACCCCGCTCTCCTTGGCTAAAGAGAACTGGCGCAAACCTGTAGTACTTACTACTGATGACCGCAGGAAAGAATGGCAGAGCAAGGAACTTCACAGGCGCTTTTACCGGGCTCTTCATGGGCCCGATGTAGATTTTCTAGCGTCCGTGTCCTGGCTACGATCCGGGGACCTCTTCGGAAAATCCGAAGGTTTTGTCTGTGCAATTATGGATGAAGTTATGATGACGAATAACTACCGTAGATTTATTGTGAAGGACGGTACGGTTGACATATTATGTCGGGCATGCCACCGTCCAGGCGAATCAATCCGTCACATTATCTCCGGGTGTTCTCGTCTAGCTAACGGAGAATACTTGCACAGACACAACCTTGTAGCCAGGATTATCCATCAGCAACATGCTCTAAAATACAATCTTGTGGAATCGGAAGTGCCCTACTATAGGTATGTGCCCGACCCAGTTCTCGATAATGGCAGTATCACACTGTACTGGGATCAATCCATCATTACTGACAGGACTGTTATAGCCAATAGGCCCGATATAGTGGTGATGGATCGATCAGAGCGGCACACAATGATTGTTGACATAACGGTCCCGCATGATGAGAACCTCGTGAAAGCCGAGAAAGATAAACAAATCAAGTATCTTGACTTGGCTCGCGAGGTTGTCGACATGTGGGAAGTTGACTCGGCGATCATTGTGCCGATAGTCGTGTCGGCCCATGGCTTAATTGCCAAGAGCCTCGACCAATACGTGAGGAGGTTCTCGTTAGGCAGCTGGATCAAGGGCTTGATTCAGAAAGCGGTACTCCTGGACACGGCTCGTATTGTTAGGAGGTTCCTCTCTCTGAAGCCCTGACCGCCGGTAGCTTGGACCCTGTTCCCGATACCGGTGGGCTACAATTTTTTATATTTTTAAATGTTTTTTCATATATTTTTATATTAATATTTAAAAATGTAAAGAGTTTGTTAAAAATTGAATAAAGGAAATAATTTTTATATTGTTTTACATCTAGCGCGCTGCCAAACCATCACCAACCAACTAGTAACGTCACTATTTTGTAACACAAAAGATTTTTTTAATTGTTTTATAAATAAATAAAAGATCTATTTAATCCTGAATTACAAAAAAGCAAACTGTAGCAACACAAAGATAACTCATCAGATTTAAATACATTGTTTTATTATCATTCTATTAATTTTGACATCCCTAACAAATAATTTGTGCTTATCTCTTGCATGATTAATATTTTTTTATTTCAGATGCAACCATATATTTTTATTTTTTATTTATATATCAAGATGGTAGGTATAGGTACTTAAAAACTAAGCCCCACAAAACCGTTGTCATGGTTTGACTGTGGGGTCGGTGAGTTATTTGTACGCCTCTTGACATTACATAGCGACCTATCTTTAATTTAAGAACTGTATTCACTACCTATGTTACACAAATAAAATCATAATTTGATCAAAGGGAACGAATTTTCAAAAAGCTTTTAGATAATGATAAATAAATGATAAATTTGTTTTAAGTGGCAAATCTTGTGCAAAACATGTCACTTTTCAAGTCTCACTGATTTAGGATGTGTTTTGTCACTGAAATTATACTTTTCCTGATCTGAGAATCAAACAAAGGACCTCATACTCAGCAGTCGCACTAACGACTACTCGACCAACGAGGCAGCAGTACCAAAAATAGTCAACGCAAAAGTAGAAATAAGAAAACACAATTAACCATTTAAAAAGTTTTAATTATATCCATATCTTATAACTTTATAACATTCTTATTTCTATCTATCTTACTTCGATTTTATAACGTACTTATCACAAAGGTTTTTCTTCTTGAATTCTTCCAACAATGTTGGATCGAGCATCTTGTTCACTATGTTGGACACTCGACAATCATAAGGTGCTGATGCATGATCAGATTCTATGTTGAAGACTTTCACTGGCTTATTTGTGTATTTAGACAAGTTGTAGTCTTCAGGAAGACTTTCAGCTCTTGGATGAGGCATGGCCTTCATTAGAACGACTTCAGAATCCAACTTAAAGTCAGGTTCATAGCTTTTTGCTAACATAATCCTTCTGTACGCCGATTCTAGTATAGACCACTTGTATTGTTTCGAATAGTTCCCCAGTTTCCTCATAGTAAACAAACAAGCATCGACTTTAGTTTTCCATTCGGTTATCTGTCCTAAGTACTGGGTCAATTCTTCAGAAACCTCTCCAGTCATTACCCGGAACAAATGCTCCAAAACAACATTTTGTAGCTCTGAATCCGTCAACTCCCCTAAATACGAATTTAGCTGTATTCTTAATGCATCTGGGCTGGCGTCCAAACAAAACACGACTCCAGTGTGTCCTGAAATTTTCAAGTAGTGTAAACATCAAGATTTGAATGGGAACCAACCATTTGTAATGGCGCTTTGGAGAATAATTTATGAGAGGAATTCATAATACCGTGTTTCAACGTTGGAGCATGAAACCGAGTACACTTATGGTAAACAAGTCGAGCAGATGGTAATCAAAGAGTTTTGGAATCAAGAACCAACATTGCATTAATATGCATTAGAATTGCTTTAGAAATACAAGTTTCTATCGTGAAAGTAATCAGTGAATTGTAACTAACTTCACACTTTGAGATAGCAAACCGTATTATTGTTTACTTAAACTGAATTCACAAATTGAGAATTTAAGGACGAAATACTTTTTAAACTTAAAATGACACTAACGGCATATTTTTTATTATATCCCATAAGTGACCGTAAAAGCTTAAAACAGTGTTTGAAAATACTTTTTGACAAATATCCGACATCCAAAAAAACTGTAAAAAGTGGATAATTACTTTCGAGAATCGGTGCATTTTGTTTGTTTCAGTGATTTTTTTGTCACCACCTCAAAGTAGAAGTTATTTTCAAAAAAAAAGAGTCGCTTAAATCGGACTACTAATCGCGGAGAAATCAGAAGACATATATGAAACACATTTTCTGACACGGATATTTAATAAGATACCTTCTTTTTCCAATAAAGCCGCTAGTTCCAAAGCAACATTCACTCCAAAGGAATACCCCAGCAGATAAAACTTGGATTTGCTCTCGAACTTGGTTTTCATAAACTGAAACAATTTATAGGAATTTTTCATAAAGACATTTCATTTCTAAGAGAAATTTGATATAACAAATAGCCTTCCATTATTATAATAGGTAAGCTCTCGGAGGTATTTTAAAAATAAAATATTAGTAAAATTAGGCTTGAGTCGCGGCTCGAGCTTGGTAAATATATTGTGAACTTTTTTCGTCTTTTTTACCGTAACGTTTTCAGAAATTGGGGAATTTGTAAAAATGGCTATCTCATTTCGTTTGCCTACGATATTTCATTTATTTGCATGATTCGATTGGACTATCTGATAGAATTGGTGCAGAAAATTATTGAAAAAGATATACTTTTACACTAAAGAACATTCGTTTTGAATTTACTTGTTTTATCTCTTCGAAACAAAAAGACAGGCAGACATGCTTCAACAGGCCTACCGTTTTATGATTCGGTCCAACCGATGCGATGCGGACAATTTGCGAACACCGGACATAGACGGACACTTCAGTACATATTATATATCTGTCAGTCAGTTGTCTGGAACTGCTGCACAAACTATCCTTGCCAGTTTGACTGAACTTTCAAAACGGACCTTAGTTTAACGATAAACATTACCTTTCGAACTGTAGCAGCCATTTCTGGTATACTGTTTCCTTCAATATCTGGAGCTAATTGGACAGCCACCGCCTGCACTTTGAGCCTTTCTGCCACCGAACGAAAGATTTGGTGACGGCCTTCAAAGCCTGGTATCAGTGTCAAGTACGTTTCGGTGGGGTCAAGGTCAGTCTGAAAAATGGCTGATCGTCAATAAATGGATACAGGACATTTACTTGATTTAGAGTCAGTTGTTTCAGTTTGTAAATAGGAGAAAGCTTGAAGCTTGCAATAGTATTTCTCAATCGTCATCCAAAAGTGTAAAGTTATTAAATTGATACCTAGGTTCTTTTTTTAGGTTCACTTTAAACAAAATGAAAAGATACCTAGGTATTTATACATTTTAAAGTGAGCTCTCATTAGAGAGAACTGTAGTTTGCATTATTTACAACTGTTTTGTTGTTTTCTTTTAAACTTTGATACCCAAAATTAATCAGAAAGCCATTAGTTAAAACTTTTTTCTATATTATCTAACCAATGTAACCAATAACGATTAACGGATGGAAAGGAACTTATTAACACAAAGCAGTACAGTTTAAAAATCTGGGCCACTTTGAACTCTAAACCAGCTTCAGTAGCAAAGACAACGAAAGAATTTAATCGTTTTCTTTTACCTCTGTGCCATTGTTGAGTAATGTGATCATTGGTACAATAGGATGTGATGTCGCTAGATGCTCTTCTTCGTCATCAATACTAGTATAAAATGCACCTAAACCATCATAGTACTTCGGTTTTTCTGTAGTGTCACTGCCTATATTTATGAGGCTGAAATGAAACAAATAAATTAGGTTCAAAAAGGTTCTCTGTCGCAGACCTTATGTCCGTAATGTCGCCAATTTTGAAAAATAACTGTCAATTAAGTTATCTCCTTTCAATAAGATTGCTAAAGAGTTGCTGCTAACTGAGAAAAAATATGTGAGAAATTACTGTAGCATTTATCAAAAGCCTACAAACAAAAATTAATTTCTTAAAGTTATGAGAGCAAAGACTAAAAGAGTTATTTCAAAAACATGAAAAGAGCATGAAAAGAGTTATTTCAAAAACTATTAACCTTAAGTCATAAATTGCACCCAATCAAAGACGTATAGACATGTATTACAATATCTAGGATACTACAAAGTATCAAATAGTATCATCACTACTCGATGCACGTTGCGTAGAAGCATAAAAACCTTTGCTGACTCAAACCCATTTTCTGTATTTTTTACGACTGAACACAAAAAGTAGCTGAAGCTTTTGTTTCTCTTTAGTCCATAAGTCTATGCTAGTAGCTGTTATTTTCTGGTACATAGAAGTTGAAAATAATATGTTATTATACTCTTGTTTATGTTTAAACGGTTAATGTAAACAAACAACATTGACAGTAGGACATAACAGGTATAAAAAATCACTCAATGAAGCATAGGATCGTATATTCTTTCAATCATTGCGATTTATTTCACGACCATACTTTGAGTTTTTTAGTGCCATTGCGATATTTTTTTGTCCTAGGGTCTTAAAATTACTTGTATTCAACTTGATATATAGAATATTAAACTAAACGAGTTATAGATGTCGACCACGGGCTTCATCTATGTACATCACATAAAAGTATTTATCTCTAATGCTAAAATACATTTTAACATACTGTGCTATTTTTAGCAACACACTCAGTTTATTGCTAGACTATTTTGTACTTAAAGTCCTCACACATCAATCATGTCAATAAGCCAATACATTAAAATTTTACAAGCCAATAGTGAATGAATAAAATCTGGTCTTTCGGTACAAAATGACCACTACGAATTTTCGAGTAACCAAAGTAATTACTTAAAACCAACTTACCTTTCAATAGTCATGCGTTGAATCATTTCAACTGGATAGTCGACCTTATGTATACTTCTTATAAGAGTTTTTAATTCCATTATGTTAACTTCGTTTAACTTCAAATCATTAACTATCGTGCCATTTTGAATATTTTCGATTTTTGCAACACCTTAAATAGAATGGATTTTGTTGTAGAATAATTTATTTGCGATTCTATTTCTAGCTTTATTTATCAAAGGTCATGGATCTTTCAAGTTATGAAGGGTTTCACAATCAGATAAAATTACATTCAGAAGACTTATCAGATTTTAATTTTGGAGAAGATAGAAGAATACTTTGACTTTAGAATTTCGATTGTTCATCCCTTAATGTAATTCTAATACGATATTAAATATTGATTCAGTAAATGTGGGGGTGAAATAAAGCAGGCAGTAAAGACTCCAACGAATGAAACAAGAGACTTGACCCCGGCCGGGGATCGTTTCTTTTTTTTTTTTGTTCTATGTTTATTTTTCATTAGTTGTAAATAATGTTAATTTTTATGTGTTTAGTCCTGTACGGGCTAATAAATGTTTTTTATTTCTTTCTTTCAAGTCCTTTGTCCGATTCCCTGGGCGGGCAAAGTGTTATTGGGTGTTTACATCTGGAATTTCTCCGTAGCAGTCCCAGATTTTGTATTTATACCCGGTTGATGACTCTATGCTCGCTTCCCATGACATCGAACTTAAACATAATCAGCGAAATGTAGGTTAACAGACTATAAAGCACACCTCTGCACCCTTAACACATACGGATAAATTATAGATATGATGTCATCATCATCTGCCTAGCCTTTTCCTAACTATGTTATAGGATCGGCTTCCAGTCAAACCGGATGCAGCTAAATACCAGTATTTTACTTGAAGCAACTGCCTCGAAACGATGCCTCTTGGTAAGACCGGTTGTCAGACTTTTTGAGCCACTGAGTACCTGTAAAGACTGTCAAAGATCTACAAATGACAGCCAAGACCAACGGCTTAGCGTGCTTTCCGAGAGACGGAGGAAACTCGGTATGTACAGGGTGGTCACCCATCTACAGACCAACTTTGGCAAGCACGGCTTAACCTAAAGATCGACCCTAGCGGCTGTTATTATTTTGCCACGAGCTCATCATAAAGTTATGATGTATGCAAGTATAATTTATTTCATTTATTTCAAGCGAATTACCCAAAAAGTTTCGCTACCCATTCATAATAATTGAAAGCTCCTCAAATTCCAAATACGAACGGCATCGGCAGATACTGTTGAACTTCGCCGGTCTCTAAATACGTGTTCAATGCCCCTATTGGATAGTATTGCCGCTCATTGTACCGCACTTACCAATACCAGATGCATTAATTCCGTTTGAAATCCCGCACGGCAAACTCATTAGGTTTCGACATTACAGCACTTTAGAATTTGTAGCATGGTGCTATGGCAATGTAAGGTGTTAAATGGGCTGTTTATATCGATTTTGATACATGGAACTATGTAGTAGAGCTGGTGATTGAGTATTCATTTTTAAACTTCACGCTTGTGTTGGTGATAAGATAGGTACAGGTGATCTAGGGTTATTTTTGAATTCCCATGTCGTAGACAATCGTATTGCCCTCATTCATTCATTCATCATTCATTTCAGGCGAAGGCCGTCCACTGCTGGACATAGGCCTCCCTCAAGAGTCGCCACATTGACCGGTTCCGTGCGACTCGCATCCAGCGGATTCCCGCAGCCTTTACCAGGTCAACGTGTTGCCATCAACCGGGCTCAAGTCAAGATAGCAGCCTGCTGCTGATAAATTCCTGATGGAAAAATCCAATAATAATTTTCTCAGTCTGGAAACTGAACACAGGACCAAATGTTGAACAGTAGTTGCATTTGCGGCCACAAGACCAACGAGGAATTATTTTCTCATTTTTCTAATTATTTATAAATGTTCCAGTTTGATTGGGCCGATATGAGTACTAATTAATCTAGCCAAGCCATACAGTATCAATAAGAGTCCACTAATGAAAAGCAACCAATTGTTTTAGATCAATTTTCAATATCGAAAAATAGTTCTTAAACAAAGAATACAATCACAGAGGCCACAACTAATAGTAAACTCTTATCTAATCTGATTTGTGAAACCTTAAAAGGCATAAAATAATGTCAAAGACTCTTAGCATTGCAGATGAAATGTAAGAAAAAATAACTTACCAAATATTCTGGCGAGCTTCAACTCATAATCACTGGAATTTTCTTTGTTCAAATTGCAGGTCAGAACATTGTTGTATTTTAATTTCAAACTGTTTTCCATTGCGTTGAAAAATGCTGCCAATGTTTGTCGCACCAAAATTATACTCGAGCTTTGTCCTCGAGATTAGCATTTGGTAGGTATACATGTAGTAACACATACGGTGTCGCCTATTCGCACTGATTTTTGAGAATAAAAAGAAACTACCTCCTTTCTTTTTTTTTTTTTTTTTGTGTGGGTATCCCTAGCTTACTAGTCTTGCCCGGGCGCAGTACTCGTCATTCACAGTTCAGTGCTCCGCCGCTTCGCACCTGAACTCAAGTCGTGCGCCAAAATGGGAAAACGCTCTCGTACCGAACCTAGCGACTATGAGTCGTTAGCTAAAAAGCTTAAAAAATTAGAAGAAAAAGTGTTGCGCGCCCGCCGAAAAGAAAGACAACACGCTCCGCGCCGCCTGTCGTCCTCGTCGTCGTCGTCGTCGTCGTGCACCTCGTGCTCGTCGAGCGGCAGTTCCGCCGGCTCGGCCCGCAGCCCCGCCGCGCGCCCGCAGCACTACCAGGAACACTTGTTTTGTATTGAAGGTTAGTACTTACCTATAATCTAACGCGTGTTAATTTCAATTGGTACTGCGGTTAACCTGTGGGGTTATCACTTTACCGAATACATAGTTCATGCGTAAAAACAGTGTTGCGGGCAGTCTTTGGGATTGTCACTTCACATAGTTACCTCTTATTATTATGCTATATAAATGTGGTGTTGCGGACATTTTATGGGAATGTCACTCTACTACATACGTAGCTCAAGTAATGCGGTCAGTTTTTGGGACTGTCACTTTACACTTTATAAATACTGAGGTCATCTGAATACCTACCTTGTCAGGGTTTTGCGGGCCGTCTTAGGGACTGTCACTTAACCCATATGACGTAGATGTGTGGACGAAAATATTATCATGAATCACGTCGATTCCAGATGTACCGACGATCGAATACATACCTGAACCGTCGACGAGTGCCGCTCCTCACGTCGCCCCACCACCCCCGCCGCCGCAGCGCGCCGATCCGCCACCACCCGCCGTGCCACCACCGCCGCCTGCGCCGGGCCCCGCCGTAGCCAATGCTACGAAATCGCCGCCGGCGCCGTCAATAGTCGACGTCGACATCGACGTCGCAGCGACAGGGCCTGCGCCCCCAGACTCACAGGTGACACCGCAAATCAATGACGAGATTATGCAGCTGCTTGGTGAGGATCCCTCCCAAAGAAAGGTCTATGGAAATGACATCCAGCCTGACTTGGCCGTACGTCTCCAGCACATGGCCACTGCGGGTCTGTCCAAGGAAACCCGGAAGGAACTATTGGATAAATACCTGGTTCCCGCCAACTGCACCTTGATCGACGCACCCTTACTAAATCCAGAGGTGAAGGCTGCCGTCTCCGAAGCTGTTCTCAAAAGGGACAGGGGTATTGAACACAAGCAGAATCAAATCGCATCCGCTATTACCTGTATTGCCGACGCTCTCACCTTGCTTATATCATCCGAACAGAACGCCTCGCCCACAGAGCTTATTAAGCTTTTAATGGATGCACAAAAAATATTATGCGATAGCCAAAACTCCGATTCGCTTGTGAGACGGAACTTCGTACTTTTCAATATGAAAAAAGAAGTTAAAGATCAGCTTCAGGCGACTAAAGTTGATAAATTTCTTTTTAGTGCAGAACTAGCAGAAACGCTCAAAGCTGCAAAAGCTATAACTAAAACGGGAGACGACATGAAACCCACGCCTCCCAAACATCCTGCTAAAAAAGTAACTAACCCCAAAGTACAGAAACATTTAAACTGGCGAGCCCCTCCCCAGAGCCACAGGTCGAAGGGAACCCAGGGGAGAAGGGAACCTGCACCCAGGAATCGGCACGAGACCTCATCAAGACCGTCATCGCGTCCAGCAGCGAGCCGCGGCCGCCGCTAGACATGGTAAGGTACGCCGGAAGACTATCTAGCTTTCTTGACCAGTGGTCCCTTATCACTAATGATAAGACTGTACTGTCTTGGGTCACAGGCTATCGCATTCCCTTCTCACAACCTGTAATACAACACTCACCGCCTAAAGCAAAAACACTTACTCTTGCTGAGAAAGTACAATTTAATCAATCAATAAAAGAGCTTTTATTGATCGGCGCGGTCGAAGAATGCGATCCCTGTGATGGTCAATTCATATCACCTACGTTTCTAGTACCAAAGCCGAACGGCAGGACTAGATTTATACTAAATCTTAAATCCTTAAATAAATCCATTTCAACAAAACATTTTAAGCTTGAAGATTTACGTACAGCTATAAATCTTATAAACAAAGGTTGTTTTATGAGCACTTTTGACCTTAAGGATGCCTATTTTCTGATCCATATACATAGCGATCATAAAAAATACCTAAGATTTGAATTCGATGAAAAACTGTTTCAATTTAATGTCTTGCCGTTCGGCCTCAATACTGCTCCGTTTGTGTTTACTAAAATAATGAAACCGGTTATTAGTTTACTCCGGTCGTGTGGCTTCCTATCCACTATCTATTTAGATGACATTTTGCTAATATCAAATACATATGAGTCATGCGCGAGTGAAGTCTCTTACACAATAAGCTTATTACAATCTTTAGGTTTTATTATCAACAAAGAAAAAAGCACACTAAATCCTAAAACAAATTGTAAATTCCTAGGTTTTATAATTGACACTGAGAAATTACACGTTTCTTTGCCTGACGAAAAAATTCAAAAAATTAAAAAAGAAATAATAAAATTTAAAATACTTACACGTTGTAAAGTTAGAGAATTTGCCCGCCTCGTAGGTTTACTTACCTCGGCCTGCCCTGCCGTCGAATACGGCTGGCTATACACTAAAGAACTCGAACGCTGTAAATATCTTAACATTAAGGAAGATGATAATTATGATAAGTATATGACTATACTTCCGTCGATATTGCCAGATCTAGAATGGTGGTCACGAGTAATTGATAACTCTGTGAACAAAATCAAGCAAAACAAGTTTTGTTTGGTTATTTACAGCGACGCCTCAACAACGGGGTGGGGGGCGGCCTGCGAGGAGGAACGGGCTAGTGGTATGTGGTCTGACAGCGAACGCTCGCGACACATCAATTATTTAGAAATTCTCGCTGCCTTTTTTGGACTAAAAGTTTTTGCTAAATCTTATTATGACTGCCAAATTTTATTACGAATTGATAGTACCACTGCCATATCGTATATAAATCGTATGGGTGGTATTCAGTTTCCACACCTAACTGACGTTACAAAACAACTTTGGCAGTGGTGCGAAAAAAGAAAAATAATACTTTTTGCTTCATACATAAGCTCCACGGATAATAGCATCGCGGATGCCGAGTCTCGTCGTGTTCACCCAGACATCGAATGGGAGCTATCAGATTACGCCTTTAAACGCGTAACAAAGCAATTCGGTAGTCCCGAGATTGATATTTTCGCCAGTAGGTTAAATAAAAAATGTGAAAAATACATATCCTGGCATCGGGACCCCGACGCCTATGAAGTAGATGCATTTACTATCTCTTGGAATCGTTTTTATTTTTACGGATTTCCACCTTTTTCCATAATATTAAAAACACTAAGGAAAATTGAAAATGACCACGCAGAGGGCATTATTGTAGTTCCCCACTGGCCTACACAGCCATGGTTTCCTTTGTTTAAAAAATTACTAGTGTCTGACACTTTAATTTTTAAACCTAATGAAAACTTAATAATTTCCCATTCCAGCAACCGAGATGTTCACCAGAAGATTACCCTGGTTGTCGGGATATTGTCCGGACGTCGCTCCTGAGAAGAAGTGTACCTCCAAACTCAATTCCTATCATGATGGCTTCCCTATCAGACAATTCCATAAAACAGTATGACACCTGTCTTAAAAAATGGTTTTTGTTCTGTAAAACCAATCATACTGACTTATACGTAACTTCTGTTCCGACTGTCATACACTTTCTTACTCAGCAATACGAATCTGGTGCTCAATATGGAACTCTAAATAGCTGTAGGTCCGCTCTCTCTTTAATTTTCGATCTAGACTTAGGGAACGACGACCGGATAAAACGGTTCTTCAGAGGAATTTACCGATTAAGACCGCCTCTGCCCAAGTACAATACTACTTGGGATACTTCCCTGGTTCTTAATTTTTTAACATCTTGGTACCCTAATGAAAATCTAAACCTTGAAAAAATCGCTAAAAAACTTGCAACGCTCCTAGCCTTGACTACTGCACACAGAGTCCAAACCATTTCAAAAATAGATATTAATAACATAGAAGTTCTTCCAAATGAAATTCAAATAAAAATTCCTGATTTAATAAAAACGTCCCGTGTTGGTGCTACTCAGCCTACTCTCATCCTCCCGTTTTTTAGAGATCAACCAGCCATATGTCCAGCTGCTACACTAAATTCCTACCTGCTGATGACAAAGCCACTACGTGGCAGTGATGTTCATTTATTTGTTGGTCTTAAAAAGCCTCATAAAGCTGTTACGTCACAAACTCTGAGTAGGTGGATAAAGAGTGTTCTTTGCAGTTGTGGTATTGACATTTCTGTCTTTACCGCGCATAGTACTAGGCACGCAGCCACCTCTAGAGCTCATAAAATGGGTATCAATTTAGACTTAATTAGGAAGACAGCTGGTTGGAGCAGCAGCTCCAATACTTTCGGGCGTTTCTATAATAGATGTATAGTTAGTTAGAGCAACAAGACAATCAAAACTCTTTTGCTAATAGCATTTTATCTGATTGAGTCATTTATTAGTTAATCATTAATTAAGTAATAAGTTTGTAATTTAATTACTTTATAATTTTATTTTTACCAAAAGTATGGTACCTTTTTGTTCATTGAACATAATGTTATTGTTACATAATATATGTATGCTTATTTCTAAATACTTATGTAAGTATTTCAATAAAAATGGCATTAATCCTAATTCAGTTGATATTTTCATTAAGTCTCAACATCTACATGTATACCTACCAAATGCTAATCTCGAGGACAAAGCTCGAGTATAATTAATGATTAAACGAACTTACCTGTAAGTGAAGTTCTATCCTAATTATACGAAGAGCTTTGTCCGAAGAGATTAGCATCCCACCCTCCCGGGCCAAAGGGCCTATCCCCTGGTCATGCAAATATCAACATCAGTATTGTGTAGTCTATGGTCACCATGGATGATGCTCCGAACTAAATGACGAGTACTGCGCCCGGGCAAGACTAGTAAGCTAGGGATACCCACACAAAAAAAAAAAAAAAAAGAAAGGAGGTAGTTTCTTTTTATTCTCAAAAATCAGTGCGAATAGGCGACACCGTATGTGTTACTACATGTATACCTACCAAATGCTAATCTCTTCGGACAAAGCTCTTCGTATAATTAGGATAGAACTTCACTTACAGGTAAGTTCGTTTAATCATTAATTATTTTTGCATCGTTCGGTATTTTGTTGGGCTACCAATGAAAAGTAAACAATTCATAATATTTAATTCAATGAGTAAAAATACAGCGAAAATGAAAATCTATATTTTACTAACCCTCGAACTAAAAAGGGGGTTGTTATAAGTTTGTGGTAGACATCTGTGTCTGTGTATCTGTCTGTCTGTGGTATCATAACTCCAAAACGGTTCATCCGTTCCGAATTTGATTAAGTTTTCAGTATTACAACATTTAAAATAGAAAATTAAATAGTTTAATTTTCATCTGCATTGAGGTACCTTAAATCAGGATATAGTTAACTCTTTTAAAAACTTAAAAAAAAACCTACTACGTAGTATCTGAAACTAGGTTGAAGTAATGAAAACTGTGAACCTAAAGAACATCATCTGCTACTTACCCCGGTTAGAGCATCTGTTTTTATTATAAGAGCTGGAAAACCACTTTTGATCCTTGCTTGGCATACCCCCTCCAATACTGAGAATGAAAACTCAGTACTGGCACTTTCTGATTTCGTTGTTAGTATGACAAAATGGCTGAAAATATAAAAAAAAAGTAATTGAAAATAAAAATATTTTGTTACAAAAGCATGACATCGACATTGTATAAACTCATTTCCAACGAAGTAAATACAAAAGTAGACGTTTTTAATTGAGCCCAATAGCTTATATAAACAAAAAGAAACTACGAGTATCATCACTATCGACGGTAGTGAAATCAAAAACGTATTAGGATTATTAGCCATTGAAAAGTCAAAAAGTCAAAAGTCAAAACATTTATTGCGAACCAAGTGTACAATGTGGTGTTATGGTATGGTAGTACTTATGACTTAGCGGCCTTTTACAAGCATTGCATTGCATAGCTTTCACATGTATTAAAAACAATAAAATTGTAGAAATACGAAACGTCTGAATGTGATGAATACTATATAAACTGTCCAAAGCTTTTGATCTAAACACATGACGAATTTTAGTGTCTTGTTTAGATAAATAAAATAGGCTGGCTCATATTCTGGAGAAATCGTAGAGATGAATACTCGTGTTTTCTCTGTTTTAGAAGAGACCTTTGCCCAGCAGTGGTACAGAAAAGGGCTGGTATTATTAGGACAGTTACTGGCACTATTACTCAAACTTGAGTAACTTAATTTTAAATTAAAATAGGCAAGAATTTAAAATCGCAAACGATTTCGCTTGTAACGTTCTTTCTCTAAAACTACAGAGGCAGCAGTAATTTATCTGCAAGAATTAAGCTTTAAATTTTACCTCAACTCATTACAATAGTTTTTAGACGTCAAGTCTAGATTTATAATAGCAAAGGCGGTCTTATTGAACATTCGAACAAAATTTAGTGCATTCTTGTCCTTTTTATCTTCGAAATCTGGAACTATGAAAATTCCTTTGATAGATCCTATTCTTGAAGCTTCTTTTAACATTTTCGTGCACCCGTCTTGCGTTTCGAGATTCTCCTTGGATATTTTTATCGTAACATTGTGCTTGTCCCACGATCTGGTAAAATGAAAACTGTTATGAAACACACAATATTGTTCTTTCTAAATTGTTGCAACTGGTGTGTTGCAGTTGTACTAGATATTGTCAAATAACGGTAACACTTATTTATCACTTTGTTTACGGCTTTAATTCGTCTAGTTCACAAGATAATTGCCAGACTTATTCTACTCAATGTCCTTTTTTGCCATGCTTCCCAAACCTGTGCGAGTTTTATCCAGTTCTTCCCCACGACCTTATTAAGAAACAATCCCAATCCCAATGACTGCTAACAATGGTATTGTCCAACTAAATACTCCAAATGTGCATTCACCATCTGCCCAACAGCATAACGTGTTTTCCGAGGCACGGAGGAAACTCAGTATGTAAGGGTGGGCACTCATCCACAGACCAACCTAGGCAAGCACGGCGTAACGTAAAGATCGACCCGAGCGGCTGTTATTATTTAGCCACGAGATCCTCACAATGTGTATTATTTGGGTAAAATACGTTAGTATTGTTAAATTATACTAGTATGTTTATACTTACGCAAACTTTGTTTGCCAATATCCACTGATTTTTGACCTGGAATGTAGTACAATCTTTCTGGCTCCATTTTTAACCAACCTGTCAGCTAGTTCTATACCAATATCATTTTCGTCACAAACCACCAAGTAAACACCGGTTGAGCTGTAGTTCATTCTAAAACATCAAGATAATATAAATAATGCACTTTACAAGAGGAGGAGCTAAACGCGAGTTTTATAATGCCTAAAAGTATATGATTCACTACACTAAACAAAACCAGAATAATATATGATATTCTTCAGGACATGCTAGAATGGTAATGTTTGGAAAACATAATACAATTAATTTTACTTGATAAAAAAATCACGAACTTATCTCTAAAAATTACTTTTAACGAGTAAAAACCATACTAAAATACATGCGGTCAATCTTATTTCTGGCAAATAATTCTACAAGCAACATATTAGCATGATAGTGTTTTATTGTTTACCAGCCGACGCGCGACGCCCGCGGCTTCGCCCGCGTAACTACTCACGTGCGCTCTTGAATCACTCTATCTATTAGAAAAAACCCGCATCAAAATCCGTTGCGTAGTTTTAAAGATCTAAGCATACAATAGGGACAGACAAACGCGGCGGGAGACTTTTGTTTTATAATATGTAGTGAAGTCCAATCAATGGATTTTTTTAAAATCGATCGAAACCACTCATTTCGCACTATTCGACCCACAGTGACTGACATAACAACCACTTTGTAGTGCAAGCTGATTGGAACTTTATTATAACAGTATTTCAAACGAAGTTTGAACCAGAGTTGCTAATTTAGCTCCTGTAGTCCCGTTAATGACTAGGGAAAATGTAGTACCAGGCTAATCACTGTAGGTAATCCACTAAATATCATGACGAAAAAATTTGTGAATTAAACTCTAATACTACATTATAACAATCACTAACAACAGATATTAAAGTTCTCATTTCAAATTAATATGATTCATACACGCATAAAAAACAAAGCCATTAATAAAACAATATTTAATTTTCTAGCGAAAATATCAATCTAAATGCCCCAATAGCCATCCTTCAATCAATCTTCAAGATATTGAAAGAAAAAGTTGCAAATAAAACCTCGTTACGCAAAGATGGCCAACAAATAAATAAAATAACACTAAAGCAATATACTCGGAATATTATGAAGGGCAGCTAAATGTAACAGTCATATTGACGCTTACAAAATAAATAAATATTTGTGCAGACGTCAAATATAGTACAAATGAATGTCGAAGGATTTTTGACCTGTATCCAAAAAAACGGCCAAGTGTGAGTCAGAATCGCGCAAAAAAGGGTCCCGTGCTATTTTTTATCCAACAATAGACAAAACGGTTTGTTGTACGGGAGCCCCCGTTAAATATTTATTTCATTCTGTTTTTAGATTTTGTTGTTATAGCGGCAATAGAAATACATCATCTGTGAAAATCGACTGTCTAGCTAACACGGTTCATGAGATACAGCCCGGTGACAGATAGACGGACAGTGCAGTTTTAGTAATAGGGTCCCGTTTTTACCCTTTGAGTACGGAATCTTAAAATAAAGTAAATCCTTTAAGATTGCTTTTCATTCAGACAACATTACAAGCTAGATTATGAAGTGTTAAAGAAACAGTTTCAATTAATTGGATACTAGCAACATGTGGATCAGCATTATGTGGCTCTCTCAATTTCAGAAGTTTTCATCATTAAATTTATGTAAGTTATAAATGAAGCAAATAAGGGCTTTTTTTCATGTATTTTTTAAATTATTTTACACGAAATAAACAAAGGAAAAATAAATATTTTACTAAATCTAAACATCTAAACGCAATCATTTGCAATATTGACACGTAGAAACAGTGACGGAGGCAATGGAGTTACCATAAATTCAAAAGAATATGGAACTGAAGAAATAACATGGAATTTTAAACAGGATGGAACAAAAATTACCACTTTAAAGGTCATAAAGCTTAACCTGTTATAAAACTAAATAATATAATATACATAGTTTATTTTGGAAACATCCTACGTTGTTTTACTACTGCCCGTCTGGAAATGGAATGGAATCGAACATAAAATAACTTTGTGAATATAAATTGATCACCAAATTTAGTAAATTGAGCACCAATTTTTTTTGAGGTATTTGATGACAAACTAGTTTTGCCTAGGCCGACTTGCGGCACCTATTTTTTATAAACCACTCAGAGGTAGGAGCCCCGTCAAGCGTGGCTCCGTCGACGGGTCTCCCTCGACTCGGATGCAAGAGCATAACAGTTTCATTTCAGCTAAGAAATAAGCAGAATATAGGTACATCAACTCCATCGACTACGAGGGCGCGTAGAGAGTATGATACTCTAGTTTAGACTTACGCATATTTCTGAATCAACAAGGCAATAAGAGACCACTGCGTTGACATACTTATTAATGTCGAGTTTATTTATTGTAAGCACATTAATTGCTAGGTGCAATTATCGAATAAAAACAAGAGCGCCTCGAATGTGTTTTGCAACCTTTAATAAATTCTGCTGACGCAAATATTTTCGCGTAACATTTATGTGTTTAGTTCTAAGTTATTAGAGTTGAAGTTAATGTAAATATTTTTACTCTATGTTTTTTTAGTATTAAATAAAAAAAAACTTCTGTCCTATTACTTAGCTTATTGTTAGAGCTCCTGCAGCCTGTGATACAGGATTATCCTAGTACAGGCATCATACATTATTATACCTACATTATTAGTTTTTAGATTCCTATTGTATTTTACCTTCTAAGATTCTGAATAAAGATATTATTATTATTATTTCTGGTGGTCATTAACTAAAAAATATTTTTTTGGTTCTAATTTCACATATAAATTATATAATGAGGATTAATTTTGGTGATCATTTACTAATTTTGGCAATCAAAAGTGATGTTTTTGTCGTTACATTATGCTAATGAATGTCATTACTTAGTGGTTAATTTACAATGTGAGCAAAATTAAAAAAAAACGTTGATTTTTTACCAAGCAAAAATGTAGCGATGCTTAGATCATCATCTGCCTAGCCTTTTCCCAACTATGTTGGGGTCGGCTTCCAGTCTAACCAGATGCAGCTGAATACCAGTATTTTACATAGAGCGACTGCTTATCTGACCTCCACAACCCAGTAAATACTGGGTAATACGGTATCGCATGGTAAGACTTATTTGTCCGATTTTTTGGGCCTCTGACTACCTGTGTAACGACTGTCAAAGATCTACAAATGACAGCTGGTACTAACAGTTTAACGTGCTTTCCGAGGCACGGAGGAAACACGGTATGTAAGGGTGGTCACCCATCCATACAGACCAACCTAGGCAAGCACGGCTTAACTTAAAGATCGACCCAAGCGGCTGATATTAGTTGGAGAATGCAAAATGATCTCTACTCCATGTTATCAAACGCCTTCCTTACCTTGGTATCACAACAAAACCTTGTTTCAAGATCTCAGGACTCCTCATTCTTAACAAAACTTTACCAACGTTCTTACTCGATGAAAGGAGCCTAAACGCTCTTGATACTTCAGTAGGTGAATATTCTACACGACTTATAGGTCGCACTGTGTCGTTTGCTATGCCTTCGGTTATCATGCGTTGGAGAATCTGCAATTAATCATTAAGTTAATGACGGTCCTGAACATCATCTGCCTAGCCCTTTCACAACTATGTTGTCGTCAGCTTCTAATCGGATGTAGCGGAATACCAGTATTTTACATAGAACTGCCTATCTGACCTCCACAAAGGAGTTAGTATTGGGTAATCCGATATCCCTCGGTAAGACTTCGGACCACTGACATCTGGTCTCAACTGTTAAAGGTCTATAAATGACAACCTCCCGAGTCACGGAAATAAACCGGTATGTAATGGTTGGGCACTCATCCATGGAGCAACCTAGGCAAGCACGACTTACCCGAGCGTTTGTTATTATTTAGCCACGAGTCTCAATGACGGATCTTTTTATAAATGGTGGACCTATTCTAGCGCATTGGTTAACTTATTAGGTAGCACTTTTACTGTATGCAAAATACAACCCACTGTTTTTTTTTTCGAGAAGCCTATTTCCAGCAGTGTACGTCTTTTGGCTGAAATGATGGTGATGGTGATTTTAATATCAGTCCTGCAGTAATTGTCACTTTATATTTAAGTTTGTCTACAGAAGCTCTTAGGGACCTTTCTAGATTAATAATAAATAAGACATGAGATAGGAAAGGCTTGTCTATTTTATTTATTTCGCAATTTGGTCCTTTAACAATGTTCGCTCCCAAACCAAGGGGAAGTTTGGGACGAGATGTCCGCGATCCGCGGAGACAATTCAATCAAGATGCCCTTTAATTATAAATATATCAACTCACCTAGGCGCTGGTGAAGTCCTGCTCCGAGGCCATGATTCAGGTCCAGGTTTGATGGGTGTCTGTAGGTATGTGTGTGTGTACGTGAATAGTGTTATGATTTTGTAGTCGATTTCAAACCTGACCGGCTATCAACTGGCGACAGGTTCCAACGCGTTAGCAGGTCACAACAACACAATAGTTCCAGTCTGTTCAATTGTTCACACGGCACGCGACGGGTTCGACCTAACCTCAAAGGGCGCGTGGGTGCTTCAACGTTCACAAAATATACACAATTACTCGGTTCCCAAATCAATGGCGAGGCTTTAGTCAATTTATTTCAACCAAATGGTCCCTGTTTATACGGGATTCAAAGGGATTTATCAATATTACGCCCAACAAACAATAGCCGGCGAGTTCACAAGCAATTTTTAAAGACAAGTGATCAATGACAACTAGATGACAGGTCACGTCAAACCAAAGTGACGGCCGCCATGACAGTCAGCGCGTTCCATAGTCCGCGCGGGACGAAACATCTACCCCCCCCGGACGGGCCTACCCGTCCGCTAATCAATTGGCAGTCTCAAAATACCCCCCCAATGGGGGCGGGCTGGTGAGTCAAACAACCAAGTGACTCCTCGGCGAGCCAATTTGTTACCAATGTCAACCTGGCTCTCATTAAGGAAGGCGTATACTTCCTTCAAATAGTTACTTGTACCCTTGTAGTTGGTACCGCAATCAAACTGATCAAAGAAGGTAACCCTAGGCGAGACAAATCTATCCAAGGTCGCTACAAAGGCCTCTGTCGAGAGGGAGGTTAACAGTTCCAAGTGCACTGCCTTCATTGACAGACAGACACATACACAAGTAAGCCTTGACAATTTTAGAATGGCCAACAGCGCATTGCAACCGGCATGCGAGTTCCCAATGTGACGATCGGTCACCAACAAATCAAATCAAATGGCCCTCTTTGGGCAATAAGGGGGGTGACGAGTCCCATAGGAAGGCTAGAGTGCCTCAACCGTCCTCCAACAAGCAAAAGACCCGCATTATCCAAGAAGGGGCTCAACTTACTCACAGCTCCCGAGCTTAACCCTGCCAGACTTCAAGATCTCGATCTCCTTTTCAAAGTGCCCAGCCTGCACAGAGCGGACCCAATGAGGAGTGACTCCTGTTGCTCTTGAGGAGAGAGAATCGGTGATAGGCGCTTGTCCCCTGGATTCCTAGAATTGTGACCAAGACGCCTGATCCACGAGGTAACGTTCAACAATTGTCGAGGGAGCTGTATCTGTTCAACAAACAAATCAAACGGAGGGTCCTTTGTCCCAACAGCGAGCACCTCAAGCCCGGGCAAAAGGACCGACATCAAGACTGGCGTTCGAGGCCAACCATCCTCGAAACTTGCCTGAAAGGTCATTCACCTTCAGGCCCACTTAACCCGCTAACCAAGACGACAAAAGGCAACTCTGGACGCCGTGTCCAAAATAGCACGGACCACAACAGAGTCACCCAGGGGGCCTGTAGCGGGGCAGACGCCAATTTTCTAACAATGCCTGGGCGGCGACTGATCGCCGCATCCAGGCTGCCGTCGTTCACGACGAGGGTAGCACTCAAATGCTTCGTCCGCGCGGTGTCCCGGGCCGCTCGCCATCGCTGGAAGGGCATATCCCACCGGATGCCTGAATGGCGGAGGGCGCGACTCCAACCGGGGGCGTTCCGCCAGCGGAGGTGAAAGGTAGCGGTGCTGATCTGGCCATTGTTGCCCAGCAGCCGCCGTACAATTGTTCATACGAGGGGAGGCCAAATGGCGCGCACGCGGCTCCCGTTTACCATTACGAGGGGAGACCAACTGGCGCGCGCGCGGCTCCCGTTCAACTTGCGCGGGGGGTGGAGTGCAGCCATCAAAATTGCGGGCCTCTACCCGGTTCTCGACCGGCGTACCAGAGGCCCGGTGCTCGTCTCCGTGGTACCCCCCCCTGCGCGAACCCTCATCAGAAGCTGATCTGCCAGAGCGGTTCGCGTTGGCGCACAAAATCTCAAGATGAGCCCCTTCACAAATTCCACACGGGCGGGGCTTGGGGCAGTCCCGGTGAAAGTGAGCCCCCAAACAAGAGAAGCATAGGCGGCGTGCGTTGGCAATTCGGCGGCGGGCACTAACGTGCAACTCCAAAAAAGCCGTGCAACTTGCCATGCTATGCCCCGTGGCCTTACAAAAAACGCAATCAGGACTATTCTGGGTGCCCGCAAAACGGGGGGCGGGGCGACTATCAACCGGCCCCTTAGCCCTAGTCCGTCCCTGGTCTCTTGGCCGAGAAGGTGGTGGGCGCGACCCCATTGCGCCACAAGTGTTGTCCAAAAGGCGACACTCATCCTCCAAAAATTTGATGAGGTCGTCAAAGGGGGGAAGGTGGGTGGCACTGTCCCCACCATACCTCTGCTCGAAGCGGGACCTCAAGTCCGCGGGGAGCAACTGCAGTACAATGTGCACCAACAAGTAGGACCAATGGTCCACCGGCAACTCCAAACGTCGCAAAGCGTTGGTTGCTGAAACCAACGGGTTCAGCAGATTAGTGCGCAACGCCGACGTGTTCTCAATGGCCGGTAACCCCAAAATCTGGCCGATGTGAACATCAGCCAAGCAGCGCTTATTCTGATACCGTCGGGATAGGAGTTCCATAGCGGTAGGGTAGGCGGAGTCCGTCACAGGCAAGTGCTGCACCAAGGCTCGGGCCTCACCATCCAGGACCGACAATAGGTAGGCCAACTTTTGGGCGGGTCCGAGGTCCGAGCGGGAGTCAACCAGACTCTCAAATTGGTTTAGGAAACTCAGCCAGTGGTCCAAGCGACCATCAAAGTGTGGAAGTTCCAACGTGGGAAGCCTACTCAATAGACCGGGGCCTGAAACAACCGAGGTCTCCGGCTTGACCTGGTCAGGCGCTCGGCTCCTCAAAATCTCCCGGGCTCGCTGACTGACTGCGTCCCCCAATTCCAAAATCTGGTCGTAGTCGGCAACGACCTTATCTCGAGCTGCCTGGCCCCAAGCTTCCAATTCCAAATCAACAACAAACTCGTTGAACCGGGTGAACAACTTATCCACATCACCGAGTCTTACATCCAATTGTTCGGACCGAGCAAGTGTGATCTCCTCCAAATCCAAGCGCTCAACCGTGGCCGCAGCTGAGGTGAACCATCTTAGTTGTGAGACCAAACCAGCGGCCGCCTCCTTTACAGCCTTCAGTGAGGCCATTGCAACCAAATTCAACAATAACACTGTATGTCAAAAAGAAACAAATCAAACAAATCAAATCAATAAACTGTTTCAACAAATAACCCATAAATAAATCTCAATTAGAACCTAGAACAATTTACATAAACCTCTAGTTAACCAACAAATACCACTCAATATCAGTAAATATCAATTAATATCAAGTTACAATTAAATGACAACAATAATTTCAATCACACATGTGTCCAATACACAATACAATATTTCACACTGCAAGTACAATCGACAAGGGGACATATGATGCAATTAATTCCAATCAAACAATTATGTTCCAACTTGAGCCCGGCTGACAAATAACAAATTAGCTCTTGTTCAAACTTCCAATTGACCAGGCACTAAGTAAGTTGTTTTTTCAATTTTAACCACGCTCTGCTACCAATGTTCGCTCCCAAACCAAGGGGAAGTTTGGGACGAGATGTCCGCGATCCGCGGAGACAATTCAATCAAGATGCCCTTTAATTATAAATATATCAACTCACCTAGGCGCTGGTGAAGTCCTGCTCCGAGGCCATGATTCAGGTCCAGGTTTGATGGGTGTCTGTAGGTATGTGTGTGTGTACGTGAATAGTGTTATGATTTTGTAGTCGATTTCAAACCTGACCGGCTATCAACTGGCGACAGGTTCCAACGCGTTAGCAGGTCACAACAACACAATAGTTCCAGTCTGTTCAATTGTTCACACGGCACGCGACGGGTTCGACCTAACCTCAAAGGGCGCGTGGGTGCTTCAACGTTCACAAAATATACACAATTACTCGGTTCCCAAATCAATGGCGAGGCTTTAGTCAATTTATTTCAACCAAATGGTCCCTGTTTATACGGGATTCAAAGGGATTTATCAATATTACGCCCAACAAACAATAGCCGGCGAGTTCACAAGCAATTTTTAAAGACAAGTGATCAATGACAACTAGATGACAGGTCACGTCAAACCAAAGTGACGGCCGCCATGACAGTCAGCGCGTTCCATAGTCCGCGCGGGACGAAACAAACAAAAATTAGTATTTCAAATGTGAAATATTTTTAGTCATTTTATTATTGGTAATTACTATACTGATGAAATTAAAACACACTTATTTCACACTAATTAGAATATTGGAATATTTTGAATTATGTAGGTATGATTTTGCGCTTACCATACGAGAAAAAAATCATTGTCTTCTGTACTAGTTTTTAATATTGTACCTTGTTATGTGAACAGAATTTTTTTTTTTCATTACTTTTAAACCAACCACATTATACATTAATTAAATGTCATTAAGTGAGGTTACTACTACCCAACGATTTGATTGAAACAGATTAGTGTGAAAAGCAATTTATTAGTTTAATTTACACCGATGAATAATAGTGCCCGTTAATAGTTTTACCACAAAATATATATTAGTTTCATACGTCACTGATTATAGTTATAGAAAATACTAGCGGACGTCATGCGGTTTCACTCGCGTAGTTCCGTTAGATGGGAATACAGCGATAAAAAGCAGCTTATGTCACCCGCGGATAGTATGTATGTAGTAGTCCCAATGGTGAAAGAATTTTTCAAATCGGTGGAGTAGTTTTTAAGTTTATCTATACTAATATTATAAAGCAGAAGAGTTTGTTTGTTTGTTTGTTTGGTTGAACGCGCTAATCTCCGGAACTACGGGCTCGAATTGAAAAATTCTTTTTGCGTTGGATAGTCCATGTATCGAGGAAGGCTATAGGCTATATAACATCACGCTATGACCAATAGGAGCGGAGCAGCAATAAGAAATGTTGCAAGCAGGAACAAAGCAGTTTAAACTTCCGTTGAGTAGGCGATACGTTGCGATATCAAAACTTCACACGAACGAAGTCGCGGGCAGAAGCTATGAGGCTATAATTTATCTTGGAAACTTGAACACCTGATGCAGAACCGCAACAGACCAGCTAAATTATAAGAGATACAAAAATGCCACCATAGCAAAAATTGTTTTACATGATGAGCATTTTCTGCTGAGAGTATAAGTTTGAAGATCTGGAACATCTGATGTGGAACTCCAAGAGCCCAGCTACACCATAACACATATAGGAATGACGTCTTAGCAAAAGTTGTTCAATTTTATGAGCACTCTCTGTTGGTTTATAAAAATCAAAGATCTGGAACACCTGTTTTGGAACTCCAAGAGCCCAGCTACACCATAACACATATAGGAATGACGTCTTAGCAAAAGTTGTTCAATCTGATGAGCACTCTCTGTTGACTTATAAAAATCGAAGATCTCGGACACCTGTTATAGAATTAATTTCCTTTTCCAGTTATCTTCGTGACTCGGTAGCCTACCCGGTAACGCAGGGGAGCAGTTACTTAGATTTCAATTGATCAGGTATCTTCACAACAAAACTATAACCATGCCTAGAAAGAGGTCAAATCTTTCCCAATGTTCCAAAGGAGCTAAAAGACTGAGGATCATAAGATCCCAAGAATCTATCGAAGAGCGTCAGGAGAGACTTGATGCTGTTCGAGAACATCAGGCTGCAACTTGCTCCGTGGAAACCTCTTAGGATCGCGAAGCACGCCTGCGTTCTCAGCGTCCCTAGTAGCAATTGCCGTTGGCTTCCTTATGCCAACAGTTGGGAATGTATTGGCAGACGGTTAGTTGTTCCGCCAACCTAAACTTAAAATAGGCCCATTGTCATAAACATGCACTATTTGCCCAACGAATAGCCAACAAAGGGCCTTCTGTTACTATTCCTACTGTTGGGTGATTTTTGCAGGGATTTCAGTTATTATAACAACATTGGGCCAACTAACGACGGGCCTGCTGCATCTATTCCTACTGTTGGGAGATTTTGTAGGGATTTAAATTACTAAAACAACACTGGGCCAACTAACGACGGGCCTGCTGCTTCTATTCCTACTGTTGGGAGTTTTTTGTAGGGATTTAAGTTATGATAACAACTTACATCGGTACAACTTAAACCTTTCAATGGGCCTGTTAGGGATGATACGTATAATTATACTGGTACAGGTATAATTACCCAGTATGAGCTTACTAGTACTCTCTTAACTCTTAGTAACTCTTAGATTTACGAAACAAATTATTTATATTTCTGTTTATATTTGAGATTTATGGTTTATACTGTAAACAAAGTGCAAAATTGAAAATTAAGGATAATTTAAGAAGGACATTCCGTCACTAAATGTCCTAGGTGGGCGGTATGTTCATGCCGAAACCGTAATGATAATATCGTAAAGGTTCAAAAGTTGTACCCCAACCTCGATAGATGGCGTTGTAGTCCAATTAGAAGTCGCTATCGTTGTGTTACCACGATTTGGTTGGGTTCGAGTGAATTTTAGTAAAAATATTACCAGCTTAGGCGCGGCCCGCGGGACAAACACGAGTGGCGTAAGGCGCATGGCGGTGGCGCGGGTGCGCGGGAGGGCGAGTAAGTGGCGCCACTACCTCGCACCCCGCGCACCCGCACACGCGCCACCGCCATCATACGCCACTTGTATATGACCCGCGCCTTAGATCAGAAAGCAATTTGATTTTATTTCAACCCTATTGGTGTTCACACAAGGTTGCTATTTCAACACTACCAGCTCGGTAGTAAACATTGGTAGAAGTTGAACTTGGGCCTTTCGTAGGCAAATCCACGTTGGCCCCATCGCAAGTTGGGCCTTCGTAGGCAAATCCACGTAGGCCATCAGTTTTGGGCCCAACCCGCAAACTGCCCGCCAATTTTATTCATTTGCCAACTAACCAGAGGTATGTGGCCCAACTAAATGCCAACAAAAAATGCTACTAGGGGTATTTCTACATCCAGGTCTCTAGAGACCAGTGAAGAATAGATGCGCGACTGACCGCTAATCGTGAACGTCATGCATTGTCTTGCGAGTCGGAGCCGTTCACGGATAGAGAATTGCGCTTGAGTTTCAAGCGTATCTACGCATCGACTACTAGATCTCTAGAGACAAGTAGGGAACGTGATGCGCGACTGACCGCTGATCGTGAACGGCACGCATTGTCTCGCGAGTCGGAGACGTTCACGGATAGAGAATTGCGCTTGAGTTCTCAGCGTATCTACGCATAGCTTCTTCTAGGTCTTTAGAGACAAGTGCAGAACGTGATGCGCGACTGTCCGCTGATCGTGAGCGAATCCGAAATTTTTACCGATACAGAATCAGGCTTGAGTTTTCAGCGTATTCGCACATCTACTAACAGGTCTTTTGAAACGAGTGATGAACGTGATGCGTGATGCGCGATGCACGTTCATTGAACGAACGTTTGAATTCTGATCGACGTCGACATTCTCTGAACAGAATGTCGATATCATCTGAAAAACCGGATGTGTCTCAAGATATAGCCGTAGGGCATGGCGACCTGCCGTGTCGACGGCGCGTTCGTGTTCCACGTGCGCCTCAAAGAGATGTCAGCATAAAGGGAGGGGCCCGCAAAGGTCGAAGCCTGCCGGGGCTGCGGGACTGTTCGAAAGAGATACCGTGGCCCTGGAACGTAAAGGGCGAGGAAGGAACATGGATGGGTTTAAGTCAGTAAAAATCTGACACTCCCTCCCGCTCCGCCCAGAGTTGGAGAAGTTATTTGATTATTTCCCAACCGAAAAAAAAGGGCATGGCGACCTTCCTTGGGTTGATAAGGCACGGAGTGCATTTACGTCTCCTATGATTGAATACGCCACATATTCCGCCATCGGAGGTATGGCTAAAAATTGTACTTTTTGTGAAGCTGTTAAATGGCAAAAAGAAACAAATGGTATGTGTTGCTCAGGTGGGAAAGATCCGTTATTTTCCCGTCCCCGGGTTCTTAGAATTCGACATCAGACGTTTCAGATCTTCGACGACCCCGTTGTCGCTGGCATAAGCAACAGGATCCGCGTACGAAGTCGCGGGCAGAAGCTAGTTAGATATATATAAAAATACAAATCTTTCCTTTTTATAATAGTAGTATTTAATAAGTTATTTAAAACGAGTATAGCATTTAGCCAAATGAGACGTTATTAAGTATTCGTTCGTAGTTCGTCGACGTGATTCTGTATCGGTAAAAATTTCGGATTCGCTCACGATCAGCGGACAGTCGCGCATCACGTTCTGCACTTGTCTCTAAAGACCTAGAAGAAGCTATGCGTAGATACGCTGAGAACTCAAGCGCAATTCTCTATCCGTGAACGTCTCCGACTCGCGAGACAATGCGTGCCGTTCACGATCAGCGGTCAGTCGCGCATCACGTTCCCTACTTGTCTCTAGAGATCTAGTAGTCGATGCGTAGATACGCTTGAAACTCAAGCGCAATTCTCTATCCGTGAACGGCTCCGACTCGCAAGACAATGCATGACGTTCACGATTAGCGGTCAGTCGCGCATCTATTCTTCACTGGTCTCTAGAGACCTGGATGTAGAAATACGCTGAGAACGCAGGCGTGCTTCGCGATCCTAAGAGGTTTCCACGGAGCAAGTTGCAGCCTGATGTTCTCGAACAGCATCAAGTCTCTCCTGACGCTCTTCGATAGATTCTTGGGATCTTATGATCCTCAGTCTTTTAGCTCCTTTGGAACATTGGGAAAGATTTGACCTCTTTCTAGGCATGGTTATAGTTTTGTTGTGAAGATACCTGATCAATTGAAATCTAAGTAACTGCTCCCCTGCGTTACCGGGTAGGCTACCGAGTCACGAAGATAACTGGAAAAGGAATTTAATTCTACAACAGGTGTCCGAGATCTTCGATTTTTATAAGTCAACAGAGAGTGCTCATCAGATTGAACAACTTTTGCTAAGACGTCATTCCTATATGTGTTATGGTGTAGCTGGGCTCTTGGAGTTCCAAAACAGGTGTTCCAGATCTTTGATTTTTATAAACCAACAGAGAGTGCTCATAAAATTGAACAACTTTTGCTAAGACGTCATTCCTATATGTGTTATGGTGTAGCTGGGCTCTTGGAGTTCCACATCAGATGTTCCAGATCTTCAAACTTATACTCTCAGCAGAAAATGCTCATCATGTAGAACAATTTTTGCTATGGTGGCATTTTTGTATCTCTTATAGTTTAGCTGGTCTGTTGCGGTTCTGCATCAGGTGTTCAAGTTTCCAAGATAAATTATAGCCTCATAGCTTCTGCCCGCGACTTCGTTCGTGTGAAGTTTTGATATCGCAACGTATCGCCTACTCAACGGAAGTTTAAACTGCTTTGTTCCTGCTTGCAACATTTCTTATTGCTGCTCCGCTCCTATTGGTCATAGCGTGATGTTATATAGCCTATAGCCTTCCTCGATACATGGACTATCCAACGCAAAAAGAATTTTTCAATTCGAGCCCGTAGTTCCGGAGATTAGCGCGTTCAACCAAACAAACAAACAAACTCTTCTGCTTTATAATATTATTATATTATATTATATATATTATATTATATTATTGGGAGTGACTTTCGACCGCTGTCTGACATTTAAAGACCACATTTCTACCCTTGCGAAGGAGTCTTTCAGGCGTCTGGGCTTTGTGATGCGAAATGCTCGTGACTTCCGCAACCCTAATGTCCTTCGTTTATTATACACCTCTCTAGTTCGAAGCAAACTTGAGTCTAGTGCCTGTGTCTGGCACCCTTACACCGCTACCCAGACATTGATGCTCGAAAAGGTGCAGAAAACCTTTCTAAGAGGCTTTTTCCAAAAGTTATTTTACTATTTTCCTTTCTTGTACCCTACCAACTATCTGTTAGGAGCGTTGGGATTTAACTCCTTGGAGGTGAGAAGAGGTGCTGAGCAGCTCAAGGTAGCCTGTAAAACCCTAAGAGGAATAATCGACTGCCCTGAGCTCCACAGCCTTTTTTGTCGGCTATTCGTGCCCGATAAATACATCGGACAACGCCAATGCCGCCGGCATAGTCTGTTCGCCCCACCGTCATCTAAAACTGTCGCCAGAGCTGAATCTCCGGTGTGCCGTACTCTTAAGACGCTCAACGCCCTTCTGATTGCCAACCCCGAATGTGATGTGTTTGCGGATGAATGGAGTAAGGTTATGCGGTTATGTCTGATTTTCTGTGAGAGAAAGTATGCAAGAGTGTCCACTGTTCCATGTTAGTTTGAGTAATTAATTTAATTCAAACCATTATAATGTATTGTATTTCTACTTTTGTTTTGTAAATTATTGTAACTGGTGTTTCTATGTTAATTATTGTAATTGGTGTTACCGTTTTAATTAACTATAAATAAATAAATAAATAAATAAATTAGTATAGATTTTGAATAAGACTTCTATAGCTCTTGTTAAACATATCGTACAAAGGAAGTAGTAGTTTAAATGGCATAGTTTTTAAGTTATGGGTAATTTAAGTTTAACCAATTTAATTATGTTGTGCTGTGAGAAACAGTATTTATTTGTGAGATGTTGCCACTTTGTGCAACCAAAACTATCAAACTGAATATTGAAGACTGAAACTGATTTTAAAACTTTTTTTTTTTTGAAGTTAGAGGCATTTTGTGTTGTGTTGTGATAAAATGAGTTTGTAATCTAAGATGAACACGATATGTTTTTACTTATTGCCACTAAAAGTGAAAAAAATAAAAAATAAAGTTTAAAAAAAAATGGTAAAAAAAAATAGTAAAAATGGTCAATTTAATGGTCTAACTAACATGCCGAAGTTAATGTATAACCTCAGGAACACGGTGTATATGTCACCGTAAAATTGTCAAATACGTTATATTGTAATATCTCTAGCGATATTGTAAAATCTCGAAATATTGTCAAATGAACATAATGCTTACAACAAAACGCATTATTTTACGTGAAATGCACGCGATGGTAGTCAACTCACGCGGTGTGGAGGGAAGGAGGAGTCCCCCTTGCCCAGTGGTACAACTCTCATGAAAAGATATTGTACCATTCCTGAGAAATACCGATTATTATAACCTAACCTTAAAACACTTTATATTCCCCTAAAAAGCGTAGTCGACGGAGCCCCGCTTCGCGGGGCCCCTATTTCCGGGTGCAGGGTTTAAAGGAACCTAACTAACCTAACGGGGGGGTGCCCCAAGTCCCGATTATGGGGGCAGGGATACTTCCGTATGTTCAGTTGACAATAATTCGAGACATTACAATATCGCTAGAGAGATACACGTTATATTGTAATATAACGTATTTGACAATTTTACGGTGACATAAATATACTAAAATTAAAAAGTTGAAGAGTTAATTTGTTTGTTTGTTTGATCGCGCTAATCTCAGGAACTACTGATTGCAATTGAAAAAATCTTGTTGTGTTAGATAGTCCGTTTATCGAGGAAGACTTTAAGCTATATAATATCACGCTACAACCATTAGGAGCGGAGCACGAATGAAAGGATTTTTTTTCCTTTAGTATTTCTCTCTGTGACGCAGACGAAGTTGCGTGGGTCAGCTAGTAACAAATAAATTTCAAGCGAATTTAAAAGTGTCATCTCTGTGATAGTGAGTGCTATAGCTAGTCTATAATTAACGAAGCAGTCCTGGTGCTAGTTGGTAGATGTCACAAGTATCCTGAAATTGGTCGTTCTAGGACATCATCACAGACCGGTTATCTGAAACAGTTTTCCTTCACAGTCTTGAGAGCAGCGATGATGAAAGGCAGGCACTTTACTTACAGCCACGTTTTGGACCCAGTGCCCTTGAATGAATAAAGTTTGTTTGATGTAAAAACTTTTTCATGCGCGTTGAACACTTTTTGAGAGAACAAAATCATAGAATTCGCGTCACTATCACGTACGCTTTTTGTAGCACTCGTAGCAGATCCATTAAGAGAGCTACGATCTCCGATAGCCGATTTGCTGCGGCCACTTCTATCCGCAGTCCCCAAAGATTGCCCCGCATTTTTTGACTATCATCATTTCAGCCGCAAGACGTCCACTGCTGGACATAAGTCTTGTAAATCGATAAGTCATAGATCTAGAAAAAGAATCACAATATTGAAAGTGAATTTTCCAGTGATACAATGCCTTTTCTTTTGTCCATTGCCACCACTTACAAATTGAAGACCACTTCATACTAATTAAAAGAAAGTAGAACGTTACACGAATTTCAGTTATAAAATTTAATTTTTCGGACTAGAAAAACATCTTTGTTAGCTCTGCCCACACAAAAAGCAAAAAAATACTTTCCCTTGGCAAACACCCAGTTTCGTTGGTAGATTAATTACTTATAAAAAGGTGGACGGCTTTTCAGAAAATATAGCTTATAAAAGACAGAAAAGTAAGGTATGTTTTACGTTTGTTTTTTTAATTGTAGTGACTACTTGTAGGACTTTTTTTTTGTTACAATAAGGCTTAATATTGGGATTATTTCAGGGGCGCACTTTTGTAAAATGAAAAATCAATTATTAATAATGACAATAATTAGAGTTTTATTTGGTTTTATACCTATATTATATCTTAACAATTAACTTTAAGTGAACCGGTTTAATAAAGGTTTTTTTGGTTGATTGATATTCCTAATGTCGTTAAATGCATTAGTCCCATGTCCAAATAAAATTTTACCAGATCCATTAAAACTCATGCTTTTAAAAGTGACAGTTTAAATATAGTATAAATACCGTCAACAATGTATGTTATTTTCTCGCTGCATCCGATGCAGCAAAGTGAGTGAAATTTCCAGCGATGTCAGAACTAACAGCGACGGAAGCGCTGAAAGCGCTGAGAGCTGCTTACAACATGTTCTGAGCTTAACATTTACAACTGTAAGGTAAATATCTTGATCAAGTATAAAAGGCTTTAAAATGAGAATAGTATCTAAAAGTTCTACATTTCTTTTATTTTTTTTCTATTTACGTTACTTTTACCTCTACGCAGAAGCGATAATGTACAGGCAATAGCTTGAGACGACCAGAAAGGCTGTTTTAAAAATCGACTTCAAAAAAAAAAAGTGAAAAATAACTTTAGCTTCTGAAGTCGGTGACGTTTGTATGATTGATTTAATTTTTTTGTCACCGACTTCAGAAGCTAAAGTTATTGTTCACTATTTTTTTTTTGAAGTCGGTTTTATTTTTTGCAAAAAAGTTTTTATTTTTCACTTTTCAGTGGTTCACATGTTCTTGGTACACATGAAAAGTGCATACCGTTACAATTACAACAAGCCCAAACACGACTAGGATACATTGTCTCATTATGGAGTTCCGTGACTCTTGGCTTCATCATCAGATCTGATGGTAGAATGGTTCTTATCAAACGCAAATGCTTCACTTGTTGTATAAAATACCAAAATTGCTGTGCGTTATCCTATAAAATTTGAAGAGTTCCCTCGATTTCGCCAAGATTCCATCATCAGATCCCGACTTGGTGACTATGGGACCATTTGGAAAGTATACCCTTTCCAACAAAAAAATAATTTTTCAAATCGGTTGGCAAGCGACGGAGTTATAAAAAATAATAAAAATAAAAATGTGTTTATTATCTTAAATCTATACAGTTAAGTTGCCGGGGCTTCCCAGAAAGTAATCCGAAGATACTTGTGATGGGATAAACCTCGCTATTCCTCGAATTAATTAACAATTGTTTATCTGTGCTAATTAGGTATAAGTTACACATTTTTAAAAAGAAAAACCAATAAAAAGAAAAACCAATAAAAAGAAAAATGAATAAAAGAAAAATTAAGAAGCGTGTTTAGTTTTAGTTGAGTTTTAGTTGAGTTATGCGCGAACAAACTCCTTTTTTAGAAGTCGGTTAAAAAAGCAGCCAAGTGCGAGTCGTACTCGCCCATGAAGGGTTCCGTAGCAGCAAGTAACATAATATAAAAATATTTGAGTTGATTGAATGAAAGGTAAATTGCGGTTTACGATTTGACGTATTAAAAAAAACTACTTACTAGATCTCGGTCCAACCAGTTTTTGGTGGAAGATTACATGGTAATGTACCTACATCATAATATATTTTTCTTGGTTTTATCATTCTCTTATTTTAGAAGTTAAAGTTACAGGACACACACACACACATTTTACGAGTTTGGAAGTGTCTCGCGCAAGCTATTGATATTAAAAACCTCAATATCATTTTTGAAAACACACGTATGGGCTTGATGAAAAAAAAAATGAGTTTCAGTACTAAGTATGGGGAACCCCCAAAATTTATTGTTTTTTTTTTCTATTTTTGGGTGAAAATCTTAATGCAGTTCACAGAATACATCTACTTACTAAGTTTCAATAGCATAACAGACATGACAAATCCATAAGGTTTCTGTTTTTTGCCATTTAGCTACGGAACCCTAAAAATGACGTCAATGACGTTTCGGTTCCGACTACGTAGCACAATATAAAGTCGGATTAAACGCTGATTATCCAGAAATAAAGCTTTTTACGTCCTGTTTTAGTCGATTCTGCGTCGGTAAGTTTGGTCACTCTCCACCATAATAAGTGACTACAAAATTTAATAAACTTCAAGCAAGTCTGGGGTAAAAAAGCGTCTCGATGTTAATGTCAAAACAATTCAAGTTATTTGCAAACTTGGTGTAATTAAAATATTTACAATTTTGCAGTTATTTGCTACTGATTACATTAAAAACTTAAAGAAGAGTCTTACCTGTCTATCCTTAATGTTCTCTGGTCTAAATATGCTAGAGAAATCAACAGCCTTGTATGATGTGTCTCCCTCTAAGAATGACATACCAATATCTCTGTTCTCACTCATGTCGTAAGTATTGAGGTCTAAAAAGAACCCGCTATGCCCGACACACTTCATTGCCGCCTGAAAAAAAAATTGTTTAGGAAAGTATATACGACATAGGTTTTTACATTTGGTGGCACCCTGGACACTAAGCCTCGCTTCTTCATCTTCTTTGTGTGGAGAAGACCCCTCATTTTTTTATTAAATTTGTTACGATCAGAACTCAGCCACACGAAGGCTTTAAGGCACGTAGTGGTTTCAAGCAGGTCGTTTAATTTGCAGGTAGACTTGCACCAAGAGCAGGTCTGGAGGTGGGCCATGGTTTGGGATGAGACTCCATTGTCTTACTCTGCTTCATGAGTGTACCCCCGTCAAATGCCTAACGGGGTGTCCTGCGTGAGCGACGAATACGACGCTGCGAAGGCGCGAACGCGATCAACTCGACGGCATTCCCTGCTTGCGGCCTTTAAGGCAGTCTGTAGCGAGACGCGACATAACGTGTACTTGTTTTGAATAACACGAATTGGTTGATTCAGAAGAATGTTTTTTTCATTTGATTGATTTGATTGAGGTAATACTTTTCGTATTTTACGATATTTTTTTTAAAAGTATGTACTTTAAATATGAACTTTGAAGGAAAATTGCACTGTATTTCTCCATGCATCGAGAAGTAATAACCAAAATCAGGTAGGACATTTGTCGCGTGTAGTATCGCGTCGCATCGCATCGAGTCGTGTCGCGTCGCGTCGCGTCTTTTTAAAAAAACTTATAAAGCATTTTGATAGCGATTTTCAGTTGCCTAATATAAAAAACAATTTTCTTACCTCCCTCAAATATCCACTCGTACAGTTGATGACAAAATCACAACTTTTGTTTGCAGCATTAGACTTGATCATAGTCAGGAAGGAATCGTTTCGAGAATAGCCGATATTATTTTCTGAAACAAATTAGTATTTACTATTTATTCTAAATTGAGGGAAATTGAACCTAAATTCCAATATTCGAGCTTATTAGAGCAGCAGTGGCGGCCGCGACTTACGAACAATAAGTTGGTTCGACGAACCCAGACCAGGCGCATTACTTTGTGTAATTTATTTCATCACCACAACTGCTGCTCTACTCTCAAAACGGTGAAGGAAAACATCGTGAGAAAACGGGCATGTCATATAACCTACTAATGGGTCCACGAGGTGGATTAAATCCCATTCTCTCTCATAGAGGAGGCCTGTGTCCCAACAGTGGGAACATTAATAGGCTGATTATGATGATGATGATGATTATAGCAATTATTTTAAACAACATTCGTCGCATGCATTTCACAATTTTACGCTTTCACTTCGACAGATTATAATTTACCGAAAAATAATGCATTATATTGTGAGCAGTATGTTCAGTTGACAACATTTCGACAGTTTAGAATCTTGGTAGATAGATTACAATTTTACGCTTACATATACAGGATGGATTTTTTAATGATAGCTGGAGAGAAAGTACTCGAAATACTGGAGATAGCAAATTTTACTCAAAGGAAACATCACGTTCACGTCCCGTTCCCGTCCCGGTCACGTTCTTTATTTTTAAAAAGAAACAACTCCGCAAAACAAAACTCGGGAGTCGAATAGACAAAATTTCTAGAAAATAAAATCCCTTAGTTTTTTGACAACAATCGATAGGGCCAACCATATGGATCAAATCTCTCTAACAAACATGATAAATTAAATGAAAGGAAAACCATGAAATCAAAAGAACAGTTATAAATTCAATGGGATAAATTCAACAAGATGAAGCACTTTTATTCACAGTTTCCCTCTCACTCAATTTATTATGTTTGTTAGAGAGATTTAATCCATATTGCTCCCTGTCGATTGATGTTAAAAAGGTACAGAATGTTATTTTGTCGAACTATAGTTGATCCATCCCGGGTTCAATGCCCGAGTGTGGCAAAATAATGTTCGACAAACTGTGAATACAGATTGGTTTCTTTTTAAAAATAAAGGAATGTCTCCTTTGAGTAAAATTTGCTATCTCCAGTATTAAAAGTACTTTCCCTCCAGGTGGCATTTAAAATTCCACCCTGTATAAATAGCTACTATTGCTATCCCCTCCACATGCACCCGCTATAGATATACATTCACGACTCAGTCGTCGCGCCGCGCCGCTATGAACTCCCGGCAGTGGAAAGTTCCACTGGCGGGAAACAGACGCCAGTAGAACTTTTCATTGCCCCATTTCATTGAAATATAAAGGCTGTTTGGCCTTTTGTGGTTTGAAATATCAAAATTACAAAACAAAACGCCTGTGTATATTTGTTCGAAGGGTCAGGCAAGTAAATGTCATTGTGTTAATTTTCGGTTTTAGTCTAAATGTTTGTATTTGTATTAATGCGTTCTATGTTTCCTTTATTAATATTGTAAGCACGTCATGACTTTGCGACGAATAAATATTGTTTCTTTCTTTTTTTCTTCTTTCTTAATCTTTACACACAAATGTTGCCAGTTTAATTCTCATGTAATACATGTGAACCTCATGCCATCGACTGCACAACAATCCACCTTTGCTCAACTTGAGAATGAAAGCCTCATGCCCAGTAGAGCGCATGCGTCATGAACTACTACGCACTATTATATAGCAATAGCTATATCGAGTAAAATCTACCCCCTCCACGCATCCCCACTGCAGTCTGCGTTCACGATTCATGTACACGTATCCCCGTCAGAGGAGATTCAGGATTGCGGGAAAACAGACGCCCTTCCTGAATATTCTCTAGGTTTACAATATTGAGTAGGTATATTTTTAGGTCGTTCGGGAACCGAAAGTCATTAACATTTCGTTTAGTATATTTTATTGGTTTTTGTTAATACAATTAGGTACAGTACAGTCAGATAGTTAATAAAAACGGTTCTATCAATATTTTATTTAACAATTAATGACTTCTATGTGTGTGTATTATAAAATATCTTGCGTTGGTTGAAGCAAATACCGATTTAAGAGAAAGTCGATGTTTGAATGAGTTAAATAGTATTATTGCAAAAAAGTGAACTTTATTTTTGAGTGGAACGGTAGCTTTAATAAAAAAATTACAATGAATGAATTAGGTCGACTAGTTCTAAAACCAAATAAGTAAATTAGCAAACTGGCAGTATATATTATGACGTCACCGTAAAATTGTTAAAAACGTTAGATTGTAATATAACTAGAGAGATTGTAAACTCTCGAAAGATTGTCAAACGAACATACTGCTTACAGTAATTATAACGTATTATTTTTCGGTAGATTGTAATCTATCGAAGTGAAACCGTAATATTGTGAAATGTATGCGATAGAAGTCAACTCGCGCGGTGTGCAAGAGAGGGAGGGAAGGAAGTTTCACAATATTACGGTTTCACTTCGATAGATTACAATCTACCGAAAAATAAGGCGTTATATTGTATGCAGTATGTTCAGTTGACAATATTTCGAGAGTTTACAATCTAGAGAGATTACAATCTAACGTGTTTGACAATTTTACGGTGACAATTCACGAAAATTAAAGTTTAAAATATAAAAAAAACTTGGCTTACCATCTAGTTTTGGGAACAGTCGTAGCAACAAGTTCTTCTTCAGCACATTGCTGACAGTAGTGAATACAGTGCAGTCTAATGACAGGCATATGGCTATTAGTGCTTGTCCCAGAGCTCCTGCTCCTCCTGTCACGAATACGGTTTGACGTTTGGATAGTTGACTTCTTATTGCCTGTGAGATATTAAGGATTAGCTTATTAACTTGACATTAAAATACGTTTTTTTCAAACATGCTTGGTTTAAGCATTATTTTGACTACCTTTTCGAGATAAATTGAAATTGCTGTACTGGCCAGATACATGCGACCAGCGGCCGGTAAAAGTTATATAAAATCCTTAACTGTCATGTTTAGCGACCAAATAAATTACATAGCTGGCATATCTCATATCTGTCGTGTTATTTAAAAATGGAACGATCTTTTACTCTGAAACATGGCAACCAAGGAGGTATCTTATCTAAGTTTTATTTAAATTTCGAATTGGCTTGCAAAAATAAAGCGGTTTATTGAAAAAAAAAAACAAATGAACTCTTCAAAGCGAGGAAAATTATTGTTTTAATTATTGTATCATTGATTTTAAAAGTAAAAGTATTTATTTCGTCGCATTATTTGAGAGAAGTGCAATGCCGTAATGTATTATTTTTTTATCTATCTTCTGTCTGACTAACACAAACAAAGAAAGCATCACCTATGTGTAACTTACTCGAGGGGTTAAATAGACGTATATTTAGGTCAGGTAATTCATCAAATGACTTCTCCCACTCTAGGCGGAGCGGGAGGGAGTGTCAGACTTTAACTAATTTGATTTGATTTTTACTGATTAAAACCCATCCATGTTCCTTCCTCGTCCTTTACGTTCCGGGGCCGCGGTATCTCTTTCGAACAGTCCCGCAACCCCGGCTTGCGTGATGCCCTTAGGTTCACGTTATCAGTTCAATCAAAAGCAGTATTGACCGTTTTTCATATGGACGTTCCCAGTAGCTGAATTGTTGCGAAAATCATGAAGATAACTGACTACCTCAGGGTACACAAGAAGGGCATCACGCAAAGTTCCAATTGTGACTAACAAGGAAGCCTTGTAGCGTTTGCTTATTGTAAAGCTTCTATGAATAAAGAAGTGAGAAGGCCAACCATAGGTAGCTAAATTTGTGTGTCTGGAGGGCCGTGGAATTGACAATCAAGACGGAAGTTGGTCTACGAAAAGCCAAAATCCCACATGACTGAATGTGAAATAACTAAGACCGTACATCTAATCTCTTCTAAGATACTCGTATCACACACAATCCTGCTTGAAGTCCAAGCTAACCCATATTGAGAGAATAAATTAAACGCCAGTCCACAGCAGAAGATAATGTTCTGACTTACAATACACTAACTTGAGTTTACGCACTCAGATTCGTACCTTGTACACAACAGATACGTACAAAAGGTCACCTAATAGAAAAAAAAAACTCGTACTTTGTGATAATCAAATCAGTTTCAGTTGATCTTTTATTCTATCGACACTCCGTATTATGCTGGATTAGGACAAAGAGTGATAAGAGTGTGATAGTGTTCTGCACGTACTAAAATCTCATCATCAACTAGCTGAGAATTTTCCCAACTACATTGGAGTCGGCTTTCAGTCTTACCGGATATAGCTGGACACCAATTTAGATGGAGCTACTACCAAATTGACCTCCTCAATCCAATTAGACTAAGTTGAGGTAAGATTGGTTGTCAGACTTTCGGGAACTGTCAAAGGCCTACAAATCATAGCTGGGACCAACGTGACTTCCAAGGCGTGCAGAAACCTCTGAATGTAATGAAGATCATCCATTCACAGACCGACCTTGGTAAGCACAGCGTAACAATGATGATCGACCCGTGCGGCTGTTACTAAGAACTCAAGTGAAGTCAAATTCAAATCACTTATTTCAATTAGATCATTACGGCACTTTTGAATGTCAATAAAACGAAAAAAAACGAAGCTACAGTCACAGACGCAAAGCATAATAACTTGAGAAAGTGATGTACAGTTGCCCATTCCCTAGCGTAGATCTTTACGGAGAAGAACGGGCAAAAGAAACTCCGTGGACACTCTTTTCAATAAAAAATACTGTTACAAAATCTTGATTACATCATTCATGTTGAGATTATACATATATGTGAGAACGATGCCGCGATGTAGAAAGACGTGCACATTAAGAGCGTCCAGGGTAAAAATAAATCAACAGTTTAAACATAAAGTTATGAAAATGAAAAGTGGCAGCTAAGAGATGGCCAGTCCCGACTGACAGCGCCCGTTCACGAACATGACGCATGGGTCAGCGCCATTCAATTGAACCATATAACGGGAACTAAACGACCCGACCTAACCGCCACCATCAGCGAGATATTTGCGCGAGCATGACACCTGAACCTTCTGTATCCATCTATTTAGTGCCATTTGGATACCTATTTAGTTCAACACATACGGCATCCTAGGAACGAAATGAATCCATTTATGTGAATATTTTATCTTACAGAATTCTACGAATAATTGGTTCGTTGTCTCTTGTATGATGCTATTTCTAGGGTTTATAAAATCTAGATAATGCTCAACGAATTTTGATTGCTTTTTTTTAATAACTGACTGCCTCGTTGGTCGAGTGGTCGCAAGCGACTGCTGAGCATGAGGTCCTGGGTTCGATTCCCAGGTTGGGCAGTATAATTTAGTTTTTTTCTCCAGGACTATGTCAGTAGAAGCCACGGAGTCTAATTAGGCAATAGGCTGGTACCCCCTGTTATATGTGACTTCAAACATAACTGGCCACATGAGAATGTACTGTTAGGTACTTTTTAACCGACTTCCAAAAAGGAGGAGGTTCTCTATTCGACTGTATGTATTTTTTTTTTTTTTATATATGTTCACCGATTACTCAAAGACGCCTGAACCGATTTGAAAAATTATTTTTTTGTTTGAAAGGGTATACTTCCAAGTTGGTCCCATAGTCGCCAAGTCGAGATCTGATGATGGAATCTTGGCGAAATCGAGGGAACTCTTCAAATTTTATAGGATAACGTACAGCAATTTTGGTATTTTCTACAACTAGTGAAGCATTTGCGTTTGATAAGAACCATTCTACCATCAGATCTGATGATGAAGCCAAGAGTCACGGAACTCCGTAACGAGACAATGTATCCTAGTCGTGTTTGGGCTTGTTGTAATTGTAACGGTATGCACTTTCCATGATTGTGTACCAAGCACAAAACGCATGTAAACCACTAAAAAGTGAAAAATAAAAACGTTTTTGCAAAAAATAAAATCGACTTCAAAAAAAAACCAAAAAAGTGAAAAATAACTTTAGCTTCTGAAGTCGGTGACAAAAAAATTAAATCAATCATACAAACGTCACCGACTTCAGAAGCTAAAGTTATTTTTAACTTTTTTGGTTTTTTTTTGCTTAACCCTTAAACCTTAGGATTACCTATGTGAAGTTATAATTTATTATTTTTAATTATAGATAAATATTTCAGTGGTTTCATTTAATAGCAGTAATAAAACTATTTTTCTTTTGAAGGAGCTCATGGCTAAATAATAACAGCCACTCGGGCCGATCTTTAGGTTAAGCCGTGCTTGCTTAGGTTGGTCTGTGGAAGGGTGACCACACCCTTACATACCGAGTTTCCTCTGTGCCTCGAAAAGCACGTTAAGCTGTTGGTCCCGGCTGTCATTTGTCCATTTTTCGCAGTCCTTACAAGTAGTCAGTGGCCCAAAAAGTCTGACAACCAGTCTTACCAAGTGGTATCGTATTACCCAGTATTAACTGGGTTGTGGAGGTCATATAGGCAGTCACTCCATGTAAAATACTGGTATTCAGCTACATCCGGTTAGACTGGAAGCCGACCCTAACATAGTTGGGAAAAGGCTAGGCAGATGCTATGGTGAAATCTTTTTTTCTTCATAGCAACAGGTTCACCATGATAAAAAAAGCTTTTCTAGTCTTTCATAATTTGCTTACTAAAGTTCTTTTCATCTTTTAATGGTACTTTATAAGTACTTATTAATTGACCTACTCGCAATAGACAAGATACTTTAAGGCTATTCAACTTCGCTGTTTTAATTAATTCCAATAATAAAATATTTCCAGTATCATTAAATAAACGGGACAACTTACATATTTTCCAACTTTGCCAAAATTACATTAAAGTCCGTTAAAATATTACAAGTATAAACAAACATATACGTATATCTATACGTATACGTATATCTTCTTTACTATATTAGAATCTTCTTTACTACAGAAAGACTACTTCAGAACTTAGAACTAATTCTTACCAAGCAGTAGTACGCTACAGCATACGCCAGTGGTACAGTAGCAGCATCTTGCAGACTCCAGTGTTCTGGAACTGGCCATAGCAGAGTAGTGTCTGCTTCAACTGTACTGCCTAATGCGCCACCAGCAACCAGACCCATAACTCGATCCCCACTGTTGAAGATATAAAGTATTAGTGATGTGACGACAAATGATTCTCTTGCTGGATGAAGAACTGTGCGGTAAACATTTAAGTAAAAAAGAAATTAATCAATACGTATGAAATGTGATTACATATGTATAGTCCAGTCATGTCATTATGGAGTTTCACCTCGTAATGGGAGATATAAGCTGTAAACTCGTATACACCTTCATTCTGATGTTCTCAAGAGTTGTCTCAAAAGTCTCATAAGATTTCGTGTCTGCTTCGGTTATTCGTCACAAAAATATGTTTTTCGTTATTTCTCAATCAATTTTAATCACTACTCAACTCTCAAACGCGGAAGGCTGACCTCTTATTGTTTCGTACCATGCGTGTTTCCGAACGCATGTCTTGTCGTCCGAGCATCAGACAGTTTGTTTTTTGACGTTTCTTGCACTTGTCTTTGATTCCTTACGAGATTACATAGAATTTATTGATTGATTGAGATAATTGGAAAGTCCAAGTGAATCCTTTTTTTAAACACTGTTTTAGGCTTTCACGGTTTAAAACTAAACTTATGTTGTCACTTACGGGATATCTTCCGTGATTTTTCCGTAAGTGACAATATAAGTTTTGAATCCTTTTTGTTTGCAAGATTTTGGTTGTAATTCAGTGTTAATTTGTACCAGAAAACGGGTTTATTTGTTCATTGTAAAGGCTAGGCGCCGGTTTTGAGGTTATGCTTAGCCCCGCGTGCGAGGTGAAAATTGAAGGGACCATTTAGAATTGTGAGAAGTGTTGACGGTTGTGCCTTTGAACTATTATTGTGCTGCATTCCGACCTGTTACGCGCTACTAAGACAGCGTCTGTTGAAACATAGTCGGATTTGCCAAATCTGCCAACACCCGACCACAACATAACACTATACACACACACACGGAGTGATCAAGGACTGGTCAAGCTCTGCAGCCCACTGGCACCAGGTAAGTCACTTTTCGTAAGGGCAACTATAATTTGTTTGTCAGTTTGGTCACAACAACTTGCCCTGGTTGTAGATCGAACACTTATTTTTGCATAATTGACTGGCCTAAAATGGGATATTCCTATTATTCGCACTTATAATTAAGTACCTATAATTTGTTCTTCAACTTCCTTATTGGTTGTATTGGTACGGTTTTTTTTTTGAAATTCCAACACACTCCAACAATGTCATTAAATTGTTTATGAAATAATTTCGCAAGAAGAACTAAAAATAACTCCCAATAAGCAAAGTTTTTCATCATTTTTCTCTCTCATTTGGATATTGCTTTTTTAAGTTATCATTATAGGCTGTTACGGGCTTCCAATAAAGCGCCAAGTATTTTCTAATAAATCTCATCAAACTTTATGTATACCTAATAATATTGTACAGGCAACACTTACTGTCGATTGAGGAAAATTTTGAGAGGAAACCTTGGAATATGAATGCGGTGTGTGGATTCATTATCAGCCTATTAATGTTCCCACTGCTGGGACACAGGCCTTCTCTCTACGAGAGGGAATGGGATATAATCCACCACGCAGATTGGTAGACTACCACCACGCGCAGTGCGGATTGGTAGATGACACATGTCTTTGAATTTTTTGGTTTTAGGACATGCTGGTTTTCTCACGATGTTTTCCTGGGGTCGAGCCCACGACTTGCTGTTCGTAAGTCGGGGCTGCCACCTCTGGGCCACCGATGCTCTGTGGCTATAAGAGTTGTAAACGGTAATGATGAACAATGACGATAAATTGTGTTTAGATGATATGGATAGAAAGAAGGTGACTGTTAGAAAAATACGGTAGAAAAAGATATGCTGCGCTAACTCCACTTAATTGGGATAAGGCCAAGAGAAAAATAAATGGGTCATAACTTACTCTGAGTCGATACCGCTGAAGTCCATGCCGAAAGATGTTTTCTCTACACTGTTGTTGCTAACTGCTTTTTGGACATCTTTAGGTGATATGCCAGCATAAGAAACCTATAAAATATAATAACAGCTTATTGCCGGCAATTTTCGCCTTTGTACCTCAGTTAAAAAGTATAATGCCCGTTGTTGTACAGCATACGATTTATTAGGAACATCCATGTGGTTTGATTTATTTTTGTAAGAGCGTTTTTTGCAGGTTGGAATGTTACAACCTCAGAACATACTTTACCTAAGTAAAGATTTTTTTAATCTTACCTGAACTATGTTATTATTTGCAACAGAAGTAGGTGCTTCGATCCATGTTAGGTCATCCAAATTACCGGCTGGACTTGTCAGTGTAACGCTTCGCAGGTTTGCCGAATTTGTAGACCGAGTGTAGTAATATCCTCCCCATTGGCCCTACGTGAAAATCACATTAAAAAAAAGGTTAACTCCGATTACCTAAATGTTGTGAGAAAATTAATTGTCAAGAGAGGCATGTGACGAGGAGGAATGAGAAAAAATATTATGAAGAAAGATTATTTAGTCTGAATTTGGACGGCTATATTGTTTAAGAGTAGCAGAAGACCAAAGAAACAATAGTTGACCTGTGAGCGTACGACTAATAGAGATTTATAGAGGTATGGAAGAAGAAGACATACCGCACCTTCTTCAAGTACATTACAAAAAGTTCAAAAGAACGATGACACTTGTGTTGTTTGTAATACTTCTGGGCCTCAATTAATTCTGCTATTACAATAGTGTCAGAATAGTCGATCATTGATTTCATAATGATCAAGTTCTGTCAAGATTTGACAAGTTTGGTAATCTACTAATATACTTTTCAATGGTCAACCACGGACAGTTCATTGAAAGAAATGTCATAGAATGGTAATCTCGTACATTAATAAAATTTATTATAAATGAAATCTGGCATGAATAAATGTTCGCATTTAATAGCAGATTTCGAATACGACAATGTCATTAAAACACAGAATCTGTTTCTGAATATAGCAGATTACGAACTTAAGCAAAATGACAATGAGATGGGAATGGAATCGTGTTGGAGTGACGAATTTATGAAAATTGCAGAACTGGGCCCCTGGACTCAGTTCAACTGTCTAGCTGTCTGTGTTGCTGACAGTTTTAGTTTTTTTCTATGAAATATTGACACTTAAAGTGAACGCGGTATATCGCTGTGCTGATCACTTTCGGTTTAACTGATGTAATTCACCCTAAATTGCCGTGGAACGTTTGAAGCAGGGTGTTAAATGCGTTGATGTAGTCGACGGCGTTTTGGGCACGCGGGCTTTCGGTAAATGCAAGTCACTAGAGCTACAAGCAAAACCGAACATGCTCGGTAGCTTTGTAGAGGCCACTCACGTCAAGCGCTAAATAGCTGCGATCAATTCGTCTAGAAGAGGTGGTACCTAATAGACACGGATGATTGGAATGAATTCATTCTAGTCTATTTAATGTAATCATAACTTGGATATGAACAATTCCAGTTACCGGTACATCGAATAATTGGTGGGATTTTGGAAAATAAATGAAAATTAAATAGACTGTTCATCTCATTTTAATGGGATTGCGTGGGTCAAGTTAACTACATGATTTGTGAACGCTGGGGTATAATTTGCATCTAATCCAAGGCTGACTCAGAATTAGTCTGGTAAGCGCCATTCAATGGCTGCTTTGAGGTGGTGCATAAAAAAACCGGCCAAGAGCGTGTCGGGCCACGCTCACTGTAGGGTTCCGTAGCTTCCCAGACCATTAAAAATACCAACATTTTTCGTCAGCAAAAATAACTTTGTTTTTCATAGAATTTGTATGAAAAACAAAGTTATCATTTGCGTTTTTTTGAAATAGTGCTATATAACTCAAAAACTATTCAACTCATCAAGTTGAAAATAATTTTCCTAGAAAGTTCATATAAAGGTCTACTTCTGTGATTTTTTTCATATTTTTTAAACTTATGGTTCAAAAGTTAGAGGGGGGGGGACACATTGTTTTTGACTTTCGGAGCGATTATTTCCTAAAATATTAATATTATCAAAAAATGATTTTAGAAAACCCCTATTCATTTTTAAATACCTATCCAACAATATATCACACGTCAGGGTCAAAATTAAAAAAAAAATCGCTCCCCACTTTACGTCTGGGGGAGGTACCCTAATAAAAATGTTTTTTTAAATTTTTATTTTTGCACTTTGTCGGCATGATTGATATACATATTGGTACCAAATTTCAGCTTTCTGGTGCTAACGGTCACTGAGATTATCCGCGGACAGACAGACAGACAGACAGACATGGCGAAACTATAAGGGTTCCGTTTTTTGCCATTTGGCTACGGAACCCTAAAAAGGTAAATAGAAAGATATGCGAGAGCCCTTCACACATTTTTACTAAAAAAAAAACATCTAGTAATGATACCTATACATTTTCAGACTTATTTCCTACCCGACAGCAGAAAAACTGTATCAACATCGCCAAATTCACGCTCACTGTAGCTGAATGTTAAAAGGCCAAGATTGTGCTCAAGACATATTGACAGATCGTTAGCGTGTCGCCTGCTAGCGTAAAGGAAAAGCATTTCCAAACTTGCAAGGAAATTATAAATAAGGTGCAATGTTTTTTGCGAAAGAAACAAGGAAAGAAATAAATATGTATGGGATTCGAGGCTTTGAGATCACTGGTTCGTTTTCAAAGGGTGTAATTACTCATGAATATAAACAACTTTCATAATAAGGCCGACTCTAAAACATTGAAATAAAAATACTTACCTAATCTGAATTTTTATATAACACAAAATTCTTGCAGAGTCGGTCTTAAGGAAAGAAACGAGTTTCAAGTTTTAAGAATTTTCACTCCCTAGGGTGACGACTTGTTGAGTTGAAAATGAGATGCTTCATACCTTTTTCAAGATGTTGACAGTCAGATTTTTCTCCAATTGGTTCTTGTATATTCCAGAGTTGGGATTGAAAGAAGGTGCATGGAAATCGTCGATCACCACTGAGCCAATTTTGTCCGCTCCGTCGTTTCTCAACTTTTGAACGAAACCTAAAGTTAAGATTTTTAATATTACAGATGTAAGAAATGAAAGCACTGGTGAACTACTTACTGGTCTACTCAGCTCTTAAAAATTGTACAGCATCTTAAAATGTCATTGACTCCATTATTTTTATGAGGATATTTAAAATGTTATTATTGAAATATTTTTAGATTCAATATAAGAAGTCTATACTACCTAAAGCTCCACAGTACGGCTGCCTTTCAGATACCAGCACCACTCGCTTCGTTCTATTAAGTTCATCATACACGCGCGGCAGCCAATCCAATTTATTATCACAATTTACAGGCACATAAGTAACATCCTTGAGATTGCGCCTTTTCAATAATATTAATATTTGCTTCCCATCCGACATGGAACTCATGATGCTAAAGTGGCTCATAAGTCCTTGAAGCTTTGGCACACCCGACTCTAGTGCTAAAACGAAACTATCCTTCGAAATATTTCGTAGTGACTCCAATTTCTGGGGAAAGAAAATGTACGATAGGATTTCATTGAAATTAAACTGTGTTAGTATTATTTTTAAAATTCAATGATAGTATTAAGTAAATTGGATGACTGTTTTATGAAATTAGACAAATTGGACTCAATTTGTCTTTTTCAATTCTAACTAGAAGAGTTTGGTCGATGTGTTTAATCATAGCAATTTAAATCAACATAAAAACATCATATTGCTTAAAAAAAACTTTGAGATTGTAGAAGAATAACATAGATTGTTATTTTTTTCTGGAAGTCAACAATAAAATCAAAAAAAAAGCTTTATAGTAACTTTTCACTTCGGAACATTTTTTTTTCTTTTTTTTATGTGTCTGTGTAGTTATTGTTGTTTGTTTTGAATAACTCGTCACGGAAGACATCGTTGACACAAATCCGCAATGAAATGAAAATCATATTAATTCAATAAGACAGGTTCTTACCTTTTCATCTCCCAACAGATCTTCAATGATAAAAACATTTGCTTTACCGACTTCGGAATTTTGAACTAACAAAGTATCAATGTCAATATTGACATTTATAATTGAAGCAACGTCAATTGTCACGTTGGAAATATAGCTTGATATCTCTTGGATAATACAATTTATATTAGTGTTTGACGTTACGATTTGGGTAGCTTTGATGCTCTTCACTGTCGTGTTTTCTGCTACGATTTGAAGAATTATATGCAGAGCTGTTTTAAGCTAAAAAAAATCATGACCTAATTTAGTTTTTATATCACTAAGGAATGTTGTGTATTTATACAGGGTGTAAACCACCTCATCACGAAGCCGTCAACCAATCATTCTGTACATCAAACTAAGTAACTTTACGCAATAATTATTGCTGGGAAACGTTTTTTTTGGGGGTGAAAAATCATATTTTGTGGTATAACTCAACGTAACCCACTTAAAAAATTGTGCTGATGGACGGATTGTAGTACAGGGTTTGAAAAGGTGTTTAAAGCCAAAATCTTGCGTTAAAAACTAGTATTTAAATAAAAAGTTTGTCAAAAAGTTGGAACTTTAGCTCCATAACTATAAGGTTCCCAGGTGTGGTGTAGAACAAAAAAAATATCACAATGACGAGGAGAATAAGTGCTTTTCGACTTCGCGAAGAGGCGTTTTACACCCTTTATTAATAACATTGATAATATGAAAAAATATTGTCTTTCAAGTATTACCAATTAGTTACATACTCGCAATTCTTAAAAAAGTACGCAATTTCTTATTATTTAAAAAAAAATACAATATTTTCCAAGTAAAACTATTTTGCTGTTGTAAACATTTTGCTGGATTTTCATCTTAGATGCAAGGCTGCAGATTAAATCCTGCGCCAAGAACGCTCCACCGTGATTGACATTCAATTAAGAATCTGCTTATCCTATGAGAAAATGTGAGGAAACGCTGCCTTTAAGCTTATATCTTTAGCTTGCTTTCAATTTAGGCGGAGCAAAAGTAATTTAATAAAAAGTCGTTCACTCCGTCATTTTAACATACATAGAGTACAAGTTCGATAAAGAAGAAAGAACAGGTACATAAACTCTCACGCTTTTTGCCTATGGGGATAGGTAGAGAGTTCATTTTTTTTTGTTTGGGTAACCATCACATAACTTCTCCCACTCTGGGCGGAGCGCAAGGGAGTGGCAGACTTCTACTAACTAAAACCCATCCATGTTTCTTCCTCGTCCTTTATGTTCCGGGGCCACAGTATCTCTTTCGAACAGTCCCGTAGAGCCCATCGGTAAAGATCCTTAAATGAGAACTCTTTTAGCTTTGTTCACACTAGGTCATTCTGAAACGTCTTCTATAAAAAAAACGGCCAAGTGCGAGTCAGACTCACAAGTTTATTATTATAATGAGTTGATTGAATGAAAGGTAAATTGCGGTTTCCGATCTATGACGTATTAAAAAAAAAACTACTTACTAGATCTCGTTCAAACCAATTTTCGGTGGAAGTTTACATAGTAATGTACATCATATTTTTTTTTTAGTTTTATCATTCTCTTATTTTAGAAGTTACAGGGGGGGGGGGGACACATTTTACCACTTTGGAAGTGTCTCTCATGGAAACTATTCAGTTTACAAAAAAATGATTTTAGAACCCTCATATAACATAGAGTCATGGATGTTTATATGTATAATAAGTATGTATTTACAAACAAAAAGTATATATGTAGTATATCAACTATCTAGTGTCCACGACACAAGCTTTGCTTAGTGTGGCTCTAGGTGGCGCTGTGTGTTAATGTCCAGCGATATTTATTATTATTATTATAACGTATGGATTTGATGAAAAAAATTTTTTGAGTTTCAGTTCTAAGTATGGGGGACCCCCATGTTTTTTTTCTATTTCTGTGTAAAATTCTTAATGCTGTTCACAGAATACATCGAATTACCAAGTTTCAACAGCATAGTTCTTATAGTTTCGGAAAAAAGTGGCTGTGACATACGCACGGACAGACAGACAGACATGACAAATCTATAAGGGTTCCGTTTTTTGCCATTTGGCTACGGAACCCTAACTAGGCACCATAGTTCGTGCCATCTTTGCTCATGCGAAGTTCAGAATGGATTATTTGGGTAATATAAACTTTCACATGTAGGACATTTACATGTGTGGCACAACACAAAATTGGTTCATGCGAATCAGATTATTTGGTTATTAAAAAACAAACAGGCATCGAAAAAGCTTTGGCTTTAAAATATTGGTTTGGATGCTGTTTTTGGCATCGATTATCGAGAGGAAAATGCAGTGAGGAAAATGTAGTGAAGAAAATGTAGTGAGATAAAAGCCACACCGACATGTATGTTGTCAAAGTGTATGTTGAGTATAAATGTAAAAAAAGTATAAGAGTAGAGTATATGAGTAGAGGAATACCAAACAAATGATGGATGGACTGTGTGAAGAATGATAATTATGGCTAGAAAGGAGGAGACTGCTCGCATGGCAAGTAATAAAGAAGTACGAAAGAAAGAGACATGCGGCGCTGACCAAAAATGAATTAGGAAAAGGTCAGAAGAATGATGACTAATGATTGTTAGAAACAGAACCATTCTTTTCTATTCATTTAGCGATAAATACATTTATTAATCTGTGATGCAAATTGGATTTAGTGGGCTTTATTATTTATTTATTAAAAGGAGAACCAACAACTAAAATAAGTGAGTAACAATTGAATAAGCGACACAGAGCCAATTATGAGTACACAGAGATGATAGTAGAAAACTTAAGATCACTAAATAGCAAGCACGATAACAATACAAATTAAAGGAATTAACAATAAGCACTAAATACACTCAGACACTAGGTTAGGCATTGTTGACATAGGGCAAAAATAAGACAAATAAGATTAAGCACTACGTGCTTTTAAAAAAGTTTGCATTGCAACCGATTACGTACAGAATAGGCTTTGATGGAAAATGAGTCAAAAGAGAACTCCTTACAAAGAATATTAAAGTCCTTACTCGCTCACACTAAGTATGAATTTTGCCTATAGTTGGATGAGAAAAAAGGAATGAAGACAGGTGGATTAAATCTGACTGATCTCTGGCGGACATTGAAATGTAATTTATGTAGGAGATCAGGACAGTCTAATTTATATCTGTGATTTTCTTATAAACTGGATTTACATAAAATGTACTTGAAGGAATATTACAAAAACAATACTTACATCAACTTTGTCCATTGAATAGTGTGGATAAAATGCCCTTGTTAATAAAGTTTCGGGTTGTGGCTTTGGTACAGGTTTATCTATAAATGTAACGTTATCAAGTTCGACTCCTGCACACCTGAAAAGTTAATGACTAATGTAATACGAAATTATTTTTTGTACTGGTTCAATGATAAAGGCTTTAATCGCTTCTTCTTCTTTATTTATCTTGTGGTTAGAGTCTACCATACCTTGGTCCCGGCTGTCATTTGTCCACCTTTGACAGTCGTTACAGGTAGTCAGTGGCCCAAAAAGTCTGACACCAGTGGTATCGTATTTCCCAATATTAACTGGGTTGTGGAGGTCAGATAGCAGTAAAATACTGGTATTCAGCTGCATCCGATTAGACTGGAAGCCGACCCCAACAAAGTTGGGAAAAGGCTAGGCAGATGATAAGTGTCTACCTAACCTGGTGTCAGAGTTTTTAAGCGCCCGTGGGCCTCTGACTCGGCTTTTCACGCCTCACAGGCATGCTGGTTTTCTCACGATGTTTTCCTTCACCGAAGCAAGTGATCATTGTAAAATACGCAATGGATTTTTGTATTTTCTATCTATAAAATTCAGAAGTCCAGGAAACAATTTCTGATTCTATGGAACCACGGTAATTAAAAGTACCCATGGACCCGGTAATGGGTCGACCCACCGGGACCACGGGTAATGACTCCATGAATCCGAAAAATCAGCGGTACGTTACGTGCCTTGCTTGCACCGGCTAACCATAGTCATTTTAAAATTTTGATTACATTGCAGTGAAGCGCGATGTAGTTCAGTGAACTAAGTCAGTTTTGTGTTAAAAGCTGGATTTGAATCGCAGTTCCACTTTAATTATAACAAAACTGTTGACTTGGTAGACAATTTTTAAGCACCACGAAATGGCATTCTGTCTTTCTTTATCCTCGCCTTAATTTTAATACATCATGTTGTGGTTTATGAAAAAAGAAAATGCTTTCTCTTTTGTACGCACACACACACTTACTATCATCTCCGAAATTATTATGAATTCTCGGAAACCATTATTTTTTATGATTTCTCATAAATGTTTCATTCCTCAAACATGAGAACACTTCAAAGGGCTTAAATTGAATGACGTCTAAAAATATATCAACCTATCAGCATTATTGTTATTGTCTTTTTTGAAATAATATTATATTACAAGTCGCAATATCGTTTCGATAAATATTGCAATAAGGATACTCATGCCTTTGACTGTTTTGAAGTGACTTCAAAAGGAAGATGCTATGTAAGAATATAGTTTGTTGGTGTTATGGCACTGACAAAATTGGACAAATTGTAAAAAACACCGGACAAGTTCCACAGTTTTTTTTTATCATGCGCTTTATTTTTATTTTTGACGAATGGAATGGATGTCTTCCTTGAGAATTGGAAAGAGTTGGCACAGAATCGTTACCGTTGGAAAGAATGGAGGGAGGCCTTTGCCCAGAAGTGGACAACACAGGCTAGCTATAATAATAATGTGTTGTTAAAGCGGCAACAGAAATACACATTCTGTGAAAATTTCAACTGTCTAGCTATCACGGTTCATAAGATCTCACACACACACGGTCACAGTCTGGTGACAGTCATACAGACAGTGGAGTCTTAGTAACATGGTCCCGTTTTTACACATTGGGTGCGGATCCCAAAAATAAAATTCATCAAATTGCTGTCGAAATCTAACATTCTTTTTTTTGAACATTAGGGTTCTGCGACTACATTTGCACTTCTCAAAAATATAGCAAGTTTATTAAATTAATTACTTTTCTGTAACCAATAATTATTTGGTATCTAAAAAAGCACTTGATGTTATGAAAAACACGTTCAACAAGTAATTTGCAGAAAGCACAGTTCATTAGTTTTAAAAATAAAAAAAAGTTCTGTCATCATCTGAATTTTTAAGTTATTTGTAAAACATTTGGAATGCGTCCAAATGCTTTATGACCCCTCCACCTCCATGCTTTGGAAAGCCTCTTAACGTTCGTTGGTCCCGGTTGACATTCGTAGATCTTCGACAGCCATCACTGCTAGTTAAAAGACTGACCAAGAGGTGTTCTCCAGCAACTGGTAAGGTTGTTGAGGTCTGATATGCAAACGCTCCATGTAGAAAATACTGATACGAGTAGTCGGTTACATGAAGTTAAAATAGAACACTAGCCCTTCATCAGCCCTTTGTGCCTATTGGCCTTGTTTCGTTCTGTCTCCTGCTGATATGGAGGGAAGTGGAAATTACAGTTTTTTTCCTACTCCTCCGCTATACTTTCTGATTAATTTCGTTGCGGGATCCAAGACAGTTAAATTCATTCTCTGGGACTTCGTCGAGCTTCATTGTCTCGGCGCTTTTCTGGTGGTCGCCACTGTTTATTCTGGCCTTCAGGAGTTACAGTGGTTTGGGCGTGTGTGGCGGGCTAGCCCTTCATCTACCTAGTCATCTCCCAACTATGTTAGGGTCGGCTTCCAGTCTAGCCTGATGCAGCTGAAGGCCAGTAATTTACATGAAGCGACTGCCTATAGGACCTCCACAACCTAGTTAGTACTCGGTAGGAAGTTATATTGCATAACTCTTAGCATAATTAAGTATATTGTTAAATGGCTGGCCAAAGGTCTCTCTCATTCACAGGCAACTCTTCTCTCTGTGCAGTTTTTTTCAATCCCATCTGTCACAAAGGTCTCTAAGTCTGTTGTCACGCCAGTGTTTTATAACACAATAATATAATTTTATCATACCTTATAACTCCTTGAACATTACTAAACTGAGCTGCAGCACAACGAACGCCATTAACTTCAACGCTATTCAGAATCTGTTGTTCCATAACACTGATCCTTAGTTTCCTGATGAACTTTGGTGTTGAGATCCCATCGTGGTTCCTTGATAGAGTACCGAGTTGGATCAGAGAATCCAGGAATGTCACCCAGTCTTCGTCCCATTGAATGAATGCTTTTTGGCAATTGAGGACCATTGATTGAATTGATTGAAACTTGTTTCTGGAAAGATGGATAGAAATTATTCGTAGTGGTTACTTATAAAAAGGGGACTTTCTGGATTATTCTTACATTAGGGTCCAGTTTTCCCCCCTTAGGGGGATTCTCTTAAGGGGGATTAGTGGAATAAGCCTTGCGAAACAATGATTACCGAATTAAAAGGAACTATTTTAATTATTGTGATTTTTTTATTGTATTATGCTGGTCAGACATAACTTTGTGTCTAGGTAAGTAATCTTACTACAAATGAGAAAGAAAATGTGAAATGCGAAAGTATGGATGGATGGATGTTAGTTGTTCAATCACGCAAGAATGGCTAAATGGATCTGGATGTAATTTGGCATTGATAAATATTATAGTCTATATACTCGTAGCACAAAGGATACTTTTTTCTCACACAATGACATGCACACACAATTTCAATTTATTTTTTAATAATTTGATCACTATAAAAATGAGATACTGAGTAGCCTTTCCTTGTCTCTATTTATTTTTTCATAGTAGATTTAAAAGGTATAAACCTAAAGAACCAAGATAATTTATTAGTTTCGGAGTACTTAAACCATTAGTTGAAAAAACAGAGAAAAAAAATATAATTAAATGAGGATACTTTATGAAACAAATTATGAAGTACAAAAAAATATTTGAAACATTCTTACAGCAGTCAAAAAATTATAATACAGGAAACAAATGAGGATCGTCAAGTTAATTCATGTCATTGTAATAAGCCTCTTTTCCGGGATTCATTTTAAGGGTAGGTACACAGAGCACGGAGACACCTCGACGGTAGCTGTTAGAGGTGGAACTGTCCACATTTGTGTACAAACCAAATGTGCAACGTTTACTCGGGAGTTAACACTAAAGGGCTTGGAAGATTTTTGTATGAATCGTGGCCGGATAACTTCCGCCATTTTGATTTTTTGTTTAGAGTAGCGGCCACGCGTAAGACCTATATTAATCGAGCTAGCTGGTATCAATGCAAACAAGTTTTTTTATCTTCAGCTCAACTTCGATAAAAAAGGCGTATCTTGTCTTGTTTTAGAAAACAGTGGCGTACAAAGCGTTTTATAAAATAAATAAATATATATCGCTGTACATTATACACACCGCCATCTAATGGCACACTAAGCAACGAGGCTTATGTCGTGTACACCAGATAGTTCGTATTCTACGTGGATACTTTTTTTACTATCGACGCGGCCTAATAGTCCTCTTGTCTTTAAACTGACGACATGGCACTTCCGAGCTCTATAGTAAGGTTTTACCTTGTTTACATTATTCTCTTCAATTTTACGTTGCAAGTTTTATGAGGGAAAAAAGCAACGACAAAATAATGGTTTGGACGTAAATTGGCTACTATTTTTATGTTGATGCTGGGATTAAGCGGAATGAAGTCGGTACATTACCTGATAATGACTTGCGCAAGGAAACTTGGTTTTTATGTCTTAAACGTGCTTAGGTGGTTTTTATATTTTTAAATGAAAGTACTTACTTTCATTTTAAAGTAGCCTTTCTAGTTAACTTAAATTCTGAAAACACTAAAAACTTTTTATTTGAAATGGTACTAGATGATTTAAAAGAAATTTTATAGGCAGTCACAGTTAATGCTGGGACAAACTTCCCAGAAATTTTTCTAGTCTAGTCTTATATGTAAAGGTCATTTTTTGGCAGGGATCTTTGAATAAAGCGTATTTTCAATCGTTTTTTTAAACATCACATTAACATTCTTCTAATAACAGGGAAAGCATGAAAAACATAGTTATATACCACCAGCGAAACAAATGTAAAGTCGAGGACTTTAATTGATAAGCCACTTTATCTTATTTCCAATTTAATACTTTTATTCAGAAGTACGAATATTACCGATTAAACCCGATTTGTACTCGTATTACACGGCTAAAATACAAATAGCGGCAAGTGACTCATCAATTGAAATCCTCGACTGTACCTAAATGCAGGTAAGTATAACCTACTTGTAAGAATATCCTCTTGATCCCAAAGTCTTATAAACATCATCACGGTCCAAAATTATTTCATCTTCGTCCGATTCAGTAGTTTCTGTATCCTTATAGAATCTGAGAACTCTCACACTGCTCACAATGCCACTTGCAATACAGATGCCATCGTGACTGACCTAAAATGTTAAAGAACTAATTAATATCAACACCGCCGAACAATATTAATCATTAAGTGACTGGTGACTGCGTGGATAGAATTATATTTGAAAACTATCCGTTCTCTCTCTCTCTCTCTCTCTCTTCAAAGTGTTTCTAGTTTTTCTATCAAGAATTTCTCAGTAGCAGCAAAGAAGAATGAATTTGTGCCTGATTGATGAGAATAGGTTTGTTCCCTTATTACATGAGACTTAAACATAACTGGCAAAATGGGGGTGCACTATAAGGTACACCTTTGCTTAATCCCTCGGGAATTAATTACGGGCGTGCGTGAAACATGTTTTGTTATAAAACTTAGCCGTTGTTTAAACAGACTGCTGTAGACTAATAATGAAGAAGTGATTATCAGTGGATACAACTTGCCGTGATCCGTGGATAACGTGATCTGAAACTGTGATCGGTGGAGACATACCCTACCCTGAAGAAGAGCTGGCATTTTTCAAACATTTTTGTAAATCATAAATGTGATAATTCTTAATCAGAGTGATTAAATGATATTTTTTTTCTTGATAATTTAACTACAGTGAGTCCTTACTAAAGGAAAATAACATGCTCTCATTAAATAGAAAGTAAAATAAATCCGTACTAATAAAATTCAAATACGATATTGTTTGCCTTTTAAAAGAAAAGTATCACAACTTGCCCTGAATCGAATCAATTAATTTTATACGGCACTTACAGTTACAAAAGTCAGGGCTCAAACAAGCTCTAATTGCTTTCAAGTTTCCTTATTTAACCAAAATTATACCTCATCGAAATTATGACACAAGATATTCCGACCTTTTGAAATTGATATTTTGCCTTTTTTATATGTCTCTCTGCGCTGAGTCGAACATTGAAACTCCTACGGGGTGCTTTTTCAAGCTCACCTGCCTGCCCTTTCCCAACTACGTTGGTGTCGGCTTACAGTATTACCGGATGGAGCTGAATACCAGTTTATACATGGAGCGACTGCCTATCTGATCTCCACAACCCAGTTATTACTGGGTTAACCGATACGAATGGGGCGCTATTTATTGAGGTGATCATTTAGTTTTTGCCAATAGGGTTACTAAAAACGGGCAGTTACTCTTCATCATTATCATCATCCACAGGCCGACTTCACCCACTGCTGGGTATAGGCCTCTCTTTGTTTGTGCCAAGCTCCACGCTCTTGTGCCAACCTCATCCAGGATATTCCTGCAGTAGCAACAACATCGTCTGCCCATCTCGCCGATGGACGACCAACACTTCTTTTTCCATTCCTAGGACACCACTCGGTCACAGCTTCACTCCACCTATGGAATCAGGCGTTACTTTGCGGAAATCCATGACATTAAATGCTATGAAATATATTTAGTTTTAATACCGCAAGACAAAAATATTCAGGTCTGAAAGCAGGACACAAATCCCACCGTCATGCATATGCACATGCACATATGGGCCCACCCTCCCGCCCTCATGCATATGCACACATACAAAACAAGTGAGAAATAATTAGCATGCCATGCAACCAAACCTATACTCGACACGTGTTTCGCCCCTCCACGGGGCATCCTCAGGAGTTGTTGACTCATCGAGCGTTCGAGCTCGATTGAGCTAGTCGCACCGCTGTCGGCCCTTTATATACCGTTTCGATGACGCTATAATAACGGTCAATACAACGTCACAAAGACATCTGTGCCGAACTACCTGCAATCATACTTAGAAGTGAAGTGAGCTAGTACTGTTGAATGACCAAACAAATTTAATTCCATCACCACTTCTAAGTATGATTGCAGGTAGTTCGGCACAGATGTCTTTGTGACGTTGTATCGACCGTTATTATAGCGTCATCGAAACGGTATATAAAGGGCCGACAGCTTTGCGACTAGCTCAATCGAGCTCTAACGCTCGACGAGTCAACAACTCCTGAGGATGCCCCGCGGAGGGGCGAAACACGTGTCGAGTATAGGTTTGGTTGCATAGCATGCTAATTATTTCTCACTTGTTTTGTATGTGTGCATATGCATGAGGGCGGGAGGGTGGGCCCATATGTGCATGTGCATATGCATGACGGTGGGATTTGTGTCCTGCTTTCAGACCTGAATATTTTTGTCTTGCGGTATTAAAACTAAATATATTTCATAGCATTCACTCCACCTGCCATCACCGAGTCTTGCTAGGTCCAGTTAGTCTTACCTCAAACTTATTGCTACCTCTATTTATAGCAATGCAGAGTCGTAGTGGAGAGTGTGGTTTTAAAATAACTTCACAATGGAAGTGTACATCACGAAACACTACAGACTGGTCCTTATAGTTTTTCCCAATATGCATGGATAGGGTTTCCCAAACGAGGACTAGGATAGCTGATTCAGGAAGCATGTTGACACCTAAAAAATAAAATGCAATTTACAATAGCTGTTTTAAGGAAAGTTAAAATGGTGGGCGTAAATATTGAAGAGAGAGAAGTTCATACTGTCAAAACCTTTTTAAGTCAAGTCCCTTAGATTTTGATACGATCATTATCATCATCATTTCAAGCCACATTTATCAGTCCCATGCGACTCGCATCCAGCGGATTCCCGCAACCTTCACAAGGTTATCGGTCCACCTAGTGGGCCTTCCAACGCAATGTCTTCCAGTTCGCGGTCGCCAGTCCAGAACATGTACTTGTCGTAGTTTGTTACGATATCCAAAATTATTGTTTACCAGCTTATGCCCGTGGTTTGGCAGTATGGAGTTCGGTAATAGTCCAACGGGATTTTGTTACCGGGATTAAAAGTATCCTTGGGTTTTAAACTATTTGTGTGATAAATTTCATCCAAAAACGGTCAGTAGTTTTTTGCGTGAAAGAGTAACATACATCCGTCCATTTATCCTCAAAAACTTTCGTATTTTTAATATTATTTCATAGTATTGTTTGTCTGCTTGATTCAATACCTACATATTTTAGAGAAGCCAATATCATCATCTTCCTTGCCCTTTCCCAATTATGTTGGGGTCGGCTTCCAGTCTAACCGGGTGCAGCTGAATACAAGTATTTTACATGGAGTGACTGCTTAGTACTATCTGACCTTCACAACCCAGTAAATACTGGGTAATAAGATATCATCCCATAGTGAGACTGGTTGTCAGACACTGACTGCCTGTAACGACTGTCAAAGATCTACAAATGACAGCCGGGGCAAACTGCTAAGCGTCTTTTCTGAAGCACGGAGGAAACTCGATATGTAAGGGTGGTCACTCATCCATAGACCAACCTAGGCAAGCACGGCTTAACCTAAAGATCGACCCGACTGGCTATTATTATTTAGCTACAAACTCCTTAACTTTCCTTTTAGAGAAGTCAATATGTGATTCAATATATTGTGAGCAAACACTGCGTTTTTGTTTAATCCCGAAGCCATCTTCTCCATCAAACTAAACAATATTCTGTGAGACTTCTCCGAATTATTCTTCAATATTGTATTGCATTTATTACATCACCGCTGCTCTCAAAACGGTGAAGGAAAACGTCGTGAGGAAATCGGCATGTCCTAGAACCATAAATTCGAAGACATGTGACATCTACCAATCCGCACTGGGCCCGCGTGGTGGATTATATAGCCCATTCCCTCTCATAGAGAAGAGGCCTGTCCCAGCAGTGGGAACATTAATAGGCCGATGATGATGATGATGATGATGATTGTATTGCATAATTTACCGTCTCTAATATGTCCTTCCAGGAACTCGTAGTCATCATCCTGAGTAGATATTGCAACATTCCGTTCCATTGCTGTTCGAACTTCATCCTTTTCCAAGAAAGATAGCTGTGGCCTGCAAGTGTAGTATGTTTGAGCTTTCAATGCGGATGAAGTTAAAATCAAATCATTTATTTCAAGTAGGCCAATAACAGGCACTTTTGAATTGTCGAAACAAAGATGAAAATTAAATGTAGCTAGAGTCCCAGTCACAAGACACAAAAACTGTGAAAGTACTGTAGTTGCCCATTCCCTAACGTAAATCTCTATCTCATCTCGATCTAACGGTAAGCTACCCGTTAAGTTCGATCCATTATTTACAGGACACCCAGTATATACTAACTTTTCTTAAAGTCTTTGACTTATAAACCATAAACATCGTTATTCCTATACTTAATCGTATACAAGTGTTAGTTACAGTTGTGTTTCGATTAACTCCATGCGCCAAAAGATAATTCTTCTGAAAGGACTTATAGTACTGCATAATTACAGGACTAGGTATAAATTTTAATTCTTTTTAAAAAGCCGCTAAATTATGCGCCTACTAAGCAACACCACCTTACTCAAATAATCATAAATACATACAAAATACGATGAAACCTTGTCAGCTAAGCCAACCTTACAAGCGAACACTCGGCATGGGAAATTAGGGACGCGACGGGATGTCAGCGACATGACATGACGTCATGATAATTAAACCATAAACCGTTTATGAGCACGTAAAGCTAGGTTCAGGGTATATCGGAATTTGGAGCCGACGTCGACGCATGAAGTAGGAAGAGTTATGTGTCTAAAGCTTGGATAAGTAAAGGTTGGTGAACATTTTAATGGGTATTGCATGAAAAAAATGTTCACAAACAAATGGTTTTTAATTTTATTGGGTTTTCAAAAAGTCAATGGGCTATCTCGTGCTATAAGGCACATATAAGACATCTGCTTTATCAGAAGTGTCGTATTTTTCTTTGCAGAGAAAAAAACTGAAATAATCCAGAATTTTGAAACTGAAAAACAATTTAAAAACGCTAAGTTGACATTTCCCGTGACCTTAGGGCTGGCCTGTACCTTGGCCATAAGCTTAGCGTTGCCATTCAGCGAAGCAACGCCGCCAGTCTCTTGGGAACATTACCAGTTGACAGCGTTGAGGAGGAGTATTTTGACGCCATTTTTAAGTTTATAGTTTAAGTTAGTAAGTTTAGTTTATTTTAATTAATTATAATTGTCCTATTATGTTTCATTATTAATACTTATAAATAATTATATACACAAAGGCAGAAATTAGTACATCTGCAGATTAAAATAAGAACGTTTTAAAACGAAAATCAAATTACTTACCAATCCTCACTATGCTCCCATTTCACAAAGTGCGACAAAAGAGGCGTCTCAGTAGACACAGGGAATTCAATCTTAGGATACAGAACATCTACCCTGGGATTAACACCAGCCTCGTAAAGTCTAAAATTGAATATCAATATTAAAAACAAGGTTGTTACCAAAGTCTGGAGGACATAGGTATAAATGCTGTCCTTGAAAGTAGTTAGTATAAAGTAGAAGAGATTATTATATTTATAGAAGAATTCAGGCGTTAAAGATACGAAACAGGTTCTAGGAATTTCGTTTTATCTGAAGACGAACTTAGTTTGAGAGAAAGAATCTTTATGTTAACTTCAGACACATTTTCCAAAATTGTTGTAAAATCTTGGATTTGAAACTCAGAAGAGAAAAGGATTTAAAATAAACCTTATCTACTACGTATGTTTTTTGAATTGAACACTTCATAAGGCGCTTTGAGCACTTTTTGGATGAACAAACATCATTGAACTCGCGTGACCATCACTTACGCTTCGTGGCACTCGTGGCAGATCGGCTACGGCGTAGCACCACTAAGGCGTGCGCGGGGCACAACCTGTAGCAGTGCTACAAATGGGGCGGGGCCTGTATACTATTTGTTTTCACTTTTATTCTATCGGCAGCCCTCACAGACTGCCCCAATTTTTTTTTTTCGTTTTAGACTTACATACATTACGTTTCATGCACTACATAATACTTTTGCATCATTGGACCAGTGGTCTTCAACACTACTTGTGAACATGCGGGTTCGGAAATACAAGAAATTTTCCGAAAGAGATTTTTCAGAAGCAACTTCATTATTATCTACTGCCCTTGTCGCATTCTTTTTGGGGTCAGCGCAACACGATTTCTTCTTCTATTCTTCTTTATTCAGTACAAGCTCCGAGTCTAGATTCATGTCCGGTTGATGGTAAATGGCTCACCCCTACATGGGGTTTTAACAGAAATGGCGATATTAAGACACTTCGGGGATTGTATGATTTACGTCATGTTACTTGAGGTAGTATTTTTATACTCACCTCCCAACAGCCTCCAGAAGAAACTTAACACCGTTCCTATTACCACGTCTAGTAAGGGGTATGTGCGTGCATTCTTTATGAGATCTCTTTAGAATGGCTTGGAGTAACCCGTGCGGCGCTATCTCCACGACTATGGCGTTATCTGGTATCATCTTTGACATTTCTTCGAAGAGCACTGGTTTCTGTTGAATTATACGTAATTTTACATTATAGGCTGATGATGATGATCTCGTTTGTGTAGTGGTTGGAATCACTACTGCTGAGCATAAGGTCGTGGGTTCGATTGAAAGATTGGGCAACACATTATTGTGTTTTTCATTAGGATTTTACATAGTAGCCGATAATTGGGTATTTTTCATCAGTTTTGTTTTCTGTAGGAGCCAAAATGTCTATGCCCGGTTGCTGGCAATCGATTTTTTGCACCCTATTGCATGACACTTAAACATAATCGGTGATACTTGTTATCAGTATACTAAGTTACGTACCATAGGTTAATTTAATCGAAGAAGTTTGGGAATTGTCAGCACATTTGGAACTGTTATGTCTGTGTACGTAACGCCTGTATGTGTGCGGCAGCGGGCACTCGCGCGCCATTCCGCGCGCGCGCCCCCTTGCGAATAAACAGTGTGCAATTGACTCGCTTGTTTGATTGACGTGTACGATCGCCCTTCCTGTCACCCAACCGCATACTTAACACGTGGCGACGAGCGAACTCAAACTTAATAAAATGTCTACGGGACCAACTTATGGGGTTTTGCAAACATTCGACCATCTAACACAAGAATGGGAAAGCTTCAAGTCGCGGCTAAATCAATGGTTTATAGCCAACGACATAACCTCACTAACGGACAAAGCTACAGTTAAAAGGAGGGCGATTTTGTTAACATCGTTATGTGAATCATCGTTCAAACTAGCAAGTCACCTGGCGTTACCCAAAAAGGTGGAAGAACTGACATACGAAGAGTTAGTGAAGCTACTCGACGATCACTTCACACCAAAAAGGCTTGGGTTTGCGGAGAAGTCTGCATTTTACGCCGCAACACAGCGACCAGGAGAGAGTCACACACAATGGGCAGCGAGGCTTAGAGGGTTAGCAGCTCACTGCGAATTCAAGAACCTGGAGGAAGCGTTGTTGGATAAATTTATCATGGGCATGGAGGCGGGACGCGAACGAGACAAATTGTTCGTGCAGAACCAGCGAGAGCTGACTCTCGCGAAAGCCATCGATCTGGCAGAGAGCGTGCGGTGCGCACGCCAGGCCTCGTCGCAGGCAGCGCCGGGCGCGAGCAGCGCCGACGCTGCGAGTCACGCCGTGTTCAACATCAACAAAAAGGAAAAGTGCAGTGTGTGCGGGTTTAATAACCATAAGTCCAATCAGTGCCGTTTTAAAAATTACAAATGTAAAAAGTGCAACACAAAAGGACATTTGCGCAAAATGTGTCCTAACGAGGGAAAAATTAAATACGTAGATGAAGGTACCGTGGACGACGGAGACGACGGTGAGTTTTTTTACAATATTAGGTGCATTAAAGGGAAGCCGATGACGGAGCGCGTCGTGATCAGTGGTCTGGCTTTGGAATTTGAAATTGATAGTGGTTCAGCGGTAAGCGTAATATCCGAAAATACCTACAAGTCTTATTTCAAAAAATTACCATTGTCAGTCACCAATAAAAAATTATTTAGCTATACGGGCGAAAATATTAAAACGTTGGGGGTTGTATCTTTGCCTATATCGTACAATGGGCGTACGCAAGTGTTGAATGTTTATGTAGTGTACGCGGGCGGGCCGCCATTGCTAGGCCGGGATTTCATTCGCGAGTTTGACCTTGAGCTAGCGCCCGCTAACGCCGGTGCAACTGTGCACGCGTTGTATAAACAACAAGCACACGACGGAAGTTACTCTAATATCGTTAAACAACTCATAAACCAATACCCAAAAGTTTTCTCGGGCAATCTTGGATCATTTAACAAATATAAAATAAGTTTACGCGTAAAACCGGACGCAAAGCCGATTTTTTTTAAAGCGAGACCAGTACCATACGCGTTGAGGGAAAAAATGGACAAGGAACTCGATCGTTTATTAGCACTAGGTATTTTGAAACCCGTCGAACACTCTGATTATGCATCGCCTGTGGTGCCCGTTTTAAAGAAGGATAGCAGCATTCGCTTGTGTGCAGACTATTCGGTAACAATAAATAAACAATTACTAATAGATCAATATCCGTTGCCCACAGTAAATGACCTGTTATCTAAATTACACGGGGGCATACAATTTAGTAAAATTGATTTATCTATGGCATACAATCAATTTATTTTAACAGAAGATTCACAAAGTTTAACATGCATAAACACGCATCGCGGTCTCTTTAATTTTACTCGTTTAGTTTTCGGGTTGTCGAGTGCGCCGGCCGTATTCCAGCGAGCCATGGAGTGTCTACTCTCGGGAATAGACGGAATAATATTTCTACTGGATGATATTTTAATCACGGGAACAAATGAAGCTCAGCATAAACATAGACTCAATGAGGTGCTACAGCGCTTAGCCGACGCGGGTTTGACGGTACAGATGAGTAAATGCGAGTTCTTTAAAGATGAGATTTCATACCTAGGCCACGTCATAGATAAATATGGTATTAGGAAGTCGCTCGATAAGGTAAAGGCTATTGTACGGTTAGGGACCTTACACCTTGACTTGATGCTGATTGATACACTGATAACTGATTGATTGATATTTATTGATAAAAGTATGATAAATGAGTGCACGCGGTATGAATGCTATTCGTGTACTAAATTAGCCGGCCCGGCGCAGGTAAAATGCTGACATATTGATATGAAAACTGTGCTGTGCTTGCACTGTACATGCTCCAGGCCCGGAGAAGATAAGGGTGCACAGGATGATATGAATCGTGATGAGTTACAAAGTGATAAAACATAATTTCTTATAAAATAACTTAAATAACACTACACTGATCTGTATTGACTTCCGAAACGTGGTGATGACGCCCTGTCAACTCTGCGTGTGCTGCTGTGGCTATTATCGACAGTAGCGATGGTCGGTGGCGGTGTCCTTGCAGCTGTCGTGTAGTGTACGTTGGGTTCCTGATGATCCTGTTGAACCGTGTCCCTCTGCGCTCGCAGCCGTCGCCACCCGTAGATGAGAACACCGATTATGATCACTGCGACCACAGTGTATATGGCAATGTAGTGGTGGATGTCGTGTGAAGATACTTGATCTGTCAATGCCTCAACTTCCTTCGCTCTGACATTCTTGATGGCGAGACTGATGACTTCCAAATCCTTTTGTCGTTTGATAGTCTCTTCGGTGTCGTTCAGTGCGGCAGCGAATGGTATAGTCAGATTGATGATGTGATTTATGGACGGAATCTCAATATCTATGACGTCTGTTTTTGTATGGACTGAGTTAGTTAAGCTTTGATGCGAATAAATCGTGAATGTTTGACCTTTGATAACGCAACCTTCACCGAGTGTCAATACCCCGGCCTTGCTGAGTCGTTCAGCAGTAATATGATCCTCACATATGACTCGCACCGTACATTGTCCACAACAATAATACAAATATGAGTTGACGATGCTTAATTCGGTCCATTGATCCATACATTCTTTGGTTTCGGTTTGACATTGATTTGCAACTTGATCCTTTACACACAGATTGTTGTCTGAGGTCATCTGATAAATAGGCCTTTTCAGAGGACAAATGAAGGCGTCCTGGTCGTAAGGCGTGCATCTTCCCCAATCGGCTTCCGATATCGGTATGTAGGAGTCTTTGTGGATGTTTATCGCTAAGTGTTGCGCGATAGGTGTGATGGTGACCATGCTTTCAGCTACTTGCAGTGGGATTGGTATGAGGTTGTAAAGCTCATAGCCTTCTCTAGTTACAAGAGGAATCTTGACTTCAAAAATCATGTATTGTTTGGTTGCTCTTGCTTTTACTTTTAGTAAATGATATATCTTTGCCAGATCCGTTTGAATGTTATTTATGGGTATGGTCAGCTCCTTTGAAAGTTGTCCTGTTATAGTATTGAGTTCATCTCTCAGCTGTGTTGGCGTTAAGAGGTGAAAGTTGAATTTTTCATAGAAAATATTCGCCACTGTATCCACTAGCGTTTCCTGGATATTTTTCAGGTCTAACAGCATATTGTTTGCTACCAAGGCTGATAAAGTGAAGTCACTTCTGCTGTCTGTCTTTTGAATCTGCTCTTTCAGTTTGTTCATTCCCTGGTTGCAGTTGATCATGTATTGATTAACGAGTTTGTGTTGTTTTTCCAAGGCGGTTTCTACTCGTTTGATGACATTCAATTCTGCTTCAACGATTGATGTCTGGTTTTTCCACAATAAGGCAAGATGTTTTTGATCCTTCTTGATAAGGTCAATATCTTTCTGATATTTTTCGGCAAAATCTTCGTCCAATATTCCGAATAAACTACGTGCGATGGAGCCTACTCCGTTGATAAAGCCTCTACGTCGGCGCAATCGGTGCATTTGCTGACCAAGTAAAATGCTGTTGTAGTGTTCGAGTTCGGCGTACCCATGACGTAACTGTAATCGAACTACGTCACATTGTGGTATTTGATCTGTTAAACATATGTTTTCCAGGTGATTCATATATTTGTTGAGTACATCTATTCCTCGCCAATATGGAGCCATATCGCAGTAAATTATTAGCTTCCATTCTTCACGTTGTAGCCGCATATTGGCTACCTTGTCAAAGTATATGCTTTGATTATTGCTCAGGCTTGAGAACTTGTATTCGCCTCTTGCTGTAGGCACCATTACCATAAGAGTCATGAGTATGGTATAAATTAAGTTGCATAATTTTGATGACGATTGTCGTTAATCTTCAAGTTTGTGTGCGGTTGTCGCCATTTGCTACGCACTGACAATTGACTTAAGTATTCCGTTCTCCACCTTTTCCATAAGTCATCCATGATTTTTTGGGTGAGTTGCCATCTCGTACGTAAATCTTTTTCAGTTTCGATTAACGTCAAGGTTGGTCCGCTTCCTAGAAAGTGGGATGGCGTGAGGTAATCCAAATCTTCTGGATCTTCACTTAAAGCGCACAATGGTCGTGTGTTCAAACATGCTTCGATTTGTGCTAGCACTGTTGAGTATTCTTCAAACGTCAGCCTTTGTTCGCCAATCACTCTCTTTAGGTGGTACTTTAAGCTCTTCACAGCTGCTTCCCATAAACCTCCCGCGCTTGGCCAGGATGGGGCGTTAAAGTGCCAATTGATCTCCATGTCGGTGATTGCTTCGTGAAATTTCACGTCTAACACTTTTTGAATGTTGATGAATTCTTCATTTAGAATTCTGCTTGCTCCTACGAAGTTTGTACCATTGTCGCTGTATATATGTTTTGGGGTGCCTCTTCTTGCTGACATTCTGCGTAATGCTGATAAAAATGCTGAGGAGCTCAGATCTGAGACTAATTCCAGATGCACAGCTTTTGTGGCCATGCAAACGAACACAGCAATGTATCCTTTTGTCGTCTTTACTCCTCGGCCTTTGTTTGTTTTAACGTAGACAAAGCCAGTGTAGTCAACCCCTGAGTGATAGAAAGGTCGTGCTGGATTGCTGCGTGCTGCAGGTAAGTCTCCCATTAACTGTTCTTGTTTGATTGGATCGTGGCGTCTGCACTTGACACAGGTTCTAAGTCGTTTCTTGACTGCCCGAGTTCCGCCTTGAATCCAATATTGTTGACGTAGCCAAGCTTGCGTGATTTGAGCTCCGCCATGATACGTCATCTGATGTCCTTGATCCACAAGCAAGTTACTGAGATGAGAGTTTTTAGGTATTATGAGTGGATGTCTCATATTTTGACTGATATTCGCATTAGCGATCCTCCCGCCAACTCTCAGTAAGCCTTCTTGATCCAGGAATGGGTTCAATTTCAACAGCTTACTTTTTGCGCTGACTTGTTTGTGTTTCTGAAGACTGATGATATCTTCTCTGAATTCCGATTGTTGTACTTGCTTGATGATGAAATGTTTTGATTTCTTCATTTCACCGATTGTTAAAAACTTTGGTTTGTGCTGATTACGTGTTATTGCGCGCAAAGTCCAAGCTAGTACTCGGGTTGCTCTGTTGAAATTGCTGCATTTATTTAATATGTTTTGAGCAATGTCATCTTTTTGTTGAATGACGCTTGTTTGTACTGATTTTTTCATTTCGTCTTGCGTAACATATGTTTGTTGTTTATGTTCATTTTCTTCAAATGATGATAGCCATATTGGACCGTGCCACCATAGTGAATGCTCTTTTAACTGCTCTGCTGAACATCCTCGGCTAGCACAATCAGCTGGATTTTCAGCTGACTTCACATAGCGCCAGTTCTTGATTGGGATTACTTCAGTGACTTGTTTCACTCTATTTGCCACAAATGGCTTCCAGCGATTTGGGTCTCCCTGAAGCCAGCCCAGGACTGCTGTTGAATCTGACCATCCGTATATCTTGATATTGTAGTTCTGTAAAGTATTCTGAACTACTTTCATCAGAAGTGATAATAAATGTGCTGCGCTAAGCTCCAATCTTGGTAATGATATCGCTTTATTGACAGGAACAAGTTTTGATTTTCCTGCTATTATGGTCACAGGAGTGTGATTGTTCTGAGGTACTCCCTTGATTTTCCTAAATTTTTTTGTCCGAAAATCATTATCCATAACACGTTTGCTATAAACTTCAGTAACCATAATGTTCAAAACACCGAAATTATGTTTTACATAACTAACTTTACTTCGAATACTATTTTGTCATAATATCGAATACTATAATAATTGAATCTCCTAATTTTACATGACATAAAGTCGTATGTCCTTGTTCTGATTGTTCTGTTTGATGATCCTGCAATAAATCACGCAAGCATACGCTTTTGTGGATGCGTCACAGAAACCATGAAGTTCAATTTCTGTGTTTTGCTGTGTTTGTAGCCATCGCGGTACATTGATATGTTCTATTTCTGGTAGATCTTTCTTGATCTTCTGCCATTGCTCGTTGATATGTGCTGGTACTTTGTCGTCCCATTGGAGTGTTAGTGACCAGACATTTTGGAATAAAAGTTTCAGCTTGGTCGAGACAGGAGCCAGCCAGCCTAGCGGGTCAAATATTTTGGATATATCTGACAATAAGGACCTCTTGGTAGCTGGAGCTGTTGATTTTGTGTCAATCTTCATTTCGAACTTGAATTGATCGTCCAGTGGGTGCCAACGCAGCCCTAATGTTTTAGTTGACTCTTGATGTTTGAATTCAAATGATTGCGCTGTGTTTGCGGTGACGTCATCTAATACCTCTAATTTATTAGACGACCACTTTCTCAAATTAAATCCGCCTGATCTGAGTAATTTGATAAGATCAGATTTTAGTTGCTTAGCTTCTTCGATGCTATGATGTCCAGCCAACAAGTCATCCATGTAGAAACAGGTTTCAACAACTGCGGCCGCAGCAGGATACTTTGAGCGTTCATCTTTTGCTATTTGCTTAAGAGTCATCATGGCGAGAAATGGTGCGGATTTGGTGCCATATGTTACTGTTGTTAGCTCATATTCACGTAATTTCTCTTGAGGTGAGTCGCGCCAAATGATTTTTTGATATTGCAGATCATCGTCATGACAGTAGATTTGTCTGAACATTTTCTCAATGTCCGCTGTGATTGCATATCTATGTTGTCTCCATCTCAATATTAACGTAAATAAATCTTGTTGGAGATTTGGGCCACTATACATGCAGTCATTTAAGCTGTAGCCAGTCGATGTTTTTGCTGACGCATTAAACACCACACGTAATGCTGTTGTTGTTGATTCGGGCCTCAATACACATAGGTGAGGTAAAATGCAATCTGGTTGTTTTTTACTCGTGCACTCGCGCATGTGACCTAGTTTGATGTATTCATCGATGAATGCTTTGTAATCTTGCGCAATTTTTGGGTTTTTTCCAAATTTGTTTTCCAATTGATAAAATTGTGCAACTGCTTTGGGTTTTGATTCTCCCAAGTTTTCCATTATTTCTGGCTTTAGCGGTAGTCTTACGACATATCTGCCATCCTCCCGTCGCAAAGTTTCAGTCTGATACTGCTGAATGCACTGATGATCCTCCTTCGACATGTCGATATTGCCATCTGCTATGTCTTCAATGGCCCAAAACCTTTGTATGTCTTCAATATTGTTCATTACGACGTTGCAGTGATATGATTTGACGTTTCCGCTTAATATCCATCCAAGTTGAGTTTGTTGTGCTACAGGGAGTGACTCGTTTTCTTTGATGATGCCTCCCATTATAATTTGGGAATATACGTCGGCCCCTAGTAGTAGATCTACTGGTCGGCTCGTATAGAATCCTGGATCTGCTAGTTGTATGTTCTGTAGGTATGCCCATGATGGTTTTGAGAATGTCTTGTTGGGCAGATTGTGTAACAGTGTGTTCATTATCAGCACATCTGCTTGAAATGTGAATTCTGTATGCATTGATGTCGCAGTAATATTGATCTCTCCCTTACAATTGGCTTGACTAGTGCCGATGCCAAATATGACGCCTTTGCATGCTTGTCTTGGGAGTTCTAGTTTTTGAGCGGCGCTTTCTGATATTAGAGAGACTTGCGAACCTTGATCAATAAGAGCCCGCAATGTGTGATATGTCCCGTTTCGTGCTTTGACACGAACGAGGGCTGTTGCTAGCAGTATTTCTACAATACTTTCATTGGAGACATGGTTGACAGTGTCCCGTGTCCTGTTTTCTCGTGATATGGACGGTTGTTCTTCTGCAGACGACTTCGTGCTACTTGTTCCGCCGTTGCAGTGGAGCGTATCGTGCAACAAGGTGTTATGCTTTTCTTGACATACTCTGCATTTTGTTTCCGAGTAGCATGGCTTGTCTTTGTGATCATAGAGACAATTTTTACAGAGATTCAATTGTTTCACAATATCTCCTTTGGCCCCTGGCCTAGATTCTATAAATATTTTGCAATGGAAAAGTCCGTGATTGTTATTGCAGAGTGGACAGTTTGGTTTATTCATTGCAAAACTTTTAAACGTTGAATTGCGGAAAAATGGTTTGCCTGCATCGTTCTTATTATTGTGCTGATTAGGTTTACTTTGTTTGTTAGGCTGATGTTCTGATTCTTTTCTGTTGAATGTTTCTTGCTTTGATTTTGGAGTATACTGCTTCCACCGAGATGATTCAAGAGCGGTGTATTTATTTTCCAGGAATGTTAGGAAATCGTCGAGTGTCGGCAGTGCTCTAGGATTGGTTAGCGATTGAATGTATTCCCCATGCGTCTCGCTGTCCAACTTCAGTGCCAGCAGGTGCACAATAAGTGGGTCCCAGTTTGATATGTTGACACCGAGATTCTTTATGGCGTTAAGACATTCGTTGGTAGTGTCGAACATCTTCTTGATCTGATAATCTGCTTGATTTTGCATTGTAGGTATTGCCAGAAGTGCGCTGATATGCGAGGTAAAGATGAGTTTTTCGTTGTTGTATCGATGATTCATGATATCCCAGCATACTTGATAATTTTCAGAACTGATGTTTAAGTGTTGGACTAGTTTTTCTGCTTCACCTTTTAGCTTGCTCTTCAAAAACTGCATCTTCTGAGCACTCGACATTGACTTGTTGTTGTGGATCGTTTCTATAAATAGATCCTTGAATGATGTCCATTTGAGGTAATTCCCGCTGAATATAGGAATGTCGATTTTCGGGGTACAATTTTCACGGTGTGAAATTGAGCCCATCTTAATATTGATTGACTTTTTCATGTCATTGTATAGCTGCTCATACCTATTGTATGTTTGCTCATAATCTTCATCCTCCTCGTACAGCTCACTGTCAATTTCCCAGTGCAACGAGTCGATGACTGACCACCTTGTTTGTACATTACGCAGTAGATCTTCGAGTTCCCATTTTTCAGAGATGTTCTCTAATTCCACGCTCTTGATTGTACGAGACAACGCCTTGAAGTTGCTTTTTTGCTTTCGCAGCATTTCTTCTAGTTTGCTCGCATTTCCTTGAGAAACAGTTTTCCACAGTGACGTAGACTTACTGTTACCAGGGTTGCTGTTTGCTTGATCGGGGTCAGCTGAGTAAGTACTTGTAGATTCTTGATAATGTTTACCAGATGCTTGTACTTGTATTGATGGCTTGCTCGGAGATTGATCTCTCTTACTTTCACTAGGAACCTTCGTTTCGTATCGTTCGATAGTTTCCCGCGCTTCAGAGTAGAAGAGTTTCGTCTTTTGATAGCAATTATCGGCGAAATAGTTGGCACTGCGATTTTCGTATTCACATAATATCAAATGGTTCGACTGGAACTCAGACCAATAATTATCCAGAGTTTGCAGTCGTTTCTTGATATTGTATGGAGTCTTACGTTCTGCAGAATCTTTCCTGAAGTTCCTTAATAGCTGCTCCATAGCTTGCATGATTTGATCTTGATTTGCTAAAATGTTTTCCATTGTGGAACTCATGGTTGATAGTTTTTCTTTATTATATTTCTGACCGCTAGTATACAAGAAGTACTTTTGCGAACTCTCCGCGATATTAGCGCCTTCTCAATCCAACCGGTGAGACCCGCTTGTGGGAGGCCGGCTGAACCGATTCGCAACCACGGAAAGAAGAGCAAAGCACCCTCTGTGATGATGGGTCAGCAGTCGATGGCTTGATGATATTGGTAGACCGGTGACCGTCGTCCACAGGTCGTGTTTACAGGAACAACCACTATTATGTTCGCAACGTGATTGGATCCCGCTTATCCGGCTCGAAGGACCACTAAGATGTACGGTTAGGGACCTTACACCTTGACTTGATGCTGATTGATACACTGATAACTGATTGATTGATATTTATTGATAAAAGTATGATAAATGAGTGCACGCGGTATGAATGCTATTCGTGTACTAAATTAGCCGGCCCGGCGCAGGTAAAATGCTGACATATTGATATGAAAACTGTGCTGTGCTTGCACTGTACATGCTCCAGGCCCGGAGAAGATAAGGGTGCACAGGATGATATGAATCGTGATGAGTTACAAAGTGATAAAACATAATTTCTTATAAAATAACTTAAAATAAATAAAAGCTCCTAAATAAAAGCTCCTTAATAAAAGCTCCTAAACCTACGAACGTGTCACAACTACAGTCATTTCTAGGTCTCACTAATTATTATAGAAATTTCGTGCCCGATGCGTCATCTGTATTAAGCCCATTATACAATTTACTAAATAAAAACACAAAGTGGGAATGGACTCGAGATCATGACGAAGCATTCGTCCGAATTAAACACATTTTAGCATCCGATAAAACCTTAGCGCATTTTGATCCAAAGGCCAAGTTGATATTGACTGTGGATGCGTCGCCGACAGGATTAGGGGCCGTACTTTCACAAGTAGGCAGTGATGGGTTAGAAAAACCGTTATCGTACGTTTCTCGGACATTGAACGCGGCGGAAAAAAAATACGCCCAAATTCAAAAAGAAGCAACGGCAATAATTTTCGGTATAAGACGGTTTCACCAATATTTGTACGGCCGATCTGAGCCCTTTACGTTACGAACGGACCATAAGCCCTTGTTAGCTATATTCGGACCTCACAAGGGGATCCCCGAAGTATCCGCAAACCGTCTGCAAAGGTACGCCATATTTTTAACGGCGTACAATTATACTATAGAGTACATTAGTAGCAAGCAGAACAGCGCGGATTATCTATCTAGAGCTTGCGGGGAGGAGGGGCATGAGGAAACTTCGGAGGAACTTGCGGAGTGCGAGGATCGCGCAACGTATGTCAACTTCATAACAGACGGCGATCTGCCGGTGACACTTAGCGACATGCGACGTGAAACGGCTCGCGACCCCCACTTAACCATAGTTACTCGATATATATTGAACGGCTGGCCTAGAAAAATTGATGACGCTAACCTGAAACCTTTCTTTAATTGTCGATCGCAGTTGTCATATGAAAATGGTATTTTAATGCGCGGACATAAAGTTGTTATTCCCTCAAGTTTACATAATACAATTTGTAAAGAACTTCATAGTTCACATTTCGGGGTAGTGAAAATGAAGGCAGAGGCTCGCAAGCGGTTGTGGTTCCCGGGCGTGGACGCGGCCCTGGAGCGCCTGGCGGCGGCGTGCGGCGTGTGCTGCGCGCTGCGCCCGGCGCCGCCGCACGCCCCGCTGGCGCCCTGGCCGCTGCCGCCGCATCCGTTTTATCGAATTCACTTAGATTTCTTGGGACCGTTTCATGGTTACATGTTTTTAATCATTGTTGATGCGTACAGTAAATGGGTAGAATGTTACGACATGTCGCCGACGTATAATTCGAAAGCGGTCATTAATAAAATGTATGACTTGATGTCACGTTTTGGAATTCCACACACATTGGTGAGTGACAATGGTACTTCTTTTACATCAGCAGAATTTAATGATTTTTGTAAACGTAACGGCATTCAACATGTGTTATCACCAGTATATCACCCAGCCAGCAATGGCCAAGCCGAGAGTTTCGTAAAGATTGTAAAAAAGGGACTTAAGGGTATAATACTAGAGGGATGTAATAAAAGGACTATAGAAGAAAAGCTAAATAAATTTTTATTTGACTATCGAAACTCAAAAAACAGTACCACGGATCAGTCGCCAGCCGAGTTAGTGTATGGACGCGCGTTGCGTTCACGGCTGGACTTAATAAACCCAGTCGCCCCGCCTCCTTCGTCCACGGACCTTAATCGAACCGTCGAACTTAAACAGTCCTTACAGGCTAAATATTTTAAAGGAGTAAAACGAGCAGATTTTAAAGAAAACGACTACGTATGGATCACTAAGAACTCTGATAATAAAAAATTTACGTGGCTCGAAGGAAAAATTCAAAAGAAAATCGGACAATTAATGTACGCGGTATATGTACCAGTTCTAGATTGTGAAGTCACCAGGCATGCCGACCAGATTAGACCACGACTACACACAGCGCTAAGCGACGACCACAGCTGGGACCCAGATTTGATACCAGATGTATCACCGCCTGCTGTAGCTCACGGCGATACAGTAGCACAACCGGGAAGGGGCGGGGAAGTATCTTCGGGTCCCGAACAAGAAGAAACAGCGGATTGCCCAAAGACACCGCCGCGCGCCGCTGAACGGCGACGAGCAATAAGTCCGATTTTCTCGACACCGACGTCGGATCCGCATTATGACACGGATGTCGAAACTTAGTTATAGTTAGTTGTTAAGGTTACTATAAGGTTCAGTAATAGTAGTCTAAGGGGAAGGGATGTTATGTCTGTGTACGTAACGCCTGTATGTGTGCGGCAGCGGGCACTCGCGCGCCATTCCGCGCGCGCGCCCCCTTGCGAATAAACAGTGTGCAATTGACTCGCTTGTTTGATTGACGTGTACGATCGCCCTTCCTGTCACCCAACCGCATACTTAGTATCTTGACAAATTGGATTATTCAGTAAGTAACACCATAACTTAACATAGACTCTAACTTAACTTAGGTAGATGTATTGCTGAGGAGTTTTTTGCGTGACTTCTTCCTAGCTAAACAACTAGGAACTTAAAGGACAGGCATTTTGAAGGACAGTCTTATATGTAGGTAATTTGACGTTCAAAAAGTACTAATCCTCAACCTTAATAATTTGGATAAATTACTTTAGATTTTGACACTGTGTTCCAGATAGTTCCGTAACCAAAATCATTTTCCTTGGGACTAACTATGAGATGTAGTCTGACTCCAATAAAAAAAGAGTTATTGAAATCAGACTTCTCTGTTCAAAAATATGCGTGGTCATATAAAAAATAAGTTTCCAAATCAAATCAAATCACTTTTCATTTGTTAACACAGGTACAGAAATACAGATCTTATTATTGATAAAACCGAGCGCTATGTTATGCCAGTAACAGGCTTACAATGGTGAGCATCTAGCTCAATATTACAATTTAAAGTTTCTATAAAATGTATTTGAGAATCATGCATATGTATTATTTTAACATATAAACATGATAATCATAAATAATTTTATTCGGTTGATATTGAGCCATCATTCAAGAATAGGCTAGTTTCCACCATCAATAAATTGCAAAACTAATTAATCCGTCAGAGAGTATTGGAAAATAATGGACACGTATTTTTTGTTTTTGTAAATCACTGAGTACTGACAAAGATAAAACGCATCAAAACTCGGGAGTGGGGGCTCGTGACGTCATAACGCACTAAAAACTATAGCACGGCGTGACGTATTGCGAATTTTAAAAGCGTATCTTCGTCAATTTTGGTTTATGTAACAAAAGAAAAAATACGGGTCAAATATTTTTTTATAATCTAACTGACGGACTAATTAGATTGTTTTAGGACACAAGCCTATTCATCTAAAGTGTAGTAGCATTTGTCAATATGCAATTTGTTAAGTGCCTTTTTGAATTTTGTTAATGACATATTTTTAGTGACATTCGGTATTTTATTAAAATTCGAATTCGAATTAGACTTACCAATAAGTTATTAGTATGGTATTCAGCAGACGAATAAACAGCATTGGCTTCATCCCACCTGTCTTGAGGGACTGAAGTAGATATCCATTTGTAGCTTCGTTTCTTTGGAGTTTTGATAACTTCTCGTAAACGTCTTAATAACTCAGGACCTGTTATGGAAAAAAAATAACTTATATATAAACGTAACATTTTATAATTATAAATAACAAAAGGAGCTCGTGGCTACATAAAAACAGCCGCTTGGGTCGATCTTTAGGATAAGCCATGCCTAGGTTACCATTACTTACCGACTTCGCTCCGTGACTCGGAAAGCACGCTAAGCCGTTGGTCCCGGCTGTCATTTGTGGATCTTTGACAGTCGTTACAGGTAGTCAGTGGCCCCAAAGACTGACTACCAGTCTTACCAAGGGTTATCGTATAACCCGGTACTAACTGGGTTGTGGAGGTCAGATAGACAGTCGCTCCACGTAAAATAATGGTATTAAGCTGCAGCCGACCCCAACACAGTTGGGAAAAGGCTAGGCACATGATGAACTAGATATTATATTTTCATAAATAAATACATTCTAAAGCAAAAAGTATTGAAGTGATTATTATTGCAAGAACTCGCAGTTTTGAATATATATGTCACCGTAAAATTGTCAAAATGAAATGAAATGAAAAAAAAAAAAACAAAGCACAAACGAGGTAGTGGTCCGTAATCCACAAATCCTGTAGATTGACGACTCGAATGGCGCAGTGGTAGTGAGTCTGCCTTACGTTCATAGGGTCCTGGGTTCGAATGCCGGTAGGAGCAAATGTTTGTGTGATGTGCATGGACATTTGTTTCCGAGTCATGGATGTTTAAATGCATAATAAGTATGTATTTACAAACAAAAAAGGATGTATGTAGTATATCAACTATCTGGTTTCCACGACACAAGCCTTGCTTAGTGTGGCACTAGATGGCGCTGTGTGTTAATGTCGAGCGATATTTATTTATTTATTTATAGGTACTCTAGTGCTTTCTACGTAAGTAGTGTGTATTTGAAGAAATTATAACGTGGTTACAACATTTTATTTACTAACCAATGTTGGTTATGCGTACTGTATTTACAGTTTAAGTCTGGATCAATTGCTTTCCTGCTTAAATGGGCATTGACAGCTGCGACACAGTCATTAACTTTTGCTTCAGCTATCATCGTTTATTTTGTAATTGTGCCAAATGTCTATGTTCCAAAATAAAAACGTTTTATTATAACAGGTTATTTAGGCTTAATGTATTGGTAAATATTTCAGTATGTTTCTATGCAACATTTTAAATTAATTACCAGTCAATAATATTATCACAATTGAAACATCTGAAGTTTTAGTGTCTTTTTAATTATATTTTAAAAAATTTGAAATTGAACGTACTGTAAAATTGCTTGGCTTAGCAGGTATTGATGCTTGAAGAGAAAAAGTCGTTTTTAGTTATGTAGTTTTTTTCTTTATCTGGCTTTGATACATTGTTAGAAGGTGGTTCTTACCACCTTTTACCACCTTCTGTAGTATAGTGATCGATATAAATGCTCGGGTTAAACCGGGTTTTGAAACAAGAATAACCCGCAAGTAATATCCAGACTTTCTATCCATAATATAGCAGAAACTTTCTCCGTCAAATGATTTAATTTGATTGAAAACTAACTGGTTACATGGACTTGGTACACAAGCCAGAATAAGTAGTAAAGCCAATATTAATAGCACCATATCCAATTAAACTATCCCACTAGCTTACTATCTGGTCCACTAATGTTTTACTGAAATTCCTTTGACAAATGTTAAGTCCATTTATTATTTACCATCGTTTCATGTACCATTTATTTCACAAACAACTTATTCCGCAAATGTTTTATTTTATAACATAACACACACACTTTACAAACATATTATTTGGCAAATGTTTCTCTTTGCAAATGTTTCGCATTATTTTATAATATATCTTCCAAACCAGTCACAAAGTGATCATGAGGCTACGTAAATATCTAAAACTAAAAGATAAACATACCTGACGGTATATTTTGTAATAAAGACGAAGGGGGTGGCAGACTTAGGTCAAATAGACCAACAGGCACAGGTGAACAAAAAAAAAAAACAAAAATATGAGATAAGAGAATGAAGATGCCACAAGGCAGTAAAACTGAGAAGATTGTAGCTGTCGATTCCAAAGCGTGGAATACCTCTTTGGAGGTTGCAAGCCTATTGCCATATTTATAGGCTGGAGGCATAATTTGCTAGCACCATGATGCTACCCTAGCCCAAAATCTTGAACATCGCTCATAACCCGGGCATGAAAACTTATGGCAATCAAACAAAACAAAAATCATCATCATCTGCCTAGCGTTTTCCCAACTATGTTGGGATCGGCTTCTAGTCTAACCTGATCCAGCTGAATACCAGTATTTTACATGGAGCGACTGCTTACCTGACCTCCACAACCCAGTTAACACTGGATAATACGATACCACTTAGTAAGACTGGTGTCAGACTTTTTAGGCCACTGACTACCTGTAACGACTGTCAAAGATGGACAAATGACCGCCGGGACCAACAGCTTAACGTGCTTTCCGAGGCACGGAGGAAACTCGGTATGTAAGGGTGGTCACCCATCCACAGACCAACCTAGGCAAGCATGGCTTAACCTAAAGATCGACCCGAGTGGCAGTTATTATTTAGCCACGAGCAAAAATATTCTCACATTAAGTTTATTGTGTACTCACCACAATGCGCGATATATCTCGAATGGTACGCAATATTAGCACAAGGTACTTCTCTGGCGAATATTCCACGTTTCGTCAGTTCTGCGACGAACTCTTTCATTTTATCAGCTGGACCTGATATCGTTGAGGATTCGAAGCTGTTGTGGCAGGCTATGTCTATTTCTGGGGGACATTGGTTTACAATCTGAAAAAGCGTGTTCATAATGAGTAGGAATCTTTGTATCTACGGACATCTACAATAATAACTTGCTTCTTTTTCTGAAGCATTCAAATAAATATCAATAAATCAATCAATCATTCAATCTTTTTATTATAAGGCACCATAAGACCCAAAGATAAAATTCTAAAACTTTCGTTACAACATAAAAACATATTTATATGTACATTGTACATACAAAATATAACATATACTTAAACTATGAACTGTGAGTCATAATTCATAGTTTATGTATATGTTACATTTTGTATGCATAAACATGTTTTTGACACACGAAGTGGCGGCGTCGTGTATGTGCTATGGAATTTATTGAAAGAAAAAAACATTAATATCAGCTCAATTAAAATCCGAAATACAAATAACATAGCAAATACAAGTAACATGATATTTTAATGATTTTGTTGTTGAGTTTAAAAGCATCTATTTGCTTACATTTTCTTTCATATACAGGGTGTAAACCTCATCACGAAGCCGTCAACCAAGCATTCTGTACATCAAACTAAGTAACTTTACGCAAAAATTATTGCTGGGAAACGACTTTTTTTTGGGTGAAAAATCACGTTTGCTGGCAGAACTCAATGTAACGCACTTAAAACATTTTTATTTTTTGTATATTTAAATCTTACCGCTTGAAATCCCACACCAATAGCAGCCATCGATCCTTTTATCAGTTCAGTTTCTAAACAGACCTTTCCGCGGCTATATGTGGCCAGAATCAACTCTTCAGCTGTGAAGGTATCATCGTGGTATGCACACGCCATTTCACCCAAACTGTGACCTGGAAACGTAAATCAAACCAAATTGTATGTATGACTGATTGGATGAAACTTAATAACAGTATTATAGGAGCTGCCTATCTATTTTATTGGGACAAGCCTGCCACACTATTCCTTAACCACTGTAATGCCTGAAAGAGGAATCAACAGTGTTAACCTATTGAAAAGTGTTGAGCTTAAGAAGCTAGACCAAGTCCCAGAGAAAGAATTCAACTATCTTGGATCCTGCAACAAAAATAATCAGAAAAATAGCTGAAGATTAAACTATCTGATTTCCATAAGGCCCCGTTCCCACTATGCCGTGACAATATATGTATAATCGTGTAGTTTTAAGAGTCTTGGCTTGTGTATACTTCATTATATCCGTATAGTTCTACCATTCAGTTCTACTAGTATGACTAAATGGAGAAAAAAATCCATTTATTTCTACTAGTAGGACAGACTATCCGTTCTGTCCTACTAGTAGAAATTAACGGAGACTAAAAACATTCAGTTCGTGGAGTTCTACGACGAGTACTACTAGGACGACACGATTACTGTCATCCGCGACTTTTGCCCACTATAAATAAATTAATATCAATATCGCTGGACATTACACACAGCGCCATCTAGTGCCACACTAAGCAAGGCTTGTGTCGTGTTCACCAGACAGTCGATATACTACATATGCACTTTTTGTTTGTAAATACTTACTTAATAGGCATATGAACATCCACGACTCGGAAACAAAAATGTCCACGCTCATCACACAAACATTTGCTCCTACCGGGATTCGAACCCGGGACCCTAAGAACGTAAGGCAGCCTCACTACCGCTGCGCCATACGGGTCGTCAAAAACTATAAATCAACGATAAATTAACCGTCACAACATACTGGGAATGGGGCTTAACACCACTTTAAGGCATCGTGATAGGATTCAAATTTCCCGAAAGCTACCTGAAGTCGAAAGCGATAGAACAAATTACGAATGCTGCCCCGGGTACCAGACTCTCACAGATATGGTTTTTATACACGGCATTGATATACGATCACTAAATTGATTGAGATTGATTGAATTGCTGGAATTCCGAATGTTTTTGTTTTATTTCATTTATTCATTTAAATCAAACTGGAATGGACGTTTTGGTTACAAATATAAACGTAGATCGGATAAATTGTTATTGGAAATTTGGTTTGTCCATCAGAAATTTCTCAGAAGCAGTCTTAAGTGTGCATAATTAAATATAAATAAATAAATGTCGCTGGACATTACAGACAGCGCCAACTAGTGACACACTAAGCAAGGAGGCTTGTGCCAGATAGTTGTCATTACATAGATACTTTTTTGATTGTAAATACATACTTATTATACAAACAAACATCCATGACTCGGAAACTAATGTCCATGCTCGTCACGCAAACATTTGCTCCTACCACCGGGATTCGAACCCGGGACCTTTAGAACGTAAGGCAGTCTCACTACCGCTGCGCTATTTGGATCGTCAGTTATGTATCCGGATTATGTATCCGGTTGAGATGAAACAGGCTCGTTTCTATTACACTTTAGGGTCGTAACACACGTATCGGATCGGAAATGGATCGTCACCGCCTCGCCTTTCCCCTTGTTCCCCGCGTCAAACAGGCGTCCATGTTTCGGTACCACGTAACGTAAGCAGATCAGAAGCTCCGGCACGTCGACTCGGCTACAGCTAGCTGACGCCGCGCTTACGGCTCGCCGACCGCTAGTTGACGGTTGGGCGGTACTAGTTTAATCACTTTGAATCCAATCGTTAACGTAAGCTAGGGTACAGAAAGCCGTAAACTAGGGTACGGAGAACCGTAAGCGCGGGGACTGCAAGTCGACCACGCACCGCACTGCGGTTCGTGAGCGGGATCCCTTCTTTTCGCATAATGTTCTTTGTCCTAATATACTTCGGCATAACGATTTTGGCACAATTTGTTTTGGCATAATAATACTTCGGCATATTTTTTTTAAGCATACTTACATTTAATGTTGGCATAATCATCTTAAAGACTAATTTGTTTTGGCATAAATTTGATTCGCATAACGTTAGTAGGCCTAATGACTATTAGCATAATAATATTTAGGCATACAATTAATATATGACTATTAGCTTAATAATGTTTAGGCATACAATTAATATAAATAACAAAAACAATTTTCATGCAAATGATTTATTTAACATTAACATATTAATAATATTTAACATTATGTAACTTAAACGATTTTTCAATCGCGAGATAACTTTTATCTGAAAAATATATTAGATGTTTATACAGTTTTTGTATGTCAATCAGTTAATTCTGATCAAACCAATTTGCTATAGTTTCTGTAACAATTAAATAAAATTGTTGGTTAAAAAATTAATATGCTGTGCAACAAAAGTTAGTGACAGAACCGAATTGCTGCAAAACCGACTCCACGTAGTCTTGTTTGTCCTACCCCTAGAGTGTAATTTAAAATCGCGTAGGCGCGTAGGGGTGAGGCGGCCCGCGGGCTGAGGAGCAGGCGGCTGCGAGCGAGCCGCCGCGGCTGAGGCTGGCCGGCGAAGCCGGCCAACAAGCCGAAGCTGCGGTGGTGAGCGAAAGCCGTCTGCGACTATTAGGACGCGTGGGGCCGCCGGAGGCCCGCAGCGCCGGAGCCGTGACAGAAACCCTGCCTGCTGCATGTTGCATGCTCGCTTGAATGCTGCATGCTGCGTGCTTGCTTGCATGCTGCATGCTTGTCTGTTTGCTGCATGCTTGTTTGCATGCTGTATGCTTGCTTGCATGCTGTATGCTTGCTTGCATGCTGTATGCTTGCTTGCTTTATGCTTCCTACAGCGAAAAAAAAACCCACAAAATACAACAACAACAAACAAATTTATGCTTTAGGATATTATGCTTAAAAAAGTTATGCTCTAGAGCTTTATGCTTGATAAATTTATGCTTTAGAATATTATGCTTAATCATTATTATGGCTAGAGAAATTATGCTTAAAAAATTATGCGTAAGCTGTTATGCGTAATTATATTATGCGAAAATATAATTATGCCAAACAAAATTATGCAAAGTTATATTAGGTCTTAAAATTTTATGCAAATGGATAGGGAACCTTCGTGAGCTTGTCCCGAGGCGAGGAGATTACGTTACAATTCCGATTAGTGTTGGTTGCAGTAGGGAGTTTCATACAAATAATACTGAACGGCTGGAGTTGAAACGGTGGCGATCCCTTTCCGATCCGATACGTGTGCTACGACCCTTACACGTTGACGTAAAGTAAATACACTAAGTTTTTAGGATTAACCATTGATCGTAATTTAAATTGGAAGGCTCACATAGAGGTAATTTGCAAAAAATTAAGTAACAGCGCATTTGCATTATATAAATTGTCGCGGATCCTAAAGACTGATGCCCTATTAACCGCCTATTATGGCATAGCAGAGTCTATAATCAGATACGGCATAATTTTTTGGGGAAATTCTACGGATAGGGATATCGCGTTTAAAGCACAAAAAAAGTGCCTTAGATCTATTTTTAAATTAAAAACGACTGACAGCTGCAAGCCGTTTTTCATAAGCCACAACATTTTGACTTTACCATCAATTTATATTTTTGAAATTGCGATGTATGTTAAATCAAACCCTAAGCTATTTCCCCGCATGGCCGACCGGTTTCCAAGAAACAGACGTGAGAACAGTCAACTTTGTCAACATAGTTCTCGGACTGCACTTATGCGCAAGAGTCTTTTTTGTATGGCTCCCATTATTTTCAATAAGCTCCCCAATGGCTGGAAAGAGCTAAGCGTAGTAGCTTTTAAAAGAAAATTAAAACATTTTTTAGCTAGTAAAGCATATTATGATGTTAATGAATTTTTAAGTGAATTATTTTTTAACTGACATTCTCTCAGATTTAATTTTATGTGAAATGAATTGTAATGTAATAACGATTATGATAGTGATGTATTGAATTTAATTTTCTATGGACCTATGTTGACATTCTTATATTTGTTTTTTCTAATTACTTGATATTTGACAATTGAATCCATTATAATATAATCAATTAATAATGTAATTTTACTTATGTCAGCATTGTCAATGTTAATTTAATGCTATTTTTTAAGTCTAAGTTTGTATTAATATTTGCACACCATGACAATATGGTAAACATGTTAGCACAACTCTTCTTCTGACACCTTGCATGCATTTGTTTCTTTATAATTGTATGTACACTAATGTTTGCGCAAATAAAGTTATCTGAATCTGAATCTGAAACAATTATTAAACAATCTCAGTGAACTATAAACGGTTGAAGAGACAGTGAAAAGTGCGAATACCTCTGCCTAACTCTTCGGGCAGTACAGGTGCTATATGCTCATTTTTATAGCACGTTGTTTGAATAAACAAACTGAAAATATGATCACTTGTAGGCTCAGGTTCCTCCTACATGATGAAAATTAAATTGTAGTAAATTACCGTAGGCAATGCACTTACCTATAATGTAATCAGGAACAATCCCCATCTCTTTAATGACATCAGTCAGTCCAATTTGTATCGCTCCGATGCCGACGAACGCGTTCAGGATATTGTCGAATATGGTATTATCTTGTTCTGTTACAATCCGAATGAGATCCAGGCCTTTTGGTTCTAGTATTTCGTGACATCTGTAAAAAATAGTGTAGATTAAAAAGCGCGGCACTATTTGGGGACTGCTGATATAAGTGAAAACTAAGTAAAATTGTATAATGTTGATTCTGACCAACCGTTCTATGAAAGCGTTCGGTGATGATCACGCGAGTTTCAGGATTTTTTTCAAGTTTTCAATTTAAAAAGTTACTTAGAATGATCACAATTATGTTGACAAATTCTTATGTTTCAGCACCTCGTCATCATTTGCCTGGCATTTTCCCAACTTCATTGGGGTCAGCTTGCAGTCTTACCAGTTGCAGCTGAATACCAGAATTTTACATGGAGCAACTTCATATCAGACCTCCACAACCCAGTTAGTTACTGGGTAATACGGTACCCCTTGATTCTTAGACTTTCGGACCACTGACTACCTGTAGCGACTTATCCTAATGATTTTCTCTTATTAGTGAATCTCATATTAGCTGTTAATCATCATAGAATAGGTTTTTCAAATAATATTTAAGAAAACATTGGAACCCACTGTACTGTGGGCTGCATCAATTGGGTACCCCAGTTATACCCTCAGTACGCCAGGTTCGAACGTAGGTGCTTTCATGGCGGTACCCACATCGTGAAGCTACATTATGGCGACTACAGGAGCTAAACGCCAGTTTTATAATGCCTGAAAGTATATGATTCACTGCAATAAACAAAACCAGAAAAATATTTGATATTCTTCAGGATATATGCTAGTATGATAGTGTTTTGAAAGCATACTTCAATTAATTTTACTCGATAAAAAGAAATCACAAACCTAAAAAATTCTAAAAAACTATACTTAAAATACATGCGACCATTCTGATTTTTGGCAAATAATTCTACAAGTAACATAATTAGCATCATAGTGTTGTATTTTTTTAGTCCAATCAATAGATTATTTGTAAATCAATCAAAACCACTCATTTTGCACTATTCGGCCCGCAATGACTAACGTAACAACCACTTTGTAGTGCAAGCTGATTAGAACTTTATTCTAACAGTATTTCAAACGAAGTTTGAACCACCACAAATAGAGGTGCTAATTTAGCTCCTGTAGTCTGACAACCAGTCTTACCAAGTGGTTTCATATTTACCCAGTATTAACTGGGTTGTAGAGGTCAGATAGACAGTCGCTCCATGTAAAAGACTGGTATTCAGCTGCATCCGGTTAGACTGTAAGCCGACCCCACATAATTGGGTTTGGTTAAAATGGTGACAAGCATTATTAATGGTTCGAACTCATAAAATAACTGGCACATAACTAAGAAAACCATCAGAGAAAAAAAGGAAAAGCCTGCAAGTTGATTGATTTATTCCCCCAATTTGTTCTTTAAAAAGCTGACACATCGTGTAATTTCCTCCAGTTACAAGTTCACGGAAATTATTAAATATTACAAGACGTCTAAGATCTTTTGAGGGAGCAGTCTTAAGTATTTGACCTTAATCGCTGTTCCGAGGGTAGCAAAGCATTAACAAAGGCAATCTATCATGATAAGTTGAAAAGCGCTCCTTAACCCTAAATATTACTGAACTTGATTTGGAATTTTAGTATTTGCTTGGTGTGGTTAGTGTCTAGAGAGCAGCGGTGGCCCAGTGGTGGCGGCCCCGACTTACGTCATGGATTCGAACTCAGACAGGCGTATGATGTACTTTGTGTAATTTATTTCATCACCACCGCTCTCAAAAGGATGAAGGAAAACATCGTGAGTAACCTAGATCCAAAAAATTCGAAGACTTGTAACATCTACCAATGCGCATACCATCCGCACTGGGCCCGCGTGGTGGGTTATAGCCCATTCCCTCCCATATACAGTAGGCCTGTATTCCTGCAATGGGAACATTAATAAGCTGATGATGATGATGATGATGATGATGATGATAATGATGAGTGTTTAACCCGGTATCAGAGTTTTTATGCCGCCTACGGGCCTCTGACTTGGCTTTACATGTCGTCGCGTCGAGACATATCTGTCAGGTATGCTGTTTTCCTCACGAGGTTTTCCTTCTCCGAAGCAAGTAATCATTAAACAATAAGTATACAGGGTGTAAACCACTTCATCACAAAGCCGTTAACCAAGCATTCTGTACATCAAACTAAGTAACTTTACGCAAAAATTATTGCTGGGAAACAACTTTTTTTTTGAGGTTATAAATCATGTTTTGTGGTAGAACTCAATGTAACGCACTGAAAACATTGTGCTGATAGATGGATTGAATAGTACGGGGGTCGTGGAGGTGTTAAAAGTCAAAATCTTACAAAAAAAACTTGTATTTAAAAAAAAAAACTTGTCAAAAAAGTTGTAACTTTGACCCCCCATATCTCCGTAACTAGGAGGTTCCCAGGTATGGTGTAGAACAAAAAAATGATCGCAATGATGGGGAGAACAAGTGCCTTTCGGCTTCGTGAAGAGGTGTTTTACACCCTTTATGAACCCCCTTTTGCCAATTTAAAAAAGCACACGTTGAAAAGGAATCAGCTAATAGTATGATTCAAAATAAAGCCTGTTGCTTTACAAAGCATTTGCTTAGACTCCGTCTTTTTCCATATTTTAAACCAAACGTAACTCTGCAAAAATTATTTACAAACATGAGATCTAAAAATAATCTACTTTTTACACATGATGTAGCAATATAATACGGAGTTAATGGAACGAAAACTAAGAGGTGCCTTTTGAATAATAATTTTGTGGAAAGAAAAAAATATAGCACCTTAAGTGAAAAACGGTTTCGAAGTATTTGTTTTATTTTAATTTTTGTTAGTTTTTCATTAGTGTATTTGAGTGTTTTGTCTCAAGAATCTCTCTTTATCTTAAGCTGACTAAAAACTTTTGTTCTTAAGTGTTCATTTTGTATATTATAAATTATAAATGTTTCGTGGAAATCACGGGCATGCTTTTAGAATTATGTAGTGAAAAACACATTCCTTTTTATGGGCAGTCGAGTAAAAATAAAGCATCTTGCTTTTTCTTTAAAACATATGATTTGAAATTTCGCACTACACCTTATATTACACTAACACCTTATTAGGAGGAGCTCGTAGCTAAGTAATAACAGCCGCTCGGGTCGATCGCCAGGTTAAGCCGTGCTTGCCTAGGTTGGTCCATAAAAAAAATGGGTGACGCCCATTACAAACCGAGTTTCCTCCGTGCCTCGGAAAGCACGTTAGGCCGTTGCGTGTGCCCGATGGGGTTTCTTTGTGCCAAAAAATACGAACTTTCAAGACCCATTTAATGATAAAAAAAAATTCTTCCTTCTAATACCACTAGTTCAGGACGTCCATTATCTGTCAGTGAGTGAATTGATGATTTTTTATAGGAAAGTTAAAATAACCAAAAAACTTACTTGTGAATAGCTGCAGCAAACGTCGGAATCCTCATCAGATCGGCTCCCATACCAGCCCATTGCGAACCCATGCCGCTGTACACGAACCATAGTGGACGTTTGACTCCTGGATAGTAGTCCACGCTCTCTGATATGCTGACCGTTTCATTATTTTCATTTGTGTCTAGGAATGAAACAAAACTGTCTTCATTATTGCAATATTAATAAGAAACAGAAACCTAATGCTTAGCTGCTTGAAAGCCTCTTAAAATAATCACTATTACTACATATTATACAACAAAGTCCTCCGCCCCGTCTGCCTGTTCACGAAAAACTCAGAAACTACTGCACCGATTTTCATGCTGTTTTCACCAACACATAGAGCGGTTATCGAGAAAGGTATATTTTGTACACAGGTGAAGCCGCGGGTATTGTATTGTATTGTACAACGGGCTGGTGTCCGCAACTCCACGTCAAAGCGTGTATTTTGCGTATGAGCTGTAATCCACCACACGGGCCCAGTGCGGTTTTGGTAGATGTCACATGTCTTTGAATTTTTTGGTTCTAGGACATGCCGGTTTCCTCACGATGTTTTCCTTCACCGTTTTTGAGAGCAGTGGTGATGAAATAAATTACACAAAGTAATACGCCTGTTCGAACCCACGACTCACTGTTTGTAAGTCGGGACCGCCACCAATATAGGTCAGTGCTGCACCGGATCTATAACGCCCGCAGTAAGCTAGGTGACTGCTGATACGGCACTAGGCCAGTGTGTGATTATATCCCACTCTCTCTGACAAGAAAAGGCCTGCATCCGGTGCCCCAGTAATGGGAATATCATGAGCTGACAATGCTCAGTACTAATACCGACCGATCCCATACAGCGCTTATTAACATATACTTTGATCTTAAGTCATATTATTCCATATCAGATAGCTTATTCAGTATACTAGTCTAAAGACAGCCTTCGAAAAAAGAATGACAAAACTGAAGATACTCCTGAAATTTTCAAGCACCAAAATATTGAATGAGTATAACAGTAAACCAGTAATAACGAGGCAACTTTCATCAGTTAAAGAGCATGGCAACAATTTGTACTCATTACGGCTCAGAAAGTTTGTGTTGTCGTCTTCCGAAACATTCACTAATCTTCAAAAAATTACTTAGAACAACATAATTCTAGTTGAAGCACATATCACTTTTCGCCTTGTTATAGTGATATTTAAAGACTATCTAGCCAGTTTTTGAAATGAAAAATCAAAGGTCAATAACACTTGTGTTTGGTTTGGTAAGTAAAATACTTCTTTAGCAAAAATAAAAAAGGTGCGTAGTTTTGGACAACAGTTATGAAGGGTTTAAAGAAGTTGTTTTTGTCACTAGGTTAAAGTACTTTTATGTATATTCTAGTTCTAGCTGTTGCCCGCGACTTCGTCCGCGTGAACCACCTTTGTCACCTCCCTAGGTGACAAAGGTGGGCTGGGTTTATAAGTAGCCTACGACTTGTTTTCTGACCTACAATTTTTCTTTTATTTTTTTTTAAAGATGATGATGATTTATTTATTTATTCAACTATGATGATGTTATATTGACTCTACAGAGTAAACCTTAGTTGCCATTAAGTCGCGCATTTGTCCTGATACCCCAATAACCCTGTACAGAAGTCAAATCCGCCATCTTCTAGATGTCATAATAAATACCATATTCGTAATCAGCACCCCTGATAATCTCGGAAGCGACACCCATAATTATTTTTCATTCCAACCCCATTGCAACCCAAATGGGGATGATGGAATTTCAGGTCCGCCACATTAAATCTTAAAATCATTGTTTTTGTAATAAACCCAACCCGATACACAATACAAACAACACTTTGTCACGCCATTTCTCCATATTAGGGGTTGAATTCTGAACAAAACTGAAATAAATGTTCATTTATCGATAGGAGTACTCCTGTTAATTTTCAAATAAAATAGACTAACTAATCTTGTTTCCCCATTCAAACTTTGGAGCCCCGTTTCACCCCTTTAGATGGTGAATTTCGAAAAATCGTTTCTTAGTGCACCCTAAGACCAAATAAGGAACCTACTTGCCAATTTTGGAATCTGTAGACCCTGCGGTTTGGGCTGTGCATTGATTTTTAGACTGTCGACGCATTTCCCCCCTTTGGGGTTGAATTTTGAAAAAACCTTAAACCCGTTTCTACTCTTTTTTTAATTGGAGTACTACTGCGAAGTTTCGAATGAAATAGTCTAACTAATCTGGTTTCCCCATACAAACTTTGGAGCCTCGTTTCACCCCCTTAGAGGGTGAAACTTTGAAAAATACTTTCTTAATGCACATCTAGACCACATATTTAAGGAACCTACTTGCCAAATTTGGAATCTGTAGACCCAGCGGTTTGGGATGTGCGTTGATATATCACCCAGTCAGTCATAAAGATTCACAGCTCCTCCCCCGTAGGTGATAGCGTGATAATATGTAGCCTATATGTTGACCCGACCTCTTAGTAATATTCATGCAAAATTTGAAGTAAATCCATGCAGTACTTTATGAGTTTAGCCCGGACATACATACAGACAAACTGACAAAAATTCTAAAAACAAATATTTTGTCTTCGGTATCGATTGTAGATCACGCACCAAGTATTCTTTTAAAAAAAAAATCAATGTACAGTTTTGACTTTCCTACAATTTTATTATGTGTATAGATTTACTACGTATCTGTCTCAGACATTTGATAAACACAGTACATTTGTTAATAAACACTTAACACACACTGGGAGACAAAATGATGAATGAAATCTATTCGTTTGTAACACTAAGATCACCGGGGGAAAGGCTTGTGTGTGCTACGGGGGTTACGCTACGCACTGATGTTAAAGCTACGATATTTTACGAACTCACCAAGAATTGTGAAGCCTCGTCCAGTATGTCCAGGAATATCGTTTTCATAAACTTTATGAAGTAGTGCTACCTCTTCAGGGTCAATAGGATGACTTTTCATTATGTCCAAAATTTTTTGCACACAAGATTCTTCTCTGCCTGATGCTAAAACTATGTGAGGGATTTGAGACTTGTATCTTTGAAGGTTCTGCAATCAATAGTAATGATAAATAATTATTATGGTTTTGGAAGCTTCAATAGTGAACAAAATGATTGTGAGATGTATATCTGTCATTTATGTCTCCGACAGGCTTTGAATGTAAATTTTGCCACCTGGCAATGCCGAATAAGATTATGAGATAACGATAATTCCTATGAATAAAAAGGCGATTATCAGCTTTCCATTGTCGCTTGGCACGAGCCATGTCCAGCGTAGGCGTAGCGGCGTAAACACTACGAAAACGCGTAGGTTTGATGAACGCCTACAACTCTAGCCAGATGCGAAAACAAATTCGTATCACCAATTCAATAATTCCAGGAATCGAATATTCGATTTCAAGCTCTCCTATTCTAATGTCTTTTATTGTATAATATAACATCACCCCTGTATACCTCGAAAGGTCTAGCAGAGGTGTACCTATAACACCTGACCTGGTGGCCTTCAGATGACAAGCCTGACAATAAAATGATTGATTGATTGAATACTCGTAGGGCATTCAGTTATGTTTAAGTCTCATTTAATAGGGGGCATATTGTTCCAGTATGTCTATCCAAAACAACGTTCAGTGCTGAAAGAGCCATGGAGCGTTCAATGCTTAGAATTGTTACATCGAGTTATGTAGAAAACAGTAACCGACTGGCGTACAATAGGTGGGAGAAGAAATGTTGGTCGTCCGGCGGCGAAATGGTCAGACCCCATTGTTGCCATTGGGGGGAAAAACTTGGATGAGGATGGAACAGGAACGTGGCAAAAAAAAATGATCAGCCGTGGGTATTTCAGGCTGTGGATATGAATTGGGGGCTATCTTATTACCATCAACTGGGCACAAAACCCATGGTGGTTGTACTTCATAGTAGCATAAATAAAAAATAAGTTTAATCATTATAAATACCTTCTCTTTGTAATGACCCTTCAACACAATATGGAAATTCGCACCGGTATAGGAGAAATTGTTCAGTGCAGTGAATCCTCTATCAAAATCAGCAAGTTCTGATACCACCTGGATCCTTCCATCTTTGATAGAAGGGATTTGATCCTGAGGGTCGTTGTAGTGCAGGTTGGCTGGTAATTTTCCTTTGTGATATGCTAGGCAAAGCTAAAAAAAAAGATAAATAATAAACTGTTTATTTAACAGAACATTGTTTAAGACATTACGCCAACAGTATTTAAATTTTGAGTTTATAACGCGATTTTAAATATTGTTTCTATTTTTGTCTATTCTTTCAAGATAACTTAGAAGGAATTATTAAGTTTTAAACATTATTTAAATATTAATTATTATTTACAAATTTTATGTTTAACTTTTATTATATTTATTTTATTCTGACGAAAACTGGTCTTATTTTTGGTTTAGCCATTATTAAAATATTTACTATTCAAGTTACTCGTCAATACGCAAAACGTGTACCTACATTTTCAAAATGTTGCAAAAACCATTGTAGCTTTAATAAAATTACCAAAACAACACATTATTTGAATGAATTATCTGGTTTGCATAAATACGTATATGTGTCAACTAATTTATTATTATATTTATAAAACATGTTAATTAAAAGCAAATTCAATGAAGTTGTATGCTATTTCTGTTACAGACATTTTCTACTACATTCGATTTAATGGCAACACTTTATTCATGACGCAAATAAAATGTCTGCGTAAGTATGACTAAACACAGTTTAACTGTAGGTAATTGTATTTAAGACTATACTTTCCTGCATTTCTGTTTACTAAACCGACCCGTCTTACCAACAGGTATCGTAATACCCAGTACTTACTGGGTTGTAGAGGTCAGATACGCAGTCGCTCCATATAAAATACTGGTATTCAGCTGCATGGGGTTAGACTGGAAGCCGGCTTTAACATAGTTAGGAAAAGGCTAAGCAGGTGATGATGATTTCCTGAGATCCTTTGATAACCTTAGCCAGTGGCTAAGTTTTGCCATAAAATGTGGTGATGCCGCCAGTCTCTTGGGCAAATTTCCAGTTGACAGCATTAATAAGTTTTTTTTATGGCCTTTTATAGTTTGTTATTGGTTTAGTTTTTTTTTTTTTTTTTTGGATGTTCTAGTCTATTACAACTTCTAACCTGCAGTCCTGTATTCACAAATGTCGAAGTCGTCTATGTCTATCTCACTCGCTTTCGTAATACCAAAAAAGATAGATATGAATTATGACTAGTCGAATCGAAATGGAATAAATTAATTTTAATAATTATCGCTGGGCATTACACACAGCGTTATCTAGTGCCACACTAAGCAACGAGGCTTTTGTCGTGGATACACAGGTAGTTGATATACATAATATAGTTTTTGTTTGTAAATACAATACATACTTAATATAAATATCCATGACTCGGAAACAAATGTCCATGCTCATCACACAAACATTTTGCTTCTATCGAGATTCGAACCCAGGCCCTCAAGAACGTAACGTATAACGCATACGCAATAACGTATTCGGGTCATCAAAAGAATAGAAGCGTTTATTTGGTATCGTTTTATTTAATAGTAGGATTAGAACCAAAAGTAATGAAAGCAGTGCATTACCTTAGTAACAGCACACACTCCAGACGCTGGTTCACTGTTCCCCATATTCGACTTGACGCTTCCAACTTTAACTGATCCAGCCTTAGCAAATATGTTACCGATGGCATTCAGTTCATTTTCATCAGCTTTTGCGATTGCTGTAAAAAGAATGATTATTCTTTAACATTAAAATTATTATTTTATTTAATTATTTCATTTAATTTAATTTAATTTCATTTCATTTTATTTATTTATTTTATTATTATGAAATATTATGTTCATAAATAGAGCGACAATTCGTTGGTCAAAGTGTTCACAAGCGTGACTGCTGTACTAGAATCGATTCCTGGATTGAGCAAAGCGGAATTGAGTTTTTTGAATTGAAATTTTTCAGTAGTAGCCATGGAGTCTAGATTTATGGCAACTGGTTCGCCCTCTATAAGATAAAAATATAATAGGGATGTAAATCCTTATTACATTTTTTTATGTTCCAAAGTGTCACGTTTTCGAAATGTATACCGTTGTTATTTGATGGCATAAATGTCGAAAACGTGACGCCTTATAAAATTTTGTCTCAGACAAAACTTGTATGTATTGATTCCAGCTATCGATTGATGCACGTTTTATGCGTGTCTGGTCAATCAAAGTTGTGCTGAAGATGCCATCAGTGAATGTACTTGAACCTTGATAGCTCATATCTGGGAATATTGACACTTTAGAACATTTTGCCTGATAATAAACATTTTGTATTTATACCGATCAGCGATTAACTATCGATTAATATATTTCATAAGAGTGACTGCTACTTTGAAAATAAATCAAAATGGTGGAAGTTAATCCAGCCACGTTTCATACAAAAATCTTCCAAGATCTTTCATCCAAATCCGGTCAGTAGCTTTTGCGTAAAGGGGTTACAAACATCCATCCACAATTCCACAGCAATCCATCAATTCTCACATTCACATTTATAATATAATAATATGTAGGATAGGATATTTTTATAAATTTAACATAGCTGCCAGTGCTTAAATGATTTTATACTATAAACTAATGCTAATTAAAAAAACATAACCTTTTCTTGGTAGTCGGTTAAGAAAAACATACAACAATTATTCTTTTTTTTTTGTTACAAAGTAGAGTCCTTGTGTGTGTCCAGGCGTGTGGTGATGGTGGTAATTCGCACTAATCCGGCTTCGACTATTATATCAGAGCTAGTAACGAAACCATGGCACGATTCAGAAAGTCGTCACTTTTCTAACAACGCCATCTATCGAGCCATGGGTCAAACTTTGCGACATTGAGTTCAGACTCCGTTTTAGAAACCAACAGTAAAAAACAATTATTAGCTAAGAAGGGAGATTTTATGAATTGCTTTTAATTATGTTGTTTTAGTTTTAAATAAAATACCTAATAGGATCATAAGCGACGGAAAGAGACAATTTACGGCATGAACGAGATAGACATCGCTCTAAAACTGCGAGGTACTGGTGTCTGTTGTTTGCTTATATGTAATGTTATATTTGATAAACTTTTCTCTTAAGATCTCTACTTTTTTGCTACTACCTTTAAAAATGAGTATTTAAAATAATTGTTGATTTCCCAATGAAGACGACCTTTTTTATTTTATTTTTTCGGATGGGAAATCATCAAATGACTTCTCCCACTCTGGGCGGAGCGGGAGGGAGTGTCAGACTTTTACTGACTAAAACCCATCGATGTTCCTTCCTCGCCCTTTATGTTCCGGGGCCGCGGTATCTCTTTCGAACAGGCCTGCAACCCCGGAATGAAGACGACCTTCGACCTAAAAAAATATTTGAACAATAAACATAATTATAAATTACTAGCTACTGTATTGTAAAAAGGGCTGGTGTCCGCAACTCTACGTAAAAGCGTGTATTTTGCGTATGGGTTATAATCCACCACGCGACCCAGTGCGGTGTGGTAGATGTCACATGTCTTCGAATTTTTTGGTACTAGGACATACCGGTTTCTTCACGATGTTTTCCTTCACCGTTTTGGGAGCAGTGGTGATGAGAGAGCGGAGATGAGAATTTAATTATTAGCTAATACCCACGGCTTCACCCGCGTGGAGTTCAGTAATGTCCCACAGGATCGTACTACCCCGGGGCTGCGGAACTGTTCGAAAGAGATACCGTGGCCCCGGAACATACAGGGGGAAGAAGGAACATGGATGGGTTTTAGTCAGTAAAAGTCTGACACACCCTCCCGCTTCGCTCAGCGTGAGAGAAGTCTTTTGATGATTTCCCATCCAAAAAAAAAAAAGGATCAAACTACCAGGATGAAAAGTATCCTATCTGTTAATCCAGGTAATAAACTATCTGTTATCAAATCTGGTCAATAGTTAATGCATGTAACAAACATCCATACATCCGTACCTCCTCACCAACTTTTACATTTATACTGTTGGTAGGATAAATAGGACTATCATTATGAGTCAATGAGCATTCGATTACTTTTCAAGAGTATTTTTGCCAATCAAATATCGATTTAAATCACAAATAAATTAAGTATTATTACTTCCACGAATGGCTGAATGATAAATTATCTGACATAAATACTTAATTAATTATGTGAAGGTTTTCAATATTTTGAATTACACTTTATTTTACAAAACATATGAAAACGGGTATTTATCGCGAATTTACCTTTAATTTAAGCCCGACGTTTCGACCGGATTGTAAAAGCCGTGGTAACGGGGAGACACTTTATTTGTTTTGAATTCAAACATCAATTTTATATTGGTAGAACAAAAATAAACACGAAATTTTTGTATTTTAAATTATTATACCGGTGATTACATTTTTACCTTTTGTTTAATTTTGCGCAAAGCACAAGACTCACTTTAGTAGTATTTTTTGTAAATATGCGGTCCTTAGACAAAATCTGAGCAATCGATACAAGGGGTTTTGTAGGTACCTATATTAAGGTTCACCAAAAAGATGACGGTCTGATTATCTTAAACAGATTTTTAAAACACATTTTTGTATGGGAACATGTCACAGTGACAGCTGTTTTTAGATAATCAGGCTGTTATCTTTTCGGTGAACATGGATCTAAGAGACTTCCAACGGTAACCCGTTGGAAGTCTTACATATTTAAACTTCTCGGTTTTACTTTTTCAATAATTTTTTGATTTTCTACAGCCCTATATTTTACTTACCACTGAAAAAATCTGGTGTTGGCTAAGCTGTCGGGCACTCAAACACTATTTTAAGCTTTTACGGTTTGAAACTAAACTTATACTGCCACTTACGGGATATTTTCCGTGATTGTTCATTACCAAAACTGTCAAAGCACCCTGCCCGCCCCTATCTATTATGTTGCCAAAACCTTTGTTGTAGTTTTTTTATTGTTGTGCGTTGTTGTTGCTATTCGTGTTGTTTGTTGTTGCTGTTTGTTGTTGTTGTGTATTGTTGTTGTTGTCGGGCATTTTCTTGATTTATGTGTCGAATGTATCATCGAAAGCGTCATAAAGTAAACTACGTTACCTGCACCGTGAGCTTCAACGTATTCAATATGCTTAGGATCCACGTCCGTTTCTTTATAGAATTCATTAAGGAATTTTTCAATATCTTCAGTCTCACGATGGGGCAAGAACGGAGCATCCGGCTTCATATTGTAATTTCCTTTTGCGTGGTATACTTCAGCGTATATTCTGTGATAGAAAATAAACATGTAAGGATCTGAATGTGTATTTTCTGCAGGTACGGTTTTATGTACTAGTTATGTTTGTGAACTAGTAATCAACTGTGCTCTGGTCAGCTTCCAGTCACTATTTAAGCCTAGCCTCATCAAATGCAGCTGAATACCATTATTTTACTAGGAGCGACTATTCGATCTCCAAAACTCTTTTCTCGATTTTTAAGCCAAAAAACATGTAAAATATGAATTCATAATTTTATAAAAAAAAATAGTCATTCTTAAAACCGAGGTAAAAAATAATTAAGTTTAATGGCAATTCCTACATTCAAGTTTAAAAATGTTTTCATCATACGAGTACATTTTATCAACAATGAGCTTTAAAACATTATGAAGTGTTTCACATCATCATGAAAGCATTAATTAATATTCAGGAGCAAAATAATAAATTATGAAAGAGAAAAGCTCCATTTGTTAATAAAATCTGATTGGTGGGTAATTACGTATTGTTCGCCAGGTTTTATTCCAAGGCCTAAATTAATTTCAGATTCATGGTTATCATAATGTTGTAATTAATTCAAATTAACATTATATTCAAGCAATAATTTGAAAATGTAAAAGTAAATGATTGGACACAATTTCAATAAAAAAACTAAAAAAAGCGCTTCGACATTTTATTTCTCGTTTTCTTTTTAAACCGTTTTCATTGGAAATTCATATTATCGAAAATCATAACATAACTGGTCTTTAAGGGTTCACCATATTAAATTTTGAATGACGTCACTTAGTTAACCATGGATTCTCATCCAAACTCGGAAACCGGGAAACGGGGTTTATGGTTGCGCTCTAAGGAATGATTTAGTTGCGCTTAGAAATAGGTGCGCTCTGAGGAATACCTCTAAAATTTAACTTCTGAGATTTTTACTAATTTTGGTATAATGTCACCCAGTCAGTCAGTTTACCATTTGATACCTATAGATTAGTAATAAAGCTAAGGTTTATTGTTTTCGTACAGGTATCGTCCAATTTTAATTAAACAGGGTGTAAACAACCTCATCACGAAGCCGTCAACTAAGCATTCTGTACATCAAACTGAGTAACTTTACGCTAAAATTATTGCTGGGAAACGACTTTTTTTTTGGGGTGAAAAATCATGTTTTGTGGTAGTACTCAATGTCACATACTCAAAACATTGTGCTGATGAATGGATTGAATAGTACGGGGGACGTGGAGGTGTTTACAGTAAAATCTTAAAAAATATAATTATATGTATTTAAAAAGACTTGTCAAAAAGTTAGAACTTTGAATCCCGATATCTCCGTAACTAGAAGGTTCTCAGGTTCGGTGTACAACAAAAACATGAACGCAATTACGGGGAGAAGAAGTGCCTTTTGGTGTCGATAAGAGGTTTTTTACACCCTTTATAAGTTGTGGTTAACGTAGTAAGTTACACACTGATGCAGTTTCGTACCAATTATTCGCTAAATATTTGTGGTGTGTTATTGTTTGTTTTCCCCAATAAATGAAAGAAAAAAAAATAAAAAAAGAATCTCAAAATTTATTACCTGTGAGCATCCTCTGCCTTCTGCAAAAAAATGACATTGATCGCATCGGCCCTAACGTACCCATCGGCGTTCTTGTCAAAGCATTTTGTTTTTCCATCCAAACATAGCAGGCCAGCTCTAAAAATAATTGACAGTCATTAAAAAAGTATGAGACTACGAGACAAGACAAGTGATACTTGCTTTTGGAGTTCCACAGGGAAAAATAATGGGTCCCAAGATGTTTGACTCAGCCCAGTCTTCTTTGGGTGAAAAAAATATTAAATAACTTGTATTCTCAGACAAAACCGCACGGAGAGATGAGTGGAAGGCTATAGGTAAGGCATTTGCCCAACAGTGGGACAATAAAGGTTAAATAAAAAAAAATCGTGACGTTATAACCTACCTTCTCAAATTTAAAGTCAAATTAGGATGAACTCCAAAGTTACAACCACCAACAATAGCAGCATCGCATTCCCCAGATTTGATAGACTTGTAAGCAATTTCTAGACATGCTGTAGAACTAGAACAGGCATAGTCTAAGCCGTAAGATGGTCCTTTGCCATCAATCCAGTAAGAAATGCGATTGGCTAACATAGCTTTACTACATCTGAAATAAAGAAACAATTTTTATTTAGCACATCTTGGTACAATAGGCCATACAATCTACGGAGTTAAAAACTGGTTGTTGATATGGGTGTTTTAAGTGTGTATTATTGGTGAGTTACTAAACGTTGACGGAATCAGTTTAGCCTACTCACTTAAATTGGAAACTTTGACTGTTATCTTTTTACAGTCGTTATGTTGTGTGTTTGTTATATAATGTGTGATACCCTCTGTATCACTTAAACAAAGTAGGTGAAACAGGTGTTGAATCTTTAGGAGAAAACAGGTGGACTATAATGGGAGATAAGTGTCGTACGTTCATAATCATTCTCATCATCGACAGCCTTATTCATGGACTGCGGAGTATTAGCCTCTTTCCGGTTTATGCCATTCATAAGTTAGACTCACGGTAGACCGTATCGGATCCGAGTCGAGTGTCGATCTTGCAATTTTTTGTATGGACACATTCACACTTCCAAGCCGCTACCAAGCAACATACACTGCATTGTGCTACGGCCGATACTCTGCTCGGATCTGGCAAGGTCTAGCGTGCGTCATCCTTTACCTGGCCTGTTAGTATGTTACTATTTACATATTATATAACTTACCCATTTACAATGAAGTCGCTGCGTTTATTTACATTAAACATAGACAATGCACTGTTGTCTGTGAAAGATGAACCGACGAAAACACCCACTCTCTTTCCTCTTAGTGATTGAGGACTTGTACCTAAAAGATCAGAAAATAAATATCGCTGGACACTTTTCTTGCCTTACATGTTCAATGGATTTTGAATTTGGCAATCAGGTAGACCTTGATAACTCTAATTTTAGATATAGGAAGAACACTTTTTATCTTGGTTGTGCGTTTTCGTGGTATTGTTATCAAACATCGATGGATGAACTGTGTAAAGTATGATATGGCGCTGAGCCTACATTAATTGTGATATGGGCAAGAGAATGATATTGATTTATAATAGTGTTTATGACGCTAGTGTAAGAACGCCAACTCTAGGTATTTTAATTATGCCTCCGTCAAGATATAAGGTGCATCGTTATACTATGCTAGTTGAAAGCGTTTAATATTGTAGGTGAAAATGATTGTAACTTGGTGCCGAAATATAATAAAAATGTGTTAAGCCTTCGAGACTTGAAAAGGTAGCAGGTAGACAGGCAAAACGACACAGGTACTTTTAAATTTCTTATATTATTAGAATAGTGTAAGTATTTGACATTTAAGATGTAGTATGAGAAGATTGTGGTTATCTATCACGACAGCTGAGTATGATGTCCTGGGGTCTATTCCTAAGTCCCAACTTAGGAATAAAACCTAGAATTTCCATCATGAATTTCTGCTCCCCACACATACATACCCGTAACTGGAGAAATATGGGTAAAATATTAGTGACACCTTTGACTATAACACTTCATAGATTCCAGCCATAATGATGTTATGATAAGATACTTTAAAATAGGTATACCTGAATCAAAAATTGCTCCATACGCATGTTCCAACAACTTTCTTCCCATGGGCTCTAAAGCACACGCCAGTTGGAATGTGACCCCAAAAAATTGGGCATCAAACTTGTCAGTGCCTTTAATTTGGCCCATGTATTTGGGAACATCAGGGTCGTTGAGTTTCCATTTTGGTTCATCACTAGTTACCATGTCAACCTATGCAATGGTTTTAAATTATATTAATAGACCAGTAGAAAAAAAAAACCGAAGACATAAAAAAAGTAGTCCAAAAAATTCGAAATCATGTGACATCTCCGACCAATCCGCAACGGGCTTGCGTAATGGATTATAGCCCATTCCCTCTCATAGAGAGGAGGTCTGCGTCCCAGCAGTGGGAACATTAATAGGTTGATGATGATAATGAATGGACATGTAACAGCATCACAGTAAAACAGTTAGTCTGTGCAGATAGCTAGAAAACAGACAAATCCAATTCCAGCTTGATCGCTATGGACTAAGTAAAAGAACCTATGACATTCCACTGCAGGACATGTATTTAAAACTTCTAAGAACCAGTCGCAAGTGAATTAGTTCAGCTTATCTCTCCGTACGTGGTTTGACATTTCATTCCATTAGTCTTAAATTTAATACATGGTATAAACGCTGTTTAAAACAATCACGGTATAAAACTAAACTTATAGTGTCACAAATGGGGATAATCTTATGCTTTTGCAAGGGGCATGAGTCATCCCGCGATCATGGCATTTGTAACAGCGTCGAAATATTGGGGGCTCAAAATAATGAATAAACACAGAGAATATCTCGTGAGTGACGGATATACTTGAGAAATATTTTAGGGTAGACACAAAAAAACTAATCAGTCCGTCAAATATTTGACCCGTATTTTTTCTTTTGTAAGTTAACCAAAATTGGCTAAGATACGATGCTTTTCAAATTCTCAATACGTCACGCCTTGGTATAATTTTTAGTGAGTTCTGACGTCACAAGCACATACTCCCGATTTTTGATGCGTGTTATCTTTGTCAATATTCATTGATTTACAAAAACAAAAAATACGAGTCCATTATTTTCCAATTTATAAATTAACTAGCTTCTGCCCGCGACTTCGTACGCGGATCCTGATGTTGCTTATGCCAGCGACAACGGGGTCGTCAAAATCGAAGATCTGAAACGTCTGATGTCGAATTCTAAGAACCCGGGGAAGGGAAAAGCGGATCTTTCCCATCTGAGCAACACATACCGTTTGTTTCTTTTCGCCATTTAACAGCTTCACAAAAAGTACAATTTTGAACCATAATAAATGTGGCGTATTCAATCATAGGAGTATATACGTAAATGTACTCCGTTCCTTATCAACCCAAGGAAGGTCGCCATGCCCTACGGCTATATCTTAAGACACATCCGATTCTTCAGATGATATCGACATTCTGTTCAGACAATGTCGAATTCGATCAGAATTCAAACGTTCGTTGCGCTCTTCTTCTGTCTCTTCATGCCGTACTCCAGTAGTTCTTTCTCTCTCACTTTCTAACTGATTATGAATATTTTGTTGTGTGCGTGTTCGGGGCAATGTACGAGTATGATAATCTCGAGCAGCAGTTAGTCGCGCATCACGTTCATCACTCGTTTCAAAAGACCTGTTAGTAGATGTGCGAATACACTGAGAACTCAAGCGTTGACTGCTCCCCTGCGTTACCGGGTAGGCTACCGAGTCACGAAGATAAATGGAAAAGGAAATTCAACACTCAAATAACATAAACCCGAAGACATATTTATTCGATAAAATAAAATAATAAATGGGAGTTTTGGCCAGTCGAGTCAAATTTTCATTGATATACAATCGTCATCGAAAATCAGTCCTAAAATGTTAGCGCCTTCACCGCGTGGAGGTACTCCCAGCTTATGTTATTTTATACAGTGAAGTTAGTGATAGCTTTGCAATAATTTTCACATCAGATGTTTCTGACCTTCGATTTTTTCTAAGTCAACAGGAAATGCCCATCAGACCGAACAACTTTTGCTAAGACGTCATTCCTATATGTGTTATGGTGTAGCTGGGCTATTGGAGTTCCACATCAGGTGTCCCAGATCTTCGATTTTTATAAGTCAACAGAGAGTGCTTATCAGATTGAACAACTTTTGCTAAGACGTCATTCCTATATGTGTTATGGTGTAGCTGGGCTCTTGGAGTTCCACATCAGGTGTTCCAGATCTTTAAATTTATTCTCTCAGCAGAAAATGCTCATCACGTGGAACAATTTTTGCTATGGTGTCATATTTGTATCTCTCATAGTTTAGCTGGTCTGTTGCGGTTCTGCATCAGGTGTTCAAGTTTCCAACATAAATTATAGCCTATAGCTGACCAACGCAACTTCGTCTGCGTCACATAAGAGAGAGAAACGAAAGGCAAAAAAAAACCCCGTTTTTGCAACATTTTTCATTCCTGCTCTGCTCCTAATTGTCGTAGCGTGATGTTATATAGCCTAAAGCCTTCCTCGATAAATGTACTATCCAACACAAAAAGAATTTTTCAATTTGAACCAGTAGTTCCTGAGATTAGCGCGTTCAACCAAACAAACAAACAAACAAACAAACAAACTCTTCTGCTTTATAATATTAGTATAGAAGTATAGATTTGCAATTTTTTGATACTGTTGTCATGCCTATTTTATTAAGAAAAAGAAAGTTTACTTTTTAGCTAAAATCACAGCACCACTTTAAACTCCTTTGCTTCATTATCATCATCAGCCTATTAATGTTTCCACTGTTGGGACACAGGCATGAGAAGGAATGAGCTATAATCCACCACGCGAGCCCAGTGCGGATTGGTAGATGTTTCACGTCTTTGATGTTTTTGGTTCTAGGACATGCCGGTTTCCTTACGATGTTTTCCTTCAACGCTTTGAGAGCAGTGGTGATAAAATAAATCCTACTTCTTTACTTACCTTGTCATAAAGATTGTTCATGAAATCCAACACACTATCCGAGTTTGGAAACACTCCTGAAATACCACTGATGACTACTTCTTGACCAGATAGTGGCCTTGGAACATCTTTGTCAGTAAAACTGCCATTCTGTTCAGAAGGAGCCATAATAATAATAATTATAAAAAATGTTTTTTGTCACGATTTCTGTTGAAACTACAAAATTAACACACGTATTGTTTGTGGAAGCACAATTGAACTATTTTTTTAATTTATTCGTGCTGTGACTTTTATATGCAAGGTCTTGGGCAGATTTACATAATCAGGGATCTCTTGCTTATTGAAATATTGAGTTAAGCTTTTTTTTTGTAGTTGCTTGTAAATGTTTCCATTTTTAACCGACTTCCAAAAAGGAGGAGGTTCTCTATTCGACTGTATGTATTTTTTTTTTTTTTTTTTTTATGTATGTTCACCGATTACTCGAAGACGCCTAAACCGATTTGAAAAATTCTTTTTTTGTTTGAAAGGCTTCCAAGTTGGTCCCATAGTCGCCAAGTCGGGATCTGATGATGGAATCTTGGCGAAATCGAGGGAACTCTTCAAATTTTATAGGATAACGTACAGCAATTTTGGTATTTTCTACAACAAGTGAAGCATTTGCGTTTGATAAGAACCATTCTACCATCAGATCTGATGATGAAGCCAAGAGTCACGGAACTCCATAATGAGACAATGTATCTTAGTCGTGTTTGGGCTTGTTGTAATTGTTACGGTATGCACTTTAAATGTGAACCACTAAAAAGTGAAAAATAAAAACTTTTTTGCAAAAAATAAAACCGACTTCAAAAAGAAAAAGTGAAAAATAACTTTAGCTTCTGAAGTCGGTGACAAAAAAATTAAATCAATCATACAAACGTCACCGACTTCAGAAGCTAAAGTTATTTTTCACTTTTTCTTTTTGAAGTCGGTTTTATTTTTTGCAAAAAAGTTTTTAAAAACTTATTTAATTTGAACTAGGGCTGGTTTTTACCGTTACCATACCGCTTGACAACGCCGCCCGTCTCTTGGGGACATTACCAGTTGACATCGTTGAGGAGGAGTTTTTTGACGCAATTTTTTAAGTTTTTAGTTTAAGTTAGTTTGTTTAGTTTATTTCAATAGTTTTGTAAATTGTAAATAATGAACATACTGAATTTAAAACAAATAAAAGTTCTATTTTAACTACAAACACAATTGTGTTATTCGCTCACTGATGTTTTTTAGGTGTATGTATCTTGAACCCCCGCCGACCAAAGTGATCGGTTTGTTTAAAACGCGACTGTTTGTTACGTATTTGCTTTAAAATTCCGGTTTGGTTTTTTAAACCATTAGGTATAATTTATATTTCTGACCTCGATAAAAAAAAATCAATGGTATCCTAACCCTACTTTGCCAGCCCTGCTCCCAACAACTACTTTCGTTTGTTTTCTCCGCTGTCGGAGTCACAAGATGAATACTCTATCTTTTCTATTTTTTCTTGAGCGTTTAGCTCAAAGTTAAGAAGTATTACTTTGGTTAGGATGCGTTTGCAGGCACAATACAACGCAGACGTGGTTGGTGCAGCGGCTGAGCGATTGCCTGCTGCGCTGCGTGTCGTGGTTTCGATTCCCGCTCGGAATAAATATTTAATATGGCCTACCACTGGATAAGGAACACTATCAACCACGGAGGTGGATTTACCAAGTACCAACGTGATTGACAGTGCTTCTTATGAACTTTTGAACTTAAAGTTAATAATACTTACACTCTACTTGCAAATTACTATGAGTTTACTGCCAAATTCATGAAATTTACATTTCTATATTTGTGCGTTTAGGTTCTTGTCCTAATATCAGTTTCTTTTGACCACTTTAATATCATTAATTTGTAGTTATAAGGATATTTTCGCAAAAAATATGAAAGGGACGATGACTTGCTAAGTACTCAATACTAGGCTACAGCCATTCTAAAGATATTACATCATCTGCCTAGCCTTTTCCAAACTGTGTTGAGGTCGGCCTCCAGTCTAACCGGATGCATCTGAGTTCCAGTATTTTACATGACTGCCTATCCGACCTCCACAACAGACTCATGTTACTGAGTATCACGATATGCCTTGGTTAGTCAGATCGTCAAACTTTCAGGTTCAGGTATCAAAAGATTTATTCTTCGTTTAGATCTACAAAATAATGACAGCTAACACCAACGGCATAACGTGTTTTCCGAGGCACGAAGGAGCCTCGTCATTCAACCTTGCAATAAAATCATTTGCACGTCTCTAGGTCTTTTAAATTCAAAGATATTAGCATTTCATTGAAAATACCCTAGATCAGCCGATTAGAAAAACAAAATGGCTGCCATTTGCGGGATGTCGAGTTAGGAGTATTTATGAACGTGTATTTGTCGATAGAAATGAGTAAATAATATGCCCTTATAGTATCGGTAACCAGTAGCCCAACACTCTGTATACATATAGGGATGAACCATCAAATGACCTCGGCAGGCGTTTCTTAACCTACGATTGACCTGTGCATCTGTTATTTCTTAGTCTTGAGCTCCTACATAACGAGATTGTCATCATTCCCCTTGTCCTTGTCTCAATTAATTTGTGGTCGGCGCAGCACCTCTTACTTCTTGGACACTTATCTATTACTGGTCATCTCATCAGACACTTCTTTTGATGCCATACCATCCTAGACACAGTCCATTTATCGTTTTTTTGGTCTTCACGGTCATACTAATAACTTTCCTCATGACATTTTCATCATTCCTCCGCATCACATGCCCGGCGTGTTCTAGAACCTAAAATTCGAAGACATGTGGCATTTATCAATCCGCACTGGGCCCGCGTGATGGATTATAGCACATTCCCTCTCATAGAGAGGAGGCCTGTGTCCCTGTGTGCAGTGGCAACATTAATAGGTTGCTGATGATAATGATGATGATGACATACGGCATAACGACAGCATCCAGTGAATAAATTATTGGGCTGTTTCATACTTTCAATCATGATCGAATGCGAAACCCAAAGGTTAATTGAAACCACATTTGATTGACCTGGGCTAAAACAATGAAAATTCCTCACAATGGATCCATTCAACCAGCTGCAAATACACCAGTATCTGGTTGAGTGAATTCATGGAATGCGTCATGAATTCATAAATATTTTCTGATGATATAGTGGTATGAAATTAATGCGTATTATAAAAGATAGATATTACCTACTTTGAAACTAAAATACAAATATACTTCACTATTGTAAGTGTGTATTACTTATTGTGGTTGTTACTTACGTAAGTACACGTTAAGTTTTTACATAATTATGCATTAGAATAATTATAAATTGAAGTCGTTACTTGTATGTCTGTGTGCTCGTGTGGGTCTCTTGACCTACGTAACCGATCTTGATGGGTTTTTTTACTATGATATAGCGAAATTTTGCTTTATGCTACCCTGAACGAGTTTCAACCGGGTATTACACACAATCTTCATCATATCATTATCATACCCATGTCTGTTTCCAATACTGCGGCCAATTGGTTTGTGCGGTAGCGAGCGCATAGGAGTATTTAGAATATGCTGTGAAATACTCCATAGAAAAGGGATCCTCCGACCAGTCGGGTGTTGTGTCTTGTGGGCTACCCGACTGTTGTTCTCGGGTTTTCTATAAAAGAATAACTTTAATAACAGCGCGATTCATAAATTTGTTGTTAGTTCTTCGGCTGTAGTACTTTTTTGTATTATATTGCTCTATTTCTTCTTGTAGTACCACTACAGCACCTTTATGGTCTTTACCGAAGACATCATTTAAAACCATAAGTCTGAAAATTATATCCAACTGTTGACGCCAAAATTCAATGTAGGTACTCGGCATGTTTATTAACTTTCAGTTGACTCATACGCAATTTACGGCTAATTTTAGATTGATTTATGTTGTACGACTTTACAATATTGTTGAATTATTCAATTGTTTTGTAACCTTAGATGAATATTTAAATAATTGTTGCAGTGACCCTGTATTGTTTCAAGTTGTTATTTTGAATAAAAAAGTAATTGTTATAATAATAGCTCTTTTCTTTTGTTGAGTTTATAAATCAGTTGTGTTATTTTGTGAAAATCTTCGTATAGAGCAAAACCAGTGTTTGTGAAGATTCTTGAGGATTTTTGACGTCTACAACGCTACATCGAACTACATAACGACCGACGGTTGTCCGACTAGGCGTCATACCTGTCGTCACAGAACATCTCACATGAAACAAACAGACCTATCCACAAGAAGAAATACACAGTACCTCAACAAGAACCGTTGGCCTGCTGTGTATCCATACACCATACTTTATCCTTCACCATAATTCCTCATTACCTCTATACGACTACATTAACGAATGTTTAAGACAAAGCGATAAATATCATCCAAGGAACAAAGACCAATCATCGAGCTACTGTGTATCCCAACACTATACCTCATGTCATCATCTGCCTAGCCTTTTCCTAACTATGTTGGGTTCGGCTGCCAGTCTAACCGGATTCAGCTGAATACCAGTATTTTACATGGAGCGACTGCCTATCTGACCTCTACAACCCAGTTAATACTGGGTTATACGGGTTCCCTATCCATTTGCATAAAATTGTAAGACCTAATATTATTTGGCATACTTTTGTTAATCCTAATTATATTTTCGCATTATATTATTTACGCATAATAGCTTTACGCATATTTTTTACGCATAATTTCTTTAGCCTCTCAAACGCTCCGAACGCTAGACTGGGCGGGAAAAGAACGCTGCTAACGCTACAAGGTCAAGGGTTATTTCGTGTAATTTGACCCTTGTATATAAAAACACTTGACGATTGCAAACTAAAAGACTTAGACCAAAATAAAATTTACTGTGAATAGCTGAATAGTTAAGGAATCTATTTAACCAAAAACCAAGAAATATAATATTAATTTAATACTCTAAAATAAATGTTGAGTTTGAAAAACAGTCACGTAACGGCTACTTCGCGATTAAAAATATTTTTTTTACGAAAAACTATTAATTCCTTATCAATAAAAAAAATCTAATTAGAAACTAGATTATATTCCCTTTCCAATAAGACCATCTGACCTTCTTCACCAGAAATCTTATTAGATTCTAATTGGAATGTAGATCCTATTAGAATCCAAAGTTACTGGGGAACCTATATCACCAGTAGCAGTTGGGCCGCTGGTACTTTTTAACACACATGTTTACGTAACTTTTTAACTCTACGAGTCCTCTTTTTGTTGTTTCTAAAATTCTAAAATGTACTCACCATACTCAATTATTGATATTTCTCGGATAATATACACGTTTTAATCACATAAAATTATATATTCAATGTTTACATACAGCACGTTAGGTATACATACCTATCACTTTTTCACAGGAAAATTACTGCAACTTTGAGATTCCGAAACTAAATTGCTTAACCACTATATTGTAGCACGGTTCTTCACCTTCATTTTGATGTATAATACTATACTAAAATACGACTATTTCGATAAGAAAACAATTTAAATACGAAACGGCGCCGGCGCAACACGGAAAAAAATGGCCGGATTTGTTTACACTAAAGTTTTTTATTTCATTTTGACGTTTGTCGATGCATTTGGGCACAGATAATTATTATAGAGTTGCGAAATATTGTTGAGAATGTAGTGGAGACCATAAATGCATGGCCATAGTAAGTACAGTCGAGTTTTAATGCATTTTTTGAAGGCGGGTATTTGAAAATGCGACTGGTTAAAGGCTTTAACCAGCAGCGTGCAACTGGAAAATGAAGGTGGTTAAAGCCTTTAACTAGCAGCGTCTCAAAGGTTAGGCATATAATTCTTAAGCATAAATAAATTTACGCAAAATGATATTAAAACACATTTTTATAGGCATAACAAAGAAGCATAATAATTAACTCCCTAACTGGATATACCAATTTATTTCAACGATTAGAACAAAAACAATATCTCCTGAGGTAGGTGAACATAGTTGGTTGTGAACATAAGTGGGTTTTTGCACTACAAGAAGCATGCTAACATGTAAACAAGCATACACCAATCATGCAGCAAGCATGTAGCATGCGAACATCTAAAGAAGCATATATCATGCATGCAGCAGGCAAACAAGTATACACAATGCATGCGGCAAGCATGCAACATACAAGCAAGCATGCAGTATGCAAGCAAGCATGCAGTATGCAACATGCAGTATGCAAGCAAGCATGCAGTATGCAACATGCAGTATGCAAGCAAGCATGCAGTATGCAACATGCAGCATGCAGCATGCAGCATGCAAGCAAGCATGCACTATGCAACATGCAGCAAGCAAGCATGCACTATGCAACATGCCGCGGCAACATGTCACGGCTCCGGCGCTGCGGGGCTCCGGCAGTCCCACGCGAGCTTCGCCCCTCCGCGCCTATGCGATTTTAAATTACACTCTCGGAGTGGGGCAGACCAGACAGCGTAGAGTCGGATTTACAGCGATTAGTTTCTGTCACTAACTTTTGTAGCACAGCTTAAGACGCCTGCGGAGCATGCGTATTTCATACAAACGTAATACCAAAATAATTTGTAAATTAAACATATTCCTAAGATAGTGTGTATTTATTTCGATTGAATTACAGAATATCTAGGTTCCCAAATAAATATTTTGATTGGACATTGATTTTAACAAGAGTTATAAGAAAAATAAGTTTTCTATAGAAATTTTAAATTCCTCATATCTCGTGATTGTATCATTATCCTCTCAAAAAGTATATTTGGGAACATAGATCTTCTGTAATCCTAGCATAGTCATTAGACTATCAGCATAATAGTATGTCTACCTAGTAACATTATGCGAATGAAATTTATGCCGAAACAAATTAGCCTTCAAGATAATTATGCCAACAGAAACTGTGTACCAAAATAAAATATGACAAAGTATTTTTATGGCAAAACAAATTATGACAAAATAGTTATGCCAAAGTATATTAAGAAAAAGAACATTATGCTAAAAGAAGGGATCCCGGTAAAACGTTAACCAGTGGGTTGTCAGTCTTTTTGAGCCACTGTAAAGAATGCCAAAAACTTATTTGCAAAAAATAAAACCGACTTCAAAAAAAAACAAAAAAGTGAAAAATAACTTTAGCTTCTGAAGTCGGTGACCTTTGTTTGATTGATTTAATTTTTTGTCACCGACTTCCGAAGCTAAAGTTATTTTTCACTTTTTGTTTTTTTTTTAAGTCGGTTTTATTTTTCACTTTTTAGTGGTTCACATGTGCTTGATACACATGGAAAGTGCATACCGTTACAATTGCAACAAGCCCAAACACGACTAGGATACATTGTCTCATTATGGAGTTCCATGATCAAACGCAAATGCTTCACTTGGTGTAGAAAATACCAAAATCGCTGTACATTAACCTATAAAATTTGAAGAGTCCCCTCGATTTCGCCAAGATTCCATCATCAGATCCCGACTTGGTGGCTATGGAACTATTTGGAAAGTATACCCTTTCCAACAAAAAAATATTTTTTCAAATCGGTTGGCAAGCGACGGAGTTATGCGCGAACAAACATAAAAAAAAGAAAATAGAAACATCCGAATTGAGAACCTCCTCCTTTTTTAGAAGTCGGTTAAAAATGGACAAACGACAGCTGGGACCAACAGCTTAACGTGTTTTCCGAGGCACGAAGGAAACTCGGTATGTTAAGGTACCCATCCACAGACCAACCTAGGCAAGCACGGCTTAACCTAAAGATCGGCCCGAGCGGCTGTTATTATTTAGCTACGAGCTCCTCCATACTATATCTCATCATTTACCATAATATGACACCTATTATCCCTGAAGGGCTACCTAATCTTACACCAACATTTCGCCAGTAATGTTTAAGTTCTATGTAAAAGGGGTCGAGGCTATTGCAATCAACCTGGCACAAATCTTAATTTTTACTATCCTGGCCGGAAAAAAACTTAAAGAAGAAAACCACTTCACGGGAATTAAAAAAGCAGCAGTGTGTACATTGCATAGAAATTGGGTTAATCATAATTGATCCCCGAGACCCCAAGGTAGGTAAATAATGCGTAAAATTAACCCTGGCTAATTACGTGGCGTCGGAAAACAGAGCACAGAGCAAGAATCTTGCAGGAATAGACATAAAAAGAAAGAAAGAAAAAACATTTATTTGTCGCAGGGACATGACGTGCGTGCAAAATTAGAAAAAGTAAAACAAAAAAAATACAATGCAATACAAACATTTAGAATACAGCAGAACGGAACAAATACAAAATTATTATTATTTTCTTTAAAACCCCTGACATATAATAATGTAAGAAATAATGCACTAAAAGTTAAATGAAAAATAATTCTTTAGGTCCTAGTCCGCACCAGGTTACCAGTCATCACTCCACTTTCCTCACCTCATTTCGTTAGTTCGTATTACTTATTCCATTTCAATATTATCTTTATTTTTCAATATTACTCATACTGACGGAGTTGTGAAAAATTATGTGATCTGCCATTTTGTGGTGGCGGCCATCTTAGATTTGAAATGTATAATAGTGTATAGTATTCTACTAGTCAAGCCCTTTCATTTGATACCCATATTGACGGAGTTGTGAAAAATTATGTGATCCGCCATTTTGTGGCGGCGGCCATTTTGGACCGATTTTCATCAAACAGCTAAAAACACTCCCGACTAATTCACATTTCAAACAAAAAAACAAAATCAAAATCGATTCATCCGTTTGGGAGCACACACACACACACACGGAGAGACACGTCAAACTTATTCCACCCCGTCGTTTTTGCGTCGAGGGTTAAATTGACAGCTTGCATGTTGCGAGTGCGATAAACAAGTTACCACTCAGCATTCTAATACAACAGACGATCTGTTTGCGGATGGATGGACGAAGATTTTATTGGCATGTCAGAAGTACTGTGAGAGGAATTTATGAAAGTGTGAACCCTTACCTTTACTTTGTTATTTTGTACATTTTAATTTTATGTTAAAACTCTTTTAGTTTTAGTTACCTACTGTTATTGGTTTAGAAATACAACCGCTGTAATCAAATAAATAAACGATGCTGTTGTATGAATATTTGTACTGATACACATTGTAATGTCCAGATTAAAATATTTGCGATCTTTTTCTTTATCGATTATCTCTCAAACATGCTGGTTTCTTCACTATGTTTTTCTTTACCGAAGCAAGTGATAATACATAAATCTGAAAAATCATAGGTGCATATCTTGGGTTTGAACTCGCGACCGTCCTTGGCCGTCCAACGGTCACAAGAATCGACGGGGTGTTATAAGTTCGACGTGTCTGTGTGTGTGTGTGTATGTCTGTGGCATCGTTGCAGCCGAATGGATGAACGTATTATATATATATATTTTTTTGTTTTATTTTACCCTTTTCTGCGCGACTGTACCAGGACTACCGAGCTGCAGTATACACATATACATGTACTTATATTAGAAGAATGAATAAAAATAAATATTCTTCAGGGGACGAATGGGCCCCTCAAAAGTTCCAGGGGACGAGTGGGCACATGGTGCGAATCTTAGGGAACGAATGGGCTCTGACCCGTTTTTAAAAAAATCAGTCCAAGATGGCCGCCGCCACAAAATTTTGAATTACCTACATTTTTTTTTTTTATAACTTCCTTAATATGGGTGTCAAATGAAAGGGTTTGCTGCGTTAAGGAACTTCGTTGAAAAAAGAAATACCATAAAATTATGACCCTGTGTGTCGGGGGTTTCTTAAATTTAATGTTACTTGTAGACAGTTGAAGATTAAAGACGCTTAGCATAATCAACTTATAATATCCCCGCTTCTTAGTGGTGGTACTACACCACCGTGTCAAAAGCCGCCTTTCCGTGAGACGAGGAGGGTGCGGGTACGGGTGTCATATCTTCGACTCGTCGTGTCTAAGACGTCATGGTTTTAACAAGATGTTTTTCTTGTGCTTCAAGGACCATGCCCATATTAGTATGGAGCTGAAAGTCAACAATGCCATGCAATGCCCAAATTGCAGCTCTATGTCATATGATAACTTTTTAACAGTATTTATACGATATTTAGATTTAATGGCACAGATGGGCATGGTCCTTTAAGTCAGTTTTGTATCTTTAGGTCGGATCCGGTCATTGGTATGGACATGCAAGTGCGTCTGTGGTGACATCACGCGACCATATACCAGTCTACCCCGCCATGGTGTGCTTGTACAGAGTCTTGAAGTTAACGGCTCGCAGCGAGGAGGACAGGCTAGGTCGGATCGCAGCGGAGTTGAGACGTCTTGAAACTGTACCCGATTAATTGTGCCCAGTGTTACTGTGTGAAAGTGTAATGTCAAGTAAATTGTTAGTTGACTCAGTAGGTATCTGTTTGGAAAGAGTAACCATGGAGTTTCTTGCCGGTTCTTCTCCATGGAAACAACTAACCCGAACCGTGCACCTGACAATAAACAGTTTATCCCATCCAGTGAGTTTTCATAGCACGAAACCCGTCTTCTGCCCACATAATGCTCGAGCCTAACGAAATAAATCGTGACATACACGACATATATATGAAGGGAGGCCTTCTTTAACACATAGGTTTTACGCATACTTTCCATCTGAAATATTTAGCGTCAAATCTGATAACTTTTTGGGACCATTCGCTGAATTTCGGTCGCTACCAGCGGCTCCACACTCTTTTGACTAGTGTACAACAATGGAATCGACATATTGGTGCTGTGGTAATGATTCCTTTGACGAACTTTTTTACAAGGAGCTTTTCTACCACATGATATTTCGGCCTTCAGCACACACACCGTAAGCCTTCCTTTGAGCAAATATTGACGCTGTCAAAGCCAAATGGGTGCAACCAGATTTCTTTATTTTTTTTAACTGTTCATGGGCGTGTAGACTTTGGCGTAGTCGTGCCAAATGTACATTCAAGATAGGCGTCATCAAAGAATAGGTCGAAGCGTGGTAACTGGTGACGAAATGGTTTTTCTTCAACGTGTTTCTTTTTCGAAAAATAAATTGTTTATGTGTCATGTGTTCGTTGTTAAAAAAAAATGAGACCTTGGTTTTTCAATGTTTTGGTCCTAATTCTTCTTATTTTTTCTGATATTTTAACAAACAACTAAGTTATAAATAATACGAGCATACATTTAAGCCCTTCTTTTACTGGAGATTTCGTCATTTATAGTACAGAACTTTTCTGTGGTAGATATTATAAGTTTTGAACTTTCCTTGAGCTATCAGAATTTTACCATGCTTTAAGCAAAAAATACAAGTTCCATCCAGCCGCTTTAAATGTATATCGCAAACTCTTACTAATTGCTTACAGCGCTTTCAGGCATTTTACAATTTATTTAGCCGCTTCATTTCAGTTGCCTTCTTTTTGAGTTTTTTTCTTTTATTTGAAACCGTGGAGTAGACTTAATAAATCAGTTTTTGCGGTGAGTGTTAAGTGTATAGCGAATATTTTTAGCGCGGTACCATCCTCTGGAGTTTGTAAAGCCTGTATCGTATATTTTCCGTAATTTTTTAAATAAGTTATGACTTCTACAAAAGCAGAAAGTGATTTACAAGCACTTTCAGCTTCTGTAAACAATCATATTTACTTCTTTCGTATTTCTAACACAAATGTTAGCATGATTGATATAAGGTTTTCGGCGGCTAAGGTCAACTAAAAACCATAGGCACTTATCCATATCGTCATTACTGTTGCAATTACACTTTATCTAGGCCCTTTAGTTATATTTTTTTATTATCGACCTTTATTGTCCCACTGCTGGGCAAAGGTCTCCCTTATATACCTTTCTTAGATTCACTTAAAATAAGAGCAAAATATTGCTTCACATTTTCCCCAATATTAATGTCTTAGCTTTCATACTACTTTTACAAACAAGTTATTTTCGGAGACCGCTTAGGAAAATAAACCACAACGATAAAGCTGGACAAAATACTTTCCTACTTCTTTTATACCTTGACAAAAGTTATCTTGTAACTCATTTCGCTAAAACTACAATGTTTAGGGAAAAATATATGACGAAAATAACCCTGAACCTTACATACAACAAGAGAAATACAATAGATTTCTTCCGCCATTTTCTCGAATAAGAATTTATAAGATAGGATGTATTAGCACGCATATTCGGATTTTTGGTGTCCCAAATATGGGATATGAGCGTTCTGGACCATTACGCCGGTAATACGTAACAGAGATGGCTTAATATAATATTTTTAGGACTTGAGCTTGAGCCAGGCTTTGCTTGTGATGCCTTGAAATCATTATAACGATAAGACCTAGTAAAAGAGAGGAAAAAATTCTCCAGTTATGATTTTTGGGTGGCATTATTTGTTAATGTTTCTTCTATTATTTACGTAAATATGAAAGAGTTTATTTACAGCCTCTTGATTTACCTCAGCATATTTCCTTAACACAGGTTATCTTTTAACCTAGCTAGGAATACAGCACCTCACCTACCATTTTATTGTAGTCTTTGTACACTATAATTATATAGCTATTCTGTAAATTGTGACATGTACTACAATGCTTTGTTTTGATGAATAAAAAATTATTACATTTTAAGTTATGGAATCAGGCGTTACTTTGCGGAAATCCATGACATTAAATGCTATGAAATATATTTAGTGTCATGGATTCGATATATTTAGTGTCATGGAGTTTCGTGGATGCCCCTCCACGGGGCATCCACGAAACACGTGTCGAGTATAGGTTTGGTTGCATGGCATGCTAATTATTTCTCACTTGTTTTGTATTGTGTGCATACGCATGAGGGCGGGAGGGTGGGCCCATATGTGCATGAGCATATGCATGACGGTGGGATTTGTGTCCTGCTTTCAGACCTGGATATTTTTGTCTTGCGGTATTAAAACTAAATATATTTCATAGCATTTTTTTTTTATTATATTTTCTTTCCTGTTTACGAAAATGGTATTTTTTTTTGTGTAAATCACGTGCCCAAAAAAGTGCCTGTTCACACTAAATTTGCTTTGAAGGCCCCGGAACCCCGCAGTCCCGGAACATAAAGGGCGAGGAAGGAACATGGATGGGTTTTAGTCAGTAAAAGTCTGACACTCCCTCCTGCTCCACCCAGAGTGGGAGAAGTCATTTGATGATTTAAAAAAAAAGGCAGACGGATTATGTGCTCAACCCTCTCCATACGAATATACTATGTCCAGTGTGCGCGCATATACGTGTTCCGTGTTCCTATGTTATCTTTTTAGTCATCACTTTTTAGTGTTTATATTAAAGTAGGTAGGTACTTAAAATTTTAGTTTTCTAGATATTTGAACACAGCAGAAAATCTGGCCATTTTTTCAGTAAATCAGGTTTTTGAAGGTCCATATCTCTTTTAATAAATAATTTAAAAAAAAAACATAGGGACACATGCCATTTTAGTGGAAAACAAAATATTTCTCTACTCATCCAGGGAGGAAACAGGTACAGGACTACGTTTGTATGGAAAAACGGCCGTCTGTGTCCCTTTTAGGATAAAAACAATTGTGATGAATTTGTTTTCGCGATTTCAAGATTCATCATTATGAGTGGCCCGAAAGTCTGACAACCAGTCTTACCAAGAGGTATTTAGCTGTATCTGGTTAGACTAGAAGCCGACCCCAATTAATTTGGGAAAATGCCAGGCAGATGATTATCAATGATGAGTACAATGACCCCCTAAGAGGTTTATCGCTAACTAAAGCTAATCTTGTATAGTGCCTACCAGTACAAATCACAAGATAGCTTTCAAGTTCCTGCGTTAATTTGATTAAGAAGTTACACCTAATAGCCAAAGTTGAAGCAAGGATTTTGATCGAAATGTAGTTAAAAAGTTTTTAATCCAGTTCAGTAGAACTAGTGCGGTAAATTAACTTCTAATACAGGCACTTTAACTTTGAACGAGTAGTTTACTAGAGTGTTGGTAATATTATGTCATGAGATTCCTATGGGATTTTGTGTATATGGAATTCCATGAACGGATTTTCGAAAATTTTGATCATTAAAGTAGCTTGTCTAATAATCAGTGGCAATTTCCTGGTTGGATTATGCATATTATACTTGTTCACTTTATGATGTTATTATCAATCTCTTGATTTTATCCCTTATCCTTATCTTATGCTATAATTCAGAGAATGCATTTGCAACGGCATGCACAAATATGTGTCAATTTAAAGTATGTCAATGTATGTAGTTGTTTGGTCTGCACTGCCGCAATTTTCGTCAGTCAGCCCGACTTCCCTGTTGACGTACACAGGCATGCGACTCGCGTTCATGGCACTTGTTTCCTCCGCGTGAGTATCATCACTGTTATTTATGGTAAGCTCTAAAAGCCTGGGCATAAAATCAACATGGTGTAAACAGACTTTTCAAGAAGCCGCTAAAACTGAGTAACATTTTATTGGGGTGAAAAATCACATTTTACGGTAAAACTCAATGTAACGAATTCAGCACATTGTGCTGATGAATGCAATGAGTAGTAAACGGGTCATGGAGGTATTTAATTTATTACATTATTTTTTATTTAAAAAAACTTGTGGAATGGTTGGAACTTTGACACCAATATCTCCGTAACTAGAAGGTATGGTCTAGAACAAGAAAAAAATTGCAGTGACGAAGAGAACAAGTGCCTTTAGGTTTCGTTAAGAGTCGACTTACACCCTTTATAATAAAATAATAAATAAATAAAAATAAAAATATTTTATTGTCAGGCATCAAGGCCCATAGGGTGTTAGTATTACATTTTCCTTAAAGACTATGTTAGTAACAACCAGGAACAGTAAAAAAAAGAACAACGACACAGAACAATAAAATAACAAATTACAGGAAGGTTTAACAAGCTTTGTTGCCAACGTGTAGCTTGATAAACCTCCCCATTGTAGGCCCATCCAGCCTCTCTGCAAACACCATCAGAACGCTGTTGCTGCTTCCCCTCACTCGGGATATTACTGAGGCAACTTTCTTCCGCATTATCGCGAAGTAATCGTCAGTGTGCGCATCGGCGAACATACCTGACGCACTACAGTAAGGTGGAAGCCTCAACAGCGCCCTGAAGGCATTGTTGTATTGAATGCGCAGAGCATTGTCTGCTTTTAGGGTGTGGTTATCCCAAAGGCTGCTAGTATAGAATGTTTGGCAGTAGGCCTTAAAAAGAGTTAATTTCACGGGAACTGAACATCCATTAAATCTTCTGCATATCATATTTCCCCTCACAGCCAGTGCCCTGCGCTCCCTTTCCATATCCAAATCGTCCTTTAACTCTTCAGTGATAATGTGACCTAAATATTTAAAGTGGGCAACTCTTTGTAAAAGTGAACCATTTAGTTTTACAGGAGGGACAAATGTTGGATTTTTATTCCTACCTCGAATTACTAACAGCTCACTCTTTGTAGGATTATACCTTAGCCCGTGCTGTTCGGCATATCGTTCACAAATGGAGAGTAACTTTCTAATGACGAAATACCCATAAGTATCATCAAGGATAACATTGACATATTAGCTGAGCCAATAGCTGACTTTTTAAACAAATGTATTGAGCAATGTGTTTTCCCTGATCAATATAAAATTGCTCGTGTTTTGCCCATATTCAAGAAAGGCTCTAAATTAGATGCGAAAAACTATAGACCCATTTCACTATTACCAGTATTCTCTAAAATATTTGAAAAGGTAATGAAAGATAGGCTTGTCAAACATTTGGTTAAACACAATATCATTAGCTATCAACAGTTCGGGTATCAAAGAAGCATAGGAACCATTGATGCAATAGACTCACTGGTGGATGATGTGGTTAGCAATCTGAATAATAAAGGAAAAGTGGCAGGACTATTCCTAGATCTTAGCTCTGCCTTCGATACTGTTGAACATAAAATCCTTCTAGACAAACTAGAACATTACGGGATAAGAGATAAGGTCCTTAAGCTTTTCAGTTCTTATTTACGGAACAGATCACAGTACGTTGAAATTAAGTCAGTTGAAAGCGGACATGAAAAAATTAACAAATCTAAGCTTGTTAGAGTACAAAAGGGGGTTCCACAGGGCTCAGTCTTGGGTCCAATATTTTTTATAATATTTCTTAATGACTTAGCAAACTATATGTATAAGATAGTACCAGACATCAAAATGGTTATTTTTGCTGATGACACAAGTGCCGTTATGAACGATATCTCTGTAGGGGACTTAGAAAATAAAGTGAATCATGCACTGACTGCTTTTGAACATTGGTTTTCCACTAACAATTTAAAACTCAATGTGGAGAAAACTAAATGTATGCTATTCAAATCAACCGTGAGGAATAATGATAGTATTAAAATAGCTTCATTGGGAAATAAAGTCGAAATTGTACAAAACTTAAGATTTTTAGGGACACAAATTGATGCGCTCTTAAGCTGGAAACAAGAACTGGAAGCAATCACAAATTCTCTCAGCAGTGCATGCTATGCCTTGAGAAGTCTAAGGGACGAACTAACGATTGCTCATTTACGAAATGTTTATTTTGCCTTAGTTGAGTCCAAGCTGAGGTACAGTATTAAACTATGGGGGAACGGTTATAAATACAATATGGATGCAGCCTTTGTTATGCAAAAAAGAGCCCTAAGAACTATACTTCGCATAGACCAGACTGAATCTTGTAGAGACCATTTTGTGAAATTAAAAATTCTACCTGTACCTTGTCTTTATATTTTGGTTCTACTAAGTAGTTTTATAAAAAACCTAGACAAATACGAGACAAAGGAAGAAAGGGAAACTAGGGTGAAAACGCGCAGGAAAGATTTGCCTAATTATTTGCAGCCAAAATTAAATGTTGTCAAACATAGCTCTAAAGTGCAGTCTGTGAGAATTTTCAATAAATTGCCATTAGAACTAAAAATGATTAATAGTCCAAGAATATTTAAATTCAAATTAAACTCATTCCTATTAACGAAGTGCTACTATAGTATAGAAGAGTTTTTTAGTGACAAAAATAATGCCACAGTGTAACTTGTTTATTTGTCTTGACTTGCTTGATTAAGTTGAATGTTTGTTTTATTTTCTGACTAGGCTAATTGTGTTTTTGTTTTTTTTTTTATTTTAATTATGTTGTTGATATGTATTTTATTTTATTTTTGACTTTTTATCTATATTATTGATTGGAAATTTTATTGATTATTATTATTGTGCTACTCTGTATTCGACACAAATGTATTTTGTTAAGAATAAATGACTAATGACTAATGACTAATGACTAATTCCACTGATAGTAGGGCTAAGCAGCACCATGTCGTCTGCATAACTTAAGTTATTTAAACATACTCCATCTATATGGCATCCGACGAGTGCTGCTGAGCTCAACAAGTAGCTTATTTACGTAGATATTAAAAAGCCTCGGGGAAGTTAGACCTCCCTGCCTAACGCCGCACTCAAGTTTATACGGGTCAGACAATGCATTAGACCATTTGACGAAGTTCCTCTGCTTATCATACCAAAAAGATAACGTAGACACTAATGCAGTAGGAACGCCAGCCTCCCGAAGCTTCCCCCATAAGACATTGTAAGAAACAAGGTCGAAGGCCTTAGAGAGGTCCAGGAAACAAGCATACACAGGTGTTTTCCTGTCATTATAATATTTGACAGTATGCTTCAACGCAAGTATTGCGCTTTCGGTAGATAGCCCAGCACGGAAACCAAACTGTGTGTCGTGTAACTGGGTGTATCTACCGAGGTGTGAGTCGAGCACACTGTCAAACACTTTGGCTATCACAGTTGCCAGTGAAATAGGCCTGTAGTTACCTTTGTCTGCTATGTCCCCTGTCCGATTCTTCACAACAGGTACAACAATTGTATCCAATAACTCCTGAGGCAAGTAGGAATGTCCCAAACACAAATTGAATAACATAGTCAATACTCGCGGCAGATGACTACCAGCATTTTGAAGGTGCTCGATGCTAAGTCCATCATGACCCGGTGATTTACCCCTCTTCATACTATTAATCACCGTTTTTAGTTCTTTACATGGAAACCAGAGGGGTGAGCCTGATCGGCATGTCTCAGCATCGTGCACCCTCGGCACAGACTGAAGAGGGGAGCTCACTTTAAAATGGTCTTTAAAACAATTGGCTATCTCAGTGGTATCGTTTTTACCATCCACGCTAACTGGTAAGCTTGGAGTATTATGCAACCTTTTAGTACCTTTCCAAAAAGATGAAAAACGTTTTTCTGAATGGAGTGAAGCTAAAATATCCATTTCTATTCTTTCTTGGTTTTTTTCTTGGTTTTATAGTTTTATTTTAGTCGCTAGACGCTAGAATGTACTAATCATGCCATGCGGGATGTGGCATGATAAATACCGCATGGCACACGTTCATGGCATGACGTGGCTTGCCGTCCAATTGTAACGAAATTTCAACAAATATTTGCATCTGCGTGGCCTTTTACCAAACTATGTTGGGTTCGGTTTTCAGTTTATTCGAATGCCACCAGTATTTTAAATGAAACACGTAAAACGATACCCCTTGGCTTGGTAAGACTGGATGCCAGATTTTCGACTTCTGACCACTCGTAATGACTGTCAAAGATTTAAGCCGAAACCAACGTGCTTTCCGAGGCACGGAATAAACTTGGTATGTAATGATGATCACTCACCCACGGACGAACTTCGATAAGCATGCCTTAACCTTGAAGATCGACTCGATCGTCTGTTATTATTAAGCCACGAAGACCTCCCAAGCTCTGACCGATCTAAACATGAACACGAGATATAAAAAAAAACAATTTAACACATTCTTGAAAATCAGAAGCCAAGGTTTTCATTCCCCAGCTGCATGTAAATGGATGTGCGCATCACTTATGCATACTCTAGTTTAAGAAGCAACGTCCGTGCCAAACATGCAGAGATCTCTAGGCACTTAGATCTATGAAAAGTTGATGTTAATTCTCATGAACATACTTAGCGTTTGGACTAAGATGTTTCCGCGTGATTTATTATCATTTTGTTGAATGGTTTCTTCTACGACAATTTGGTAGCAGTGAGAATGGTTTTTCCAATTCAATGATTACTGATGACCCACAGTTAATAGATACATGATGATGACGTGGTCTTCATTATCTGCCTAGCTTTGCTCAACCATGTTGGGCTCGGCTTCCAGCCTAACCGGATACAGCTGAATACCAGTTTTCTATATGGAATGAATTCCTTAACTCAGTTTTTACAATACCCCTTTTTTAAGAGTGGTTGCCAGACTTTCGGCCCACTGACTACCTGTAACGACTGTCAAAGATCTACAATTCGACAGCCTCGACCAATGACTTAACGTGCTTTCCCAGGCACGGAGAAAATTTGGTAGGTGTACAGGTAATTGGTGATCATTTTTCCACTGACCAATCTAGGCAAGGCATGACATGGTCGTCATCCCAGTATTAATTTCGATCCTTGTTTCCCACAGCGTTTCTTCAGCCTACGCTACTGAACTTAAACCTTTCGTCAATTAATGACTGTTCAATAAAACTAAGCCTTTCTGTTGTTACTGGTACTACTTTCCCAGTTATACGCGCAGTCATATAATTTTCTTCATCTTTCTTAATCTGTAGTACTACTAACAGTTTACTGTATTCTCAGACGAGGCATGCTTTTAAGAGCGCTCATAATATATCTTAGGACGGTGCACTTACAGCCTGTTTTCCATTATGTCGTTCATGCACGGGAACACGTTGCAAGAACTCTTGCTAGGAGCAGTTAGCGTGAGTACTTGGCTCTGTAAGCATTAATTGTCGTGTTTGTATGTGAAAGCTATGACGTCTAGTATGGAAGTCGTAAAAGGTAAGATGGTGTCAATGATTTAACTGCTTTTATTGTTTAAGGAAACAAGAGGGTTTTTATTTAATAACTGATGAAAAGTGGGCCTACATCAGGTTTTTGTTGCATGTAAACTTTTGCAACCTCGAGAAACAGATGTCATTTGTTTCACGAGTCGACGTAAAGAGATAGGGAATCGACGCAGAGCGAATGATTCATCGCACAAGATGGAGAGGTTTTGAAGAAGAAAGGAGAAGCCTCGACCCAACTATGGGACTCATCACAGGCAAAAAAACACGCCTAGACACTTAACTACTAATGTAGATGTGAATTTTGTAAAGGTTTTCTCGCGATGATTGACACGTCAAAGTGGTTTTGTGAAGCGTTATACAAGCTTTATGATCAAGTTTTTATTTAGTAATTGATTTTGTTATTCAACTAGCGAGCTCAGGCTAGGCAGGGAAAAATAAAATAAATATTTCTTTAGTTTTCTTACCAACATAATGTTAGACGCTATAAATTCATATTTATGGTTACAGCCATCACGATCTATCCAATTTATTGGTGTTGGTTTGGAATAAATTTAATATAATAATACCAAAATAGAACCTCATTGATATTTTAATGAAATAATCTGGAAAAAAAAACAAGAACAAACATTATTGAAATTCGTAATAATCTCAAAAACCACCAATCTTTATGTTATTTTCTTTCACCAATGGATAGAGTGGTTCTCGAGGAAAATTTTAGTATATAACTTGTACGCGGGAAGACGATGCGTTTGAGGACCTTCCACTAGGTGGACCGATGACCTAGTGAAGGTTGCATCTGTCCGATGCGAGTCGCACGAGACCGGCCAATGTAGCGACTCTTGGGGGAGGCCTATGTCCAGCAGTGGACGTCTTAAATGATGATGATGATGATGATGAAGCCGCGGGTATCAACTAATTTAATACAAAAATATTTGTTTCTTTAAGCCTAGTTGCCCCACGTTGTTCTTCTCATCGCTGTCACTGTGGCGAAGTTATCAACAGTGTCGGACACCACAGCCTGCATTGAAGCCGAAGTGCGGGCCGTTTCGCACGGCACGCGAACGTGTCACCTTCAGCGTTCCAACTTTAAAAGGGTCCCTTGCAGGCGTGGCACGCTACGACGGCAAGAGAGTGGGTGCGACTACGGCTCTACTTGACTATTTTATACCTATGCATTTCTGCATTTCTATTTGAATTATTTTCTTGTTTCGTCCTTTTAAGACACTTTTATTTCCGTAGTCGAGTTATAGTTTTTTTTACTTTATTTTATTAGGATTGGTCCATGGGACCAAACTTGGAACCACGGTCCGATCCATAAATGCAGTATCATCTCGAGTTTCAGTATCGGTCACAACTGCATATTCCGTAACTATTCCCAGGTATGTTACTATTACTGTTATGCCTGTGTCATCCCACCGCTGGGCATACGCATCTCCCCATTACTTCAAAATATTTCGATCTAGGGCTAGTGTGGACCACTAGTCGTTGGTTGTGTGCAGTTCGTCCTTTCGCGTCTTGCGAGGTCTACCACGTCGCATTCTGGCTGTGTTAGGGATCCACAACGTGGTTATTTAGGCCCACAGTTCTACGTCTCTCAGATAAGGTCCAGAACAACCACAAAAAAAAAAAACCACGCAACGACCGGAAATACATTCTATTTGACTTTTTTAAGGGGGTTTTACACCCTGTGTGGTTATTCATGGCATAACTTTCTCCTGAAACATACTAAGAAACTACAACATGTAAGTATCTACTGCACCCAACATCAACGACTAAAACTCACCGAAACTTGCTTCTTGTAACAGCAGAATTGTCAAACAAACTTCCGAAGTACGAAGGCAACAAAATTCACGAACATGTTATGAACATGTTCTACAAAGAAGTGTTAGTGCACTGTGAAGTTTCGCCAGCTAACATAACATGTGGCTCATCAGTGTCCTCGTTATGTGTTACTTTAAAGTGTTCGTCTTGTACTTATGGTTTCAAACTTCTATGTTATGATCAAGCGTCAATTCAGGGGGTTCGTAGCACACTACATGAAAGAAATCTTCTACGAGATCTGCTGCGACGCCTTCTGGCTCTGTCAGGGCTCCAGAAAGTAGCTATTTTTGCCCACAGCTAGCTATTTAGCTAGTAGCTAGCTAGCTATTTTTTACATGCGGCAAACGTGGCCCATCCTGTCCCACTTCAGCTTAGCGGCTTTATGAGCAACGTCAGTAATTTGTGTTTTGGAGCGCAGTGTGGTTTTGCGTACACGTTCGGTTAGTTTCGGATCCTTCATGTTAAATAATTTTAATATTAATGGCAAACTATCATCAGTAGATTAAACTGGGACACCAATAACTTTCAATGAGTAATATCAGTTTTAAGTCTCAAAATAATTCACCCATTCGAAATACGACAGTTTTCTCGAAATTCACAAATCAATTTTACAATAACGGTATGTTTCATCAAATAAATCAAGTCTAGTTCCACACAAATACAAAAAATGTTTACTCTGCTATTCTTTCATCGGCACGACTTATACAAGATCAACAACTGGCGTAAAGACAGTGGAGTCAGCAACGTAACAGGGTAGCCGACGGTCAAATAGTAACCAAACAAATAGGTTGGTACGTAAGTATATTTCAAATAGCTTGCCCCAGAAAGGTCAATATATATTCCTTTTATAAGTGAGCGAACAAAGGGTAAAGGTTCGAAAGCGATTTGAACCGCAAAGGAAGATTCAACAAATTGCTATGATGATACTAATACTGTTTTCCTTAGATGTAACTCTTTGAAATAGCAACAGGCTGACATATCATTGCGTCGTCTATCAGCGCTTCGATCTGTTTTTGCTTATACCTTAAGAATTGTACATTAAACACTACAGCAGAATTAAACACAGCTATTTCATCATCAGATTATGGCAGAACATAGGACTCCTATCTAGCTATCCTATCCGTTCTCCTATCCTAATCGCACGCCACTCAATCCCATTCTCAGCAACTTTCATTCAGTTGCTACCAGCCACTCTGCGAAGATTGTCGCTCCACCGAGCCTGAGGGCGTCCCACCTTACACTAAAACAACATTTTCTCAACAGTGCGGAATGCACTGTTGATGATACTAATACTGTTTTCCTTAGATGTAACTTTTTGAAATAGCAACAGGCTGACATATCATTGCGTCGTCTATCAGCGCTTTGATCTGTGGTTGCTTATACATTAAGAATTGTACATTAAACACTACAGCAGAATTAAACACAGCTATTTCATCATCAGTGTATGGCAGAACATAGGACTCATAACTAGCTATCCTATCCGTCCTCCTATCCTAATCGCACGCCACTCATTCCCATGCTCAGCAACTTTCATTCAGTTGCTACCAGCCACTCTGCGAAGATTGTCGCTCCACCGAGCCTGAGGGCGTCCCACCTTACACTAAAACAACATTTTCTCAACAGTGCATTCCATAACGAAAATGAACTTCGAAAAAACCAACATACTATTTTGACAATACCTTGTTTGTGTAGAGGAAACGATTAACCGGAGTTTAACTACGCCATTTCCCAAGCTGTCTTCCTAAAACTGCGTGCAGTAACGCAGCAAGATACTTTGTGTTTTACCTCTACTTATCTTGAGAAACTTTCAAGAGCACACGAAGTGTGTCGGTACCGTTTAGCGTTTCAACTTAAGGGGGATGCTTCAAGGTAGCCCGAGAAATTCAAATTTCTTACGTTTTTTTTGCAATTTGCAGGGCAGTGTTAAGTTGTATGTTGATAAACATATGTTTAAAGTATAATAACATAATTGTTTACAGTCGCAACCGATATCGGTTGCGACTGTAAAACGTATTAAGTTACAGAATTATAATCATCAAAATTATCAGTACAACCCTCCAAGTTCGTAAGACTCGATGAACGAATTTTTCACGCTCAAAGTCCTTCTTCGAGTCTTAGGAACTTGCACTGAAGAACATGCATTCTAAAAGTTAGCAACGGCACAAATAGCTAAATTCATAATCATTCATCATTATTTTAGTATAATAAAGAGTGATAAGTAGATGAAGACCAAGAAACGATGGATGAACATATTGCTATAAAGGAGAGGACTGCTTAAAAATTTACACATTAAATTAACAGTCACTAAGGGCACCCCCTGTGGGGTTCGAGCCTCGACTTAGTGCGTCATTGAGGGGAGGGCAGCAAGGGACAGGCTGGGTCGGAATATGATTTGGGGAATTTAACGTAACATGAAAACAAGGCTAATTAATTTATAGGCTGATGATGAACGTAACATGTTCAGCGTCGCGGGCTGGCTCGTCGCGCAAGGGTCGGGCAGTAAAGATGTTACGCTGATGTTATGATGGTCGCGGGTGGCTTCGGCGAGACCGGATTCGCGGTTTGTATTTGTGTTTGATTCTGTTCTTTCTGAAAGTGCTGGTTTCCCTACAACTTTCCTGTAAGAGGGTGGTGGAGTCGTCGGGTTGGAAAATAAGACTTGCTGCGCCGGCCCGTAAATAAATAATTAGTATAAGGTTAGAAGAAGGGCGAGGGTGATCATAAAGCGATATTTCAAGATGGCCCCCGCTAACATTTGTAGATATTTGTCATTATTAACGAATACTCTGAAACCTGAAAGTTTGACAGCTAGCCTTACCAAGAGGTCGTATTGCACAGTATTAACTGGGTCGTGGAGGTCAGATAGGCAGTCACTCCATGTAAAAAACTGGTATTCAGCTGTATCCTGTAAGACTGGAAGCCGATCCCACGGTAAATACTAATAATCCAAAACGACATAACAGTTTTTATGAATTTCACGCACTACGCTACTACGACTTGCCGGTCGTGCGACTACTTTTTTCCTGGTCGAAAGCTTTTATGACCACAAGTCGTGATCAAGGCGCTCAGTGCGCGAGGTCCCTTAAAGTAAATGACGGCATTATTTAAAGGGTGTAAAATTCTTAACGAAGCCGAAAGGCACTTGGCACTTGTTCTCCCGTCATTTTGATATTTTTTCTGATCTACACCATACCTGGGAACCTTGATGAACAGTATATTGGGGGATCAAAGTTTCAACATTTTTACAAGTTTCTTTTTTTTAACAAGTTTTTAATGTACGATTATTGTTTAAACACATCCATGACCCCCATACTATTCAATTCATCCATCAGCACAATTTTATGAGTGTGCGTAACATTGGATTCTACCAAAAAACATGATTTTTCACCCCAAAAAAAAGGGTCCCAACAATAAGTTAGCATACTTAGTTTGAAATATAGAATGGTTGGTTGACGGTTTCGTGATAAATCTTTTTACAGCCTGTATTTAGTTGTAGTTCAACTCAAATAAAAACTTTATACAACATTACCTACTTCTCATCTCATTGCAAAGCCCGCTTCGAAAATCCAGGTCTCCCAGTAAGCTATTGCAATAACTCATAAGCGAACGGCTCAAACTGGATCAGCTGTATCATGTCCAAAGTCCTTTCATATTGCAATGTACGATTGTGTGAATTGTCGCTTAATATCCCGACTTTGCGGGGAATTTTCGAACGCCACCGCTTTAGAGTATTTGGTGAACTTCTTATACTTACTACAGCGTGTATCACAAATGCGTGGCATTTTTTTTTATTTTAAGGTCTGCCTATTCTTTTTCCATCTATGTTGAAGTCGGCTTCCAGTCTAACCAAATGCCGATGAATACCAGTATTTTACATGTAGTTACTACTGTCTATCAGATCTTCGCAACTCATTGAGTGCTGGGTAAAACGATACCCTTTGTTAAGACTGGTTGTCAGATTTTCAAGCCACTGGACTACCTGTAACTTCTGTCAAAAATCTACTGATGACAGCCAGGACCAATGGTGTAACATGCTTACCGAGGCACGAAAGAAACTCGGTATGTAATGGGTGGTCACACATCCATAGACCAACCTAGGCAAGCGCGGCTTTACCTGATGATCAACTCGAGTGGCCAGTATTATTAGGCCACGAGCTCCTCCACACTGTTTAAAGGTGTCAGAAACTGAAAAACTTTCTTTTGGGTTCATCAGCATACAATCATAAGACACCTGATTACTATTTCACAATAGGGTAAACGATGAAAAAAATTTAATTAGTCCGTCACTTAGATTATCAAAAAATATTTGACCCGTAATTTTTCTTTTGTTACGTAATCCAAAATTTACGAAGATCCGAGCCTTTTAAAATTCTCAATACTTCACGCCTAGGTATAATTTTTAGCTAGTTCTGACGTCACGAGCCCTCCCTCCCGAGTTTTGATGCGTTTTATCTTTGTCAATATTCATTAATTTACAAAAACAAAATACATGTCCATTATTTTCCAATAATCTAACTGACGGACTAAATAAATTTGCAATTTTTTGATACTATCGGAATGCCTATTACAATTTTGGTCCCGTAGAGAAACTTGTTCAGTTTGATATTCTGTACCACACACCCTTAAAGACCATTCAATTCTAATATATACTGTAAGTATACTACATAAGGTGGGTATCTAGATTTAGGTGTTTTTTGTGAGCACAGAGTCTAGACCTTATTTCTCAAAGCTTATAAGTCTCGTAGCTTATAAATCGAATACTTTACGTTTAGAGATAGTAGACTAGTTTTCTTGAAGTAATCCTAGTCAAACATTTACGATAGCACGACTAAACGTAAAGATTTAAAGTTAATTTGACGTAATTTTAAAGTTATTTTAGATGCAACACTAATTATCACTAAAGTTTTGCAAGGGTCTTTTTGAGCGTATCTGATTATTTTCTTTTTTACAAAACTTTCTCCTGTTAGTGTCATTCAAGCGCTGTCACATCCTAGTGGGACTCTAGTCTTGTGGTTACAAAATATATTTTTTTCTAAAGAAACTATAAGTTTTGATTCCTCGGACTTTTTAAATAAATTAAATTCTAACTAAATCTTTCAGATCAGCAAAATAAGAAATTCAGACTTTCGGGGGTTTATAATATCTTACTATTTGATTTATTCACCGACGTATGCTTCTTTGGATCCTTTACATCATAGATATTTAATTACATTAAAAACTCGTCATTTTAACAAATCATCCATTTTCTCCATCCCAATTTATTCAGGTCGTCAGAAAAGATAGATAAGACATTCTACAAGTACTCCAACAATGCTTAGTCCTGTGCTGCCCTTTCTCACATGCACTGAATTCCTGTGAGCTGATGAAGGATCATCATCATTCTGTTGCCTTTATTAATTATCTCTTTAATTAGAGTCACCGCAGTATGTCCTAGTCCTTCATACTTATGTATTAGTTTTTATCTACGAGAACATGACATTATCAATCTAAGGGGATGTCAACACCAAAATGCGTTCACACTGTCTATTTGAATCGGAGTTATCGAGAGCGAGAGAGTTACTGGGCGGCCAGACTTTAGAAGAAAATAATGAATAAATATTAAAATAAAAAAAGTGTGGATTATTTGTGACTCGTTAGCGGTCTATGTATAAATATGTTGACTTCATGTTTTTTCTTCAAACTACGCTTTAATTTCATCATAATCACACTAACAACTCAGTACAAAGCGAGTCTAGCAATAAAAATGTATGAAATTTCATTATTGCACAGTTTATTTTTTATCGCACCAAAAGGTGCCAATCTCAATGGATTAGCTCTATTCAGCCAGCCGATATCAATACTTTTTTTTTTACGTACGTATTTTTCGTTTCTATCCTACTTGTTCCAAATTTAAAAATGATTGCTGCTAACTCTGATTTAAAAATGAAAGAAATTTAAAAAGTGATTTGGCGGGAACTATGTTAATTTTGCTTGACAATATTTTTGGAATCGATAAAGTGTGATACTATTTGATTTTGAATGCTTCGGCCTCGAATTAAAATGGAATCATCTAGCGACACATTAACTCCGGAAAACATTCTAAACGAAGCCGACAGTGTTATAGAAACTTCTATTTTAACTGTTTGATATGAGTTTCTTTTATCTACTATTCCTAAGTAATAGTTGAAAGAAAAGCAGATTATGCACCTCGGTGCAATAATAAATTACTTTGTGCTCGATGCAATAATCTATTATTAATTGCAAACCCACACGTCAAAAAATTAATCACATATAACCGTTTAATGATGATTTTAAGACCACTCTTTGCATTTATTTTCTATCAAGCCGATTTCGTCCAATTATGTTTCGAGTCCACGTTCTTTGAAATAATTATGATGAATATCAACCTTTATTTTTTTGATGTGCAAGAACAAATAGGTTTTTTCTAAAATACTGTTTAAATAACATGAATTAAGTGTTGCCAGCCCCTTAATTTCCCAACTTCAATTTAAAAATAAATCTTCCTGACAATCACAGCAAAATGTCGCGAAAATCGCAGTTGTAACAATGTTGTGATACGCGGTCGTTCGTCGACAATTACGTACGTGTCGTCATAGCGCTTTCAACTTTGCGTCGTACAGATACGTGATGAGCATTGTGTCCATGTGCAGCGCTGCAAGTGTTCACACTTCGCGTTTAATTTGTTTGGCTTTAATAAAAGTAAAGGATAAAACGGGTAGTGGAAAAACATTTACAGTATTTTTTATTTAAAACGTGGTGCAATGTTCTTTGGGTATCATGTTGGGTTCAGTGGGTTGTCTTGTCGTGTATACAGTGGAATGAGTAAAAAGTCGTGAGGGAAGTTTTGAGTATGAATAATATGGATATAGATGGAGTGTGCTTAAATAATATAAGCTATGCAGACGACATAGTCCTGCTGAGTACTTCGCCCTGAGACCAAATGCCATAATGACATTATACTTGGTAATATTTTGCCGAGTAAAAATTTGACCAAATAAAAATATGCGTACTAAAATCATTCGAAATATTGCAATGGTATAAAAAAAGGTTGCTAAAATTTGTTTGGGTAATGAAATTTTGGCAAAATCTTTTCGGCAAAACGGCAGGATCCCCGCCCTGTGGCCTCGCAAGCTGTTGGGAATTTGTGAAAGATATGCATTACAACATGGGCTTGTGTTTAATATGAACAATAATGAAGTTGTGGTCTTTGAGGCTGGCAGCAGTAATAAACCTATTGAGATGCGTATCATTGAACTGAACGATGTTCCTGTAGCAGAGAGTTAACCAATTTAAATACCTGCCGACCTCAGAGATGATAATGACATCGAACGGGAGCAAAGGGCGCTGTCTGTAAGTGCTAACATGATAGCTCACAGGTTTGCACGCGGTTCGAGTAAAGTCAAAGTCGCATTATTCCGTGCATATTGTACTTTATTCTACGCGCGTAGCTTGTGGGCTCATTTTACACTAAAGGCGTATAGCGCTCTTCGCGTCCAGTATAACAACGCTTTTAGGGTGCTGATGAGGTTGCCAAGCTTCTGTAGTGCTTCAGGGAGGTTTGCTGAAGCCCGCGTAGATTGCTTTTATACAGTGATGCGTAAGAGACGCGCATCCCTGGTATGAAGGGTACGGGCAGCTCTAACAACATCCTAAAAATTATCTCGGGCCAACTAGATTGCGCGATCGTTAACCGGTGCTGCAAAATTTCTGCTGGGCATGCAGCATAGTTGCTATGTGTCCCATTATTAGGTTATTTTAAGTTTTGCATATTATTAAGTATACTAATATGGATGTAGACTGCGAGTTTACGCCTTGCAGACGGCGTGCGGACGCCGCACCGCCCGCGAGTGGACGCCGCGCCGCCCGCGAGTGGATGCCGCGCCGCCCGCGCGCGGACCGCGTGCTTACGCCTCGCTGACGACGCGTAGCAAGCACGCCGTAGCCTAAATTCAAGACAACGCTGGCCAACAGCTGTGCTGGTGCGGTGCTTGTCAAGTGTGCCAGGACCTTAACACAGACAGTATTAGGGATGTGCACTGAGAAACTTTTAGGTTTTTTAAAATAACGAAGGTCTGAACGCCACGGGCTCTTTGGTCCATTAGGTATTTCAAACATAGTTGAAATAACCAATATCTTAAAAAACCATTAGATTTATCGTTCGTTAGTGCAATTGATTTTAGTTCAATCAAAATTAGGTAAGTTAATCGGTAGGTGAGTTGTCCAATATGCGTTATAAACATATGTGAATCAACCGTAGTTATAATGAAATTAGTTGAGATGAACTTAGGTAATATGATACGTAACCAAGTGAAATTGTCACTAACACTGAGTTAAGTTGTTTGAATAAATAATTGAATTATTATTATAGACCATGTGTCTTCAATAAAAGATTGTTCAAGTAACTATTAGAACTATTTTAAGTAAAAATTATCAACGAATACACAACTTTAGTACACAACGATTACTGACTAAAATACCAAGAAGTTTGTAAAACATTCAGCTTACGTTCTTCGGATAATTTCGGAGATTTGTATGATCTAAAACTTTGGGTGTAAAGGTGAGGCTATAAAGAGGGATTAGCGAGGAAAGACGGGATGAAGATCAAGTAAAAATTGTATGAGTACAGCAAGTATTTGTTAATTCTTAGGAAACATAAAAGATTATCAAAGGTGAACAAAAACAAAAAGATGAAGTTTTCACAATACTGTTTTTTTCTCTAAATTAGGACCAATTTTTAAACCAGAAGAAATACACAAAATAGTAACTAACAATATTACCTAAGCCAAACTTTTTCTACGAAGCCTTTACAAACTGATACACAATTTAGGTATAGCCCAAGCTACTGAATATACAAAATTATAATCAGCATGGTAAAATTAGTGCATTTGATAAAAACTTCGACTTACCTAGCCGACTGAAGTTTTAGTGCGAACGAACTTGTAGGCAATTGCCGGTATGGAAACAAAAAGCAGGATGACTCATAAATAATGTATTCAAAGAAAATCTCTTCAATAAAATTAGCTTAAAGCGAGACCTATCCTTCAGATTTATTACTAAAACTTCGTTTCGTATTTTATTTACTTCTAAAGTTCAGTTTATCGGTGCCGTAACATTTTCTTTGGAAAGTCGATTTTATTTAATGTAATGTTACTTTAAGATAAATTGGAACATGACATCATTTGAGGATACACAATTTTGTTTTAGCTGGCTTTGAGTACTGATTAGCAGATGTGAAATGTAAGATCAATAAAGTTGGATATGTCACCGTAAAATCGTCAAACACGTTATATTACAATGTAACGTGTTTGTCTCTAGCGATATTGTAAACTCTCGAAATATTGTCAACTGAACATACGGAATTATCTCTGCCCCCATAATCGGGACTTGAGCACCCCCCCGTTAGGTAAGTTAGGTTCTTTTAAACCCTGCACTCGGAAATAGGAGCCCCGCGAAGCGGGGCTCCGTCGACTACGCTTTTTAGGGGAATATAAAGTGTTTTAAGGTTAGGTTATATTAATCGGTATTTCTCAGGAATGGTACATTATCTTTTCATGAAAGTGGTACCACTGGACAAGGGGGACCCCTCCTTCCCTCCACACCGCGTGAATTGACTACCATCGCATGCATTTCACGAAAAATAATGCGTTTTATTGTAAGCAGTATGTTCGTTTGACAATATTTTGGAGAGTTTACAATATCGCTAAAGAGATTACAATATAACGTGTTTGACAATTTTACGGTGACAGATATACATTTTGGTGGATGAAAAAGGAAAGGATAACTAATAAAAAAATGTGAATATTTTGAAACCAAATGAAGTAAATGATGTCGTGATGATTGACATGGTAATCAAAATCGTGTTGCGTTAACCCATAGTAAAATGGGACACGGAATATTATTAGTAAATATGAAATGTGTGATTATTTAAATCGAAACTTACAATACAGTATGTTAGTTTAAACGAGGGACTTATTCCAACCCGCAATAGTCCATGCTTACATGATACTAATAAACATATGAACAAAAAGAAAACACTAATACATAACAGTTAGATCCATACCAAAAACTTCGCCTAAGTTTCGCAACGTGTGTATGAGTATGACCTTTCTAGGTATAATCCATTTTCCCTTCATACTTTAAATCTGGCTTTGGACAGGCAAATATCTAGGTAACTAGGTACTGACCGAATGTTCGCAGTCGTTGATGGACACCTTGCATAATAATTAACGGTTCCTCGCACAATATCACTAGATAACACTTAAGCACGAACCATAATCCCAATATTCTTCACTGGAATGATGATAAGACGTAATTTTTGGTTATTCAAGAACACATTTACAGGACACTCTTAATATCGCGTAGTAAGCGGGGTTGTTTGTTAAATGCGATACGCAGAAACGCAATATTAGACATGCGGAAGTAACGGCGCTCGCGCATACACTGAGGTCAACGCGAGGTGGCGCGGGGGTGTGCCCTGTCGGTGCATCGGGGAGATTGCAAAGGAAAGGGGTGGAGTTTGCGCACGGAGCTCAGGACCGGCACATGTTTTGCCGCGTGACACCTACTTGCGCGCTCAGTGTCCATGAGTAATGTATTTAATTAGACAATTATGTCAAAAATTAAGGTTATAGGTTTTTTACATATTTGGATTGAGAATCGAATACTGAATACCTTCCCTCAATATGTCCCTCGTTTAACCTAATACGCTGTATAATAAGTGTTTGGTATAATGTGAGTATACCTAATGACTTAAGCACCATTGTAACGAACACTTAAATACTAACATTAAACATCTGCTTAATCTGCTGCGTATGATATTGAATTGTGTCTGGTGAAATATGGGTGTACAAAACATATTTCTTATTTTTGCACGGATACAATCACAGACTAAAGCTACTAGGAACATGTTTCCCTGTTCATATCCGACATAACCGAAACCAAATCTATTTTTAACTCGTATCCAAGATGGTGTCGATCCACCTCGGCAATCCATTTGGCTAATCTGCACACAGATTAATTGATGAAGACACAGACGCGTTCTGGACATCTGAAACACGATTAAGGAGGCAAGACAATGTCTAGCAGAGATACCTACATGTCATATTGTGGTTGGTTGTGTGGTAAGTTTATTAAATGACTTGGTTATGGAGCTCATGGAGCATGGAGCTTGTTATATAATAACAGTCTCTTGAGTCGATCTTCAGGCTAAGACGTCCTCGCCTAGGTTGGTCCGTGGACGGGTGAGCACCCATTACCTACCGAGTTTCCTCCGTGCCTCGGAAGCAGTTGGGCATGGCTGTCAATTGTAGATCTATGACAGTCGTTAAGTAGACAGTGGCTCGAAAGTCTGACAAACAGTCTTACCAAGGGATATCGTCCAAACTAAGCCAGTCAGTACCACTAAGTTGGGTATGTCAGATAGGCAGTCGCTCCATGTAAAATACTGGTATTCAGCTGCATCCGGTTAGATTGGAAGCCAATCTCAACAGAATTGGGAAATGGATGTGTCTAGGATCATGACTTGGTTGTGTTTGGACAGACCATGTTTGAGATTTGTTATGACGTATTTTTGTGGTTTGCGGTTGAAAGTAGTATCTACACAGCTCGTCTATTAGAAACATGAGAAGTACAGGTAACATGGATTAATTATGAGGGCAAAAGAATTAAGCAGACCAACAGCGATAATATTCTGACAGGGCAGCTAAGTAGCTGCCCTGTCAGAACTTCAGCGCTGTTACGTTTTTTATTAAATGTTACAGCACCATGCCGAGACAGGAGCCTTTTGGCCTCGTACAGGACATATATTGTTAGTTTTTTTTTTACGATTTTATTATTTTTCTGACTATCTATGTTTACTTTTTATAATTTATAATCACAATACAACCATTTTCTTTTATTTTTGTGTTTGTCCTGCCTGGATGCTTATTCTTTCTTTCTTTCTGTGCAAGAACATAACTCTAGTCTAGGTAGAGGTAAGAAACTTTTCGATCTTCGCTAATAACCCCTTATCGACGGTTGCGTGTGTTGCGATGGTAAATAATGGTGAAAACAAATAAAAGAAATACTAATAGCTTAGAGCATGCGACCAGTCATCCCAAAGTATCTGGCGACAAGTCGATACTCATACTCATATAGATGGAAACAAGTGACGCACACGCATGTCGCTGGACGCAAATCGTATTACTAGAGGTCGTGAACGGGCCGTTATATCTACTTAGGTATATTAACTTCTAGAAATTGTTTTTTTTCTGCAATATGAAACCTTTTTATAAAATTTGATAGATTTAACTCTGTGAATGGCAAACAATTCGACAGTCGACAAAGCCATTGACTCGACTTTGAGAAATTTCTCCGAAAACTAGGCGAGCATTCTGACCCTTTACGTCCCAAGCCCTTCGACCTCAAACTGTTCAAAGACAATGAAGGCAATTCTTGGAAAAAGCAAACAAAATCTGTTTTAAGCATACTTCTCACTAATTGTTGGTCATTGAGAATTGAATAGGTATAAGAACTGAGGGAATATTGAACAAAAACTATTATGGAGCGATTGCGTGTCTAGTCCGGCCCTACACATTTGGTGTAATCAGTCTTAAGACTCGCCCCTAATTAAGACATCGGCGGCTGGCGTCAGATGGATATCAAATAGATCAAAGGTGGCCGAAATTAAAACCTGGGCATGTGAAACTCGGTTTCGGCCCCATAGAAAAACCCGGTTTTTATTACTACACACGTTGAACATAAAACACCTCCATATACGAGGCGTAAAAAAAAAATTGTGTGTATTGATATATCCGATTCGTTCAGTATGTCAAAACGAACCAACAGTAGAGCCCCACGACCCGGACCTAGGTGCAGGCATTATTAACGTCTACTCTACAATACGTTTTTTCCAAATCATTATAAATCAATTTGGTAATAAATCAAATAGACATTTAACATTGCTACAATACTCGTAGATTCATTCACAACGAAATAATTTCAAATTCTACCTATTATTGCTATTGCTGAACTGACAGGCACAGCTATCCGTAATAAATGGGACGTGGAGCTAGTAAAGTAGAGGATGGTATTTATTTTACCTTATACTGCTAAATGAAATACTTTATTTTGGGGAAATACCTGATTAAATATTAAATGATCATCATTTGCCTAGCCTTTTCCCAACGATGTTGGAGTCGGCTTCCAGTCTAACCGGATGCAGCTGAATACCAGTATTTTACATGAAGCGACTGCCTATCTTACCTCTATAACCAAGACCTCAAAGAAGATGGCGGAAAAAGCTGGACAAAACCAACTGATATTTGCCCAGCATGTGGGATACATGTGGGATATATGTGGGATGACGCAGGCATACAGTATCAGTAAATCATACTACATACTTTCATGAAACGTTAGACAGCGGTGTAGCTATCTGTACCCTTTGACATTCGTTTTGCAAATTATTATTTATTTTATTATTGTGAATGTGAGGGCCAGGTGGGTTACATTTGGTTTTTTTTTTCCCACGACTGTCTGGCAGTTTGAGTACTATAAGCGACCTACCCAAATGTCCTTTCATTGCTTTTGTTCTTCGTTTCGTTGAGCTCCTTGAGTTATAAGTCGAGATACAGGATAACATACACATGCTTGCACTGACTGGACAGGTCCATTTAAATCTTCAAAAGACCATCTCAGACACTAATCTGCATCCGGGGCTGCGGGACTGTTCGAAAGAGATACCGCGGCCCCGGAATGTAAAGGGCGAGGAAGGAACATGAATGGTTTTTAGTCAGTAAAAGTCTGACACTCCCTGCCGCGGTGGGAGGAGTCATTTGATGATTTCCCATCAGAAAAAAAGACACTAATCTGCATGGTACTCGTGTGAATTAAGCAAGATTGTCTGGATTTCAAAAGAGACTATGACCTCTAAGTTTGTTTCGACTGTTTCTTCTCAGAGTAGTCAGGTACGAAATATCGGCACCATCTAGTTTAAAAAAATGACGTGGAAAAGTGTTGGAGAAAACCTACTAGCTGAATAAATATCATATCATTTACATTTCGCCATTTTGTTTTTTTTAAAGTCTATTGCATAACTTGTGCTTCTACCCAGATCCGTTAGTTGGGACTGGACTATTAGCTATACACGATTACGTTCTGTAACTTGGGTTTTACCTGATAAAACAAATGTATGTGTTAAATAAAATAAATACATAATTTTATGTTTAAGACCCAAGTAACACATCAGGCACTAAACACATAACCCAACCTCGAAAACTTAAACCTCGGTCCTCTTGTCCACCACCACAAACACAACGATACGATAACAAAAATATAAATAAACAAATAAAGTAAAAATTGTTGGTTTTGAAGTTTGTCTGCTTCTTCAGACACCAATCATTGAACAATAAACTCCTCTTCCTCCTCCTAACTCCTTTTTTTATTAGATCAGAATGATGCTCTAAACAAAGGATTAACGCGAAAACTGAGTCATAAAATTAAAATAAACATCAAAACCATCATCTGCCTAAACTTTTCCCAACTATGTTGGGTTCGGCTTCCAGTCTAACCGAATGCAACTGTATACCAGTATTTTACTCGGAGCGACATAAAAATGAACAAGAAAAGAAAATAAAACCATCCCAATCTCTTCGTAGTTCCATGTTGACTGCAGTCAACAACAAAATGGACCATTCCCGGGACAAATTGACAGCGGAAGTCTCGAGCCGGGACAGCCTTCCCCGGCGGCTGATTATTGCATTTCAATATTCAATAGATGCAAGACGAACCTACAAGTTTCCAATCAGAAATTAGTTTCGAATAGCACTCTCAGTATTAGTTCCGGAACATAGCAACTGTATTGATGTATGAAAATGTATTGGGTGTAGTCATTTTTTGTTTTTGTTTAACTTGTTTTAACTGGCAAGTTTTCCATCTTGTTTTAGTCAATTTCCATTTGAAAGACTTAATTATGTATGACTTAGAGCCAAAGACATTTGTATGCCAAATTGTCCTGGGCCAGCGTGGATGATCCCAGCAGTGGCAACATTACAGGCGATTATGAGTAAACGGAGAGCAGCGGTGGCCCAGTGGTGGCGGCCCTGACTTACGAAAAGTAAGTCGTGGGTTCAAACCCAGACAGGCGCATTACTTTGTGTAATTTATTTCATCACCACTACTCTCAAAACGGTAAAGGAAAACATCGTGCGGAAATCGGCATGTCCTAGAACCAAAAATTCGAAGACATATCTACCAATCAGCTCTGGGCCCACAAGGTGGATTATACTCGTAGCTTATTCCCTCTCATAAAGAGGAAGCATTTGTCCCAACAGCAAGAACATTAATAGGCTGATGATGATGATGATTAAACGATTTATATATTGACTGCATTTCTCATCCATCCGATAAACTGCAGTGTTTAATCCTTTTGTCTTTTACAACCTTTAGAGATTTTATCTGAGGTGAGATAGGCAGTCGCTCCATGTAAAATACTGATACTCAGCTGCATCTGGTTAGACTGACATTGTAATTGGGAAAAGGCTAAGCAGATGCTTAATTGCTCCTGGGCCTTCCATTCTTTTATTTTCAGTATCGAGCAATCTAAGATGAGTTATACAAATTATCCAATAGCGTGATAGTTAAATTGTTTGTAACAAGCACAATCAGTGTTAAATCCATACAATAAGAACTAATTCTTTAAATTATAAATATTTCAAGTTATATTTACCACCTAGTTTTACGACATTATGGTCATTCACATCTAGATGAACCTCCTGTGGCATTTGGCAAGAACAGTTTGACGATTTTTTTTTTTTTTTTTGTTTCGGATGGAAAATTATCAAATGACTCCTCCCGCTCTGGGTGGAGCGGAAGGGAGTGTCAGACTAACTGACTAAAACCCATTCATGTTTCTTCTTAGCCCTTTGTGTTCCAGGGCCGCGGTATCTCTTTCGAACAGTCCCGCAGCCCTGGCAGACATTGGCCCTTGCGGAACCCTTTCTTTGCTGGCATCTCTTTGAGGCGCGCGTGAAACACGAACGCGCCGTCGACACGGCCTGTCGTCATGAGACGGACGGACGGCGAGCTAGCCAAAGAACAGTTTGACCTTGCAGATCGGTCAATATAATTATGCTGTTAACTCAGAAATTAGTTTCGAATAGCACTCTATAGCTTCGTAACAAAGTGGGAATAATCCGGTAACTAAACATGTTAGCTATTGCAATTTCGGACCGAACTTTATCGGCAAATACTAGTAACTACAATTAAGTTTGTGTTTAGTATATTATTATGGTAAATTGAACTTTAAACTAAGCTCGATTAGCAGGAAATTGGCAAATATTTATAGTTCGTAATTACACAGCTCATTAGGTTTGATATCGCAAAACTGATTAGGTTATTAATTCTACACAACCCGTAATTTTTCCGCTTAGGTTCACTAATGTTTCACCGAAAGTCCATTGACATATTTTTATTTTACAACCAAAGTTTCGTATACTATTTTATTTCTCAAACAACTTGTTCCGCAAATGTATTCTTTTCAAAATATTCGATTTACAAACATTTATTTGGCAAATACTTCTATAATCAAATGCATCAGATGATATTTATGCATTTAAAAAAATTATCATACGAGTATCTTATTTAGACATTTGGATAAATCACGTTTCAACACAATATTATTTACATGCTAGTATTTTTTATTACTCTGTTTTAAGAAAAAGTTAAGGAAATGCACAGTTTTTTTCATAACATGCAAACAAGCATACTCCATATATACAGCAAGCAAGCAGCAAGAAAGCAGTAAGCATGCAGAAAGCATGCAACAAGCGAGCAGCAAGCATGCAGCAAACCTACAATAAGCAAGCATGCAGTATGCAAGCATGCAGCATGCAACATGCAGCAGGCATGGTTTCTGTCACGGCTCCGGTGCTGTGGGGCTCCGGCGGTCCCACGTGAGCTTAGTGTCGTAGAGGGTTTTAACGCTCACCGCCGCAGCGGCTTGCTGGCCGGCTGATGCCGGCCGGCCTCAGCCGCGGCGCGGCGGCGAGTGTTAAAGCCACCTGCTCCTCAGTTCGCGTCCCGCCTCACCCCTCCGGGCTTAAATTACACTCTAGGGGTAGGGTAGAAAAAACCACGTGGAGTCGGTTATGCAGCAATTCATTTCTATCACAAAATTTGTGCTTATATAAAAACAAATTCATTTTTTTTTTTTTTGGAATGGCAGAATCACTATGTGCAATGTCTTTATTTCAAACGTTGTTTTATGAGATAAAATGAAAAAAAAAATGAATTGTTTGTCAAATAATACGTTATTAAATAAAAAAATATCGGACAATTATTTTGCGAAGTGAATTATTTGTTAAACTTGTTGTTGTATTATAATGAAATGACAAATAATGTGTTTGCTAATCGTTGCTTGTCAAGTAAAAGTTTGTGAATGAATGTTTGGTAAACTGACTGGTCACCGTTAAGCAGACAATTTTTTCAAAAATGTTAAGTAAGCATTAAATTAGAAATTTCTTTCAATTATCTTTCGAATTGTGATCGCAACATATAATTGGTTCCTACACAACGACATATCTGGGTGCAGGTACTACACTCGACTTTCGATCTATAGCCCCCTTTCAAAGTTTGGCTCGAAAATATTTACATACCTGCACCTCTACAGTTGTTGCTTGTGACATATTTCATACACTTTTCCCGTCATCGCCTGTCAAATACATGGCCTCGCTCGTAGTAAACCCTTTAAGGGGAACTCAGTGCGTCATGTGCACGTGAATAAGACATAGGACAGACGATCGTAATCAGTATTACGAACGAGTTGAAAAAAAAACTGAGTTACTGCAGATGGTCATTCTGTGCCGTTTGTAAGGAGTTCAGTGATATAGAGTAGATGAACGGACTGATAGACATATTAAATAGAGGTGGGAATGAATAAATAATTACTTATGTTGTGATAGCACTTACTTCGAAGTAGAAAAGTTTTAAAATTCTTAAAGCCGCTCGGGTCAATTTTAGGAAAACCGAGCATGCCTAGGTTACCGAGTTACCTCCATGCCTGACAACCGATTGGCCAAATCAATAAATTCCTAGAGAGTCATAATATATTGTCAGACACACAGTATGGATTCCGGAGAGGGCGCAGTACTGTCTCGGCCCTAACAGCGTTTAGTGATTATGTTAATGAGTGCCTAAACTCTGGTAAACAGCTGATAGCACTTTTTATTGATTATAAAAAAGCATTCGACACACTGGACCACGACACATTACTACAGGCGATGGATGAATGCGGAATACGTGGTCCCACCAAGAACTGGTTCCAAAACTACCTGTACAATAGAAAAATACGCACTTTCATAGCTGGTGTGACTGGTGAAGAGACGAGTGTGGGTCTAGGTGTGCCGACCGGATCAGTGTTTGGGCCCGTGGGCTATATAATGCACGTGAACAGTGTGTCGAATGTTGTAAATGGGTGTCGAGTGTTTAATGTGTTTATGTATGCAGACGACATGTGTGTGGTTCATGCTTCGAGGGATATCTCGGAGGTACAACAGTACGTTCAAGAGGACTTCGAGCAGATCACGAAATGGGCACATGACAATGGAATTATATTAAATTTGTCGAAGACAAAATGCATGCATGTATACTCGCCACATAATCTGCGAGCTAAAACTGTACGCAAAAGGGATCTTGACATAATAGGACATACATACGAGTGCCTGCATAGGGATAAGTTTAACTGCGTATGTGGAAAATTGGAGTATGTTAACACATTCAAATATTTAGGCCTTAACATTGATTCAAATTTTAATTGGAAAACACACGTAACTGACATTTGTAACAAATTGAGATCTGTGTTGGGGAAGTTTTATCAGTTGAATAATGTGGTGAATAAACAGACGCTTTTGATTGTATACTACGCACTTGCTGAATCACTAATTAGTTACGGACTTAGTGTATATATGGACGAACATTTAAAACATATTTACAAGACATAAAAAAAATACAGACACGAATAATTAAGTTCCTAGTTAGTAAAAAGGTTAAGAAAAAATGCAACAAAGAGTATGAAAAGATATTCTCCATTTGTAAAATCCTACCAGTAGATAAGAAAGTTGATTATGTATTAAGCCTCGAACATTATTTTAGTGATAAGTTTAAGGTCCTAATTGAAAATAAATATAATACTAGAAGTGTACGGGAGAAAAGACTAGTCCAGCCTAAAACAACAAATTACTATGGGGAAAGAACTACTAGATACATAGTGCCTAAAGTATTTAATAAAATAGATATGCTGAGACACAGCCCAAAGGTATGTAAAGGTTTGTTAAAATCTAGACTGAGGAATTTATTGCTCGGTAACGAGGATACAGCCGTCACCGAGAAATAAATTCACAATCACGTTATTTAATAAAGTTATTATAGTTATTCGTAAGCTACTCGTATTTGTTAGTTTTTAGGTTATCTGTTCACGGATTATTTTTCTTTTTTGTTTAAATCTGTATGTAAAAAAAAACTGGCGCTTCTCGCCAACAAACTGATCAGTTTGGCGAGTAATTTGTTAATTAACAATAATATGTATGTACACACAACAAATTAGTTAAGTTTGCAGGGCACACTAACATAGTTATTGGTGTGCGTAAAATCAACGGCTGTCTGGCTTCGCCTATTTATTAGTGTTTGCGCTTCACAGTAACCCGTTGTCCACCCACACACTTGCAATTTCTTGTCACTTGATGGTGCATGGAACATGAATCATAAATTTAGCCATGGCATTAATCTTGTCCGTGGCGCAATGGTCGAGCGTGCGCTTTACAATATCCATCGCCACCGCCGCGCTTAGCGCCGCAAGTTCGAATCCGGCTTCCGACAATTTTATGATTTTGTATGCTTTAATAAAACATTTTACATTTTGTTTGTTCAATTCATTGCTTAACTATTGGCAAGTCTTATATAAATTTGAGTAAGAATATATTAGAGGTCTACCCTCTAAAAATGACAAATCATGTGTAAGTTAGTAGTTTAAGTTTATCGTCATAATGCTATTGACTATCATTCTTTGGTTACGTTTTTAGACATTATACCCTGCGTGTTTTGAGAAGTGCTTTTATTTTGTTAAACATTATGAATCACTTAACTACACTTTTAAGAGCTGAGATTATTATTTTGCATGAGCAAAACGTTTCAATTAGTGAAATTGCGAGGCGTTTAAAGATATCGGTAAGTAACAAAATGTTATTAATATGTTTGTAAGATTAATAATAACGTTTATATAATCCACATGATAGTGATTGTTGTTTTTTGTAACAATATTTTATTATTGTTCACAGAGAAGGACTGTGCAATTGTGGGTTCATCGTTACGCAGATTCGGGAAGCATTGATCCTTGCCGACCGGGACCAAAGGCTGGATTAGCATACACAGATGCCAATGCGCGGCACCGTGATATAGTTGCTACGCATATCGCTGAGCCCTTCCTCACTACTCGTCCATATATATAAAAGTACTCTGTGCTACTCGTTCAACGGCGACTAAACATGACGTGATATTACAAACTGTACGGAACCACTTGCGTGCAGCTGGTGTGAAGTGTCGTAGGCCAGCCAAGAAAATATTACTGTCAGATATTCACAGACAAAACCGGATACGCTTCGCAAGAGAATATTTGGATTTCGATTGGTGCAATAATGTAGTTATATTTAGCGATGAAAAATGTTTTAAGTCAGACAGAGACGGTCGCAAAATATTGTGGCGAAAAGATGGTGAACGTTATAATAAAAAAAATATTCTTCCATGCAGGTCTAGTGGCCGCATTACTTTGGGATATTGGGGATGGATGTCATCAATGGGTCCCGGTGAATTAGTGCAGGTAGGGGGTCGCAATACCAGTGAAGGTTACTTGGACGTTTTACATAACCTGATGCTACCAAGTGTGCGCGTTCCATACCCGCAAGAACACATTTACTTCGTGCATGATAACTGCGCAGTGCATCGCGCGCGACTTGTGCAAAGATGGTTAAACGTTCAAGAAAATTTTACTGTCATTGAATGGCCATCAAAAAGTCCTGACCTGAACCCCATTGAAAACCTATGGGGGCATATGGTGCTAAATTGGGACTCATCTGAAGTCAGGTCCAAATCGAATTTAGATGATGTCGTTATGTCGTCATGGGAATCATTTCGTGGATCTAACTTATGCAAAAATATGGTTGCTAGCATGAGGACACGATTGCAACAAGTAATAGATAGTGAAGGCGCACCAATCGGCTATTAATAAAAATATTAGGGGGTAATTTGTTTTATGTGAGTGATGTTATTGTTAGTGAGGTAACAATTTAGGATACCTGTATCTTAATATCTTTCTTACTAACATGTTTATTCATATCACAAATATTTGTATAAATTACCCACTTGAATATGAAAAATAACATTATATCCTGTCCGACTTAGAATATTTGTCATGCACAAAACCTTATAATTTGTAATTATTATTATAAAAAACTAAGTCAATAAATATTGTTGATTTCTAGTTACAAATTGTTTAATTTTCACTTCCATATTTTTTTTTCTTATTGTCAGCTAAAACACAAAAATAAAAATTCAACAAAATTACAATAAATGTTTTTAAAATGCAAAAAGTAAAATTCAGCGGCGGGATTCGACCCTACGCCATTTGTGTTACAAGCCTACCGCTTATACACTTATGCCACGAGACTAGTTAACTACATAGTGAAATTTTTGCTTCATATTCCTTGCCCACAAAATAGTCCTAACTGTTTTCAATCACGGCGGCCAATCTTAAAGAAGATTAGCCGCACACACACACACACGTATTTGTTGTCATATTATTGTGAGGATATGTAATACACCAGTTGATTTTACGCACACCAACATTATGTTGGTGTGCTCTGCAAACCTAACTAATTTGTTGTGTGTACTTGTGAACTTGAATAAAAAAAATAAAAAAAAAAAACCAGTCTTACCAAAGAGGTATCATGATTAAACAGTACTAGCTGGGTTTTGGAGGTCAAACAGGCAGTTGCTCCATGTAAAATACTGGTATTCAGCTGCATCCGATTAGACTGGAAATAGACACCAACATAGCTGGGAAAAAGCTAGGCAGATCTCATCAGATCTGTAAATGTAACCACGGATTAAAAAACGAAAAATTTTGATAATGTTCTAGAACAAAGGAAATCGACTGTTTATGACAATACTGTCATTGCCATATGAACGAATACACTGGGCCCTTGATTATCATAACTCATAGAGAGGAATCCGCTATCCCAGCAGTGGAAACGTTTCAAGCTAATTATGCAAAATCACGAAACAATCACGTTGGTGATCGCAGCATAAATCATTGACCACATTCACGGCTGCAATTATGAAAGAGATTGAAGCTCCATCTCAATGAATCATTGGAATAAAGCACAAATGAATGAATGAATGGAAAGGCTGAAAATAAAAATAACAATGGAAAATTTAAAGTATGCCGAGAACAGACCACCTGGTTGGTGTAAATCAATCTTAGTGCACTTCAAAAACAAGGCTGAGGCTTAGACCATGATGTACAGAAACTAGAAGAGACCGGGATGGGCTAATTTGTCTTTTAAAAGTGCATTTTATGTATTATCAAGAACCATTTTAGCAGGCCACTTGTCAACATCGTCATGTACTTTTCCAGTGCTAACACTGCATCTAAATGCATCGCTGTAAAGCGACGATCCGGCCTAGAGTGTATTGTACAACGGGCTGGTGTTCGCAACTCCACTTCAAATCGCGAGTTTTACGTATGGGCTAAATTCACCACGCAGGCCCAGTGCGGTTTGGTAGATGTCACATGTCTTCGAATTTTAGGTTCTAGGACATGCCGGTTTCTTCACGATGTTTTTCTTCACCATTTTGAGAGCACTGGTGATGAAAATAAATTACACAAAGTAATGCGCCTGTCTGGGTTCGAACCCACGACTTACTGGGCCACCGCTGCTCTCCCGGCTTAGAGTGTTGCCATAAATTAAAATCAATAAATATTACAATATTATGGAACAGTAGTTGCTGAGTGCGCTAATCTCGTGCGAAACGTACGAGTTGTTGGTTATGTCTACCGCTTCTTTGCACCAAATAGTTTAACATGCAAAAGGGCTATATTGTAACCTAAATACTTATTTCAAAGCATTGATGGAGCAGCAAGATCCAAAATCCATCATCATCAAATTCATCATCAAAATCCTATGGCAGAATACATAGACTCATTTCTAAAGATCTCAGCATTAAATTTTATACAGGATGACTGAATTTTTCAAAATTTTGGAAAATTTTCAACAAAGTATAAAAATTGACCTATCTCCTAAACTATAAAACTTTGGTTACGGAAAGTAATTTTCAGTAATAAGAAAATGACCGCTTCTATATGCATATTTGCTATGGCGGGTCCAGACCCAGTCACCCTGTATAAAATTATAAAGGTTTTTAGAAAAAAACATTTCATAAGGAACTTTTTTTGGCATGTGGCATGCTAGCTTGCAGTGAGATATACTGTGATACTTTCACGCTAAAATACTATCTTGATAATAAACTACTCCAGCGTACTTATTTTATACCCTCATTATTTTCTAGAAAAAGGTGTGTTTAGTAAATTAAATTTACCTAAAACATACACTTGCAAGCGTTAGTTGTTCACCTTCAGAAATAAAGCCACAAACAACTACCGTGCCCTCCTTTTAAATATCTAGAAACAACGCTTTTTTTTTCGTTAAGGAAAAGTTGGTCCCGCCCTTGACAGCATCCCTGACACGAGTAAGCACTTAAGGCTCTTGATGCAGTTGTAAGGGTGTTGTGTATCCTACCCTTTGTTACTAGCCATTTATTTTACTGTCTTATTCGTTTTAAAAGTGTTTTCTTTATACGCTGAAAGGAAAGTGGGGAAAGGTTATAAGTCTCTTTTGAGAGGTTGTTGTACATGCTTCTGGGTTTTTATTTATTTATTGACACACCAACGACTTATTCACCATCTCATTACATTAAATATATTATATTTCAACCGCGTTACTATGAATTCGTCACTTATAGGTGTGCACAGCACTTGTACTGGGTTGTGTTGAAGACAATATGGAAAATGATGGACACATCAAGTTGTCGCTTTTAATTACCGTTCCTGTAATCCTGTATCGTTCCTGTACCAAGCGGGTTCTCATCCTTCCCCACTAGATGTTGGCAAACAGTAACGCACCAACCTGATTTAAAACCTATGACATAAACGTAAGTTAGAGCTATTGAGCTATGTAGCTACTTTAAAACCTTTAATTTTTTTTCGAGCAAACTAGTCCACCTCAAAGGAGCTTCCAGTAAGTTTCAACATCATCCAAGCCATCTATCCAGTTGTTCGTCACAGACTGTCCAACAAGCAGATTAATGAGTGAACGGAATGGACAGACGGACTCTGAAAAATAGCTTTTGAAAACGTTGAGGTGAAAGACAGCGGAGGAAATACCTTTTCAGATCGTAATTAAGTAAAGGATTATTTTTGCCTAAGTAAGATGAGAATAGTGAGATGTTTTTTGAGATTTATTTTGTAAGAAAATGTCTAAATTAGTTGGGTTGTTTTTAGCCAATTAAGGTTTTGAAGTGAAAACTTCTTTAGGCGCGCTGAGCACTTTTTGGGTGAAAAAAAAAACATGGGACTCGCATGACCGCCACCTAAAGCTTCGTAGCACTCGTAGCCGATCCGCTACGGCGTAGCACCACTTAGGCGTGTGGCGTGTGCGGGGCACAACCCGTAGCAGATATAGATTACTTAGTTTTCACTTCTTTGGACGAAAAAAATATGGGGCAGTCTTTGGGGACTGTTCCCCAAAGACTGCCCCGTATTTTTTTTTGCTGTTGTTTTTCAACATCAACATTGACATTCCGATAAGACTGGAGGTCGATCCCAACAATAGTTAAGAAAAGGATGAGCAGATGGTGAAAATGGTGGGAAGTCGACGTAACCGCTAGTTGTGAACATCTAGAGTTATTCATCATCATCATCATCGGCCTATAATGTTCCCACTGCTGGGACAGGCCTCCTCTCTATGAGAGGGAATGGGCTATATAATCAACCACGCGGGCCCAGTGCGGATTGGTAGATGTCACATGTCTTCGAATTTATGGTTCTAGGACATGCCGGTTTCCTCACGATGTTTTCCTTCACCGTTTTGAGAGCAGCGGTGATGTAATAAATCACACAAAGGAATGCGCCTGCCTGGGTTCCACCACTGGGCCACCGCTGCTCACTAGAGTTATTATGTTCAAATAAATCGTGATAAGTTCGATTAGAGTTAGATTAAGTAAGAATGATAATTAAAATAATTCGAGTTAGATTAAGTAAGAATGATAATTAAAATAATTCGAGTTAGATTAAGTAAGAATGATAATGACCATAGAGCCTTAGCAATTGAACTTGGCTGGTGCAAGTTGTTGTTACGGTGTCTTTTGGAGCTGTAACTGTAAAATCTGACGGTACGGTTGGTGCAGGGCTGAGCAATTGGCTGCTGCACTGCAAGTCGCGGGTTTGGTCCCCGCAGGGAAAAAATGAGCCACAGGTAGTTGTTCCTGGTCTGGCTGTTTGTGAATGTGAGTTAAATTTTCGTAAATGCACTCACCATATATGGCCCCTCACGTAAAAAGAATGGTGACCGCTCAAGTAAACATAATCTGTTTTTTTCCTTCCAGTTTATTCCAAAGTACTAAGTAGCCAGTAAAGTACCTATTATGATTGATTCAACAATAAAACAATTACGTTTAAATGATAAACAATAGCCTAGCAATAGTCGCAGCCACTGCGCTCAGTGTTCTTGTTGCTTGACGAGATCTGCACAGGAGAAACTCGGGGCAACGTTATTTAAGAAAAATAAAATCATTCACAATTTAATCTGTAGTCATTTTAATAGTTATCGGTGAGGTTCGACAGCAGATGTTATAGTTGGAGACTTACCTTTCAAAGGTATACGCGCGGAATAACAGGAATAGAAACAAAAGCCACAGCGGCAATAGAAATAGAACAAAAACAAGTAACAAGCATTGTTCTTCCTTTTATAACTTTTGAACTAAAGCTTAAAAGCCTGAAATTGCACTTGCATGGAGACTGACTGGGGCTCGCTCGCTGAAACTTTAATAAAAAGGTACATGCGATTTGTAGCACAAGTTTTAAGGATGTAGATGTAGAGAGAGGGAAACCAATAAATCATGTTATTTAATAATTACGGACGAAGTTCTTTTGTTATTTTGGAACGCTCGAAAATCAACTATTTTTTCTTTCGTATCTGTTTGTAAGTAAACTTCATGTTGTTATTAAAAGTCAAGTCAGTCTAGCATCATCACAGTGCAGTGCTATTTTAGTCACAGTGACAGAACATGGATAATTGGCTTTCTTCAATAGCGCTATGGCCAACAACATTTTCCCTCAGGCGTGGAAACAAGCCACAGTAATAGGTATCCCCAAACCGGGCAAGCCCAAGTCTTCCCCAAGTAGTTACCGGCCCATTAGTCTGCTCAACGTCCTAGGCAAAATCTACGAAAGGCTTATTTATTAGCGTCTCAAAGATTACGCCGAAGTAAAGACCATAATACCGAAAGAGCAGTTTGGATTTAGACCACAGCACTCCTGCGTCCAACAATTGCACCGCATAGTCGAGCACATAAATGCCCGCTACCAGCGGGTTGTGATCACTGGTGCCTTGTTCTTCGATATCGCGGAAGCTTTCGACAAGGTTCGCCAACCCTTCCCCCCACCCTTAGACCGATCACCATGTTTGGCAAGCCGATCCCTTGGGAGAAGCGAGCCAAATACTTAGGAGTCATTCTCGACCGGCGCTTAAACTTTGGTGAGCACATTAAGACGGTACGTTCGCGTGCCGCCTTCGCTCTCGGCGGTAGGCTTCCTCCACAAGACTCTTTGCGGCCTTCGCAGAAGAGCCTTATTTTGGGTAGACAGGGGCACACCGGGGCCCCGTAGAGCGCCATCGAGCGGATCACCCCTATGTAAAGCCGTCGGCAAACGACGTTCGGTCCCCCCCAGGTTCGGCAACAGCCGGCTGAGGGCGGATGACGTGCCGATCAGCATCGGCGCAAGCAGAGCAAAGTGCTCGCCGAAGTTCCACCTCCGGTCCAAAACCAGGCCCAAGTATCTCATGCTTGCCTGCACCGCTATTGACGCACCACCAATAGCAAGGTGAGCGTCAGCCGGTGGCCGGCGTCGGGGTGCATGAAATACCAGGGCCTCGGTCTTCTCGAGCGCCACCTTGAGGCCCAGTGCCTCGATTCGCCCCACGATTAGGGACGCGCCCTCGACAGCCGAGCGTGCCGCTTCTTCGTAGCTCCCTCCCCGGGCCGTGACGAGAGTGTCATCGGCGTAGCAAATGACGCCCTGCCCGGGGGAGAGCAAACATCGCAGCGCCCAGTCGTAGCCAATGTTCCACACGAGCGGACCCAAGACCGACCCCTGTGGAACACCGCACGTGATGGCCCTGCGCACAACACGGCCGTCGCATCCCTCGTAGCAGATGAAACGACCCTGCAGGTAGTCTGCTACCAGCTGCCTCAGGTAGGTGGGCACCTGATGGTAGCGGAGCTCCTCCTCGATGCAGCTGAATGGCAGGGTGTTGAATGCATTGGCTATGTCTAAAGATTACCCTCCTCCAACCCGACGACCCCACCACCCTCTCACAGGAAAGTTGTAGGGAAACCAGCACTCTCAGAAAGAACAGAATCAAACACAAATACAAACCGCGAATTTGGTCTACCCGCCAGGGCCCCCCGCGACCCCCTGTAACATCACTGCCCGACCCTTGCTCAATGGGCCAGCCCGCGACGCTGAGCATTTAGTTTTAAATTTCCCAAATAATATTTCGACCCAGCCTGACCCGTGCTGCCCTCTCCTCAATGACGCACTAAGTCGAGGCCCGAACCCCACAGGGGGTGCCCTTAGTAACTGTTCATTTAATTGTGTATATCCTTAGTTTGTAAGCCCTGGCTGGCCTTAAAGTAATTTTTGGCCACCACAGGATAGTCCGGTTAAGCAGTCAAGCAACCTTAGCGAGTTGCAATAGCGAGTGGACAATATTCTAAAAAAAAATCGGATAATTTATAAACACTCAATATTTCAAAATATGAGGACAACAGGTGAACATGGCTATTGCATGCTGTATATAATAAGGGATTTCAAGCGTGATTTTATGTTATGGTTAAGTACAAAACCACTTAAAATAATATTCCCCTTTGTATAAAAAAGTGCAAGACATGCGTAAAAGAATAATCAAATATTTTTTCAAGATTCCTAAAATACCCGAAAAACGCTCAATTTAAAGATTTCTATCTTACCAGAAACAGTTTATTTAAAATGCGCCTGCAGAGTATTAAAGGAAAGCAGATTTTCTCTGTAGACATAATAAAAGTGTAAAAGTCTCATTAAACCTCAACTAAATTAGTTTTAATTTTCAAACTTTGTTATTATAAGAAAATTAAATGTTCTATCTAGGAAGAATTTATAAATTAAGTAGCTCGGAAGGATACTCAGAAACTTACAAAAAGGTAGGAATTAAATTAAACTTTATTTCCTAGTTATTCTTGCGTAAAAATTTAAAAGAGATAGTAGGATTCCCATGTCTTAGCAATAGGCCCAATTGCTCTGAACTAGTCACAAATCCAAACTCCCTGGCTTAGTGAGTAATTCCTGATGGAAAATCCCAGTGATGCTACCCGACCCGGGAATCTAACCCAGGACCTCATTCTCAACAGTCGCGCATCCGACCACTCGGTTAACCAGTCAGTACTTGTATACATCTAGCATAAATAGTTTTATTTACCACTAAGATTTATCTATCTCACATATTATCAAACAAAGTCTGTCTGTCTGGTCGCGATAAACTCAAAAACTACTGCACCGATTTTCATGCCGATTTCACCAATAGATAAAGTGGTTCTCGAGGAAGGTTTTAATGTATGATTTGTCGTAGGCATAAGCTAGCACTAAATAAAAGAAACTTAATAAAACGTCTTTAGATTTAATCTACTCACAAAAACTATTGATAAACACTTGGTGTAGCCTTAACAATCATATTTTTCTTGCACACACATAGCTTGTTTGCAGTCTGTAGGAGACCCAAAGCAATTTTTATGAAATTGGCTTCTAACGTTTTGACTCAGCAGGTCGTAAAACGAAGGTTTATGATCCACACATTTTATTGGTGATTTACAACTATTGTGGAACTGTGATCTGTGTGTTTATAGCATATTTGTAATAGATTTGTATTAAGTACTGCTACAAAATTTTCTCTAAGTAAATGTGTGCAAACACACTCTTTACGAAGTCGTCAACGAAGCATTTTGTACATCAAACTAAGTAACTATAGGCAATTTTTTTTGCTGGAAAACTACTTTTGAAAACTATGTTTTGTGGTATAGAACTCAATGTAACGCACTTAAAACAATGTGTGTGAATGGATTGAATAGTGCCGGGGGTCGTGAAGGTGTTGAAAGTAAAAATCTTAAAATAAAAATGTAAGATTTTTACTTAAAAAAACTTGTGAAAAAGTTGGACTTTTGACCCTCAATATCTCCGTAACTAGAAGGTTCCCAGGTATGGTGTAGAACAAAAAAAATATTGCAATGACGGGGAGAACAAGTGCCTTCTGGCTTCGTTAAGAGGTTTTTTACACCGTTTAAAATGAGAGTGGAACAAAAACCTTTGCCCAGGTGTGGGAAAGAGCAGTCTAGAAAATATCAGAAACCAGTAGACACAGCAAAATTGAAAGAAAAGAAACGACGCGACGCAACCACCAACACAATACAAACAAAAAAAAATCACTCAAGTCGACGTGACTTTTCGAGCTATAACCCAACCATAATAAAATGTGTTTATTTTCTAGGAAATTAGTTTGACAAGAATGACTACATTATTTAAACGCATAGTAATGCAAAGTTTACTTTGAGGCCAAAGTCATGATTATCGACTACTTAGCCTTTACTAAGCAAAGTGTCATTTTTGGAAAGTAAAGAAGAGCTTGACAGGACTAAGAAATATTTTTTTGGGTGAAAGTAGACTTTTCCATCAAAGTAAAGTCAAAGTGCGGTCTGTGAATCTCAGCCTAACACACAGCGCCACTTAGTGCCACACAAAGCAAAGCTTGTGTCGTGGACACTAGATAGTTGATATACTACATAATATATACTTTTTTGTTTGTAAATACATACTTATTATCACGGAACAGTAAAAACGTGGAAAAAGTAAGTAGGCGTGGCACTGTCGCCGCTAGTAAGTCATGCGTAACGCACTTGCTGTTCAAGCGCTCTCATTCTCTAACTAGACTGCGTCAACATAACATTAACGAAAAATAATATTAAAATGCCTTATTGTGCCATACTGGACTGTAAAAACCATAGTCGGACTAAAAATCTAACTCATGGAGGGGTTTCATACCACCGGTAAGTTTTATTTTCGGATTTATTTAAATAAAAAAAAAAATAAATAAAAAAAAAAAAAATAAAAAAATAAAAAAAAAAAGTGGGTAGTCCCACGTCAACAATTAAGCTCCGCAAATTTTTGATTTTATAATTCATTTTGACCAGTTTTTGACAAAATATTTGGAGTACTGGGAGAACCTGGAGGGGCCTTTCATCGTCAAATATTAGGTTTCGTGCCACCAACAAGTTTTCGACGAATTTGTGTGAAGGTTACAAACCCCCGGCCAGCCGCCACTCATCTCAGGATTGGCGCCGTTTCTTCATTCGGTGCTTGTGCCAGAGAGTGCCTGTGCAGTGTTTTAGTGTTTCGGGCGCCAGTGCCGACAAGTGTGGGGAATCCAAGGGGATTTTCATAGTTTCTAAATTTTTCCCCTACTTGCCCGTATAAAACAGCGCCATCTGTTTCGCAAGCGCCGAACTTCATGCGCAAGCACTTACCGCACACGGCGCGCACGCACCTACAGCGCTGCAGGCACAGGTTTGCTGGGGCAGCTTCCCAGGGACGGGACAAGCATTGCGTCGTTTTTACAAACGTGACCGTGAGATGTCGCTGTTCTTACAGTCGGAAGATCGGGCGGGGAGATAACACTGCAATTTGCTACTGGGCTACTACGCTACGTTACTTTGTTGTGAATGTTATGATACGTGTACGTGGTGTACGTGGTGTATTATTCATTATTATTAAGCATAGTTGTGGCATTATCTAGTTTGAGTAAACAAGTAATTTTTCTTTTTTTTTATGATTCCACTTTGCATCTATTGTAAAGTACCTAGTCGTTAAATGATTTTAAATGATTGTAATTCTTTTGATTTTGAGGTACTTATTTTGTTATACCAACCTGCCTTACTTGTCATTTCTTCTTTTTATAATTATATTATTCAATTAATTCAATGTACTAAGGTATGATTAGGTACGGTTTTGTTTGACATTTTCATTATTGTTCAGTTTTGAAATTTTTTGTAACGAAAAACTGCCATTTCGTTGATTAGTTTCCTTGCACATTCTATTGATATTTTGTAAAGTATTCGTTAAATGTTTATAAATTATTGTAATTCTTTTGATTTTGAGGTACTTATTTTTTTACGTACCAATCTGCCATATTTTCTTCTTTTTATATAATTATAATTCAATGTACTAAGGTATGATTAGGTCTGTATGGTTTTGTTTGACATCACAGATTAGATATTTGTTTGACATTTTTATTATTGTTGTTTGAAAGTTTTATTTTTTTTAAGTATAAGGAAAACTGCGATCTCGCTGTTACCTTGCACATACCATTGATATTTTTGTAATACTACTTTGTATTGCCATTATGAATGTCCTGCCTCCCCAGTTACTTTGTCCCCACTGCCCGGGGTCTTCGCGCACTTTCTCTGCGCACGGGTTGAGGGTGCACATTGGGCGCATGCACAAAGATGTGCAGCGTTCTGGTGCATTTTCGCAGACCCCTCCGGCCGGCATACCTACCAGTCCCTCAGCGAGTCAAGTGCCACCGGTGGCTCCACCGACTTTGGAAAGGTTCGCTTTTCTCAAGGGGAATACACCAGTTCTGCGGCACATACCTAAGGGTGCCCGTAATCAGGCAGCTGGTAAACTCTGCGATGTAATTGACTCGTGTGTTTCTAACAATGGTGTAGATGAATGGAGTGAACTTCTTTCTTTCGCTTATACGGGTCTGCGGGTTCCAGAAAAGAAGTCACCTGGTAATGTGACAGCAAAGGTGAAGGCCAATGTATTGTCATCTGGCACCTCTCATAATGCCGAGGTAGTCGCAACTAGGTCAGAGCCGGGTTCCCGCTCAGTAAAAAAAGCGATAGAGGCGAAGGTTTTTGAGGGCGATTTGCGCGGAGCGGTTCGTCTTTTGATGTCGGACGACTCGTTCGCCGGGCGGGATCTCGACACGCTGGCTGCTTTGGAACTAAAGCATCCGGGTCCTTCACGTCCTCTCAGTTTCCCACCAGAGCCAGACAAGGGATACACAGTGGCGTCTGTCACTGTAGAGGACGTGATTTTGGCGCTTAGTTCATTTTACTCCGGTTCAGCGGCTGGCTTGGACGGGATTCGACCGGGCCATCTCAAGGAGTTGACTTCGGTGTCGGCTGGGGACAACGGAAGGCGCCTTTTGGGTTGCCTTACCAGGCTGGCCAACTTTTTGCTGAGTGGCCAGCTGAACCCACTTGTCTGCCCGTATCTTTACGGCGCCTCGCTCTTTGCTTTGGCCAAAAAAGATGGCGGCCTAAGACCTATCGCCGTAGGCAGTGTTTTCCGCCGACTGGCTGCCAAGCTGGCTTGCCGCGCCGTCAAAGAGGATATGGCTGGGTATCTACAGCCTCATCAGTTGGGATTCGGTACGCGCCTGGGTTGTGAGGCTGCCATCCACGCCACGCGAAGCTTTGTGATGAATCCGGAAAACGAAGACTGCATATTGTTGAAGCTTGATATTCGCAACGCGTTCAACACACTGGAGAGAGACGTTCTGTTGAGTGAGGTCAAGGAAAAAATCCCTTCTCTCTATCCTTTCCTTCATCAAGTTTATAAACTGCCTTCCAATCTTTTCTTCGGCAATAATCTTATTCTGTCAAAAGTGGGAGCCCAACAGGGAGATCCGCTTGGTCCTCTCGTTTTTAGCTTAGCTTTACACAAAACAATTCTTGAGCTCAAGTCTCCATTAAACGTTTGGTACCTCGACGATGGCACCATTGGGGGTAAGCCCGTAGACGTGTTGCAGGATCTGGAGGATCTAATCCCTCGGCTCAGAGTCTTGGGTCTTGAGGTGAACCCTACGAAGTGCGAGTTCTTTCCCTGCGGTGCGGAGGCTCGAACACACTTTTCCCTTTTTAATTCTCTTCTTCCGGGTCTCAGAGAACTCTCCCCTTCTAATTTGAACCTTTTGGGATCACCAATATTTTTAAGTGCAGTTCCTGAGGCCATCACCGCTCGTATGCAGCTTCTTCTGACTGCTCACGAACGCCTAAAGCATCTTTCCGCACACGTGGCGCTTGTTTTGTTGCGCATGTGCTTCTCTCTTCCCAGGATCACGTACTTGTTGCGGACCACTCCTACTTGGCTCTGTCCCGAGGAAGTCTCCCTGTTTGATGATGCCTTGAAATCGGTGGTGGAGTCAGTCCTTAATGTCTCCCTAGATGGGTCCCAGTGGAGACAGGCGACTCTACCAACCCGATGCGGTGGTCTCGGGGTGCGTTGCGCGCGTGATGTGGGCCTGCCAGCTTTCTTGGCGTCGGCGCATGGGGTTGCGAACCTTGTCACTGTTTTACTCAATTCCAATGGTGTTGAGGGGAGCATTCCTTTTGTGTCTGATGCTGTGTCAGCTTGGTCGGCCCTCAACTCGGGCGCGGCGTGCCCTGAAGCAATGCACGTACAGCGGGCGTGGGATGATGTAGGAGTGAGGCGATTTCGAGGGCGGCTGTTAGAGGATGCGATGGGAGCTGATAAGGCCAGACTGCGGGCTGTGTCGCAACCAGAGTCCGGGGCGTGGTTGCAGGCGTTGCCTTCACCTCACCTGGGCACCTTATTGGATGACAACTCTCTCCGTGTGGCTGTGGCTCTCCGCCTGGGCTGCAAGGTGTGTGAACCCCACATATGCACCTGTGGCTCTTTGGTGGAGGCCGATGGTCATCACGCGATGAGTTGTCGTCGCTGCGTTGGGAGGGTCCCGCGACACCACGCTCTGAATCATATAGTCCGCAGAGCCCTGATTTCAGCGAATGTCCCTTGCGTTCTTGACCCTCCGGGTCTGTGCAGAACCGATGGGAAGAGACCGGACGGGCTGACTTTAGTGCCCTGGAAGAATGGTAAGTGCCTCATCTGGGACGCAACTTGCGTCAGCACTGTTGCCGCTAGCCACCTCAGTCGCACCGTACCCTCTCCTTCAGCTGCTGCGGAGGATGCCTGTGCTAGGAAGAGGTTTAAGTACGCTGTTCTGGAACCGCATTACCATTTCGTTCCAGTGGCCGTGGAGACCTTGGGCAGTTGGAGCGCGGAAGCAAAGGGCTTTATTGATGAAATTGGTCGCAGGCTCAACGAGATCACAGGAGACTCCCGCTCTGGATCGTTTTTGGTACAAAGGATGGCCATTGCGATTCAACGCGGTAACGCAGCGAGCGTGTTGGGCACCTTTGCGCCGGGAGCGATCCGGGGTGGGTTATTTGACATAGTGTGACTTAAGATAATTATATTATTTGCATTAAATTAAACTTAAAAAAAACTACTTATAAGTTTTTAATAAATAAAATGAATAAATAAAATTTCGTTAAACATTGCTTAACATAATTATACAAACAAAAATAGTCTTTAATAAGATGACAAAAAACGTTGATTTTCTTTTCCCGGTTATAAGCCTTTCTGGAATATTCGTTTGTCTACCTATACTTTTGACGCTATCCAAATAGTGCGTGACTTTATCGATAAATCAATCGATATGATTGTATTACATTGCCTTTTTAAAATAAAAGTATTTATCTATTTAAATAGATTTTTTTGTGAGTAATATAAAACAGATAATTATGAAATTAATAAAGTTAATAAAATAAAAAATTGACTTTGATTTTGTAATAATACTTTTTCACTGTTTTATATTGTCTAAAACTCACATAGCAATGTAATAATAAAATATTGCGAGGTTTTCAGCTTTTTTTTCAATTACCCTGTGTGCGCAACGCGCCTCTTTTATACTTTTTATATTTTTCTATTATGTTTTTGTTTTTATGTTTGAAGGGTGGTCTTGTCATGTTAGAAAAATATTACATGCACTCATATCCTGAACCAGCGGTTTTAATTATTTAGTCGCTAACATATTGGTCCTTCTACTGTGAATAGTGATATGGTGCAGACCCGATCAGCTGCAAAAGCTATGCTAATGGGTAATGAAGGTAAGACCGTTGCGGAGAGGGAGCTGGAGCCGCTGCCTGCGCCCACCGATCCTCACGCCAGTTCGGCGACCGCACCACCGGCGCCTTCTCGCCCCGTTAGTACGACCTCATCTCACTCCTCAGCCACGGCAGTGGCCAGACGGTTGGCCGCGGAGGCGCTACATGCGCGTCGCCTCGCCGAACTAGAGAGCGAGCGATTAGTCGTCGAACGTGAGGCTGCTGATTTAGAGCTCCGCGCAGAAATTGCCGCCATCGAAGCTGACGCGAGTCTCTGTTGCCGCAAGAGAGCTTGCCTGAAGTGCCTGTAGCTAGCAAAGATGAAGACGTCAATTTAGGTCACAGCACTACGCCCGTACGTACGCTTGTGCTAATTTGGCAACCTATCGCTGAAACGATCAGCTTTAATACAGGCTTAAAAGGTCAAGAAGCGTTGTCAAATAAGCTAACTAAACGGGAAGTGTTGGCGTACGTCATGCGTGTCTTCGACCCACTCGGTATTTTAGCGCCAATTGTTGTAAGAGGCCGTATTATGTTCCAGAACGCATGGCGCAAAGGTCTCTACTGGGACGAGGAACTTTCGCAGAGTGACAGTGCGGCGTGGAGACTTTGGTTTGAAAATTTATTCGCGGTCTCCCATTTGCAGATCCCACGCTGCTACTGTCCAGGCGAGCTCAAAGTAGACAAGTGCGAACTTCACATTTTTTGTGATGCAAGCGAAGCCGCTTTCGCCGCGGTTGCATATTAGCGACTTATTTTAGAGAATGGTGATGTGAAGTTGGCACTGATTTGTAGCAAAGTTCGAGTAGCCCCTCTAAAGCCAGTTTCCATCAATCGTTTAGAGCTCCAAGGAGCTTTGATCACAGCTCGCCTCGCTGCAACAATCTGTCAAGCGCACAGACGTCAGCCTGTCAAACGCATATTATTTGCAACACAGTTGCGAACTCGGCTAGTAAAAATAGCTAGATCTTTACTTCTCCACTAACACGCGGCAGTGCGCGCACTGCGGCGACCTCTTGCGCCACCACAAGCTCAGGGCGGCCGAAACGGGTATCGAGCGCACGCAGCACGGCGCCGGGTTCACGCGCCGTAACTAGCAGCGCCGCCACCGCTTCGCGCGCTGCGCCTGTGAGCGCCGCGTTTAGGCGCACTAGGTTGTTGGCAGCACTAATGAACCTTGCGTATCTTTGAAGACTTTTTTAAGGCTAAGCCAATCTAAATGAGACTTTCCATCAAACCTAGGTAAAGGAACGTTACGTATTCCGGGGCTATTGCCTTTATTAATATTAGCAATCAATACTTCGAGGGACTTTATGAGCTCCGGAACCTCCGTGCTGTTCTCGTTGCGTGCCGCTTCCGGGGCTGCATCGGAGGCCTGTGGCCCTGTCGCTGTCCACGCGATGGGCGCGACATGCGCTTCGCAGACCACTCACCGTCGCCAAAAATGGTCGGCTAAACGGACTGCTCTGCGCCAGCCACTTCTCGAAGACAGGTCTGAGTCTGACAAAGTCGCTGGTATTGGGCGGCCTGAAGACGAGTGCAATATAAAGTGCATCGGCGTCAATGCTTCCTCGCTGCCGGGCTCTACTGGAACATGCGTCAACGGGCGCGTGTTCACTAACGCCTCCACTTCTGCGAGGAGTGTGCGCAGTACCTCATCCGTAGGAGCTCGTTCTGTAAGGGTGACTCTGAGCGCCACCTTCACCGATTTGATCAGCCTGTCCCACGCCCCGCCCATGAATGGAGCTCCGGGAGGTATGAAACGCCAGTTAATCCTCTCTATCGCTGCATAACGGGGTACAGCAGCATCATAAAAGGCCCGAAGTTCTCTGTTGGCGCCTACAAAGGCGGTTCCATTACGTTCAGTTCCAACCCAGGGCAAGGTGACCGAAACTTTCCGTGATACACGGAGACAATCAAATCAAAGTTGCCCCTTAATAAAGGTAACTTACCTGGTGCCGGTGGGCCGAAGGGGACGACCAGTTCCTGATCAAGCCAGGCTCGCAAGGATGTCTGTGTGTGTGTTTTTGTGTACAGTGTAATTATGAGGTGGGTGTTAGCAGCTTGGCAGATCCGACTGTTTCAATAGACGCTGCCCTGGCAGCGTATTAGAGGTCGGGATGAAGCACAATAATAGTTCAAGGCACCACCGTCACACTTTCAACAATAATTGTCAACTCGATCTCACACGCGTGGCTGACGCAACCTCAAATTGGCGCGGAGAATTAAACAAAGCACAAATAAGCCCGGTTTGGCACACAATTTGGGGCGTTAAGTCCGATTAACACTGAATTATAACCAAAAAACTAGAAAACAAGGAGGATTAACAAAGATTTTTCAATTATCTCCATCAAACAAAAATTCAATGTTATCTCGTAAGCGATTCACCGACAAATGAAAAGCACAGATTAGATATAATAGTGACAGTCCAAACGTCAAACAACTGTCAGATGCACGGACGACAAAAATGCGTTCGGAAACGCATGGTACGAAACACATTATCTGACCAAATTTCTGTTGGCGCTCCCCGTAAGCCTACAAAGCGGCGGAGGCTCATAATGGCAGAATCTGCAGATAACGAGTGTACAACGTCTAAGTGGACGGCGCGGGACACGAGACACGTGTAAAGAGCGACATACATCTTCTCTCTTCTTCGGCCGACAGCAACTTGAATTGGCTCGAAATAATCCAATCCCGAAAACGTGAACGCTCGTCTATGGTGTGCCAGACGTGCCTCTGGTAAATCTCCTTGAGGGAGCTGAAAGTTCACAGCTCTTCGAATGCGGCAGAACTGACAGTTAAAGGCGACTGTGCGGACTGTATTTCTTAAACTAAGTAGGTAGTAGTCTTGGCGCAACTCGTTAACAACTGTATCTGTGTTCGCATGTGCAGCCCTTCGATGATGGTGGTGTACAAGTAGATGCACGGCTGGGTGTCTTCCGTCAAGAACGATGGGGCTTTTCGTTTCTGCTCTTACTTGTAATGCGGCTGATATGATGTAATGCGGCGGCTAAGAAAACCGTAGGTACTTTTATTTTATTTTAATGTAAAAATATTCATTCTGTCTCGGCTTATCTGTGTATTTATTTATTGTTATCAGTGTATTTTCTAATGCAATACGTATTGCTCACATTCTCTTTAAAGGTAATAAGTAGATTTTACTCATACATAGGTACACATATCATTAATTTACTCGCTATCTATTTATTGTTTAACCATTTATTTATTTAATATGTTTGAAACTGTTTTCTGTATGTCACTAAACCCCTCAAGGTTCATTGGAAGACCAGCGTCAGACAGCATCACCTGTCTGGCATGATTGCTGAAATGGACCTTTTTGGCGCAGCCGTGAGGCACACAGTACATACTATATATTTTCTCTTTTTTCTTGTAACTTTTTTAATATTGTTGTGTGTGTGCTTTATGTACTGACGTCAAATAAACATTTTTTCTTTCTTTCTTTCTTTCTATATGCGGCCAGACAAGCGCATCAATCCATCATCGCTCATAAAACAGATAATTTTGACAATCGGCTGGTGCGTGGCAAGGGTTGGTCTAGATGGCTGGCCAGATCTAATTTCGTCAGGGAATAAATCTAGCTGTGCTTGTCGCAAAATGTGCGTCTCTGCTAGACGTATGCCAGCTTCAGTCAACTCTCTGGTAGACCCACGCGATGGACGTGAGATACCGAATGCGGATAACCTGGTCTGTAGGCTGGAACATAAAGGTACACAGCCCCCCTTCAAAACGAACGAGATTGTCTACGCACAAACCCCTTTTATAAAAACTACGCATTTGCAGCAATGTCAAGTCTTATGCGCATTTGCAGTCGCACGCACCAGTCTCAGCCAGGAACTAAAACGCTTGGGATCAGCTGAAACTGGCTCATGCTTTTCAACATCACTAATGAGATGAACTAAGTCAGATCGCACTGCGCGTTTGCTCTCTTTTTCTATGCCTGGATATTCGGAACCACTGGGCTCGTTGGGCCACTCGGAGGAGAGTAAAAATTCAGGGCCGGATATCCAGCGTGACTCTGGGGATAACGTTGTACCTTTGATGCGAGTCGCATCGTCGGCGACATTTAAATGACTTGGCAACCAGCGCCATTCTTTGACATCCGTTATCTCCAAAATCTCACCTATTCTATGTGAGACAAATGGTTTGAAAGAGCGGGCCTCGCTGCGCAGCCATCCTATGACCGTCATAGAATCGCACCAAAATTTGCATTTGACAGGCTGACGTCTGTGCGCTTGACAGATTGTTGCGGCGAGGCGAGCTGCGATCAAAGCTCCTTGGAGCTCTAAACGATTGATGGAAACTGGCTTTAGAGGGGCTACTCGAACTTTGCTACAAATCAGTGCCAACTTCACATCACCATTCTCTAAAATAAATCGCCAATATGCAACCGCGGCGAAAGCGGCTTCGCTTGCATCACAAAAAATGTAAAGTTCGCACTTGTCTACTTTGAGCTCGCCTGGACAGTAGCAGCGTGGGATCTGCAAATGGTGAAGGCCCAGCTATTTACCAGCTACTGCACAAGCGTCTACACAGTCGAGATGTGGACAAACTACACCAAGGCTGCACTGAGCGATATGCGAGTGCAGTATAATGACGCGTGGCGTGCGATGTTTCGACTGCCTCGGTGGTGCAGCGCGAGCGCCATGTTCGCCGCGGGCCGCGCGCCCGGCTGGCAGGCGCTGCTTAGGAGCCGCTCGGCCGCCGCACGTACCGCCATACATAGATCGGCCAATTCCTTGGTGGCCGCGGTACGAGAATGGTACCACAGCCCCCTACATATGAGGTGGCAGTCCTACCACACGCCGATCACGTAGTTCGCTTCATCTGAGGCGCGTGTGTGTGTATATTTATCTGTGTTTTGTTTATTTTATTTAATGTGTAGGTATGTGTCTTGTATGTGGATTTTATATCTGGTAAAATAAAAATTTCATTTCATTTCAAAAATTTCATTTCATTTCATTTCAAATGGGAGACTGCGAATAAATTTTCAAACCAAAGTCTCCACGCCGCACTGTCACTCTGCGAAAGTTCCTCGTCCCAGTCGAGACCTTTGCGCCATGCGTTCTGGAACATAATACGGCCTCCAACAACAATTGGCGCTAAAATACCGAGTGGGTCGAAGACACGCATGACGTGCGCCAATACTTCCCGTTTAGTGAGCTTATTTGACAACGCTTCTTGACCTTTTAAGCCTGTATTAAAACTGATCGTATCAGCGATAGGTTGCCAAATTAGCCCAAGCGTACGTACGGGCGTAGTGCTGTGACCTAAATTGACGTCTTCATCTTTGCTAGCTACAGGCACTTCAAGCAAGCTCTCTTGCGGCAACAGAGAGAGTGCTGAGAGATCGCTTGAAGCCCATGCGCGCATGTCGAAGCCAGCATGTCGACGAATAGCGTGAATTTCGGCTGCAAGTTTAGCAGCTTCATCGACAGAGTCTAAGCTTACGATACAATCGTCCATATAATGGTCGACAATGATGGCTCGACCCGCGTCTGGATATCGTTCCTGCCATTCCATTGCATTTTTATTTTTGATGTACATGGCAGTGAAAGGACTGGAAACGGCACCGAAAATCATAGACGACATGCGATATGTTTTTATTGATTCGTTAGGGCTATCGCGCCATAAAAATCTTTGTGCGTCACGACCTTCGATACGTATTTTGATTTGGGGAAACATTTCGCGTATATCTCCTGTTAGAGCGACTTGGCCTTCCCGAAATCGCAGTAGGATACTTAAAAGTGGCTGAAGTAAATCGGGGCCAGTCAACAAAAGCGAATTTAATGATACACCATTACATTTCGCGGCAGCGTCATGCACGACTCTTAATTTATTTGGCTTATTCGGATTGATTACGCCAAAATGCGGTAGATGCCAGACGGGTGACTTGGCGGTGTGCACTTCCGAGCACAATTCGGCGTAACCCTTCCGAATCATATCGTGTATATTTTGACGGTACCGCTCCGCGTAATTAGGGTCCCTAGACATCTTCCTTTCAAGACTGAGGAACCTCGACAAGGCAAGTTTATAGCTGTCGGGTACAAGCAAGTTGTCAGACTCCCAAATCAAACCAACTTCAAAACGACCGCTAGGTAAACGGTGCGCTGTGCGCTCAAGAATTTGGATAGCACGTTCGTCGTCAACATTGCGCGCTTCGCGCTTCGAAATGCCAATAGAATCTGAACTGTATTGCTCTCTAACTAATTGCTCTAACACAGCGCGATCGCTTGTGTCAGCATCTGACGACTCGCTCACCATTGCATGGTTTACAGCGTCGACCGGAACAGTTCTGCTGCAACCAAAACCAAATAATGCCCAACCTAAGGCAGTACAAATCGCAACCGGCTGATTTTTGGTGCCTTTGCGCGTGATTCTCGACATGCTAAGGCACCAATTGTCGATGCCCATAATTATCGTAGGCCTCACTTCGTCATAACAAAACTCATCGATTATGTCCGAGAGATTAGAATATTTCGATACGCTCGCCTTGTCGATCGTTTGTCGCGCGGCGCCTAATCCTGGGATTGCCCGGGCTTTACGAATTACATATGTTTCTTTAGCACGGCGGCCTTTGATTTGGAAATCAACGTACTGAACCGTCGTATCTTTGCTCAAACCGCCTACACAATCTAGACGTATTTGCTTCTCAGGCCCGCAAACGCCTAATTTCTTCGCGATTTCCAAATCAATGAACGTGGCCGTGGAGCCGTCGTCCAGTAGGGCATAGATATCTACACTGCTAGCTGGGCCGGACACGGTCACAGGGACGATCTTCAACAACGGACGCGGAGGACAAACGTGCCCTGAATTTTCAGGCGTGACGGAAGTCGAGGCATGTGTAAGGAATTTCTTAAATTCGACGTCACAGGACGCAGAAGCAAGCGTGGAAGCCAACGAAGCAGACACTGGTACGGTAGCGGTCGCGACGGCCTGCGGCAGGGCGTTGGACGGGCCCAGCGCGGACGCGTCGTCATCCACGTCTACGTGCGCGGCTGCGGCGCGCTCATAGTTCGGGTTGTGGAGTAATGCGTGGTGACGGAACTTACAACCGTCAATGTCACACGACTTTTTAGCCTTACACAAATTTTATCTATGCCAACCTACTTTTAGACATCTATGGCAAACTCGTTTCTTTTTAATCAATTTCCATCGGTCATCAACTGACATTGACACTTTGTCACATTGATTTAATGCATGCGATTGTTGACAAACGGTGCAAATATTGTTTTTACGCGCAGTTGTCGATGAATTTGATGAAAAATGCGGCGCTGAATTTGTAACAGAATAGAATACAGCGTACACGAGCAAGGAGACTGTATTAGTATTGCAATGTATCCTCATTTAAATTTATGAATAGAAGCAATCTCAAGTTTTAAGTTAATGTAATTAACCTTATTACTTAATTTATTTCCTTCTATTAATTTGTGTGTGCACCTGTACCATATTCGGTTTTTTGAGAATCTGTCCTTTTGAGAATCCGTCTTTTTGAGAATCTGTCCTTAAGAGAATCTGTCCTTATGAGATTGATTGATCCCTGGCCCGTCTACTGTCTGATGCGTAAGACGCAGTAGCCGGCTCAGTGATGATGCCAAAGCGAGCCTGGAGGTCAATCTCGTGCGCTAGAAAGTCTGCTAATATTTCTAGCTTCGACTGATCACCAGCCTCGTAACGAGTGGCAAATACTAGCCACTTAGCTCGCAATAATGGTGAGATTTTCGTAATAACCGCCTGAAAAAGTTCCGGCGATGCGAGATACTCCGAATGTTCCAACCAATGAATTACCTCAACACAGTTGCGAACTCGGCTAGTAAAAATAGCTAGATCTTTACCTTCTCCACTGACACGCGGCAGTGCGCGCACTGCGGCGACCTCTTGCGCCACCACAAGCTCAGGGCGACCGAAACGGGTATCGAGCGCACGCAGCACGGCACCGGGTTCACGCGCCGTAACTAGCAGCGCTGCCACCGCTTCGCGCGCTGCGCCTGTGAGCGCCGCGTTTAGGCGCATTAGGTTGTTGGAAGCACTATATGAACCTTGCGTATCTTGGAAGACCTTTTTAAGGCTAAACCAATCTATATGAGACTTTCCATCAAACCTAGGTAAAGGAACGTTATGTATTCCGGGGCTATTGCCTTTATTAATATTAGCAATCAATACTTCGAAGGACTTTATGAGCTTCGGAACCTCCGTGCTGTTCTCGTTGCGTGCCGCTGCCGGGGCTGCATCGGAGGCCTGTGGCCCTGTCGCTGTCCACGCAATGGGCGCGACATGCGCTTCGGGGTCTGCTTGCCTGAAAGCATTATTACGTTTAAACGTTGTATTGCAATTACGGTCCGCTTCAGACTTACTAAGCCATTGGTGTACGCAGTGGCTGTTCCTCGAGCTGCGCTGACTCACGTCAGCTTCGATGGCGGCAATTTCTGCGCGGAGCTCTAAATCAGCAGCCTCACGTTCGACGACTAATCGCTCGCTCTCTAGTTCGGCGAGGCGACGCGCATGTAGCGCCTCCGCGGCCAACCGTCTGGCCACTGCCGTGGCTGAGGAGCGAGATGAGGTCGTACTAACGGGGCGAGAAGGCGCCGGTGGTGCGGTTGCCGAACTGGCGTGAGGATCGGTGGGCGCAGGCAGCGGCTCCAGCTCCCTCTCCGCAACGGTTCTACCTTCATTACCCATTAGCATAGCTTTTGCAGCTGATCGGGTCTGCACCATATCACTATTCACAGTAGAAGGACCAATATGTTAGCGACTAAATAATTAAAACCGCTGGTTCAGGATATGAGTGCATGTAATAATTTTCTAACATGACAAGACCACCCTTCAAACATTAATACAAAAACATAATAGTAAAGTATAAAAAGTATAAAAGAGGCGCGTTGCGCACAATCACTATTTGAGTGGCAACCTGCATTCGTGTCAGTGATACGCCATTCAAATCCCACCCTTATTTTTACGTGGTTACAGTTCATACTGAACACACAACACAATGCCATCTAGCGACGAGTAGCGGTACTTGGTAGTCCAAGATGTAGTTATTTCTTGTTTTTATCAATTTGATTTATAGGCTGTTTTTTCTTTGTAAGTTTTATTAGTAAGTTTTAAACTGATATCTTTTATGTGTTTTGTCCTGTGCGTGCTAATAAATGCTTTTTCTTTCTTTCTTTCTTTCTAAAGTTGCATTTCGTGTAATATTTTTTTTGCATTTCGTTTACGCTCTGATTTTATTTTTAGCCAATCGTATTTTTGTGTTTGTAGTAAGAGTAAATCGCAAATGTATGAGTTTGGCGACACCGGTTCTGGTACAATGCTTATTCTCAAGCTACTTCCACTGCTTTACTGTTCCGTGCTTACTATACATATAAACATCCATGACTCGGAAACAAATGTCCATGCTCATCACACTAACATTTGCTCCTACCGGGATTCGAACCCAGGACCCTAAGAACGTAAGGCAGCGTCACTACCACTACGCCATTCGGGTCGTCACGAGTGGTCACAAGTGGTATCGTATTACCCAGTATTAACTGGGTTTAGGACCCCCACACGGGGTAAGGTGTATCTACCTGAAATAAACTATTATCATCGTAAGAATGTATTTATTGACGTAGCAAATAATTAACAATGACAAATGTCACAACCATAAAGCAGGTATACATCATTCGTCCACATCCTAATAAAGCTACGACATCTCCTCGATAAGTCGTCGTGGCTTCGAGGTGGTGCGCCCACTGCGCCTTGCTGGTGCTCCCTGCAAGACAGCCGTGGCCAGTGGGAGACCAGGTGTCTCAGCACTGGCTTGTCGTGGAGTGTCCGCTTGATTATGTGTGCCTGATGAACCTGGAACGATGTGCTCCATCACATTTGGATTTATATCAGGCGAGTCTTGAGTAGCCTGGCAGGAGGACCAAATTGATGGGTCGGTTAGTTGAGGTGTTGGGTGAGGTGACTCTGGCTGATTGCTAAGTGTCGATGGTGATCGCTGTCTGATAGGTGTGGAAAAAGTTAGCGAATGAGGTGTAGGTATAGATGGAGGCAATGGGCGAGTAACAGCTGCACTGATTGGGTCTACTAAGCGGGAACGCACATGATCTGCATGATATCTCCTCTCTACACCGTCTGAAGTGTTCACAGCGTAAGAATATCTGTGCGTACGCCTTGATATTGTAGCAGGTAACCATCGGGATCCGTCTCGGGCGCGAACAAATACGCTGTCACCTGCTTTAAAAGATGGAGTTATTTTCTCAGACTCAATGTTTGCCTGTATCTGTTTGTGTTGCAGAGTTCTTTTAGGGTTAGGCCGCGCGTTGTCCAGAGCACAATGCAACCGACGGCCAAACAAAATTTCACCGGGGCTCTTACCGGTGGCACTATGAGGTGTTATACGGTAGGAAAATAGGAAGTTTTCCAGCCTCCTTCTTAGAGTCATGCCATCGCTCGCACTTGATGACATTCTAGTTTTGAAAGTACGAACCATGCGTTCTGCCAAACCATTAGTCCTCGGGTGATATGGAGATGACTTAATATGCAGGATACCCTTGTCTCTACAATAATCTTGGAATTCCCGGGAGGTAAACTGGGTCCCATTATCCGACACCAAGAATTGTGGAAAACCAAACGTTGTAAAAATAGAGTCTAACTCTTCACACAGTTTGTTTGTAGTTATTTGGTTCATGGGCTTGATCTCAATCCATTTTGAGAGTGCATCTGCTAGAACCAACCAGTATTTCCCTTCAAATGGTCCCGCAAAATCGACATGAAGTCTTTCCCATGGGTTGTCAGGAACGGACCAGGAGTACACAGGCAATTCAGGGTTATTTGGCCGGTTTTCTTGGCATTTACGACAGTATTTGATGTACTCTTCAATATCATCGTCGATCGATGGCCACCATACGTAAAAACGTGCGAGTGCTTTCATTGCACAAGTTCCTGGGTGTCCTGTGTGCAGGTATTTCAATGTAGCCTTCCTGAGCGTATTCGGAATGACTATTCGACCCTGCCACATCAAAATCTTGTTTTCGATGGACAATTCGGTGCGTTTCCGAGCATAAGGTTTTAAGATGTCTGAATATGATTTTTCCCGCCAACCTGTCTTAATGTTCTCCGATATCTGTTTGAAAATAGGATCATTCCTTGACGTATCCCTTATTATTTCTTCTGTCAACGGTATGTCTGAAACACTGTTATGATTTAGTTGAGCTATTATTCTGTGTACTTTCAATTCTACACGGGATGGTCTCTCATCAGGATTGGGCATCCTGGAAAGGTAGTCAGCTATAAAATTAAGTTGTCCTTTTGTGAAGACAATGTCATAGTCATAGCTACCAATGATCAAAGCCCAACGTATTAAGCGATTATTAACAAGTTTCGGTAAATTGCGCTGTGGCCCTAATACATGAATCAAGGGTTTATGATCAGTGACGAGTGTGAATTTTGTGCCACGTAAGTATTGGTCAAACTTTTGGATGCCAAAAAATATGGCCAATGCTTCTCGATCAATAACTGAATATTTAGTTTCCGCTGATCTCAGCTTTCTTGACGCAAAAACGATAGGTTGTATTTGATCATTCGCTTTATGAAATAATACGGCACCTACACCCTTTTCCGAGGCGTCACACGCTAAAAACAACGGACGCTTCTCATCAAAGGCCACAAGTGGTTTTGATTCACAAATCAGCATTTTAGTATTTTCAAACGCTGTATTTTCTTTATCTGTCCATCGCCACTTTTGGCGCGCGCCAGTTAGTGCATGCAGGTCCGCGCATAAACTGTGCAGGTGAGGTATGAATTTCTCGTAGAAATTTACGAGACCAAGGAATGACCGTAGTTCTTGAGCGTTAGAAGGCGGTGTCGCTTTTGTTATTGCTTCAATCTTCGATTGAGTTGGTCGTATTCCTTCCTTGCTGATTGTGTGTCCCAGGTACTCGATATCTGTTTGGAAGAATGAGCATTTTGTTAAATTGACTTTTAAGCCAGCCTGTTGTAATTTGTCAAACACAGTAGACAGTGTTTCGAGATGTTCAGCGTCATCCTTCCCTGTTAAGGCGATATCATCGAAGTAAATTGCTACGTTTGGTATACCACCGAGTAGTTCATCAAGGTAGTGTTGAAAAATCGAGGGTGCTGTAGATATTCCAAAAGGCATCCTGTTGTATTGGTAATATCCTTTGTGAGTGGATATTGTCAGGTACTTTTTTGACTCTGGTGCGATCAGGAATTGCAAGTACGCATCTTTTAAGTCGATTTTCGAAAACTTAACTCCGTTTGCAAGGTTTTGACGTAACTGATCAAATAGCGGGACTGGGTGAGCGTGTGTTACCATGGCAGGGTTAATAGTGCTGCGAAAGTCACCGCAAATTCTGATTTGGCCATTTGTTTTGACCACGTTGACTGTGGGTGTTGCCCATTCCAAGGGGGTCATGTTTGGATCAACTTTGGTAATTATTCCCTCGTCCACTAAACGCTGAAGTTCTCTTTCTATGTTTTTCCGCATAGCGAACTTAACGGGTCGGGCAGGGATGTGTTTAGGTACGGTACTATGTTTAATATGGATATTAACGGCGTAATTTTTAACTTTTCCTAGTTTGTTGTCAAAAAGAGGCGAGAAAGTGTCTAATACCTGTTTAAGTGTTCTGGTATCTCGTTGAGTAGGCTTAACCGAATAGACGGGTTCTGGAAACGTCATATCGTACATCTCGCTCCACTGAAGACCAAAAAGCATGGGGTTGGCTTCTTCCATGACTACAACGGGCAAAACTTTCTGTCTTCCAAGGATTTCAACTGTTACGTCTGTAAGTCCTTTTGGTTTAAGTTTGAGGTTCCCATAGGCACGTAGCTTCGGTGCCTTTGTTAAAGGCGGTGCTCCAATACGTTTCCCAAATTCTGTGCTAATGATGGAGTACACTGATCCCGGGTCCCAGTCCAACGTACATCTGACACCGTTGAGTGTGACGTCAATGCGCTTGCTGTCCTTGTTCCTTTTGCGTTCAATCTTGTAGACATCGTTACTGTCGTATGAGCTTGTAGAAGATTCTGATAAACACTCGTCGCTGTCAGTGTTCCTAATTTTATATAATTTGTTTTCGTTTTTGATTGCTCGTTTCTTCCCTGACTTGGTGCTCGTCAAATATGCTCTCCCAGTCTTGATACAGCAATCTTCAAAATGCCCTTGCGTTTGACATTCCTTGCAAGTATGGTCTTTTGCCTTACAATCGCCCACCTTATGCCTATCATATGCACCGCATCGACGGCACTGATCTAGACCAATCCTGCGTAAAGACGTACTATGTTTGTTGTGATGCGCCATGTTGGTTTTTGTTCTTACTTTGTTTGTGGCAGCAGGTAAACCGACGTGAATGTCACCCTCAGCAAGTTCTCTAGACTGAGCTACTGCAAAGAATTTGGCAAATGTAACTTCCACAGTCTTTCCATCGTAATGTTCTTGTAGGTCAGGCCATTTCTGTTTCAGATCCACTTCTAGCTGCGGGTGGTTTATGCCGGTCGCAAATCGATCACGCAGCAGACGTTCGAACAAGTCGTCCTTGTAACCACAGTCGGTAGCGAGTTTCTTGAGCCTGTTAGCGTAGCGTTCCATAGTCTCATTGCAGTCTCTTACGCAATTCCAAAACTCCGTTAAAGCTTTGAATTTTGTTGTTTTAGGTCGATGTAAGTCGAGTAGTTTAAACTTTATGTCTTTGTAAAGACTGTTTTCAAAATCGGGAATGAGTGCTACTTTCAGATCGTGGAAAACTTCTGGAGTTAAGCAAGAGAATAAAAGTTCTTTCCTAATGTCGTCGTCACTTACGTCCCAGATGTCGCATTTTTTTTCAAAAAAATCTAAAAAATATTCTACTGACGTAGTAGCAGGGTTAAACGTATCGCACTTGAAATTTTTAATAATTGTGTGTTTGTTACTGTTGTTGTCGGTGTTCGCCGAGCTGATAGACTCCGTACCAGGTGTAGCTGGTGTGGGGGCCGCCGCTGTCGGTCGCTGTTGTTGTAAAACGAGTTGTTGCAAAACGTTTGATATTTGCTGTTGTTGCTCCCGTTGTATTTGTATAAATTCTTTAAATTGTTCCGCGTTCATTTTGACTACTTAATCCTCGTCGCCAATGAAATAAACTATTATCATCGTAAGAATGTATTTATTGACGTAGCAAATAATTAACAATGACAAATGTCACAACCATAAAGCAGGTATACATCACTACCTATTGTATGTAGACACAAAATAGCTCGGCTTTAGCTTATAGTATTCACACAGACATAAATAGTATGTCTAAGTTTAGTTATATTATTAACACTGCGACGATTAGTAATTCTACTAATGTACTGGTGACTGGCACAAATGAATATAGCACTAGTGCTATAAATATTTACAAACATTGTACTGAGGAGTGTCCATCTGTCACCGTGGAAAATTCTCAATTAGGGTTTATTAGTGATAGGGTCTTATCGTCTGAGGATGGCACAGGAGTCTCCGGCCTCACTTCAAATATAAATTTAAACTAGAAAGTGAGACAACAGAAGGTACCATTAACAATATTTTTGTTAATCCTACCAACAGCAAGGTACCTTCTTGCACTCAATTAGTTAGTAAAAAAGGGCCTCAGCAGAACACCTTAAAATTATTCCACCAAAATATCCAAGGCATTTCTTCGAAATTATTAGAAATTGAATTGTTTTTAGAAAGTAGCAAGTTTGACATTATTTGTTTTACTGAACATTGGCTAAAGGATTACCAAATGCTTATTAATTATGAGAACTATATGGTGGGTAGCTGCTTTAATCGTAAAACTATGCTTCGTGGAGGTTCCCTAATATTACTAAAAAATAGTTTTAAATATAAGCAACGTAATGACATAGTAGGTCTCTCGGTTGAACATTGCGTCGAACTGTCCTGTGTTGAGCTAGATAAGCATGTTATTGTGTGTGTGTACAGACCCCCAAACTATCAAAACTTTTCCATATTTGAATCAATAATGGAAGATGTCCTGGCAAAACTTGCAGCCAGTAATAAAGCTACAATAATTTGTGGTGATTTTAATATCAATATTTTAGAAGAAAATTCAAATAGCAGTCGGTTATTAAATCTTTTTAAGTCATTTGACTTGACTAACGTTTTTATTGAACCCACTAGAATCACAACTTCTTCTGCTACTTGTATAGATAATGTTTTCTGCGATTGTGATTACTTAGATAAAGCCATAATAAATTGTTTGCCGTCTGACCATAGCGGACAAACTGTAACTTTTAGTTGTAAAACTCCAATACAAAGAGTTCAGATTAAATTTAGACCTATAACTTCTTGCAAATTAAATAGGTATAATATTTCCCTACAGAACAAGTTAAGTGTAATGAGCCAAGAGGATATTAATATAAATCAATTGTATGATCGTTTCTTTTCATTAGTTCACACGGAATTCAACAAAACTTTTGAAAAGAAGACAAAGAGTATTTGCCCTAAATTTATATTTAGTGATTGGGCAACTAGAGGTATCAGAAAAAGTAGGGAAAGGCTATTTGAGCTTTATAGCCTTAAGCCTTTTATAAACACTGAAACTTTTAGCAAGTATGTTGCTACGTATTCAAAGATTTTTAGAAATACTTGCAAGGTTGCTAAAGCCCTGCACATAAGCAACAAGATCAAAACAGCAGAAAATAAAATAAAGACCGTTTGGAAAGTCATAAATAACGAGACTAACAGAAAGAAAATACGTAATAATAGCTTTACATTAGATACAGCATGTGGTCCTAAAAGCTCTGATCAGGAAGTAGCTCAAGAATTTGTTATTTTTTTTACCGAAATACCAATAAAAACTACGGAGGCTCTTAATTCCTCACCTGAAGCCTCAATTGGCTTATTAAAGGCGAATGTGTCTGGCTGCCTGGCTGAATTTAAATTTAAACACATTAACCCTATGACAGTTATTAAAGCTTTCCGGCAAATTAAAATCAAACTGACCGAAGATTTATGGGGAATGTCTATCAAAGTTTGTACATCTATACTTGAGACCATAGCCCCGTATTTAGCTTTAATTTTTAATTTATGTGTAGACCAAGGAGTTTTCCCGGATTTAATGAAATACAGTAAAGTCATACCTCTTTTCAAATCCGGAGACAGTAAAGATTCCAATAATTATAGACCTGTATCCGTGTTACCAGTTTTTAGCAAGGTTTTTGAAAAAGTAATGCTTAATCAAATGCTTTATCATTTTAACACCAACAGAATCTTACATGATCAACAGTATGGTTTCACCAAGGGACGTTGTACAACTGACGCCGGTGTAACCCTATTAAAGCACATATTTGCTGCGTGGGAAGAGTCCCAAGACGCAATAGGAATTTTCTGTGATCTCTCGAAAGCTTTTGATTGCGTAAATCATGACACATTACTTTTGAAACTGGAGCATTACGGACTGGGTAAACTTGCACTTAGCCTGCTAAAATCTTATTTGAGCGATAGAAAACAACATGTTCAAATAAATGGTGTTAATGCACAGGGTTTGAATGTAAAAATGGGGGTTCCGCAAGGCTCAATATTGGGTCCTTTCCTTTTTTTAGTATATATAAATGATCTACCCTATTTGTTGAAACACCAACCTCAAAATATGGTGTTGTTTGCTGATGACACTTCTCTAATTTTTAAGATAAATAGACGGGCCCAAAATCTAGATGACGTGAATGATGCCCTACTTCAGGTCCAAAATTGGTTCACAGCAAACAATTTGGTATTGAATGAAAAAAAAACTAAATGCATAAGATTTTCATTACCGAATGTTAAAAGTAGTGATTGTGAGATAATATTGAATAAAGAGAAACTCGAATTCGTAGATAAAACGGTTTTCCTGGCTTACGCTTGATTCAAGGCTACAATGGGGTTCTCATTTAACATCTCTTGCGGGGCGCTTAAGTTCAGCAGCATATGCCATTAGAAAAATCCGTCAATTCACTGATGTAGATACCGCTAGACTGGTCTATTTTAGTTACTTCCATAGTATAATGTCTTACGGTATTTTGCTATGGGGACGGGCTGCTGATATTGAGTCTATATTCATTCTGCAGAAAAGAGCCATCAGAGCCATATGCAATCTTCGTAGGCGCGATTCTCTAAGGGAACTTTTTAAGGATATTGGCATCATGACGGTTCATTGCCAATACATCTACGAAAACATAATGTACGTTAGGAAAAATCTGCATCTTTTCGGTTAAAGAGGCGACAGACACAATTACAGTACTAGAAATAGGGACCAACTAGTTCAGCCAGGCTTTAGACTCGCTAAAGTAGACTCATCTTTCATGGGGTACTGTTTGAGATGCTATAATAAAATTCCACAAAGTATTCTTGAACTGAATGAGACTAAATTTAAAACATGCATTAAACGCACACTATGTAAGCAAGCATATTACAAGTTGAGCGATTATATCGCTGATAAAAATGCTTGGCTCAATGCTAGTCCTGCTCCACAAGGACAGGGGCTCAAAAATTGATAGCATTAAATGGTATTGTTGGAGCTGCTGAAGATTGTACAACTATCTTTGCATTGTATGGATTCAATCTATTTAGTATTATATAAACGCATAGCCCATATTGTGTGAGTACTATGTACTAGAAAGCTATCATTCACTGGAAACCTGCTTTAGTTTTTGACTTGAATGTGCCCTGGCGGTTGAGAGTATGTCATGCTCACTGAAATGTCTCGCTGATCATGGCGCGTGTGTCGGACCATTTAGTTCCCTTCAAAATGGTTGAGCTGAATGGTGCTGATCCATGCGTCATGTGCGTGAACGGGCGCTGTCAGTTGTGACTGGTCATCTCTTAGTCGCCATGGTTTATTTGAATTAATTATTTTGTTTTTGAGTTGTATTTTGTTTTTGTTTGGCTATGGACACTTTTAACGTGCACATCTTGCTACATTGTTCTCACATAATATAACATCTCAACATGAATGATGTAACCAAGATTTTGTAACAATATTTTGATTTAAAAGAGTGTCCATGGAGTTTCTTGCCCGTTCTTCTCCATAGAGATCTACGCTAGGGAATGGGCAACTACAGTACTTTCACAGTTTTTATGTCTTGTGACTGGGACTGTAGCTACATTTAATTTTCATCTTTGTTTCGACAATTCAAAAGTGCCTGTTATTGGCCTACTTGAAATAAATGCTTTGATTTTGATTTTGATTTTGATTTTTAGGAGGTCAGATAGGCAGTCGCTTCATCTAAAATACTGGTATTCAGCTGCATCCGGTTAGACTCGAAGCCGACCCGAACATAGTTGGGAAAAGGCTAGGCAGCTGGTGAGTAGCAGGCACAGTTCACAATAAATAAAAAAATGCAGCGAAAACTAACGACTGCCACATCCAAAAACTCAATTCCAAACTTCATCCTTGAACGTTCTGCGCACGTGGATAACAGTTTCAACCTTTACAAGTTCCTGTATCGGGGATGGATCTACCGTGTGCACACTACGATTTATTTGCGAGTTACGTGTGCGTAACGTTTACCCCGAAACTTTGATATATAAGATGGTAGGGTTGCTCGTTGTTTGCATTTTGGGGTCATTCATCTTCGGACCGGTGAATTTGAAGCAAAAATTTATTTACAAAAAAAAGTCGTAGGAGGCTACCCTATTACCATCAATCGGACACAAATACAGACTCCATGGCTGCTACTGCGAAATTCCGCTCAGAAAAACCCAATAACACTTTACCCTACCTGGGAATCGAACCCAGGACCTCATCACACAGCAGTTGTGCTTGCGACCACCAGACACCCACATTTTGCCAGATATACGTATAACTGACAAATCGACTGACTGATCAAATATAACAGCTCTCAACTTAGGACCCATTAACGTTAATATTTATCCGTGGTGCTAGGCAACTGGGCCTATCCCAGTTGTAAACGTCCCTTTGTGCCTATTGGCCTTGTTTCGTTCTGTCTCCTGCTGATATGGAGGGAAGTGGAAATTACAGTTTTTTTCCTACTCCTCCGCTATACTTTCTGATTAATTTCGCTGCGGGATCCAAGACAGTTAAATTCATTCTCTGGGACTTCGTCGAGCTTCATTGTCTCGGCGCTTTTCTGGTGGTCGCCACTGTTGATTCTGGCTTTCAGGAGTTACAGTGGTTTGGGCGTGTGTGGCGGGCTTGTCCAAAAAAAAAATCGACTGACTGTCTGGGTGTAGGTGTACTATTAGGTGCATTCAATAGTACACTCACATATTTTTCTTTGTCCGTTTTTTTCTTTCGGGTAATTTTCGCACGTTACGTACCTGTGAATTTGAAGCCGCTGATGGATGAAATTTCAATTTAAAAAGGACACCCACATTTAGTCAGTTATCTATGTTTAAGCCCTGTCTGGGTGTGGGTGTACTATTAGGTGTGCCTACTTATGTGAGTGTATTATTAGGTGTATATAATAGTACACTCACATAATTGTTCTTTTTTCTCTTTTTCTTTCAGGGATTACAGGCGTGTGTTATGATTGGTCCATTATTACATTGCACAAAACATACAACAATGAATTTAAAAGTCAGTAGGGAATGCAGTCCTACCATAACGTATAAAATACGAATAAAGGAATAAAAAATGATTTTACCATAATTACATCAACTAGGTTATTTTTGCAATAATTATGAAAGAAAAATAAATACTGTAGCTGACGTCTATTTTTTATTGATAAATGATAGTACATACTCGGAGAAACTAATTTTTATTTGCAACTTCAACGTTGACTTGTTTCTTTTACAACGAAATTACAGATTTCCAATTAATAATAATTTACCAAAATAACGTAAATACAGACAGAATAAAACACAAAATTCTGAATAAACAATAGAAATATAAAGGTAAAATTATGAAAGTTAAAACTTTTAGAACTTTCTGTTTTCTAACTGCATATAATGTGCCCGTTAAACCATCCTTCAATATGTACTTTCTGATGCCAGTTGTAAGTGTTACTAAATATTCTGGCCAGTCTATTATTTTTATGTCAAAGTTAAAAATATCTCGATCCGCTTTTGAGAGACTGTTGTATAGAGCTGCCGTATTTTGGTCATCAAAATTCCACTGGTTGCAAATAAAGTAGCATAACGCCGTTGACATTTTGTACATTCTCCTGGCAAGTTTCACATATCTGAAAAATGAAAAAGTCACATTATTTTTACATAACATCACGGCTGTAATCTTCGTAGGGTTAGGCAGAGGTGTGCCTAATAGTACATTCACATTGACCAGCTATGTTAAAGCCTCATATAATAGGACACAAATCCAGACTCCGGGCCTGTTGCTGTGGAAATAATGACACAGCAACAGGAAATAATAACACTGTCTGAGAACGGGACCAGAGACTTCATGATCAGCAGTCGTGCTGGCGACCACCAGTTTCTTTATCTTTTAAAAATCTTATTATTATTTACCAGCACTTCATCCGCGAAAATTGTGATAGCTCGGCAATATTGCATGAAATTCTGATTGTTCCTAAATTAATTCACGTATTGTTAATATTAATAATTATTAAGTTCAGCTTCCTCCAAGGGGAAGAGGTCTAGCCCCACCATCCGTACGACCCTCAAGCCTTCGTCCCAGACTGGTCGGCCTCCAACTGACTATGATACATGAATTCCTTAACATACAGCAGTCCAACGCTTCCAATCCCCCACGAGTTCCCTCCACTCGCCTCTTCCCCCGGCACCGTCCGCGATCTTTTGTCCAAACATCCAGAATATGGTGAACACATGTTGCGAGCCGCATTTAGAGATTGGTTATCTTAATGTGTTTCTTAGGAGTTCTTTGAAATATTTCTTATGGCTGGTTCTTGTACTTAATGCGTTTACAAGTGGGACAATTTATTGTTTAAGAATTCTAAGAAGGATGGAAGGTTGCCTTAATAGTGACGGTACCCTGTCAAGGTTAAATTATAAAATAGCAATGCTATGGCTCTGTAAATGGCAGATGCCGTTTGTGTTGTTTTTAAAATTAATATCAAGAAAATATAAGCTTAATATTTAAGTGTGTGTGACGGGCAGTAACAATATCAATATAATTTGTAGATGTATATTTTAAATACCTTCTCTTGTTTCCAAGCATGACACTTATTCCATCCGCGATGTAAGCTGGAATCAGATGCAATATCCACGAGTATAACCAGAAAAGAAAAGAATTTCCGGTGTTCCAGTTAAATGGGTATGATACTGACATCGGTGATTGGTAGTCTCTACCCTTAGTACTTATGGCATCTTGCAAATACCCTGGGTAACATAATAATAACAATTACAACATAGGAAATCAACATTTGGTTTAATTTTTATAGTCCCGTACCTCAGTCAGCAAACACGTTGTGATGCAGATTGCAAAGCGACACAGGTAACTACGAAACCAATTCATTGCCGTCAAAGATACGTTAAGAAGGAAGAGTTTACTAAGTAGGACCTCATACTCAGCGGTGTTATAAGCTTTACTGAAGTGTAACAAGGAAATACAGACGAACTTTTGGGGGTATGAAGAACAGGTTGTAAAGCTCTTCATCTCCCATGGAAAAGGGAGGATCTTCCGACCAGACATAACGTCTGGTGGGCTACTGCCCGACGGTTGTTGTCGGGTTCTTGTATATACTCTTAAGTCGCGAATAATGTCGCTTGCGCGATGTAGGATTTGTGACGTGTTTAGCTGTTAGTTCATTATAGTTCAGCATCTTTGTCATAGACGACGTAGTACTTTTTGTTCAATGTAGCTAGTACTTTTTGGTAGTGCCGCTACAAACTCTCATTTTACATATAAACTCTAACAGTGTCCGCTATGTAACACAACCTGTAGTAGCGCTGTGTTAGAATTCGGTTGGCCTTCCTACCCAGGGTTGATAAAAATTAAGACGAACTAAGACATCCCTACCACAGCTTTTGTTAACATAGCGGACAACAGTTAGGTTTCCTACCCAGTATTGATACAAATTAACACACTTCAATTTACTTTAAGACCCCAGAACAATTCTTCAAGATATTTTCCCTCACTGATTTCTTGTCCTTTTTCTATTTATTTTTCTGTTCCATAGTGGACAATCCTCATAGATGTCCTCCATGAGGATTGTCTGACGCTAGAGTCTATCGAACTCTAACCGACTAAAAACCACCCCGGTGTTCCCTTCCCATACTTGCCCCGAGGATCATGGCGACTTGTACGATCTCCGGCTAGTGTGTCAGTCTTGTTCTTTTTTCCACTGTTCTCTATTGGCCGAATCGATAGCACATTCTGCCAAAGGGATCTTGGTGACACTTTCCATCGGGATGGTGATCGACCACGTGGTCTCGTGCCTTCGACTCTACCCTTTTTTTCTTTACGGATCAGATGGGAACTCATCAAACAACTTTTCCCACTCCGGGTGGAGTGGGAGGGAGTGTCAGACTTTTACTGACTAAAACCCATCCATGTTCCTTCCTCGCCCTTTATGTTCCGGGACCGCCGTATCTCTTTCGAACAGTCCCGCAGCCCCGGCAGGCTTCGGCCCTTCAATTTGCTGACATATCTTTGAGGCGCGAACGCGCCGTCGACACGGCCTGTCGTCATTAGACGGACGGATGGCGAGCTAACCTATAGCTAACCATCCACGGGCCCGCGTCCACAGTGGCCGGTAGCCACCACGTGGCCCCCGACGCCCGGTGCGTCTCCCGCGGCGGCTAGGGCGAGAGGTTCTCTCCCTCTCGAGTTCCGCCACCTCCTTCGCTAGCATGACTGCTTCGAAGAAGGAGGTGACGGCTTCCCATTCCATCTCGCTCCGGACCATAGATTAAACCAGGGTCAGATGCAAGAGGTCGCCGCCGCCCATCGCCGCTACGAGGACACGGCGTTGCTCCACCCACGCGGGGCAGACCTCCGCCGTGTGCTCCACCGTGTCCTGCGGTCGATCTTCGCAGTTGAAACACCTGGGCGTTTCCTCCCGCCCGATTCGATGCAGGAACCTCCCGAAACATCCGTGTCCGGTGAGGACCTGCGTGATATTATAATCATTAGCATTTTATCTATTTGTATTTCGGTAAGTATTGTAGAAGATCCAATTTTCTACAAATTTTGATTTAATTTTTTTTTTTAAATATCTTGAACCATTTTCGAGATAGAGGGCAGAGGGCAAGCAGTGTTTAACTATTCAGAGTACCTACTGTTTCAAGCTTTCAAGGTTCATAACTAAACTTGAGGAGTTCGTGAAGTCGTGACTAAATAATAACAACCGCTCGGTTTGATCTCTAGGTTAAGCTGTGCTTGCCTATGTTTGTCTGTGGATGGCTGACCACCATTACATACCGAGTTTCCTCCGTGCCTCAGAAAGTACGTTTAGCTGTTGGTCCCGGCTGTCATTTGTAGATCGTTGTTAGTCGTTACAGCCTTACAGGTAGTCAGTGGCCCAATAAGTCTGACAATCAGTCTTACCGAGGTGTATCGTATTACTCAGAACTGAGTTGTGGAGGTCAGATAGGCAGTCGCTCCATGTAAAACACTGGTTACACTTACACACTTATCTGCATCCGGTTATACTGGAAGTCGACCCCAACATGATTGGGAAAAGGCTATCCAGACGATAACGATTCTTAAAAAAAAAAAAAAATAAAAAAAAAAAAAATAAGTTTATTACGTATCAGTCAGGGTTACATTGCATGTCAAGGAGTCTCCATTTAGGCATAAAAATGCCTGTAGTTGAAGGCTCCGCTCTTCCCTTACATTTTAGAGATACAAAATAAATTGGCAATTAACAAAAAGAAAAAAAAAGAGGAAACAAAGAAACAAAGTTATAAAAGTACGATAAATTGTATGCGTGTGTACGCATGAGTATGTTTGAGTGTGTGTGTGTGTGTGCGTGTGTGTGAGTGTGTGTGCGTGTGTGTGAGTGAGAGGGAGAGAAGGTTGAGGGTACAACAGGTACATGACATGTGTGTCTTGCTAATCGAATAACATCATTAAGTTTTAATTTATTGTTAACTCACGCGTTGCAAGAGTAACTCTGTGTCATCATAATTTAAATTGTGTAGCCATATTGTTAGTTTTTTTTTGCATTCATATTTTTTTTTATCATAAATATACATTAGTTTATTAATTTTATTGTACAAGTAGGCGGAGCGTTTTTTAAATTGTCTACTGGCAAATTCAGTTTTAGTTGAGGGAACGTTTGCTATACAGTGTTTCTTTCTCTTTTCTTGTATTTTAGGATCATAAGGTATCTCCTTGTGCATTTTGAGGATGATAAGAAGGATGTACAATTTTCTCACTGACAGCAGATTACACAATTTGTAAAGCTTTTCAGTGGAGAATATTCTTTTTTTGAAGTACATCACTTTAAGTATCGCTCTTTGAGCACGTTCTAACTCTAGAAAACTGGATTTCGTTGCTCCACCCCATACTGTTATGCAATATATTAAAACGGACTGGACCAAAGATACATAAATTTCGTTTAATAGATTTCTTTGGTTGTCATTGTTTTTATTTACAGTAGTTCTCCTTGGTACAACATATCTCTGCTCTTTGAATATCCAGACAAGTTTTCGCACTCTACTCATGACAAGTTCTAGTTGAGGATACCAGGAAAGGCGCTGGTCAATGATCACTCCCAGATATTTTGTTTGGGTCACTTGTTGGATAGTAGGGCAATTGCAGCAAGTTCCAAACGTATGCATGTCGCAAGTGTGTATTCTCAAATTAAATTCCTTGTCTGGTTGAAACTGATTATAAATATTAAAACAAATGTAGTTAGTTTTGCTAGTGTTCAGGGTGAGCAGATTTTTGTTTAGCCATGTTGCAACAAGAGCTAGCCCTTCTTCTGCACTATTTTTAACCTCATCCCATGTTTTTCCCGAGAAGACGACAGCTGTATCATCAGCGTATGAGAAAACTTTGGTATTATTAATCCTCATATTGCAGAGGTCATTTATATAAATTAAAAATAAGGTAGGTCCTAGAACGCTACCCTGAGGTACACCGTATGATACATCCGCGTCCTCACCAACAATTTGTTCCACCTTCACCTTTTGAGTTCTACCAGAAAGGTAATCCTCAAAAAGTGCCAGTGGTATTCCACGAACTCCGATAGCTTCAAGCTTGTGTAAAAGAATGGGAGTAGAGACGGTGTCAAATGCCTTTCTTAGATCCAGAAAGGCTGCCATACATTTGTTTCCTTTGTCGAGCTGTTCAGTTACTAAGGAACTTAGTGCTATAACAGCATCTTCAGTTGACTTTTTTTGCCTGAATCCGAATTGAGAAGGTGACAGTATGTCAAATTTATCTAGATACTGCAAGAGGCGAGTATTTATCAATTTTTCTAATATTTTTGAAATCGCAGTTAAAACGGAAATAGGTCGATAATTGTTGACGTCGTCTCTATCACCACCCTTATACACAGGTGTAATAATAGATTTTTTTAATGGGGCTGGAAAAGCACCTTTTTGAAAACATAGGTTGGCAAGGTGCGTGATAATTGGCACCACTTCGTTCTTAGCCATTTTCAAGAAGCACGTAGGAATATTGTCCCATCCGGGGGCACTGTCAGATCGTAGATTCATAAGCGTAGTACAAACTTCGGGCTGATCAGTGTCTAAAAGTACCATTGAGCTAATGTGTGATGGCGTTTTATTTAGGGGATGGCTATATAAGTTGGTGCCAGATGCTATTTTTTGGGCCAGATCTCTGCCTATACTTGCAAAATATTTATTTATAAAGTTAACGGATTCTACGGGAGATGATTTTACCTGCAACAATTCTAAGTTTTTTGTCTGAGATTTATTAGTATAAGTGATATTTTTTATGTTTTTCCAAAGAAGTCTATTGTTTTTGACAGAGTTAGTAATTTGATCCCTATTATATTTTCTTTTTAACTTTTTAATGAGATTATTGCAGTAGTTTCTATAACGCGTGTATGTCATTTTGGCAATTTCACTGTGAGGATCATTTAGTGCCTTTTTCTGTAATGCATTACGATTCCGAATACATCTCAGAATACCGTGTGTAATCCAGGGTTTTAATAAACGTTTACTGCTTGGAATGGTAATAGTGCGTGTATTAGCAGTCAAAGATTCAGTTATCTTTTCTATTAAAGACATTGTAACTATACTGGGGTCATCAATAAATAAAAGTTCAGCAAAATTTTTGTTTTGCAAATATAGGAGAGCGCTGTTAAAATCTACAGTAGTTTTAGTTTTATTAGGAGTAATTTTGTCTTTTGTTTTTGCCAAAGAAAGAAAGGTGGTATAATGGTCTGTAGTAGTAGTACGTAATATAGCTATAAATGCAGATATTTTTTTCGGATTCATTTTAAGCATGAAATGATCAAGACAATTCGTGCCTCTAGTGGGTAGTGTATGCCCAGCCAGAATTCCGTATGACGATAACATAGTAAGGTAGTTTATTCTATTTTTGTGTTCGTAATATTGTTCAGTTTCCCTGGGTCTTAGGTTAATATTTATATCCCCGGTGATCACAATGTTTCTTTTTTGCACATTAAGTGATTCCAGATGTAAACCTAAAGAGTCAACAAAGTTTTCTGCGCTTAAATTTGCAGGGGATCTATATACTCCAAAGACAATGTTATTTAGCACCTCAATTTGGAGACATGATGCGTGTAAAAGCTTAACTTCAGTAACTTTATGTTTTATAGATTTTTTCACATACGCGACGACTCCGTCGTGTTTATTTAAAAGATTTGTGGTAAAGTAGCAATTGTAGTTATCAAGTAGTGGTATAGTTTTATTTAAGTTTAGTTGGCATTCCGTTAATATGATGACATCTGTTTCAAATTTAAGGCTAGAAAGTGTTAGTAAAAAATCGTCGAAATTGCAGCAAATGCCTCTAATATTCTGAGATATTATTGTAAAATCATTTTTGTGTATGGATGTATGTTTCTCAAGATCTGTACAGTCGCATGTGACCGATTTAGCGAGCTGTATGTTGTCTATTTCTTGTAGTGTTTGTAAAGATTCACACGCGACAGCCATTTTTAAAATAATAAGTAATAATAGTCCTTGCAGGCCTTTGCTTAAAATGTGTGTTGTGTGTCGGTATGATGTTTGTGTTTGTCTTGAGTGTGCTTGTGTTTGTTTGGACATATATTTTAGAAGTGTGTTTATTGTAGTGTTGTCTAAAGTAATTGATGGAATTATGTGGATTTTGTTGTTTTTTGTAGGTGAGTGTGATTTTAAAATTAATAATACAATTTTCGTTTAAAGCTAATAAATTAATTAGAATTATACAATCCAAAATTATAGAGAGGTAAAAATACTGGAAGTTATGATTTATTTCTAATGCTGGTGAGATCGTTCTCTGATTTGATCTGCACGCGTTCGTTATCATCGAGGCGTAGAAAAACCGCTCCACGAAAAATCCAGCACGTGTAGCCATTTGTTTTAGCAAATTCCCGGACTTTTGAAAATAATTTGGCGGTTTTTTTTGTGACACTCTCAGACACATAGATAGGCTTCCTTTCTCCTTTCAAGTTAAAATGTCCAGTGTGAAGCTTATCACTCAATCCTTTATCTTTGTTGAATTGTTTTGTAGCTGATTGAACCTTTTCTTTCCTTAGTACTGTAGAAAACTCGGCAATAATAGTACCTGTGCTATTCGATTTTTCATGTGGCTTGATTCTATAAATATCTTTGATGTCTGTATCCTTGATCTCAGCATCAACTATCTTGCCCAACTCAAACATAAAATTGCTGAGTTCCAATTTCCCTTCAAACTTATTCTGGTCGGAAATCAGTTTTGGCACGTTTCGAATTTCAATTGTTGCTGAACAGGTTTTCTTTTCAAAATAATCTACTCTTTCTTCCAGCGCAATAATCCTTTTCCTGTCCTCCTTCTTCTCGTTTTGTAGCGATTCAATTTGCTTCAGAGCCATGTCGTATTTCTCTGATAAAAAACTGATACTTTCTTTTATCTCTTCGCTCTGTTTCTGTAAGTTCGCTTGCAACTCCCTAAAGCGTGCATCTTGTTCAGCTGCCAGAGAGCTGAAGAGTGTACGCATTTCTTGCATGACGTCTCCCATATTCACAGCATTCGCAGTTTTAACCTGAGGAGGCGTTCTCAAAGCTCGTCTTTTATTAGTCCTACGGGAAACATTCTCATATTCATTAGTATGTTCTTCCAGATCCTGTTCAGATTCATATTGCAACATACTTGCTCGCTCCTTTAAAGGTTCTTTATCTTTTAGTGGTGTACTGCGCTGGCTTGACATGGCTGGCTCAATTCAGTATCTCCCAAATGCACTAGAAAGTTAACAACTACAGGCTCTGGACTGCGAAGTCACCTGCGTGAAACGAAGTGGGCGATGCTCTAGTTCCTTATTTAGTATGTATCCGGAACGCTACCAATTGATGACGGATGATGGTTGGCACTGGCAGATGACGCTGACGGATGACACTGACAGATGACGTTGACAGATGACGTTGACAGATGACGTTGACAGATGACGTTGACAGATGACGTTGACAGATGACGTTGACAGATGACGTTGACAGATGACGTTGACAGATGACGTTGACAGATAACACTGAGAATGGCGTCGACAGGTGATAAGGACAGAGAAGACTCACAGTTTGCTGTCGCCGTCGCACGTTAACGTAGTGATGATGGTTGTGACGTTCGTGTATGTGTGAGTAGTTAACGCTCACCGCGCCGCACGTTCACCACCGCTTGCTTCTGCGCGCCTAGTACTTCCACTGAATTGTTTTTATTTTATTTTTGATTTAAAATACTTTTATTAAATTATTTCCTTTGCGCTAATTACACGTCCACACTGCTTAGTATCCGAGGGGAGAGAGGAATCCGAGGGGAGAGAGGATTCATAACTAAACTTAAAATGTCACTTATGGGATATCTTCCAATTTTTATTTTGAGCTCCAGAAATTTCGTATCGTATTTGAAATTAAATAAATATTCAAGGGCTCTCATACAACAAACGTGATTTTTATCCCGTTTGTTGTATGAATGTTTATTTATTTATTTATTAACACATACATTTGTGTATAGATAATGGCACGGAACCCTTCGTTTACGAGTCCGACTCGCACTTGGACGGTTTTTTAAATCATACTTAATCCAAGTTGTAGGATTTCTGGCATTCGGAGCAACCATGTAGATCTTTACATCGTTTTCACCTGCAGCTCGTTTCCTAGCTGTTTCCCACCCTGCAGCTATTATCACATTATTAACATAGTCTACCGGTATACAAGCTACTACAGTAGAGTCATTTGCTTTCACTGTATGCATTACACCTAAGCCAGTAGCAAACAATATCTAAAAAAAAAAAACATTTTATGCCAGCCCACGTCATCACCAAGGGAAGTTTAACTTTGGATAATATTCGTATTCTATATTTAAATAGTGTATAGACTATCTAATGTCATGGATAATAGACTATTGTGTTTGACTAGTGGAAAATATAACAATCCGCGAATTCTAAAATGAGGGTTATGATCATTTTGATGATTTCCAATCCGAAAAAAAAGCGTTATTGTTTTTTTAATGGTTCTTCAGAAATCGAAAGGATCTTCTTTCTAAATATAAATTGCACTTACGCCAGTGGCTCCGTTAATACAAGACTTATCAACCCATCCGGGATTTGGTTCTTGTTTAGCACCAAGCACTGAAAAAATGTTGAATTTTAGGTAATACGAGTACATAATTATATAAGCCGTAAAACCGATCGTAGACCGTTGGGAACGTTCGTCGGTCAAACTAAGTGTTGTCTGCGGCCAAGTTTTAAATAGATCAAATCAGAAAATTGTAGAATTCATAATTTTAATGAAATTGGGCTGCTATCGAGTTCTTAATGTCGAAATCCGTAAACGCACAAAAGTTTTCGATATTGGAAATCGCGTTACGGAACTCAAATGGAGTTGAGCAGGAAACCAAGGCGCAATGATTGCCTTGGTCCACCTGTGATCATTGCGCCTTGCTCGAATGCCCGAATGGCCTCCAAGAACTGCAAAAAAGAACGTGGGTTGTCCGGCGGCGAGATGGACAGACGACATTGATACCGTTGGGGGAATAACCTGGATGAGGCTGGCACGGAACCGTGGACAAGAAAAGAGAGGCCCATAGGGTGCTTACATAAAGAAACAGGTTTCCGGTACAGACAAATCGGTACGGGTCGGTACCGATCGGTACAGGCATAATATTTCAATATAATTCTATTGACTCACTTATAAAGAAACAGGTTGTAACTTGTCGGTGCCGACTACCTGGACCGAGCCATACGGGTTTAAGCATTTACTGGTGTAGGGTGTGTGTTAATAATATTGAAAATTGATAAATTGGATAACGAAGTTTTGATAGCCTTGGTATTTGATAAACAATGTTTATGGGACAAAACAAGTTCCACAGCAACATAAATGTTACAGACACGCGTTGGAAAGAGATCAGTTTGGAAATGAAAAATTGGTTGAACATGCCAGTTACACCATTTCTTAATTAAGCGATGTTCGATTTTATTTAATACTAGCGGACCTCACGCGGTTTCACCCGCATAGTTCCCGTTCCCGTGCGAGTATGGGGATAAAATGTAGCCTATGTTACTCGTGGATAATGTAGCTTTCGAATGGTGAAAGAATTTTTAAAAACGGTCCAGTAGTTTTTAAGCCTATTCATTACAACCAAACAAACAAAGTTTTCCTCTTTATAATGTTATATTTAATATTATATTTAATATGTAGTAAAACGTTTCTTGAGTCATCCTTGTATAATCATAAAATTCCTTTTCATCGTCCTTTATATCTTTTAAGAATAAATGATAATATGTTCCATATTTAGTTCTTTTTCTGTTAATATCAGATACACTAATATGTACTGTTCTTCTCTTTCTATATTTGACGTAAGTACTTTCTAAAAGTAAAAAATCTTCGTCCGACGAACTGGAGGCCATGATTGTCACTAAGGACCGATTCACCTGTTTCTTTATGCGAGTCAACACTGTACCGATCGGTACCGACCCGTACAGATTTGTCGGTACCGGAAACCTGTTTCTTTATGTAAGCACCCATACCCAGCAGTGGGTGAGTTCGGGCTGTGGATGATGATGATAATGGGCGGCTACAGTAAAATACAAAAAGAAATGGGCTTTAGTATCGTTTTGTACGAGTTAGTGGGTAATAGGGGTTAAAGTTGGTAGGGTTTGAGTCCCGATTATAACACTCACTCTTATTTTATGGTAATGCATATTTTTCGAGAAATTAATGAAATTGACACCGTCATACCGCTCGTGTATGTATTCTATCTCACGAGATTGTAAACTGTCGAAATATTGTAAACCGTAACATACTGCTCACAATTTCAATAATGAATTTTCGGTAGAATATAATCTATTTATTTCTAAATAAATTATAACTAATCATGAAAATATGCACAGTTTGGTGGGTGCATTAATTTTAAATGATTTTATTTATTTAATTCTGTAGGTATGCCCAGACTATGTCTGTCAGTTTGACAGATCTGTTAATATCACTTGTCACTTCGTTTTTATTTATAAAAACAAAACGGCCAGTATTATATTTGACGCTTTGTGCAACATGGGCAACGAGATGAAACGAGACGCTGATACTTTCATTTTAAAATATTTTAATTATGCAAACTTTTAAAAATATAAATATCATCAATATACTTCTGGTATATTTTAACATTTTTAACTTTGGAAAAAAATTAAACCCCCAAAATGAACTCTTTTTTCTGTATAAATGAATGTAAGGTCGCCATGATTCTTTCTAAAATACAGGTACTTACAAATTTTTCATAGAAGTAAAAATTTTGCTACCTCTGTTATTTGAACCCCGAATCTGACTATAGTATAGTAGTATAGTATGACTATACCGACAATTAGGTTAGTAAACCAAGTTTGACGTGTACTCACCGATTGCTGGTCTAACAACACATATGGGCAAATCATGTCCAACGCTATGAACCAAGTCTTCAGCGAGCGACTTTGCAAATGTGTACGTGTTTGGCCATGCTTTTATCAAACTGCAAGATTAATGAAAATAAAATAAGTAATAAATAAATGACTTAAAAAGGAGATTACCCATTTTTAGGGTTATCTATTTCAAAACTTCTTAGATGGTAAAACAAGGAAAATGGTGTCAAGTAAATGAAAAAACAATAATCTGGTAGATTCAAGTTATAGGCGTTTAAACTTTCAATTATTTTGGATGTCTGAAATCCAAACACAGAAGATTGTTCGACACAGAATTAAAATTAAAATTTCAATTTAAATAAAAATTCATTTCATTTTCATTTCATTTCATTTCATTTTCATTTTTATTGAAATTTGTCTTTGTCACGAAACAAAACACTTCCTAACTCAGCAGAATACATAATTATCTACATGCTCTCTATGAAATTTGTTTTTATTTAGTGTTATCCTACATGTTGATCAGTCGATAGCGTTTCTATAGACAGTTTATTTATTTCTTTGTGATTTTCAATAACTCGTAGAACAAATGTTGTTCAGTTTCATGGTCACGAGCGGTTTACATTTAATGTTACACTGGGCTTACAAGCGTCTTTTACTTATGCAAAAAAATATCGGATCTGCAGCAGTCTTACTTACTTGCTAAATTCCAAGCCAAGTGCCAAAGGATCATGGCACTATATTTTGGTCTGGGCTTTTTTTTGGCGTACATAGATTTCAGATATATATGAATCAAATTTAATTACATTTTTACGATTTTTCAAATATTCACTCCTCGTAAAGGCCGGAGTTACTCGTATTTTACGTTTTAAAAGCTTATTAAATGACGTTCGAATGAGATACATTCAAAATGTTACCATTAAAATAGTGATGTGAATACAAATACTTAGTATGAATGCAATTTATCTGCTCATTAATTAAACAATTGATCAATATAATCGACCGATCGATCGACCCATGTAGGGTTAGTCTTGTTTTTAACATTAGGTATTATTGAAATGCTCTTATCAATCTTTAATCAACTAATATCTTTGAAGAAAGGCTTCTACTTCTAAATCCAATAATGGATCAAAATATCACAGTATCTTTTCACTGATGTATCGATTCTAATGAAAACCGAATCAAAACGTGCAGCACTACTTTTGTCTTTGGCAGTGACCTGTTGTCTATGGTTGTCTGTCAAGACGCTACATAATGACAGAATTCTTCCGCGTTTTTCATCTCGGTTGTGTTTTGTGTTTATATTTATTTTTACCTGACCTGTCAAATTTATCTAATCGAGTCCAATTGAATCCTACGTTCTTGCACTGCTGGACTCTTTATGGACCAATTGATACAGCCCTGTGTGACTAGTGCGTGCCCTTAGGACTCCGATCTGCAGCATTGTTGAACAGATTTGGTGTTTGCTTTGAGAAAAATATTTATTCCTCAGAAATATTGAAAATAATTCGAGATATAACGGACTTAGAAAATAATCTGGCAAACCATGGTAGAGCTAGAGGCTCTTAATATGAATAGACTATCAGCGCAGTTTGAAAATATATTATGTGCTAACCAAAATAATATTTCATGTTTTCCAACATTGGAATTTAATTATGTTCGCCTCGGTTATAATGGTGAGTATCATTGTAACCTCAAAAGAGGTAGTAGACAAAATACCTTTATAAGAAAAAAAAGTCCCGACACATCACGAAAACAATTATGTGTACATTTTAATTGCAAATAATATTCCTGGCAGAAACCGGCAGAGTTGAATATTGCTGAAGTTGTTTAGTTGGCCGGCGTTCTGTAGACTGCTTGTTTTCTTGATGAGATAATAACATGAGATGAGGATGGGAAATTTATTAAATGTTTAACAAAATGTGTGTTTTTATTTGCCTTAACATTAGGTTAACTCTCAGTTTTAGGTTTGCGGGGCAAGTGCATTTTTTTAAATACTCGCCCAGCTTTCGTAACACAATTGAGTACTACTCTTCACCGAGGGTTATAATCTATTTGGGTCTTTTTCATTTTATCCGTAAATACTCTTAGTGTATGGCCTGGGCCGGCAGTCTCGACAGAGATAACGACAAAATCGCATACCTTTCGATCGCTGATTACTAACGAATAAATTCGTTTGCAATAATTATGCTCACAAGAAACGATTTTATGATATAGACACTTTTATTACTCGTAAGCATCAATTTTGCAACCTAATTTTTCGTTAGTAATTAGCAATCGAAAATTAACGATTTTGTCGTTGGCTCTGTAGTTAGCTCTGTTTTCTTTGTAGTTGTGATGGTTTATTGAGGTTAAGAAAGTATACAGATAGATTTAAGAACGATACTGTTCTTATAATTTTGCCAGTGGTAGTGTACCATAATCCACAACAACGGTCCGCTGCCCGATTCTACTCAACATTAAAATACTTACTTCGGTGTAATATCATTTATTCTTTCTTCATCAACTGTCTCAGCAATCGAAATCATAGCCATTGGATGTATAGGACTTTTGTAGAACTTTTCAGATACTTCTGTATCTATACGGTCCGTGCAAGCATGTGAGTATGCTGTTGAAACATAGACGAAAGATCTGCAGAAGAAAATAAAATATCTCACAAGAGAGAGTAAAAGAAACCTCTGGAAAGTTACTGGAAATCGTTGTGAAAGAGTGTGTTGACTCCATTTACAACTAGCCACGCACCACCGCATCGGTGACTTCTGTAGGTCCTGAGAAGAGCAAATTATTTGGAACTTTGGATACATCATCGTAAGCACAGTATTCGTACTAGGTCTGACCATGGCCATGGCTGGGTGTATGGCTATTCGAAGCGCAAAATAAAGAAAAATTTGAATTATTTTTTTAATTATAATAAATGGGACGACAACAAGATGATGTCGACTGAGATGACAACTTAAAGACTGGTAACTATGGAAAAACCAGGTAATTAAATCACCGATCCTAATTTATAATAAAATGGAACAGGGATATAAAATCGTGATAGTAAGTATTTTCCCATAGCGTTTTCGTTCCTTACCTAAGGTTTTTGCAAGCCTTGCTAAGTGTAAGAGTCTCCCTGGTGCCTCGCACATTGATCAAGGTTGCCACACGAAGGGTCTCATCAAACCTTGTCGTGGCTGCCAGATGAAATACTATGTCCACCTAAAAAACGAAACATAAAGTCATTCAATAGACTAAAACATTTAATCTGGTGTCGATGTTCAATGGCTGGCTGAAGTTCAGCAAACTTTTGTGTAGTTTGAAGTTAAACTACAGGTTTTGGAACCTATGAATGACAAAAGTGTCTTAGTACTTCAAATTAGGGTACAGAAACTATGAAAAATCGAGCTCTTCATCTAACAAGCTCCAATCGATCCGGTACCTGTTCTGTAAGAGTGTTCCAATCTTCTTCACTCAAGCCAAGTCTAAGCTCTGCCACATCTCCTGATACTGGCACCAGTTTTTCAGCGAAATCTGGTTGCTGCTCTCGCAACAAATCAAATACCTGGAAACAACGGTTTCAATTATCAATTTTCAATAAATTTTTAGGAGGTTCTTTATGATCAAACAGCTTTCGTTTTTCAATTGCAGTCTAAATTTGTGTCCAGTTTATGAAAACAGGTCACCCCTTATTACATCGAACTCAAACATAACTGGAAAATGTGGATGTACTATATAATAAGTACCTACACCTTGGCATAACTGCGGTGTTATGAGTATGTTATAACTAATAAGCAAATGTTTATAACTTACAGGATCCTGCAACATTTCAATCATCCTTTGTTGTAAAGTTTTCCCTTTTTTGCTTCTTAGCAAGAAAAATATTTTCGATACTTTAGTAGCTCTGCAAATAAACACTAGTGACTAAATTATAAAAAAAAATATTATGTCCAATAACGTAATAGTCTATGGTTCATATTTGTGTATTTATTGAAGTGATAACACGGTGACTCCATTCGGAAGGGTAACGAAGGATTTCGGAAACGAAGTAGTTTCTGAATGAATGACTGACTGACGGATCAACGCACAGCCTAAACCGCTAATCGTAGAGACCCAACGACCATACAGCCTCTAGACTAGAGATGGGTCTAAAATTAATAAGCTGCTAAATTAACACTGCTAATTTTTTTTAGTGTTAACACCTGTTAAATAAGTTCTGAGATAGCTGTTAAATTTAGCAGTCACAACTCACAAGAAAACAATAATGGTCTTGCTGGCTGGATAGTGCAGTAGTTTTCAACATAGCGATTTATTTACCTGCTAAATAAATTTAGTAGTTGCTAAATTTTAGCAACTACTAATTTTGTATTTAGTGTTCAGTCACAGTTAGAATGTTAAGGTCGAGCGAGTTCATTTAATTAACTGCTAAGTGCTAACTGCTGAATTTGGAAATAGTCTATTATAATATTTAACTAGTGTTAAATAAAGACTGATTTAAATAAAGACTTGAATAAAGAGATTTGAATAAAGACTAAGCCTGTGAAAAGTATGAAGGAAATGAGAATTAATTATGTGTTAAAAATCTGTCTGTGACTAAATTTAACAGTTGCTAAAAATAACTGCTAATTTTAACTGTTAATTATTTTTAGCATTAGCATTTAGCAGTGTTATTATTTTTTAACGTTTAAGCCCATCTCTACTCTAGACTCCTAATAACAGGCGACCGATGTCTGTCAACACATAAGGGGTATAAATCTTATAGCCGTCGTCACTCACCGAGTTCGAATTAGTTTCGACCACTCCTGTGAGCCGCAAACACTTCCGCATTACTCCTTTAAAAAATCGAGAAAATAGACATAATATTATGGCCCCGTGTATAATACGTTGGTGTGATAAAGAAAGCCGGACTTCAAGTTTCCTGAAATACGGTATTACATTTCATCGGTATTTAAAAAGTACCATAATCTAAATTAGATTAAATTTCTGACAATATTTATCGGAGTTCATCTTATACTGGTCATACTTGATGTCTGTTATGATTGCGTCCCTTTCTTTTGAAAGTACTTTTTTCTCTATCTCTTTTCCTCGATGTTACGTTAACATAATTAGTGATGTTCTAAATCGTACGACCACCTCTGTTATCGATAAAGCAAAAAATAAAACCTATAACTATTTATTTATGCAAAAAACATATTTTTAATCATTAAAAATTACAACATTTATTTATTTATTAATATGTTCACGTCATTTTACCGAAGATTGTTTTATCCCTATGAAAAACCGTCGCCGCCTACTAAGTTCATATAAGTTCAGATATTTTACCTACATGATTCAATAGTAATTAGAATAAAGGAGGTAATTTAATGCAAGTAAAGTATGTAAAACATATTTTATTATTCCTACAGTTAAAAAGTCTCGATACTTTCTTGTTTGATTTAAAACTGTCCCATCCCTAGTGAAATGCAATGACCTTGAATTGGCCAACCAGAACGCAGTAGTCTTTTTTAAACTTTCACGATCAGAACACATTATAAAACATATGACATCCGGGTATTTATCGCGAATTTACCTTTAATTTTATCCCGACGTTTCGACCGGATTGCACCAGCCGTGGTCGCGGGGAGACTGAAGTATTGGGGGTACCGTATCCTTGCCCATGAGAAGCACTATTATAAGAGAATGGTTCGGGAAGCGATTGAGATCAAGAAGTACCCTAATTTCAATCGCGAAGACGGCTTCAAACTCTCTTCAGCGTGGAATCCAGTGATCACTAAGTGTACTCGTCAGGTGAAATCGCCTCAATATACGGACACTGTTAGTGTAGTGTGCTGTCCTAGTGTGAACCGGCCCTAATTAACATTTATGAAGATGAGTGAGGGTAGTTGAAAAAACACCTTCACTTTGCTGTCGCGGTACCTCCAATACTTCAGTCTCCCCGCGACCACGGCTGGTGCAATCCGGTCGAAACGTCGGGATAAAATTAAAGGTAAATTCGCGATAAATACCCGGATGTCATATGTTACAGAACGCAGTACCCCGTCCCCCTCGCGTACCTCGTACCTCAGCGAGTTGACAGAATAGTTTTCGTGCGTTAGATCGTGTATTAGGCGTCTATAGGCTGTATGGTCGTTGTAGAGACCTGACTGACCTGTCCTGACTTGGAGGGTATGTTTTTTGTATGACATTCATCTGTTAACGGAGTTAAAAAGGGGTACAAAGTTATTTTGGCGGTGATTTGCTTCGAAGTTTAAATAAATACTTCTTACTAGTATTGATTTAAATTACTTTTTATTTTGAAACATGTCTAAAAACTCAATCTGATTTTATTCAAAAAAGGTTGAACTCACATAAAAACTTTTAATCGTTAAAATAATGTTTGATTTGATGTGTATAATAGTGTTATTTGGATCTTTTGACCGTACAAGGATCTTTTGGCGCGTGACGAAAATCTGAACTAACGCCACTATTTTGATTATTTTTAAACAATTTCAATATTAAATAGATCAACTTAGGTTAATTTAAGTTATCATGTTCTGTCAAGACGCACACGTTTTTTTTTCGAATTCTAGTTCGCCTGCTCAGAAAATTATGACATCCGTTTTATAAAAGCATCTAGATTTTTTTAAAGTCCCACATAGCAAGTGGCTAAGGCTATGAACAATTTAAAAAAAGATGTTTCTGTTTTTTTTTGCCAATATTGGAAATCAAATAACAGATTCTGAAATAACAGGAGTACTATTTTATTAAAAAATAGTCCTAGGCACCTCCTGATATTCTACAAGTAATATTTATAATTTTAAGATGGACGTAAAGAAAGTATTAAAAACCGATGAAGACCCTTGAATGACGCACATCGTCTCAAAATACGGATAGTAAGTGATTTAATTTGAATTTTTTTTCGAATAATTAAGTTAAAGTGAAAAAACTATAACCTGACTACGTATAAAGGACGTCACGAGATAATAATTCTAATAAAGTCCAGAAATGTATTGATATTAAAATAGTCAAGGTAGAGCCGTGGTCGCACCCACTGTATACCCACTATGATATTGACTCTTATACTCGTTTTTAGAAGTCCGTTAAAATCGTTGAGCTCCTTGAGTTAAAAGTCGAGCTACACGATAACTGACAAATGCTTGCACTGACTGGACAGGTCCACTCAAATCTGTATGGTTTTTTCTTCAAAAGACCATCTCAGACACTAATCTGCATAGTTCTCATGTGAGTTGAACAAGATTGTCTGGACTTTAAAAGAGACTATGACCTCTGAGTTTGTTTCGGCTGTTTCTTCTCAGAGTAGTCAGGTACGAAACACCGGCCTCATCTAGTTTTAAAAAAATGACGTGTAAAAGTGTTTGAGAAAACCTACTTACTGAATAAATATCATTTATCATTATTTATCACACTAAACATACTTTGGACTTTTAATTTGGACAACGGACGGGGCATTCTCTAGTTTCTATGGGATGTTGTTGATTTTCGCATTAACCTGAACAGTTTTTCAATGAGCTGCTTGCCGAGGAAGCCAGAGCCACCTGTTAGGAATACAGTGGCACCGTTGTAGAACTGCTGCACGTCAGAGGTTCCAAGAGCTGTCACTTCATGCACCGGCTTCATACGGGCAAGTAACCTTGCCTCGAATTCCTGAGCCGGGTCCATTGTTTCAACTGTCATTGTAAAAAAAGAATTCTCAAATTGAAATTCCAAGACAAGTTCAAAGGGCCGGTTCAAAGGTGACCTCCAGCCGATCGTCAATCCAGTGCAAACACTAGCCGTGCGAATACGTTGCTTAGTCGCTGATTTCCCTGCAAACCATTTTAGCGGTTTTACTATATTTTATATTTCTCCAATTGCAATACGTTATATCGCTATAATCAAAGTATATTTTACCTAACAGTGAATTTGTGTAACCCCGATTGGGTAAGTGTTGCATACGTTATGTAATTATTGTAGGACCTAAGTACGTAGAAATCTTAGTCTGTATTTAGTGTAGTTGTAATTAGAAAACTGAAGATTATCTAGTAGATTCTAGCGAACATCTTATTAATGGTAAATAAAATGTGATTTACTTATTTTATCACGTAATTATTGTTCTTCGTAGCTTGTTAAGGTACATACAAAATCAAATGTTAACAATAACGAACATGTAGGTAGGTAGGTAATACCTACCTACCTACATGTTACACTGTTAGGTAAAATATACTTTGATTATAGCGATATAACGTATTGCAATTGGAGAAATATAAAAAAATAGTAAAACCGCTAAAATGGTTTGGAGGGAAATCCGCGACAAAGCAACGTATTCGCACGGCTAGTGTTTGCGCTGGATTGACGATCGGCTGGAGGTCACCTTTGAACCGGCCGTTAGCACGAGCCTTGCCGACAACATCCGAGTATATACGAACGTCGCGCGCGCATAGAATCGCATCGGAAGACAGTTCCTTTCTTTGTTTGATAGTTTAAAAGTGTTTTATAGTAATGTGAATGTAAAATAGTTTAACATTAATTATTATAGGTTAGTTTGCTAGGTAAAATAATAAAATATAGTGAGTTAATTTTTGATGTAAATAATGAGATTTTAAGATTATTCCTTTGAACTAGTTTTGTAAGTTATCAAAATCACACACAGTGTTACAGTAGCTATTTATTATAGCCGAGTGAAATACTCCAAAAACACTCAAAAGGTAGGTCAAACTTTATAGTGGCTGAATTTTAATGAGACTTTTTTTGAGTCCTTAGAGTGTGGAGAAGAAAGTTAATAAAGAAAATGTCAGTATAATAATATGGAACTTGACTTTTTCTATGATTTTTTTAATAATGAAGGAGTTTACATTTTATGTAAGTTGTGCAATAACATAGTTTCCTATTTTTTTTAGCTACGAATGTCGCTTAGCATTTTTTGAATATTTGTAGTTTGTTTTTGTAAGCCATGTCTCGATTGAAACAGGCGAATTTAAAAACTCATGATGATTTTCATGTCTATTTTATAATTAAATCACTCATCGTAAATACAAATAAAATAATACTCACCCATTTACAACTCTAATATAAATAATATTGCTATTTAATTTACACCGAATAATAGCTAAAAGTGTAACTTTACTGCAAGAATTGTGTTATCAGTACACGACCGTGAATGAGCCTACTGGTCTAGTTAAAGATACGTTCAGTATTTATAATGTCGATTTCGGTTACTTTAACAAAATAGTCTATTCTGCAAAATTTTCTTTTGTTAAAGGAATTTAATTTTTTGGAAAGAATTAGAGAACTTATTAGCATTGAAAACAAAAGGAGCTCGTTCATCATCATCATCATTTCAGCCGAAAGACGTCCACTGCTGGACATAGGTCTCCCCCAAGTGTCACCAAATTGACCGGTCCCGTGCGACTCGCATCCAACGGATTCCCGCAACCTTCGACAGGTCATCGGTCCACCTAGTGGAAGGTCTTCCAACGCATCGTCTTCCGGTTCGCGGTCGTCACTCCAGAACTTTTCAGCCTCATCGGCCATCCGTTCTCGAGCAATGTAGTTTACATCATACTGAGCTTAAAAGTATCAGCTGCATGGTGGAAGGGGGATTATGTGTCTGCCGCTCACATGAACTTGTAAAAGAAATACATAAAATAAGGTTATAGTACGCCGGATGAAATTTAACAAAGTGATTGTTTAAATTATCAAAAGTACGAACACAACAATCAGCTGTGTGGGTAGCGGTCTTTACAAGCTCATGCAAGCAATAAACGACACCCATGACGGAAAATGAAAGAAAAAACTCTCGAAAGATTGTCAACCGAACATCATCATCATCATCAGCCTATAATGTTCCCACTGCTGGGACACGACCTCCTCTCAATGAGAGGGAACCAACCGAACATACTGCTTAGAATTTAAAGCATAATTATCTTATTTTTAATCATGTGTGGTTTTCATGGTTTTCGGGGTGGCTTATAACGAAAATGAGGTTAAAGTTAACTATTCAAGTATTAACGTGACCATATAATTATATAATCTGGGAGTCTTATCGAACTAGGTTCAGTGTAGTGGGCTCTCTAACTAAATATGTAACTGTACGTGGTTTTGCGGGCGACTCGGGGTCCGCGCGCGTGCGGCGCGCAGCCAGCACGCAGACGGCGCGCTGTAAACACGCGGTCCGCTCGCTTGCGGCACGCGAACCGCGCGCGGACTCCGAGTCGCCCGCAAGTCGAGGCGTATGGTAGCGGCAAGCGCGTTGACCGCCCGCCGTAAGCTTTTTCATATGGGCATTATAAAATAGGCTATGCGACACACGATTTAATGCTCTAATTTCAATAGTAAGTTAATTGCTGGGTTGGAGCGGTGCCGGTGCGGTGCTTGTAAAGTGAGCCACGACAGTTGTTGATATTTCCTTAACCACTAATTAAAATTAACAAAAATCTACACTAAGCTATTTAACTATTTATTTTTTCATAACTGCATGGCCGTCGAGACTCCGAGTCGACCGGCAACAACCGTCGGCATCCGTTCACGGACATGACCTGCACATCCGCCGCTTAGCTCAACCATTTTGTAGGGAACGTAGCGACCGGATGTGCAGCGCCACCATTGGCACTGTTTTTACGTGAGTATGACAGACTCACCCTTTTTTTTTTTTTTTTTTTAGGATGGGAAATCATCAAATGACTTCTCCCACTCTGGGCGGAGCGGGAGGGAGTGTCAGACTCTTACTGACTAAAACCCATCCACAAGGGCGTCGCCAGCCGATGGCTCAGGGGGGGGCAAGTTGACTTTACCTACTACAATTCATTTATTTCTCATTCTCTATGAATGAGAAAAGTAGGTATGAATTGTAGGTAAAGTCGACAGCCCATGAAGCTTTTCACTTGTACTACGAGCCTTACATCTACAGCGATTGTTATAACAACAGTATCTTAGTACTATATACATATATATTCTGTGACAGTACAGAGTCCAATGTGTAAAGCTACACGAGCACGAGCTCTTGACTATAGATGCTCTGTGCTATGCAATAAAAAACTTGTAAATAATTTATAATAACATTTATTAGAAAAATAGAATAAAAAGGAGTTTGAATTTGAATAAGCGTAAAGCGGTTTTTTTTTTTAAATTACCAGATTTTAATACTATAAGTAGTGGTCGTTGTTTGTTTATATTAGGTTAATTAGAACATAATTTTCTGGGATTCATTGTAAACTTCTCGACCACTTTATTATTAAAAAATCTTGTAAGTTTCCATGTATAAGTTTTCATGTTTAAGAGCGTAGTTGAGCGTACGGAATATTAGGAGTGGAATTGGTGAATTCATTCGAGTTTCGACGTACGGGAATGATTGTTCAAGGCTTGAACTTCAAGCAAATCAACTCAAAGACTTAGGACTTTGGTTGCATTATATTTTGCAACTTTTTTAGAATCTCTAGGGGGGGGCAGCTGCCCCTCCCTGCCCCCCCTTGGCGACGCCCTTGCCCATCCATGTTCCTTCCTCGCCCTTTACGTTCCGGGGCCGCGGTATCTCTTTCGAACAGTCCCGCAACCCCGGCAGGCTTCGGCCCTTGCGGGCCCCTCTCTACTGCTGACATCTCTTTGAGGCGCGCGTGGAACACGAACGCGCCGTCGACACGGCCTGTCGTCACTAGACGGACGGACGGCTAGCTAGCCCATAGCTTACCGTCCACAGGCCCGCATCTACGGTGGTGACAGACTCACCCTGCCATGCAGTTTTACATAATCAATTTTTGGGAACAGAGTTGTTTGGGAGTGGGATTTGGCGTTGGGTTTTGGGGTTAGGATAGGGGTTTTTTTGTTAATTACGTCGTCTGATCAGGGACTTCGCTAGCCTGAGCAAAGCTTCTACAATCGAGCCTCGTCCACCGTTACGCGGTAGCATTTCTCTTCTTTCTTGAACCCGTTGGCTAAGATTGAGGCCATAGTGCGCACCTTTGTCTTTACTCGGTCTCCTAAGCGGTGCGCAAACTTCTCTCTGAGGTCTTTGGCAGCTTCGGTCGTCGTGGTGGCTACAACGTCATTCTCCTCGTCGAAGTGTCTCACCACCCAGGTTGTCTTGCCACAACCGGGAACTCCGTTTACCCACCTGATATTGGGTACCGTCCAATTTCCCTGAGATGCTGTGCTGTCCGGGATCCCCGAAATGGACTATACCATTTCAAGGATCTTATCGTCCAGCACGATCGTGGTACATTTGGCGGTAACCACTATCGGGTCGTCATTTGGTGTTTTGAATTATATTTTTCCCACGCGTTCCGTTTCCTCCTCGTCGAGGGCCACAAAACCGTTCTACGTGCTGTAGGCTGCCATGTACGACCTCGTCACTTCCCCTATGATGATTTGGGATTTAACGTTGTCGTACACCGCTGCCTCTGCCTCCTTGAGTAGTACCTTTTGCAGTCCTTCTGTGTTCCCTTGGAAGGTTTGCAGGATCTTCCTGCATGTCATGAGGTTGACCTTTCTCGCCCTTACGATTGCTACGTACTCGAGGAAAGCGCTCTTCAATGTATTTTATTGAACTCTCTCAACTTTCAGAATAACCCAAAACAACAAACAAAATTATGAATACGGATTTTTAAAATACCAAGGTCATTCCAACGCGTTCTGTTTTAGTTTCTGTTCCGGAATAAATTTTCTTACAAGGTTTACAATGCGAAATTATAATACTACATCACGAATTTTAAATACCTTCATGTATATTCATTACTTGATACTTAGTGTGAACTGAAACGATTTGATTATTTTATAAATCGTTATATATCCTAAACTATTAAGAACCCTCGACTTACTGTTCATAAGTCGGGGCCGCCACCACTGGTGGCCCAAAACAATATTTAAGATCTTAACCTCTACAATAGTTTGACAGGCGACCTTATGACCACACAGTGGTCAAACCATCTACGACGATTATTATGAGCGTCACTAACCTAAGTAATTATGTATCTGAATTCAGTAATAATTAAAATAAACTTCAAATTCAATCAGAAACATGCTTTATAAAATTATTACTTTCCGTTTTGAATCGGATTTTCTTATCAATTTCAAGGGTTTATTTTTTTTTGAATGGAACCTTAATTCTTAGTCTAAAATAAAAGTAGCCGTAGTTACTCCTTATTATCAGCTATCCTCCAACTGTAATTTTGATTACAAACAGACACATTAATTACACATGTAATTAGATTTAATAATCACACAGTTTCGATTGGTTACTGCTGTTTAATAGTATCTTGGGAATATTATATCTTATAAAATAAAAAGCAAGACCCACATATTTCCTCTAAATTCAATTTTGTAGACAAAAAAAGTGGGACATTCCTGTCCACAATATCCCAGATATTCATCTTTCAATAACACGCTAACAATGTCCCCAAAATATTCCTACAAAATATCTCCCCTCGTTTTCATCACATCAACGCCCATCAATAATTGTGAAAAACATTATTGAATGAATTGAATAAATAAGAATCGCTTTCAAATGGATTCCTTCATACATTTTTGGGCTATTTTCAAAAGTGCCGGGCCAACCATAATAAACTTGAGCCTAGCAGTGGAACATTCAAGGTTCCTAAAAAAAAGTATAAAATCTATACAAAACAAATGCCTAATGCGCCCAAATCGTCAGCCTGAGGATGGAAGATGGCCAAGGCCGACCTAGAAAGAGGTGACTCGTTCTGGATGCTACGCTCCGTTGCTCTTCGGTAGACAACCGAACTTTTGCAATTAGTTGAGTGACAAGGTCTGAGCACCGAAGGTTAGGACGGGCAGGATAAACACATCGATGAGTTTAGACTTCAAGCAGATCTCCCTTGACATTCGGCATTTCGGATCGGCAGTACAAGTATATGTAAGATTCGATAGGACTCGCTTAGATAAATTTGACACTTATTCTCGATAAAAAGAGTTTTTATGGAGTCAAAAACTCATTTTACCGAGAATAACTGTCAAATTTATCTAATCGAGTCCTATCGAATCCTACGTACTTGCACTGCGGATTCGAATTTCGGCATAATTATATTTTAGTAATCATTCTTTATTAAAAGAATGATTACTAAAAACTTGGATATAGAACTTGGGCGGCATAACAAAAATGTTTATATCCATAGGCTCTATTTAATTATTGCGTTTTATTTGGTTGGCCGGCTCTTTTGAAAATAGCCCAATCTGGGTGATCTCCTTTCAACTGTCCCGTGTAAGTAGACGACGCGTCTCAAGCAATAATTTTAACATGAACATCTAAAATTGGCCATAAATTATTGTGAGATTGCGGGGGTTTTGAATGTTAAGCAGAAAAACCTTTACAAGATGTATTTATTACAAATTATACTTGCGCGCCTTTCACGTTGTTTAATACTCGTATTTTATTTTCTATAATGATATTCAAAAGAATTTAGAACTGTCAAAGCTTTGCACCGGCAATAAGAGTAATTTCAACAAAATTATCTAACCACGGAAATTCATTTCTTGCACAAGCTCCGTTAATACCGTCGGAACAAGTGACGGGAATAATAAAATTTCAATTCCAATCTAGTTCTAGTAATGTTTTCAAGCAAAGAATAAATATGACACTTTCATAAGCAAATACGCGCATAAACATTGTGAAAACTAGCACGATATCAATGCAATATAAAACTAGCACGACATACGTTGCAATATAAAATACGATACTTTTAGATTGCGATATGTACGATAAAACCTGAACATACGATTAAAAACCTGTGTTACTGCTATCAAGTATTTTTCATTATAAGCAATATCAGAGGCGTGCTAATTTCACCGGCGACTGACGGTAAATATAAAAAAAAAACTCGCCACTACAAGCTACGGGGATATCGTTTGTCATACAATTACCTCCGAGCCCGCAACCTTGTAAGCCAACTTACATGGATGTGGAGGAAATAGAACAGACCAAAGTCCCTACCAAGGTTTTTTCTAACAGTATCTTTTAGTTAAACGAATTGCGCCGACCCAAAGAAGAATGGGACAAGAACAGGAAGATAATAATGATGATTTTCTGGTTAAAAATAAAGAAAGTCCGAAGACCGACCTTTGGATGGATCATCCATTATGCAGGGTGTAAACCACCTCATCACAAAGCCGTTAACCAAGCATTCTGTACATCAATTATGTAACTTTACGCAAAAAATATTGCTGGGAAACAACTTTTTTTTTTTGAGGTTATTAATCACGTCTAGTGGTACAACTCAATGTAACGCACTTCAAACATTGTGCTGATAGATGGATTGAAAAGTACGGGGTTCGTGGAGGTGTTAAAAGTCAAAATCTTGCAAAAAAAACTTGTATTTAAAAAAAAGTTGTAACTTTGACCCCCCATATCTCCGTAACTAGAAGGTTCCCAGGTATGGTGTAGAACAAAAAAATGATCGCAATGATGGGGAGAACAAGTGCTTTTCGGCTTCGTGAAGAGGCGTTTTACACCCTTTATACCAGGACCCCTCTGTATCACAGATCGCATGTTAAGCAGTGGGTTCCGGCGTCATTTGTAAATCTTTAACAGTCAGAAGAACGAAAGTCTGACAACTAAGTAACTGGGCTGTGGAAATCAGACAGGCAATCGTTTCATGTTAAATACTAGAATTACGCTGCATCTGATTAAACTGGAAACCGACCTCATCGTAGTTTGTCTATATTTTAATTTAACTACTTGACATTTTAAATTCGATGTAAACTTTGTACATGTTAATTTTGTGATTATCATAATTATAAGTAGGTATTTTCATTTTAATTTCTATTTTACAAGTGAAAATGTCACGCAAAGGGCAATGGAGAGGGCTATGCTCGGAGTTTCCTTGCGTGATCGAATCAGAAATGAAGACATCCGCAAGAGAACCAAGGTCGCCGACGTAGCCCGAAGAATTGCCAAACTTAAGTGGCAGTGGGCAGGGCACATTGCTTGCAGAACGGATGGCCGATGGGGCCGAAAAGTTCTGGAGTGGCGACCGCGAACCGGAAGACGATGCGTTGGAAGATCTCCCACTAGGTGGACCGATGACTTGGTGAAGGTTTCGGGAATCCGTTGGATGCGAGTCGCAAGGGACCGGTCAATGTGGCGACACTTGGGGGAGGCCTATGTCCAGCAGTGGACGTCTTTCGGCTGAAATGATGCATGAAGTGCTGTGCACACCTAAAAATGACGAATTCACCGCAAAGCTGTTGAAAAAAAATATTTAATGTAATAATTAAGTGATTAAGTCGATGGTGTGTCAATATATAAATAAATAGTTAGGAAAAGGTAAGACAAATTTTGAATACAGGTACAGTTTGACGCTCTGCGTGAAGCAGGTGTAACCATAATACCAGAACTCTTTTAATTGCTCTGTTGGTGTCACGGTCACCTGTGCGACTGCTGAGTGTGGGGGGTCCTGGGTTTTTCAGAGTTGGGCATTAAGCGATATCGGGTTTTTCAATTGGAATTTCTCAGTAACAGCCTGGTTTCTATGTTGATGGAATGATACCCCTGTGCCTCGGAAAGCACGTTACGTTTTTGGTCCTGCACCTGATCTCTCTCCGACCGGAGATTGCTGGCTCATCGTATCATGAAGGTGAGGGATGAGATGAGATTCTTGCGCATACAATTGTGCATTATAATATCTCTCACGCCGAATGGCTAATCTCCGCTGAGATAAGCTGCCTCGACCAAAAACGGTCAAAATTTGCTTGAAAAATGACCATAGGAAAATGAACTGTAAATATGTCATTTCCAGTACATAGGTACCACGTTATCGTTGTAAGTCTGCACTCATAAAACTTGCCTGTTTAGTTCCAACGCTAAAACCGAGTGGTTAAATATTTTTACAAGCTACAAATTAAGTTTAAAACTGTTTGCGTAAACAACGTTTGTGACAATTTGAAGATTTGCTAGTTTATTCAATGGGTGGCCAATGGAGTGGTGTTTTTTTTTATACAGCGTGTTATGTTAAACGAGGGACATATTGAGGGAAGATATTCAGTATTCGATTCTCAATCCAAATATGTAAAAAACCTATAACCTTAATTTTTGACATAATTGTCTAATTAAATACATTACTCATGGACACTGAGCGCGCAAGTAGGTGTCACGCGGCAAAACACGTGCCGGTCTTGAGCTCCGTGCGCAAACTCCGCCCCTTTGCTTTGTGTCCCCGATGCACCGACAGGGCACACCCCCGCGCCACCCCGCGCTCACCTCAGTGTATGCGCGAGCGCCGTTACTTCCGCATGTCTATTATTGCGATTCCGCGTATCGCATTTAACAAACAACCCCGCTTACTTCGTGATATTAAGAGTGTCCTGTAAACGTGTTCTTTAATAACCAAAAATTACGTCATATCATTATTCCAGTGAAGAATATTGCGATTATGGTTCGTGCTTAAATGTTATCTAGTGATATTGTGCGAGGAACCGTTAATTATTATGTAAGGTGTCAATCAACGACTGCAAACATTCGGTCAGTACCTAGTTACCTAGATATTTGCCTGTCTAAAGCCAGATTTAAAGTATGAAGGGAAAATGGATTATACCTAGAAAGGTCATTGTCACATGCTGTGCGATAAGCGCATGGCACACACGTTGCGAAACTTATTCGAAGTTTTTGGTATGGATCTATCTGTTATGTATTAGTGTTTTCTTTTTGTTCATATGTTTATTAGTATCATGTAAGCATGGACTATTGCGGGTTTGAATAAGTCCCTCGTTTAAACTAACATACTGTATAATTATATAGGTAGATTTCTCTATGGTGGATTACTTACCATTTCCTCTCACAGCAGTAGAGGTCTTTGTTCCATCTGTGGGAACCCTTTGGGCTGAAAAAGATGATAGATTGATTAACTGGAATTATTAATACGTAAATTCTTATAGCAGGCTACCTACGTACTTCTTATGGTAGCGTTTTTTTTTTTTTAGGATGTGAAATCATCAAATGACTTCTCCCATCCATGTTCCTTCCTCGCCCTTTACGTTCCGGGGCCGCGGTATCTCTTTCGAACAGGGGGTCTAAAATGGCCGCTTTAGCAGAACATTAAATGAATCACGTTAATAATTTTAAATTCTAAAAGTGGACTTTACTTTCATAACAATAAAGTCCATTTTAGGTATTCAATTTTTTTAAGGTGATTCGTATTATGTTCTGCTAAAGCGGCCATTTTAGGCCCGCAGGTCCGCAACCCCGGCAGGCTTCGACCCTTGCGGGCCCCTCTCTTTATGCTGACATCTCTTTGAGGCGCGCGTGGAACGCGAACGCGCCGTCGACACGGCCTGTCGTCGTTAAACGGACGGACGGCTAGCTAGCCCATAGCTAACCGTCCACAGGCCCGCATCTACTGTGGCCGGTAGTCACCACGTGGCCCCCGACGCCCGGTGCGTCTCCCGCGGCGGCTGGGAAGAGAGGCTCTCTCCCTCTGTCGTTCCGCCACCTCCTTCGCTAGCATGACTGCTTCGCAGAAGGAGGTGACGGCTTCCCATTCCGTCTCGCTCCGGACCATGGATTGAACCAGGGCTGGACGCGAGAGGTCGCCGCCGCCGATCGCCGCTACGAGGACACGGCGGTGCTCCGCCCACGCAGGGCTCCACCGTGTCCTCCGGTCGATCCTCGCAGTGGAAACCCCAGGCGTTTCCTCCCGCCCGATTCAGTGCAGGTACCTCCCGAAACATCCGTGTCCGGTGGGGACCTGCGTCAGGCGGAAGGTGAGGACGCCGTGGCGCCTCTCAAGCCACTCCTCAAAGAGGGGACTTATCGCCACTATCGTGGCGTGCCCTAGTGTTATTGGGCTTCTCCGGAGTCTGCACTTGTGGCCGGTTTATGCCAATAGCCCGTCCCCCCCTCTTACAATGGAATAAAACATAACTGGCAAAATGTGGGTGTACTACTAGGTCCACCTCCGTCCAACTCTTTACAGGCGTGATGCCATGATGCAATAATAACAATTATTTACTGGTCGACTAAAAAAAAAGTCAAGTCTGCCCAAGTTGTTTGCAAATAAGAGATTTTAACACAATGCTATTATATATCGTCCTAAAGGATTTCAAATTGTTTTTAACAACCGAATCATTCTTCATAATCTTTACATGGGAAAGCGAAGATTTTAAAAAGCACTCACGCTTTATACCCATTGTCCTACCTACCACTTACAACTTTAATCAATTGCATTAATGGCATCCTGCTGTTCTGTACCAGTAATTCTTGCATTCATCGAGTGCCTCGGTGGAGATTGAATCTCGACTTTAGCCACCAAGAGGTAGAGTTCGGAATTATTTGCTAGTAAACAATATGCAAAAGACAATTTTATTTTAATCACTCGTATCGAATAATCGGACGACGCCACCACAGACAATGAGCTTTAATTACGCCATTCTCTTTGACAAAAATCTGTTTTTTACTTTTATTGTGAGTTGGGAAAACTGAAAATTCTTCAAGATTGTCTCTTGGGCTAGTCTTGATTCTTACTATTTTACCATTTGATCTGACAGGAAATTTATAAAGTCTGTGGGCCCTGCTGTAGGAATATCAAAATCAAATCAAATCAAAATCAAAAATCATTCATTTCTTAAACATAAATCTTTTACAACAAAAATAGTGATTGGAGCCTTCCTTTAAGCAAGAAATGCCTGTATTGAGAGACTCCGCTCTTTCAAACCAAATATACTAATTATTATCCTAAAAACATACAGTATTAGTGTTAGTGTGTGAGTATATATGTGTGTGAGGGTGTGTGTGTGTGTGTGTGTGTGTAGTTGTGAGTGTTTACGAATGTGTGAGCAGGTGTGTGTGTGTGTTTAATAAGTGTGCACTTAAACTATTGCACTCCATTGCATGCATCCATTCATGATGACAGATGACTTGGTAATATACTCGTACATGTACTAGCAAATTAATATTGAATTGGTGCAGCAGTACTACTTACTTTTTATAAGTAATAATTACAATTTTAATCATTTTAATGTTGAAGATTTCATCCTCGCGGGATAATAAATGTTTTTTCTTTCGTAAGGACGTTATTAGTATATTATTTTGAAGGTTGTGCAACTGCTGAAGATCCAGGCTCAGATTCCTTGAAATGGTTAACTTATATTGAGATTTCTAATATATTATATACCAGGAATCTCCAAAGAAGCGATGAACGTAGTTTCGTTGGTATTTTTTTTTTCTTTGCCCAATCTTCAAGAATTTCTTATAGTGAAAACGCTCGCTTTTTACCCGACTGCGCGACGCAAAGGAGGGTAATATGTTTATCAGTCTATGTATGTATACATGTATGTATGTATGTTTGTTTCTATGTGGCGTTCTAGAGACCAAATGCGTAGGCCGATTTTGATAATTCTTACGTCAATCGATTCGTCTTAACCTTGCGAGTGTCACTAAAGACATGACAGTAATCAAAATTCACCACAGCGACATCCAGACGCCATATTGTCAAAATGAAACAAAAATAGTCGATGAACTATGTATGTCAAGTGGGGTGTCGTTGAATAGGTATTTTGAAATTATTTTTAGGTTCCTTTTATCATTTTTCATTTTAAATAATAGGGAAGATTTGATTGGTAAAATTTGAATGGGCCCCGACTGTGATTCGTTCTGTTCTGCATTAGAATTTATGATTTGTTATCATTTTTCATTTTAAATAATAGGGAAGATTTGATTGGTAAAATTTGAATGGGCCCCGACTGTGATTCGTTCTGTTCTGCATTAGAATTTATGATTTGTTACAGAATTCTAAACTACTGGGCTTGTTTCCTTCTTTTTAGTTTTTGTTTAAGTTAATTTTTTCACGTATTTTTTAAATTTAGTTTTTACGCAATCGGGTTTTTTGTTTTTTATTCATTAGGCCATTCCATATCCCATTGTTAGGATGTATTCAAATGAAATTCGCGGCATCACGAATGCAATGCTTGGTAGTTCCACAAAGAAGAATACATACTTCAGTTTTTAAGATAATGTAGCTTAAGACGCCTGCGGAGCATGCGTATTTCATACAAACGTAATACCAAAATAATTTGTAAATTAAACATATTCCTAAGGTGTGTAAAACTTATTTGGGAACATAGATATTCTGTAATTCAATCGAAATAAATACAGACTACCTTAAGAATATGTTTGATTTACAAATAATTTTGGTATTACGTTTGTATGAAATACGCATCCTCCGCCGGCCCCTTAAGTACGTCGCCGCGTCGTGGAGAAAATAAAACTTAATATAATATTACTAACAGAGGCATCGTAGAAGTAAATACACTATCCATATTGATAAGGATTTTCATAATGGTCAGGAGCGTAGAACTCGCAGCGGACGTGCGACAAAAAGAGTATGTAAACATAGTAGGAGATGGCCTTTCTTGGAAAATGACAGCAATAATGGCTGCTGCGAAAGTCGGTCACCTGGACAAAAAAAATCGAGTCTGAACACTGCTTGCAGATATTTCGATCTAGTCCAGTATAACGTCATTGTTGTTCTAGAATCTAAAAGAATTGAAATGTTAATATTGCATTAATATTTAAAACTAAACATGGATATTCTGGTTTTTCTTCTTAAATCTATGTTTATCATTATTTTTGAGATCAATCTTAAACTAGAAAAAAATGTAAACTTTAGCTTTTGTTCGCGGCCTTACCCACCTCGTAAGGAAAGAAAACAAACAAAAAAATGCAATACAAACAAAAAAACGGTCAAGAAGGGTTCCGTACAATAATCTAAAACATTAGACAAAAAGGCAAAAAAAACACGTTTTTTGTATCAGAGTCCCCCTTAAATTTAAATTTTATTCCGTCTAGTCATTAGTTTATTCTGTTAAGTCTTTTTTTTTAAACTGAATGAGCTTGTGTTTAGCCGCAACTCGCTTTATGTGATGCGATGAAGCGGCTTAGGGTGGAACACGCTTGTCTAGATGAAACTCATTGGCTTGAACTTTGAATAGAACCAGATTATCGAGGAACAGAGAAGCCGGCAGTGAGTTCCACAGACACAATAAATGTGGAAGCTGTGAGGTTCGTAATAATTTCATTTCAAGTGATGAACGTAGTTTCATTGGTATTGTTTTTTCTGTTGCCCAATCCTCAAGAATTTCTTCCAGTGAAAACGCTCGCTTTTCAACCGACTTCTAAAAAGAGGAGGTTATCAATTCGTCTGTATTTTTTTTGTGTTTGTTACCTCAGAACTTTCGACTGGGTGTACCGATTTTGATGATTCTTTTTTTATTTGAAAGCTGGTACTTCCCGTTGGGTCCCATTTTAATTTGTTGAAGATCTGATGCTGACCTTCGGAGATATACAATGGAACTCTTCAAAAATAGACGGCAAATCTGCAGTGATTCCTGCATCCGCTTGTAGGTTCATTGTTTATACTACATCATGACGTAAAATCACGCCTGTATGCTCTGAGGGGGTACGCAGATGTGTACAATATACCCAGATTTCGACAATGTTTGTTACCTCAGAACTTTCGAGTGGGTTAACCGATTTTGATGGTTCTTCTTTTATTTGAAAGCTGGTGCTTTCCGTGTGGTTCCATGTCAATTTGGTTAAGATCTTACGCTGATCTTCGGAGATATAAATGGAACTCTTCTAAAATACACGGCAAAGCTGCAGTAATTGCTGCAATCGCTTGGTTGTTTATTGTTTATACAACATCATGACGTAACATCACACCTGTATGCTCTGAGGGAGTACGCAGAAGTATACAATACACCCAATACACGCAGATTTCGACAGTTAGACGTGTAAAGTTCCATTCAATGGGATCCCGGAGAAATATAGGTAATTCCTTAACTTTATAGGCACACCAGAAGCGGTTTGTGTAGTTTTAGGCAGAGTACTTTCTCGGAGTGATCCCATTTCGATCTGATAAAGATCTGGTGACTTCGGAAGATAGGCAACTGAACTCCTTAATAAATGATAGCAAATGTACCTACTGGGATCGCTGAAGACTCACGTCTGTCTATTGTTTACACCAGTTCATAACAAAAAATCACACCGATACGCTGTGAAAGGGTAAACACATGTGAACCACTAAAAAGTGAAAAATAAAAACTTTTTTGCAAAAAATATAACCGACTTCACACAAAAAAGTGAAAAATAACTTCAGCTTCTTTTTCACTTTTTTGTGTGAAGTCGGTTATATTTTTTGCAAAAAAGTTTTTTATTCATTAGGCCATTCCATATCCCATTGTTAGGATGTATTCAAATGAAATTCGCGGCATCACGAATGCAATGCTTAGTAGTTTCACAAAGAAGTATACAAACTTCAGTTTTTAAAATAATGTCGCTTAAGTTCGTCGTGGAGAAAAATAAAATAATACTAGAATGTCTTGACATTTGTAGTAGAAATTAGGTACTCGTATTGAAAACCGCTCGTAGTGAAACTTTCGACTTCGAGATTCGGCTTTGCATACATGAGGATATTTTTCTAACATTTCACAAACAGTTGCTGATTCAATCCATAAAATTATTTAAATAGTTAATTAATTTTGCTAATGCATTATAAGGTTACTTTTATTCATAAAAACAAATGGTCTTATTTAAAACCTTCGGCAACATTTTGCCGCCACAAGCGAACTACACTGTTAATCCAACATCGTGATATTATAAGAGACTAGCTGCACCCCGGCATGCGTTGCAATGCATTTTTTATCTACTACTACCTACTACTACCTACCTACTACTACTACATACTACTACTTACCTACTACTACCTACCTACTACTACCTACCTACTACTACCTACCTACCACTACCTACCTACTACTACCTACGTACTACTACCTACCTACTACTACTTCCCTACTACTACCTACCCATTACTACCTACCTATGTACTACCTACCTACTACTACTTCCCTACTACTACCTACCCATTACTACCTACCTACGTACTACCTACCTACTACTACCTACTACCTATTTCTCACCTTTTAAACCTTCCCTGGACTTCTCCAAATAATTCAAAACCAAAATGAGCCAAATCGGTCCAGCCGTTCTCGAGTTTTAGCGAGACTAACGAACAGCAATTGATTTTTATGTATATAGATATCTGCGCAGTTAGCTTATTATTCAGCAATCCGACAGCATCCGTCTGGTGAGCCGCTCCTTCTACTTTTTACCCTGATCATCATAAGTAGTTCTAAAAACTAAACTACCTCTTGCTACGTTTGTTCCCGCTCAGTTACACCATGTTTTGTTACGCGTAACAGCGCATTATGAGAAAATATCCCGACAGTACAATACCTCCTTCATGATTCTGCCCTCCTGGTAGTTTGTGACTGATCGCTTTCTTAATTTAGTATATAATAATAGTTTATTTTCAAACAACTTAGTACTATTTTACAATGGCAATGTGGCAACAATTACAATTTAGGCAAAGAAATTAGCGTCTGTAACCGAACTAGGCATAGCCTGTATTTCGGCTATCAGCACCATTCCCCTCGAGTATTTACAATACATTAATAGGTGCCAAGCAGTAGAGACATATAAAGTAGTTAAATCAGTACTACAGAATAATTACTGAAAATAATCTTTAGATAAGTAATTTACTAAAAGGTAAGTACAATCCAAATGTTAAAAGGACCGAGTGTGTGTGTGTGGGTGTACATGTGTTTTAGTGTATGTGTACGTGGTGTGTGTGTTAGAAAATGTGTCGTGGATGTATGTATGGGTGTGAGTAAGCAAGTGTGTAAGGGTATGCAGGTGAGCTACGGAGAGAGTGTATCTTTGTTTTATGTGCTCTTAGCCTTGTTCTTAGCGTGGTATGGATAGTAGTTGCTCCGTCTCCTCGTAACTTAATTTCTGCAAATATTGGCATACTTTTAATTTGCATTGTTTTCTAGTCAAGGGATATAATATATGTATTGTTTTATTAAGCTTATTATAGAGGTAAGGGCCCAGAAAGCTTACAAATCTTTTACCAAAGGTTGTATGTATAGTATGGTTATATTTGAAAGAGAGACCACGGGTATTTTAGTCTCAAGGGACTACGAGAGGCCATGGGGACAAAGCCTATTAAGGCTCTCCGTCCTTTTCGAACTCGTACATACAGCACATCATCAACATTATCATTTATTGTGCGAACTGCCAGTCTGTGGAATTTGAAATTCACTGAAAGCTTTTTCTTCCCGGGTCAGCTGGCTGACCTGGAAATCAAACCTAGGACTGGGTCCACAAGGGCCGAAGCCTGCCGGAGCTGCGGGACTGTTCGAAAGAGAAACCGTGGCCCCGGAATATAAAGGGCGAGGAAGGAACATGGATGGCTTTTAGTCAGTAAAGTTTGGCACTCTCTCCCACTCTGCCAAGAGCGGGAGGAGTCATTTGATGATTTCCCATCCAAAAAAAAGCACAAAGAGGCAGGAAAACAATTGAAATCTAGATAATTTCAGTATAAGATACGAACGTGTCTTTTATACCAGACACAACCAAAAGGTGGACGGTATCGAAACCGTAAAGACAAGTTACGGCCTAGCTTATATTGAAATATAGCTCTGGTATTATATATTCGACTTTTATTCTTACACCGTAATAGATAACGCGTTGTATGTTTTATTGTACCTACCGGTCGACGTAAAAACGTTGTTAACGTATTACATATTATTATGCGTTTGTGTTTACAGTTATTATTTTATCTCGTATCATAAAGTTTTTGTGTGAATGTAGCAGTGCTCACTCATCGTCATAATCCGCCTATTACCGTTCCCTCTGCTGGGATACAGGCCTCCTCTCAAAGAGAGGGAATGGGCTATAATCTATGACGCGGCCCCAGTGCGGATTGGTAGAGTCACAAAGTCTTCGTATTTTTTGGTTCTAGGACATGACGGTTTCTTCACGATGTTTTTCTTCACCGTTTTGAGAGCAGTGGTGATGAAATAAATTACACAAAGTAATGCGCCGGACCGATGACCTGGTGAAGGTTGCGGGAATCCTTTGGATGCGAGTCGCACGGGACCGGTCAATGTGGCGACACTTGGGGAGGCCTATGTCCAGCAGTGGACGTCTTTCGGCTGAAATGATGATGATGATGATGATGCGCCTGTCTGGGTTCGAACCCACGACTTTCGTTCGAAACTGGTTCAAAACTGGCAACCCCAGCAATGTTTACATCAGCTCCGTAATTAATATTGATAATTATTTAAAGTTCTAATTAGAAAAGTGTAAATAGTGGTTCCATTGAGTGTAAGGATTATAATTCTCAAGTGGTATAACAAATACGAAGACATAAAGACGTGACTACATCTCAGTGCTAAACGGATAACGTAAACAATAAATCAGTGTTCTTATGACTGCAATAACACTTAGACACTCAATATTATTGATCAATAATGTCCTCCAGTGCAGTTTTATAAGATATAAACACGTTCTTTAAAAAAAACAACAACAATAAAAACCGTTTGTTAAAAACATATCAAATTATGGACTTTGGACTCGGATCATTGTATGACAACTAGCGCCAATTCGCCCCAAGCGGTGAATAGACAAACGAAACAGGACAGCTACTAGCCACCAGAGGGCCTAAACCTTATATTGGTGATACCACACTAAAAAATAAATTATTACTTGGTGGAAATTTAAAATTTTTGGGAACTTTGCTCAAAATGAATATGGATGATAACGTAACCTGCCGCAACCGAAAATTATTTAGAACAAGTTCGTTACATGACATGAGTGCCGATAGTTCCGCTCTTTTCGATGCGACCATGATGAGCCTACCAAATACCTCATTAAATACCAGCCAAACAATAAACGATCTACAGGAGAAAGTTAAACAGATGTCTACTGATTTGCAGAGCGCTCATCAAGAAATAGAAAATTTAAATTCTGAAAACTTTAGACTAAAAACAGATGTACAAAAATACATTAAAATAATAAACGCATACAAGGAAATAAATACGACTGATACAAATAATTTGACTCCTCGTTCTGGGCGCAAACGGAAAAACAACCAAACAACCAAAACAATAAAGATACGCCTACGACGAATGTGCAGCAATCAATTAAAACTGTACGGAATAAAAAATGTAGTGAATTGTTTTACGAAGAGGAATCAGTATCTCCAAAAAATATTCAAAATGAAGAAGGAAATAAATTAGTATTAGACCCGACTACAAACACTAGTTTTTTTCACCAAAATGCGACGCAGGAAAATATGCTGGCAGCAACTTCACAACAGAATAGGGTATCAAAGTCTGTAGAAAGCGTCAATCCAACGGAACCTAACCAATTCCCAGAAACTGAATTGAATGTAATCTCCTGTAACGATGTCATTCAAGGTCAAACTATAAAAGAAAAGAAACTAGAAAACGTGAAAAATGATACGAAATACTTTGAAATAAACAAGAAAAACGTAATCATAATTGCGGATCAGCAGGGACGCTACTTTCAAAAAAATCTGCAAAGACTCATCGGTAAAGATTATCAAGTCAAGTGTTTCTGGAAGCCAGGAGCATCCCTAAAGGAAGTTTTGTTAACGGAAAAAGTTCAAATCAGTAGACTAAATAAAAATGACTTCGTAATTGTAATAGGAGGTACAAATGATAAAAATCCGGAAGAAACTCAACTCTGTCTTAGTAACTTTTTAAATAATACCAGAAATACTAATGTTATGATTTCTGAAGTTCTATTTAACTCTTATTTAAACGAAACAAAGTTGAATTATGAAATTAAGTTTATCTGTTCTCACTACAATCATACAACATACGTAGACATGAATTTCTCATCATATGTACCAAAGTATCGCTTTTTATCATTACATACATCACAATTAATATTAAAAGAAATCTTATGCAAGGTATACAAACATAATTTTGAACAATATGTTAAGGAAAAGTCTACCACCCCTAATACGTCTACCTTTGTTGATAAATGCATTCAGACAGAAATAATTGACTTAGAAAAAGAACTCTCTCCATCCAGTAACAGTTTTTTTCGTGTTTAAACATTTAACGATTGTTCATCAAAACATTAACGGTTTAATAACTAAATCAGATGAGCTTACTGCACATTTACACTCATTGGGAGAAAATAATGATAATAATCTAATTGACATTGTATGCATTACTGAACATAATATGACTATTGAAGACACCAAACTACTCAAACTGCCCAATTACATATTAGGAGACAATTTTTCACGTGATAATAGAAATGGGGGATCGTGTATATTGTTAAAATCTGGACATAAATTTAAAATTATAACAGAAGCCAAAAGCCTTAGTGTCAAAAATATTTTCGAATGTAGTGGCGTCGAACTTACTGAGCACAAAATTATAATATTATGCGTTTATCGACCACCTAAAAATAGACTAGACCAGATTGACTTATTCTTTGTTAGATTAGCCGAATTACTAACGAAAATAGGTTATTCGAACAAAAAAGTTATAGTGTGCGGTGACTTCAACATTGACATTTCAAAAAGTAACAGACTATCCCAACAATTCGAACAATTATTGGCGAGTTATAATTTAAAATTAACCATTCATCAACCGACTAGGTTAAGTAGCATGACATGCATTGACAACATAGCACATAACATTAGGGGAGCCAAATCAACTGTACTTGAACTTTCGTTGTCAGATCACACGGCACAATTGTTAAGGTGCCCCGTAAAGAAAAGCTACAACATTGAATACTGGTATAAATATAAACGAGATTATTGTGAAGAAAATATTATAACATTTATCAAATGCATGAAGTCTTAGTTTTACAGACTGTTACTCAAGTAATGACCCTGAAGTAGCTTACAATACCTTTTATGATTCATTTAAATTATTTTATGATCTGTGTTTCCCGACAATACGTGTTAAAATACCAATTACTAAGAAGCCAAAATGGCTAAGCAAGGGCATAAAGTTATGCTCAAAAAGAAAACGCCAATTGCTATGGAAATATAGGCTGACGTCAAATCCAAAGGACAAAATTCACTTTAAGGAATATACAAAAAGACTACGAACTATTATAAAACAAACAAAAAAATCACAAAACAATCACTATATTAATTCAGCGACCAACAAAGGTAAAGCTATGTGGAAAATTATAAACAATAACAAGACTGTAACACCTAAAGAGGAAATAACCCAAATAATTGTAAATGGAAGAAAAGTTACGAAACCGACAGAAATAGCACAGTCATTTAACAATTTTTTTGTTGACGATATAAAACCGACATCTAGGGATAATGATACAAGGCATCGTCGAAACTCAGGGCCATACCCGCGGCTTCTGCCTCCATCATGGCGGCAGCGGAGGCCAATTTTGCGGGGCCTCCCCCTCCCACAGCAGAGGGAGACGAGCTGGCCAAACTGCGGGCCGAGGTGGCCCGCCTGACGGCCGCCATGGAGCTTCTCCAAAAGGAGAATGCGAAGCTCCAGGCGGACCTGGCCAGTCTACGGGAGCCTGGCCCCCACGTGGCACCTCAAAGTGGGGGGGCACAGGCGCAAACAATAAGCCAGCCTGTGCCGGTTGAAAACCAGGTCCTGGACCTGGTTCGAAAGGAGCTGGCTTCCTTCCAGGCGCGGTTTTCCGTCCTGGAGGGAATTGTCCTGCGCCCTCCCCTGGGTGCGAGCAGGGCGGCCGCGGGCACGAGCACGGTCTCGTACGCGGCTGCTACATCTGCACCTGCTCCGGGCCCATCCAGTCGGCCCCCCGGCAGGGCTGCGCTGCCGCCCCCGCCTCCTGTAAAGCCGACTCCGGCCAAACAGGCGGCGGCGCCGGCTAAGAAGAAGACGGCGGGCCGGAAGAAGGGCAAGGGCAAGGCAGCGGCACAGGTTGCAACTGTGCCTGCACCAGCGCCAGTGGCGGGTGGGCCAGTGCCTGCGGCACGTCAGCCGTCGCTGCCGCCTCCCCAGCCCCCTACACCTCCCACAGCTGAAGCCGGATGGCAGCTAGTCGGGGAGAAGCAGAAGGGGCGAAAGGCGGCCAAAAAGGCCCGCAAGAAGGAGCGGCAGCGCCAGAATAGGGCCCGAAAGGTCGCAGCTAGGCTTCGCGCCCCAAAGACCGCAGCTGTAGTGATCACACTACAGCCGGAGGCGGAGAAGAGGGGCGTGTCCTACCGCGACCTGCTGGCAAAGGCAAAAGAGACGGTGAACCTCGGGGAGCTCGGGATCACCGGGGGCCTCCGGCTCAAAGTCACCGCAACGGGGGCTCGTATGCTGGAGATCCCCGGTGAAACCAGCGGCTCGTCCGCTGACGCTCTGGCTGAAAAGCTGAGAGCGTCCCTAAACGCGGACGAGGCCAGAGTGTCCAGACCCGTCAGGTGCGCAGACCTGCGCATCATGGGTCTGGACGACTCGGTCACCGAGGAGGAGGTGGTGGCCGCCATCGCTAGGTCCGGGGGGTGCTCCGCCGAGCAGGTCAAGGCAGGCACCCTACGTCCGGACCCCACGGGAATGCGAACCGTAATGGTGAGCTGCCCCGTGACGGCGGCCAAAACTATCGTCGAGGGCCGAAGGCTTCTGGTGGGCTGGGTTTCAGCGCAGGTTAAACTGCTTGAGCCCAGACCTCTGAGGTGCTATCGCTGCCACGTGGGACACCACGTGTCAGTGCAGTGCGCCTCAGAGGTTGACCGCAGCGGTCTCTGCTTCCGCTGCGGTCAGCCCGGCCACGTGTCGGCGACCTGCAGCGCTGCACCGCACTGTCCTGCATGTGCGGCGGCTCGCAAGCCGGCCGATCACCGTGCCGGGAGCAAGGCCTGCGCTGCACCCGCTAGGCCCAGAGCCAGAGGCAGAGGAAGGCCCTCCGCCGCCTCCGCCAACGTCACCGTCTCGACCGCCGCTGCCGCTGCCGCGACCGCCACAGCCGCTGCCGCTGTCGCCACCGCCGCCGCCCCGAGCACCACAAGTTCGCCTGCGGAGGGGCCCTCACAGGGGGCCCAGGGGGAGGAAGCGGTAATGGATTGCCAATAACGGCGCCATTACGCTTCCTCCAGGCGAACATCAACCACTGCGCCTGTGCTCAGGATTTATTGCTCCAGAGCATGGCGCAGTGGTCGATACACATCGCTGTGGTCGCTGAGCCGTACTTTGTCCTGCCCAGGGAAGACTGGGTGGCGGACCTTGACGGCTCAGTGACTATAGTGTCATCGGCCGCCGCCGGTACCCCGATCCATGAAAATGTCAGGAGGGGTCGGGGGTGCGTAGCAGCACGGTTCGGGGAGATCGTCGTGGTGGGAGTCTACTTCTCCCCGAGCCGAACTCTCGCCGAGTTCCACAACTCTCTGGAAGAGTTGAGTGTCGTCGTCGGAAACCATTCCCTCCCCGTGCTTGTCCTCGGGGACTTCAATGCCAAGAACTTGGCTTGGGGTTCTCGTTACACAGATGTGCGGGGAAGGATGGTGGAGGACTGGGCCCTGGAGAAGGGCCTGGTCGTCCTTAATCGGGGTTCTGTTCCTACGTGTGTGCGGATGCGGGGCGAGTCGGTGGTTGACATCTCGTTCGCTAGCCCCGCTCTGTCACCGCGTGTCGCTGACTGGCGTGTCATGGAGGGGGTGGAGACCTATTCCGACCACCGGTACATCCGGTTTGACGTCTCCACCCAGTCCTCAAGCGCGCCGGTCCAACAGGCCCCGAGTGGTCCGCGTTGGGCGTTGAAGCAGCTAGACCGGGAGCTCCTCCTGGAAGCCTCGATCGTGCAGGCCTGGGTGACATCACCGGACAGGCCTGCCGACGTTAATAGTGAGGCAGAGTGGTTCCGGGAGGCCATGTCCGACATTTGTGACGTGGCAATGCCCCGAGTCCGGCCAGGAAGCGCCCGACGTCAGGTGTACTGGTGGTCGCGCGAAATAACGTCTCTCCGTGAGGCGTGTGTTGCTGCGCGGCGCCCGTACGCCAGGCATCGCAGGCTCCGCATTCGCCCGCCGGATGCGGCAGCCATTGAGGCGGAGCTGTACGAGGGATACAGAGCGGCGAAGACCGCCCTCCGGGAGGCGGTCCTGCGGGCCAGGGATCTGGCCCGCTTGGAGATGCTGGAGACTCTCGACAGAGATCCGTGGGGGCGCCCTTACAAGATGGTGCGGAATAAACTCCGCACCTGGGCTCCCCCGTTGACGCAGAGTCTCCGGCCTGACCTCGTGGAGGACGTGGTGAGCGCTCTGTTCCCCTCGCGGGGGGAACATCCGCCCCCGCCTATGGCTCCGCCACCTGCGGTGCCGGAAGAGGACCCAAGCGACGACGACGACACTCCGGAAGTGACTGGGGTAGACCTGAGAGTGGCGGTAGGGAGGCTCAAGGCAAAAAATACCGCCCCGGGACCCGATGGCTTGCCTGGCAAAGCCTGGGTCCTGGCCTCGGATGCGGAGGCTCTCGGGCCCCGACTGAAAGGGCTCTTAAGCGCATGCTTGGAGAGAGGCCAGTTCCCGCTTCGTTGGAAGACGGGGAAACTGGTCCTCATCCAAAAGCCGGGGCGCCCTGCGGACTCTCCGTCCGCATTTCGGCCCATCGTGCTGCTCGACGAGGTGGGCAAGCTCTTTGAGAGAGTAATTGCAAACCGCCTCGCCGAGCACCTTGATGGGATGGGGCCGAATCTTGCGGAGAATCAGTTTGGTTTCCGCAAGGGGCGCTCCACAGTGGACGCCATCATGCGCGTGAGAGCCCTCACGACGGGGGATGCGATATCCCGGGGCGGAGTCGTCTTGGCGGTGTCTCTCGACATCGCCAACGCCTTCAACTCCCTGCCCTGGAGCTGCATCAGGGAGGCACTCCGGTATCACCGGGTGCCGACCTACCTCCGTCGTGTGGTCGGGGACTACCTGACGGACAGGGCCGTCATCTACCCCAGTCGCTGCGGAGAATGGAACCGGCGAGAGATGTCGTGCGGTGTCCCACAGGGATCGGTTCTGGGACCGCCCCTGTGGAACATCGGTTACGACTGGGTGCTGCGCGCGGACCTCCCTAGTGGTGTCAGCGTCGTTTGCTACGCAGACGACACCCTGGTGCTGGCACAGGGGAGGTCGCACGAGGCGGCGGCCGAAAACATGACACGCGGGGTTGCGATAGTCGTTGAGAGGATCCGGCAATTGGGTCTCGAGGTGGCATTGCACAAGTCCGAGGCCATGTGTTTTCATGGGCCTCGGAATGCGCCACCGTCGGGATCCACACTGACGGTAGGAGGGGTTTCCATCGGCGTCGAGTCGACTTTGAAGTACCTAGGACTCGTCCTCGACAGCCGGTGGAACTTCGTGGAGCACTTCCGACGTCTGGCCCCCAGGCTGGAACGGACCGGGGCTGCCTTCAGGCGGCTCCTGCCCAACCTTGGGGGGCCAAACGCCTCCTGCCGCAGGCTCTACGCGGGGGTCGTGCGGTCCATGGCCCTCTACGGGGCCCCAGTGTGGGCGCGTTCCTTGAGGCGGCGAGCCGCCCATTATCTGAACGCGCCCCAAAAAGTGGTGGCCGTAAAGATGGTCCGTGGGTACCGCACGATCTCCCGCGAGGCAGCGGGCCTGCTTGCTGGATTGCCGCCATGGGATCTGGAGGCGATAGTCCTCGCACGCCTGCACGACTGGCGCGCGGAGGCACTACGCCGGGGGGAAACTCCGCTGCCGCGGCAAATTGCCGCTCAGCGGACAGACCTCCGGCGCGATCTCATGGCGACATGGAGAGAGCGACTGTCGCAACCCCGTGCAGGGCACGCCACGATAGTGGCGGTAAGTCCCCTCTTTGAGGAGTGGCTGGAGAGGCGCCACGGCGTCCTCACCTTCCGCCTGACGCAGGTCCTCACCGGACACGGATGTTTCGGGAGGTACCTGCACCGAATCGGGCGGGAGGAAACGCCCGGGTGTCTCCACTGCGAAGATCGACCGGAGGACACGGTGGAGCACACGGTGGAAGTCTGCCCTGCGTGGGCGGAGCACCGCCGTGTCCTCGTAGCGGCGATCGGCGGCGGCGACCTCTCGCGTCCGGCCCTGGTTCAATCCATGGTCCGGAGCGAGACGGAATGGGAAGCCGTCACCTCCTTCTGCGAAGCAGTCATGCTAGCGAAGGAGGTGGCGGAACGAGAGAGGGAGAGATCCTCTCTTCCCGGCCGCCGCGGGAGACGCACCGGGCGTCGGGGGCCACGTGGTGGCTACCGGCCACCGTAGACGCGGGCCTGTGGACGGTTGGCTATGGGCTAGCTAGCCGTCCGTCCGTCTAACGACGACAGGCCGAGTCGACGGCGCGTTCGTGTTCCACGCGCGCCTCAAAGAGATGTCAGCATAAGAGAGGGGCCCGCAAGGGCCGAAGCCTGCCGGGGTTGCGGGACTGTTCGAAAGAGATACCGCGGCCCCGGAACGTAAAGGGCGAGGAAGGAACATGGATGGGTTTTAGTCAGTAAAAGTCTGACACTCCCTCCCGCTCCGCCCAGAGTGGGAGAAGTCATTTGATGATTTCCCATCCTAAAAAAAAAAAAAAAAAAAAAAAAAGGGATAATGATACTGACCTAAACACACTGACATATAATAACCCCAATTCAATTTTCATGAAACCAACAGACCCGCTTGAAGTTGACCAAATAATAAAAATGCTTAAAAATACTAATAGTACAGGCTACGATAATATTAACACGAAAATAGTTAAAAAGGTATCGCATCTTATTGCGCCAGTACTTAGTCACATTATAAATCTGTGCCTTGAACACGGATTGTTTCCATCGAAACTGAAATTAACGGTTATAAATCCCATATTTAAAAAAGAGAGCAAAGAAGAGATGAAATTTTACAGACCAATCGCGTTAATACCAGTCTTCGCAAAAATATTTGAAAGAGTAATTTACAATAACTTATATAACTACTTTGAAGCTAATGACATATTTGCAGACGAACAATTCGGGTTTCGTAAAGACAGATCCACTAGCGGCGCTCTTTTAAACTTTTTAAGAAATGTAATGGCAGGACTGGATAACAAGCAACCTATAACAGCCATTTTTATGGACATGTCAAAGGCCTTTGATCACGTGGACCACCAAATACTCTTGAACAAATTAGAAAGATATGGGGTCAGAGGAAATGCATTAAACCTCATAAAATCATATTTATCAAACCGATCTCAAGTAACACAAATTACAAGTATAAGAAATGATAATAAGTTGGAACAAAAGTATACGTCAGAACCTAGAACTATTATGTATGGAGTGCCACAAGGAAGTATTCTTGGACCTCTTTTGTTCATCATCTACATAAACGATCTTCCGAAAATGATAAAACAGGAAATGGTACTATTTGCAGATGATAGTACTGCTATTTTTACGAACTATGACAAAGATAACTATGAAAAAAACATTAACAAAGCAGTTGAAGACATTATAAAATGGTTAAATGTAAACAATCTTAAAATAAATATTGATAAAACTAATTACATGACCTTCACAAATAAAAATACCACTTCAAAAAGAAAACTATATACATTATAAAGGTGAACAAATAAAAGAAGTGAACAACACTAAGTTTCTTGGTATTAACATTGACTCTGAACTAAACTTTAAAATGCAGGTTGATCATGTTTGTAAAAAATTAAACCAGTTTTCATATGCCCTCTACATGCTGAGAAAAGTTGTTAACGAGAGAACATTACTGACCGCTTACCATGCGTACGTAAGTTCTACAATAAAATATGGTATTCTTTTTTGGGGAAACTCGACTAACAGGGAGTATGCTTTTAAGGCACAAAAAAAGTGCGTTAGAAGTATATGTGGGCTTAAACAGACCGATTCATGTAGAACAGAGTTTACAAGATTACACATTATGACATTACCCTCACTGTACATCTATGAAGCAGCAGTGATGATAAAACGCGATTTAAATAACTATGACACAATGAGAAGTGCACGATATAGAAATGTATTAAGCGGAATAAAGTGCAGGACAGTTAAATTTAAAACGAGTATATTTGGGATAGGAGTAAAAATTTATAACAAACTACCAAATAACGTAAAAAGCATAGTTTTGCATAGTTTTAAAAAAAGGCTAAAAGATTTTTTGATTGGTAAAGCCTACTATTCCATAAATGACTTTTTTAATGATAAAAATACTGGTGACGACTATGGATAAGCTATGACACTAAATTTGTCTGACATCAATGACTAACTTGAAAGTAATGAAACTACTAAATAATTTAATTTCTTTGACATAACGAGTAATATAATTGTAATGAAATCAATGAATATTTTTAATTTTAATGTAATCAGTGAATAACTTAATTTGCAGTACATCAATGAGTAATTTTAATTCTAATGAAATCTATTGATAATCTAATTATTGTGAAATCCATGTCCTATTTACTTATTGACTTGTGAATGAACAACTTTATTTATTTTAATTTGTATGACATCAATGACTAACTTAAATGTAATGAAACTACCGAATAATTTAATTTCTTTGACATAAACGAGTAATTTAATTGTAATGAAATCAATGAGTATTTTTAATTTTAATGGAATCAGTGAATAATTTAATTTGCAGTACATCAATGAGTAATTTTAATTCTAATGAAATCTATTGATAATCTAATTATTGTGCTATCCTGGTCCTATTTACTTATTAACTGACTTGTTAATGAACAACTTTGTTGGTGCATGACTAATGATGGACGTTGACTTAGGACGAATTATGATGTTAAATAAATATTCAATCAAGACTAAATATTGTACACCATACAGGTATGTTACAGCGATCCTTTATTATAATCATAAGAACTGATACTTTACCTGTGACAAACAATAAATGAATTTGAATTTGAATTTGAATTCGTAAGTCGAGCCGCCACTACTGGGCCACCACTGCTCTCACCGAGCACTACGCAAATACGGTTTATAAATAAACTTATAATGTCACATACGAGATATCTTCAGTTATCTCTTGATATCTTAATAACCACCCTAGTTTTTCAACAAAAAAAAAAATTAATGAATACGTGGCATTTAAAAACTTCGATATCCTTGAAGATTCAACAAGGAAAATTCTCCACAAACTTCTCGACTTCAATAAGACCAGATGAACTATAAATTTAAAATATTTAGGACCTTCCTAAAAATGTTGCAAAATATTCCATACAAAGTTGGATTTATTGACTTCTAAAAGATGATAGCTTAGTAAAAGGAGAGAGACTAAAGGTAAGGCTTATTACTGATTATAAACTTCAAGAAAGTAAACAAACAAAGTACATTAAACAATATCAAGCCTGCTCTTCCTTAAAGATTAGACATAGGCCGTACCTAATAATAGGCTCACATATTTTAACTAGTTATGATGTCAAGCATGAAAACTCAGACGTTCGATTGATATTGAGAAATGCTTAGAAAAAACCCAATATCTCTTTGTACGTCATTAAACTCAATATTGGTACGAGTACGTCTGACTCCAAAACAAAAGAGGTACAAAGATAGATAACATATTCTTTTATACAACATACAACTATGAATAAACAGGGTGTAAACCACCTCATTCGAAGACATGTGACATCTACCAATCCGCACTGGGCCCGCGTGGTGGATTATAATATAGCCCATTCCCTGTCATAGAGAGGAGGCCTGTCCCAGCAGTGGGAACATTAATAGGCCGATGATTATGATGATGATGAAACCACCTTATCACAAAGCCTTGCAACAAGGCATTCTGTACATCAAATTATATGTAACTTTACGCAAAAATTATTGCGGGGAAACAACATTTTTTTTGGGGTTGTAAATCATGTTTTGTGGTAGAACTCAATGTGGCGCACTCAAAACATTGTGCTGATGGATAGATTGAATAGAACGGGGGTCGTGGAGGTGTTTAAAATCTTATAATAAAAACTTGTACCTATTAAAAAAAACTTCTCAAAATATTGTAATATTTATCCAAAATATTACCGTAACTGGTAGGCATGATGTATGGACGGAGGAACAACTGCCTTTCGGTTACGTTAAGTTTTTTACACCCTCTATAAATAAGAAAACACCTAGGGTGGCACAATGGACGGTCTTAGCATTAAAAACAACGTTTTCAAGACATCCTTTGGTTGGATTAGAGGAAGAGTCAGTCTTATGCAGTTCATCATTCATCGATCCCCTGCCCTTATCCTAATTTATTTGGGGTCAGCGCAGCACGTCTTCCTCTTCTATACTTCTCTATTACTCAATCTCTACTCTCTACTCTACTCTATTACTAAACTTCATCGTTTCTATATATGGAGTTATCATAATTTATGTCGAATGTTTAATGCATAATTATCTAATTGCAGCCGCTATCCGAGGTTAACACTAGCAAATCGATACGTAATACTATCCAAATCACAAAATGCAAATGCAAAACTATGTCCCAATAATGGGACATTCATGAGTGCATTAGCCTGTAATTCGGTCCAGAACGCTGTAGGGATTGCTGGCATTTGTGAACGGATAATGTAAACGACTTCCACAGTCCAGTGCGGATTGTATTGACAGTCGAAACAAGTGTTGATGACCTCGCGTAACGATGTCACACATGTGGGCGCAGCGATTAGTGCAACACAGTGATTGGTTTGTAGAATAAATTCTGTTGGTGTTTGAGTAAAAAGATTGAGTTTTTAGCTGGGTTGATTATGATTGTCGTTGTTGAGGATATACATTTTGATGTTAGTTATCCGTGAGGAAATTTTGAGGTACAATTAGACAGTTTTTTTGGAATTTCGGCGATAGGTCGGAATAATACGAGTCGATCGAAGAATACGAATTATACCTTCCCAGCTAATACGTGCTCCAAAAGACAAAGTACACACCGAGGGTGCAGTTACTGGAATCGCGCCGCAACGTCAACTTCAAGGCGGTCGTGGTGCAAGTACCAAATTGTTTTCTGCCCATGTGGATCGAGGAAGACATTTGGCCGCAGGACGTGGTGTTCCATCGCTTCCGCGGACTAGTTCCACTGACTGGGTCAGTCAAGTGAAGTGTTACTAACATAGTTTTAAGTCTTATATTTATTAACACGAGTTTTGTTTTGACTGTATGTATGTAAGGTATAGAATGGTATGGTATGGTGTCTATGGATCATTGTAGTCTGAAATAAATGTTGATTGATTGATTGAATACATAATTTGAACATTTATATTAATATCGTAAAGAGGTAAAATTGGTATGTTTGTTTGTATACAGGGTGTAAGCGACCTCATAACGAAGCCGTCAACCAAGCAATCTGTACATCAAACTTTACGCAAAACTTATTGCTGGGAAACGACTTTTTTTTGGGGAGAAAAATCATGTTTTGTAGTAGAACTCGATGTAACGCAATCAAAACTTTGTGCTGATGGATAGATTAAATAGTGCGGGGGTCGTGGAGGTGTTTAAAATGAGAGGTTATAAGCATTTTTTAATTCAGCGCTTTTCATTATTGTGCCAATAATTCAAAAGCATGAAAGATGATAAAAAATGTAAATATTCGCGTGTATATTGTGTGAATACAAATACTTTCATCCTGTCTGAGGTCGGCCGGGCGTGCCACCTGTCAGTTTAAAAAATGATAAATATACGAAAGTGTCTACTCATGTTACGCGTGTTACGGAGGACTGCTGAATTGACGAGATCTTCAAAAATAACATAACATTACATCACGCCTGTGATTCTTGAAGAATTAAAGTAATTAAAACTCGCTAGTCCATGTAGTAGATGCAAAAAGCTGGAAATTGAATCCAGGATGTCCAGTTGTCGAAGCAGTTTTGAATCGGCACTTTTTAAAATTATTATAGAAAAACACGTGGCCTACTATGTGTTTTTAATCGTGCTAAATCTGAATAGGTATCTAGGTATTGTATTATTTTTCAAATATACCTTTTTTACTTTATAAGGTGTAAACGGACTCTTCACAAAAACGAAACGGAAACATTCTATACATCAAACACAGTTATTCAACTACTAGGAAACGATTTTTTTATTGGGTTGAAAAATCACGTTTTACTGAAGGACTCAATGTAACGCGTTGAAAACATTTTGCTGATGGTTGCATTGAATAGTACGGGGGTAGTGGAGGTCACCATCTTCCTGCCCATGTCCCATGTTACTTGCGGTCGGCGCAACACGTTTTCTTCTTCCTTTCTCCTCTGTCAACTGTCATGCAATCATTTACTCCTTTTTATTTCGTATCATTCGTCACACAATCCATCCATTGTTTCTTTGGTCTTCCTCTCTCCTTCCATCCATCAACATTTATATTCACTCTTTTAGTTACATGTGATTCATCATCCCTATTCATCACATGTCCATTCCACGACAGTCGATTCCCTTTCGACTTTTCTGTAAGTGGTGCAACTTTTAAGCTCCCTCTAACATACTTGTTCCTTACCTTCTTCATTCTTGTCACACCACTCATCCACCTCAACATTTCCATCTCCGCTATATAAAATCTTTTTTCATCCATCTTCTTTACAGCCCAGTATTTCGATCCATACATACGACAGGTCTAATCACGGACTTGTATATTTTTCACTATAACTTGGGCATCCTTGGTCGCAAGTTGTGCAAGTTGACCTGCAGTTGCCATAATCACAGAATAAGTATTCTGTTTTGATTCTACTTACTTTCAGGCCAACTTTGTCCACTCTGTTCTGGACATCTAGGCCACTCTCGGCAACCAACACAATGTCGTCGGCAAACAGTATACACCGGGGAGCCTCTTCCTGGAAGTCCGACGTTAGTGTGTACATTATCACCAGGAAGAGGTAGGGGCTTAGAGCCGACCCTTGGTGCAAGCCAACAGCTACATTGAAGCTGCCGGTAGTGCCAGCTGTAGACCAAACTTGGGTTCTACATCGACTGTACATCGCTCGGATCAACTGCAGATACTTCCCAGATCCGACCACAAAACCTCACGACATACCCGGTCGTATGCCTTTTCGAGGTAGATAAACACCATGTGCAAGTTTTTGTGCGCACTTCTGTATTTCTGGCATAGCTGGCGAATGGCAAAAATGGCATCGGTCGTTCTCCAACCTGGCATACGGGGTAGTGGAGGTATTAAAAGAAAAGTTACAACAATAATTAAAAAAAAACGTGAAATAGGTGAAACCCAATATCTCCGTAACTAGAAGGTTCCCAGAAAACAAAAAAAAAAGAATAATCGCAATGACGTTTCGCTGCGGGTAATTTTACACCCGTAGAAGGTGTAAAACACCTCTTCACGAAGCCGAAAGGCACTCGTTCTCCCCATCATTGCGATAATTTTTTTTTGTTCTACACCATATCTGAGAACCTTCTAGTTACGGAGATATAGGGGGTCAAAGTTACAACTTTTTGACAAGTTTCGTTTTAAATACTGATGGATTTAGGCAAATCACAACTAGTATTTTAGTAATTTACTTTATTTTATAAGAAGAAATAAAATAACACGTTCAGTCACTACGATGTCACAGAGCAGAGAGTAAAAAGAAAATAGTTGAAATAGTCATAGAGTATTTATACTAGTGCTGCAAGGCAAAATTACGTTCAACACCCTCCCTGAATTTAAGCCTTACAAAACTGAAACACTTAATGAATTGCCTAACATAACATACTTATATAATCAAAGACAAGTTAAAAACAAAATTTATCAAAGACTTAATTATAATATAAGAAGATAATTATTAAGAGAATATTCAGTTCAGACATATTATACTTATTTTAGGTACATTTCATAAGTGAGTTACAAGAAAACATTCCAAGTTTAGTTCTCAAAAAGTGAAATTTTTCTTTTGACAAAGCCTTTGTGAATATGTCTGCATACTGATTATTACTACTAACAAAGTTTAGTACAATAATTTTTTGATTAAACTTTTCTTTGATAAAATGATATTTGATTTCAATGTGTTTACACCTTTTGTGGAAGTTGACATTTTTAATCACACTTATAGCGCTTTGATTGTCCAAATAAAGGCACATTGAGTCTTGTTTGTATTGATCAATGTCACTTAAAAATTGCTTGATCCACATAGTTTCTTTAGTAGCAGCGCAGGCTGCCATGAATTCAGCCTCTGTTGTAGACAGAGCGACTGTTTGCTGTCTTTGACTTGACCAAGTTACAGCCGCTCCATTTTTAACAAACACATAACCAGTGACTGAACGACGTGTATCCAGGTCATTTGCATAGTCTGCGTCGCTGTAACCAGTGACTTCGGCGGGTTGTGAAGTTTGTGTATAACACAGCCCATAGTCCTTTGTATCCTTCAAGTATTTGAAAATTCTCTTAACTGCATTCCAATGCGTATTGTTGTAACAATTAAGAAATCGACTCACCAGACTAACAGCAAACATTATATCAGGTCGACTCACAATCGCCAGATGCATGAGGGAGCCGACTGCTTCTCTGTAGGGGATATCTTTATCAGCTTCTCCATCTTCTTTATGCAACTTTATGTGAGGATCCACAGGTACACTGTTGGGATTAGAGTCATTCATATTAAATTTAATTAACATTCGTTCTATATATTTTGTCTGATGTATAAATATACATTTATTGAATTGTTCTATTTGCATTCCCACAAAATTTCTCGGTTCAGTTAATATTTTAATATCAAAGACGGTTTTCAATTCCTCAGTTATTTCTTTTAGTGCAAGTTCATCTGTTGAAAATAACAATCCGTCATCAACATATAAGCACAAATAACAATTCTTTTTATTGACTTGACCAATATATACACATTGGTCAACATTGCTGTTGACAAATCCAAACTTCTTTAGCACAGAGTCAAACTTATTGTTCCAGCACCGCGGGGCCTGCTTCAATCCATAGAGGGATTTATTAAGTTTGCAAACCATGTTTTCTGCATGAACTAGCCCTTCTGGTGGTGTCATAAATATGGTCTCTTCAAGTTCTCCATAAAGGAATGCTGTTTTGACATCTAGCTGAAAGATCTTGAAATTATTTTGGACAGCTATAGAAAGTAACAAGCGTATTGAGTCATACCTGACCGTTGGTGCAAAAGTTTCCTGATAGTCGATGCCCTTGGTTTGGGCATACCCTTTTGCACATAGGCGGGATTTATACCTTGGTCCTGTTGGTTCGTCCTTAATTCGAAACACCCACTTACAGTGTATCACTTTCGCATTTACAGGTTTTTCAACCAATGTCCAGGTATTATTTTTGTGATGAGCATTCAATTCCTCATCAATGGATTTTATCCATTTGTCTTTTTCTACTGAGTTAACAGCTTCTTTATATGTCATTGGAACATCTGCAGGATAGTCTTCATGTTGACACAGGTAGATCTTATTGTCTGCATTATCCAGTTTTACATTTTCAACTCTGTTCTTTCTTGGTCTCAATGTTATATTGCTAACTGGAGGAGAATCTAAACTGATGTCCGGTACGTATTCACTGTCTGAAGAAGACTCGCATACAGTTTCATAACTACTTATACTGGAATCTGCATCTTCTGTTTCAGTGATTTTATTTTCTTTACTGTTATTCCGTGTAGAACTTTTCTCTGACAGTTCTACCAAGACATAATCTCTTTTAACAGTAGATTCTAGAAATGTAGCATCCCTACTTTTTATGACCTTTCTAGATTTTGGTATCATGAATCTATAACCCTTGGTATGATCACAGTAACCGATGAAGATCATTTTCTGTGCCTTAGGGTCCCACTTCTTGCGTTTCTCTTGAGGTAAGTGAACCATAGCTTCACAACCAAATATGCGTAAGTGTTTCACACTTGGTTTCTGTCCGGACCACATCTCTTCAGGTGTTTTAAATGATAGGGACTTGGTTGGTGAACGATTGATTATATAAGCAGCGGTATGCACTGCATCAGCCCAAAATTGTTTTGGCAGATTGGCATTAAGAAGCATGCATTTTGCTCTTTCAATAAGACTTCTATTCATACGTTCTGCAGTCCCATTCTGTTCTGGTGTGTAAGGTGTGGTCGTTTGGTGTATGATACCAGCACCTTTTAAATATTCAGAGAAATTCTTGTTGACATATTCCAAGCCATTATCAGTTCGGAGAATTTTTATATGAGCATCAAGTTGATTTTCCACTTCATGCCTAAATTCTTTGAATTTTTCTAATGCGTCCGACTTATTCCGAAGAAAATATACATAAATTTTCTTTGAGTACTCGTCAAGAAAAGTTATAAAGTATTTGGCGCCACCTAGTGTTTGTGTCTCCATAGGACCACAGATGTCGGAGTGGACCAATTGAAGCGGACCCTTTACTTTTTTCCCTTCACTTTTAAAAGGTAGTCGTGTCTGCTTACCTTCTTTACAGGTGATACATGTCAGATTTTCTGTATTTGCCGAGAAAATTACATGTTCTGTGTTTTCAGACATTTTCTTTAAACTGTTAAAATTTAAGTGTCCCATTCGTTGGTGCCACAGGAAGGTATCTTGATCTTCAACATCTGTCATGCATGCATAGCCCCCTCCGGGCATATTAAGCCGGTACATGTTGTTGATGATGCTAGCTGTTGCTACTATCTCACCTTTGCTGTTTATAATAACACAGCCAGTCTTATTGAATCTTACTTGGCCACCGTTGCGAATAATCTGACTCACCGACAGTAAGTTGGTTGCAAGTTCTGGAACACATAATACATTTGTAAACAGTACCTTGTTTTCTTGACCTTTCTCATTGTAAGTATTTAAGCTCACTTGCCCTGAGCATTGCACTGGCAAAACTTTATTGTCTGCTACTCTTATATTCTTTATAACAGAAGTAGTTTCATTCAGAAGCAAGCTTTTGTCTTTGACCATATGCGAAGATGCACCCGAGTCCACGTACCAGGCATCACATTGTGTAGTTGTCGCTATGAATACAGCAGCGTATGATGAAGAACTACTCGATTTTTGTGGTGTGTTTTTCGGTTTGGACTTGCATTCTGTGCTTTTATGTCCGTACTTATTACAAGCATAACACCGTGGCCCTTTAGACTGCTTCTTAACATTGTTCTGATACTTCTTGTTAACTGCAAATGCTTTGGACTCATGTTCAGATAATCTGACATCTTGCAGCAACTTTGATTTAACAGAATCGGAAGTTATTTTCATGCCTGAGCTCTCTATTGCAATAATCATTGGTTGGTAAGATTCTGGCAGACCAGAGAGCAGTAGTGTGCCTAGCCACTCATCGTCAACCTTAAAACCAATGTTTCTGAGCTTATGAGCTGTACTCATTATTTTACTTACATACTCTTCTACATTTTGACATCCCGTTAGTGACGTATTACACAGATCACGCAGCAGACCAACTCGGCGTGTCAGCCCAGAGTCGTCGAATGTTGAGGACAGTCTACTCCATACCTCTTTGGCAGTGCGAGCCTCTTGAATGTGCACATAATTTGTTGGATCAATTGAGAGAATAATTTTCGTTTTTGCTTTCGTATCTCGTTTTGGATCTGGTTTTGAGTCAGATTCAACACAGTCCCACAACTCTTCATGTTGTAGATATATCTGCATAGCAAATCGCCAGGTTGCGTAGTTTTCACGGCCTGATAGCTTTTCAATGACTGCCATCTGATTATTTGCTGCCATTTCTGATGAATTCACTCAGTTTGTTATTTACGAATATTTTTCAAAAGATCAAATGAAAAAAAACAAAAGACGTTTTTCTTTGATTTTACGAAAAAATGTCCTTTAGCACTTTTTTATTGCGAGTTTTTGCACTGATTTTATTTCTGAGCTTTCTGGGCCCATAACCTGATGGATTTAGGCAAATCACAACTAGTATTTTAGTAATTTACTTTATTTTATAAGAAGAAATAAAATAACACGTTCAGTCACTACGATGTCACAGAGCAGAGAGTAAAAAGAAAATAGTTGAAATAGTCATAGAGTATTTATACTAGTGCTGCAAGGCAAAATTACGTTCAACAAATACAAGTTTTTTTGTAAGACTAACTTTTAACACCTCCACGGCCCCCTTACTATTCAATCCATCCATCAGCACAATGTATTAAGTGCGTTACATTGAGTTCTACCACAAAACATGATTTATAACCTCAAAAAAAAAGTGGTTTCCCAACAATATTTTTTGCGTAAAGTTACTTAGTTTGATGTACAGAATGCTTGGTTAACGGCTTTGTGATGAGGTGGTTTACACCCTGTATTTTCAGTATCGGCCGTTTTCTTTAACTTATTTACGTATTACTGTTGGTTAATATGCTTTCTTCGTAGCTATCGGTGTTTCTATGAACAAAGAATATCCTGTCCGCGTCACCTACCGTACGTCAGTGGATTCATAGAAAAATCAAAGGAAACTTTTCTATGACCTTTTGTTTTTAACCGTCCAGTAATCAATATGTCAAACAGAGATAGCTAGATAGCCTACCGAAACCGGCTAGTATGTTATTTAAAATGGCCGTAAGCGTTCACGTCAATAAAAACACTCCATAAAACGAGTTACAAACCAAACGAAGAATAAATAAACACAATAACAAAAGTTAAACTAATTGCGTAACTTTCATTTCCCCTTAATCAAATAGAAACATGCTGTAACTAAATATGTCATTATCGCAAGAAGAAAAGTTAATCTAACTTTATTTATTACTTTATTACTGAAACTCTGTTTTTGGTAATGTGATAAAGCGAACGTCATGTTTGAAGGTAAGGTAAACTTTCAAAGACTAGGTACCGAAACCGCATTTTTTGTTGTGAAAATCGGCCTTTCTTGCTACCTAATTGTTTTGTTTTTCCAAAACCACAGATTTTTCGTTTTACATAGTGCAGATAGAAAATTCTATCTGCATTATGACGACCCAAATGGCGTAGTGGTAGTGAAGGCTGCCTTACGTTCTTAGGGTCCCGGGTTCCAGGGCACGCCACGATAGTGGCGGTAAGTCCCCTCTTTGAGGAGTGGCTTGAGAGGCGCCACGGCGCCCTCACCTTCCGCCTGACGCAGGTCCTCACCGGACACGGATGTTTCGGGAGGTACCTGCACCGAATCGGGCGGGAGGAAACGCCCGGGTGTTTCCACTGTGAGGATCGACCGGAGGACACGGTGGAGCACACGGTGGAAGTCTGCCCTGCGTGGGCGGAGCACCGCCGTGTCCTCGTAGCGGCGATCGGCGGCGGCGACCTCTCGCGTCCGGCCCTGGTTCAATCCATGGTCCGGAGCGAGACGGAATGGGAAGCCGTCACCTCCTTCTGCGAAGCAGTCATGCTGGCGAAGGAGGTGGCGGAACAAGAGAGGGAGAGAGCCTCTCTTCCCGGCCGCCGCGGGAGACGCACCGGGCGTCGGGGGCCACGTGGTGGCTACCGGCCACCGTAGATGCGGGCCTGTGGACGGTTAGCTATGGGCTAGCTAGCCGTCCGTCCGTCCCGCGAGAGAAGAGATACCGCGGCCCCGGAACGTAAAGGGCGAGGAAGGAACATGGATGGGTTTTAGTCAGTAAGAGTCTGACACTCCCTCCCGCTCCGCCCAGAGTGGGAGAAGTCATTTGATGATTTCCCATCCTAAAAAAAAAAAAAAAATAGGGTCCCGGGTTCGAATCCCGGTAGAAGCAAATGTTTGTGTGATGAGCATGGACATTTGTTTCCGAGTCATGGATGTTTATATCTGTGGTATATCGTGATGACATCTTTAGTTTTAAGTATGGTCACCAAAACAGATAAATTTGTAAGCCCCAATAAATGTGTTAATTAAACAAAACAAAAAAAGTTAAACGCAATTCAGTGTGATCACTTTATTGACTATTCAATGATTACCATTGTACTTACGTACACGTAGTCACGTACACTACGTATGTTTGCAAATACGTCACGAAACGAAGCAGCAGTATTTGATATTGCATCTTCTGATGCTAACGTTGAAGTTTCGCAATATCAAATAGGAAGACATTGCATTAATAATGAGCGTATTTGGAGAATCGTTTTATTCTCCATACACCGGCAATTTAAAAATTAAGTCGTTGCGTTCATCGCAACGCTTGGTGATAAACAATATTTCTTGTCTTTCCGTTCGTAGAGAACACAAAGAGCGTCGATGGTTTACCTACACGCGAGCACGCCACGTACAACTGTCCATGGGAAAAGCATGGCAATTCTAAGTTTATTCCACATACTTCTAAAGATTGACCTTGCGATTTATTTATCGTCATTGCAAATGGAATTGGAAGCAGTGGTATTCTTGGTATCAGAACATCCTCGCCTTTGAACTTTCCTATGATAATCGTAGCTTCAATGACGTTGTTCATTAGCTTTTTAACAGCGAGTCTTGTGCCATTACACAGTTTCGGCTGGTTCAAATTGCGTAACATGATTATCACCGAACCGACCTTGAGTTGCAAATTGTGTGGTGGCATTCCTGGTAAATCCAATGAATTCAAAAATTCTACTGGATAATTGACTACTTCATCTGGATCAGTAATTGAATCTATTGACTTAAATGAATGCAATTAGCCTGCGATTGGATTTTGAATTTTTATGTTCAAATCATCTACGTCCTTATTTTTTGCTGCCAAAATAGCTCGTTCGCTCAACCAAACATGATTTTTGTAATTTCCACCAATATTCGGAAAAACTTTTGTGATCAGATCTTCTTATTTCCATTGCCAATGTCCAATAATTGTGTGGAAAACACTTCCGCCGATTCGTGATTTTGTAATGCGACTTGTTGTTAACTTTAGAGTTTAGACTTTGTTGTTAACTTTAGAGTTTTCACATATCTCCACAAACTGGATGACTTTAAGCACGCGATTATTTCATCAGCAGCTGTTGATCGCGGAATTACTGGCAAAGTTTGCCGAAAATCGCCAGCCAGCAAAATCATCATACCTCCAAAGAGGTCCTGATTATTTCGCAAATCTTTTAAAGTTCGATCGAGTGCCTCCAATGCTCGCCTGTGCGCCATTGTACACTCATCCCAAATGATTATTTTGCATACCTGCAGTACTTTTGCCATTGCTGAGTTTTTGGCAATGTTGCAAGTCAGTTCGTCAACCGTTTGTAAATTCAGTGGCAGTTAGAGCGCTGAATGAGCACCTCGTCGTCCTCCTTCCAACAACGTGGCAGCGATGCCTGATGATGCTACGGCTAGCGCTATTTGACCTTCTGCGCGAATCGAAGCTAGAATTAATGATATTAAGAATGTTTTGCCTGTACCACCAGGAGCATCGAGGAAAATATATTCCTCCGCGGCCGTTACTGACTGCTAACATCAATGTATCATATGCGGTTTTCTGCTGCTGATTCAAACGTGGGACCTGTACTCGTACTGATTGACTTAAGGGGCCGGCGGAGCATGCGTCGTTCATACAAACGTAATACCAAAATAATTCGTAAACCAAACATTTGCTTAAGGAAGTGTGTGGTTATTTCGATTGGACTACATAATATCTAGGTTCCCAAATATATATTATGAATGGACATTGAAAACAAGAGTTATAAGAAAAATAAGTTTTCTATAGAAATTTTAAATTCCTCATATTTCGTCTAAATATCATTGTCCTTTCAAAATAAATATTTGGGAACCTAGATATTATGTAATCCAATCGAAATAAATAAACACTTCCTTAAGAATATGTTTGGTTTACGAATTATTTTGGTATTACGTTTGTATGAACGACGCACGCTCCGCCGGCCCCTTAAAGCATCGCGATCGTAAAGCCGCTCTCTCTCAAATTCACGATTGAATGCATCGTGCATGGGGCGATTCGGTGCTAGTATTCCCAATTCGTGCAACCTCTTGACGGACATTACCAGGCACAAATCTTCTATAGAAATCAACGCTTCGTTGTGGACCTCCGCGTTAAATTCCAGTTCAGGATTCGATGTTGTTGTTCGCACTCTGTGTAAAATATCTTCAGCCATACTATCTTTGTAGTTATTCCAAAGATGAAGTGGGTTGGATGGAAAACATGTTGAAATAATAATGGCAAAAAGTGATCTGATTTGATGCGCAGTAGCCGAAATAACAGCATCAGCAAGTGTGTGATCCCAATGACTGTCATCTTCAAGCAAATGCAAACGCTGACACGCTTCACGATATGTCGCGCACAACTCGCCGTTGACAGTTCGTAGAAATTCAAATGAAGTCGGTCCACGAACATTAACCAGCAACAAACGCAGATAAAAACATTCATTATTGCTCGGATGAACAGTGTAAATGCGCCCCAATGCATCGGTTGCTTTCCCCTTTGCCGACGTTGGAATTTTTTTGAGGATGCGTCCCATGTAAAATATCTCGGCATCTCTGAGTAAAGCAGGGTTCTCGCGAATGGATCACTTGCGCATGTCGCGAAAAAATTTGTCAGTGTTATCGCTGGAGGTCGTTCAGCTCTCTGCGCGGCGTTTGCTGCGGTAAAATAAACTCTTAAAAAATTCTCCAAATCGCTTTATTGCTGCTGACATATCTTCCTATTTGATATTGTAAAACTTCATCATTGGCATTAGAAGATTCAATACCAAAAACAGCCATGTCGCTTCCTTTCGTAACGTACTTGCAAACATATTTGATTGACTTGATGGAATTGCAGTACTCAACATTGCAATGCGTTTTGAAAGTTTTGGAAAGCAGCGGCGAATACGGAACAATCCAGCTATTGTCGATCACCACGTCTACGTTTTTTACTTTTAAAGTTATCGTTCTGCCGTTATTCTCTACAGAGCGGCGACGATACAGGGGGTAACCGTCATTACCTGTTATTGTTTCTGCTAACAAAGCACGCGGATAACGTTTAGAGCATTTGTTTTCTATCATACACGGCGGTTCTCGGTTGTGAATGCCACATGGTCCATGTATCATATTCGTTGTCACAATTTCATACAACTCTGGATCATTTTCCTGATCTGGAATTTCTGCGCAAATAATGGCGTCAATTTCATCTGGTCTTATTTTATCAACCATCCATAAGAGAATATGAGCATGAGGCAGTCCTCTTTTCTGCCACTCCACAGAGTACATCCAACATCGCACGTCTCCGAAGACCTGATACTTCACAATGAAGTTTCTGAGTGCATTGAGTTTCTGTTTAAATATTCGTGCTGTAATGTCGTGACGATCGCTGGATGATTGACCGGGTAATAAAAGTTGTGTGATTTCGATCCATTTTGCGTTGCAGGTAAAAGTAATGAATAAGTCAGGTCGACCATATTGGCGCACATATGTCATTGCGTCTTGCGCGTATTCGTGCATGTGCCTCGGACTTCCAACATATGTCGCTGGTAGAGTAGTAAGTCGGCCGACATTGTTTGCATTACCATCTACATTCATGGCATCATGCAGATGGATGTAGTCCTCCGAACGCAATTTTTGCTGATTTAATCTAATGTATGTCAGACGTTCTGTCTCGATTTTCACATACATATCTACGACGTACTGATGAAATAGTCTGCGGCATTTCAGTATGTGATTATCCTCGTTCTGACGAATCATCAAACGGTAGGCATAAAAATTCATCGAGCTGACCTTTTTGTTTGTTTCTTGACCTGTGAATGAATTATGTTCTTTAAAATACTAAAATAAATGCTTTTTTCCCACCAATTGTATCTAAAAATAGAAATGGGATGATCTTTGCGATGCCAAAATTTAAAAAAAATCGGGTCACAAATTGCAGAGATGTTGATGAATCATTCTATTTGGTATAAGTAGGTTTAAATCGATTAGCAACACTGTAATGTACCGGTTACTGGATTAACCATTTTGATCAAAAAATGGTAGCCATCCTCTCCTCTGCAGAATATTAATGGGTATTGCAAAGCATCATACGAACGATGGGTTTCGCTGACACGCTGAAGGTCATTACCGTCACGCCGTTGGATCACAATATCGCGAGACTCCAAATTTTCGCCAACAACCACAATGACAACTTCATTCAATGTTGGTGCATTGAAGCGCCTTTCGTGTTCACCTGCTGGTCTTTTGTCTGCTTTGATCACTATTTTATGATCATCCGAAGGCATCATTTTTAGAGCAGTTTTGAACAATGTAACCAATTCATTGTGTTCATGTAAGAGTTGTTGCAGTTGTGCAATAATCTCTCTAGTTACCGCATGGTTGATGGAACAACGCTGATTGATTTCATCAACAGAATTTCCAATGAAATAAACCTGAAGAAATTTGTGATCTTCATTCACTGGTGGCAACAATGCTCCTGCATGATGATGGATTTGTCCTTGAATCTATAAAATTAAGAACAAATTCATAATAAAACGTTGTGGATTGCTAAGGTTTGTTTGTGTTTTTTAACCGACGAAAAAAAAGAGGTTCTCATTTCGACTTGTATATTTTAATGTTGTAGTCATAAATGAATTTACCTTGAAAGTTGGGCTAAAACCTCGTTCTTCAGTTATATTCGCTCCAAATGATGTCATTTGAAAGGTACTGTTGTATTTTTGTATATTCTGCAAAAAATGCTTCGATTGACGGTCTTGGCCAGAAAGCAGTGATGCTAGTGGCTCTGGTGGCATTAGCAATTGTGGTAATTTCACCTTTCTGCTTGCACAACATAATCCTGGCGGTTCATGTCGGAACCTTAACGCATTACAATATTGACAAACAGTGCTCATGGGTCCGAAGTCAACCGATACATCCGCGGCGTAATCAATTGTTGGATCGTATCGTAATGCCAAACGTTCATAACGAATTGTTATGTTTTGCCGTCTGGTTTGTCTCGGTTCCAAATTATTTTCTTCAGCTGAGCGAGTTGAACTCGACTGTGTCTGTTGTTCTGGAGTCATAGTTGAACGCGCTTGAGAAATTCTTATACGATTTGCCTCCAAACGCTGGCTGTACTCTTCATCGGTCTCAACGGCTCGACGACCACGTATTGTTCTTGCGTTGTGCGTATGACGACCGATATTTCGATGCCTTACTGGCGGCATTTTTCCAAAGAGACCAAAAGATTCGTTTCAACACACCACTGACAACACAATATTAATATTCTTCTCGAATTGTTGCCTTGGTTTTCAGTATTAAAATTCCAATAATGTCACTTTATTTTATTTAAGGATTTTTTTGGCTTAGTTGCAAGGCCTTTAGGCAATGCTCTTTTTTGCAATGAAAACATGTGAAAAAAATCCCTCCGGCAAGCCGCAGGAGGAGGTAGATTTCGGAGAAGGTGCTGGAGCGTCCGACTATTGAAAATTTTTATAAAGAGTTGTACTTATGTGTACAATCTACAAAAAAATATATGATTTCAAAATCGTTGTCCTGTAACGGAAAGTTTACCCTTTTTAAATCCGCATGCAAACGCCCTCAATTTTTTAGTTATAATTTTTTATTTCGAAAACTATAAATTTTATCGCTAAACTTCAAAGGTAACAATTGTAGAATAAACAATTTGCTTTCAAAAAAAAATATTTGCGACGCTGAAAATGTTTACTGTTTCGGAGATATGATTTTTTTTCGAAAAAAATCCCCCTCCCCAATTTAGGGGTTGCATCAAAAAAGTTTTAAATTAAAATTGTCCGTATTTTTACACAGAATGATAAAAATGAAAAACGGTTCAAAAATTTTCCATAGGAAAAAAGTTATGGCCAAAAAACTGATTTTAAAAAAACCGCCGCCCCGCCGCCCCCCATGGACGAATTCCGCCCATTCACGAACTTAGCCTAAGTTTTGACCATTTCGATTTTTTGGCCAAGTTTGAAAGCAATCGGTTCATAATTGCGACCTGTAGAGTGTGGCTAAATTTGGCTTGTCACCCATATACATACGTAAACTATATCCCCGTAGGTGAGAGACCAATAGGTAGATTTTTTTTTTAAAAAAAAAGGAAATCTACCTAAAACCAACAAACCCGCCTATTCGATGAAACGGTCTCAAATGATGTTGAATTAATCAATTTTACAAAATAAAATTAATAAAAGAAAAATTAAGAAAAGTATGCAAAAAAGTATGTAAAAACTTGCAATTTTGAAAAAAAACCCTTTAAAAAATCTAAATAAAACTCAAATAGTCTGCAAAACTTACGTAATTGGTCGGGGTTCGAACCTGCGATCAGTGGTTCAAATGCGGCCGTTGATCTATTAGGCTATCTGTTCCACTGACGGTTTGACTAAAATAGCTATAGACATGCAAGCGGTAAAACAGTTGATGACTATGGACATACTGGGTTAACTTCGTGTTTTTTTTTTAAATATCATATTTGTTGAGGACAGCGCCATCTATGAGAAAACGGAAGTAACTACGAGAGCATCGTCCACATCGCTGCACTGCGCGCGCGCCACGAGCCAAGCAGCGAGCTACGTGGTTCATCCGACGACGACGAGAGGGCGCTTCACCAAGTCTATAAATAGCTTCGACGAGCTAGAAACTTCCCTTTTTTCTGCATTTCTCCATCACGAACGATAGACCCGGGCCCGGGTCCATAAGTCTTTCCTGTGTACCATCAAAATTGTAAATCTCAATAAAGCTTTCATCATCACGAAGAATAAAGTAGTCACTTTTGTTATTTGAGTACATAATTTGAGAAAAACCCCAATACTAAGGAACACGCCTTCGCGGTTTCATACAAACCTTGTCCTCAAAATTACGAACACAATAAAAAATAAATCAGCCAAATCGGTCCGGCCGTTCTCAACATTTTGGGTGCTGCATTTTTATATAGATAGATAGAAGATAAGTATGTATTTACAAACAAAAAAAATATATATATATCAACCATCTGGTGTCCACGACACAAGCCTTGCTTAGTGTGGCACTAGATGGCGCTGTGTGTCCAGCGATATTTATTTATTTATTTTTATTTATTATTTGTCTCCTAAGAATGTTTTTCTGCGTTTCCCTTACTGTCCCATCCTAAATTCCACCCTTTGTTCAGCGTATAGCAAGGGGTATCATATTACCCAATATTAACTGGGTTGTGGAGGTCAGATAGACAATCTTTTCATGTAACATACTGGTATTTAGCTGCATCCAGTTAGACCCCATAAAATGGAACCGAACCCCATGGAAGCCGAACCGAACATAGTTGGGAAAAGGCTAGGCAGATGATGATGATACAGCGTCTACCAGAAAGGAGTGGTCTTATGTATGTGTGGTGTTTTTTTTTCGCGATTTCGTTATTGGTCCCATGGAGAAAGAATCAGATGTTTTTTTGATGATCTGATTCACACACTAAAAAACAAAAAAAAATATGTGTGTCGCCATATAAGGAAGTGTTTGTTATTCGTGGGCAATGCCATTCTTTTACAATGATAGCATTGCTATTGGGTGGCAACTGTATACGGCTGCCTTTGAAATTGTACCGTAATGCAATGATGAATTTTCGCTCTGAAACTAGCCAGCTAAAAAGCTATAAAGTTTAATTTTCTATTTAAAAAAAGCAACAGATTTTTTTTTTGAATCGCCAATCAGCTCCAGTTGCCAGAGTAAGTCTTTTTTCATCAAATGACTTCTCCCACTCTGGGCGGAGCGGGAGGGAGTGTCAGACTCTTACTGACTAAAACCCATCCATGTTCCTTCCTCGCCCTTTACTTTCCGGGGCCGCGGTATCTCTTTCGAACAGTCCCGCAACCCTGGCAGTGCCAGAGTAAGTCTAAGTTGGTATTTAATCAATCAACTACAGTTCGCACAGATCAGTAATACAGTACCTTACAAAAAAGTTACATGCCTGAAAAAGAAAATGTGGGTTAATAACTAAGTTTCAAGGTCGACCTGTCACCAGTTTAGTCAATATTCTAACACACTGATCCGGAACTTATTTTTCCATCATAAGTCGTAAAAGTAAACACACGGTAAGATAGGTTTTCTACATACAGTTTAACCAAAAGTTTACAGGTGCCATGTTGGGAAACCTTTTCCATTAATATTTAGTATATACATCATATTATTTCATTTGCTAAACTATTAAAATAAACTAAACTAAGTAACTTAAACTAAAAACTTAAAAAAATGGCGTCAAAAGGTCCTCATCAACGCTGTCCCAAGAGACTGGCAGGGTTACCACGCTGTATGGCAATGCCCAAGGTTAAAACCAGCCCTAGGGTCACGGGATGTGTCAATGAGCGTACCATTTAGAACAGATATCTACAAAATCATAAACCATAAAATTCCGCTGTAACCCACCGATGGGTTAGGTCATCCACCTTTTGCCCGTGAATTAGTGACGAGCTTATTTCTACTAATGTGCCACAACTTCTGATTGGCGGCTGTTACAGAAAAAAATGTAATATTCAATCTGGGAATCAAAATCAAGGCCTCATGCTTAGTAGTAGTATTAACCACCACTACATCAAAATGGATGTCGTTGTATCTTAAGTCGGGTTGTCAGTTTTATTGATCAGTGATCATCAATAAATCCCTCATTATTTAATTCCAAAAATCCCCAATAAAATCACCGATCAAAAGCATATTTCCATACACTTGCGACGTAATTACGTCCTCAAGTGTCTCTTGTCAACCTGTCTACAACCTCACAAGAAAAAACGTCGAGACAAGCAAAAAATATAATAATATTTTACTTATTTGGCTATCAAGTAAACGGAATTAATAAATCACCCTCATTTCGAGCCCTCGGAATGAAAGTTGTAAGAAGATGAGACAAAGGGGGCTATTTCCGATGATCTATCAAAACACTCAACCATTGGTACAGAGGTTGACTCAAGTGCTACGAATATTGAATTATATAAAGTTATAAAGGATTTTATTTGTTTATGCTTGCCACATTTGCAAGGTTTCAAGGAGAGGTAAAATACTTGAAAGTGAATGTATCACCCAAGGCCCCGTTCCCATTATCGTGTAGTTTTAAGTGTCGTGGCTTGTGTATTTAAATGGAGGTGTTCACATAATATAGCACGACGCGATTACTGTCGTCTACGACTTTTGCCTACTAAAATCCCACGATAAATATTAACTGTCGGGTGGATTGGTAGAAACTTCCCAAGGCATAAAAAGGTAAAAAAAAACTAATTTAGATATCACAGACTTTATAACCTTTTTAGATAACTTTCGTCTAATTACAAAAGACCTCTCGAAACTAATTAGCACAAAAACATTCTTGGAGCTCTACGTTAACTTAAAAATGTGTGAACCTAACCTTTTTAGGGATGGTGACAACGAAGTCGACGCATCCGGCTTGAAGGACCATTATGTTAGGGCTTCTTAATATTATTTTAATCTGTACATTTTGCATAATTGATCGGTTTTGCGAAACTAAGTTGAAAAAAAAAATTGGTGTACCTACCTACGTTCGGGAAAAAGCCGCCCGATTTCGCCCGATTTCACCCAAATTGCACCAAGCCGACTCAAACATGATCCAGCGATGGTATTTGCCTATCGGCACGACCGCGAACCCGAACAAGTGTGTAGCCTCCCAAAGACCTTTAAATGGTAGTCTTCATATTTTAAGCTTCCAACTTCTCTCGCTAGATGGCGGTAGTCGTTAAGCTGATAAGAGCGTAATACCTACTAAGGGACTGATACTGCGGATTATGAGGCTGAATGATGTGTGATTAGCTATCTTTCGACGACGTTATCCTGTATTCTATGAAAAAAAATGTGAGTTTTAAAAACTTTTGTTCGCAACGTCGGCGTCCCAGGCTGCCTCGCGAGGCTGCTCGCTCAGTCAGTACGCGGCTATAGACTTCTTTTCAACTAACAAAAAAAACTTGAACATTTAGTTCTAAAATTATCTCATATTAATCTATTTGAAAATAATAACGTAACTTGATGTCGCTTCTATAATTAACAAACTTGACTAAATCACAGAGAAAATTGAACTAAACTAAATCTGGATACTTTAGACGAAATAAATTAGATTGCTGCTAATGTATTTAGTGAGTTACAAAGATATCGAACTATAAAATGTTTCGAATAACTGAAATAAACTTAATTTTAGAACTTTCAAAACACAATGGCTTTAACTGTTATCATTTAACAAAAGTTCCATGAATCATGACTATTAGTATTTTTTTTCACCGTTTCATGGTTCTGACAGTAACAAAAAGTCCGTACTAATAATTATATAGGATGGAAACGGTTAACGGGGCAGTAAGGGGAGCTACCTTAAACGTTGCAGCTATAACATGAAAATGGTCATAGAAAACTTTCCATTTATTTTCGTAAAATTTTGATCCTCATCCAAAGATTAAAAAAAAATGTACAGTTAACAGGAAAATTTCCATTTTACACAAAACATTTTTTTGATGCCAATCAATCCTGTTTCTAATACTGATAAAAAAGTTCTTCGAGACCAACCCAGGTTGGAGTACTTAAAAAGTCAGTTGCTGTTAGTGTATGTGAGTTTTAAATATTAAGCAAACGCACCCACGATACAAGAGATATTCCTAGTGCGTGGCAAAGGTTTTAAGAAGAAAACAATACCGAAATATCCACGCGGAACAAAGCCGCAGGCATAGCTCTTTCATAATTGTTACCTTTTACTGGAAATATGAATTTAATTTAATAATATAAATTTAAAGGATGTGGGCCACAAACTGGGTCGATTGATATTTAAATAATAAGTTCAAATATATTGGGAATGCCGGCGGGTTGGGTGAGGGGGGAGCTTTACTTGGAGATTTACCAAATATAAAATCCAAGTATATTTATAACAAGATAGGTCAGGCAGTTACTCCTACATACACTGATACTGATACTGTTAGCCTGCGTCATCCCACTCCCGGGTACCCTGGGCCTCTCCCCATGACAGTTGCATTTCTTCAGTCTGCTACATGACATGCCAGAGATTTTGATCCTGAGAAAGAAGAAAAAAAGACAGAAGAAAAGAAAGAAAAGAAAGAAAAGAAAGAAAAGAAAGAAAAGAAAGAAAAGAAAGAAAAGAAAGAAAAGAAAGAAAAGAAAGAAAAGAAAGAAAAGAAAGAAAAGAAAGAAAAGAAATAAAAGAAAGAAAAGAAAGAAAAGAAAGAAAAGAAAGAAAAGAAAGAAAAGAAAGAAAAGAAAGAAAAGAAAGAAAGAAAAGATAAGCAAGAAAAGAAACAAAATTGTGTTTATTTGGCATTTTTTTTTTTTTTTTTTTTTTTTAGGATGGGAAATCATCAAATGACTTCTCCCACTCTGGGCGGAGCGGGAGGGAGTGTCAGACTCGTACTGACTAAAACCCATCCATGTTCCTTCCTCGCCCTTTACGTTCCGGGGCCGCGGTATCTCTTTCGAACAGTCCCGCAACCCCGGCAGGCTTCGGCCCTTGCGAGCCCCTCTCTACTGCTGACATCTCTTTGAGGCGCGCGTGGAACACGAACGCGCCGTCGACACGGCCTGTCGTCACTAGACGGACGGACGGCTAGCTAGCCCATAGCTAACCGTCCACAGGCCCGCATCTACGGTGGCCGGTAGCCACCACGTGGCCCCCGACGCCCGGTGCGTCTCCCGCGGCGGCCGGGAAGAGAGGCTCTCTCCCTCTCTTGTTCCGCCACCTCCTTCGCCAGCATGACTGCTTCGCAGAAAGAGGTGACGGCTTCCCAATGCCAAAAGGGCCTCATCTCAGCATAATGCCAGATGGCAACGCAAGGCGTAACATCTGACGCTGATTTTCAGCCTCAGGACTAAATGAACCACTAGTCGTTGGTTTTGTCCAGCTCGTCTCGTTTCTTCTGCGAGGTTCTATAGTTCTATACAGCGTACAAACAATATTATTTTTATAGAAGCAAAAATTGGGCTTTTAATACGCCCTGAGGGCAATGTCTGGTAGGGCACGCCACGATAGTGGCGGTAAGGAGTGGCTAGAGAGGCGCCACGGCGTCCTCACCTTCCGCCTGCCGCAGGTCTTCACCGGACACGTATGTTTCGGGAGGTACCTGCACCGAATCGGGCGGGAGGAAACGCCCGGGTGTCTCTACTGCGAGGATCGACCGGAGGACACGGTGGAGCACACGGTGGAGGTCTGCCCTGCGTGTGCGGAGCACCGCCGGCACCGTGTCCTCGTAGCGGCGATCGGCGGCGGCGACCTCTCGCGTCCGGCCCTGGTTCAATCCATGGTCCGGAGCGAGACGGAATGGGAAGCCGTCACCTCCTTCTGCGAAGCAGTCATGCTAGCGAAGGAGGTGGCGGAACGAGAGAGGGAGAGAACCTCTCTTCCCGGCCGCCGCGGGAGACGCACCGGGCGTCGGGGGCCACGTGATGGCTACCGGCCACCGTAGATGCGGGCCTGTGGACGGTTAACTATGGGCTAGTGTCGTGTTACCTATCCCCAAATAAAAAAAGGGAAACACAAACAATTAATTTAATTAAATGAAATTAAACAAAAAAACAGTCCTAAATCTAACACGCTTCACAGAAAAAAAAAGTTAGAGGAAGTTCACAATACTTGGCAGGTATTTTTCAGGGTCCAGCTCTTTAGACAACGTGGAGTACAGCTTCCAGGTCAGGCTTCAGGATCGGCAGCTTCCTGGTCCAGCTTTGTAGAGAGCGTGGAGTACAGCTTCCAGGTCAGGCTTCAGGGCGCGAACTTCACCGTGAATTCAGTGAGACTTAAATAGAAGTATCTAACTTCAGATCCCGTAGTAGACTGACTGAAATGTGTCAGGAATGCCCTTTTATACCCAAAAATTCTTTTTTTGTTCTGTTTTTCCACATCAGTTGTTTTATTTTAGTTCTTTCATTCTCTCTAGATTATTTTGATTTTAAAATCAAAAATGTGAGTTGCCTGTATTTAAAACGACCAGTATTATTCAGTAAAAAACTTCCTCGAAGAATTCTGTGAGCGTGATAATTAATTTTATAAAAGTAAGATAAGATACTGTTATTTAGTAAACAATCGTAATTAACTCTAAAATACATTATTTGAGCTAATATATTGATAAAATAAAATAAAATTATATAAATCAAAAGAAACCTTCATAGGCCTAAGTAAGAAAATTAAAAGTAGAGGAAAAGTAACTGACAGCTTGACAATTGACGTAATGTCAAAAAAGTAAATATTGAAAAAATAATTTTTATTTCAGCTAAAATCGATGTTAAAACATCGTTCTAGATTGAAACTAACGCGAGCTAAAATAGTTACTGCCAAAGCGCGACTTAGATGTAAAAAGAATATACAAGGATAATAATGATAGTAAAAAGTGTAAGTACCTATAGTGTCTAAATACTATATTTCCTCATAAGTGTAGTGTCTGAAACATGAAAATACTATACTAGCTAGCCGTCCGTCCGTCTAGTGATGACAGGGCGTGTCGACGGCGCGTTCGTGTTCCACGCGCGCCTCAAAGAGATGTTAGCAGAGGAGAGGGGCCCGCAAGGGCCGAAGCCTGCCGGGGTTGCGGGACTGTTCGAAAGAGATACCGCGGCCCCGGAACATAAAGGGCGAGGAAAGAACATGGATGGGTTTTAGTCAGTAAGAGTCTGACACTCCCTCCCGCTCCGCCCAGAGTGGGAGAAGTCATTTGAAGATATCCTCATCCTAAAAAAAAAAGGGCAATGTCTGGTAGGTACTACAGGATTTAGGCAGTCGCTATAATTATAGGATAATGCTTGAAAGCAAAAATACAAAAAAAAGGATTTCAAGATTAAGGATGTCATTTTTTTCTTAATCCAGTATTTTTTTTTTGTGGTTTAGAACGTTAACGTAGTACGATAAGGCAATTTCCACTACACGTTAGACATAGAATAGAATTGATTTGATTATCGGTTATTCGATGCTGTAGTATTGAATATCTAACTATAATAAGGATACGGCATAATTTTGCAAATTAGAAGCAACACAATTTCGTAACGAACCACCAGACCAAAAAGAAATGACACTGAAAGTACACACACTAAAAGTATTAGGCCTTGTGTCCCCGACAGTACCTACCTATCTATCAGAGAGAGCCAAGCCTCTAATAATGGCCCTTCTATTTTTTGTGACGCAATATCAGCAAGCCAGCGGTACGGACCGATGACGTAATTATATTAAAATTGCCTGTGAACATAAGCATAGTGTACCGATAACCAGTAAACCAACAGAACATTGTAACATCACGCCTGTGATCTTTTTAGGGTTAAGGCGGAGATGTACGTAATAATACAACGTAAAGGATCTATTCCTTATCTCTCAAATAAAACGATGATTATTAAGATACAAACGGATTTAATGCGGATAAGTGTTCGGTTCAACCGTCCAAAATCGAATGAATTCAGTTTACCTTGCTTTCAAATGTCAAAAATGTCATAAAAAGTATGGCCATAGTGAAGTCCGATTCGATTCGATACAATTTAATAATCGATTGGACATGTAACTATAATAACCAAAATGATCACTATTTCAATATTTATTAAGTGAGAGAAAAGGGCTTTTATAGCAGTCGCGCTTTTATAACAGTCGTGCTTTTATAGCAGTCATGCTTTTATAGCAGTCGTGCTTTTATAGTAGTCGTGCTTGCGACCATTAAAACAACTTTTGTTCTTAGTTGAAATACTGTTTTATTAATACATTGTGTCAACCATGACATAAACGAGTGTTCTCACTATGTTCAGTGTTGTGGTATGTTATTCGAGCTTAAAGTAAATACCTTAGCATGGTTAACTGACAACTACATTTTTTTTTACACTGTAGTTATTTAACACGTTTTCCAGTTTGGTTGTAAACATAGATGTGAGATTAAAGCGAGAGACAAACTGGGCCCACGTACGCAACGTATGCGATGCAACGCGGGAAAATTGGTGTGCACACTTGTCCCGTGTATGCAACGTAAATTGGCGTCAGACGCGTTTGTAATTTCTCAGAAGGTGCACTAGTGCATCTGTAAGTCATGTTTTCTGATTCTGATAGCGAGTTTGAGGATGATTTATTTGCTATTTCTTCCCATGTTGCATTGCGTAATGTAGCATTGCGATATTCAATGCATTTAATGTAATACATTACATCGTATTTCCTTATTAGATCGATCAGCTGTTCTTCTCCCATTTTTACTATAAGTATTGACAACAAAACACGTGCGCCAAAGGTCTACTTGTTTATGACGTTCTACGCGTAAGTTCTAGAAACACACTGGTCACACGCGTGGGATAGCGTACGATCTTCCCCTCCACCTTCCCACGCCGATCTGGACATCGCAGGTCGACGTTGCGTGGAAAGCGTGGGATTGCGTTGCATGCGTTGTGTGTTTCTATTGCATAGTTTTTCATATAGAATCAAGAGTCCAGATATCATGCGTTGCACACGTTGCGTACGTGGGCCCAGTTTGTCTCTAGCTTTAAACGTGATTCATAACAAAGTGTATTATTTTATGAGACCGTCCAGTTTCATCCGTAAAATGACAAAACATAATTCTGCAAAATCTTGTCATTAAATGATAATGATGAAATAATAATTATGTTTATTGTGCAAACTAAGTCTTTGCAAAACTTTTACACTTTTTTTTAACTAGGTAGGGCTGGTGTTTCGTACCTTTTAGGCCACAAGTTGCATTAAAATTAAAAAAAAAAAAAAAAACCCTGACACAAAGGGTTTTAATTTCAACGTATTTTTTGGAACGAAGTTTCTTATCGCGTCTTACGGGTAGTGCGATTTAGTAGAAATCGTCACGTAATGAAATGACGTATGCTCTGTGTGTGTGTGTGGTCTGTGTGTGTATAATTTAATATTCCTCATTCCCTTTCAATATAATGCACATTATTCTACTAGTCCAGCCCTTTCATTTGATACCCATATTGAGGGAGTTGTGAAAAATAAAATGTAATTCAACACTTTGCGGTGGCAGCCATCTTTGATTTTAAATTTATAATAGCGTATAGTATTCTACTAGTGAAGCCCTTTCATTTGATACCCATATTGAGGGAGCTGTTGAATAAATATTTCTATTCATTTTGTGGCAGCGGCCATCTTGAACTGATTTTTATCAAACATAGCTAAGAACACTCCACACACTAATTCACCTTTCTAACAAAAAAAAAAAAACAAAATCAAAATCGGTTCATCTTTTCGGGGGCTACGATACCACAGACAGACACACACGCACATACAGACACGTCAAAATTATAACACCCCGTCGTTTTTGCGTCAGGGTTAATTAAAAATACTTTTGAACGTCAAATACGAAAATAGAATGTCGTTCGCCCCATGGAACTAGAAACAAACGACAGTCGTCAAACAACAAAAAAATCATCACGTCCAATACAATATAGCTTACAATATTTTGTAGGTATTTTTGTTTCTTTACGGAACGTGAACAAAAGTGTCGGGTCCTTGTCATTACAGTATTGTGGACAATAAGTGGCTTGTATTGGGGCTCGTAAGTAATTGGATAGCAATTTGTTACCCTTTAATGGTAACAAATTGCTATATGCTGCTGCGTCCAGCTGTACCAACGACGTTGCTTTATGTGTCCCGACTGCATCACTCCACGAGGGTTGAGGAGGTCGTAGAGTACATGAAGGTGAAGACCAGCTGGACCTTGAGGGTTGAGAAGTTAGAGCCGCGTCACAACACCAACTTCAAGTCGTTTGTGGTGCGAGTTCCGACACAATATCTCGACAAGTTTTTGAAGGAAGAGTTTTGGCCGAAGGGTGTTGTCTACCGACGTTTTCGCGGCAGGCTACGTGACACCACGCAGCGTAACACGACGCCGCCACTTCGTGTGTCATAGTCCATAGTTTATAAGTTGTATTTTGTATGTATTAGTGTATTTTTATGTTGTAATGTAATTTTGTGTATTTTATCTATGGGCCTTAAGTTGTCTGAAAATAAAATGATTGATTGATTGATTGATTGATTGATTGATTGCATTGTTACGCTGTTTAGTTAACAATGAAAAGATTGGCGTCCACGGTGTTTTGGTTATTTTGTAAATAAACCGTCTTGAGATAAAACAATCCCGAAAAAATATATTTTAAAAGGTGCTTCGATTATTCACATCAACAAATAGATGGGACTTCCATTTCTTTTATTCATGTCGTAAGTTTGATTATTCAATCATTTATTTCGAGTAACAAGACTCATACATAGTGTTTGTACTAATACATCTTACAAACTGTGTTAGACACTTAAAAACAAAAAGAAAATACAGAAAACAGATTGTGACATTATTGCTGCAAGGTGACAGGCCCAGCTGAAACCTTGCAGCAGTGGTTCACAAACGTACAATCAAGCCTACTTGCAATCATAGACAGAATGCTGTTGGCTCTGCCCCGCGCCCTACGGACCAAGGATGCGCACCGCCTCCGAATCACCGTGTAGAAACAGTATACGTGAGATTCAGCAAACATCCCTGATGCACTGCAGTATCGGGGCAACCCCATCAGCACCCTGAATGCGTTATTGTATTGGACGCCTAATGCAAGTTTAAAACGACGTGCGATAGCCACTAAATATAGTGTGTCTAAGTGTTTTAGTTTTTATTTAAAAAAAATGTATAATAGTAGCATGTCTGTCAAACTTAGTGCTTGGAAACAGAAGTAACTTACTTATTACAGGTTGTGAGTTCAAACTCAGGTTGGCACTTTACTTTGTGTTCATTATTTCATCACTACTTCTGCCGAAACGGTACGAAAAACATCGTGAAGAAACGGACAAATCCTAGGATGTTACTTGTGCCGACTAGCACTGGCTCTGCCCAGCAGTGGGAACATTACAGGCTGATTATGCTTAAACCTACTTATACCCACCAATTAAGAAATGTTTTTTTTAAACGTTGCTCCACACTTATTTGTAATCGTGGGTGCATTTTTAAACTCACACACAAACAAACAGAAAAAAATCCATTCAAAAATTAGAACACAATTTTAATTTTGAGTGACTATTTGACTAATTCCAGAAAGTTCCACTTTAAAGGGCTTCAAAATAAAGAAAGAATCCCAAATTAAGTTGAGACCTTAACTCTAATCGTCTGTAGTACTATTATATTTTATCTTGATCAAAATACTTTTCGGAGCTGTCACTTAGAAGGATGATAGATTAGCCACCTTAGGCTTTTCGTTAGGCCCTCCAGCTATTTGGACAATAGCCTGTCTTCGTTAAGATTTCTTTTCTAAGTCTTCTAGTCTGATCATTTATTTAAAGGTTTTGTATCTCCATATTTTTATTTTTGTTCGTTAATGCAATTCTTTCTGAAGAATTTAATCTGTAACATTTATTTTGTATCTTTAGACGTTAAATATAAATCTCTCATACACAACCACCTATGATCATTCGAAATAACAATTTATAGAAAAAGAAAGAGAGAAAGATAAATATTTATTTGACGTCAGTTACTGAAGCACAATAATACAAAAAAGATACAAAACAATGAGTAAAACATAGTGTAAATGTGCTGTGTGCCTCACGGCTGCGCCAAAAAGGTCTATTTCAGCATTCATGCCAGACAGGTGATGATGCTGTCTGACGCTGGTCTTACAAAGATCCTTGAGAACCTCGTTACGGAAAAAACGGACGCGGTTTCAAACAATATATAAACAAATAAACAAATGGTTAATAAAAATAAATAGAAAACGAGTAAATTAATTAAATGTGTATTAACGAGTACGGATGGAGAAAAAAATGTAAGAAATAAGTATTTTATTGTGTTGGAAAGTAACTATAAACAAGTGTTTGCAAGGGTGCTTGCGAGTGTTTATAGGTCAAGAACATTCAATAAGGCTGGTAAACAGCACTTTTTGAACGTCAAACTTACATGAAAGGACCCCGAAAACACGCCATTCACCACCCACTTCCAGTGTTGTGGAAAAAAAATTGCGTGGTGAAATGTTTAAATTGAACATGAGACCTTCAAACCACAACCAAACGAAATATGCCATCAGAACTTATCAAGGCCGTATTTCCTTCAATGTTAAACCTAGTATGTAAAAAACTATCGCAAAGCCATGCCCACACTAGAGCACATGTTTCACGCACTGACTTGCACAATCTGTGCGACCTAAAGTGAAGCATTGCGACCTAAAGTATTTTAATTTTTTTGTGCCTGGTGCATTGTGTTTTGGTTACGGCTTCGACACTCATACTCGTGCATGAATGCACAACTTCGTAACTGTGGGTTGATATTGGGAAGTACCTATGCGATTTTTCAATTTTATCTTTATCATCACTGACTAGTGAAAAAAATTATCGTGAGAAAACCTAAACTTCAATAAAGCAGACGCAACTTTAAAGTTTTTGCCTTCTTTGTATGAGTAAAGGACTTGAGAGACAGAAATAGGCAGGTATTTTTTTTATATTGCGTTTTTCACAATATATCTGTTTGTGAGTTTGGATATCTGCCCGGTCGTTGACACGAGGCTCGCCCCACATGTGACTGACAACTGGTAAAGAATGGTTTTGATATTATATTTTATTAGAGCAACTCTGCCCAATGCTTCGGGGATTTCAGACATAATGTTATGTGGTGTGCTCAAGTGTGACCAAGGTATAAGGTCACACCCCTAACCACAGTAGCGTAACAGTTGTGACACGCATCACGTCTTCCTAATAATAACGTCACTCCAGCCTCCAAGCGGACATATATTACACTGATTTTAGATTACAGCCTCTCCCAAAGGGTTGTGTAAGATTTTAGTCAATATGTCTGAGTATTTAGAGCCTATGTGTGAAATGTCTGTCTCAGTTTTAATGTAAACTGGCTGACCTACGCAACTTCGTCTGCGTCACATAAGAGAGGAAGCTCACAAAACGATTTCATTTTACCGTTTTTGCAAATTTTTTCATTTATGCCCCGCTCCTATTGTGATGTTATTTGGCCTATCTAAAATCTTTTTCAATAAATGGACTATCCAAGACAAGATTTTTTTTTAATTTCAACCAGTAGTTCCTGAGATTAGCGCGTTCAACCAAACACACAAACAAACTCTTCAGCTTTAGCAATATTAGTATAGATTCTGAATCTGAGCCTAGCTTTATTAGGTTTTGTGTAGTATAACTGAAAATGATGGAGAAAAAGCCTTTGCCTAGCTGAAGGGTGACGCAGGTTAACATTAAATGTGTTACGACGTCATTCAAGTCTTCAAGCGGATATTCAAGATGTAAACGGACCCTGCACGAGGCCAACCAAGCATGCATTGATGTATTAAAAGGCGGTAGATACGGGACTTAGTCATAGCGTCTGGTCCTACTAAACTAAGTGATTGCCCGTGGTTGGCACTCAGTCGCGCACGGAACATTGTTGATCGAACACCTCAATAATTTCAGTCTTTTTGTAATAAATACGCATTAAAATGACTTTTGTGCAGATAAACAGTGTTTTAATAATATAAGGAAGAAAAACACAAGATTACTTACAACTCATAAGTACAGCCAATAATTTTATTTTGTTGAAAATTACAATAATATGTAATTTTTGCTTCGCCATGTTTATGAGAATGAGATAGATTTTACATGCGTGGGAGACACGATACGCACATAATTCATAATCGTTAACATTCGGCGGCTAACGCGATTTTGCTCGCACGACAGCGTCGGATCTTATCTCTGTCCTTTTCTATCAGTGACTGTAGATTTGCGACTGTGATAACACTAATCATAGATAAGTGAGTTTCGTTCCACGTGGTGTGCACCGAATCCAGGATTTCTGCGATGTTAGCGCATTACGTATCTTCCTCTTTTTAATTTTACAATGCAAGCTTTTCATTTTTTGCTATCGTGCAGAATGAGCCAAAAGCGTATCTTCTGCGTTGATTTTTTTCTAGGCTCCGAAAACCTTCGATAACCTTCTTTAAAAAATAAAGTTTCAAAGTAAAAAACTACGCAATGAACAAGCTTAGTTACCTAACATGCGTACATAAAAATGCTGTCAAGTGACATTTTTAGTTTACCAAAAAACTTAAGTGACTACAGTACCTAAAGTAATAAATTAAACATGTCTTGTATACAATGTCTGACCCTGTTACTAACTCCGCTAAAACCTTTGGGGTATTGCTTGATATGATACATTCATTTATCTCCACAGTACGTCCCTTGGGCGCTATACCATTTTTGTGTCAGCCCAAACTCTGGACAAATATCAAGGACAATATTATACATGTTGTCTATTTGGTGTAACTAAGTATTTTAACGTAATATTATGTCATTTCATCATGTCATCTACCTTTTTTTTTCGGTTGGGAAATCATCAAATAACTTCTCCCACTCTGGGTGGAGTGGGAGGGAGTGTCAGACTTTTACTGACTAAAACCCATCCATGTTCCTTCCCCGTCCTTCATGTTCCGGGGCCACGGTATCTCTTTCGAGCAGTCCTGCAGCCCCGGCAGGCTTCGGCCCTTTTCCCAACTATGATTGTTGGGGTCAGCTTACACTCTAACCAGATACAGCTGAATACCAGTATTTTACATAAGGGAGTGACTGCCTATTTAAACTCCACCAGTTATTACTGGATAATACGATACCCCGTGTTAAGACTGGTTGTCAGACTTTTTGGGCCACTGACTACCTGTAACGACTGCCAAAGATGTACAAATGACAGCCGGGACACGGTATATCATGGATGGTCACCCATCCATAGACCAACCTAGGCAAGCACGGCTTAACCTAAAGATCGACCCGAGTGGCAGTTATTATTTAGACACGAGCTTCTCCTATGTTTTTTAATAATGAAAATTCTTAACAACTATTAATTTGAGTTTATATTACGAGTTTCCTATTATCACTCATCCTGTACGGTATCATTCTATAGTCCGTCAATGATTTAGCCTTTATTATTTTACTAGCTGATGCCGCGGCTTCGCCCGCGTATTATTATATATAACCTTCATCTTGAATCACTCTATCTATTAAAAAAACCCGCATCAAAACCCGTTGCGTAGTTTTAAAGATCTAAGCATACATAGGGAAGGGACAGACGGACGCGGCGGGAGACTTTGTTTTATAATAACGTAGTGATAGTGATGACAATTAATAAAATATCGGACTGCCTCATTGGTCAAGTGGCCGCAAGCTCGACTGCTGAGCATGAGGTCCTGAGTTCGATTCCTAGGTTGGGCAAAGTGTTATTGCATTTTTCCATTAGGAATTTTTCAGTAGCTGCCATGGAGCTTGGTTTTGTGTCTGGTGGTTGGGGACTTAAAAATTACTTATATATCCTGAAAAGTCTACCCAGTCAGTATACCTACCCATATTTCCTGAAAGGTCATGCAAATATAAACAGTATACCCAGTTACCCACTCATCTTGTTAATTTTGTAGAAATCACATGCAAAGAGAGATAGATATTATTATACAGGATGGAATTTTTCAATGCCACCTGTTAAATGGAAAGTACTTTAAATACGGGAGACATTCCCTTATTTTTAGGGTTCCGTAGCCAAATGGCAAAAAACGGAACCCTTATAGTTTCGCCATGTCTGTCTGTCTGTCTGTCCGCGGATAATCTCAGTGACCGTTAGCACCAGAAAGCTGAAATTTGGTACCAATATGTATATCAATCATGCCGACAAAGTGCAAAAATAAAAATTTAAAAAAACATTTTTATTAGGGTACCTCCCCCAGACGTAAAGTGGGGAGCGATTTTTTTTTTAATTTTGACCCTGACGTGTGATATATTGTTGGATAGGTATTTAAAAATGAATAGGGGTTTTCTAAAATCATTTTTTGATAATATTAATATTTTAGGAAATAATCGCTCCGAAAGTCAAAAACAATGTGTCCCCCCCCCTCTAACTTTTGAACCATAAGTTTAAAAAATATGAAAAAAATCACAGAAGTAGACCTTTATATGAACTTTCTAGGAAAATTATTTTCAACTTGATGAGTTGAATAGTTTTTGAGTTATATAGCACTTTTTCAAAAAAACGCAAATGATAACTTTGTTTTTCATACAAATACTATGAAAAACAAAGTTATTTTTGCTGACGAAAAATGTTGGTATTTTTAATGGTCTGGGAAGCTACGGAACCCTACAGTGAGCGTGGCCCGACACGCTCTTGGCCGGTTTTTTTTAAATAAACAAATCCACATTACTCTAAAGTTTTTTACATTAATCTAAAGGGGCAATCATATACAGGGTGTAAACCACCTCATCACGAAGCCGTCAACCAAGCATTCTGTACATCAAACTAAGTAACTTTACGCAAAAATTATTGCTGGGAAACCACTTTTTTTTTTGGGGTAAAAAATCATGTTTTGGAGTATAACTCAATGTAACGCACTCAAAACATTGTGCTGATGGATGGATTGAATAGTACGGGGTTCGTGGAGGTATTTAATGTTAAAATCTTGCAATAAAAACTTGCATTTAAAAAAAAACTATTGTCAAAAAGTTGTAACTTTGACCCCCAATATCTCCGTAACTAGAAGGTTCCCAGGTATGGTGTAGAATAAAAAAATGATCGCAATGACGGGGAGAACAAATACCTTTCGGCTTCGTTAAGAGGTGTTTTCACCCTATATAATTTATGGTAATGCAGATTTGCCTCTATTTAAAAATAAAGGAATGTTTTCTTTGAGTAAAATTTGCTGTCTAAATCGTTTAGAGTACTTTCCCTCCAGGTGGCATTGAAAAAATCCACTTTGTATATATAAATTATTGTCATCATCTGGAAAATCTATACTGTGGCTTAATTAAGACATCTTAGACTGAAACACATCAAAGGAAGGGCTGCAAGTAATCTTACTCTTGGAGACATCAAAGGTCTCCGAGAGTAAGATTACTTGCAGCCTTACTAACAATAGATTTGACTGCCAATTATTATATACCTACTTAATACTGTCTGTTAATTACTGTTCTTTATTAAAGTACTTACAACATAGATTTTTCAATTGTTTTTAGTAAAACACTAAGGTCCATGTTCACCAAAAAGATGACAGTCTGATTATCTAAAACAGCTGTTTAAAATACATTTTTGATGCATTTTTGTATGGTAATATGTTACAGTGACAGCTGTTTTTAGATATTCAGACTGTTATCTTTTCGGTGAACATGGACCTTAGCCTCCATAAGCGACAGAATTGCGGCTATATTATCGTCCTTGCCACGTTTTTCTATACAGTCTCTTTTGGGCCATCTCCACGAGCGAGAGAATTGCGGCGATATTTTCGTATAAAAACTGACTCCAAAAAAAAAAAAATTGAAAAATAACTTTAACTTCAAAAGTCGGTGGCAAAAAACTAAGTAAATCGATCTAACAAAGGTCACCGGTTTTATTTTTTGTAAAAAAGTTTTTATTTTTCACTTTTTAGTGGTTCACTTGTGCTTACCCCTTCACAGCGTAGAGGCGTGATGTTATATTATAAACTGGTGTAAACAATAGATAGACATGAGATTTCAGCAATCCCAGTCCATTTGCTATCATTTATTGAGGAGTTCCGTAGCCTATCTCCGAAGTTCTTCATCAGATTTTCACCAAATTGAAATGGGACCACTTTAAGAAAGTACTCTTCCAAAAACTACTCAAATCACATCAAGTGTGCCTATAAAATTTGAAGAGTTCTCTCAATTTCTCCAGGATCCCATCATCAGATCTCGACTTGATGATTATGGGACCACTTGGGAAGTATACCCTTTCAAACAAAAAAAAAGAATAATTCAAATGGCTACAGCCATCTTCGAGTAATCGGGGAACATACATAAAAAAAAAAAAAAAAAAAGGTTCCGACGAATTGAGAACCTCCTCCTTTTTGAAGTCGGTTAAAAATAAGTCAAATCGCCGCTATTCTCTCGCTCGTAGAGGCGGCCTCTAAGAGGTATCGTATTTGTGTGTACTTGTGTGTGTGTGTGTGTTTGGATGGTGTTTGTAAAAATGGTATTCAGCTGCATCTGGTTAGGTGATGATTTGAGATGTGTGTTGTAAGAGTAGGTTGGGATACAAGCCACATGGGAGTGAACTTGTTATTCACCACACTTCTGCAGTACAGGTTGGTAGATGTCACTAGTCTTCGATTGCTTGGTTTTAGGCGTACTGGTTTCGACACGATGATTTCTACATTGTTTTAGCAACATCAGGTTGGCTACCATGACCTGTTAAGGCAGTACCATTTTAAAACTTTCTTCAGTGTGCGAAAGAGATGGCGCTAGACGTTCTGTTTAGAACCGTCTCCCTCCCACACAGAAATGATTATCAAACAAAACAGCTTCAACATCATGATAACCATAAACCACCAGTAACATCAAATAAACCATTGTTATAGCACAGAATTCATCGCATAACAGCCACGTCTCCAAAATTGATTGCGTCAAACGTTGCTTCAGCAAAATCTGTCTCATTACGCGTTGTTCCAGCCTGGCTCAGACAATGTCTTCTTAATTAAGTGATATAAGACATTACAAGTGTGTCGTGTATTCTCTGAATACGAATAACAGTTCCCCGGAGTGAAGTAAAGGTGACGTCGGTTGTAAGAAATTATATTAGTTGGGTTAGTATTTATTTGTCTTTGATATCTGTCTCTAATGAGGTTAAATGGAGTGGAATGTATGTCGATGGTATGAGGAAAAGAATCAATGCGACAGATTTTTTTTTAACAAAAAAAGAATGAACGATTTTGTGAAACTAAAATTAACAACTACCTACGCTTGTTTTTCCATGTTCACAAACGAATAAATAACTTGAAATAAATTTGACGTAAACGCATCGTGCGTATGTTCAGTCGAGGACTTAAATTGATGAGCCACTCGCCACTATTCGTATTTTAGCCGTGCAATGCGAATCGGGTTTAGTCGGTAATATTCGTACTCGTGAATGTATAAAAGTGCAAAATAGGAAAGTTGTGAAAGTGGCATAACAATTAAAGTCCTCGACTCTATACGTACTACAAGAATTTCTATAAGTAAAAAAGAGTGTCATAATTTGTATGAAAAAAAAAAAACTGTGAGCTTATCACAAACGCACACAGTTAACGTCTACAAAAATTTGAAAAATATAATGGAACGATTGCAAAGTTACATAACCCTTCCTTTTGGCTTTGCCGCAGTCGGGTAAAAAAAGGTATCGTATGAAGATGGTCTATGAGAATGATAGTAACCGCAAAAATCTGATAAGTTAAAAGACCCTCCCATTTCTCTTTCTGAATGCATAATTTATGCAACATACGAGCGAGCACAAAAAAGGCTTGTGGTTCGATAATAACCGCACGGATTGATCCACCTGAGTCTGTAGATGAGTGACTATGCTCTATGGGTCTACAGGGTGTAAACAAACTCATCACGAAGCCGTCAACCAAACCGTTTATCAAAGTAAGTCAAGAATTATTGCTTGGAAACGACTTCTTTTTTGGGGTGGAACATCATGTATTGTGGTGGAATTCGATGAAACGCGCTCAAAATATTGTGCTGATGGATGTTTTGTATAATACGGGAGTCGTAAGGTGTTAAAAAATTAACTGCAAGAAACTTGAGGAGTTGTTTGGAATCACAAATAAAAAATAATCACGAACAAATGTATGTAAGTAACGATCCGTTTCAAAGATATGCAATATTTTCACTGCGCACAAAATTATTGAATATGCGCACTGTACACTGTGCAAAGCGCCGCCGCAGTCACCGCGCCGCGCCGCCCGCGCGCGTTTTCGTTCACCCCTGGGACAGCGCAAACGTAAACAGCTGATCTGGGGGCACGGTAGTGCCCCCGCCAAGACGAGCCAAGCGAAGCGCATTCTAACTTTCCCATGACATTTTGCAGACTTTGGACGGGCCATTCATTGAATTACTTACAAATAACTATATTCTATATATTATTACTATATTATTGCTACATATTCTAATTTTGTGTATGTTTTTATTTATAATGTTTGTGTGCAATAAGGAATAAGAACAACTCATTTTATTGGCCATATTAATGAATTACGGTTTTTAAATTAAGTAAGTTCGATAAGTAGGTGTGTTTAAAAAATTTGAATCCACCTATTTAGAATAATTTAAAAGCTATTGAATGAAGTCTTAATAATTATACCTTATCAACAAAAGGTGCTGAAAATGTCTACCACTTTGTCCAATGCACAAGTGAGCACGACGTATTACATTTGATTGCACTGCGATTAATGTGTCTCTGTCACATATAACTATGTCGAAAGCACTAATTATGGTCATGATTTAGCACACTACCATATCTAAATACTCCCGATTACAATACGTAAACGGCATTGTTTACGCGAGGCTGCGCGGGCGCGCGTAAGTAGCGAGATGACATAAGGGTGTGCTGCCCGCACACCCTTACCGCGCGACAGATATCGTACGACTAAACTGGGCGGGGAAGGTTAGCGGGAGTTGCGGGAAGGGGTAGCGAGCCGCGATGCTAGGCGACAAGGCGCACGCGCAACCCTGCGTACAGTGCACATAAAAATGTTTTACTAAATTGTTTTTTTTTAATGTAAAAACTAAAAATGCTTGGAAAAAAAATCTTTTTTGTTTTTTGATACCGAGTACGTACACGAAATTCTTACAGTTAATTTTTTAACACCCTATGTATTTAACATATTTTTTATCCCTCCGCTCCTTACCTCGAAAAGCACGCACAAACTGTGACGGTTGTCATACGAATACCCAATAAAGTGCATGTAATAAAAAATGGGATGCAGTAGTCTGAAACTCAGAATAATTTTAGGTTCTTTAGTACCAGAGAGATAGTCATAAAGAAACAATAAATGGTTACTAGCATGAATTAATATATAAAATGGTAAAGTATCAAAATCATCAGATTAAATAACTTAAGTAATTTAAAAAATCAAAATCAAAGCATTTATTTCAAGTAATTACAGGCACTTTTGAACTGTCGAAGCAAAGATGAAAATTAAATGTAGCTCTACAGTTCCAGTCACAAGACATAAAAACTGTGAAAGTACTATAATTGCCCATTCCCTAGCGTAGATCTCTATGAAGAAGAATGGGCAAGAAACTAAAAATAAAATAAAAATATTGGAAAGAATAAAACAAAACAAAGTATGGAAGTATGTAAGGAATATAATTTGATTTAAGATCGTATAACAGCCACCTACTACGATCTTAGATATAATATAATTTCTGCCTAGCCCCATTAGAAAAAGGCGTGAATTTATGTAGTAGGTAAACATTTCTATTCATAAATGATATTATATTTCTATTATCCACGTAGTTTAACATTATAACTAATTAAATTTCCTAAATTCATGGACATTATAATACGCCGTTTGATGAAAATATTAGCCGTGTTGCTAACCAAAAACTTAAATTTTCCGCTTCTGAATAATTAATAATTCAAAACCTAAATTAATTACTATTAAGGTTAATAAGTTGATTGTTCATATCAGAATACAGTTCTCTTTATTATGTACAGACCGTGCTACCCGAAACTGTAAATTTTTCCAATTAACCTCGAACCTATTATTTTAGCGATAAAGTTGAAAATCTATTAAAGAAACATTTTTTTTTTGCAAATTCATGATTTTTACTTCCTGTATCAAATCGTTTCGGTCGGCGTACACGAGTCGATTGTTATTGACAAAAATTTTGTGTCCAGGTCCTTCCTAGTCGCGCCAGAATGACAAAGACTAAGGAGCGAGCGGAATTGACGAAGAATTTATAGCTTAATTTTATTTATTGTATTTTGTCTTATTTTAATGACAAACCAAAACTAATGAATACGTTATTCATTATTAATCGAAATTGTATAGCATAATAATTTATTTGATAAAATTAAGTTTATTTGGAATATACTGATTGCTGAATCAAGCTTGATTTGTGGCTTAAATTAATCTTTCTTTATGATTTTTTCCGTGAAAATTCAAGGAATTTAACGAACTCCAATAAACAAGTAAAACATTGAACTTATCTTTTAGTAATTTTAGCTTTTATGAAAACTGAAAGTAACAATGTGAATTTAAGCGTCAAACTTCCATCGACGACGGTTTTTCTTCCAAACTGACTTCCGAGTCGTACGAGTATTTATAATACTCGTAAATTACACGAAAAGAAAAATGAAAATAAATGTAACTCCAACTTACAAGAAAGAGAATGGCACTGTCATTTATTAGCTTTAGATCCTTCATCATAGTAGTTTGATGTGCGAGCATCTGTCATAGTATAAATTATTGGTTAGTGACAAAAAATTACATTTTATAATTATAACGTGACACAATGGGCGGTAATATAATTTTAAGTATCATTAATTTGTACTCAGTTACTCAATAAAAGTTCCTTCAAAACGAGAGCAAAAAAAAAACAAGTCCATTAACCCTTAAACCCTACCCATTCCTGGAGAAACACTATTACTACCCAGGGGTTTTAAGGACCCCAATACATAAAAATTTATGCTCACAAAATAAAACTACAATTCAATTACAATTACTGTTTAATATTATGAACGCTTATTTAACAATACAAAAAAAATATTAATTGTTTTTGGTAACACATTCTTGGCACATAGCCTCAGTATGTTCACCGCAAAGAGGTTTTCGGCACACGCCACAGGTGACCTTGGTTTTCCGGTCCTTACCCCTTGGGCACATGGCACATCTTTTCTTAGCAGTGGGAGCAGAACTTGGTTCTTGTAATAGCCGCTTCTTTTGCAAGATTCCACCTAAGAGAACTTGAAGATTCATGGGCAAAGAGGGCCATGTAAAGCGTTCTTCCATTTGAGGGGTGATCAGATCTAAGGCAAGTTTTTTCAAGAAATGACGTCTTTTTGTAGCTCTTTTCGTGGTCATTTTTAGCAAGACATATGAATTAACACCTACTATATTCAGAATGCCATAAAAAATTGCCATTGGCCACCTTTTTGATCTCCTAGACACGCTGTACTTGTGGCATAGCTGATCCATCAAGTCAACTCCGCCTTTAGTCTTATTATAATACTCTATCATCTCTGGTAATTGAATCGTTGCATCAGGATCTGCTGTTGGATATGAAACTTAAGTACTCTTTATAATATTATATAAAAAATAACAGCATTCACCAATATATCGACGAAAAGAAATGACAATATATTGCGTTATTACTACCCTGGGGTCTGACAAACCCGTAAATTGCAATAAATCCGTCAAAACAGTGAAAGCGCTGACGCTCGACTAATTACAAGATGGCCGCCGACGTCACTAGAGATTAGACTCGAGTGACATAAAAGTGCGTTCAATTATTGCAAAAATATTTAGAAATATTCATCCTCTGGGGTTTGCTGGACCCCCGGGTAGGGTTTAAGGGTTAAACGAGCATAACTCGTAGAAAGTGTAATCTTTATTTTTCCAATGTGTCTATAACATTTTCATGAATAGCCCGATTAACACGATTTTCTTCTTTTCAATGGTGTGCTTAAGCTACTGTAAACGGTAACTACTCTGTAAAAACTTTCGCACCCTGTGTAGATGGTATCCAGGATTACTCCATTCTGTGTCAGGAGCCTAATCCAGCTATTGAACGCGAAAGCTTCTTAAGACGGTACTCGAAGCTGCGCATAAAGCCGTTAGACCTCACGATTTATTTTTAATTTCTGCACAAAGCTGCAAAAGGGAAAAATAAAAATGCTTGTCTATAAATATATTGAAAAAAAAAAAATTTGGGGCGTGTAATTTATCCACACCAAACAAAATCTAACGTAAATTCAATACAAACAAGATCAAAATTGTTATTCAACTCGCCTACGTTTTATAGTATGAAAAAAAAAAATGTCATGCCCATCGTCGTAATTAAATAAACGCGTTTATCATAATTTATGAGCGTCGTAGCGCCATCGCTACGGCGTTGCGCTACGGGCTACGCGACTCATTTGGGAGCTGGTACGGGCATGATTCGGAGACTGCGCGTCTCCCAGTGCTACGCGAGCAACTATTCCGTTCAGACGTACTTGCCGTGTTTTGTGCGTACGAATCGGCGCGCGTTATCCGAATACAGTTACCTTCAAAGTTAAACACCGTTAACTACTTAACCTAGTTCTACGTGCTGCAAATGTGATTTATTAAAAAAACGGTGAGTGAAGTGCAATTTTTTTTTAATAATATTTTCTAGTGTAAAAATGTTTAAAGTGCCAATATCGTATTCGTATGATAAAGTATTCCCCGTTATTGTTGTAAAAGAAATCGTGCATTTGCATGGAAGATGAATTATTGGAAATAATTTTACGATTCGTTTAATCGTATTCTTTTCGTCGGTAAGGATTTTGCAAGTGACATTTTTATGGGACTTCGTTGTGTGGATTATTGGAGTTTTATCAACCGGAATATAAAAATAAGGTACCAACAAAATTAAGCATATTCTACAGTTGACAAAACACGTTTTTCTGATGAGAAGCGTTCAAGTGTCCAAAATTTCAGTGACCCATGAAATCCGCTTATAGATAATTAGTGATGGAGCCCACGTTATAAATACCTAATATGATTAAACGGATCTTTTTTTCATGGCAAAATACTTTTAGCTAAATTAAGTTTTGTGTCCTAGAATGAGATCCCCGGTCTAACATACATATTGCTTACTTAGGAAAATTGATGTTCGTGAAATATGAGATTTTTTGAGACGGAAAATCTTCAATAAAGTCTCTAGTTTGTCATCGTGGAAGCCTGAATTTATGAGCCTAATTTTAGAAGATTTTTTACCGTGAGATATGAACAAACATGTTTCTTTTTAAAGCTTTAGTGGACTTATACAGATTTCTGTACAACACTGGAACAATCGTACTATATTAGTTTAGTTTTAATTAACGCTAAAGCAATGTACTTTTATTTATTTATTTGTTACAATATCCAAATGTTTTCTGAGCTTACGACAACTTGTATTGGTAATCATTTTAAAACGTTATTGTCTTAATTGACATCAACTTTTGAAATACATTTTTACTTTTCCGTCGTTTTATCGTTGGCAAAATGACAGGTTGGTTAGACCCTGCTTATTAATTAGGCCTCTATCTATTTATTTTATATGCTATTACACCTTGAGCGGGTAAGACAGATCGATGAGAATATTCTTCTTCTATTTCGATTAGTGATAGTGATTGTTTTTGCTAGATTAAATATCACACATAACAAGGACTTTGTTCTTACATTTATTTATCTGACACAAATTATTGTGGAGGTGCAAAAACCGTAATAAGATTATCTGGACAGTCGAAATATGAAATAGGACAGAAAGAAAATACGATTTATTTAGCACGGATTAAGATACAACTATTATTCTTCATGATATTTCATTTTAAGATATTTAGGACGACTAAACCACGCTTACGTCAAATCACAAATGTGTCTATGTCTTTGTATGTACATTATAATTAGTATTCGCTATGGTGGTAAGTTAGCTGTGTTAACTCGCTCACGGGTATTTGACTGGTATTATACTGGGAAAGTGAAGCAAAGAAGCATAGTAAATTCACACACAAAATGATTTGAGTTTGTTAACTTGAGCTTATTACTACATCTTTGGAGAATTAGAATGAATCGGGTAGAATGCATCAAACGACATATTTGAATTTTCGATAGACAGGTATACATTTATAAATAGTGACAATTCTAATTTCAGAATAGTCGACTAAAATGCGTTATGATATTTGCATCTGTATCTGTTTGCAACTGACTAATATTGCTTGTTAATCGGATGAAGCGCATAGTCTAATGTAATCCAGTTCTGGTTATAGGCCTCTCGCAAATTTCACTGTCAGTTTTTAATTTCTTATCTGTTGTTTAATATCAACAGATAAACGCATAACTTAGATATGTCACCGTAAAATTGTCAAACACGTTAGATTGTAATCTCTCTAGCGAGATTGTAAACTCTCGAAATATTATCAACTGAACATTATACTGCTTCCAATATAATGCATTATTTTTCGGTAGATTGTAATCTATCGAAGTGAAACCGTAATATTGTGAAATGCATGCGACGGAAGTATCTCTGCCGCCATTATCGAGACTTGGGGTTAGGTTAGTTAGGTTCCTTTAAACCCTGCAGACAGAAATAGGGGCCTCGCGTAGCGGGGCACCGTCGATTACGCTTTTTAGGGGAATTTAAAGTGTTTTGAGGTTAGGGTATATTAATCGGTATTTCTCAGGAATGGTACATTATCTTTTCATGAAAGTGGTACCATGGGGCAAGGGGGACCCCTTCTTTCCTCCTCCACCTGCACACCGCGCGAGTTGACTTCCATCGCATACATTTCACAATATTACGGTTTCACTTCGATAGATTACAATCTACTGAAAAATAATAAATAATATTACAATCTTACGTGTTTGACAATTTTACGTTGACAGATACATAAGCTCACGCCTATTTTTTATAGGAGCAGGTAGGAACAACAAACCTCAACCTGCTACAATCTTGACATACTCTTTCAGGATCGTCCAGGTGTATGAAACACCTGGTCATAAACGCACCCTAATTGTGAGCACAAGACTTTTTTGAAGATATGTAAATTATTAAACTAAACGTACGGGCAACCGATTTCTATAGTGCGTTAGTGCTTTTAAATTTTTACATTCCGGTTATCCGCCAGACGCTCCAGTGGTTTCGCACACAAAAATTATTGCGGCATAACCCTACCCCAAAACATTCAGAATGTCAGTGTAAACCTTAATAAAATCCGCTTTCATACAACCTCATATCTATCTGATTTTATCTTTATCAATCTTGTACAAATCAAGGAATTGATATAAGAATAATCTTTAGTGAAATAAATTGAGATGGAATTGGCTATAAAGGGCAAAGGTGAGGACATGCTGGTATTATAAAGTGAAATTCTAATGTCTTCGTCGTTTTATTATATTGTAATGGTGCTTGACAACCTGTTACTTCTTCGTTTTTTGTATTGAAGCGAGAATCGCCCGGAATATACACAATTATATAGCTTGCTGTGCTACAAAGTTGTAGATCTCAAAGTAAAGGGCCTAGTCTAATGGGAATTGTCGTAAACGCGTTCCGTATTTTTTATTGATCTCAAATCTTGCAACTGAATTTTAAAACAGTTATCCCCAACCGATTGAGCTGAAAGTTTTCTTACATGTTTAGTTTCGATGACAATGTATGTTTAGTTAGGTTTGGTTAGGTTACGGACTAGTTATTTTTTTATACACCACCATTATACGGGTATCAATTAAAAGAGTTAGCAGAGAAGGACGTCACACTACTCTATTCACTTCTATATTAATTAAATAAATCTTTTAAGATTATTGAACAGCAAACTAGTAGTTATGTGATATTTATCTCATTATACGTTTAGTAAAATATTAAGAAATTACAATCACGTTTCGAATGATGAACGGCATCACGGATTTTTTAAAACTATCAATGCAGAATTTTATAAGTTTAAACACGGTTTAAAACTAAACTTATACTGTTCTTACGGGATATCATCAAAGATTGTTTAAAATTTTGAGGTCCCGAGTTGCAAATTATGAACAATGACAGAATATAAAAAGGTAAAAGATTAAGTTACGAGTATAAGTTTGTTTACCGGCTGTATAACAAAATAATCAACGTTATTTTGATTTATGTGATCGGATCGTCACAGTAACCAAATAAGTCTGAAAGATCCTTAATCTTCTTTCATGAACTACTTCCTACATTTTTAAAGATTAACTACCAAAACTGAGAAGTAAACAAAGTTTTGCTTTCCTACAACGAACACTTGGCTCTGTTTACTATTTTAATCAAATTGTGAGAAGCATGGTAATGAAGTTAGCGGCCTCTTTGTAAACCAGGTTTGTGCTGAACATTTATACAGCCACTGACTTCAAACTTGCCAAATTAATTAGGAAACCAGCGTGAAGGAAGTATCAAGTGTGTAAGGAGTAGTTGTTTCGGGTATTTAGACTGGATTTTATTACTAGATTTTTAAGTCAACGATGATGCTGCTCATACATGCCACAATATAGTCGCTGGTAAATAGAATACTCAGAAATGATGGAAACTAGACAGGACCGTTCTAGATAAGATAGTTTAATAGGGCTACATACATACAATATAAAAGCATTTCTTTGTTATAAATTACAATTAATATATATTATTATTTTTGTAAAACATCTTTGTGCCTGGCAGTACATTTGAACAAAAATTACTTTACATGAAATCGTATTGGGGGGGGGGGGGGGGCATCGGCCGCTGGGTTCCTAAGCCACGGAGCCTATTACGGTTCTAGTGTGACCACTATCTTAAAGCTAGTTCTCTATGTATAAGTGACATTTTTTTCGTTGAGTGTTTGTTGTTTGTTTATTATCCTAGTTGATCGTGATCACAAAAATCAACGATAAAAAAATAACGGACTGTCTACGTTTAGATTGCCTAACTTTTTACATACAACCGTAGTATTAGATTAATCTAATGTATGTGAGTGCAATGAAGACCTAATGTAAATGATATTCAACATAAGTATGTTTTTTTTTGTCGCCAAGATACAGCAGGAACTGTTTCGCGTAAAGGTATTTCTGATAGCACAAGAAAAATAACTTGGACATTAGAAAAAGCAGGGCGCCCACCTCGTGGGTGATCAGATGTCATCGACGTCTATCATGACAACTGTTACAATTACCTTGAGTAGAAAGTATGTTAAGATGGCCCTTAGACTTAGATCCGGACACTATCCATCAGCAAAGTTTGCGTTCTTAATGAAAAAATCTAATTCTCCCAATTGTATACCTTGTAATAAAATTGAAGATGTTCAACATTTGCTGATGGAATGTGTCCGGAACTGAGATGAGCGTGACTCATTGCTGAACGAATTAAAGTTAAATAGGCTAGATGTAGGTCTAATTCAAAGTATTTTAGCAACGCCAAAATCTGAGGCAGCAAAAAAAATATGTAGATTAGTATTAGTTGTTCAGCAGTGAGTAACATTTTATTTTATTTTTAGTTTATTGTAGGTACTTAATTAAGGTTTTTTTTTGTTGAGTTTATATTGTTATAAGGTATGATGGGGTTGACATATCCTTATTGGACAAAAACCCCTAAATTAAAAAAATAAAGATTACAAAAAAAAAAAAAAAACTGTTACAATAGGTGCGCAATATTAAGGGTACAATTGGAGGTACACCTATTTTTTTATAATTGGAATTCATCAAACAACTTCTCTCACTCTTGGCGGAACGGGAAGGAGTGTCAGACTTTTACTGACTAAAACCTATCCATGTTCCTTCCTCGCCCTTTATGTTGCGGGGTCCGGGTACACGTTGCATTCCTTTTTTGAAGACTCACTTCAATCTTTGTTCAAGTTTAGAAAATTAGATTCAGTTCAAAGATATCTTCATTAAAAATTCAGTGCCTATAAAGGTTAGCCTGTTCCAACTTAGATATATATAAATATATATATATATATATATGTAGGGTCTACTTCATCTTTTATTTAGAATCTCGGTAGGCACAGGTACTTTATAAACAAGGATTTTTACAGGGCCCTAAAGTTACAATAAGACAAGTGAATTAAATACTGTGTTTCGCCATAGTCAAGCAACGTTTCTTAATGTTAAACATTAAAATTATTATCCTCAATTTTTGAAGTGTTTTCACGTTCATGCTTTTAAATGTCAAGGTTTTGTGAAAAAAACGGCTCGGTTTTTAATAAACATTTTGTAATAATTTTCTGAAAAGTAAATTGAGAATTTAGTTTTAATATATACGTATTACATTGACGGTGTTATAGTAAATTTGGTACCAACAACAATTGAACGAGAAGTTAATATTAAATACATTGACACAAGGATCAAAATGTAATAATGGGCGCGCACTTTCATGATGAAACATTTTAGTGAATATAGTATATTATTGTAAATTGATAGTAAGTGATATCAGCGAGCAGCTTTGCTATTGAAGCCATTTGTAACGTGCAAAGAATAGACAAAGAAATATTTCCTCGAATGAAATTGAATTCTAAAATTTTTTCGGTACTTATATGGCTTTTAACTAAACAGTTTTCGATAAACGTAATTTTCTTTTATTTCATCGATTATCGTTGGTATTTGACGACCCGAATGGCGCAGCGGTAGTGAGGTTGCCTTACTTTCTTAGGGTCCCGGGTTTGAATCCCGGTAGGAGCAAATGTTTGTGTGACGAGCATGGGCATTTGTTTCCAAGTCATGGACGTTTATATGTACAGTAAGCATGTATTTATAAACAAAAAGTATATACATATGTAGTTTTTCAACTACCTGGTGTCCACGACACAAGCCTTGCTTAGTATGACACTAGGTAGCGCTGTGTAATGCCCAGCGATATTTATTTATTTGTCTCTCGATCAGAAACTAAATGTCTCTTTTCTATTATGCACTTTAATATTTGTAATAAGTTCTACGAACAGCAAATGTCTAAAATATTATGATTGGGAATGTGTTGTTTCTTTTTAACGGTCTTCATCTATCTCATAACCAATCTTAAAAAAATCCTAATTCGTGAATACTTTTTATTTTCGAATATATCCCAAATTCCTCCGCGCCACACCATCCTTAAGCCACCATTTCTACGAAATAATTCCAAAACTAGATAAACTCACTATTAATCACAAAAAATCTTCCACCACCTAAATCTCCAACCTACTTTATAAAACCCACCGTAAAAACTTTGACATTTCCCTCCTTTTAAAAACTAATATTTCATTACGAAGCACGACTTTCCTAAAGGCGAGTTCAGGCACGTACCCTCAACCACAGAAAAGGTGGTCCTACAGAAGGTCAATAGAAAACTGAAGTCTTGATTTGTGGCCAGTAGCTGGCCTTCTGCTAAATGAGACTGATCTGTATATACTCGTTGTTAGTGCATTTTTTTTTCTAATCAAATAGACTACAACTTTTTTTTAATCACAACTTTTATTCTTTATGAGCTTTATGAAATGGCTTTAATATCCACAATTGTTAACGTTAATGTCAAGATTCTTAACTATTAATCTCTGACAGTGTGTAAACTGTCTGGTCAATAAAAGTAAAAAGTAATGATTTTGAAAACGCATGCACACAAAGACACTTTACGTTCAGCTATCACAAGCACATTCGCGGCTGGCATTTGATCGTCACGCACTTGTCTAAAGGGTGTTAAAAGACTCTTAACAAAACCAAGAGGCATTAAAGTTGTTCTCCCCATCTTTTCGATATTTTTTTGTACTACACCATACCTGAGAACCTATTAGTTACTAAAATATTGAGGGTCAAAGTTCCAATTCTTCCAATTTTAACCTAACCTAACCTAACCCCGTATTATTCAATCTATCAACCAACACAATATATTCAGTGCGATACATTGAGTTTGACCGTGTTTTATTGGGTAAAGCTACTTATTATGATGTACAGTATGCTTGGTTGACAGCTTCGTGACGAGTCTGTATACACCCTGTATACCTTTTAAAAAATTTTGGCTTATAGTTAAAAGATTACCTTCTGCTCTTATCTGCTATGTACCTCAGTTCAGATTACCTCGATAGATAACGTGAATGGTGACGTCACACCGGATTATAATGACCGATGGCGCTCTATCCTTATCCCCGTAATATATTTCGGTCAGGATTATTAGGAATCCGCGGTCCGGAATTTGGAAAGAATTCGACGTATTCTATTTTCGGATTTAGATTTAGTGATTACGGAGATGTACTTGTAAAGGTCGTCCTTATAAGAATGGAGAGATCTGCTGTATCTAAAGCTGTGTTGTGTATGGTTTCATCTCAAATGATAGTAACTATGATATTGATTAAATATTCGTTGTAACAAACAACTAAAGGTTTGGTTGAGTTTTTACTCAAAGAATTTATTAAAAATAATTTAGTGCAGATACTTTTCAATTCAGTCAAAAATATGCTAGTTGCCCATACTAATGCTTAGTAACTTCCTGTTTAGAAGAACGATCAAAAAACTCGATAGACTTTCTTTCAAATTTTAACATTTTTCAAAGATTAAAAGGGATCATCCCGCTATTATTGTGAGTGAGAACTAAAATCTTCATTTTTCCAACTAAAAAACGGTAGTATTTGGACTGACGTTTGGTTAATTTTTTGCTATTTAACTTCACTCGATACTTATCGAGAGCAGTGGATAATATTAAAAAAAAAAACATGTGGGGTACTCATTGAGGACGACCGATAGAAATGAAAACTCGTAGCCGATCCACTACGGCTACTAGCCGTAGCGGATCTGCAAGTGCTACGCAAACCGTACGTGGTAGTCACGCTAGTTCCATGATTTTTGTTCACTCAAAAAGTGTTTAACGCGCCTAAAGAAGTTTTCACTTGAAACAAACATTGTACAGTAGTTTTTTGTAGTAGTCTATTTACGTATTATTGCTTCAGTAAAATAATTTCACCACATACTGCCTCTTAAGATTCCAAGCGCATACAACAGAGTTATGATTACTGCCCAAGAACTAGCTAAGAACATTTAGATTATTATATTATTAAACTTAAGAGCTACGTCTTTGTCGGTGCAGCAATTTCCACTATTACTTGCCAACTTCAAAACTTCCTTATACGTCAAGACTTTTGCTAACTCCCTCTTTTGGCTTGAAAGATAAATGATTAAATTAAGTGAGTGCAGCGGACGTAATATTTATCTTTGGTTATCTTTTTGGCATTCTTTTTAATTGTCAAATAGTACTTTTGAACCTGTTAGTAGCTGATATGTTTTGAATGAGATTGTTTTCCAAAAGCGCACTAGGTTTGATCTTCACTCACCATTACCCATGAAATCGTATTGTTAACCCTCACTACTATTTCTAAAAGCAAAGACACCAATAAAAACAAACTATGCTCGTAATGTAAAGGAGAATTCTCGTACTTAAAAAAACAAATGTATGCCACAAGGTCATCTCAAGAATGAAGATAAAGAGTTTTTTTCATGAAATAATAAAGCATAGATTAAAATGTGAATGTTATCATTAACACTAGAAACGGGATACTGTTTGTTTTGAGTTTCCGATATTTCGACGCTTGCAAGCACCATGATCACGGGTAAACTGAAGTTATTGCGGATGGTAACAGCAAACATGTTAAATGATTATCGTGTTTCTAGTGTTAATGATATTGTTCGTGACCATGCCAATTTAAATACTTAAAGAATGTGAATGTTCTTTATAATACGCGAATCGTTCTCTATTTACTAGGATTGGATATCTAGCCATCTTTGTTTTCAAAAATATCTGCCTACCATGAATGGTCGTCCTTTATATTTATTTTTTTAAAGCTAGCTGGTTTTAGGCTTCGTTTGAGCATCGAAACACAAACAAACACACGACAATATTGATATTTTTTCGTCCATTTGGGCAGCAAAAACACGAACACATCCTGTTGCGTATCATTGAATGCAATTTGTAAGAGTGGATTGAGGAAAACGGACTTCTTTAGCTATCTAAGGCCATAGAAAAAACGCTTATCATTACACGTATTGTTATTTTCACCCTCGATATCTTTGGGGACTTGAAAAGTTAGAGTTTTCAAGGAAGCAAGATTAGCTTATAAATAAACCTGCGTCTTCGTTATTGTTGTGACTTTCTTTCAGCACATTTATAGTCCGCGCGCGATCCCCGAAGAATCGGTGGCTTACTTAAATCATAGGTTGTTTTATTTCAAGTACTTAATACCCAAATTATGAAATCAATATTCGAGGGTATTACGCCGTTGGTATAAAACCACGAATGATTTAAGTAAGCCACCAATTCCTCAGAGCTCACGCGTGGACTATAACTACAACAATCTGTCAAATTACTTTCACAGATTATCAAGGAAAATATTGACAGTTTAGGGTGGCTTGATGTGCTAAGAGATAAGCAAAAAGCACATTTGTGTTACAGTTTTCCCTCTAAAACTTCATAACGTGTAAACGTTGAATATGTTTTTTGATTTTTCAACGAATTTTTACTGTCTTCAAAACATAATGGGAAGTAAAATGTTTGTTGTCAGCTTCCGGCGATAAGACGTTGTAATTTTATAACAAAGCTAAAAAGCGTATTCGAATACAAAAACGTTCACGTTTCTTACCCATTGTTAAACCTTAATGGCATTTATTTCAAACTAGCTGACCCATGCAACTTCGTCTGCGTCACATAAGAGAGAAAAAGCTCACAAAAAGAATAAATGTTCCCCGTTTTTGCATTTTTTTTTTCATTTATACACCGCTCCTATTGGTCGTAGCGTGATGTTATATGTATAGCTTATAAACCTTCCTCGATAAATGGACTATCTAACACATTTTTATTTTTCAATTCCAACCAGTAGTTCCTGAGATTAGCGCGTTCAACCAAACAAACTCTTCTGCTTTATGATATTAATTTAGATATAAATAGCTTAATCGTAACCACTTACAACAACCCAAGAAATAACCATAAATATATAAAAAACCCTTGAGCTTTACAGACTACCAATACAGACATTTACCAAACGAAAAACAGAAAACAAATTATCCTAAACATGACACCCTAAAAAACACGATGAAATTTCATTTTATTTTTTCAGTTGACTTGACAAATATCTGTATTGCAAATGGCCGATGTCAAAGCGGGTTACGTACACAGTACAAAAAAATGAACATACACTTAGGAGTGCGTCTTTCAGTATTTTTCCATTTCTTTTTCCTCAAGTATTTGAATATAATATTTTTCCTTCTGGAAATATATCGTAGATATCGGATCGGTTCCGCAGTTTACGAAATATGAAGGTTTTATTATTATACGTGCAAGAATTTGGGGTGAGAAACATTGAGGTGAGATGATTTTAGCACAATAATATAGTCTTTAAAATTATGACATAATTTTAAGTCATTTTATAGGGTGTAAAACACCTCTTCACGAAGCCGAAAGGAACTTGTTATCCCTATCATTGCGATCATTTTTTTGTTCTACACCATACCTGGGAACCTTCTAGTTACGGAGATATGGATAAAAAACTTGTCAAAGTGACAACTTTTTGACAAGTTTTTTTTTTTAAATACAAGTTTATTTTGTAAGATTTTGACTTTTAACACCTCCACGACTCCCGTACTATTCAATCCATCCATCAGCACAATGTTTTAAGTGCGTTACATCGAGTTCTACCACAAAACATGATTTATAACCTCAAAAAAATAAAAGTTGTTTCCCAGCAATAATTTTTGCGTAAAGTTACTTAGTTTGATGTACAGAATGCTTGGTTAACGGCTTTGTGATGAGGTGGTTTACACCCTGTATTTATCAGTGTTGGAATAAGGAAAATATCATGAGAAAAATTTTGTGGATAGGTATAATAATAGAGGAAGAATAAAAAAAACGATGCATGGACTGTGTGAAGGATGATTTGGTAAGACAGGAGGTGTGTGTTGGATGAAGAAGAATAGAGAAGTAAAGAAGAAGAAAAGATAAGGTCAAGAGAATGCTGACGACATTTTAGTGAAGAGTATAGTCTCAATCCTATTGGTAATAACTAACTCATAAAATCAATGCACCAATCACAAACAAGTGAATAATCCATTAGCAGTGTGCACTGTGTGCCGACCTTCATTTAAATAGGGCTAGGGCTGAGACGTTCTGGCTAGTCATTTGGTGGTTTCAGTTGTTTAGTTACTGAGTGAGGTGTGCACGACAAGGTAAAGTATCGAAAAGCTGTAAAAAAATAATATTTAGAAAGAAAGAAAAAAAGAAAAAATGTTTATTTGACGTCAGTACATTAAGCACACACACAATAATTAAAAAAAAGCAAGCATTTTGTACACTTGTCTTGGACTTGGTCTTGGAATATTTTTAGCACACCTACTAAAACAAAATCCCCGATAATTCGATATTTTAATGATCATAACATAACATCACGCCTCCCCGAAGAGTTAGGGGCAGGTGTATCTAATAGTTAACCCATATTTCGCCAGTCATGCTTAAGACCCCAGTAACAGGGGGCGAGCCTATTCCCATCAATTGGGCACAAATGCAGACTCCGTGATTGGTACTGAAAAATTTTTGATTGGAAAAACTCAACAACACTTTGCCCGACCCGGGAATCGAACTCAAGGCCTCATGAGTAAGTTGAAGTTAGTTGGTGGTAGTTGAGTTTGAGTAAGTTTAAGTTTTGTTTATTTTTTTTTGTTTTGTTTTTACTTACTTTTATTTTTTTATTTCTTGTGTGCGCTTATGGCATGGGCTCTCTTTCATGCTCAGCAATCGCACTTGCGACAGCCCAACGAGGCAGTCAAATCAAGGTATTATTTCTATACTATTATTATAAAGAAGAAAGATTTTTATGTTTGTATTTTTGTATATAACGAATAAACTTAAAAATTACTGGAACAGTTTGAAAAATTCTTTCAGAAATGGATAGCTGCATTATCAGCGAGTAATATAAACTATATTTTATCCCCGTACTCTCACGGAAACGGGAACTACGCGGGTGAAACCGCGTGACGTCCGCTAGTAAAAACTAAGATTAATATTTGAAAAAGATGACATTATATAGTAAATGGTAGATAGTCGGCACCTATAAACATATCGAGATAAAAATAAATAGTTACAGTACAACACATTACACTATAATTAATGTTTTTCAGACAGTGTAAAAGTACGAATGTTTCCCTTGTGAGCCCTGTCAGTTTTTATCACGAAATAAACAAGCCATTCTCGTGGGGTACATGGGTAGCCCATTATTTACGATCCGCGTAAAACAATGGTGTCTTTTGCCGGTACCAGAGGGCTGGTTATAAAATAAATTTTGTTTTCGTGGTAACACCATATTTGCTGTAAGTTTTATGTTGGTACGTAATGATATTGATAAATATTTATCTAAAACAATCTAAACTAATATTAGTATATACGAAAATTTTTTTTTTGTTTTTCTCTAACGCTTTAACTCAAGAACCACTTAACCGATTTTAATTTTTTTCACCATTAAAAGCTACATCTTTTCCGAGTTACAAAGGCTATAAATTATATTGATAACATGTAAATCAGGCCAGCTATCATAATTTTGGCGAAGTCCTAGTTAGCACAACTTTTCTAATAAGACGTTATGTAAGTACTAAAGCAGCTACTTTTTTCTTTATCGTGAGATTAGTTGCCTAACCTGCCCTACAAGTACGTAGGAATCGATAGGACTCGATAAGATAAATTAGACAGGTATTCTCGATAAAATGAGTTTTTATGGAGTCAAAAACTCATTTTATCGAGAATGACTGTCAAATTTATCTTATCGAGTCTTATCGATTTCTACGTACTTGTACTGTGTTGTTTGTAGTTTTTATACCGCCCATGGCCCTCTGACTTGGCTTAACATACCGTCGAGAAATATCTCTCAAGCAGCATCGAATCAATGTTATCACGTTCAGCTTGTAAATCAAAGTCAAATCATCGCTAGTCATAAGCTTGGGATCAGTTCACAGGTGGAGGGTTTCCTATATATATATTTTTACTAGAATCTGACATTTTAACGTGTTGAGCTGACCTAAAACAGAATGAAACAGGTGCTGACCAATTTGTCATCAGCTGCTTGACCAGTTGCCTTGCCCAGTTGATAGTATCAGTCTCGCCCAATTTACGTGAGATTCGTAAAATGTGTCATATTTGTAATTTTTATTGAACAAGGCATATACCATAAAATCCGACTTTAACCAAATGGCGATACTGAGAAGACGAAAAATCATCATATAATTCACGGCCTAGACTTAAGGAATACATATAATAATATATAATACGTATATAGAGGACGATGGATTTGTGATACGCATTGCGGTCGTAAAAGTTTAAAAAAACTTCTTGTTTTACACTTATTTGCATTTTACATGAAACAATTTTGACAATCCCAAATAAAGTTCAAATTACAAAACGCAGCTCCACACAGTACGAAGATTTGCATCTCCAGAACAAGAATTCCATAAATTAATTTCACTTGGCTGGCACTAACCTAGTTCTGGCAAACAACGATTACAACTGTTCCATGCAAAGGGTCAGTGGTGTGCTATCGAACCGTCGGCACAGGTCACCGAAGATGGATTGTGATGATTATATATTGGAGAATGCAACAGTGTGCCAAATTCAGCAATGGATGTAGTTATATTGTACCTTATGTATTTTGTATTTAATTTTAAAGCTGGGATTAGGTACATGCCTGCTGGGGCAGCGGGACTGTTCGAAAGAAATACCGTGGCCCCGGAACGTAAAGGGCGAGGAAGGAACATGGATGGGTTTTATTCAGTAAAAGTCGGACACTCCCTCCCGCTCCGCCCAGAGTGGGAGAAGTTATTTGATGGTTTCCCATCCAAAAAAAAAGGTACGTACCTATGTGTACAATTATTCAAAGTTTATGACTTCCTCTTTGTCTAATGGTAATCGTTACTTTTGAAGGTCTGGGTCCGATATTCAGGCTGGGAAAAGTGTTGTTGGTTTTTCCATCTGGAATTTCTCAGTAGCAGCCACAGAGTCCGGAGTTATGCCCCGGTCGATGGCAATTGGGTCGCCCCTTTTATATGGGGCTTAAAAATTACTGGATAATGAATTTTGCCTAACCCGTCGAGGATTTCAGGCGTGTTGTTATGTTATTATGTATTTATCCTAAAATAATATTTTAGGAATAGTTCTAATATCATTAGGAACTTTTACTTGAGCAGACTTAAATTAAAATTTTGACGCGACTTTACGTCCGTAACAAGCTTTTATTAGGTAATAATACGGCAGTTTTAGGGATACTGCTAGTAAAAGAATATTTTATAAAGTCGGTGATACTTCAGTCACCAATTTGTGTCTGGCTTGAAAAGTTGTGAAACATTTTTCCTCGAAAGCCAGTTGCTATTTAATGGCAACAGTTTTATTACATGTACGGGAGGATCTCGTGGAAAAATAATAATATATTTAGGTGAAGCCGTGCTTGCCTAGATTGGTCTGCGGACGGGTGACCACCCTTACATACCGAGTTTCCTCCGTGCTTCGGAAAGCACGTTAAGCCGTTGGTCCCGGCTATCATTTGTAGACATTTGTCAGAGGTTACGGGTAGTCAGTGGCTTAAAAAGTCTGGCAACCAGTCTTACCAAGCGGTATCGTATTACCCATTACTAACTGGGTTGTGGAGGTCAGCTAAGCAGACGCTCCATGTTAAATACTGGTATTGAGCTGCATCCGGTTAGATTGGAAGCCGATCCCAACATAGTTGGGAAAGACTAGGCAGATGATAAGTTTTATTACATGTACAACTTTGTGTGTGTAGAAAAAGTATGCATACTCTGTAGAGTTTCTAAACAGGTCTTCAAGATTCAGTGATGGCCTCGTAAAAAATAAAGTGGTACGCATCACGTTAAAAAGAAAAATGATCTGACGCACCTCGCAGACGTAGTTTCAAGTAAGTGCTTAAGCTGTGGTAAATGTTTGGTACTTAAAGAATATGACAGACAATTTTATGTAAAACATTTGTAAAAATGTACAAAAAATAGACAGGTTTAATTACTTTATGTTTGCAATGCCTTAGTTTGATGAAAAACTCATATTATGTCCAAAACTATACTTAACAAAAAACACTGAAAAGTCGGAAATAACTTTGACTTTTTGTTTTAATTACTTTTTTGCCAATGATTTTCGGAAATTAGGTGGTTTATTTTTATGTCTATATGAGGTACTGTATACGAGACCACCGAGCGGGTTTCTTCTACCAAATGAATAAAGAATCACGTAAATGTAGCCAGAAATCACTGAGTTATGAAGTAACAACCACAAAACAAAGAAATTCATAACCTCCTTTTTACAAGTCGGTTAAAAATAAAAACATTGCCCTCCTTTTGAACTTCCTCGAAATCAGATAAAAAGGTGTAAAGGGCTAGGCTGTGCCATCAACTGAATGAGCTTTAAACAATCCACTGAACTAACACCCGGTTTCGGGAACGAAAATTATCGACGCATCAAAATTAAACACAATTCAAGTTATCCGATTGACTGTTGATTAGTCACAGTTTAACAGTTGACTTGGGCATGACATTTGTTTGCTTATTTTTGTTTTGATTTTCGTTCCAAAAACTAATAAACTTCCCTAATTAACCGCGGCAGCAATCGATCCTTCGAATCTTCCTTATTTTTTTAAATTCGAAGCCAAGGGACGCGGATTAATGTGCGTGTTGTATAATTTGCACTTGTTTCGGTGAAGGGAAACATCGTGAAGAAACCAGCACGCCTAAAGGATATTTCTAGACGGCATGTAAAGCCAAGTCAAATACCCATGGATGTCATAAAAACTCTGACACTATGTTAGTCACGATAAAGAAGAAGAAGTTGACGTAGGCTTGAATTGGCAATTTATCAACTTATTTTTGTTTTAATATTTGTTCCAAAAACTGATATTAGTCTTTGGCTAACCGTGGACGATGTGGAGTTTAAAGGATTGATTGCTACCGAGCAATCAATCCTTTAAACTCCACATCGTAGGTACCCAACCATTTTCATCCTTCAAACACGCAAAAAAAACATACAGCGTCTTTTTCAAAGCCAGTACAAAGTCATCATACAAGCTAAGAGATATGTAAATGCAGGTGCTACGACAGTGTAAGCAAAGTTCACTACAGGCATGTGTATGGATGGATGAGTATGAAAGGAACGTCAGACTTGACGTGTATTTTGTGTGTGAATGTAGTGTACCTGACGCTGAGCATATACTGCCCCAGAAATTCCGGCAAAGTAAGAGTTTTGTTTAGTTCAAGAGAGTTTAGAACTTAGGTTCCAGTAGTAGTAATGATATTATTGTTGTATTGCGTTAGAGGCAAATAATTGTATAAACGCACTGAAAATTACATCATTTTCCCATGGGCTTAGAAACTACAGAACATTATTTACTACTATCAGGGCTTACTTGTTTTGCTTCATTTACGGACAAACATCAAGACACAACGGGCACTAGACCTGTTCTAAGATCGCCATCAATTAACCCACTGTGATGTCCTTTGAAAACAAGCCTCTCTATCTATTTTTCAATATGCTCTATTTGTTTTACGAGCTGTTTATTTCAATTCACTTTAACATACACCACCAAACTGTTTTATGGTCAACCGCAGGTCAGCTGCAAGTAATACTTCATCAATAAAAACCAATCTGGGAACATTATCGACACGGCTCCGAACTGTGACAGTTGAAGTTTCCGAAGCCTGTCCACACTTCTTGTCCGTATCGGTTTGAACGCACCTACTTTTACTGCTACGCTATTAAAATGTTTTGTTTGACTGTGCCTACTTTGTCAAGGCAAAGACTGTGCCTAAGGCATATTTATACTTTTAAATATAATGTACTCGTGTTTGTAAATGATACAAAAAGCAGGTGTAACCTTGAAAGTCAGAAAAAAATTACAGCAATTACTTTATACATTTTCAAAGTGTTTTTCTTCAGCACAGAACTTTCAGTAACATATTCACAAATAAAACAAGACTATTCAAACACCAACAAGAAATGACCGACTCCCAACAAAGTAATAGGAACGCAGAAAATTAAGCTCTAAACTACAGAACTACATCCAAGAATCATTTCCACGTAGCAAGCAATTGTTTCACTCGGTACAATTTCATAACAGCTAGCAGAGAACGCTAAGTCTACAGCTGTAGTTGCTGCGTTGTACTTGTTTTAGTTAGTAGTTTCATAGTTGTTGTGTATTTCGTGTTTAGCTGGGTAAAGTGTAATATAGATTTAGGTAATCAAAGTTGGGTTGGTGTGCTTTGAGACGGACGGTGTTAATTAACAGAAAATTATCAATCCGGCTCGAAGGACCAGGTACGTTTATCTTATTTTGGTGTTGAATTATTGAAGATGCATTACAACCCATTGCATGTGGGCACGACAATTTTGTAAAAGTTATAGCTTACTCGAACTCTTCTTTACAGACCTCTGTGGCGGGCTGTCAATAATGTCAGCTGGTCAAGATGTTTGACATGCGACACTAGTCTTGAGAAAAGGCCCTAACTGTTAGGGCCTTTTTTACAGGGGTATGTATGTATGCCGTTACAGGGGTATGTGGTATTGTGCTTTGATGCAATTTATGCTGGAAACAGAAAATAAAATGATTGTGTTATGTTTGTGATTCATATTATGTAAATTAAAATAATTTTATGAAGCTCTTTCATCGTTTTATGAAATAAAAGGAATGATAGCTTGACGTTTGATAGGAGAGAATGGAAAAAGATAGTCATAATTATTATGGTACAAGAACAGGAAGATGATGATGTGAATTTCATGACAAAGAAATATTTACAAGCGATAAACAGACAAAGAAAATGGTAATCCAATACTTGTTTTTACTTCGTAACAAGTCGGTCTGACTAGTGGCATACGTCTGCTTCCGTAGCTTTCGTGTGTCAAAATCGAAAAGGTCCGGGATGAAAAATTTCGAACGAAAACATTCCCAATGTCCGCTCTGCAATTCTTTTAAATCTTTTTGATTTTATCCTACAACACACAAGCCCACACTGGGAGCACCTGATGGATTATGGCCCAGTCCCTCTCACAAATAGGAGGTCTCTGATACGGCTCTAACATTAAAAATTGATTATGTTGTGTTTTTCATAATTCTTTCTGAAATTGTTTGTTTTCTAAAACGTTGTGTTTCCATTTATTCTTCGACCTTTTCAAACTTTAGACTTGTTTCAAATCCCACGTGTTTTGTAACTATCCTTCCAAGATAGCCAAAAAGCTATTCTTTTACTCAATTCATTTTCTTTAAAGTTAATTCTAGAACAATCCATCAATTTCGTAAGCAAAGTTTTGATTTAAAGGAGAAGAATTGAATTTTTATTTTTCTTATCGCTTTACTTTCTGGCAATACTTGTAGCCATATATTCATTGAATGTTGTTTTAAGTGAAACATATACACATAGTTTTGGCACTGTTTAGAGTGTTTTCCTAGATTCGGTAAAGATACATCAGAATTATGATGACTTAATACCCAGTCTTCGGAAAATATTACGTACAACTTTTTTTAGCCCGTTGACTTTTTAAAAGATCATCAAGTTTACTAAGTTGACAGGTTAGGTGGTAGCTAACCAGATGTGATCGGTCAAATTGTGATTGAGATTCTCAATCAGGAATTTCTTACTAGCAATCCGAAGTCTGAGTTCGTGTCCGATGCGGTATCCTGACCTAAAATTAAAAACGTGGCTTAAAATGACAAAAACACCTCCATCTAGCCATAAGGGGGATATGTTAGTAATAGTGATGATGATGATGATGCCAACTAGCCGATTTCGTCCACAGTGACTGCATTCAATGGCTTTCTAGTGTGATAGTAGAGAGCTTTTGGGTGTGCTACTCTTTCATGTGCTCTCAAGTGGCTAGCATATCCAACTTTGGCCGAAAAACTTCGAGCACAAAGTAGACATGTCAGAACACCATTGACAAAATGGTAGGGTATCCGCTTTAGGTCGTCTAGCTTTAAGGTATTTCCGCTTGAAGTCCAGTTGCAACCTCCTTCTCTCTTCAAAGGCGTTGACCTGTAATAACTATGGTAGAGGTATAAGGAACGAGGAACGCCTAGTCCGGGAACTAGACAAACGAAACGCAAACATTACTAAATGCTGTGTTTTAGGACCTCCTCAACAATAATTAAAAATTCTTCCGTATTACAAACACAAACTACTTGTGAGTTTTAATCTAAACGATATGTTTTAACCTTATTTTCAAGTAGGGCTGTTCAATATTGGCCTAAAAGTGCCACTTTCTGTATCAAACCCTTGATCCAACTGCCTAATGACGGCGCCTCTTTAGGCGTTGATCGAGGGTTCCCATCAAGAGATCTTATACGCTACTGAACAATGCTTGAATCGAGACTGTGATCACTAATAAGAGTCTTTGGATTAAAAATGAAAGATGGGTAGATAGAAACAGTATGATTTATTTTCAATATAATAAAGACCTCGATCACGACCTCCTGGGATACGGTTTGCAACGCGATTTGCGTGATACGACTTGCGTCAAGCGTCAATTGTTTGTCACTCCGCTATTCGTACAATTTTCACAACCTTTTTTTTGAGTTCCATACCCTAAGGGTACCACGCTATTACCAAGCCTCCACTGTTCGTCCGTCTGTCTGTCAGCGAGCTATATCTCTCCGGAATAAGTAGACAGTTGAAATCAATAAATATCGCTGGACATTACGCACAGCGCCATGGCTTGTGTCGTGGACACCAGATAGTTGATATTTTACTTAGATACTTCACAGAATGGTTATATCTGTTGCCGCAATAATAACAAATAAAGAAAATAAAGGGGGCTCCGCTACTATGGTACGTACCCTGCATGAGGGAATCTCAGTCGCACTTATTTTTTTTAGATATCTCCGCAGTGACTCGTGGTTCCTAGACAAAACTAACGAGATTAAATGCAATATACCGGAAATCAGCTGTTTAGTACATTAGGCGAACATAAATGTTCTGAACAGATGACTTTCTTTTCGCGATTTCAAGTTTGTTCCCATAGTAAAAGTAGTTTGTTATCATGAAAACAATCACGTGTTTAAGTATCGTACACTAATTACCTGTCACCATATAGTTTTAAAAGCTATTTCATTACAACACCGCACCTTATGCATAGATACTCTTTCAGAAAGTATTCTAAATAAATTGCAGGATTTTATGAGCACTTAGATACTTATGCTACGTTTAAGACCTCGTCTAGTCTTCTCTTCGGTCTAGACAAGTTTTAAGAAGGACATAATAATATACTTTAGCTCTACACAAACCTTCAAGGCTAACTATCCTTTGTATTGAAAAGGCAGTGAAGGACAGAGTTACAAAAACAATAACTAACTAAATTCGTACCTCTAATAGGCATGACGAATGCAAATATGCATGAAAATTGTAAATCTATTTAGTCCGTCAGTTAGAGTATTGGAAATTAGTGGACACGTATTTTTTGTTGTACCAATGAATATTGACGGGAGTGGGGGCTCATGACGTCAGAACGCACTAAACATTATACCAAGGCGTGACGTATTTAGAATTTTAAAAGCGTCGTATCTTCGTCAATTTTGGCTAACGTTACAATACAAAAAGTACGGGTCAAATATTTTTTGATAATCTAACTGATGGACTAATTAGATTTTTTTTTCGTCTACCCTATTTGTTTTCCGTAGTGGTTGCAAGCGTGACTGCTGAGCATGAGGTGGAGGCTGGGTTCGATTCCCAGGTCGTGCAAAGTGATTTTGGTTTTTTTATTCAGGAGCAAACACAGAGTCTGGGTTTGTTCCCGGTTGATGGCAGTAACTGGTGTACTGTTGGGTACATCCACCAAACATGTCGATTTTAGGTCGTGTTGATGGCAATAGGCTCACCCCCCTATTACGTGGAACTCAAACATAACTGGCGAAATGTGGGTGTACTAACGAGAACACCTCTGCCTTACTCATCAAGGTTTACAGGCGTGATGTTTACCAACAACCCCCTCGTCAGTGTCTTTGAAACGTCAAAAGATCCTAATACCACTAAAAACTTGCATACTCCTCTTACGCTACCCTCTCACATTTCTTTACTTACCTACCCTTTTTTTTTTTTTCGGATGGGCAATCATCAAATGACTTCTCCCATTCTGGGCGGAGCGGGAGGGAGTATCACACTTTTACTGACTAAAACCCATCCATGTTCCTTCCTCGCCCTTTATGTTCCGGGGCCGCGGTATCTCTTTCGAACAGCCCCGCAACCCCGGTACTTACCTACCCTCGCCTCCCCTATGAAGAGGCAGCCTAAAGGTCGGATCCACAAAAAATCCTACCTACTTATTACAAATAGATTTCTATCTCGGTCAGTTTTTGCAACCACCTTGACAATGACTGATGTCTTTGAGGGTTCGATATTAGAAGGTCACATTTTGCTTCGTGGAATATATTTTTTCTAGATTTTGTGTGTGTTTTTTTATCTACTAGGGCTAATAGAGATTGACCTTGGAGTTTGGAGAAATTTGTTTTTTTTAAATGGAATTTGCTTTTTTAAAAGTCATGGCCATTCTTAAGTATTTTTTTTTAAATTTGCTTTTATTGGAATCGCACCACACAGTTTTATTAAAAAAACATGAGACACTTACAGCTGAAACAAACAGATCAAGGACAGTACAATAGACTATATTATGATAATAATAATATTATTGTTGATTTCACCCCATTTTATTCGTTCGAATTTCGAACTTTATTTTGTTTAACAGAAAGTTCTTATAACAAAATTGGCAAATGAGATGGGATAAATCAGTTTTCGTATTTAGAACTCTGTTAGTATTAAGTTCGTCATTCTAAAATGGCGCGATCGCTTAAATATAAGGTTTTAAGATACATATATTATCTTTTTGAGTCTTGCTGAGCAAAAATCTAGTTGATTCATTGATTTGGGTTTATTAACGTCACCAGTTTCATTGCAAGTTTGGTAAATGAATACGTTCACAATAATAACCCAATAATTGTAAATGTAGAACAATCCTTTACTAGAACCGCGTAATAACTATTTAATGTTAATCTGCATTCCACGCTTGCGTTCCATATTATATTATTCAAATCCCTCAATAATTAAATTTTATTCCCGGAATGAAACATCACTAAAGTTGGGTAATAGTGGTACTCGCAATTTATAGGCAATTTACCTGTCAGTATTGTTACGAAAATGCGTAGTTGCTAGCATTTCAAGCAGAGTACAATATATTTTAATTTAGTATGACCGTAGAGTTATTGTGTAGTGCGAGCCGTCAAACAAAGCGACAAGTTTACAGGTACCTATTACTAAAAACCAGTATGACTATACCAGTGCACGTAGCACGAATATGAGACACAGCGTTATGTAAAATTGAAAGATTTTAAATATGTAATACTGATTTTGTACATAATATTTTTTTAGTTTTAAAACTTTATTCGCATTTTAATCCAAAATAGAAAAGTGTACTTTTGGTTAAAAAACCTTTCAAATTAATTAACAAGCTCATCGAAATCTAGTTTCCTATTTCTCACACTTCAAGATACACGTCAGACATAAAGGGTGTAAAACACCTCTTCACGAAGCCGAAAGGCACTTGTTCTCCCCATCATTCCGATCATTTTTTTGTTCTACACCATACCTGGGAACCTTCTAGTTACGGAGATATGGGGGTCAACGTTACAACTTTTTGACAAGATTTTTTTTATACAAGTTTTTTTGGAAGATTTTAACTTTTAACACCTCCACGACCCCCGTACTATTCAATCCATCCATCAGCACAATGTTTTAAGTGCGTTACATTGAGTTCTACCACAAAACATGATTTATAACCTCAAAAAAAAAGGTTATTTCCCAGCAATATTTTTTGCGGAAAGTTACTTCGTTTGATGTACAGAATGCTTGGTTAACGGCTTTGTGATGAGGTGGTTTACATCCTGTATAGTACCTACACACTCTGCTAATTTATATTGAAATTCTCACAGATTCTTCAAAAGCTGATATTTAGATTTGATACAAATACGAAGTCTAAATGACGAATTACAAACATCTACTTCACTCAAATTCTGAACGAGGTTTGAATATTTAATTAAATTGGTTATTCCAGACATTAACACAGACAGCCCTATTCAATTCTGTCTGCCGTTGTTTCTGAAGATCAACAAATAATTATAAATATGCGCAGCTAATGAAGTAGGTACAACTTGACTTCATCATCCTCTGCCCAGCCTTTTCCCAACCCAGTTAATACTGGGTAAATACCACTTGATAAGACTGGTTGTCAGACTTTTTGGGCCACTGACTACCTGTAATGACAGCCAATGATGGACAAATGACAGCCGGGACCAACAGCTTAACGTGCTTTGCCGAGGCACGGAGGAAACTCGGTATGTAAGGGTGGTCACAACTTTACTAATCTGTCCAAACATTGAAAAGATGGTTTGTACAGCAATGAGATGATTAAAAAAAAACCGGCCAAGTGCGAGTCAGACTCGCGCACCGAGGGTTCCGTACAAACCTGTAGGTATATAAGTAAAAGTTATGGTAATTTAAGATTTTCGGAATTTTTCCTATATGTGTACTTTATAACGTTGCTTCATGCCAAATTTCAAGATTCCAGGTCGTCTGGAAGTATCCTTTAGGTTTTGATTCCCTTGCGAGTAGTTGCGAGTTTCAAAATATGCGGCTTTAATTGCTGTATCTTTTGATTGCGTTGACGTAGAAGTTTGATTTTGTTACAGCTTAAAGATATTATAGACTTGAGTATTTGTTAAGAATTTCAATATAATACCACTACGCGTTCATGAGTAAAGGGGTAATAAGTTTAAAATTATTAAAAATATTTTTATTATATGATGTAACTAAAAATGTATGCTTTTCGCAATTTTTCCTTTATCTGTGTTATAAGACGTTGCTTCGTACCAAATTTCAAGATTCTGAGTTCACGGGAAGTACCCTGTAGGTTTTGATTCCCTTGCGAGTGTCGAAAATTTGCGGCATAAACGGGAGTATCTTTTGATTGCGTTGACTTAGAAGTTTGATTTTTTCACAGCTTCTTGGAGCTGTGAAAAAATCGTGTGTTTAAAAAAAAAATATTATTCAAGAACATAGGTACTCAAGATAATTTTGCAACATTTTTAGGGTTCCGTACCTCAAAAGGTAAAAACGGAACCCTTATAGGATCACTTTGTTGTCCGTCTGTCTGTCTGTCAAGACCTTTTTTCTCAGGAACGCGTAGAGGTATCAAGCTGAAATTCATATCAAATACTCAAGTCTATGGTCTCTTGGAGCTGTGAAAAAATCAAACTTCTAAGTCAACGCGATCAAAAGATACTCCCGTTTATGCCGCAAATTTTCGACACTCGCAAGGGAATCAAAACCTACAGGGTACTTCCCGTGAACTCAGAATCTTGAAATTTGGTACGAAGCAACGTCTTATAACACAGATAAAGGAAAAATTGCGAAAAGCATAAATTTTTAGTTACATCATATAATAAAAATATTTTTAATAATTTTAAACTTATTACCCCTTTACTCATGAACGCGTAGTGGTATTATATTGAAATTCTTAACAAATACTCAAGTCTATAATATCTTTAAGCTGTAACAAAATCAAACTTCTACGTCAACGCAATCAAAAGATACAGCAATTAAAGCCGCATATTTTGAAACTCGCAACTACTCGCAAGGGAATCAAAACCTAAAGGATACTTCCAGACGACCTGGAATCTTGAAATTTGGCATGAAGCAACGTTATAAAGTACACATATAGGAAAAATTCCGAAAATCTTAAATTACCATAACTTTTACTTATATACCTACAGGTTTGTACGGAACCCTCGGTGCGCGAGTCTGACTCGCACTTGGCCGGTTTTTTTTGTATAACTTTTTATGTCTAAAACAGTAGGTGGACCGATGACCTGGTGATGGTTGCGGGAATTCTCTGAATGCGAGTCGCCTGGACCGGTTAATGTGTCGACACTTGGTCCGGCCTATGTCCAGCTGTGGACGTCTTTCGGCTGAAATGATGATGATGATGATGACTATCTTACATTTCTATAATCAAACATGAGATTTATAACTTACTAGCTGTGCATGCGTTGCAATGCATTTTTTCCTACCTGCATATTATTATCTACTACCTACCTACTACTACCTACCACTACCTACCTACAACCTACCTACCTACCTATTTCTCACCTTTTAAACTTTTTTTTTCCCTGGACTTCCACAAATAATTCAAAACCAAAATGAGCCAAAGCGGTGCAGCCATTCTCGAGTTTTAGCGAGACTAACGAACAGCAATTGTTTTTATATATATATATAGATAGAGATAGATTATTCCAGCATATAAAATTCCTAATTACATTCGTAGCCGCAGCATGTAAGAATGTGGACAATATCACCGGGACGAAATTAATTGTAAGGACCAACTGTCTTCTGTTATTGTATCGGAACGACCGTGAGACATTACAATAAGGAAAAATAAAAGACGTACGCAGTCTTTTACTTTTCCTAACATGAACATATTTCCTTACATTTCCGAAAAAAGGTTGTGTGGAAAATATTGTACCAGTTCTTATTGTAGTGTTTCAGTATGCGATACAAGACTTTTTTTTATGAGAAAGAAGAATAATGCGTTTCAAATTATAATAGAAAAAACCGTGTGTGTAAAAACATTTTCTTTTTTCAATCACGCATCGCGACTTGCCTAGCCTTTTACCAGCTATGTGCCAGACTGACTGCCTATCTGACCCTCCAATATCCAGTTGCTGGGTTCCAGGACACCCTTTGGAAAAAATGGATCTTAAAAAGTTGATATTTGTTCGCGTGGAGCTCTAGTCCTTATCCGCTCTGACCTGGTTAGAGACGAGTCTGTAGTTGATATATCGATCCACATACCAATAAACTATCAATTTTAGAATAGTTAATGTTAGTTCTGTCTACTTTTCCGATCAACGGCTACGGAAAATTCTAACCATGTTATATAATTACCGCGCTTTGTGTAGTTCAACTGCAGCCAAAACCCGCGGGCATAATACGAAACTGAATATTACCGAATTAATACATCATTACCTACTATGTATAAGCCCATGTCGTACATACTTACCAGAACATTGTTCTACATTAAGAGTCGGGTTACAATAAAGAAATATGATATAATATGTTACAAAATAAGACGTGTAACTGATGTTGACGGTAGCAGTGACCTTTATCCTGGAAGACGATGTAACAATATTATCTCGAATTATGGCGACTACAGGAGCTGAACGTGAGTTTTATAATGCCTGAAAGTATATGATTCACTGCAATAAACAAAACCAGAAAATTGAATGATATTCTTCAGGGTATATGCTAGTATGATAGTGTTTTGAAAACATACTAAGTACAATTAATTTTACTGTATAAAAAATCACAAACTATCTTTAAAAATTTCTTTTAACGAGTAAAAACCATAATAAAATACATGCGATCAATCTTATTTTTTGGCAAATAATTCTACAAGCAACATAATTAGCATCATAGTGTTTTATTTTTAGCCCAATCAATAGATTTTTGTAAATCGATCTAAACCACTCATTTCACACTATTCGGCCCGCAGTGACTGACGTAACAACCACTTTGTAGTGCAAGCTGATTAGAACTTTATTCTAACAGTATTTCAGACGAAGTTTGAATCACCACAAATAGAGTTGCTAATTTAGCTCCTGTAGTCGCTTCAAACTTGACTCACGCTAGACCGTGTCGGGTCTAAGTCGAGTGTCGACCGTGCAATTTAGTATGGACACACTCACGCTTCCGAGCCGCTACCGAGCAACGGACAATGGATTGTGCTGCGGCCGACACTCGGCTCGGACCCGGCACGGTCTAGCGTGCGTCATCCTTTGATGCTATCAGAACAACTGACGAGCGGATTAGAGATGGGTTTCGTTATTCGTTTCTTTAAGAGGCCTGCGGAGCATGCGAATTTCATACAAACGTAATACCAAAATAATGTGTAAATCAAACATATTGTGTATTTATTTTGATTGGATTACAGAATATAAAGGTTCCGATCGATTTTGAATGTACACTGACTTAAACAAGAGTTATGCGAAAAATAAATTTTCTATAGAAATATTAAATTCCTCATATCATTGTCCTTTCAAAATATTTATTTGGAAACATAGATATTCCAAAATACAATCGAAATATATACACACCACCTTAAGAATATGTTTGATTTTCATATTATTTTGGTAAAACGTTTGTATGAAAAACGCATGCTTCGCCGGCCCCTTAAGGTACAATCCCAAAAGAGACCGCAACTGCAAAGCTGCCCACTCACTATGGCAGACTGTAGCGTGGATTCTGTTACTATACACATATTCTTCGGAAATTCGCTTGCCACTTAAACTTTAGTCGGTTTGATTCCCGTGTGTGGCAAATTAATTTTAGAAAATCTGTGAATGCAAATTTGTTTCTTTTTAAAAATAAAGGAATGTTTCCTTTGAGTAAAAGTTGCTATATCCAGTATTTCGAGTACTTCCCTCCAGGTGGCATTGAAAAATTCCACCCTGTATAAAAACAAATACGCCGACGCTGCGGTCTAAAGACTACTGCAGACGCATCAACGTTTGTCGCGAACATATCGATAAGCTATATTTTTTACTATCGCCAAAGTGCTTTAAACCCATAAAACATGTCTAATTGCTGCGGGTTGACTATTGTAATTACTTTTGCGTTGCTGCGTACATATTCTTTGCTATGGTCTTCGACACCTACCATATAAATGCAATTTAGATAATAAGACAACAATAAAAGAAAGTAGTACCAACCAGAAAGTTAGTACCTACCCAATCTTATTTTGCTGAATTCAAATCTTAAATTATCTATACCGTCGATTTCCAAAAGCTTCAGGTAAAACTAAACGTATAAATCTTATGGCCTCCTTAAACCAGAATTAACGTAAAATTAAAGCTGGTATTCCAAAGATAACAAAGAAGCAATTCAAACTCCCATTACCAAGTCCCGCACTCATCGCCTCATAATCCCTTCAAGAATCAAACTGAAAATATCATCATAACTGTACGAATCAAAGTTCTCTGTAATTTCCCCGTTCAGCGGCTGTTTCGCTTTTTATGAACTCTGCAGCCAACTTTAATTGCTTACACAGTACTCGTAGGAACACGTAAAACTAGCGATTTGGCGCACCGCTTGCAATTTTCAACGCTACATTTGCTGGAAAGTACTAATGCGGATGGTTATATAAATAATAATAATAAATAATAAATATCGCTGGACATTAACACACAGCGCCACCTAGTGCCACACTAAGCAAAGCTTGTGTCGTGGACACTAGATAGTTGATATACTACATATATACTTTTTTTGTTTGTAAATACATACTTATTATACATATAAACATCCATGACTCGGAAACAAATGTCCATGCTCATCACACAAACATTTGCTCCTACCGGGATTCGAACCCGGGACCCTAAGAACGTAAGGCAGCGTCACTACCACTACGCCATTCGGGTCGTCAATATAAAATAGTTTTTTTTTTTTAAAAGGATAGGATTAATTTAGCGGGAGTTTAAGATTAGTTTATTCTTCAGTAACGTAATATATTCTTAGAGCTTAGAACCGTCCTTTTCAAGATATTGTTTGTTCGAAACAACCTAATGAGGGGGCCATCGTTTTATCTGTCTGAGATTGACATCTATCATATTCAACAAACAGATCCGATATTTCCGAAACATCTTGTTTCTTATACAAATCGTATTATTGGTCTTCAGATTAAGCCGTGCTTGCCTAGGTTGGTACGTGGATGGGTGACCGCAGTCTGCATTCCGAGTGTCTCGTTAAGCATGTCAAGCTTTTGGTTCCAGCTGTCAAATGTCATCATCATCATCATCCACAGCCCGAACTCACCCACTGCTGGGTAGAGGCCTCTCTCTTCTTGTGCCAATTTCCACGGTCCTGCGCCAGCCTCATCCAGGTTATTCCCCTGACGGCAACTATGTCGTCTGCCCATCTCGCCGCCGGACGACCCACGTTCCTTTTTCCATTTCTTGGACGCCATTCGGTGACAGCTGTCAAATGTAGATCTTTGAAAGTCGTATAATAATCAGTGACCCGAAATTCTGACAACCAGTGTTACCAAGAGGTATCGTATTACCGAAGTACTAACTGGACTGTGGAGGTCAGGTAGGCAGTCACTTCTTGAAAAAAAAACTGATATTCAGATGTATCTGGTTAGACTCAAACTCAAACTCAAATAATTAATTTCAACTAGACCATTACAGCACTTTTAAATGTCGATAAAACGAAAAAAAGCGAAGCTACAGTCACAGACGCAAGGCATAATAACTTGAGGAAGTACTGTAGTTACCTATTCCCTAGCGACTGGAAGCCAAATGTCCAAAAGGCTAGGCGATGATGATGAGAATTCGTATTTTGTAGAATGTACTGCTACATCTACAGGGTGTAAACCACCTTTTCACAAAGCCGTTAACCAAGCATTTTGTACATCAAACTAAATAACTTTACGCAAAAAATATTGCTGGGAAACAACTTTTTTTTTTGAGGTTATAAATCATGTTTAGTGGTAGAACTCAATGTAACGCACTTAAAACATTGTGCTGATGGATGGATTGAATAGTACGGGTTCGTGGAGGTGTAAAAAATTAAAATCTTTCCAAATAAACTAGTATTTAAAAAAAAAAACTTGTCAAAAAGTTGTAACTTTGACCCCCCATATTTCCGTAACTAGAAGGTTCCCAGGTATGGTGTAGAACAAAAAAATGATCGCAATGATGGGGAGAACAAGTGCCTTTCGGCTTCGTGAAGAGGTGTTTTACACCCTTTACAATCTGAAAATAATACAGTCTACACTTCACTGCCTGTTCTTCAAAACTATGGTTTTTGATATGCGTTTGACCTTTCTCTGTTGAGAGATTTTTTTCCAGCAGAATTGTGTGTAAATAAGTTATTATTTAACTAAGATGTAATAAATAAATTCCGCTAGTTGAAATAATACGATTTATGCGTAGGTAATTAATCCATACACCACAGGTGCGAATAATTTTCTCTCTTGACTCCTAAGACTTAAAACATAAAATAGAAATCAGAATTAATTTAGAAAACGTTTCTTTAGTGCTAAGTAAGACTCACTCCGCATTTATTATCACACTCCTATTGAAATAATATTCTACCAACGTAAATCGTACCTACGTACTTATTTCGTGCTTTATGCTAAATTCATTGAACTAGACATAACGCCGAGAGCTCTTGTTGCAAAACTCTTGGCTTTACAACCAGAGTAACATAATGTTCCACATAAAATACGATGGTAATGTTTATATGCACGGGTATCTAAACTTGTGGTTCCCAACCTTTCCTGGACTAGGGACCCTTTTGGTGTCTTTAATGTTAGCAGGGGCCATAAGGTAATAGAAAAACATTGTCACCGACAAGATTACAATTAGGGGGGTGATCTTTAACTCACAAAATGCAAAAAATGGAAAATTGGATGAAAACCTATTGAATTAAGCGATCGAAGCAAGCTTGAAAAATTTTGCAATCATCCAAAGGGAAAAAGGAGTAGTAAGTCATAGATTCACAAACAATACCACCTCGCTGCTGATAGATTCAATAAGGTTGGGAGCTTACGTCTTCTGTAGAAGTTAAAAAGTACGAATAACATTTTAACGTTTTGCGGACCATATTCGACCGCATGGGTTGAGAACCATTGATCTAAACTAAAGTTTAGTTAAGACATGCTAGTTAGGTAATGACTTACACGAGCAAAATATGAAGCAAACATTATTAAGAGAACAAACTGATAAATAAAGTGTTTCTCCTTTACATATTTTATCATCATACTCATCCATAGGTCGAGGTCACCTACTTCTAGGTTTTGCTTGTGTCAATCTTTAAGTTTGTGTACCTCCCTCAGCACTTTTTTTTGAGCCCAGGGTAGTACTAATTGCCGTGGCTGCGGGACTGTTTGAAAGAGATACAGTGGCCCCGGAACATAAAGGGCGAGGAAGGAACATGGATGGGTTTTAGCCAGTAAAAGTCAAACACTCCCTCCTGCTCTTTCTCTCTTTTTGAAAAAGTAATGCTTGATCAAATGCTCTATCATTTTAACACCAACAGAATCTTACATGATCAACAGTATGGTTTCACCAAGGGACGTTGTACAACTGACGCCGGTGTAACCTTATTAAAATACATATTTACTGCGTGGGAAGAGTCCCAAGATGCCATAGGAATTTTTTGTGACTTCTCCAAAGCGTTTGATTGCGTAAATCACGACACATTACTTTTGAAACTTGAGCATTACGGACTGGGTAAACTTGCACTTAGTTTGGTAAGATCATATTTGAATGATAGACAACAACATGTTCAGATGAATGGTGTTAATTCACAGGGTTTAAAAATAAAAATGGGGGTTCCACAAGGCTCAATATTGGGTCCTTTCCTCTTTCTAGTATATATAAACGATCTACCCTATTTATTGAAAAACCAACCTCAAAATATGGTGTTATTTGCTGATGACACTTCCTTAATTTTTAAGATAAACAGACGGGCACAAAATTTAGATGACGTGAATAATGCCCTACTTCAGGTCCAAAATTGGTTCACAGCAAACAATTTGGTATTAAATGAAAAAAAAACCAAATGCATAAGATTTGCTTTACCGAATGTTAAGGGTAGTGATTGTGATATATTATTGAATAATGAGAAACTTGAATTCGTAGATAAAACGGTTTTCCTGGGGCTTACGCTTGATTCAAGGCTACAATGGGGTTCTCATTTAACATCTCTTGCGGGGCGGCTAAGTTCAGCAGCATATGCCATTAGAAAAATCCGTCAATTTACTGATGTAGATACCGCTAGACTGGTCTATTTTAGTTACTTCCATAGTATAATGTCTTACGGTATTTTGCTATGGGGACGGGCTGCAGATATTGAGTCTATATTTATTCTGCAGAAAAGAGCCATCAGAGCTATATATAATCTTCGTAGGCGCGATTCTCTAAGGGAACTGTTTAAGGATATTGGCATTATGACGGTACATTGTCAATACATCTACGAAAACATAATGTACGTTAGAAAAAATTTGCATCTTTTTGGTAAAAGAGGTGACAGACATAATTACAGTACTAGAAATAGGGACCAATTAGTTCAGCCAGGCTTTAGACTCGCTAAAGTAGACTCATCTTTCATGGGGTACTGTTTGAGATGCTATAATAAAATTCCACAAAGTATTCTTGAACTGAATGAGACGAAATTTAAAGCATGCATTAAACGCACACTATGTAAAAAAGCATATTACAAGTTGAGCGATTATATCGCTGATAAAAATGCTTGGCTTAATGCTGGTCCTGCTCCACATGGACAGGGGCGCAAAAATTGATAGCATTAAATGGTATAGTTGGAGCTGCTGAAGATTGTACTTAACTATCCTTGCATTGTATAGATTCAATGTTAGTATTATATAATCGCATAGCCCATATTGTGTGAGTACTATGTACTAGTAAGCTATCATTCACTGGAAACCTACGGCAGTTCTTGACTTGAATGTGCCCTGGCGGTTGAGAGTATGTCATGCTCACTCAAATGTCTCGCTGATGGTGGCGCGTGTGTCGGACCATTTAGTTCCCTTCAAAATGGTTGAGCTGAATGGTGGTGATCCATGCGTCATGTGCGTGAACGGGCGCTGTCAGTTGTGACTGGTCATCTCTTAGTCGCCATGGTTTATTTGAATTAATTATTTTGTTTTTGAGTTGTATTTTGTTTTGGTTTTGCTATGGAAACTTTTAACGTGCACATCTTGCTACATTGTTCTCACATAATATACCATCTCAACATGAATGATGTAACCAAGATTTTGTAACAATATATTTTGATTTAAAAGAGTGTCCATGGAGTTTCTTGCCCGTTCTTCTCCATAGAGATCTACGCTAAGGAATGGGCAACTATAGTACTTTCACAGTTTTTATGTCTTGTGACTGGGACTGTAGCTACATTAAATGTTCATGTTTGTTTCGACAATTCAAAAGTGCCTGTAACTGGCCTACTTGAAATAAATGCTTTGATTTTGATTTTGATTTTGCTCCGCCCTGAATGGGAGAAGTCATTTGATGATTTCCCATCCGAAAAAAAAGGAAAAAAATAATAATAAGGGTAGTCTTATTATTACTAAGTTAATTAAATTTGAATGAAAATTATGAAAAAGGGATTAAATGAACTTACACGGTTGTTTTTTTATTATAATTCTGTAAATATGTACGTGTTTCGGTGGCGAATCATATTTTGTTTTTAAGTGCCTGACAGTGACTATCAAATTGCAAAAAGCGTTAGGTCTACCCTGGTGCTAACTCTTATGGGCCTTTTGGTCATAGCTCTGCTCTACCTGTCATCACCGCGCCTTGAGTTCCACAATTCCTATATAAAGTCTCGTATTTATAATATCTTTGACCTTTGTGCGCTTTTGGACTTTCACGCTTGGATCACGTGGTCTACGCAGCTTTATGTACTTACCAAAATTAGATTCAATTATTTCTGTTTACCAACGCAAAATATCCCATCAAGTTCAGATTGATTTAGAACTACACGCGCGTATCTACTTAGTTTGGAAGCTCTCATAGTACTTGAAGGTTCGGAATCGTTCGTGCGTTTTCGATTAGTCTACCGCACTTCAGTTTATACTACTGTCACTGAATTGCTACAAACTGTTGCTATAGACGATCGGTTGTACACTTCAACCATCTTATCTGTGGAGGCAGGAAAACAAAGAACTAAACTAAGTGTACCAAGTTTGACATATTGATGTAAAATTTACATCGACATGTACTGGTAGAACTGAACCGTAGAACTATACGGACATAATCCAAACTTGGTGGTTAGTCTTGACGAATGGCGCCACCTTAAATTGCATTCTTAAAGTGGTAATTCTATATTTACGTGAGTTAATTTCGTATGACAAGCTTTCAAAATGTGACTGGCATTATTACCCCATAAGTTAAGCGGCACCAATTTGAATTTCAAGACTCAACCTTAAGCCTGTTGTTGAAACTCAACTGTGCCCTTTTAAAGCATAGCATTCAGTAATTACTATATTTTTATTGTGTCGTCTAGCTTTAGTGGAAACGGGCATTACTTCTCCAATGAATCGCCTACACAAAGTACTCTACAGACTTGTTGTGTCAAAATAATGATGTTGTCAAAAGAAGGTGGAATAACAAGGTGCCGAAAAGTTATTGTAAGAACAAAATTGGTGTTGCTTGGTCTAAGAAAAATACAAGAGTGCCCTGTAGAGGTATTATTATTTTCAAACTTACCAAAAGAAGTCATGGCATTGTCACACGGTTTTGCTTTGTCAAGAACTTAACATTAGCGACTTATACCTATTAGCAGATAGCGAGCTATCAGCGATCTTATTGCCGTCTATGCAAAAGGAAAGTAAAATGAAATGACCCAAATGGTGCAGCGGTAGTGAGGCTGCCTTACGTTCTTAGGGTCCCGGGTTGGAATCCCGGTAGAAGCAAATGTGTGCTTGTGTGATTAGCAATGGACAATTGTTTCCGAGTCATGGATGTTTATATGACGTATAAGTATGTGTTTAAAAACAAAAAGTATATATGTAGTATATCAACTTTCTGGTGACCACGACACAAGCCTTGCTTAGTGTGGCACTAGACGGCGCTGTGTGTAATGTCCATAGAAATTTGCTTATTTTATTTTTAATGATTAATATGGGCTCATATTGGAATTATATTTTTTTTGCCGGGTGGGACCGGAGTCATGTATGATATTTACATAACATCGCGCCTATAATTACCGTAGGGTTAGACAAAGGTGTATCTAACAGTACACCCATATTTCGACAGTTATTTTTTGAGTTCATATAATGGGGAGCCTATTGCCACCAACCGAGCTAAAATCTAGACTGCTATTGAGAAATTACGGAAGGAAAATCTAAACAACACTGGCCGATCCGGGAAATGAACACAAGACTATGCTCGGCAGTCGCACTCAAGATATTGTAGTACAAAAATAAACTATCTAGTACCTAAGCCCAACTAAAATCTTTATTCTAACGACGTCCATTTTTCTTTCCCTTGCCGCAGTGTCGAAAAACAGATTTAACCTCAGTGAAAGGACTTTACCTAAAGGATTTGACGTGCCTTGAATGTGACCTAAAATTTGACCAGTCCAGTGAATAATGATACATACGCTATTCCTTGTAAACAGGGTGAAAAAGACACTGACCCACAAAATATGGACCACGTATTTAGTAAAAATTATTCTAAAGGGGGTTCCCCTTTATAAACTTTTTCATCTGAAAAAGAAAATACAATACCTACACCGTCAAAAATGAAAAAAATAATAATGATAATGAATGGAACGGCATTTTTTAATACTTCGGTGTCCTTTCCATCATTTATATTTTTAATTATTTTTTGTTTATTTTTATTATTTTTTTATTTTTAGCTGTTTAGGTCGCTGAGCGGAAATTCTTGGGCTTGATTTTCAGGTTGAACAAATCTCAATTGAGTTTATCCGCCAGGAAATTCTGTGTAGAAACCCGTAGTCAAGATTTGTGCCATGTATATAGCAAGAGGCTCGCATTCTATTCCATGGGACCTAAATATTACTGAAAAAATGTGGGTGTACTTCAGTTCACCTTTGCTTAAGGGGCCGGCGGAGCATGCATACTCGTATTTCAGACAAACGTAATACCCAAATAAATTGTAAATGTAACATATTCTTAACGTAGTGTGTGTTTATTTCGATTGGATTACAGAATATCTAGGTTCCCAAATTTAAATTTTATATCTGACATAAAGTCTGACAACCAGTCTTACCAAATGGTATTGTATTGCCCAGTATTAACTGGGTTGTGGAGGACAAATAGGCAATCGCTCCATGTAAAATACTGGTATTCAGCTGCATCCGGTTAGACTGGAAGCCGACCACAATATAGTTGAGGAAGAAGGCAGATGATGGATGATGCGCGAGAGATATTTCTCGACGGCATGTAAAGCATACACCACATGATAAAGAAAGAAAGACCGTAACTCATTCATTTCTCGAACACAAAAACTGACCAACTTTTCGACCAACAGCTACTAGTTTGCCACCATCAAACATTATCATATCCCAGTTGTTCTTGTTAAAGCACTAGTCAGATTCACATCATAGATTCGCTCGAACTAGTTTGTGGTACTGCTAAGTTTTCGTAAGTTAGGAGTCAGCTCGATGTATGAGCACATAGCAAACACACACATATATGCAAGTGAGTACAGTAGCGATTCTATTCACACATACTGGATTTCGGTAAGTTCTATTCGTTGTTGGTTTACTTTAAGATTTCGTGTGTCGTCTTTAGTTGTAGCGTATTTTGTGAGATTTGAGTTTTTGAAATTGTTGTCTTTAACGAGGTTTTTTATCAATTTTCTAAAAATAAAAGTGGCCTTTGTAACTCCTTATAACATCAGCTTTGTCAGTAAAAGTTCTGTCAAAATCAGTAATGCCGTTTCGGGGATTAGCCAGAACAAACAGACAGTTATAAGTACCGTATATTATTATACTTTCATATGCATTCAGTAGAAAAGCTTTTATGTTCATCAAACTTAATTTTGTTTAATTTGCTTGTTATAGATTAATACCTGATAGCTAGTCTAGCTACTAAAATACTGCAAGATATTCATAACCCTGCTGCCAGACAGGCGCATTACTTTGTGTAATTTATTTCATCACCGCTGCTCTCAAAACGGTGAAGGAAAACATCGTGAGGAAACCGGCATGTCCTAGAACCAAAAATTCGAAGACATTTTTTTTTTTTTTTTTTTTTTTTTTTTATTTAATTCACTAAACTGATGTACAATCACAATACCAATAAAACAGTTACAACACAAAATTTCTGATTGACATCTACTAGAAGTGAATCTAGCATGCATACAAAAACAATCAAGTAAAACCTACAAATTGTGAATTTTTCTAACAATTATGAAGTTTTGAGACCGTAAAATTAAGGAAATACAAATTAAAAAATAAAAACAAAAACAGAAACATATTACACAATTAAAGCTCTAAGTTTAGTCCTAACTGAGACTACAGAACCAGCAAAGACATCTATTTCGCTACGAATGGAGTTCGCTAGAGAAAGCATGCGGTAAATAGGTGAAGAATTACCTATATTAGTTCGACTATGAGGCAGGACGAAAGTCCTTCTGTTTATTAAGCGGCTACTACTACGTGGGATACTAAATTTCACTCTTTCTAAAAGCTCAGGAGAATCAATTATTCCATTTATTAGTTTAAACAAAAACAAGAAATCCAGGGATTTCCTTCGTGCGCTTAAAGGCTTCATTTTATAATGACTCAGCTTAGAGTTATACGAGTTCAGACTACGACATTTGTTTTCCGAGAAACTTAAGTGGTATAAGAACCTTTTTTGAACACGTTCAATCCGATCAGAGTGCACCTGATAAAACGGGTTCCACACCGTACTACAATACTCCAGAATACTTCGAATAACGCTGTTGTAAATGGAAATAGTCAGAATAGGTTCTTTGAAAATTTTCATTTCCCTGACGATGAACCCCGACAATTTTGATGCCTGACCAATAATTTGGTCGTAATGGCTCCTAAAACTCAAACTACTATCCACTTAAACACCGAGGTCCCTAATAGTATCAACTTCTTGGAGTGGGCTATTATTAATCGAGTAATAATGTTCACACGTTTTCCTTTTTCTGCTAAATTTGATAAAGTAACATTTGTTCAGATTTAATGACATTTTATTTTGTTTGCACCAATTATGTACGTTATTTAAATCTAGCTGAAGCTGCATAAAATCGGATTCGTTGTAAATAGCTCGATATATTTTTAAATCATCAGCAAAAAGTTTGTATTCCGAATTAATTTTGCAACCCAGATCATTTACAAACACTAAGAAAAATAGAGGCCCCAAGTGTGAGCCCTGCGGCACACCTGTCGGTACGTAATATAGTTTTGATTTAAAACCCTTGAGATACACTAGTTGTGAGCGATTTTTTAAGTACGATTCGCACCAACGCAGCAACGACCCATGAACGCCCATACTTTCTAATTTAGCAACTAGAAGGTCGTGGTCAACCAAATCAAAGGCCTTCTTAAAGTCGGTGTATATTGCATGAACTTCTCTACCATCATCTAATGCAGATGATATATATGAAACATACTCGACTAGATTAGACAATGTCGATTTATTGGGGCGAAAACCGTGCTGGTTATCATCCAGCACACTCTTGAAGTGAGAAAACATTTTTTTCTGAACAAGCGATTCAATAATTTTACCACAAGCGGATAAAATGGACACTGGTCTGTAATTGGCAGCATCATCAACACGGCCAGATTTAAAGATTGGCGTGATGTGCGCTATTTTCCACTGATCAGGAAATACGCCTTGTGCCAAAGAATAGTTGAACATAGTAGTCAGAGGATCAGCTAGGTTCGCTGCACATTTCCTAAGGAAGAGAGGAGGGATTGAGTCAGGGCCTGGTCCTTTATCACAATCCAGGGAAGACAAGTAATCAAAAACTTCTCTAACTTCAAGTCTGCACTGACTGAAAGTGTCATTTTTACAGGCAGTAGGTTCAACTGGCGTTGAAGTGAGTGTGTTACTATCAACTCTATATATGGACTGAAAATGATCGGAAAACAAGTCACAAATTTCCTGACCGCCTCTGGCAAAAGTAGTGTTATTCAAACTCATTTTGTTGGGAATATAATTGTTACCTATCCGTTTATTTTTTAAGTACCTCCAAACATGCTTAGGATTGGTACGCAGATGTTCAGCTATATTCTTTTTAAAATTAGCATAACATTCCTTTATCAACTCACCGCAACGCTTTCTTAAGCATTCAAACGTTATTTTATCTCTTGGATTTCCGTATTTTTTGTATATATTGTGATATTTAGCTTTTTCTTTAATGACTTTTAGTAAAGCTCTCGTGTACCACACAGGATAGCGTTCATCTCGTGGTTTTGTAATCGGAGTGTGCAGTTTAATAATTGGCATAAGAATATCATAGAATTTTTGCAACATGTCGTTAATATTATTTACGGAATTCCATTCATCAGACCAAGCAATTTTCGCAAGTTCAGCATTGACCGCTTCATAATTACAGAGATAAAAGTTCAAGTATGGGATTTTATTTTGCACAAGAGGATTGCTTTTATTGGATTTAAATGAAATTTCCAGCGCTGGATGATGAGGATCAATTGGTATAAGCGGAGTTGAGGCTTGAGATACCAGCATTTTGTTGTTACTGCTACTAAGAACTAGATCTAAAATACGGTTTGAAGCGTTGAGTATCGTGTTGCATTGATGAAGATCATTAAAGGCTATCATGTCTATTAAATTTTGTTCAATAACACTACTGGATCCCTTGGGGACCAATAGACCAGATTCCGCAATATATTCCCAATTGAGATTACCCATATTAAAATCTCCGATTAGTAAATTGATAGAATTGATTTTGCTTTTTTTATTAATTACTTCTGTGAAGTTTCGAAACAATGCATCGATATAGTCTTGTTTGATTGGAGGTGGAATATAAACGGCACATATATTAATTCTTAAGCCAGTCTGACACTTGATTGTAATCCACAACTCCTCACAATGAGACTCCCAATTTAATCTCCGTGAGACCTCATATTTAGCCAAAGTAGCAACAAACACGCCTCCACCATCTCTTTTAGTAGTAGTCGAGGATACTGTCGATGACCGGTCGCGCCTAAAAACTCTATATCGGTTATCTAAAAACTCATGATCTAACACCGTATCATTGAGCCAACTTTCAGTGCCGATAATGATGTCGTAATCAAAATTTAAAACTGCAGTATAAAAGTCCTCTGTCTTGGTTCGTAAGCCTCTTACATTTTGATAATAGATCTTAAGTTTGAATTTAAATGATTATAACACTACAAAGCGTGCAAAGTATGTAACTAATAGAATTATAAATTACAAAGATTCTAAACATGACAAATTTTTGACGAGAAGAGATTTAGTTGACACATCCTTCCTGACAAATATACGACCATTCCGAACCCATACAAAGTTATATTTCTTTTCCTTAGCAGTGATTCTTGTCGCTGCATGTAGTTTTTTATTAGCCAGAGTCAGATTTTCCGTCACAAAAATCGGCTGCTTGACTCCACCAATGCCAATATGGCTGCTGTTCAACTTCTCCGACTCATTCTTCTTATTAAAGTTTCTAACTGCAGCAAGTAGATTATCGCGAATACGAGGACTGGCTAACTTGACGACTATGCTACGTGGACGATTTGTCTCTTCGTTTAATTTAGCAACTCTATGAAATGACTGGATTTCATTATCCTGGAGCTCATTCCCCACAACTATACCCACCTGCTTTACGACCGTTAGCAGGTTTTCGGCTTTGTGTTCAGGAACGCACTGGATCTCTATATTGCTTTCACGCGCTAATTGATCAATTAGCTGCAATTTAGTCTCCAATTCCCTCACTTGAGCACCCATCACGGCGTTATTCTTGAGGAGTTCCGCAACACTGTTATTGTTTCGGGCATTCAATTCGACTTGTTCATCATAAGCGTCAGAAAGAAAAGATACAGTCTTCTTAAACTCATCAAAGTCTTCGTACATTGAAGAAAATCTCGAGGTTAGGTCATTAACTTCCCTTTAAACCGTAGCTAGGGTGGCTTCAAATTTTGCCAAAGAGGCTTGCTGACTATCAAACTTTTCGTTCATTTCCTGCCGTAATTTACGAATCTCTGTGAGAATTGTGTCTTGCAAATTGACTTCAATGCCAACGCATGCCACTCGAGGCGTAACTGGTGGTGATTTCTCAACTGGCGTCAGTCTCTGACCAAGTTTTGGGCTAGGTTTGTTTTGGCTATCAGACGGTCCTGATATAGAGGAATGCATTGTAACTATTTCAGCTACTGGACCCGCTTTGTCAGTCTGTGCAGTGTGACTTTTAGGATGGACTGGTGTATTAGTGTTGTCCATTTTAGGACGGCCAGAGACGCAGATTGGACAAGTCCATTTAGTCCTAGGTGTTGACGTTTCATCGTACTTTACGCATTCCAAATGGTACTGAAGGACACATTTGTTCAAACAGCATTTAATTCTCTTTTGTGTAACGAGAATTGTTCCATTACAACCAGCACAAATCATGGCAAAAAAGCAAAAAGAAAAAGCAAACGCAAAAATAAATTCTTGTTCTGGGATTCGAACTTTCAACCATTCACGTCTCAGTCGTCACTCTTTGTACACTGCCACTGACGCACTGAAATGTACCTAGAAATAAACGTATTGATGCGTAGTACAAATGATCGTAGTGAAGTTAGGTTGAATAAGTGTTTTTTTCGAAACACCCACTCTTAGGTGAACTTAAACTTGCAATATCACTTTTAGCAATGTTTAGTTTATGTTTTTGGTAAATTACAGTCACTGATCACTCTGCAAACAATGTCACGTATGCCACATAAACTTAGCTTTAGCTTCCACACAATGTTTATATCGTAAGTAAAGTTATAACAATATTAATGTTTATTTGTTTACGGAACGGCAATTGTAAGTGTTTACTAATTGACTACCCCACCAAAAAAAAAAGACATGTGACATCTACCAATCCGCACTGGGCCCGCGCCCCCATTCCCTCTCATTGAGAGGAGGCCGTGTCCCAGCAGTGGGATCATTATAGGCTGATGATGATGATGATGATGATGATTCATAACCCTTCTTATTCATACAAGGCAATTAATAGTAAGACGTATGAATATAGAACTTTCATAACGAAAACTTCGATTAACGCTACTGGACCAAATACAACAATTGGTTGGATCAAGTTTTCAACAAAAGATCTGAACATCGAAATACCACATAGACACGTTCTTTTTTCTGTTTTTCCTCACACACACAGACACTACATACACTTACATTGAAACAATGTATACGTATCTAACAAACAGAAACTACGTTGGTACTTCAATGTTAGTTTTAGTTCGTGTCCACATCTCGATTACAATATTGTGTCCAATGTTCTACAAAAGAACATTGTTCTGGCTTCGTTTCTTTGATACGGTTTTTATGAGTGAACCTGTGCCAATTTTGACGTCGATATTGGGCCAGCGCTTCGTTACGAGAACTTTACCTAACCTCGTTTATTTTGAAGGTTATTAGTACTACTAAGCCTGCTTTTTTATATTTTCTACCTTTTCTAGGACATGTACGTACAGATGGTCTGCATTTGTTTTGCAATTTTTCCGCAAAATTCCAGTTTCTTGCAGCTTCGATGCCACTGTGGGTGTTTTCCTACATGGGTTTGCATATCCTTGCAGGAGTCAAAACACAAGTTGTTGTAAATTATGACTAATTTTACTAAAAATGATTCGTTAGTAAAAACCTCTTAACGAAGCCGAAAGGTTCTCCCGTCCGTTATTTTTTCGTTCTACACCATACTTCTGAACCTTCCAGCTATGAAAATATTGGGAGTCAAAGTTCCAACTTTTGACAAGTTTGTTTTAAATACTATACAAGTTTTTAATGTAATATTTTTACTTTAAACATCTCCACGATCCCCGTACTATTAAATCAATGAACACAAATGTTTTGAGTGCGTTACATTGATTTCCACCACAAAACATGGTTTTTCACCCCAAAAAAAAGTCGTTTCCCAGCAATATTATTTTCCTAAAGTTACTTAGTTATATGAACAGAATGCTTGGTTGACGGCTTCGTGATGAGGTGGTTTACACCCTATATGTACCTAGAAGGTTTCTAGGTATAGTGTAGAACAAAAAAAAATAATTGCAATGACGGAGAAAACAAGTGCGTTTCGGCTTCGTTGAGAGGTTTTTCACACCCTTTATTTTACATTGATTTACGTTTTTGAAACGTGCGTTTTTTATCAAAATAGCATTCGCTTTGGATACTAAACACAGCTGCGGAGTTATGAATATAGTAACTAGCTATAATATTAAGTATGGTATTCCCATCAAAGTCGTATAATGGTACTTTTTATTGTCTGCCTTGCGTACCATATGCACGAAACGGCTTGCTAGAACATCCCATGAAACTGAGAATATGGTTTATTACAGCGAAATATCTGACGTGAATAAGTCTTGAAATTTGGGGTATTTATGTTATGATAAGTTGTTGCCCGCGACTATTTTCGCGTTGAAATTTTGAAGTGAAGGTGTCTCTCACATTCAATTCAATATTTCCACTCAAAAAAAAATTAATCCGGTTAGACTGGAAGCCGACCCCAACATAGTTGGGAAAAGGCTAGGCAGATGATGATGATTTCCACGCAAAAAAGTAAAAGTTGCCTATGACGTGCTGTTACAGACTATAATCTATCTCTGTGCCAATTGCATCCAAATCCGTTCAGCAGTTCTGGCTTGTTTGAGTAACAAACATCGATCCATTTATCCAAACTTTCGCTTTTAGAATTGTAAATAGATTTTCTACATATGCACCATCTTAAATTCGTGGGATTCCTAGATAGATAGGCGTCTCAAATGCTGCAGAACTCCACATATAATAAACTGTGTTTATCTACCTATACTAACATTAGATTGATACCATTGATACTAACACAATAAGCAAAGACCGAAATAAATGCTCAGACAAATTAAGTTCAGACTGTTAACAATGATTATTCAATGAGCTTTACCATTTATTTATTTAGAATTTACGAACACAAAAAGGTACAAAGGCGATTTCAATTTAATGCCTTAGGCATTCTCTACCCGTCAACTAAGTCTGGTGGCTGTGGTAGTTAGTCTTCTACCCACTCTATCGCATTAACATAAACTATTTTTTTTACTGAAACTATTCGATGTTAGCTTCGTCTGGTGAGAAAATTGGGAGTTACAAATTATTCCATAATAACTTGCGAGAGGCCTCTAGTTAAAAAAAAATAAAACCAACATTACACGGGTTACATTTTTTGTGAATAATTTTATATATGCATGGCTTTTAATTAAAATACGGTTGGTATTACTGTGGCACAGTTGGTTCAGTGGTTGTGCAATTGACTTCTGCGCTACCGGGCCGTGGGATTAATTTCTGCATGAAAAAAAAATGTTTATTTGGCCTGAGACGATTTGTATGTGAGATTTGCAGGTTTTGTAAATACACGTTGAATAAAAAATAACATAACGTTTCATATTTTGATAGCAATCATCATCATCTAACTAGCCTTTTCCCAATTATGCTGCGTAACAATGACATAGGTATTAAAACATACGTTTTGCCCCGACTTGGATCACTCTTTCAATTGTGTGAAAAGTGAAGGAATTTCTAATAAATCTAATTACTTTGTAGTTACACTAAAAACAATACTATAGCGACTTAGTACAAAAAGAACTAAAGCGCCAAATGAAAGCCTAACATCTGAAATTTGAATCGCGCTTATAAAGATATTCGTGACACCTTATCAGATAAACCGAACGGCAACTGTTGGGTAGTAGCTCGTCAGACGCAACACCCGTCTGACCGTTAGATCTCATCATTTCAATGGAGTATTGAAGAAGTTTCCACCCTGTTTTTCATACTACTAAGCTTGATAGGTTTGAAAAAAACCCATGCGGGGACTTCCCCGCATGGGTTTTTTAGGAACTGCCTGGACATTACACACAGCGCCATCTAGCGCCACACTAAGCAAGGCGTGTATCGTGGACACCAGATAGTTGATATACTACATATATACTTTTTTGTTTGTAAATAAATACTTATTATACATATAAACATCCATGACTCGGAAATACGAGTAAATGTCCATGCTCATCACAGAAACATTTGCTCCTACCGGGATTCGAACCCGAAAGAAGTGAAACTAAACCATGTGATGTGTTATTTGTGTTATCGCCGTTTCTTCACGAAAAACCCCTGTATAAACATTACAAATTCTTTATTTACTTGTTTCGATATCAATATCGATTGGTCAAATTCAATATTCGACTTTACTACATCATTACTTAGTTGCAAAAGTTAAATTGTAAAAAAAATCATTTCAAAACTTGTCAGCTTAACAATGTAAATTACCCAATGATGCTGTTGAACTATCAGAATGAAAAGTGTTGCCGTTGCCGTTGTAAGATTGTTACGCAATTACTGTGCAGCACTAAAAAAAAACGTACACACCACACAGCACCCAGCAACACAAAACGCGAAGAAAACATAAACTATCAAAAAACCGGAAAACACGCAATATTTTTCTTCCATTCCGTGTCCCGAAACCGCATTAACACACTTCCCTAAAAAAACATATTCAATTCTAGAGCATTGGCATAAAACTACTTTACATCTGTGACCATACATTGGTGTCCCCACGGGAAATCTGCCCGTATGGTTGCAAAAGTTCGGAATATTATTCATGTAATTTATAATATGGATCTGACTGGCAACTGACTGGAGTCAGCCACTCATTTATAGCCAGTTATGAGTAGTAAAACTAGTTGATGTTCGAGAGTTTTGCTAATTACGTTTGTGCTATTTCTAGGTATGGAATGAGAACTTTATTTATAAGCTGGAGTATGATCCGGTAGGAGTCGTTAAAAAGACGGACCGCACCTTTTAAAGTATATGAGCACTAAAGAACTTTGTGAAATATTTTTTTGGTTGACTATTTCTTTTTCCATGGTGACTTAATGCAGTTGGTTAGAACGGGAATATTGACTGTATGGTAGCAGTTTTCTGAAAGTTTCAGTAGCCGATCGCTCATCCGCATAATGCATTTACAATAGTTCCTTTTCTGTTAGTGACAGGCTCGGAAAGACGGGTATTACATTCACCGTTACGTAATATACTTATTTGTTTCTTTGTTTCACATGGAACATAGATAGTATAAGATTCAGAACTCCTTAGAGAAAGGCACTTTCGGATCCATAGTCTATCTTCGGTAATTCAAAAACGTTCGATGATGATTTCTTCGTGTCAATTTGTAAACACTACAAATTACTGAAGCACATACGTTTTGTGGTTTAGTAGTACGTCCTGTTATATTAGATTGAAGTGAAATGGGTAGTAACATTGAGACATATTGTAGGCACTGACATTTACTATGTCATTGCGGCTACAATTAAACAACGCTCATGTAAACATTCCCTAAAACGATAGCTTTTAGACAATAAACGCCTACGCATTTTCATTACACTTTACTTACCTCATTAGTTTTATTACTAGCCATTTTGCTAGGTGCTATGACGTCACCAAGTAGGGATAATGGCCGACCTTCTTTCAGCGTTTTACGCAAAAATATTTTGTTTGAAAGTCATCGCCACTTAACTTAAGTTCGGAACTTTCAAAGGCTTTTGAGATGTTTTAACAATCAGGGTGTAGAGACAATTGTCCGGCAACTTTTGTTTTCAGAGGTGAGATGAATCTCAATTGGTTTAAATAAAAGACGAGTTTTAAAAGACGTGAATTGACATTTTAACTAAGGATCTCATCAACATAAATAAACCTCTAAATTAGAGACCTATATGTGTTGATGAAAGCCTATTCCCAATGCTATTTCCAATATAGGCTTCTTCTCTGTGTGATGAAACATTACATTACAAAAAATCGTCACTAAAAGTCTTATCAGGGCTATTTTTGGTATTGAATAGAAATCATATGTCAATACCTACTTGAAGGCAAACTTCATAAGGTTATTTAATAATGTCACCTGAGTTGTCAATTACGTGGAAATCTCGACACTAAGCAATAAGGACACAATGCTTACGTCTATCTTATAATAATTTATGTCAAACCCCCAGTACACACACAAAAGTATTTATTCAACTTATTTACCATGACAACTGCCAATTTTCTCTTTGACAACAAAGTACGTCCTATTTGTGCGTTTCTCACAATTACCCTCTCAATCCAAAATAGGGTCATCAACTCGACTCAAAGTATGAAATGACGGATTTATTTGAAGAAAATAAATAGAAATGGAAAACTCTAGACACGAAATGAAGCTGGTGTAAAATTAACAAATCCCCAATTATTCTCCTGGCAGTAGCAAAAACAGGGCGTTAATGAAGTCGTTTTACGAGGCTCGATTTATTTTCTCTTGTCACCGACTGGGATGTCACTGATGTTTAAAACAAACACGCTGTAATGCTCCATTCACGACCTCAGGCGATGCTATTTGAGTCAAGCTACAAGTACGAATTTCACTTGTTTCCTTCACGTTTCTACCATCATGTCGTAAATGACGTCGTGGTGACTTGGGGCAAGCTCTTATCTTCTACCCAGCCTTTTCTCACCTATGTTTTAGCCGGCTTCTAGTTTAGACTAGAAGCGGGTGCAGCTGAATATCAGTACTTTACATAAAGTGACTGCCTATCTGACCTCCACAAGCCACTTAGTAATGGGTAAAATGATAACCCTTAATAAGACTGATTGGCTGACTTTCGGGAGACTGACTAACTATAACGACTGTCAAAGATCTGACAAATGACAGCTGAGACCAACCACTTAACGCGTACTTCGAGGCACGGAGCAAACTCAGTATGTGTTGGGTGGTCACCCATCCACTGACAAAGCCTAGGCAAGCGGGGCTTAACCTGAGAATTGACCCGAGATTATGTAGCCACAAGGTACTTGAGGCATGCTCCATCTAAGCGATTTATTTTACAATTGGTGTTCCCCGAGTCACGCTTTCAAAACTCGTGCCATGAACTCGTGTCTGAATGTTAAAGATAGACCGTGAGTGTGCAATGTTAGTGAATGTTTTGTTCTCAGTCTTTTCAAGGTTATCCTCGAAATTGTGCTTTATTCAAAGAACAATGGTCACATAGTTTTGTTTAGGAACTTTATAAAACATTTCATCACGGAGTTTTGAGAGAGAATATTCTCAGAATTGCCTTTAGAAAAAATGCCTTTGGATATACAGGCTGTTTTCTAAGTGGCTTTTATTGCTTCAGTATAGATATGAACATACATATAAGCGTTTTGTTTTTGTATATTCATAATTTGTGACAATAGGTATAAATACCAACATATTTTTCACGAAAGCTTACATAGTGTAATGTGAGATATATACCTTTACATAATAATATATCCGGAATGTTGTTTTATAAATTGTGAACACATATTTCTCTCGGGGACCGTCGGGGGACTGAAAAGGGGATAATAATTTTTCGTCAGCCTTAAAAGCATCACCAGGTTAAGTAAGTGCTTAAGGCAGCGAGCCAGGACAAATAAGTTACGTAAGGCATTTAAAGGCGCCTCTGGGAGGTAAGGGATAGTGATGTGCGTGTAATTTTCTGGAGTTTTTTATCGACATGACATCAAATTTACTATCAAACTCCCATGTGCTCATCATCTGCCTAGCCTTTTCCCAACTATGGTGGGGTCGGCTTTCAGTCTAACCGGATGCAGCTGAATACGAGAATTCTACATGGAGCGACTGCCTGTCTGACCCACACAACCCAACCCAGTTAGCACTGGGTAATACCATACCCCTTGATAAAGTGGTTGTCAGACCTTTTAGGCCACTGACTACCTTGTTACGACTCTAAAATTGCTATTTTAAATGTTCGTTGTAAAATACAGTTTGATTATTGTGTAAATACTGACTGCGCCATCATAATTCAGAAAAATAAGCGCGTTCAAATTTGGTTAGCGCAAAATGCTAATTGAAAGTACACACTGTGCATTCATGCATGTTGTGATGGTAAAACAATAAAAATAGATGGTTTGAAATGTATGTGAAAATTATGAAAACATTCACAAAACTATTTTAAATATTAACTTATATGTAAACAACACAAACTTAAAAATAATTATTAAAAATAGAGAACAAAAATTTTGCAATTTATGTATAGCAATATTCATTAATATTTATTTATCATGGATGTGTAATATTAGCCTACCTACCATGCTAAAATACCTACTGTGAAAAAATATTAACAGGCAAATCAGGGAAATTGTTATAAATGGAAAATATTGTGTACTAGCCGATGCCCGCGGCTTCGCCCGCGTAAAATTATATACTAAAACCTTCCTCTTGAATCACTCTATCTATTATAAAAACTGCGTCAAAATCCGTTGCGTAGTTTTAAAGATCTAAACATACATAGGGAGAGACAGACGCGGCGGGAGACATTGTTTTATAATATGTAGTGATGTAATGTATGAATTTGTGTGATTTTTAGATGAGTCTGTGATACTCGAACTGAAATATTTTATTTTTTTATTTTTATTAAAATAGCAAAAATAAAAGGCCCTTAAGAATAAGTTCGCCTTAAATAGAATTTTAATCACATAATCATGTGTTTCTGATTTTAAATCTTACTTTTTGTAACCACGCTTTGTGTACCTTGCTTTAGACCAATATTCTAATACACAAGAGTTTCTCGAAACGATACGAATGGAAACGATCATTTTGAAATGCTAACGTTTCGTAGGTTTCATCTGAATTATAATATATTATTTTGTCGACATTCCAAAGTAATCCCAACACTACTAAAGGTCCCAACTTATCGGTCGAGTGTGTACCGGAAAAAGGCCAGGTAAATACGTCCATTGAAAATTAAATTACATCGTATAGAAGTAAGTTGTTCGCCTAAATAAAATAACGCGATGTAACAAAGTAATCAATTTTTAATCATGTTGATCGATCTTGATAACATGGCAATAGGCTAGTTTCCACCATCAATAAATTGCAAATCTATTTAGTCCGTCTGTTAGAGTATTGGAAAATAATATGTATACACGTATTTTTTGTTTTTGTAAATCAACGAATATTGACAAAGATAAAACGCATCAAAACTCGAGAGTGGGGGCTCCTGACGTCAGTACTCACTAAAAATGATACCAAACAGTGACGTATTGAGAATTTTAAAAGCGTCGTATCTTCGTCAATTTTGGTTTATGTAACAAAAGAAAAAATACGGGTGAAATATTTTTTGATAATCTAAGTGACGGACTAATTAGATTTTTTCAGTTAACAAGCCTATTGAAAACTTACTACAATAGGTACCCATTTGTTATGTAGCTAGCTAACATTATTTAAAACTTAATAATAAAAACCTGAAAATAGTCTCTGAATGCAAACGAAACGACATATAAGAATCATTTATACATACCTACATATAGTGCCTAGGTAGAATTAGTTCTAGAAAAAAACCATTTTAAAATTGAGATCAGACTATTTGTGACGAAATGAATACTACAAAAACTACACGCAAGTCAGAAAGAAATTCACAGATAAATCATTGGAATTTTACTATCAACCTCCCGTGTGCTCATAGGATTTTAGGATGTAGGTTGCTTGCCAGTAAAAGCTAAGCTTTGATTTAGTAGATGTAGAGGCTGTTATTGAGCTCATCAATGTCATGAAATTGCTACCCTGATATTCAAAGCTGCACGTCAAACCTTGGTCGTATTTTGGTCCTAACAGATGCCACAACATCTACCTAGGCTTTTAGCCCAACTATTTTGGGATCGGCTTCTAGCCTAACTGGATGCAGCTGAATACCAATATTTTACACGGATCGACTGCCTGTCTGATCTCTACTACGCAGTAAGTAGAAATTACGATAGTGCGAATATTCGCATTTGCATTTCCACAAAGCGACACCACTTAAAATCCATCCTTTGAACGAAAACGAGCAAAAACGCATGTAAACATTTCTGGATAAAAGCCTGAATCATGCTGAGAATATGCTCGCTCCACATTCAAGGAATCTACTTGAAAACTAAAAGTAATAAAAGTACTGTCATGCACAGGTTGCTCGTTCTCCCTGAAAACACATAAGTTAAATTTTATATGAATAAAACTGAAATATTATGCAGGTGATATTTCACAAGGATTTACCTCGACATCGTTTGACTAAGTATTTCAGACGTAATGTTTTCTTGGTCGTAACCAGACTGAATTTTTAGAAAAATCTGTAAGTGCCGCATTAGTTGGGTAATGAACATAATTCGATGGTTGGAATACCTATCCACTAGTTTTAGCCAATAAACTTGCTTTTAGTGGCTCTTAAAAGCGTAGTTTCAAAACCTAGCGGATACTAAAATCTCGAATGTCTCTTTGATATTCTTTTTCCCTTAAATATTGGGCCACGTAACACTCAAAATTAGACAAAAAGTAGAACGCATCTAACTGCTTCAAGTTAGTTTAATATACATACTTTTGCTCATTCAGGATAACTTAACAAAAAAACGGTTGAAAATTACATTTCAAAATAGTTGGATAGAAGCCACTAGAACCACCAAACTAGTCCACCAGTCGAATATTTACAAAAATCAACCTGAGCAAAACCACACTGAACGTTACGCAATCATTTCCCCAATCCCAAAGCTCCGTTAAAATGAAACTCCTTACACGAGCTCACGATGACTTAACATTTAACTTCTTAATGGTCTAAATCGACTGCAATCATTACCGATAAGATCTGAGCCCGTACGTAATGTATGAGAGTCCATACGCTCTAACATACTAAAGAGGTACGATTCGATTCTAGGAGCGGAGCTAGCATTCATATTCATTCGCGTTTTATCACTTTTTCCTTAACGAGTAAACGTTTCGGGATATGGAACTTGGTTTTAGTTGGGTAGAATTGCTTCGAATTCTATTTGTGGTATGGTTGCTATACAGTATACACTTTTTGAGGTTGTCACTTTCAATTCGATTGTATTGGTGTTGAACAAAAAAGACCTGAATCAATCATCATCGACATTTGAGCCTTAAAACTTCCTTTGCTGGACATAGGCCTTCCCCACATTGACCGGTCTCGTACGTCTCGCATCCCGCGGATCCCGAAACTTCCACCAGGTCATCGGTTTACTTAGTGGAAGTCTTTCTTACGCAACATTTTTCAGTTTGCGGTCGCAATTCCAGAACTTTTCAGCCCCATCGGCAATCTGTTCTGTGAGCAATGTGCCCTGCCCACTGCCACTTAAGTTTGGCAATTCTTCGGGCTACTCGGTAACCTTGGTTCTCTTGCGGATTTCTGATTCGATGACGCAAGTAAACTCTGAGCGTAGCCCTCTCCATTGCCCAAATCAATAATTACCCATAATATTCGGGTTTCATTCGGCCCGTGATCATTAGCAAACTCCGTTCGGCATCTACCATCATTGCATAATTTTTTGTTGGGTTGGTACAATTCGAGCTAAGCAGAACGGCCTCTTCTCAAACTTACATCTACATAATATATTCAGTGTACCCAACCTTGCTAATTCATACTGAGATCATTGTGTAGTACCCCTTATACTTCATTATTTTAAGTGTTTTCGTCGAGAAGTTGCTATCGATATCTTCACGATATGTCACCGACAGACAGGAGACCTTTTTTTTTTACGGTAGACGAAAATTCTTACTGATACCTATTTATTGGATCCAAATACTACGTACACATGTCATGTTGGCACGAAAGGTAAATGATGTATCATGCCTTTCTTTTCATTAGTTATATGATGTCAAACAAAACTCATTTCATGCGACCAAATCATCAATATGACCACACTAAATCCACATCTGAGCTCGTACAAATAAGATACATAGTTAAAGTATCACACCTAGCTTATTAGATACTCCGTATAGTCATCATGGGCCTCCAGATATCTCATAAAAAAAATGGCTGACAGTATAATATGTGTACAGAATATAATAAGGGCGGGCATCCCATCTTACATGTAACCTGAGTATCACTTACCTCGGTCCCGGTTTAAGGCCGCGATTCCACCTTGAGGGATGCGAAGCGAGGGATGTGTGTCAACCTTATCAATAATATCGCTTCTTTTTCTAAGCATAAGCTGTATAGCTTAGATAGGACTGAGCCAATTTCTTTTGTTTTATATTTAATAAAATTTATTAATACATTTTTTAAGTTTAATTTAACGATTTTTTGTATCGTCATAAGCGAGACTAATACCTAAAGACTTCTTCTTTATTTTTGGCTAATTTTCATGATAATTGACTGAAGTTTATGTAAATGTGGAAACACAGCCATTAGGCTTCCTCAAACGGAGACTAAAAGCGGACAGACAAAAGACATGCAAGAATCAGACAATCACAGGAGACACTAGTATCGTAATATTTTTCAAATAATGCGCCTTTCGCGTCTCCGCTCCGCTCCGCTAGGCTCTAGTTTTGGTGAAAACCAAGTCTTATATACTCATTAGACATATAGGTGCCGATATACAACCTCGTTCACGTACCTTGGTCTCTAATAAGGTCAAATTATTTCAAACTTTCGATCAAATATCGGTTAGATAATACAGCTTATGTTTTGATGAAGGCTATGAAGTTGTCGCAGTTTGACTTTGATTGTGGGTAAACTTTGGTTATATCGGTACTTCTATAGGTGCAAACTTAGTTTTCCTAATGAATATTGAATTATGTTTCAGTTTAGTTAAATCTATGAAATAACTAACTGAAACAGCTGACTTCGATGAACTTTAAACAAACCGTAAAATGTATGTATTAGTTTTCATAATTCAAATTAAATTACATATAACTCCTTAGGGGAGCTGGTGACTAAAAATAATAACAGCCGCTCGGGTCGATCTTTAGGTTAAGCCGTGCATACCTCGGTGGGTCTGTGGTTGAGTGACCACCCTTACATACAGAGATTCCTCCGTGCCTTGGAAAGCACGTAGTCCCGGCTTTCATTTGCAGATCTTTGATATTCGTTACAGGTAGTCAATGGCCCAAAAAGTCTGACAACCAGTCTGACCAAAGGGTGTCGCTGTCGTAGTATCCAGTACTAACTGGGTTGTAGAAGTAAGATAGTCAGTCGCTCCATGTAAGATACTGGTATTCAGCTGCATTCGGTTAGACTGGAAACCGACCTCAACATAGTTGGGAAAAGGCTAGGCGTATGATGAACCTGACTCATTGATGGGAACAATGTATTCTTTGTTCTGATTTAGGTCGTAGTCAATTCGTATAACTACTGTCATCCAAATTCATTCTGTCGTTGGTGTGATAACGTAACGGGGAGATAGACATGGATTTGTCATATTACATAACTAGCCGATGCCCGCGACTGCGGCCACGTAAAATTATATACTTAAACCTTCCTCTTGAATCACTCTATCTATTAAAAAAACCCGCGTCAAAATCCGTTCCGTATAGTTTTAAAGATCTAAGCATACATAGGGACAGACAGACACGGTGGGAGACTTTGTTTTATAATATGTTATGATTATGATAGTGATGACGTAACATATCACGCCTGTTATACCTGAAGGGTTCGGCAGAGGTGTGGCTTTGTTACATTACTAACCCGCAAAGGGGCAGTTAGTAGTGCTGTCTATGAAAATATTGACATAATTGTAATTTATTCAAATTGGGAAAATTTTAACGTAAAAATCACCTACGACGGTCCTCTAAAACGAAACACCCGGCCTTTCGTCTTTACCGGGTAGGCTGCGTTTAATCATTTGTTTGAAGTGAAAACTTCTTTAGTCGTGTTGAGCACTTCTTTGGGTGAACAAAATCATGGAACTTGCGTGACCATCACCTAACGCTTTAAGTTTTCACTTCTATTCGGCAGTCCCCAAACACTGCTTGTTTATTTTATTTTATGTTATTATGTTTATTTTTATGGCATCTCGCAATAAAAAAAAAGTTATATATTGTTATTACTGACGTGCGCCTTCTTTACCTACTTACATAAATAAAACCTGTTCTCAATTTTACTTGTAGACAAATAAGTCAATTTCATTGAAGCATCGCTTTGATACGGAGTGTAAAGCAGTCACGTTCTTAACTCATGAATAAGAAAATTGAATACATAATCGTTTTTGACGTGCGCCCAAAATTATTGTTGTCATTTATATCATGATAAATGTACTAGATGTCATAACTTTTATTTGTTGAACTCAATAATGGAGTTGTTAATAGTTACAAGTAATGTAAAGAGTTGTGTAAATAATAACACTACATGAAATATTATATATATATTTTTTTAAATAACCTAATTATAAAAGAAGAACCTTAAGAATAAATAAAATAGCAAATTGAATTATAATGAATTATGATGATTATTTATAAAAATAACATGCTTAAAGGTATATTCACCGTGAGTCCTATTTTTCTTTTATAATTAGGTTACCTAATTATAAAAGAAAAACCTTAAGAATAAAATAGTAGCTTGAAATATATACATACATACATAATATTAACATACATATTTTATGGAATTCCACCACTATTTTTTTTTTCAAAATTTCATATTACATAATGGTAGCGGTCCATAGAATGTAAATTTTAACTGTGTTGTGCCAACAGTCCAGGAGTTTTAAGGGCTGTGATATGTGGACGGACGGACAGACAGATAGACGAATCTATAAGGGTTCCGTTTTTGCTATTTGGCATAACGGAACCCGAAAAATGATAACTGTTCATAATTTCAAAGGGATTCTTAACTATTTATGCAACGTGATTACACACAAAACCAGTAACATGACTCGTTGCAATCAGGTAAAATCGTATGCATTTAAAAAATATCAACTGGAGCTAGTTCCGAATTTGACCACGTCCCAAAAGATTCTTACACATATTTACACCTACCCAAGCTGTCACATTTTTTCAATTAGATACCAAAATCAAAACATTATTTTAAAGAACAGAGATTACAATCTGTATTACAAAAACAAGCAATATTTTGTCTTAGAAGAGTAAAATAGTGCGAAGTGCGAAGCTAAGCTGAATGAAATGCAATTTCTTAGCCTTCTTATTTCTTCGAGATAGTGTTCAGTGGAAAGTGTTTACTTATTTTTTTTTCTTATTTAATTTGTTTGCATCTCAATTTTCTCTGCAGATAAAGTGCGATAAACATTCTGTTTTATTTAAGACTTGCTGTTACCCGTGACTTCGTTTCTGGGGTACTGGGTATGTACAAATTAACAATTTTAATCTTTCGCACTTTCGTAGTCTAATTTATCATTAACCTGAGTTTAGGCCTCCTCCACTTTAATTTTTGTTTTTCGGAATAGTTAGCTCCTATTTTTTTTATGATAATTATATATGTCATTTTAAACACACCATTATTATTGTGAATAAAGTTCGTAGTCTCCTATATTCATATGGACGCGATCTCCTATATTGATAGTGTCATGTTGAAAATAAACTGTCATGAGCACTTATCTAACCGTTTAGAGGTTAATTTTTACTATACAAACCGAATTATTGTACAATTTACTTGAACCTCTAATTTTTTGTATTCACGGTCGTATTTCTTGCTTCGGTGAAGAAAAACATCGTGAGGAAATCAGCCTGCCTGAGATATTTTTCGACATGTAAAGCCATGTCAGCGGCCCACGGGCGGCATAAAAGCTCTGACACCAGGTTAGACACGATAAAAGAAAACTGAACCCAAGTCAAAACACGGATCCCTTCACAAGTGACTTAACACAGTGAACTACAAACTGCCGACACCGTATTCAAATCACAGGTGTTAGCTACAACCAAAGGTACCAGAGTTCGTTTGACGCATTCGGTGACGCACGCTTACCCCTCAATAGATCGTTCCCTATGTGAATGCCGTATGTCACTATAGAGGGGCCACACTTTACACTGACGCCTTAGGCGCTAGATGTTCAAACGGAATAGTTCAGATACACAACGCTTTATTGACGCTTTGCTTGTGTTCATTGTTGGTGCTATGTTGTGAGCTTAAGAGGATGTTGTTGTACCTGTTTTGACTGGGCATATCTCACTCACAAAGAATGATGGCACACGATAGGCTCTGTCTCTAATGTTCTGATTGATCTCCACTACATAACATAACATCAGTCTGCAAACAGTCAGCTTTAACAGACTGATGTTATGTTAAACAGTCAAACAGTCTGTAATCCCGCATGGGTTAAGCAGCGGTCTACCTAATAGAAATCAAAACTGGGCTTCATATTCACCAATCACGAGTGCGTCCACTGACCAACAAGGCAGTTAATCGAGGCGGGGATATCTGTTAATATAATAACTACAGGCTTCATTTTAGAAAAACAACGTTGTAAGGTTACAACAATTTTATAACAATGTAGAAGTCAATCCACTCTGTAGTTGGTATCTACGTTTGTAGTTCTTTGACAGTTGTTACGAGTAGACGGAAACCAGAAAGCCTGACAAAGGGATCGAGTAACTCAATAACTGTGTTGTGAAAGCTAGATGTGGACTTGTCACTCCAAGCAATATATAGGATTAATTTTCCAAGATCGCAGGGACGGTTAAATCCGAAACTATAAGGCATAGCAAAAAATGCTAAAAGGAGTCTCTGTCCCGATTTTGAAAAAAAACTAAAACTGCATTTTTTTTCTAGTCCGAAATCGAAACCGTTGATTGTGAAAAAAAAAAAGAACATAAAAGTGTGATCAATCTCGACGTCCTAAAACATCATTCCAAAGCGATCGCAAATAAATACTGTCCTCATATATCAAAGGGCTTACAAGTAAGTTCCTTTGAATAATGATAAGGCACTGAGTACTCTCATTTCTTCGCCGCCGTAAGAGAAAACGCTATTCTTGCTCCATCATGCTGAATAAATACTACAGGAGGGTATAACCAATACTTCGCTTGCGATCAGCCTGAAGACAGGAGCCAAAGAGGATCAGAAGGTTCACTGCTTAACATCATCCGCCTAGCCTTTTCCAGTCTTACCAGATGCAGCTGATTGCTAGTATTACACATGGTGCGACAAATCTGACCTCCACAACCCAGTTAATACTGAGTTGGTACCCCTTGCTTAGACTGATTGTCAGACTTTTGTGCCACTGACTACCAGTAACGCCTGTCCAAGATCTACGTATAACAGCCGGGACCAACGGCATAACACGCTTTCCGAGGGTACTTGGTATGTATTGATGGTCACCCATTCACAAAACGAACTTGGCAAGCTCGGCTTAAAACGGTTTCTACCGCATCTATTATTGTTCCATTAAGCACCTTCCTCCACTACATGAACTGAATCTTCTGCAAGCACCTCCACCTATTTGCATTTCAAACTTACTATAAAATAACATGTCTAGAGCACGCTTTATGTTATATACATGTGCTTATGTATTTGATCCCGGGTGCATGGCAGCTAAATCGATACTAAAGATAAATATGTGCACGTTTTCTTTGTCTAGATAAAATAATGGGTTTCTTACGAGTACATCGGGCGCTTTTGTTTTAAGGAAAGAAGCACACAAAACCCTAAAGTATAACCTTTAAAAATTTTGAACATTTTTAAAGGTTATACTTTGTGCTTGGACATTGAAGAAGGTAATCTTTACATAGCAACACGGTTTATTCCCCGTTGGGTTAGGCAGAGGTGTATTTAATGGAACTCCCATATTTCACCAGTTATGGTAAGCCCACTGTAATAGGGAGCGAGCCTATTGCCAACTACCGGACGCAAATCCATACTCTTTGGCACTGAGATATTCCTGATGGAAACACCCAATGACTCATGAAACCAGGGCATCATGCTCAGCAGTGATGACTGCGTCCAGCAAGCGCTAGACCAATAAAGTAGTCCAGTAATATTTGTTGAAGAAAATCCACCTCGAAGTAACTACTACACAAATCATTTCATTCTTTTTGCGCCGAACGGTAAACTCCGTTCGGCATATACTTCTACTTGGTCGACATGAAATGTTTCGAACCAAGCCGAACGGCTTTTCCCCGTACTTATATCTTAATATGGCTGTGCCACATTATGCCGAGTCTAAGATGTTCGCAGTAACCCTAAAATATTTTCTTTGAAGGGAAGGATTTTAAACAAAAACAATTTAAGTGAATTCAATAAACTAGGTACTCTCTTCGTAATCCTACTAATATTATAAATGCGAAAGTTTGTGAGTATGGATGTCTGGATATTTGTTACTCTTTCACGCAATAACCGCTTAATGAATTTGGATGAAATTTTGCAAACAGATAGTTTACATAACCTATATTAACACTTAGAATATTTTTATCCCGGTAGTAAGATCGGTACTCCCTTGATTGTCCTAAAATTTTTTGTCCGAAAATCATTATCCATAACACGTTTGCTATAAACTTCAGTAACCATAATGTTCAAAACACCGAAATTATGTTTTACATAACTAACTTTACTTCTAATACTATTTTGTCATAATATCGAATACTATAATAATTGAATCTCCTAATTTTACATGACATAAAGTCGTATGCCCTAAGTATTGTATCACTTATTGTGTATGATTCCGAATGGTCATTTATAAACCTAACTTTTAGTGATTTTTTTAGGGACTAATAGTCGCAAAAAAATCCCTAAAAGTTAGGTTTCAGTGACAGAAACGAATTGCTGTAAATCCGACTCCACGCAGTCTTGTCTGCTCTACCCCAAGAGTGTTATTTAAAATCGCGTAGGCGCGGAGGGGCGAGGCGGGCCGCGAGTTGAGGAGCAGGTGGTGAGCGTTAAACCCATCTGCGACGATAAGCTCGCGTGAGGCCGCCAGAGCCCCGCAGCGCCGGAGCCGTGACAGAAACCATGCCTGCTGCATGATGCTTGCTCGTTTGCATGCTACATGCTTGCTTGCATACTGTATGCTTGCTTGCATGCTGCACGCTTGCATGCATGTTTGCTTGCTGCATGCTTGCTTGCATGCTTGCCGCATGCTTGCTGCATGATTGCTGCATGCTTGCTTGCATTACATGCTTGCTACATGCTTGCTGCATGCTTGCTTGCATTGCAAGTCAACGCCTACATACGATTAAACATTTACTTAGAATATGACTTATGACTTTTATTGAAAACGATTTTATGTCTTTTGTACATTATTGATTGTAATACTTATGACAAACGGATTTAGGGCTTATTATATTTAGGGATTTCAACTTTATGGCATATGATATTATGTGATTTAAAGTTTGGGTAAATTATCATTCGGACGAATGATGATTATGACAAAAAAAAAAATGTAATTTTAGATTATGGATTAAAAAGTTAGGTAATACTATAGAGAACCAGTAAGATCCCATGGGACAGTTATCAAACTTCACGCGGGCGAAGCAGCTGGCAGAAGATATAGTAGAGAAATAAAAATTGTAGATCAGGCTCAAACCACGCCATGATTTTTTGAATAATGTTTAGTACTGCGGAATTGAAAGTATTGCTCGTTTGTTCTGCTGAATAAACAAGTCCCCTCAAGTGACAATGACCAACACAATGACGGTATTGTTCCATCAAATCTCAAACTTGTTTTAAATTCACCCCTTTCCTTCCATACTTTACGAAATCAAAAACTGAAGTCAATGGGTACACAACAAACAAGAAATTTTATACACAAAATATTTGACAAACAAACAGAACCACAAAGCAAGACTACTTCTGTCACAGAATAGGACAAAGAACCTTAATATCCTCCTTTAACTTATATTTGATGTAATAAAACCAAACAAAGCAAAAGTCCTAGATTGAAACTTATAACTGACGAACCCATTCCAACTGTATAAAATGCTGCTTAAAATTCTGAATTAAAATAAGGCGACAAAAGAATTGTGAATGAAAAAGTAGCAGTTTTGTATCTCTATAACCCGTTTTTGTCAAACCTCATGAATAAGACGCGAAGGGTGCTAGTTTCCTAGGGAATTGAGTCGGGTATATCATTTATGATAATTTTTGGCGTCAGGATTTTCAGAAGCGGGAACTGTGAATATTTTTTGGAATTATCATACACGGTGTGTTCCTAGATGAGTGCTAATATTGTGCGACTTCATATTTTCTTAAGTTCTGGGAAATGTTAATAAAATGCAGCTTTTCCTGCAAACAAGAAAATGTTGTACATTTTTTGATGTACATACTTCCTTAGATATTGCTTCAGCCACTCTTTGTGCATACATATTAATATGATACCTACTCCATTTTACAAAAGGATCAGATATTTTCATAATATTTTGCATTTTTCTTCACACTGTAAAACTTTTTACCATTAATTTCGGATCGTGACGCAGTAATTGAACTATTTGAAAAGATAGATAGATTCATGGTGGAAATAATAGTGCTTTTGCCACATTGAAAATTAAAGTGTATTGTTTCCTTCTGACATTGTTCAGTGTTAAACAACTAACGGCCTCGTTGATCGTGAGGTCCAGGATTCGATTCCCGGGTCGGACAAACTGATTGGTTTTTTCATCAAGAATTTCTCTGTAGCAGCTACAGAGTCTGGTTTGATGACAATAGGCTTACCCCGTTTATCATGGGACTTAAATATAACTCACGAAATGTAGGTGTAAATAAATAAAATAAATATCACTGGACATTAACACACAGCGCCATCTAGTGCCACACTAAGCAAGGCTTGTACTATCAGGTACACCTCTGCCTAACCCTTCTGGGATTACAGGCGCGATGTTATGTTATGTTATTTTATAGACTTTTATTATTATTTTTTTTTTTTTTTATTTTGGCTGTATCAATGTCACCGATATGTCATGAGAACGTTAGAAACCAATTCATAATAAATAATAATAAATCAATTTATTGACACACAAAAGTTACAAATTATACAAGCAAGAAAACAAAAACAATGAGCATACTTAAAGGAGTTCAAAACTAAAAGAAACCGTGGGCCCAAACTAGGCACAGCCTGTATCTTGGTGGCCCAATACAGATTGTATAACTGATTCTTCCCCTAACAACTAAAAAAACAAATACATAATTACAAAACGAAACGATAAAAACAGAATTTGTTAGCGAACTAATTCATCACTTTTTTTTCTCTGCAATTTTCAATCATGACACGAATGTAACAATAGACAAAGAACAATGGCGATACCTAGTACCTACTTAACTGCTTGGCCACAAACTACACGTTATGGCGACACGCGTTGTGGCAAGGATGGCTGAGAAAAAAAAATTAATGGAGCTTTTTGAAGTGAACATTTCATTAGGCGCGTTGAACACTTTTAAACCGAATAAAAATCATGGAACTCGCGTGACCGTCAGGTACGCTTTTTGTAGTACTCGTAGCTGATCTAATAGGCTACGAGTTTTCACTTCTATCAGCAGTCCCCAAAGTCTGCCCCGCGTGTCTTTTTTTATTCAATTGGGTTAAATGAACGTAGAGGGTGGTATTGGTGATTGTAATTATTAGAACTCCGAAAAAGCCATATTTGTTACGGTCGCGAATCATATTTTCATCAACGTACAATCCGACACAGACCTGAAACTTGCAAAAAAAAACAAAGAAAATTTCAATTTCGCGGAGCTTAATGACAAGTCACCTCGACGATGGGACGACACGACTTGCAAGGAGTCCTGTGCAAACGTAAGGGAAAAAAAAGCCAGGCGTTCGTGTCGTTGAAGGCAAGGCCGTGAAATAGGCCTAAGGGTCAATACACACCGAGACGCGACGCGACCCGACTCAAAATATAACTTTATTTACTACACGAAAAGATACACATTTCATTGCGATGCGTGTCGCGGCGCCGCGCGTTGCCACTCGAAATTATTTCCAGTACCATCGCGCCGCGTCGCGTCACGTGTCGGTGTGAACTGACGTTAAGAAAGCTTTAAAATCTTGCTCTACCCACTAATAAAATCCCCCCTAACAAAATACAAGGAATTTTAATTCTACAGAGTACGCATTAAAGACGGTATTATTTTAGGCTTGCTGGTAATTAGTGGCTTGGAAAAGACTGGAAGGGTGCGTAATGTTTTTGTAGGCATCCCTTGAAACCCTAAAAACACGCTTTTGCTCTCAAAGGTTGGTTCCAACCAAATGGAGTGCTAGTTTGTTACATATAATGTACAAAATATGTGTGACGTACGTTTTAATGGGTTGGGCAAACTAGGTCAAATTAAAGCCTACTAATGTACCTAGCTTACGTTTGCTACCTACCTACGTATTTTGAAAGATGTCTGGTTTTGCTCATAAATGGGGAGAGGGACTTTATTACCTACTTTAATACCTTTATAAAATTAGTAGATATTTTCTGGTTTGAAAGAAAGAAAGAAAAAGCATTTATACATACAGGTAGTCTAGTTTTCGGGCCACAGTTAGTGGCCCGAAAATCTGACAACCAGTTTTACCAAAGGGTATCGTGTTCCCTAATACTAACTGGGTTGTGGATGTGACACAGGTAGTCGCTTAAAAACTCTCTTCAGGGGTATTTCATCAGGTGATTTATCTGGAATGAAAAATACATTCTATTCATTAATTTCTGTCTTATCAAATAAATAAAGCACGTGCAATACACTTCACCCAACTTATCCGTTCAGGCGGAAAAACACAGAGCTAAGACCAATGTACGTAGTTTCACATAACGATGGAAATTTTCTTGACAACCAACGCCACCTCGAGCTGTACATTTAAAGTAGTCATACTATTTTTGATTCGTGATTCGTGTGGAACACAAATACGTCACGATTTTAATTTGACACATCATTGTTACCAAGACTTTTCAAGACACCGATATTGGAATGGCACTTGCGACCCACGGATTCCCATCATGTACCTATACCTTGGGGAAAATATACAAGTCCGTGATTAGACCTGTCGAACTCTATGGATCGGAATGCTGGGAAGAATAAATTTAAATGATTGCATGTAGCAGAAATGAAAATGTTGAGGAGGATGTTTGGTGTGACAAGAATGGTTAGGTTACGGAACGAGTAAGAGAAAGCTTAAAAGTTGCGCCAGTTACAGAAAAGTTAAAAGGGAATCGACTGGCGTGGTATGAGCATATGACGAAAAGAGTAATGAATATAAATGTTGATGGATGGAGGAGGAGAAGAAGGCCAAAGAAGCGATGGATTGATTTTGTGAGGTAAAAGAAAACCGGCCAAGAGCGTGTCGGGCCACGCTCAGTGTAGGGTTCCGTAGTTTCCCGTCCGTCACAATAAGTGTTCAATCCAATCCGATTTTAATAATTCTTTTTTTGTTTGAAAAAAGATACGTTCAGGATAATAAAATATGTAAACGAAGTTAAAAACAAACTTAGTCCAGAGATTATTTTGTACAACTTTTTGTCTTTTTTGTACAAAAACTTGTTTCCATCCAAGTTCAAAATAATTTTCCTAGAAAGTCCTTATAAAGTTCTACTTTTCAGATTTTTTTCATATTTTCTAAAATTATGGTTCAAAAGTTAGAGGGTGAGGGACACATCGTGTTTTATTTACTTTTGGAGCGATTATTTCCGAAATTATCAAAAAATGATTTCAGTAAACCCCTATTCATTTTTAAATACCTTTCCAGGTAAGGGTTGAAATTAAAAAAAAATCACTTCCCACTTTACATATAGGGGGCCTACCCTAATAAAACATTTTTTTCAAATTTTTATTTTACCACTTTGTCGGCGTGATTGATACACATATTGGTACCAAATTTCAGCTTTCTAGTGCTACCGGTCGCAGAGATTAAGCGAGGACGGACAGACGGACAGACAGACATGGCGAAACTATAAGGGTTCCTAGTTGACTACGGAACCCTAATAAAGGAATAAATGATAGCGTGACGGACAACAGAAGAGAATGGAAGACAAAAAACGTGTTGCACTGACCCCAAGTAACATGGGACGAGGACATGAAGATGATGTTGATGATATTATCATGGAACATTTGAATCTTTCTATCCAGTTATTAGCAAGATATCCTGTTTCTATCTCCCTGTCAACCGACGTGCGAAACGTATCACAGATGTGAAGACATGACGTATGCCTTGAGGCAATTAATTTCGCATCCGACAATATTGGAATCTAATACTCGATGCGAATTGGCTAATAATGGGGATAAATTTTGATTGAAAGATTGATAGCACCAATCTTTGTTAGGCTATGGAATTGCAGTGATAAATGATAAATGATCTTTATTTTGTAAGTAGGTTTTCACAAACACTTTTACACGTCAATTTTTTTTTTTTAACTAGATGGGGCCGGTGTTTCGTACCTGACTACTCTGAGAAGAAACAGCCGAAACAAACTCAGAGGTCATAGTCTCTTTTGAAGTCCAGACATAATCTTGCTCAATTCACATGAGGATCATGTAGATATTAGTCTGAGATGGTCTTTTGAAGAAAGAACCATACAGATTTGAGTGAACCTGTCCAGTCAGTGCAAGCATTTGTCAGTTATCGTGTAGCTCGACTTATAACACAAGGAGCTCAACAAAACGATGAACAATACCAAAGAAAGGACATTTGGGTAGGTGGCTTATAGAACTCAAACTGCCAGACGGTTGAGGGGTAAAAAAAAATGATAAATAAAAACTTTTTTTGCAAAAAATAAAACCGACTTCAAAAAAACAAAAAGTGAAAAATAACTTTAGCTTCTAAGTCGGTGACCTTTGTTTGATTGATTTATTTTTTTTATCACCGACTTCAGAAGCTAAAGTTATTTTACACTTTTTTGTTTTTTTGAAGTCGGTTTTATTTTTTTGCAAAAAAAGTTTTTATTTTTCACTTTTTAGTGGTTCACATGTGCTTGATATACACATGGAAAGTGCATACCGTTACAATTGCAACAAGCCCAAACACGACTAGGATACATTGTCTCATTATGGAGTTCCATGATTCTTGGCTTCATCATCAGATCTGATGGTAGAATCATTCTTATCAAACGCAGATGCTTCACTTGTTGTAGAAAATACCAAAATCTTTGTACGTTATCCTTTAAAATTTGAAGAGTTCCCTCGATTTCGCCAAGATTCCATCATCAGATCCCGACTTGGTGGCTATGGGACCATTTGGAAAGTATACCCTTTCCAACAAAGAAAGAATTTTTCAAATCGGTTGGCAAGCGACGGAGTTATGCGCGAACAAACATAAAAAAAAAATAAAAAAAATAAAAATAGAAACATCCGAATTGAGAACCTCCTCCTTTTTTAGAAGCCGGTTAAAAAAAAAAAAAATAGAAACATCGAATTGAGAACCTCCTCCTTTTTTAGAAGTCGGTTAAAAAAATGTGACCCACATGGTCCTCACATTCACAAAATAAAATAAAATTAATAATTATTTACAAAATGAATGTCAATAAAATACGACATGTCAAATACACACACATAGAACAATAAAAATAAATTAAAAATGTAAAAAATAATAAAATACTGAAATAAGTATTCATGTCAAGTCATTAAATGTAAAAAGTAAGAAGTAAATATTCATGTCAAATACACACACACACACACACACATAAAATAATAAACAATAAAGTAAAAAAATAATATGCATTCATGTCAAATCATTCAATGTCAAAGTGTATAAAAGAAAGGAATCAATAATAAACAAGCGAAGTCCGAAACTTCGATATTCGCAGAGCAAATTTCATTGGGGCAGCTTATGGTAAAGATGAGAATTTATTGGTAAAAGATTTTCTTTGTAAGAAAAGAGACACCACAAGATGGGGCACTATTCTTTATGTAGCTATTTAGGATGTTGACGATAATGATTTCGTATACTTAATTCAAATTATTGATGCTTAAACGAAAATGCAAGTAAAATCTAAGTCATTCCGCAATTTTAGTTTATTCGTCGAAATGTAGAATTATTGGTGAACTTGATTCATGAATAAATGATTTCAATTTCATAACAACAATACCTAAAAAAGGACCGTTTGAATAAATTATGCTGATAAAATATTTTACTGCTAAAATCAAGTTCCGAGAAAATTACATTTATTTTAAAAAGTTGGTAACGTAATTACATACAAGGACACTAAATGTTGGGGTGATTTAGAAACTTGTTGAATAATTTATGTTCTCGTATTGTGGACCACGTCCGCGTCCTAAAGTAAGCTATAAAAATGCTATCGTCATATACTCATCGTGTATTTAGTTTTCTTCGGACGCCTTTGCACGAATTTCAACGTACTCCATTGCAAACGTTAACCTCGACGTAAGTGTTACTTACGTCGAGTTCGAGGCCTTTAAGAACTAATTTTTCTACGTTATTAATTGACCTAATTTGAACAGGTGCTCAAAAAAACAGGTCAAATTACTTGCATTTGGAACTCTTTAGACGCAGATTACACAATGGTATCTGTTTGAGTCAATTCTAAAGGGTGTAAAACACCTCTTAACGAAGCCGAAAGGCACTTGTTCTCCCCGTCATTGCGATTTGTTTTTGTTGTACACCATACCTGGGAACCTTCAAGTTACGGAGATATTGGGGGTCAAAGTTACAACATCTTCACAAGTTTTTTTTTTAATGCAATTTTTACTGAAAGATTTTTACTTTAAATACCTCCCCCTTACCATTCAATCCATCCATCAACACAATGTTTTGAGTGCGTTACATTGAGTTATACCACAAAACGTGATTTTTCACCCCAAAAAAAAAGTGGTTTACCAGCAATAATTTTTTCGTAAAGTAACTTAGTTTGATGTAAATAATGCTTGGTTGACGGCTTCGTGATGAGGAAGTTCACACCGTGTATAGCACAACATTCGAATGTGCTACTTATTGCTATGTTCCAAACTTCAGGAATTTCTGTCTAATGGTGTCCCTTTTTTATCAAGATACACAGAAGCCGTGGGCATAGCTAGAAAATATAATTATAATATGAACAAAGCCTCGTTACATTTTCCTCCTACACTGTTTTCATTAAGTATCAATGTTCTTTTCCACGAGTATATGATTTTAAGGACGAAAAGAATTATTTTGGCTTCAAAAGCCAAATTAAAAGTACTTGAAAGTATTTATTACGTTAATTATCACGTACGCAAACTCGTAGGAAAATTCGGCTGCTAAAAATAATTGTACCGTTACATACAGTTTTTCAAGCATGATGAATTTAATAACGTAATCTTTGAGGAATATTTTTGAATGTTGTCTAGCTCACAGAATAAATAAGCTCAAATGGCAATGGGCCGCCCATACAGAATGTTAACTGATTCATCACGAAGGCTTTGACCAAGCACATCAAACTAAGTGACTACACGCAAAAATTATTGCTGGGAAACGACTTTTTTCTTTGGGGTGAAAATCATGTTTTGTGGAAGAACTCAATGTAACGTACTCAAAACATTGTGCTGATGGATGGATTGAAGAGTGCGGGGGTCGCGGAGGTGTTTAACGTCTTAAAATCTTACAGTAAAACTTGTGTTTAAAAAAAAACTTGTCAAAAAGTTTGACATAATTTTGATCCATAATATCTCCGTAACTAGATTCAATGTAATGCACTCAAAATATTGTGCTTTTGTATTGTTGGGGTCGTAGAGGAGTAAAAATCATACAATAAAAACTCGTATTTAAAAAAAAACTTGTCAAAAAGTTTGACTTAACTTTGACCCCCAATATCTCCGTAACTAGAAGGTTTCCAGGTATGGTGTAGAACAAAAAAATGATTGCAATGACGGGGAGAACAAGTGCCTTTCGGTTTCATTTAGAAGTTTTTACACCCTTTATTAGGCATAGAACCAATGACCTGTTGGGGTAGACGCAGGGTTCTTTGAGTGGAGGCCGCGAATTGACAAACGTAGGGTGGGACCCTCAGGTTCAGTGGAGCGACGATCTTCGCAGGGTGGAAGAAAGACGTATTCACACCAAAATAGAAAAAAACTGAAACTCAAAACAATTATTTCATCAAACCCACGTGTGGGGTATCTATGGATAGGTCTTCAAAAATTATATTGAGGTTTAGTTTGCCCTAGAGACACTTCCAAAGTGGTAAAATGTGTGTGTGTGTCCCTGTAACTTCTAAAATAAGAGAATGATAAAACTCAAAAAATATATGATGTACAATACCATGTAAATTTCCACCGAAAATTGGTTTGAACGAGATCTAGTCAGTAGTTTTTTTTAATATGTCATAAATCGTAAGTCGCAATTTACCTCTCATTCAATCGACTCAATTTTTATATTATGTTACTTGCTTGGCCGCTTTTTTACTTATACCACAAAAAATCTTGTTGGATTAGTAGGTTACTGTCCACGTATAACCGTTTGTGTTTATCGGTGACCCTTCTACGCTATATAAATACCTACGTCTTTACCTACATTTTTATCCAGACTCAAAGCCAAACGGATTAAAAAAGGAAATTATCTTGATCGAGTCTAACCTTGGTCTAATCGTGAACTTCTCCAAAGCTAAAAGGTTTTTTAGGAAAAGCGTTTTTAGGCCTTCTTAACTGATTTGCCGTTCCAGTGATAATTTGGTAAGGAGTAAGCAGCGACCTCTCTAATCAAGATGAAACTAAGTATATAAACATTTTTGTGTTCAGGGTTAAGTGATACGATGGCGGAAAGATACAGGGCTTCATTCTACAAAATTTAATCGGTAGAATAATAACATTTTGTATTTTGAATTTCGAAAGCCTGTTTTTGTGTATCATCACAAAACTTTTACCTGCTTGTTTGCTCACTTTATGGATGGAAATTATCACACGGGAACTTGTTAAATATTTAGGAAAGAACTTTTAAAATCGAATCAGTAGTTTCTGAGATCATCCCCAACATCTACACTTACAAACCTTACCTCTTTATAATATTAGTAGAGATGTGTGGATGTACTGGCATAAAAAATATAGGTTTTTGAAAAAGTCATTATACGAGTACTAATTTCATCATTAAACGTTTCAAAAAACTAATTAAAGCTCCTTTACCTTAACCTGTAATTTTAATATGTATAATAAGTATGTATTTACAAACAGAAAAAGTATACAGGGTGTAAACCACCTCATCACAAAGCTGTTAACCAAGCATTCTGTACATCAAACTATGTAACTTAACGCAAAAATTATTGCTGGGAATCAACTTTTTTTTTGAGGTTATAAATCATGTTTTGTGGTAGAACTCAATGTAACGCACTTAAAACATTGTTCTGATGGATGGACTGAATAGTACGGGAGTCATGGAGGTGTTAAAAGTTAAAATCTCACAAAAAAAACTTTCTTAAACTTCAGAAGTCGGTGACCTTTGTATGATTGATTTAGTTTTTTTGTCACCGACTTCTGAAGCGTTTTTTCTGAAGTTATTTTTCACTTTTTTGTTTTCTCTGAAGTCGGTTTTATTTTTTGTAAAAAGTTTTTATTTTTCACTTTTTAGTGGTTCACATGTGCTTACCTCTTCACAGCGTACCGACGTAGCTTATGAATTGGTGTAAACAATAGACAGGTATGAGATTTCAGCAATCCCAGTACATTTGCTATCATTTATTGAGGAGTTCCGTTGCTTATCTCCAAAGTTCTTCATCAGATCTTCATCAAATTGAAATGGGATCACTTCGAGAAAGTACACTTCCTAAAACTACCCAAATCGCTTCTAGTGTGCCTATAAAATGTGAATAGTTCTCTCTATTTCTCCAGGATTCCATCATCAGATCCTGATTTGATGATTATGGGACAACCTGAGAAGTATACCCTTTCAAACAATTTAAAAAAAAAAACAAAATTGGTCCAGCCATCTTCGAGTAATCGGGGAACATTGAATTAAGAACCTCCTTATTTTTGAAGCCGGTTAATAACGACGTTATGGTAGGTGACTCAAATATCCGGATAGCCTATATAAGATTCGGCCGAGTATCGTTAATTAAATTTGCTCTTAAGAGCTCCGTTCCTTTGTCATAGATCCCATAATCAGAAGTAATCAGAACCTAACCAATTTCTCATCAATTTACCCTTGAAGTACATCCTTTCCAATAAAATAAAATAAAACCAGTACATGTCACGGTAATAGGGCTTATCCCCAATAAACGGAACTTAACACACCTAACTGTCGAAGTCTGAGTGTATTATACACTTCTGACTACCCCCTCAAAGCATACAAGCGTGATGTTACGTCGCGATATTGTATGAACAATAAACAAGCAACCGTTTGCAGCAATCAATGCAGCTTTGCCGTGTATTTTTGAAGAGTTCCATTTATATCTCCGAAGATCAGAATCAGATCTTCAGCAAATTAAAATGGGACCACACGAGAAGCACCAGCTTTCAAATAAAAAAAGAACCATCAAAATCGGTTCTCCCAGTCGAAAGTTCTGAGGTAACAAACACTGTCGAAATCTGGGTGTATTGTACACATCTGGGTACCCCCTCAGAGCATACAGGCATGATGTACGTAACATCACGCCACGATATGGTATAAACAATGAACCTATAAGCGATTGCAGCAATCACTGCAGATTTGCTGTGTATTTCGGAAGAGTTCTATTGTATATCTCCGAAGATCAGCATCAGGTCTTCAGCAAATTAAAATGGGACCACACGGGAAGCACCAGCTTTCAAACAAAAAAAGAACCATCAAAATCGGTTCACACAGTTGAAAGTTCTGAGGTGATAAAAACACAAAAAAAAAAAATACAGACGAATTGAGAACCTCCTCCTTTTGGAAGTCGGTTGAAAAAAGCTACTGCGTTCAGCTCTCAGAAGATTTTATTGCAAAATACTAGTACCTACAATAATTATAATTAAATATTATTATCACTCTACATTAAAATTACACTCATTGGTGTCGATTCTGTTGTGCACAAACTAAACTTAATTTAGGCTATTGCTATCTTTGAATAAAAGTCAGTGCGCGAAAAGGACGGCTATGGCTATGAACTAAGTTGAAGATATCAAACTAGTTTATGCCTTGCGCTTCACCGTGTTTTAGTCGACATGTTTTTACGTGCAACCTTAATTTGTATGGAAATATTAGTTCCAATTAAATTTGACAGCTCTATAATACGTCCGTCTTTTTCTCGTTTTATTAGAGAGAAAAAGATAACAATAGCCTAAATTAAGTTTAGTTTGTGCACAACAGAATCGACACCACTGTCACCAAAACCAACCACAACTTAATCTGCCTTCAGAAACTAATTTAGAACTACGTATGCTGAGTACGACCCTCAATTATTCGAGGCGAACATCCCACCTGCTTATTAGCACCGAGGCATAAAAAGTACCGCATTGCGCCACCATTAAGGAAAGCTCATGTTCTATTCAGTACACATAATACAAATTAAAGTTATCTTATGTTATATTAATAACGTAGGCTCCGTGTGGCGCAAACTCCTGCTAACTTTGGGTTTTAATTTTACAATTGTGTGGGTTATTTTTCTTGCTGGAATGTGTATTTTTGTCCAATGATTATTTCTTTCTTTTTTTTTTTATATTAATGGTAGATTATTTTTAAGTTGACTGCTGAGCATGTCCTGGGTTTGATTCCCGGGTCGGTTAAAGTGCTATTGGGATTTTCCATTAGAAATTTCTCAGTAGTAGCTACGGAGTCTAGGCTCGTGCCCAGTTGATGGCAATAAGCTCGCTCCTAATTATATGGCACTAATACATACATGGCGAGATGTGTTTGTACTGTTGGGTACACCTCTGCTTAACCCTACGAGGATTGCAGGCGAGATGATTTGTTATGTAGTTTTAAATCAGGTAAAAACAGAAGGAACTATATACACTTTGTAAGAACGAAACGAACCTCTCACAGGGTGCTAGGTGACAAGAACAGATCGTGCCGAGAAAATGTATTGAAGAGGCAGGCCTCTTTGATACAATTTTCTCTATATTGAGACTTAAGGGGTCGGCGGAGCGTGCGTTTTTCATACAAACGTAATACCAAAATAACATGAAATTTCGAGTGCAGGGTTTAAAGCCTAACCTAACGTGGGGGTGCACCAAGTCCCAATTATGGGGGCAGAGATACTTCCGTAAGTTCAGTTGACAATATTTCGAGAGTTTACAACCTCGCTACAGAGATTACAATCTAACGTGTTTGACAATTTTACGGTGACATATATACACACTACCTTAAGAATATGTTTGATTTACAAACTATTTTGGTGTTACGTTTGTATGAACTTCGGCATGCTCCGCAGGCCTCTTAAGGCCACGTTTCCACTATGTCATGCAACAGATAATCGTGTAGTTTTAAGTGTAGTGGCTTGTGTTTAGGCCTGTTGGTCTAGTGGTTAGTGACCCTGACTGCTATGCCGGAGGTCGTGGGTTCGATTCCCACCCAGGACAAATGTTTGTGTGATGAGCACGATCATTTGTTCTGTGTCTGGGTGTAATTTATCTATAATATGTATGTATTTAGAAATATATAAGTATGTTTATCAGTTGTCTAGTACCCATAACACAAGCTCTGCTTAGCTTGGGACTAGATGGCGTTGTGTGATAGTTGTGGAATATTATTTTTATTATTTTATTATTTTGTGTATTTAAATGGAGGTATTCACATATTGGACGACGCGATTACACAGTGGTAACGGGGTTTAAGGAGTCTCGTAGTAAGTAGGTCCCAAGACATGTTCCAGCTGTATGGTGCTGACCGTATTCATCGTAAAAAACTTTCTGAGCAAAGTTTTATTACGAACCGAAAAAAAGGTAAAAAAGAAAAACTGGGTAAATTACAAGCCAGACCGAAATAAAAAAGAAAGAATAAAAAAAAACTGAGGCAAAATGTTATAGAAAGTAATAGCGTACACAGCTGCCCACTCATTTCATATTTAACAGGGCAAGAAACAACCAAGTAATTTACAAGAAGCCTCCACAAGGCACTAAAGAAAGGAAAACACAAAGAAATCTCAACCTAAACTAAGACATAATAAGTTATTATGCTAGCAACCTCATTAGCTTACAGTATCTCTAATCCAGGGCTTAGTAGACGACTAAGTTAATACAGGAGATAACCAGTTCACAGCTTAACATGGAACAAAGCAAGACTTTGCTGTGGAATAATTTTATTCTTGCTAACTCTAAGTTAGTTTGAACGTGGTTGTATTAGTAAAAAACTCTTTAATTGTTGCGTTTTTGCAGCATGCGCTCCGTTTTGTTAAAAGTTAACTTTTTAGAGGTAACTTCACTACATAGTATAAAACAAAGTCCCCCGCCGCGCTTGTCTGTCTCTGTGTATGCTTAGATCTTTAAAACTACGCAACGGATTTTGATGCGGGTTTTTTTGATAGAGTGATTCAAGAGGAAGGTTTTAGTATAATTTTTACGCGGACAAAGCCGCGGGCATTATCTAGTGGTGTATAAATTGTAAATGGAGAAGGACTTTGTTTATGTTTGGTATGGTTAGCAACGAATGTTTGTATAATTACCTCGACTGCCTCAGCAAGATGTCTTGGGATCGATTCCCGGGTCTGGAAAAGTGTTATTGGATTGTTCCATCACGAATATCTCAGTAGCAGCCACGGAGTCTAGATTTGTGCCCAGTTGATGCCAATAGGGACACCCCCATTTACATGGGACTTTAACATAGTGTACTAGTCGGCACACTACTTCCTAAACATTTAGGCATTTATCAAATTTTCACTAAGCTTTTTGCTTACAGAATACTCTTGAACTCTCATCAAAACCAACCGATCTGTGATTTACCTCGTGAACTTAGTACAAAAAAGTGACAATTACTTTCAAGTTGTTTTTTTTGAGCAAGTACATTCAATGCTATTGAATAAGCTACGAACTATCCGACAAAGCTATCGCTCATGGAACAACTCTTTTCCAGATCATCATTCGATAAGGTTTGGTTCTTACTTTACTATGGTCTCCAACTTATTGATTGTCATTATCACATGTTATTAAATTTGACAAAATGGTGTGCATGTGTTTTTTTTTAATATTAAACCTCAATTTAAAAAAAATGAATCGTTTGTTATAAGACTAATAACTAGAAGATGATTATAAAACAATTAAAAAACAATTAAATCATTAATAACTTTAGGCTTAACGAGGTTTAGAACAAATAGGACAAAACCTTATCGTAGACTTGTCACTCTAACAATCTTCTAAACTCGAGATGCATTAGATAGATAGATAAGATAGATAAATCATTTATTTAGTGCACACAAAAGATATAGCACAACACACAGAAGTACAATTAAATGATATAGTTAAAACAAAAAGATATAGTAAAAAACAATACCAAACAAAAAAAGAAACATTTTTACGAAATAATTATAGTAACACAGTGACAGACTTCAAACTAAAAACTTAAATAATTACAAGTAGGTATGCAAGGTGCGGTGTGCGTCTCAAGGTTGCACCAAATGGGAGTCCAGCTCAGCAGTCAGGCATGCACCTGACGCTGATATTACGCTGGATCCCTGTAGTATCATACGTACGTCGAGCAGACGAGATAAATTGGTGTTGTGACAATGTGTTTCATGCTCGGAGTGTATATTTACCGACCAGTACTGCTGAACACTGTAATTAACTTATTCTTGTTCCACTGCAGCCATTTTCTGCATGAAAACACTAACCAACAGGGTAAACTTGTGACGTGATGGGTGCAGATGATGAAATAATAAACGTTTCTTATGTGACTTGGTGGTTTATTATTGTAGAAATCGTATGATTAAAAATAAAAAACTGAAACAATAAATAAAAAATACATGGTTAAAAAAACAGTCCTAGTATGACGAAATTTTTAATAGGCGGCGAGGAGCCGCAGTTACAAGATAGTATTTTATAATCAAAAACTTACCCCGTGCGTCGGGTTTTTTTTAGAACTTCATTAAATAGAAACCAGCTGTGCTAGTTAGAGCAAACACTCAATACTCTGGTAGTAGGAAGAAACTTAGGAAGATGTATATCGTTACATAATTTTGGTAGGACTGATGATAAAAAATGGCTGTGCAGTCAATGCGACAAGCCAATTTTAAATTCGAATTTTGAAAGGACTGTTACATTTCTTTCTTTGAGTACGTAAGCACTATGGAGGTTTTTTAGTCGTCGTGGAGGTTTTACGTCCACGAGACTAAATGAAACGACATCGTTACAATACCGGGGTGGCCGGCGCAAAAAAAAAAATCTTTAAGGATTTTTTTTTTTTTTTTTTGCAAAAGAAGGAGAATTGGTATGAAGAGGTGAAAGTTAAAGAAAAAGTTAGTTGAAAGTTAGAAAAGAGAAAAAAAAATTAGTAAGTTGAAGTTAGTTGTTATTAAGTCAGAGTTAAATTAAAGTTTAAAATAAATACGGGAATGATAACGATGTCATTTTCACAATTATATTAAATTTGGTAGGTAAGTAGTTACAAAACAAGTCATTTTTATATAAAAATAATAATATAGGTAATAACATATTTGTTAATTAATGGAAGTGCATGATAGAATTTGAATGTAAGAATGTTAATTACAGTGACAAATTTACACTAGGTTGGTTCCGGTTCCATTCAAATACTAACATTCATAATACTAACATTCATCGTATCTAACAAAGTCTTAATCAATAAGTCTGAATTAAGGCAACAGTTAAAAAGAGAAATCTTATATAATAGAAGATGTTTCTCAAGGAACTAACCCAGATTAGTGCAGGCTTATTGAATTATTGCCAGTCACCACCCGCTGGCGTTTGGTGATCGTGGTCAGTGTTTTTGTGTGTGATGAATGTCATGTGTAAGTGTGTGTGTTAAATGTTCTAAAAATTTACAAGTTTACCAACCCTAATAATGGTCAGGAAAAATCTTAATCTGCTTAGAGATTATAATAAGTAGGTACTTGTTATGAGTACATAATATTTTAGGTTTACGATGGCTTATTTTTTTAATTAGGTGTCGTAACCCGCACCTTTTAAATAACCCACTTAAAATTCAGGTTCAAGGATATAAAATTACTATCTAACTTAAAAGTAAGGTTCACAAAGGCTTATTTTACGAGTTATGAAAACCGCTCGACACCATGGCTTATTTTAGGAGTCGTGTACCGCTCCATAATAAAAAAAGAAAAACAAAATCAAGAAATAAAATATGGTATTAACAAGCCAAATGTTTCATGAGGTATTCCTTGTGGAGTATTTACAACTAAATAGTTTTTACAAGAATAGTAAATAAAATTATATAACGGAATGAGTCTATGCCTTTTTTTTAATAAAACCATTTAAAAAAAAAAATAAGTAAAATTAAATGATAGCAAAAGAATACAATATTTAAAAGAGTGATAAATTAAAGTACAATATAGTCCGTGCAGGGTTAAATATTGAGTTTGAGAGAGGACTCGAACAGGGTATGAGAAGTAAGAGGGTATGAGAGGTAAGAGGGTATGAGAGGTAAGAGGGTATGAGAGGTAAGAGGGTATGAGAGGTAAGAGGGTATGAGAGGTAAGAGGGTATGAGAGGTAAGAGGGTATGAGAGGTAAGAGGGTATGAGAGGTAAGAGGGTATGAGAGGTAAGGTTTCGGTAGAAATGTATTTAAAATTTTGAATGATAGTATCCGATATAAGGCGTTGAGTTTCAGAAAGATTGTTATAATTATTTAATTGAATATCTGTTGTATTGATTAAGAAAGTTGGGGCGTCTGAAGATTTATGGAGAGTTATTTTGGAAAGAATCTGGGGAGCTAAGTTAAAAGTTTTCCAAAAATCAATTCCTAGTATGAGAGATTCGGAGATGTTAGGTATAATATGAGCAATAATATTAGAAAATGTATTATTATACATAGTAGGTAAGTTAATATATCCAATGGAATGTACGGGTTGACCATTTGCAACCGTACCGTGTATTATGTTATTGTGTTCTACCTTGTGACCATGTTGAAGTAACAACTTGTGTGAGTTATTGCCCAAAATAGTGATTGCACTACCACTGTCTAATAATCCTGATAAAATTAAACCATTGACGTTAATATTAGTATAGGGACGTTCAGTATCCGTAGTATTTGTAAAAAGGAGCGTAGTTATTTTATAAGATTTAAAAAATATTTTAATAGTATTAAGCCAATTGTCCCAATCTGACTTAACAAAATTAGATTTACTACGATCCTTGTTTATTAGTTTTTTGGAGGGTTATTATTACATTTCGGACAATTTGTGAAAATTACGTTTTGTTTCCCGCATCGAAAACAAACTCTTTTAGTACTAGTACAATCTTCTAGTTTGTGTTCGTCTGTCCGGCAACGAGGACAAGAAAAATATTTTTGTTGTTTATTTGGAGTAATTGTGTAGATAGGTGTTGGGTGTGTGTAAGTACGTGTATGTATGCTGTTGTCGAAGCTATGGGACATTGAAAAACTTTTTTGCTTCGATAAAGTAGGTAAAAAGTGGGATAAATCATTAGAGTCGGAATTTGATACTTCTTGACAGTTTTCGAACCATTTACAGGATTCAAGTAATGTATTTACTGAGGAGAGATCGTTAGGTAATAATCTTTGACTGAACTCTGGTTTTAAGTTCCGTCGTAAAATTTCAATTTTTTGTTTTTCCGAGAGTGGTTCGTGGAGTTTGTGGAACAATGACTCCATTGTAGCAAAATAGATAATAACTCTTTCATTACTTTTTTGTTTGCGTGAATCTATAAATTTTTTGAGTTTATAGTCATAATCTGTGATCTCGAAATATTTGAATAAGGATGTTTTAAAAGCTTCCCAATCTCTTATAGAATCTTTGTTTGCTCTGAACCAATCTAGAGCTATTCCGGAGAGTACATCGTAAATGTGATTGTACAAGGTATTATTGCTGATATTCCTAGCAGTAGCGAATTCCTCTACTTTTAGGATAAATTCTCTGGGACATCCATCTCCAGAAAAAGAAAATTTCTTAATCTCCGTGTTTGGTCGGTTATATGATAAGTTAGTTAGGGTTTGGGTAAGAGTATCGAAAAATATGTTTGGTACAGTGGTTTCCTGAACAGATGTCGCAGAATGGTATACTGATGTAGATGGTGTTGGTTCTAGGATCTGGAAACGTTGCTCGTGTGTTTTTAATTGTTCCCAAAGGGATTTTCAATTTTGAATGTCCTCGGGTGGACTTTCTGTGTTAATTTCTATCAAAGACAAACGATTACGGATGTGGGTAATATAGGGAATAATCTTTGTTTTTCTATTGGGATAGGAAGTTATCGTTATATCTAGAATGTCTAGACATTTTTTTAATTCCTCTATATCTCGGGCTAAGGTATATGGGCTTAAAGAAGTTGGTGGATATAAATGGGACTCTGCTAATATATTGGAAAGAATTTCACGCAATTCAACGGCAGTTTGTGTCGGTTGAAATTGCGCGTTTCGCAAATTAAGCTCATAAATAATTTCAGGTTTGTTAAGTTGTGAAATATCCATATTGTATATATGGCTTTATAATTGAACAAATGGTATCAAACCTTTTCAGTCAAATAAAGAAAATTGTTGAAAATAAATAGTGACAACGTCTGAGTATGACAGTTTATGTATTTAAATATTCTGATTATGATGATAATTTCTGATTATGTATTTTATTATATTATATTATTGTATAGTTGTGTATTTAGTGTTAAAAATATATTCTGTTAGCTGCATGTAATGTTTGTAAGAACTTAGCTTACGTATTCTCGAGTCGGCTTCGAAGGCCTAGAGAAATACGGGCTAAGCGTGTAGTAACTTGGATAAGGGTACTCCCCAAAGCCAAGGGTGAGGTAACCAACGTGTTTTGGAATAACTGCGAGGGTTTAAACTCCAAGAACTCGAGGGTTTATGTAGCTGTCGTTAGACAAGCCGTAGGTGTGAGTAGGTGATGTCTGTAAGGCTGTGTTGTAATAAGTATTGAGTTTTGTAAGTATTTGGTATATGAGTAATAGGTAGGTAATTAGTTTGTGTATGAATGCCTCCGGTACTAAGACAATCGGGAACCGATTACATTTGTAACCTGCCTTAGTAGCGTCGAGCGTGTTATTGTCTGTAAAATGTGTGTATAGTGATTGTAGTTTAGATAGTTGTGATACGTTCTGTTTTGTGTTATGAAAAATGGGGATGAAGTTTGACTGTAGTACTTACATAGGGTAGAATATGGTATAACACTAAAAAGTAATCACTATTACGCCGTTGTTATATACGCGCTGTAAATAATAATAATAATCCCTAATCTTCATTTTTTGATCCAATTAGGGTGGTCAGTGTCCTCGGCGCAGTCACGTAGAATGTAGCGGGAGATGGTGTAAAACGCTTCTGGTAGCTGGCGTGTCGGCCTCGTCTGGCGTGTCAGCGCTTTCTCGCCAAGCTTCTACAACCTCATCCCGGGGTAGTTCTTCCGGAGAGCCAGTGTGACGTGATGGGTGCAGATGATGAAATAATAAACGTTTCTTATGTGACTTGGTGGTTTATTATTGTAGAAATCGTATGATTAAAAATAAAAAACTGAAACAATAAATAAAAAATACATGGTTAAAAAAACAGTCCTAGTATGACGAAATTTTTAATAGGCGGCGAGGAGCCGCAGTTACAAGATAGTATTTTATAATCAAAAACTTACCCCGTGCGTCGGGTTTTTTTTAGAACTTCATTAAATAGAAACCAGCTGTGCTAGTTAGAGCAAACACTCAATACTCTGGTAGTAGGAAGAAACTTAGGAAGATGTATATCGTTACATAATTTTGGTAGGACTGATGATAAAAAATGGCTGTGCAGTCAATGCGACAAGCCAATTTTAAATTCGAATTTTGAAAGGACTGTTACATTTCTTTCTTTGAGTACGTAAGCACTATGGAGGTTTTTTAGTCGTCGTGGAGGTTTTACGTCCACGAGACTAAATGAAACGACATCGTTACAAACTGGACACCTTGTAGCTCCATAACCTTTGATTTCCTGTTATTAACTAGGTTAAATACGGTAACGGTTCCACAATTACCTCGTAGCTAACTGAACTTTAATTCTAGCGTGTTAAAGTTTAGTTTACTTTGTAGCTAACTCACGTAGACAGATAACCGTGTGGATAAACCGAACAGTTTAGAACAAAACAGTTGTGTTGTTCGCAAATTGTAATGGGGTTCTGCTGCACCCCAATTATTTTTGAGTCAATTGTCTGGGATTAAAGAAACTAAGAATAACATAACATCACACCTGTAAATCCCTGAAGGGTAAGGCAGTGGTCACCTAATAGTGCACCTAGATTTCGCCAGTTATGTTAATGTACTATGTAGAAGGTGAGCCTCCGGGACTGCGGGACTGTTCGAAAGAGATACCGTGGCCCCGACACTCCCTCCCACTCCACCCAGAGCGGGAGGAGTCATTTGATGATTTCCCATACGAAAAAAAAGGGGCCGTGCCTATTGCCATCAACCAGACACAAATCCAGACTCTGCTGAAACATACCTCAGGGAAAAACCCAATAACACTTTGCCCGATCCAGAAATCGAACCCAAGACTTCAGCATTCGCTCTTCGACACCCCTAGACCAACGATGCAGAAAGTAAAAATACTTTTTCACTAGCAAATAAATAAATGGATATATAGGATAGAACTATAGTGATATTGTTTCAATTGCTCGTCTAACCACAACATAAATCAGTCATTTATTTAGAAGTCACTGGTGTCGTGATGGCCCAGAGGTTAAGGCCTTGCCTCCCATGTATAAGGTTGTGGGTTCATATCCGGGCAAATACCAATTAATTTTCTATAATAAATTCTAAATTTAAATTCTATAATATTAATAAATTAATATTCAATACATAGACTTTTTCAATTAATATGTACTTTTCTAAGTTTATCTTGGACATCACAGACATCGGTGAAGGAAAACATCGCGGAGAAATCTGGACTTATAATATTAACATTAGTTTGAAATCGCCAACCCGTCTTGAGCAAGCGTGGTGATCAATGCTCGTGCCTTCTCTGTATGAGACGAGGCCTTTGCCCAGCATTGGTAATAGACTGGTATTATTATTATTAAACAAACAAAAGTTGACCACAGAGACGGAAAAGTTACGAGTAACGTGTTGCTGAGTTATTCCAAGACATTTTTCTAACTTATCAGCAAAAGCCATACATAAGAAATAATCTGAATAAAGATTAGCCTGTAAGTAGAGTTAGATCCAGGCGCACTGTGGTTGTGAGAAAAGCTTCTTGGCTTAACTTATAAGAAGCCTTAGTTCAGTATTGAACTCCAATAAGCTCAGTTGATTGATTGGAACTTATACCTAATGACTATCTGACTTAGAAGCCAAAATAAACTGTTTTACCTTCTGTACATCAGACAAAAGTTGACCTTAACCTTATTGTAATAAAACATAAATCTGTTGTTGATCATCATAATAACGAGGCTGTAATTAGCTAATTCCTTGTTGCCAGCATCAATAACAAGCCCATCAGTTATCTGACAGCACATCAAGCGAACCCTCTAACTTTGTAGCTGACTCACGTACCACAGATTCCGGTCGAACAAAAGTGTTTAGAACAACGGCTGTATAGAGCTTGTATAGGGGGTGATTATAGCAGTGCCTGCGAATTTTCACTGGTAAGTATTGGCGTTCAAATTGTTCTGAAATTGATGAGATTAGAGATGCTTAAACTATTTATTTGGTATTGAAGATTACTCTTTGTAGAAAGAGAAATCATCACCCATAATTCTCTTGCCCTTAACATTACATTACATTTTACTATTTTTGTTTATTTAAAACTTCATGTACAATACATGGCAATAACTTCATGGCCTGAGCTCACCAACGCTCTTCAATCTGTACATGAATGGGCTTATTGTCGCGCTCAGCAGCCGCCATGTTGGATGCCATGTCGATGATGTTTGTTTTAATAACATCAGCTATGCGGATGACATGGTGCTGGTGAGTGCGTCTGTGGGTGATCTCAGGGAGCTCATGAGCATATGCGAGGTGTACGCTCACTCACATGGCCTCAAATATAACGTCGCGAAGAGTGTGCTTATGGTCTTCCAAGCTGAGACCAAAGGTCTGACGGATGTTCCTCCGGTCAAGTTGTGCGGTGTGCCCTTGGAGCGCGTGCAATCTTTTAAATACTTAGGCCATATTATTGTGACGCCTGACTTGAGGGATGACAACGATATTGAACGGGAGCGGAGGGCGCTGTCGGTGAGGGCGAATATGATAGCTCGCAGGTTTGCTCGTAGCTCCAAGGAAGTCAAAGTCACCTTGTTTCGAGCCTACTGTACTGCATTTTATACGAGCAGCCTGTGGGTGTCATACTCGCAGAAAACCTACGGAGCCCTCCGAGTTCAATATAACAATGCGCTGAGGGCATTGCTGCGGCTGCCTCGCTTCTGCAGCGCGTCGGGGATGTTCGCCAATGTGCGCGTAGACTGTTTTTATGCCACTATGCGCAGGAGGGCAGCCTCGATAGCGGGCAGAGTGAGGGCCAGCGGCAACAGTCTCCTCGCCGTTGTCGCCGACAGATTAGACGGGCCATTCATGCAGCATTGGTTGGCCCTACATGCGCCCATTTTTAGGGCTTGGGGGAGATAAGTAGTGTTTATAGGCTATTCTAGTTCTTGATTATTTTTATTTTTTATGTTATTGACAATTATTAATCTATTAAATCTAATTGACTTTGTTATTATAAATTGTTATGTTAAATTAAATTAATTATTTTAGTATGTATTATTTACATTTAATCTAAAACTCTATAATTATGCCTAAATTGAATTCCTCATTTTGTTATTTTGAATTATTACTGTACAATATTGCTGATTTTGATTTTAAATATGATATTTAGTTATTATTATCTTCTTTTTATGTTTATTCGATTTTGTGTACTCTTTATGGATACTTGTGTCTGACTAAATAAATGAATTGAATTGAATTGAATTGAATAGTGGTACTTATGCGGATTTAATGCCAAAAGGTTTACATCGGGGCATTATGCCATTTATTATGTTTAAATAGACATACACAAACATTGATTAAATACGGAAAATTATAGAATTTGTTTGTTTAAAATAATATAATTTAGGTAAAATTTCGAGCATCTGGAAACAAGATAAACAGATGTAACCGATGTTACTCACTGAATTATGCTATAGAAACTAAATCTGGCTGCTGTATAATCTACATTAAATAGAACCGAAATCATTTCCAACAAATTAGCAGAGATTTTAGAATTTAACCTCGATAACATCTTTAAAACAACCATAACGACGCGTAAACGAAATTCCTTAACAAACTAAGTGGCTGATTCACCAAAAGATACAGCCGAAAACTGTTTAGAAGAACGGCGAGCACCATCGAAGCATTTTATTTCCACCCCAGTACACGTTGTAGGTACATTGTAGGCGACAAACGACAGTTCCCAGCCAGTTTTGAAGGCAGTAAACAATTTGTAAAGTTTACACAGTTGTAAGCTTTCACTGTGGGCACGCCTTGGGCGTACATAAACTTTGTTTTGAAAATGAAACCGGATGGGGCACTTAGAGAAAGCGCCTTACGACTCCCAGATCGATATTTTGAAAGTTATACATTATGTCAGTTGGTATTTTTAAATGGGGTCGTGCCGCATAAGTGCTGTTTTGCAATATGTGTGGGAGTAGTTTGAAAGTATTATGGATGTTGAAGACAGCGAGTAAAGCTCTTGTACGTAGTGCGTAGATACTTATGTACTTTGTTGTTGAGTTCTCAAAAGTAGGTGAGTAGGCTTGAAACTTTGAGTTCAAGCGGTATTGATGCTTTGTTTACTTTCATTGTTTTCTTTTTAAATTTTATTTACATCCATTTTAAATTATAATTTCTTTGTACTACCATTTTAAAGGAAAATGTGGCTAAGAGTTTTGTCATTAACATCTGATTGGACATAAATAGATTAAATTTTTGCCAAACATTTTAAGGACCAAAAATGACGTTTCCATTGGATTTTACTTTGTAATTTCAAAAAGTGGTTATTTACAAGAAATTTCTTCTCTATACGATTGAAAGAAAAACATCCGTTATGACTCAGAGAAATTATCACTTATTTTGACATAGACCGCAGAAATGACTACTAATTCAACGGAGCCTTCATACATGAAACACGAACACTCACGAACTCCCGATGTCTCACTCACTCTAAAATTCAAATGTACCTCTGATATTCATGACTCGCATTCAATTACAATTCTGTACATTAGAGCTTCAACAGAATTAATCTAGACTTACCATTGTGGTGTGTGAAAGCCTTGGTCTTAGCAATATGTCTTGGTAATTGTATGACATGGCTGGGTTATATTCTAGGAAAATATTACCTGTATTATGTACATTTACTGCTAAGTGCTTTATGTAGAAGACGGTTTGGCGAAATGTAATAAAATAATCATAATATTATAAATTTTATTTCAGATCATATACAATTCATATGTTGTTAGTAAGTCTTAACCTAAGGTTAGTAACATGTTGATCTTTACATGCTCCTTTGGTCTTGTCCACGATCATAGATCTAATCATACACGCACCCCAACTTTCTGAAGAACCCCACCAATGAGGTCATATAAAATATCAAGTCTACCAAAATTATGTTCATAAATGTTATGAAGCTTATAAATGTTTGGCTAGATCCAATGAGTGCTTGAATGCGGAATGCAACACCGACCTCCCATTCAATTTAAAACCTTTTGTTTTTTTTTTCGGATGGGAAATCATCAAATGACCAGTCTAGGCGGAGCGGGAGGGAGTGTCAGACTTTTACTGACTAAAACCCATCCATGTTCCTTCCTCGCCCTTCATGTTCTGGGGCCGCGGTATCTCTTTCTGTTATGTATTTAGGGGAAAATCACAATTAAACACGGAGCTCCACTTGCACTCGTATATTGGCTGGCAATCAACTGCCGTAATAAAAAGCCTACCCACATTATAAAATAATAAACAGATGTATACAGATACCACACTTTTGAACAGTCCCACAGCACAATTTTACACTTTTATCCATATTAGACTTAATTTGTAAAACCATAATATGCTTTCATATTATGTTTTTGCACAATATCATTGCTACATATTATTGTTACCATTTTTTGTACCACATTTACTGCAATTAAATAATTTTAACTTTGAATTTGAAACACTTCAAAATTTGTTATTTTGACTTTAAAATTTTTTTTTTTTTTCAAACTATCAAATCTCCCTTCTATGTTATAATTCCGACGCATATTTGTAAGTGAAAACAATCCAAGAATTTAAATAGCAAACAAAACATTACCAACACTAACTACCTCACAAATTTCAGCACAACGTTGACCTCTATTAAAAACAGTACCTAACAAACAAAAAGCCTTCATAAGAAATAATAAGAGCATTTCGCACAAAGCTCAGGTCCCTGGTCCGCCCCCCGTATTAGCCGGAACAGCGTCACAAAGACTTGCGAGGCCACGGCCTTATAAATATGTAAGACCTCTGGAGCTCAGTCAAAAGCATGTTGCTTATTTACATAATATATTATTATCAATATTCGTAGGAGAATGTCTAGACGAGAGAACTGAAGAAATTGTTAGATTAGTTCACACAGAAAAGAGGGTTTGGCAGAGGTGTACATTAAATCGTCATCTGAATGGCCTTTTCCCAACTAAATGTGTTTTTTAATATTACAGCACCATGCTGAGAGACCTTTTGGCCTCGTACAGTACCAGTTTCGTTTCTTTTTTTTTATATATTTTTATCTGTGTTTAATTTTAATTAGTTTTATACACTGTTAACTTTTATGTTTTGTCCTGTGCGGGCTAAAAAATGCTTAAGACGCCTGCGGAGCTTGCGTATTTCATACAAACGTAATACCAAAATTATTTGTAAATTAAACATATTCCTATGGTAGTGTGTATTTATTTCGATTGAATTACAGAATATGTAGGTTCCCAAATATATATTTTGATTGGACCCCTTAATCTTTCTTTCTAACTATGTTAAAGATCGGTTTCCAGTCTAACCGGATGCAGCTAAATACCAGAAGTTTACCTAATGGTACACCTTTATTTTGCCAGTTTTGTTTTAAGACATAACTGGCGAAACATGGGACTTAAGGTCGCATATAACGCGAGCACGATTTGCGCTGTGACATATTTTTAAAATATTCAGCACCATGCTAAGATATCGTTTTACAATTTCATTAGTTTTATCTTTTTCTTGTATTTACTATTTGATTTAATTTTGTTTTGCAGGTAATTAAACTTTTTCTTTTATTTGCCTAGTTCAAGACCATTACATACTTTTTCTTTTCTTTATTTGTGCCCGGTTGATGACAACTGGAATGAAATATGGGTTTCCCTCGTTTTTAGGGTTCCGTAGCCAAATGGCAAAAAACGGAACCCTTATAGATACGTCATGTCTGTCTGTCTGTCTGTCCGTCCGTATAACATAGCAACTTGGTTCCGAAACTATAAGAACTATGCTGTTGAAACTTGGTAAGTAAATGTATTCTGTGAAACGCATTAAAATTTTGACACAAAAATAGAAAAAAAAAAACAATAAATTTTGGAGGTTCCCCATAATTAGAACTCAAACTCATTTTTTTTTTCATCGAACCCGTACGTGTTGGGTATCTATGGATAGGTCTTTAAAATTGATATTGAGGTTTCTAAAATCATTTTTTTTATAAACTGATTGGTTTTCGCGAGAGACACTTCCAAAGTGGTAAAATGTCCCCCCCCTGTAACTTCGAATGAATAGAATAGAACGATGAAACTAAAAGAAATATATGACGTACATTACCATGTGAACTTCCACCGAAAATTGGTTTGAACTAGTAAGTAGTTTTTTTTAATCGTAATCCGCAATTTACACAATTTTGATACGGAACCCTTCATTGGCGAGTCCGACTTGCACTTGGCCGCTTTTTTATACGTTCACCTCTACCTAACCCTTCGAGTATTACAAGCGTAATGTTATTATTACCAATATTTGTAGGAGCACGTCTAGACGAGTGAACTGAACAAATCATAAGATTTGCATGAAATAATGCGTCATAATGTTTACTCGGATTAAACTAATAACAGTATATTGATTTAATTATCAAGGGTGAGAATTCTAAAGCTGATGTTCTTGGAATTCGTAATCAAATTGATATACAAGTTCATTCTGTATTTACGAAATTTTTAAAAAAAAAAATCCCTCCGGCAAGTCGCAGGAGGAGGTAGATTTCGAAGAAGGTGCTGGAGCGTCCGACTATTGAAAATTTGTATAAAGAGTTGTACTTATGTGTACAATCTACAAAAAGAAATATGCTTTCAAAATCGTTGTCCTGTAATGGAAAGTTTACCTTTTTTAAATTCTCTCATAAGAGTTTAGCATGGAAACGCCCTCAAATGTTTAGTTATAATTTTTTATTTCGAAAACTATAAGTTTTATCGCTAAACTTTGAAGGTAACAATTGTAAAAAAAACAATTTGCTTTCAAAAAAAAATATTTGCGACGCTCAAAATGTTTACTGTTTCGGAGATATGATTTTTTTTCGCAAAAAAATTGAAATTTTCAACACCCTCCCCAATTTAGGGGTTGCATCAAAAAAGTTTTAATTTAAAGATGTCCGTATTTGTACTCAAAATGATAAAAATGAGAAACGGTTCAAAAATTTTCCATAGGAAAAAAGTTATGGCCAAAAAACTGATTTTAGAAAAACCGAACGACGAATTTCGCCCATTCACGAACTTAGCCTAAGTTTTGACCGTTTCTATTTTTTGGCCAAGTTTGAAAGCAATCGGTTCATAATTGCGACCTGTAGAGTGTGGCTAAATTTTGCTTGTCACCCATATACATACGTATTCATATATATCCCCGTAGGTGAGAGACCAATAGGTAGATTTTTTTTTTTTTCATAAAAAGTAAATCTCCCTAACATATTATGATATAAAAGCAAAATTCTTGTTACGATGTCATACACGTTGTAATAAATTCAGATATTTATTATGCCTTGAAGAACTTCGTGGAATCTCTCGTTCTCAATAGGCGTAGGTGTGCCTAATAGGAAAGATTTGAATGTATCACATGTACCTTTATTAATATGTAACAAGACATTTCGTTCAAGGAAATTCTTATGACCTACTTGTGTGTCAAAGCGTAGGTGTGGTTTTAATTTAGTTTAGTGCCTTTTACGATTTTGCTGAAACCCAACCACGTTTTAAGCCTAACAACTGTTTTAATCGATGGGAATTGAGCTAGCAACAACAGAAATTATAGAAACTCTATTCATTTTGGGTTGCGGTTAATTATAGATCTGATAAATGGAAGATAGTGTTACCTGATCTAGTTTTCAGTCTTCAAGGGTTTTTACGGCTTGGAAAAACATCGATTTTACTACTTTGGCGTAATTTTTATGTAAATTAAAACATTATTAATATAATGCATTTGAATCTTCAAGAGTGATAGTGAAAGTAAAATAAAAAGTGAAAATACATAATGTACGACTATAATCCTGCCCTTGTCCCATGCTCTTTGGAGTTGGCAAAACTTGCTGTGTTTTTGTTCCACTCAACCTGTCAATCGTCACGCTACCATCTCTTTTTTCTTCATATAATTCCTTACACAACACGTTTACATCATCACACTTTTAGTCACATCTGTTCCATTCCTCTTCATCACATATCCATGGTTGGAGAATGAAATGAATAGGAATTCATACATAGATGTTTATAGAATAATGTAATAAAGCAACAAAGAAATCAAGTTCTGAGATATAGTCTTTATAAAAAACTGCACATTTGTACTTTTCTCTTGCACACAACAATATTATACCAAATGACGACTATAATTCAGTTCAACTCAGAAAAATGTAAAATGACATACTACGTATTCCGGAACTTAGGACGGCTTAAGCCTTTGACGTTAGGCAGCTTTAAAGTTACAATGTGGTAAACGACTTTATATGTCCTCATAATATACGAACTTGGACATTGTTGGGGACATAAATTTAGTTTAGTGCCTTTATTTACATGGGTGCTTAGCCTTTATATGGCGTTTCGGATTATGCAAAAATTATTACCCACATAAGTAATGGAGGTCGGATAAGTCGTGTGGATATTAGATCAGTTTAGGAGCAACATAAAAGGTTATGGATTACATTAAGCCTTTCAAAAATATTAATGCTTGCCAGTCAGCACTACTAAAGGACGCACGCTAGATCGTGCTGGGTCCGAGCCGAGTGTCGGCCGCAGCACAATCCATTGTCCTTTTGCTCGGTAGCGGTCCGGGAGCGTGAGTATGTCCTTACAAAATTGCACGGTCGACACCCGGTTCGGACCCGGCACGGTCTAGCGTGAGTCAAGCTTTACTTGCTGATTGGCTAATGTTTTGACCAAAGCATGAGCTATTTCATACCAGTAATGGAAAAAGAGTAGTGTCAACCAAATAATAAAATTTTATTGCTGTTGCTCATGGCTTTATTCTGGGTGAGGCTGGCACGAGAACATGGAACTTGGCAGAAACCAAGAGAGGCATATACCCAGCAGTAGAAGAAATCGGAATGTGGATGATGGTGATGGCTCCATCCGCATGTAGCTCGGGAATTATCCGACGGGTGCATACTACCGCAATAACCCAGTCCATTGCATTCCTGTGGGGCAAAAACTTAAATCCGTTTAGTCGTTAAGGGTTTAACAAGGTAACAGACAGACAAGCAGAGTAGCTATAGCCGGGCCTGTGGACGGTTAGCTATGGGCTAGCTAGGCGTCCGTCCGTCTAGTGACGACAGGCCGTGTCGACGGCGCGTTCGTGTTCCACGCGCGCCTCAAAGAGATGTCAGCAGAAGAGAGGGGCCCGCAAGGGCCGAAGCCTGCCGGGGTTGCGGGACTGTTCGAAAGAGATACCGCGGCCCCGGAACGTAAAGGGCGAGGAAGGAACATGGATGGGTTTTAGTCAGTAAGAGTCTGACACTCCCTCCTGCTCCGCCCAGAGTGGGAGAAGTCATTTGATGATTTCCCATCCTAAAAAAAAAAAAAAAAAAAAGAGTAGCTATAGCATTTATTCAATTGGTACAGATGTTCTTCAGCAACATCATGGCAATAATATTTATTGTGTTCCGTGTTATTTTCCTCAGGAACAGTACTTTTTTTCAGGACGAAAGGTACTCCTGTCCGTTTCTGCACACCTGACAACATAAAAACAAGATGATCAGCTCGTGAAAAAGTAACAAACAAAAAAACTTACGCATTTTTTAATGTTAGTAAGAATTAAAACCACTAACAACAATAAAATAATCCAAACACAATCAATGCAATAAACAACGTTACGTTTACTATAGTAAAGTTCTTATTCGATATAACCCGGAAAACCGTTAACCGGATTTACAAGAAATAACAAAACACCAGCTAATGACAACTCCACAAAGCTCTCCGAATGAGGAAGGAAATAGAGCGAAAAGATAAAAGAATAATACCAAAGAAGAATACAATACATTTTTCAATTTTCAAACAATACAAACACTGCATCAATGACGTTAACACGAATGAACAAAAAACACATAATATCACGTCTGTGATCCCCAAAGGTTTGAGGAAAAGTGTCGCTTTGCAACCCGGTCAGATTCAAGGAGGAATGGTGGTGTACAATTAACTTAGATCCAGCCTTACCTAGTACTATCACATTACCCAGTACTAACTAGGTTGTGCAGGTCAGATAAGCAGTCGCTCAATGTAAAATACCGGTATTCAGCAGCATCCGATTAGTCTTGAACATATCCGACTCCAACATATTTGGATACAGGCTACAGGCTAAGCAGATCATCATCATCATCATCTCAGCCGAAAGACGTCCACTGCTGGACATAGGCCTCCCCCAAGTGTCGCCACATTGTCCGGCTAAGCAGATGATGATGATGAATTATATGATGTACATAACAAAGAAAATTACTTCAATTTATTATTAGGCATTGCCAGCAAGCGTCCCAAAATTCTAACTCCAGGCTGAACATAAAGGGCGAGGAAGGAACATGGATGGGTTTTAGTCAGTAAGAGTCTGACACTCCCTCCCGCTCCGGTGGGAGAAGTAATTTAATGATTTCCCATCCTAAAAAAAATAAAAAATAAAAAAAAGGCTGCTTACTGCGCCAAATCCCTGATGAAAACTCAAAAATGCTTAACTAAGACCGACCTTTTTTTTCCGGATGGGAAATCATCAAAATGACTCCTGAGTGGAGTGTCAGACTTTAACTAACTAAAAACCCATTCATGTTCATTCCTTGCTCTTTATGTTCCGAGGCCACGGTATCTCTTTCAAACAGTCCCGCAGCCCCAGCAGGCTTTGGCCCTTGCGGACCCCTTCTTTTACCAACACCGACTTAGCAATCGAACCCAAAATTGATCCAATACTATCAAAATCAAATCAGACTGAATAAAAAAAACAATTATTTTTGAAGTATCTAGATAAACTTGATAGACTTAAAGTTCTTACAAACCCTGCTTCTGACCTAGATAAGTTTGTTGCTCCTCCGTTAGCTAAATTAACAAGTATAAGAGTTCTTTTTGAAGTAATTCAGTTAGTTTTGAAGTTTGCATAGAGATAGTTCAACCGTAGTGTAGGTACCTAGTAGTTTTCTTTTTGATCTCGTTGCTGTTTGAAGCCTATTTCCAAACTTCGTTTCGACATTGTGGATTACTTTAAAAAAATTGCTTGCGTATGACCTGACCGGTAATATGATAATTAAAGTTAATTATAAGTTTCACAAACAAAGGAAAAACTCTGATTAAGTAAATGAAAATAATGATGGACCAAACCGATGGATGGATTTTTAATTTTCGTTAGGGCTTGAAAATAAAATTGATCACCGAGTTGGTGGGTAATAAAACAAGCCTATAAATCAAAGGAAAGACTCGCTCGAATGATGAATCGGATATGATATACATATTTAAATTCTAATGAAATAATCCCATTCAAATTCCTCTAAAAAAATATATTACTACGGATATTTGAAACCCCCATTATCTCACATACGAGTAAATTCAACTTGCGAACACTTGCTTTAAAATCCTAAGCGCTTGGTTAATAAAAATTTTAAATGTAAACGCGTAAATAATCCGTAATTTACGGACTATTGGGATTTATTACGGAAACGATTTACAATGTAAGCACTACTTGGAGTGCTTGCTGCAATAATGTGGAGTTGAAGAATGTAAAAAGGTCTGCACACTAAAGCAGTCCAGCCAACGTGTTGTGTCAATTTTGTTGTCAGCGGGCGGGTTTGGTTGGAGCTTCAAATCATTGCAAGTCGGAAAAATGAGAAACTCGCCGATAACTCAACGAGCTGTATATGCGAATGTTTGTCGTCGACATTTTTCTTTACAAGACCTTTTCGTATGAAGTTGTATATTATGGAGATTGTATTGCCATATCAGAAGCACGACCCGAATGGTGCAGCGGTAGTGAGGCTGCCTATCGTTCCCGGTAGGAGCAAATGTTTTTGTGATGAGCAATTGAGCATGGACATTTGTTTCCGAGTCATGGTATGTTTATTTTTATAATAAGTTTGTATTTACAAACAAAAAAGTATTTATGTAGTATATCAATTATCTGGTGTCCACGACACAAGTCTGGTTGCTCAGTATGGCACTAGATAGCACTGTGTGTAATGTCCAGCGATATTTATTACCATGAGAAAGATTCATAAAATTGTTGTTACCCATTTTAAGTTTATGTTTTGTTAAGTTATGATTTAATAATACTGTCTTTGAATTAAAGAGATTGGTTTTCAAATGTTTTAATTGACGCAAATAAATAAATTATGTCTGCGTGTCATGGTGTGTAGACCTCTTAATAATACTGGATACTTGCAGCACTGAATACTTGGTAAATGCCAGGTCATCGTTTGCAAGTACTCGAGCCGCAGAAGTTTGTAGATTCTTACAACTCGGTATAGCTGTCTGATGCATCCTTTAGTTTCTAGAATTTGTATTTTAACTTCTACTAAATTCTGGAACGCAGATTTAAATTCGGCTTTTAAGTAATTAAATATTAAAATCTTATTAGTTTTGGGAATCTTGGAAACAAATTCTCAAATCTAGAATAGCTTGGATTGCATACTGCAAATTCTATTTAGTTATGATATTTCGAGGGCATTTTCGGTAAACATAAAGTTCTACGGTTTTATTTTCTAGGTCGCGCAAGATTTTATTCGATTCCAGTAGGGGTGTCAGTAGCATTCCGGTATTTGTGTTTTCGCATGGTTTATAGCAAATAACCTCGTCACCCATTACATGATATTTAAAATGGATGACGAGATGACGATGTCTGGGGTGAGCGCAGGTTAATGTCAGACTCTAACCGACTAAAAACCCACTGTTCCTTCTGCTACCAAGTGTTTAGGGCCTGGGAGAAATAAGTACATCCGCGCGCACCTCCAATGGGATTCAATGTATGAAGATCAAAATAGTTACGAAATGGGACTTTTGTGATGCTCATTTGTTTAGTTGTCGAAATGGGAAAGTTACGAGATGGGCCGGAGCCACTGGTAATAAATAGCCCACCATTCCCGCTTACCTACCACTCTACCTTACCTTTATTATCAACAAAATGAAATTAATAAAGGTCAAAATGTATATTAATAAAGATCATACGACCTATATCAATATACATTTTGTATACCATTTTGCTATAATTACGTAGCTGTGAATTTGTTCCAAAAACCACCAAGTTCCAAGAACAAAAACCCTAAGTAAATACTACGTGCACAAAATAATACACACAATCCCGGTACCATTCACCAAGAACAAACGGACAAGGAACTGCTAAATCAGTATTTTTATCGGTGCCCCTTCCAGGTACGTATAAAGGTTACGAAAACATTTATACGGGTAACATAACCTTATTCACAAAAGGCATGCGTAAGTAGAACCTACGTTTTCGTTCCTTTTGATTTCAAGTTGCGGGTACAAAGACAACGGCCCATTCCCTTGAGACTTAAATTTGTTACTTAAAGCCAATACAGACGAAGAAATGGCATCTTAGATTACGTATGTCAATATATCAGGGAAACGGTATAAATTGGGCAAGGATTTTTTTTTTTTTGAGAGCGATATGGGTCGAGGAAATGTAGCCGGGATTATTGATTTAGGACAAGGGTTTCATGAATCAATAAACTAATTGGATTGTTCTCCATGTACCGATCTATTTTCACAGTGTAAGTTGGAAACGGAAATCAGAATTTACCGAGGGCCAAGCCGAGAGTCCTATGAAAATTTCCATTTCCAAAAATTACTAAATCTATCCTTAATGTTAACCCCTCTAGGGGATGAACTTGCTTCAAAACGAAAGGCAAGTATATTATCATAAACCTACTACTGAAAAATTCCTGATGGGAAAACCCAGTAACATCTAGGAATCGAACCCAGGACTTCACGCTCAGCAGCGACCACTAGACCATACAAAAAATAAATAATTCATTTTAAAATCAGAACTAGAATCCATCCATCCATCGGATAATTTTGTTTTTTTTTGGAATTGCTTTAAGAAGCTGACAACACTTTTAATTTGTGCTACTAAAAATAAACAAAACACAAACAAATAAAGCAGGTACTAATCTAGAAGAGTATAATAATATATGCTATTAAAAACACTTCCATTTGCGAATACATCGGAAGACCCCATTTATTGAAATAGGCACTAGGTACCAAAACAAAATAACAACGCGATTGACATGACCTAGATCTGTTAGCCACAAAAACTTGTTTGGGAGAAACCTACTCAAAGCAAAATCACTCAATAACTGGGAAACAAATATTACTAAAAGCTCTTTCTCGGAATAATGTCGGAGCAAAGATATAACTTATCTAAAGTTCGAATGGTATCGATTTTTGGTCAAGCAATTGACCGATCTGTGCGATGCAATGGTCAAAAATGGTCAGAATTTTATTTGGACACGTACAATGGAGAATTGTCAGTTGCATGTCACTTCACATAGCACGGACATGTGGGATGATTTGAACGTTACAATTTCATTGTTGTTGCGACTTCAAATGGTTTAGAGAGCCTAGCACAATCATACGAAATAAATGTAAAGTAAATCAAAGTCGTAAATGAAAATTTTGTACCTATAGCATTATTTGTGTATTTTTAAACAAAAGATTAATTAATTACATTGATTAACTACAAAGTAATCAAAAATAAATAGCTCACAAGCTCCCCTTTTGACCTTACAGAAAATAATTGAAATGGCTTCCACATCGCTCGGGTTTCCAAGTTAAGATGTCCTTCTATCAGGGAAATCTTAGTAAATCACTTTATTTATTCCCTCCATATTTTCTCATAAAACGCGTCAGATTACAAGTATAGAGAAGGGTTATAAAAGTGCAAGGGCAAACAAACTGTATCAATCTTGTTAAGAAGCTACAACACAATAACTTGTATAGTATTAGGTTATATAGCTAGAGGAGGAGAGAGAAGGAGGTACGTTTATTTACGTCTCCGTCTTACTCGTGACGTCACAACAGACGAGTTCATTAAAAACAGGGTGTTGATTTAAAGCAACAAGATTAGGGGAGTAATTACAGACGTGGCTAAAAATGCTTAAGATACACAACTGTTTAGAGCCTTGTTTTTGGAACATTTTGATTTGATTATGTTAATCAAGGTCCTTTGAGACGAGTTTTCTTTAACACTCCATTTTCGTTTTGGGAATTGAATGAAGAGGTGTGGAGTATTCAAATCAGTTTGTGTACTTTCGGGTGTCGATTTAATTTAATTTTTCAAGGAAAATGTTATCTTACGACATCTTTTAGAATGAAAATGGAAGAATAAAAGGCTTTGACCGAAATTTCTGAATTGATATCAGTGAAGACAAAGTAGTAACATGATACTACAATTTAATAACTAGAAAACTATTTACAAACTATCCTAAAAAAAACTAAACTACCTAAACTAAACTAGGTAAACTTAGTCAAAATAAACGAATAAACTATTGGTATTGGTAAAATAAAATCATACTCATGTTCTTGTTTCCTTATATGGTTTTACTGCTGACATTGCATTAAAAATTACAATAAAAAGTCTTCACGCCGTCTCCGAACTCAAGTGGCAATAAAGTATCTACTTTGATGGAACAAGAGCACGGTGTCAATAATTATTCTGCCTAATGTGCCGCCGGCAAATAATGCAGTCGAAGTCACTTACTGGCGGTCACTTACTGGCCCCGATGATGAAGTGATGAAGTTTTTGACCACCAAATAATTCTTTTACATAAAGGAGACAATTTTTTTTTGTTCGGCGATTAGGCCACCCACATAAATTGTAGCATTTAATAATGGAACTTACATGGATTTCTTTCTTATAACCTCTAGATTCCAGTGGTTAAATTAGGTAAGCATTGTCTAAACGGAATAAATGTGAAAAATCTGCAAAAACAATTACGAAAACCAAAATAAACAGAAAAAGTAAATGTCAAAATAATGAAGTTGTCTGTCAATCACTAAAAAAGTGGGTTTATAACGTTCCGTGCCACGTTGATTGTTTAAACCATGTATGCGATTTTAGTGTAAACCTCTAAAAGTAGCATTAAAAATGCTCACAAATTAAAAATATTTATTTTTATATTCTTTCTGATTCTATAATAATTATAGCAGACATGATTACCAACGGGTAGGTACCGTACTTTTTTTAGAAACAGAAAAAAACGCCCCTATACACGTAAGTGTTTGGTGTCAAATGACATTGACCACAACAGGAATGATTTGACTTGCAAAACAATATCATAACATAGCTTATTTATTATGATTTTAAGATTCCGTTTTCATTTCTATGTAATATTTCGTTTTATACCATAGTAAAATGGTTACTTTTTTTTGGTGTTATTATTAATAATAAATGCTACGACCAGGTGGGCCCAAAAAAAATTATCTCCTTTACTTACGAAGAACAGATATTCACAACAACTCATTACTAGACCCATATCTGACACTCTTGCCAAACCAATCAAGCAGCCCCTAAAAACGTACACTCAAAAATCACACACGAATCAACCCAACACGTCCTACAGCGGCCATTTTGGTGACGCCATAAAGACGAGATTGAACGATCATGTCACACGGAAACTCTGACGGGGGTAGGGTAGTACGCGAGAATTAGAGTTGTCACCTTATCCCGGACACGTCTGCATTAATGACGCGCGGGTTTTCCGCTCGGATGTCCGGATAGTCGCGGTTAATTATTACGGAGTGGGTCTGTGGAGCTTATTAAAACCCTATGGATTCTTGTTAGTGTTTAAATATAAGGGAGTGACAGTTTAACCAACTTATGTGTGCAGGCGGGAAAATATAGGACAAAACAAATGTACCACGTTTGACATAGCGATGCATATTTTCTTGATAAGCAGCGCCACCTTTAACTGCAAACTTAAAGTGGTCAAACTGTAATCAGTCAGTAAAAGTTTAATGTACATCCGATAAAAGCGGAAAATAAACTTAACGCGCCAGTAGTAGTTTTCGTCGGTTGAAAATAACAGTACAAAGGCGGATTTAATGCCTTGGATTTTCTGTACCAGTCTGTTACTAATAGCAGCGAATTGTGTCAATGACACTGAATGCCAGTATCAGTAATCCAAAGCAATGATGACACTGTGTCAGACTGATGTTTACGAATAAGACGAATCTGCCAACTTCGTGAGAATGTGTTCATGTGACTTCACTTTAAATCATCATTTACTTATCAGTTTTGACGACACCACTCGACACAGCGCCGAACTAAATGCGAAAAATGTGTGTGATCATGACGTGATTGGCTTAAGTCAATTCCGCATTGATAAGTGTGGTCACTCCCTAAATGAGCGTTAAGGCGGTGTCTCATTATGAACTGATTAGATCTGTAATCAAGGATGAATTAGTGGCGTTCGTGCTGGTTAAATGTTGTACGGAATAAACTAGATTACTGACTGACTGTTTAATGCAGAATATTAGTACTGTAGTAGGTAGATAATTTTCAAGTTTTACTAAATATCCAGGGAAAATTAAAATAGCTAGCAAACCCCGTAGATGCGATGGGCATCATTGTTTAAACACGATAATATAAAAAAAAATATTATAGTTTATTTTGGGGCCAATGATGCCGCCGGTTTGGTACGTAGAGATTTTAGAATAACGAGTGCAGTAACATAATCTTTTATTGAAGAACTGATACGACTCTTGAATTTTAAGTATCCAAGAATAAGAAAATGCACGATGCAGTTTTATTTCATTAAAAAAGACAAAATTCACAAAAAAAAAAGAACAATTTAAATGCTAGAATTTTCCGAAATAAAAAGGTAAAGACAGAACCGTTATTACGCAGATAGAACAAGCATCAATCCAATAGTTGGATGACACTGTGACAATGACAAGGAAACAAAAGCGGAGGCTGACACAGTTCCGTTGGACGTGCTATACGTCCTATGGACTTAGCTATACGTCCTATAGACGTAGCTAGGGGTGGACGGGAGGACAGGACTGGGTGGGTGATTAAACTGGAAATGTCCTACATCGGTGCTGGCACAAAATATGAAGAGTTTGATTTCAATTGTTTTGTGCTTTTGAAAACTCCGGACGGGTTTTGATTGATAGGGATTTGAATTGAGGAAATATTTTGATGCTTTGATTTTATGGATACAGAAATTGATGTACTAACGTGGCCTAATTTGTCAATAGCCTGTTACATTTGATTTATGAATATGACATAATTATTGTCAGAATAAATTTTTCCATATGAAATTGTCAAAATATTTTGATACGATCTCTCTGAGTTGAAAGAATGTTAGCTAATAATTATGTTACACTGAACCCCGAACCGATCTAAATTGATCTAAATATTGCCTAATGAAATAAGCTATAAGACTAAACATATAAAAACATAGAACCACCTTAACAAAATAGCTTTAATAAAATTAACAACCCATAGTATCAACCTGCTTTTCCATAAAAACCTGCCCAAAACCGTTGTTCCGTTATTAAGTACTAAGACAGTGATTGAGCAGCGGCTCCGGCTATCACTCCAATGACTAAATAACATTGTCAAAGCGACAGGGACAATAGATGAGCTTGACACAGGGTCCGGAAAGGATGACGTACGTACAATGTTATACATTGGTATGTGGGTTGATTAGGCTGATAAAATCTTCCCGCTTGTTTATGGCGAAGGCGTCGTCGTATCAAATATCGATGATTCTATTCTTGGATATCGGTATCTTGGATATGGAGTATGATAAGTTCCACATTATGCATTAAAAACAGAGGATCCACAAACCAGACTGGTGTGTCTGTGTCCAGTTTTATCGAATGACAAGGATTTACTACGCTTGTTTCGATTTGGATTTTCCGTGGCGTCAGGTACTTCTATGATGCGTTATTCGTATGCACTACAGGTGTTCCTGATGTTCATGCATTTGGAAAAAGTGTGTTGTTTCTTGCAACATACATTTAAAATGCATTGTTTCATTTCCTGACAGATAACGCACTGCTAATTAGATCAACAATCGTGTAATGTTACACTACATTTCCGTTTATTTATTTATTATCTATATATATAAAGGAGAAGTCCACTCACTGACCACTCATCACGAAATCTCGGAAACTACTGGGCCGTAAGGACTCAAATTTGGCACAAGCACTCTCTAGGGGGTGCAGGCGCGTACTAAGAAAGGATTTTTTAAAATTCGCACCCTAAGGGGTTGAAAAGGGGTGTCAAAGTTTGTATGAAAGTCCTATGTTTTTAAAGTTAGAGATATGAATGTAAAGCCTGAATGTTCCTTTTGGCTTCTAGGTGCTCACTAAGAAAAGGTTTTACGAAATTCGGCCCTTAAGGGTACAAAAAAGGGTTTTAAATGTTTGTATGAAAAAAGTTAAACATCCAATTTGAATCTTACGTCAACGCGTTATTGCATACTTTACATTGAAATGAGAATTCGGAAACCGATATGGATCCAAATTGAATTTTACGACAACGCGTTAATGCATATTTTACATTGAAATAAGAATTTGGAAATTCCTTGAGGTTTATCTTCAGTTTTTAAGCGGAATTTCTAGGTGGCCAGTATGTTTCAGTGATATGCAGGCGTCTGCTGAAAGGTATTGAAATGAGGTTCTGTAACGTTTTAAAGTTTTTATTCCAATTTCTAGGTGGCCACTATTTTTCAGTATGCTGGCGTCTGCGGAAAGGTAAGAAAAAAAACGTTTCAAAAAACGAACTCAAGCGATACACGATCAAGCTCATTTCTGCTCTGCGATATGTTGCTGTTACTATCTAATTTGCTTTGAAATATTTGACATCATCGTTGTTTGGTTTGTCTTCGTTTTGCTATGTTTCACTTAGTAATTTTAAATTGGAGGATAATCATTTTACTGTGTTCTTGCCTATTGCCTGGTTGGAATTTTGTTATGTCTATTTCTTTGCGAATTACATATTGTATAATTCACACTTTATTATTACTATAATAGGTTTTTTTATATTAATCGTTCTTAATAGAAAAGGTGTCCTTGAATACCTACGTTCATATTTTAATTTCAGTGTTGTTGGTTTAGGCTGGTGTTGCAAAAGAATAGCTATAAAAAAATTACATTCCAAATAATATTTGTTACTTAGAGGTTTTGAGCATTGTTTAATTTAAATGGATAATCAAATTATTATCACTACTAATGGGAGGCAAATTCTTAGCCAAATGGTAAATATTCCTGGCGATGGCGCATGCTTATTTTCATCTTATCCTATTTGGTGCAACACTCATGGCAGCGGGAGAATTATTACCATTTGAGTTCCAGGTGTTTCAAACCTTCAAGGGACAAACAGGGAGTAAAAATAATCCGATTCTCAGGAAACGTCAATGAAGGTCATTTTGATGTTTTAATTCCGTTGGCCAATTTGAATGTGAAAGCGCGTTTACGTATGGGCAAATCCACCGCGCGGTCCCAGTGCGGTTTGGTAGATGTCACATGTCTTCGAATTTTTCGTTCTAGGACATGCCGGTTTCCTCACGATGTTTTCCTTCACCGTTTTGAGAGCAGTGGTGATGAAATAAATTACAGAAAGTAATGCGCCTGTCTGCAAGGGGCTACGTGTTCCAGTCAGCATTGTGCGGTGCGCCACGTGTCTAACAACTGGGAAAGGTTTCAACCTTTCACCCAGGAGCGGTCAGGAGCTGTTTATTGTTCGATGCGTATAATACGTTAGTGAAATGTCTTGCCATGGCACCTACGGAACCACCTGTGAAGTCATGGCAGCGGGAGAACTATTCCCATTTGAGTTCGAGGTGTTTCAGGATGGTATTTTTATTGCTGTTTTCTTGAAACATTCACTTTCTCACTAAATCTCATTTAATAAACACCAACGTATGAAACACGCGAGTGAAACCGCGCGGGCACAGCTAGTATTAACATAGAAGAGCACAAAGGTACTGCTTATTTCAAAAGAAATTTCTTCCAGTAGACCTGCGAGAGGAAAGTCATGTAGATAAGAAATGTAGACACAGTGTGTAGAAAAGTCAAACAAGAAAATTTAAATTAAAACTAGAAACTTTATAGTGAAGTGAAGAAACATTTTTGCAAATTAAAACCCTAATTGGGTTTATTATGAATGCATGTTTGTTCGTTATTTGTGCCAAAGAGAAATCCAGTTGAGCACATGCCTAGTCAATTAAGTTTAACACCACCGATGTAAACATTTTATATATGGCGACAGTGGGTTTTTTTCTGTTTACCTGGGAAATTCCAAACTTTCTAGTCACACGCATAGAATTCCCCAAGCAATCTGTTGTGGAAACATTAATTCTATTCAAATTAAAAACAAATATGTCGTAGGCCTCACGACCTTACAATGTTTGTTCAAATGCAGGATCCGTATAGTAAACCTCAAAGGATTCGGTTTGTCAATTCTACAGTAAGCTCCCTAAGCTCGCATAAATTCCAAAGGAAGCCAAAGCGTTGCCGTTGCAGTAGCTTGTGCGGTACCGAATAATTAAGATTCTTTTAAGCAGTCTGTAAGTCTTCTTCTTAAAGCTGACTGACTGTTTTTAAATTTCTGTAGTTAACTGATAGAAAAACGCAACAGACAGCCACTGCAAACTGAAAGACGGAATTTGGAAACAAAATTGTAGAAGCTCAGCACATAATTTTTTTAAGCCCATATAAATTAGGTTGTGACACTGGTTTTCGTCAAGCCTTGTAAAAAGCTTGATGTATTGACTTTGTTTTAAAGATTAATTTATGAACAATTTGTGATCACTTTTTTATAAGTTTTCTATTCAGCAAAACTTTTTCACTATTCTTATTTCTTCTTTTTTACAACAATTCGTTGACAAAACATGTTGACATACATTACCGAAGTATATTACAAACGTTCATGTTTATGTTACAAAAAGAAAAAATCTACGTCAAAAAACTTATAAGCTTCTTCTCCTTCAAAGGAAAAGAAAGAAATGCATTGATATTTTTTTGACGTACGAGTTTAAAAAATATCCGTTTAAAGTTTGCAACTACGTAATTAAATAGCTACTGGCCTGTTGACCAGTAGTAGAACGATACGTTGTTTCGTACATATAGATAACACGTTAACAGTAATAAAGTAGTGCTACCAGCAAAATAACATTGTCGAGGCGGAACAATAGATGAGGTTGACATAGGACCGGAAAGGACTCAGTAGGCTTATATATATGTTGTATTGTTTACTGTATATACAACCCTAGCAAGCTTGAATGAGGTTATTGTGAAGCTGAAACAATAAAAAGGTCACTTGAATTGAATTATGACCTTGACCTTATACCACCGTAAGGAAATATGTATTTATCATCTGCTAGCCATTTCCCCAACTATGTCTGGGTCGCTTCCAGTCAAACCAGATGCAGGTGAATACTAGTATTTTACATGGAGGGACTGCCTGTTTGACCTTCATAACACACAGTTAGTACTGGGTAATACGGTACTCTTTGGTAAGACTAGTTGTCAGAATTTCAAACCCCTGACAAATATTTCCAAATAACTGCCAGGTTCGTGCTTTCCGAGACACGGAGAAAACTCGGTATTAACCAGGTACCTAATGGGTGGTCACCAATCTACAGACCAACCTAGGTAGGCGAGGCTTAACCTAAAAGTTGACTCGAGTGGCTGTTATTATTTAGCCATGAATTCTTCCTTACTGTTAGCAAGTACTACTACTTCATTATTTGATTGACAGGATTCGAGGAAAAACTAGATCAAGTGGGTAATTCTTGCCTTGTTTACTGAATATACACCTCTAGCAAGCTTGATTGAGGGAATGGTGAAGCTGAAACAATATAAAGGTCATTTGAATTGTAACCTTTGACCTTGGCATTACTGCGAAGCACTTACTTTATTGGTTGAATGACGAAATTCTGCGAAGGTGTACAATCAAGTGAGAATTCTGAGAATTACAACTGAAACTAAAATTAATGGGCCGGGAAGAAATATTAATGTTTTTGGCAATAATGATAGACGATTTTTTTTAAAAAACAAGTTACGTTAAATAAAAATTAAAAAAAAACGCCCGCCACATAGGGTCATATTTTTAAGGTACATATTTGTTTTTTCGAACGAAGCCCTTTCATTTCATATCCATATTGAGGGAATTGTGAAAATTCACCTTTCAAACAAAAAAAAAAAAGACAAAATTAAAATCGGTTCATCCGTTCGGGCACTACGATGCCACAGACACACACAAACACGTCAAAATTATAACACCCGTCGTTTTTGCGTCGGGGGTTAAAAAGAAAGAGAGTGTAAATACTCGTATGACCACTAATTTACAAGGTACAGCGATGCTTCAATGAGTAAAAATTTGTAGTTATTGACCGTGTGTAACCGATTCGTGTGTGACTTTAACACGAAACAGAAACTTTTTTAAATAGCCCACATAATTTTGAAGTGTGCTAAATTATTAGTAATAGTCTGAGTAAAAAATGTCCATTACATTGTATGTGGGAAACACAATTGTATCTGCCAAAAACGCGATATGGGGCAACAATAATCGTGTAATATTACGGAAAAAATTGGCAGTTGCTTCATTGGGGTTGAATAATTATGTCAACTAATTTCAGTTAGTGGTTTTTTTTAACACTACATTGAGTCTTTATCATAATTATATAGACTTTAATTTATGTCAAGTTTATTTTTAGTATCAAGAAAATATAGGATTTAATATTTTATTATGTTATTTTAACATTTCCTTTAAGACTATGTTAGATAAGATTAGCTGAAACTGTAACTGTTTTGTCAGAATGTAATAAATAGAATTTTTACACTGTTCGTTTATAACACTCACATTTTCCTAGTTATATCACATTATATCCAGGGCCTCAAGTCTGCTATTACAATAGTGTCAGAATAGTCGATAATTGATTTCATAATGGTCTAGTTCGGTCAAGTTTTTTTTTGGTAATCTAATAATATAATGGCGTCATTATGACTTTCCAATGGTCAACCACTGACACTCCATTGAAACAAATATCATAGAATGGTAATCTCGTACATATTGACAAATGTTCGCATTTAGTAGTAGATTTCGAAAACCATTTATACCAAGGGTTTTTTATTAATGGTAATACGACAATGTCATTACAACACAATTTTATTACCAAACCAATGATCGATCGATTGTGAATTTAGCAGATTACGAACTCTAAGAAAAATGACAGTGGGATGGGAATGGGATCGTGTTGGAGTGACGAATTTATAAAAAAAGCAGGATTGCTGCTGGGCCTACCCCTTATTACATGGGGCATAAACTAAACAGGTAAAATTAGGATGTACCACACCTGCCCGCATTACAAGCGTAAAGATATGTTATTTTTTTTTGTGGGAATCCAGGGACGTCTTTTTTTTTTCAAAATAGCTCAGATTTCCCTGCCTTTCTGCAAAAAACTATAAGCCTTGTAAAGTAGTGTAGCTCTTTGTGCAAAAACTATAAGCCCTGTAAATACAGACTCATATTATATGTCTCCGTAAAATTGTCATACACGTTAGATTGTAATCTCTCTAGCGAGATTGTAAACTCTCGAAATATTGTCAACTGAACATACTGCTTACAATATAACGCATTATTTTTCGGTAGATTGTAATATATCGAAGTGAAACCGTATGTGAAATGCATGCAACGGAAGTATCTCTGCCCCCAAAATCGGGACTTGGGGCACCGCCACGTTAGGTTAGTAAGGTTCCTTTAAACCCTGCTGACAGAAATGGGGCCCCGCGTGGCGGGGCTCCGTCGACTACGCTTTTTAGGGGAATAAAGTGTTTTGAGGCGTAACCTCAAAAATCTATAATTCTTCAATCGATATTTATTAGGTAGATTTCCTTTTTTTGAAAAAAAAAAAATCTACCTATTGGTCTCTCACCTACGGGATATATATGAATACGTATGTATATGGGTGACAAGCAAAATTTAGCCACACTCTACAGGTCGCAATTATAAACCGATTGCTTTCAAACGTGGCCAAAAAATCGAAACGGTCAAAACTTAGGCTAAGTTCGTGAATGGGCGGAATTCGTCCATGGGGGGCGGCAGGGGGGCGGTTTTCTAAATCAGTTTTTTGGCCATAACTTTTTTCCTATGGAAAATTTTGAACCGTTTCTCATTTTATCATTCTGAGTACGAATACGGACATCGTTAAATTAAAACTTTTTTGATGCAACCCCTAAATTGGGGAGGGATTGAAAATTCCCAAATTTTTTTGCCAAAAAAAAAATCATATCTCCGAAACAGTAAACATTTTCAGCGTCGCAAATATTTTTTTTTGAAGCAAATTGTTTACTTTACAATTGTTACCTTCAAAGTTTAGCGATAAAACTTTTAGTTTTCGAAATAAAAAATTATAACTAAACATTTGAGGGCGTTTCCATGCTAAACTCTTATGAGAGAATTTAAAAAGGGTAAACTTTCCATTACGGGACAACGATTTTGAAATCATATTTTTTTTGTAGATTGTACACATAAGTACAACTCTTTATACAAATTTTCAATAGTCGGACGGTCCAGCACCTTCTTC